>CM074521.1:14904703-17304703 GCA_037379345.1 Perna viridis | reverse complement strand
GACAAATAAAACTGAATGTTAAAGGTAAATCATTAGATTTATTAACCAAAACATGTGCTTTCTTATATTCAAATTGAATTCCACATTTATGAATAATCATGAATAATAACAATACAAAAAGTATGTTTAAATTGAATTTACATGTGTACCCTTTAATAAAACTTTAGTATGAAAAATCATGTAATGATATGATTGCCGTGTGATTACATTTATATTTAATATTACGCTTTATAAATGATATTGGTGAAAACAATATTTGTCATATTAGTAAATGCCCCTACCATATACTTCCGTATCAGTGAAATATGTTTCCATATTATTCAAAACAAACATATATTGTTACGTGTAACATAAATTTTGTTGTGTTCTTCTGCTGTTCATCGAATCTATTCAAAATTATCGGATTCACATTTGTATTTGTTTAAAAAAAAGTATATATAATCAGAAAATGAAACACTTTAACTTTGAATATATAACAAATACATCATTTTGAAGTATCAACTTAACTTCTGTATATAATGATTTCAGTGTCAAGAAATATTTGTTTTTATAATGGACATTATCGTGTTCATAGGAAAAACAGTTTTGGACCTATTCATAATTGCATGAAATCTCCAAGATAAATAAAATATACAAATAATCTCTTCGGTCAACTGGGATCAAACTTAAACAGGAATAACCCGTTACCACTGGAGTGCAAAGGCATCACATGCAGTCCTTTAATTGACTAGGAGTCGAATCAGTATCCTGATAACTCTAATTCCCATCACAAATAAACAATACTCGCAGTATCGCATTCACAAAGTTCTAGATTGTTGCATTTAGCATTTGAGTTATCTCGAATATGCTATATTTGTAGCATCTGTGGGTAATATTTCACTTTTTTAAGATCTGTGTTTATATTAAAGCAAAACTACTGAATTACAAATAACATTTAAAAAAACTTTTATGGTTTCTACAAGTATATAACCCAGAAACAGTTAACCTTTTTGTTAAATGTTGAAGCACAACAGTTTTAGTCAAAATTATCTAATTAAGACACTACTAAACAAAGGAATGATTATTACTTCAACAATAAACATCCTTGCGAACATGAGACCAAAAATAATTATGAGGAAAATTACATCATACTAATACTTTCCTCTTCACATATATGATAAGTCGTATAATAATAGCAAAAATCAGAATCACATGCCGTATCACCCTCCACAAATATTAGGCTTTGATACAACATCTGAAATGGATTTTGCCTTGATTGTGTTGTTCGTTGTAATGACTTTCTTTTATTTGACTTTTCCTCTTTTTTATTATCTGTAATTTTGACACTTTTTTTAATGGAAAAACGATATACATTTTGTACATACCTGAACCTGATACCATTATACATACGGCGGCTGGAAAAACCAATGATTTTCAGTTTAAATTTGTACACACTATCAACGTTTTAAAGGAAAATACACCATTTAAGTTAAAAAAATAATCTGTCTTATATGATAGGAACTTCATTGAGGTTTTGCACTTTAGTTGGCAACCACGGCACTGATTATTGTCAAACAGGACTAAAAAGTAAAATACATGTAATTTCAAGCAAATAATGTTTTGTTTATGAATCATCTCTTTTCAAGTAAGATGGAAAATAGTTAAATGTGAATCATTCAACAACATTAAGTAGAAGTATAATTATGAATTCAGTTGCTTCCAATTATATTACCCGACCTTGTATACTTCTCTACAGTAATAAGAGTAATATTTGATCATTACATTATGAACCTGAATAAAAAAAACTTTTGAGTGGATGAAAGTTTTTCTTCAAATAGCAATATCAAAATTTTCTCCTTAACGTATTTGGTTATACTGTACCTGTATGGGATGAACTTCCCATTTTATAGGGAATGGGGGATGATGGACGTTACATCTCTCTATACCAACATTCCTCACTCTGATGGTATTGAGGCTTGCAGAGAAGTATGGTATCTCGGGAGGTCGAAGTTCCACCTACTGACTGCCTAGTCACTTTGCTCACAATGGTTTAAAAAAAGAACAATTTTACATTTAATGGCACAGCTGTGGGTACCAAAATGGCTCCGTCTTATGCCAACATTTTCATGGAAAAATTTGAAACAGAACTACTTGAATCCTCTATAGAAAAACCTCTGTCCTGGTATAGGTTTATTGACGACGTGAATATGAAGTGGACACACGACGAAGAAGAACTAAACAATTTTATCGCCCATGCCAACAATCAACATCTTTCAATTAAGTTCACTCACGAAATATCTGCTACTAACATCTCATTCCTCGATAACTCCAGCACCTTATCGGGGGAGAGCTCTCCATGGACCTATACTCAAAACCAACTGATACACATCAATATCTTATGCCTAAGAGCTGTCATCCATCTCACCTGACTAAGAGTATGCCATTTAGTCAAGCTCTTAGGCTAAAACGCATTTGTTCAAATGACGAATCCTAAAAAAACGTCTAAGTCAACGGAGGAACATTTTAAGAAGAAGGGGATATAGATACAAGACCATCAAAGAAGGGTTCCAAAAAATTCTCAACATCCCAAGAAGTAGTCTGTTACAATACAAGGCGAAGAGAAAATGTAAAAGAACCCCTTGTGTTCTAACATACCACCCCTGCCTTCAAAGCAGCCACAACACCATTTGTGAGCACTGGGCCTCTGTCGAGAGAAACTCAACATTATCCAAAGTCTTTCCCGAACCACCTATGATTGCTTTCAGACAGCCAGACAGTTTGAGTAGTCTGCTTGTGAGGGCTGAAATATCTAAGCCCAACTTGACTCCAGGCGAGAGTCGCTCCTGTGGTGACAAAAGGTGTAAATGTTGCAACCTAATGCACCACTCGTCATCATTCACCAACACAGTCACGGGGAAACGCTACAAAATAGTTTGCAACGTGCACTGCAAGATTGCTAATGTAATATATTTGCTCCACTGTCCCATCTGTGGCCTTCAATATGTTGGTGAATCTAAACAGCTTTTTCACAAGCGCTTGAACGGACACAGGAGCGACCTAACAAAAAAGCCTTTACTCCCAGTGAGTCAACACTTCAGATTACCTAACCACTGCCTCGATGATTTCAACAAAATAAAAATCGTCATCGTGGAACAAAACACAATCTGGAGCAATCTACAGAGTGTGGAGCGGGAGGGATTTTGGATAAAAGATACTACCATACATTGTGTACTAAGTTACAGCCCTAGATTAATCCTACGAGGAGGAATGACCCGGCCAGCGAAAGCTATATTTTTATATAGCCTAGCTGGCCGAGTGGTCTAGAGCGCAGGCGGTGTTGCCATAGATGTCACAGCGGTACGAGTTCGAGTCCCACGGAGGGCACGACCAAAAATTTGCATCGCAAATTTGACAGTTCTAACATCGTTTGGAATTTTTCAGACCTTTCTATGTATATATATATACAGCTTGCCAGTATGATACATTTTATATTATTATATTAAATGTAATAATGTTATCAAGGAATTCATAAATGAATGGAATAATAGAATAAATGGCAGTTGAAAGGCATGTTCTATTGTATGTCGATCGTAATGTCGTAAGCTAAAAGAGGACAAGTGATTCATAACAATAATAAACCAATGGCAGGCTTCTATGTTTCGTTTATGTCTTTAGATTGTCCATCTGTTTTAATTCTACAAGGAGTTACTGATATTTGTGGAGTATGAATCCTTTGGAGTTATGAAGTATATTCTCAGTTACATTCAAAATTAACTTCATCTAATTTCGTCGATGCTATTATCTGAATAAGAACAAAACAAGTTGTTACTTAAATAATGACTTTCATTTTTTTCTATATGAAGGAATAACCTCAAACACTTTGTGAGCACTAAATGTCTATCCGAGCAACTTCATTTCAAATGGATAGAAAAGCATAGCAATCATTTTTTATTTATTATGTTGATGTAATTTTGGTTTGATTTTCCGAGACAATCTGCAAAATACATTTTACGTAGCACTCCAGCTAAGAATCATGCAAAATATGATTCATGGGTAAAAAGCTTACATATTTTTATTTTTGATATTTTGTTTGAATTGCCATAGTAAACAGAAATTAACATTCAGTTTTTTATATAACTTGTGTTCCTAGGAGATCAACATTATATAGATTGCACTGTAGATTTCAAAATTAAGGGAGATAACTCTGTAAATGACACTCAAATACAAAAGAATCTATTGGATTTCCAATGTTGATTATCTCCTAAGAAGAGGCAGATTTGAATGAATAATTACACATTTTATAGTATAGACCAATGAAACAACTTAATTACAAAAATAAAAATTTGTAGCCTTTTTTGGGTGTATCACATTTTTCCGATTTTTCATAATTCTTACAAAGACAATTACTTAAATGCTAATTTGGAACATAAACAGTTCGCTTATTTTAATTAGTTTTTCCTTGTCTTTTGTTATACTTCTCTTGACAATATTATTCACTCACTTTTTTATTTATTTTTTGTGGTGACTTATAGATCAATGGCCGGGAGTTTCTGTCTCTTGATTTAAATATTGACTATTCTAATGGGCTACATATTTCACTATAATAAACAAATTACACACTAACTTAATTATTTTCTTCCCACATATGTATAGCCAGTCCTTATTTAGGGACATTATTTTTACAAAAAAATACATATACAATAATATGATTAAGCTGCACATCTTACCACGATGAATAGTTGTTCATCATACTGACAACATTGAAACTTAAATTATGTTGTAGTTTTAATTTAATTTATTTTGTACATCAGAAAACATTAAAACTCATTGTTGCAACACGTTTACCATTATCAATTTTCATTAAGGATGATTATACTGCATACTCAGGCACAAAGTATAATCTTTGAACAAAATGGATACGTTATAACGATCTGGGTAGAAAAGGTAGAAGGAAACCATTCATTTTATCAATTAACAAATAAAATTAGAAGAAGTTCAAACACATTTTAGTATCAAAATGACACCATTTTCATTTTTAATTGTTAAGAACTCATTACCCTTAGAAACCTAAATTTCTTTCTAAAAATACTTAAGTAGAATTTAACGGTCAAAATTATGATATTAAATTAAAAACATTGGTTCGACTGATTCTATCTTGGGGTGTTTTCTTAAATGTAAGCATTCAAATTTTGAGTCAATTTGGATATCTGCACTGTCCGAGTAATCAAAGGAAACAAGTGGAAATCAAAAGAATGTAATCTAGGGACTACGACCAGACATGGAAAACACAACAAAGAACATAAAGTAACTAAAATCATACATGCAAAGTAACAAAAGTTAATAAACTCGGACTTCACTAAAAACTGGGAGCATGGACCAGGTGCACCGGTAGGGTAGGCGTCCTCTGCTTTTCTAGAAACACCCGACAAGTTGCTTATAAAAAAAATCAAGTCCGAGGTAGGCGAAAGACGAAAGGAAAACTATGACACGTTGAACAAATCAGTCTGTAAAACGTCTGCAAAGTTACAGCAAACTTTGGCATAATGCATGAGTTGTGATATGAAAACTCTATTTGCAGGTGCTGAAGGGATGTTGCCAAAGATGAAAGGAAAGTTTAAAAATACGGAATGAATCATCGCGTTGGTCGTACAATTTGTTCAATAAAATTCCTTTATCCTTTTCGATTTCTTAGTGTATGTCAAGATATGAGGTTGATTTCACAATGTGTTTGGTATTAATATATATATTATATTAAGTTCTTTATTGTAGATGCGACGTATAACATCCCAGAAACTAAGATTGTTTAACGATAACACTTTTTCATTTGCATAGCAGAAGCTGAGATTAAAGGATCTAACCAATCGATTTTTGTTTGGTTTTGATCAGCTGTAAAGTCATAATTATAAGAGTGAAGGAATGGGTCAGAGAGTAGAGGAGCATAAATTGTTTCTATTGGAATGCCAACTGTTTGTTTGAAAACGTGTCCATCACACTGGACAAATACGATCAAATTTTCAACATTTTGTAAACATCTTCGGTATATTTGGAAGATGATTTGGAATCGTATTTAACAAAATATGAGTAATTCAACCTTTTGAAAAGACTGGAGACCTGGACACTGTCGAAATAGTTGATGGGGTTCTAATTCCGAATTGAAGCGCTTAAATTTGAATATCAAAATGTCCTGAAAAGAATTATAAGTGGATTAGCGTGATAAATAATAACATTATTCACTGTATTAATACCTCAAAACTAATACAAAGAAAAACTATTTTTGATTCTTTTTCTAAACTTAATGCTTTTTACCTATGGAAATAAATGGTATTGCAAAGCCTTGATGTGTAAATTATTTCTACCAAACAGACTCTTTATAGTCGGCGTCACATAAATAACATACTGTTAAAATTTGAATAAAAATATTTTCTACGACTTTATTGACACCTACCGTCGTTTAAATTGTCTTAAATGACTTGCTCATTCGTTTAGCCAAACGGCTTCTCCCTAAACATTGAATCGTTAAATTCCGGTCAGATTTTAATTCTAGGTGGCAATATTTACATCGGCCATGTTTACAGTGATCGGGTTGCTAGGAGATGTTGTTTACGTTTAAATGGTTTGTCCAAAAACCGAAGAACCCAGAATGCAATTCGGCGTTATTTCGGATATCTCGGATTTATTTTACGCGAACAACGTATAATACCGAGAAGTTGATCAAGCAGACGATTGTCACCGGAGTTCGACGGGAACTTACGCACTTCGTTTGTAAACAAATCGTCCCGTAAAAACCAACATGGCGGATATTAGTATGGGATTTTCCCGTAAGGATTTGTTACGCACGATTTAAGCTAATAAGCGACTTGTTTTTGAGAAGCTGTTTGGCTAAACGAATGAGCAAGTCATTTAAGACAATTTAAACGACGGTTGGTGTCAATAAAGTCGTAGAAAATATTTTTATTCAAATTTTAACAGTATGTTATTTATGTGACGCCGAGTATAGTTGTACAGTAAGATGTACTTTTGCACAAAATACAAAAGAAAACAAAATGAATTCTTTTTAAAAATGAAATGTTACGAAAATAAATGATAATGCTGCGGTTGAGACTGTCACGTGTTAAAAATAATACCATTAAGATATAAAACAATACAATCAGAATTAATTATTTAGTGATGTTTGTTTTCATGATTTTGTATAAAGTTATGTAGAATATTTGTATATATATACTTTATATCCCTTGTAGACTGTTTGACAATATTTTATCAATAAGAATGCTAATATACGGTAGGATTAACAATCAGTCTACCATGATAAGCAATATCAACTTAAAATAATATCAAATTATTGCATTCACAACAAAAACAAATAAGGATAACAATTATTTCTTACTCATCCTTTTTTTTAAGTTGTAACCTCGAATCTTAGGAAATAGCAGACGATAAATTATTTATGTCCTTGACTTATTTATAGTTACGTGATCATTCAAATCGAAATAGTTAAATTAAAATAGAAGACCCGGATAATATACTGGCTTCGTTATTTAGCTGCAAGTGACGACAATATTCAAATACCTCTGCTCAACGTCTATACGATATGAAATTCGTGCTAAAACAAAAGCGGGAAACAACGACATTGTAAATAAATTTATGATCATGGTGGGAAGGTCTGTAACCTTACGATCAACGAGTCAGAGATGCCGATCGTAAACCTTTTGAAGTTTTGACTTTAGCCTTATGGAAACATAAATTTATTCCATACGTTTAGGTGTAAGAAATTTAACACATACCAGAAATTTGTTTAGCTTTGGTAGGCTCTTTCATAACCTATGACCTGTGATATCAAGAGTTCATTGGCAAAAACAGAAGGAATGCTTCCACAGTAAAAATTAAAATTGACACTTCTGAACTAGAGTCAACTCGTCTGTCGTAATGTATCCCCAATACAAGACACAATGTAAACATTCTTCCAAAACAAATAAGATATTACCTGTGGATTGTAGACAACACATTTGTCATGAAAATTGTATTCCTGATGTGTTGCAATAACTCAAATGTGCCTTTAAAAAACAAACACGCTATTAATTATATGTTTAATTAAATGCCCTCTTAATTCCACAATACCTCATGTTTATGCTCTAGTTTTAGGTTACACATATTTAAAGACTATTTAGTTTAAATTCGTCATATTTTCCCGTCCTGTTTCTTCTACCCCGGACTTGACATTTTATGAGCACCTCAGCGGATGTTTCTAGAAAAGCAGAGGACGCTTACCCTAAATGCGCACCTGGTCCATGCTCCCAATTTTAGTGGAATCCGAGTTGCTCATTAACTTTTGTTACTTTGTATGTTTTATTTTAGTTACTGTATGTTCTTTGTTGTGTTTGTCTGTATTCCATGTCTTGTCTTTGTCCCTGGATCACATTCTTTTGAGAATTTTACCCCCACCCACCCCCTCCAAATTGTGCTTAGTACAAGCATTGGATACTAATGTTATATAATTCAACTATAGGGCACAATGTAGATGATAAAAAAGCGAAAGTAATTTTCAAGTAATTTCAAATGTACGCCCATTATGAAAATTTATAACCGATTGTATTTCTTTCCTGTCATATTTCACAAAGAACAGAAACATTATCTGGATTATTGTATAAATGAATTATCAATGCACTCTTGTCTAAGTGTGCCAAAATCTAAATTTATTTTATTGCGTTGATTTCTGTAATCAAGGTTTTAATTCAAAAGATGTGATTATACACTTTATGTTTTATCCCAAAATGTATTTAATATTGTTTGAATAATGTTTTTATAATCGTCCGACATGCCACAAAAACTTTCAACAATTAGAGAAATAAACTAAAAAAAATTGAAAGCAAACATTATATAAAACAAAACAAAACAGAAGCAAGATAACACATTAAGTCAGGCACGCATGTCGTTTTAAAATTATATTAGAACTATCTTAAAATTTGCATTATCTCTCTTTTGTCATGATTTGGGTTTTGTCTTCTTATGTCGTGCACAAATAGTCGTCTTCTTGAATTTTTGTGTTTTGTGATCGGTTTAATCAAATGTTTTTGTAAACGCTTTAATTAAATTTTAATAAAAGATGAAATACTTTTTTAAAGAATTCATCGATTTGAAAACTCCCCACAAAGTTAATGAAAATCCTTGAAATTACATTCAATTTCAATGTTAACGATACCTGAAGAAACCTGGATGAATGCCCATTTAATGTATATGTAATACAACACCTTTGATGGAGTTGTAATCAATTAATGATTAATACGCACTTTTTCCAGCCAAAACGTCACAGAATTTAAAATTCATATTGAAAATATCGATAAATTATGAAGAAAATCTATATAATTAATATGATAATCAATTGGTTATAGTGAATAACTCAGATATTATCACTCGTGCCAAGAACGTTTGAGGATTTAACTCGTGCGCGCAACAAAATCCGCTCACTCGTTAAATCTAGGCGTTCTTCGGCACTCGTAATAATATTTTGGTTATTCACTCTTTCTAATTAATTATCATATTATTCTTATGGCATAAGGAAAGTGAATCTTTTATATAAATAAGATGTAAATTACCTTGTTTTCTTTTTCGAAGAGAAATGTCAAACAAACCATTACTTAAAGAAATGAATTTTTATGAATGACAATTGAAAAGTGCAAATGACTTAGGGAATGAATGACGGTTTTTACAAAATTCTTATAAATGCAAATGTTGTTGGATTGTACATGATATTATTATACTCAAGTCGGTATATCCAATCCTTCTGGTTGGACTAATAACATACGCAATTAATAACAGGTTACAATGCAATAAGCTGGAAAAAGTGAAAATTAGTATATGACCACGAGTGTACAATGACGCCAAGATTGAGCAAATGTACGAAAACTTGGTCCGTGCACAATTTAATGTCCAAGCGTCTTCGACGAACCCGTAAATTATATAGCGGTCATTCATGCTAACTTATTTACTAATCAATCATTTATTATTTATTTTCTGAAAAAATGAAGCTATTTAAAAAAATAAAAGCGGATTTATATTCTTAATAATAATTGATGTCGAATAAATTAAATGTCACAAAAGAAAAGCGTTTTGATGTTTTGGTCTCAGATATACCAAAAGTGCAATTGCAGAATTTATTTTGAATGTAAAGTATCGAATTTTATTACACGGGTAGAAACGGTAATTCAATTTTACCTGCATTTCGCTATTACTATCCTTATAAATGTGTGTAGTGTTTTAAGATACATTCTTTTAGCAACCAAAAATATACTGTAGTCAGTTTAAATAAAAAAATAAAATAAAATACTGATCATGCTATTTCAAGTGTATTTATATATACATACTGAAGAATATAGTATTTCTGCATGAAAACGAGCGCGTTCCGTATTCCTGTAGAATGGTCTAATTGTTTTAAGTAGCAGACAGGAGGCGATTTGTTAAACATCCACCAAAATCACCAGTCTTAGTTTTTAATTTATGTGTTGTGCTTTTGAGGTTCAATTTAAATATATTGTATATTAATTAGCACTTAGCAAGAGTTATCATTCTTGATTTTGTTTGATTTGGTTGATTTAAGAGGAAAGTTAAAGTGCAATTTTCTCAAAAGTACAAATCTAAATACAGAAAAGACTACCGTGACATAAAATATAGCACATGTAAACCCAAAATACATCGTTTGTTCCGTGGGTTTTTTCTACACCATGAATCCCCATACCCTAAGCAGTGTCTGGATCTTATAGGGACTGGTACTTTGTGGTTTTTTTTATGTTATCCATAATTGCACTTAAATTTATATTTCTTTTGTATCTTTTGTCAATGTTATCGCTACTGTTGCGTTGATTTATGTCATTTTAACCAAATTTGAATTGAATTTAAACAAAAACTACCCACAGTTAGAAAAGCAAAATTAAAATGGTATTTTGTTCCATTTGACACATAAAAATTATTATGGTTTTTATCAGTTTCATTATTGTCATCAAGTTTTCAACTTAAAAATACGCTGAATAAAAGTTGCAACGATATAAAACAGATCTTTTACATCGCTTTTAAACCCTTAACAGAAGAAAATGTTTTGTAATGTACTAATATGACCAGAAATAAAACTTTGAAACCGCTTGAGAATACAGCTTCATCTTATATTCACATGACCCCGATTCCATTTGGTGCATTTAATTCAAGGAGACTGTAGACGACTTTAAGTGGCGTCAACTGTTATACAATTAATCAAATGACAAGTCCATTTAGCTTCTGAAATGTTTACACCCTGTAACACTTACACAATGTACTTGGCTAACTATTTGCACTACATGGACATTGAAAGCGTAAGACAAATGAGGGACAATTTCATCAAGCAGTTTTAAGAGGCAAGTGGATTTGACAATATTAAGTCAATATGTTGTTGTATAATGGATCAGGAAAATTGGAAAGTAAAAGACATTTATAGTTGTGTAGAAATTTTAACAAAATAACAAAAAAGTGATTTCATACTCGAACATGAAAATTAACTTTAAAAAGAGGTTGTTTTAAACATTAGAAAGTAGGTGATTCCTATATGTAATCAACTATTATTTCTTATTTAAAAACAGTTACCTACCACATGATAAGTCTTCGTTTATCATTCTGTTGTTGTACTCTTGATTAAGAATTGGCAATAATAAAAACTTTGTCTCTTGAAAAATAACATAAATTTTCCATGTGTATTGTTTATTGCGCAATAAACAAAATATGCACATGGAAAAGAGTAATCAAGGGAACCAAGGTTACAGTGGTAACCAAAAGAATGTAATCCAGACCAGACATGGAAAACATACAAACACAACTAAAAAATGTATACAAAGTAACAAAAGCGAATGAGCAACTCGGACTCCACTAAAACTGGGAGCAATTATTTTTCAATAGACAAAATTTTTATTATTGTCAATTCTAATAAATTAATTTTAAAACATATTGTTTCCTTTAAACATGAGAAACTAGTACATTTAACTGAATAGGGGTGTGTCAATATTTTTTTATCCATTGAGATATAACAAAATTATTTTAACCAATCAGATTACAGTATTTATCTCAAATTAATTTATGATAAAATTTATGCAAGGGATATCGTTTTCAATATTTTTTGTTGATTTAGGTGGTAGATGAATGCATGGTTTTCTCCAAAATACAAGTCTGTTTTCGATATGACTACAGTTACGTAAAGTTTATAGAGTATGTAGATTGAAAAGACATGTTTGTTTGATTCAGCACCTTAGATCACCCCAACCCGTACCATTTTCTGAGTTTTATATGGATTGATACCTAACAGAAGTGATGTATTGGGGTTTATTAAAGAAGTTCTTATGCCCTCCACACAAAGCAGTATGTTAATGATTCCCATCTATTTATTGCACATGACAAGTATTTGACAGACCCTTTAGATTTCAAAAAATAAGTACAATGTTTTTTTTTTGTTTTTTGTTTTTTTGTTTTTTAACGAAACAGTATACGTTAGCTTTTTTTCCTATCCTTTTTCTATTTTAAGATAAAATGTTTTGTCCCAATCACATTACTAGTCATTCTAACGTATGGTCATGACAAGTGCATTAACTAAATGTTAAATGGGAAACAGAGTTAGCAGGATAATCCGTTTATCTTTTTCAATTCACAGCTATAATTCTGTTTGGAAAGGCATTTCCAAGTATTCAGATATTTGCCTGAAAATATCATTAAGTTTCATTAGAATGCACGAGAAATCATCTTTTATCAATAGTATGTTCGTCTTACTGTATATTTGTATGCATTATTCATTGTAATCAAAATAGTTACTGAATTACTCTGTCATGAAGACCGATCCTTGCTGTATTTTAGATATAACAACCACGCGGTATTTTTGTACAAGAGTTTTATCTTTTTTCTTAGTCTTCAACAAGGGGCGATGCTCTCAATATACAAAAATCACTAGGTTTCATTTTTCCCATTCAGATTATTCATACCGTTTCTCGTCCCTCTTTTGCACATTTCTCAATTTTTTGTCGTCATATTTTCTATTGGCCAATTACTTTTAGTGTCATATTTTTCATTCATTGTTATAATTACCCAATTCCAAACTCAACAATTTTTCCTTGAACCTTTTCAGTTTGCTGTCAGCCATACTCCAAAGTCAATAATTGCCCAATTCATTCGACCTTATTTCCTACAACTCTTGATTATTAAGTCAACCCTCTGTTTCATGTCTCTTTCCTTTCAGCACTATTGCTACTTTCCGATTTCTATAAGTTTACCTTGTCGGATATTAAATCGGGTATGTCCCTTATTTCAATTGCCCAATATCTCATTTGTCATTATTTGATTCGTAGGTATTGCAAAAATCCGGATTTTATATTTCTTTTCGCGTATGTCTATTCTTTTACCAACATTTCCATTGCTTAGTTCCTAAATTCTTCATTGTCAAATATTTCATTCCTCTTTACCCAATTAAACTTTCAATATTTTGACTTGCCTTGGTAATATATTTAAAGTTGTTTCTATATTATGATAAAAAATAGGTGCAGTAAGTATTGTTTACACATAAATGACACTTTACTCATCAATGGTTTCTTTAAGTTATCGTGGGAAACCAATATGCATACATGTTCTTAAATAACACATTTATTCTGATATAAGTGTCACGACTTATGTTGTACCCTGACAATTCTCAACAAATCATGCAAAATAGTCATTGAATGGCGTCCTTCTGCTTTACGAGGTGTGTTAGGAATTATAGCATAAAACTACAAACATTGGTCAATATATTCAATTATATCAAAAGGAAAACAAACATGTCCTGATGATTTTTACACGACATTAAGATTTGACTTGAAGTCGGTTTTAGTAAAATCGTCAACAATAAAAACCAGAAACGAAAAAAAGACATAAAATTAACCGTTATTTATTAATGTATATGTTACTATTATTAAAGATTAAACTACAACATATTATTAAACACTTAAAACACTGACGCATCATTTCTTGTATTACACTGTAAGACTTATTAGTTTTGACTTACTATTTGGCTTTTTTAATTTTTGTTGGTTTTGAATACTTCTTGTTTTTTTTTTCATTTTTTATCTGGATCTTCCTATATCCTTAAAAATGATTTCCTGAGAAAAAATAAACTCGTGCATGGATATAAATGATTTTCTGGGTGGTACCACAATAATGACGGTGTTAGACAGGCTATGAAAAATGTATAAAAAAAGGACAAACGAATAGACCTTATAAAAAATATGTAAACGGTTTTAATTTGGATCAACAAATCTTCGAATATCGTAATTCACTTATTTATTCTGCCTGCACACTAGCATCACCTTTTCAAAAGTTTTATAAATATGATTTCTGATTAGATTTTCAAACTTGAAATGACTGACGAGTACTAGAGTACTTGAGTAGATGAACTTTTCTTAGCATGAGAATTGAAATTACCGTGCAGGTCTCGATTTCACAAAAAGTCGTAAGTGTAAAGTTGATCGTAAGTAAAGACGTCATAAATTAAAATAGCATTGTGACGTCATGATTTACGATCAATTTCACACTTACCACTTTTTGTGAAACCGACGCCAGCTGTGTGGACTCAAAACCTTTTAAACTTGGTTAAAAAAAGTAATTTTTTAGTGGAGTCCGAGTTGCTCATTTGCTTTTGTTACTTTGTATGTATGATTTTAGTTACTTTATGTTCTTTGTTGTGTATGTCTGTTTTCCATGTCTGGTCTTTGTCCCTGGATTACATGCTTTTGATTACCGTTATAACCGTGGTTCCCGTGATTACTCATTGACTTTAAAGTCTTATAAATTGATAATTTACGGATTACAAGTTAACGAATTAAAACTTTTGACCTCGTTGGCATCCTATTATATTCGAGATCACGTGTTTACTTATATACGATGAATTAGATTTTCGTTTATTGCACTTACCATGCATGTTAAAAAATGGAAATTGCTAGAATTATAATAGATATGCAAGTACTGAAAATTGTAAGCGTTCACTTTGAAAAATGAACTAAAACAACGGTACACGTGCTATCAACCGGTCTATATCAAGGCTGTCGAAAATGAGAACCAGTGGAGTGTGATTAACCGACAAAATATCTGTACTAAAATTAGGAGGTGAACTCAGGTTGTTCGGAAGGATAGATACATTGTATTTCCTCCCAGGTCCTTAAAAAATATAATAAATTTGGTTTTTGTTCGTGCTTATATATATATATAAGTGTTGGTAAATCTGACGAATAATAAGGGTAAACGTTTAATGCCTCCTCATACGCTTATCTTTTTACGTCTTGTGATCTATTGGTACTGTTCAGTACGCTTTTTATTGCCAAAACATTAGTTTAAACATATGGTGTATACAAAAACGTTTCCCTACTTCAAGGTAAAATATCTTAAAGTCGACGTTTGTTCATTCATGTTATTTATTTAGCAAGTTTAACAACAGTTACATGTATATTTTTGAAATAGAATTATCTTTCTTATGATTTAAAGTGTGTGTATCTATTTAAACTCAAACCCATACTACGTAGGGTTTATTCAATAAATTAAACAAAATATCATATGAACTACATGTGCTTTATAAGCCTAATATCATTATCCCATCTTTTTTTGTGAATACGATATATTCTAGTATATTGTTTCATTCAAATTGGATATATGCATTTCCCATAGAGTTTGATATATGCATTTCCGATAGAGTTGGAAAGTAAACAAATAGTTATTTGCATCATTTATCCGCAAAAATGATTTTTCACACTTACCACTTTTTGTGAAACCGACACCAGCTGTGTGAACTCAAAACCTTTTAAACTTGGTTAAAAAAAAGTAATTTTTTAGTGGAGTTTTTAGTAAAATCGTCAACAATAAAAACCAGAAACGAAAAAAAAGACATAAAATTAACCGTTATTTATTAATGTATATGTTACTATCATTAAAGATCACTCCGACAAAGCAGGACTTTTTTTTAATTCGACAATCTAAAGATTTGTAATTTGGATTTGCATCAAGTTCTATTGAATTGTTTCTCTAAAAGTTGATTTTTATATTTCTTAATTTACACTCTATCATAACTAAATTTTCATTCCTGTTTTGTTTTTCGTTTTGTTTTCCTGCTTTCTTTTGTTTTTGATTGTCTTGTGTTGTTTGTTTTCTTGGTTATTGATTTGTTTATTGTTTCGTTATGTGTGCTTATTTATTTGGTTAGTTTTTTAAAACTTTGTTGTTCTATAAACAAGGTTTCATGCTCTAACTAAGAGGGTTTTTTTCATATTTAAAAAAAACAGGTTGAAGGTGTTTGGAAGAATAAAACGTAATATCTTAATGTGTATGTACATTAACATATGGTACCTGAACTGTGTATGTAAATAAATATCATGCTTTTTTTTCAAAAGTTGACGAACGAAAAGTGTTCTCTACCATTACATTTATCTGGATTGTCTGTTAAATGTTAAGATAAACAAGGAAACTCCCTAATAAAGGGTTCTATTGTTTTCTTTTATGTTTTATCCAGAAAATGTCATTGAACTGCTGTTACGTTATTTGAATCGAGGAGTGAAGGTCAAATGAATACTTAAATAATGGATGAAAAGAATCATGATTGAATACAAACTCAGGAAAATAATATCTCTAGAGATACTACTCAGCGTTTTGGTATTTCTATTCGATTGAGAAATTGTCTTTCTGAATGAAATCCAGTTCTGAATACAGAAACTCTCATGAATTTTCGAAGGAGAAATCACTCCCCTGGGTCACGGAGGCGTGTATGGATATGTTACCAATTATTTGAATAATTCAAATCCTTGAACACGTTTTGGACCTTGTACCTTAGAAGGCATTCATATGGTCTTTGGTGGTGCTGCTACTTTATCAAATATATTCAAATATATCTTGTGTTGACTTGAAAAACTATGGAGGAGAAACAGTTACCACATGCAGTTAAACAAAAAAAAAATGAACTAAGTAGCAGTCTTTGTAAGATTCACGCAAATTCTTTATATGATGAAATGTATAATTATTCATTGCAATCTATCTGCTCTCAAGAGAAAATTTAATTTGAAAATTCAATCGTTTCTATTGTATGTTAGTGTTCCTCAGAGTTATCTCTCTTAATTCTGAATTTTATTGTACATTCCCAATAATTTGTATCTCCTTTGCACCTGGTCCATCCTCCTATTTTTCAGTTGCATCCGAGTTGCTCATTTTTTCTTTGGTAACTTTTTATGTATTATTTTAGTTACTTCATGTTCTTTGTTGTGTTTGTCTGTTTTCCATGTCTGGTCTTTGTCCCTGGATTACATTCTCTTTTGATTTCCGCTAGAATCTTGGTCCACTTGATTACTCTACGAAGAGGGATAGCATGAACGTCTGTTTGCTATGAATTTTAAACAAAATATCAAAAATAAAAATTTTGTTTTCCATTTTGCATGATTTTTAAGCTGGAGTACTACTTAAAATGTAATGAAGGAATATCAACCACCATAACTACTTTAAATTTCCGTTCCAATAAATTATCATTACTATCGAATTTGTATCGTTTTGTCATTTAATTTAAGTTAGAATTGGAATTATTCGGAATTTATTTTCAGGTCGTAATTCAACATTTGTAAGACCAAGATATGTTTACCTCGTTCTGTGGAATGCAGCCGTAAAATACAAATGCTATATATAGTTTTCAACCTTTAAACGCAGTCGAAAAACAGATGGTTCGAATAAATAGACTTGTAAAGACCCTGAGCAGGATGACAGTTCATCATTTAGTCACGCAAATAATGCCTACAACTGTTGTAATCTTGTAAAATTATGCTTACATGTATTACATCTCGTAAAAAAAGATTTTTGGTAGCAGCATTTTAATTCCTACAAATTAATATATCTGTATCAACTGACGATAGCCGATTTCGAACGTGTGATTTAGTATACAGGTGTATGTTTAAAGTGAGATTCGACACTGATACCCCTGTTCAAATCATAAAGGGTTACTTTTTTCACATTTTAAAAGTTGAACATTAAATTTGGCATTGTTATCATTAGTCGAGGAAAGAGGCAGTGTGCTCGAAAAAACCGACAAAACAGTTAAATAAACAAGGGAAACTCGTTGCCTCTCATTGTATACAGAGTTTATTAAGAATTCAAAATTGGTTTTAACTGACAAATAAATGGCAAAAATGCACGGGAATTCAATAGGTAATAAAAAATCATTTACATTATAGAATGAATTTTTAACTTTGTATAAATTGGAATTTAATTAATGTTTAATGATATTCAAAAAGTATAGAATGATTGCGGAACCTAATATGTTGTATAATTTTGATGTTTATACAAAAAATGAAAAAAGGCAAACGGAATTTATGTATTCCTTCTGATAGATAAGGTCACCAAATGTCACAGTAATTTTAGAAATTTTATGTGGTCGGAATGTAAGCGACGTTTTATATATGTAGAATGTAAGACCAGAGCGCTATGGATAGCTAATAAATGTTCTAACGGTCAAAGTGAAAACATTATTCGACACGAAAGTAGAAGATTGCGAAAGTGTAGAGGCGCTATATTGTCTAAAGTGCAATATTGAGCTTCGTCTATCATTGACTTAGCCTAAAACGATTTAATGTTTCTCAAGGTCACATCATATATATATTTCTGATTATTTGTCAATGACTACATTTTTGCATTTATGAATAGATTGGTTAAAATGAATGAAGGTGATATATCATATATATTTGATCTATTGATGCTTCTGGGGGTAAATTTCATTCAGTATTCAGACTCCATCACGTCCGCATAAACCCATTTGCATATTTTAGATTTTGTCATAGTAAAAACAAATCAATCAAACCTCCTACAATTGTTGATGATACTTTTCTGACTGTCTGTCTGGTTTATAACGACTATTTTATCACCAAAATGTCTAGACCGATAGCAGAGACGTACAATAGCCCTAGAGATAATGATCTTCCACTTTGTCATTTGAGAGAAATCATGCTTTTTTCGAAAATGTACATTTTATGTGGACGCTTACACTACCGGTGCACCTGGTCCATGCTCCTAGTTTTAGTGGAGTCCGAGTTGCTCATTTACTTTTGTTACTTTGTTTGTATGATTTTAGTTACTTTATGTTCTCTGTTGTGTATGTCTGTTTTCCATGTCTGGTCTTTGTCCCTGGAATACATTCTTTTGATTACCGCTATAACCTTGGTTCCCTTGATTACTCTTTCAAATTGAAAATGTGACCATAATAAGATATTTTCACAATTAGAAGTTTAGAAACATAATTAAGTCGCTGTCTTTGTAAGAATCATGCAAAATCTGAAAAAATTGATACACCCCAAAAAAGGCTACATATTTCTATTTTTGTAATTAAGTTGTTTTATGGGTCTTTTTTATGAAATGTGTAATTATTCATTCAAATCGACCTGCTCCTAAGAGATAATCAACATTAAAAATCCAATATATTCTATTGTATTTCAGTGTGGTTTGTTTAATGGGTCATGGTTTTCTTTTCCTCGTTTGTCTGCCCCGGACTTTTTGTGAGCAATTTGGCGGGTGTTTCTAGAAAAGCAGAGGATGCTTACCCTCCGGGTGCACCTGGTCCATGCTCCCAGTTTTTGGTGGAGTCCGAGTTGCTCATTTGCTTTTGTTACTTTCTATGTATGATTCAATTACTTTGTGTTCTTTGTTGTGTGTGTTTGTTTTCCGTGTTTGGTCTTTGTCTCTGGATTGCATTCTTTTGATTACCACTATAACATTGGTTTCCTTGAATACTCTTACAGAGTTATCTCCCTTAATTTTAAATTATATTTGCATTTTATAATTATTTTTAACTCCTATGAGCACGGGTTATACGAAAAACCAAATGTTAATTTCTGTTTACTTAAGCATTTAAAAAAAAAATATCAAAAATAAAAATATGGAGGCTTACCAACCATGTATCACATTTTGCGTGATTTTTAGCTGGAATGCTACTTAAAACAACTGAATATTGACTATATGTGGAAAACAGATACCACCACTACAATTAGATTAGTGTTTGTAACTATTGCAGTGTATTGTGACTAATATCATGATAATCGGGACGTAGAAATAAAAATGCATAGCTTAGTTACAAGATTGGAAAATATATATTTACATAAAGTGCCCTGTTATTATTCCGAAATGATGTTAATTCTATATGCAATGCTACTCTTTTTACAAATAACAGATTGGAACCAAAAGCCTACATATCATCACACATTTTAGAACAAGCGGGATCTCTTTCGAAACATTTATACGTTAACGTCAACTATAAACGAAGAATATCACATTATAATTGGGATCATACATAAGACAGTATGGACATATTCGCAGTTAATTTTCCATTCAGATCCGGTCAACCCTACTTAATATCATTGAACACTGTATCAAATAAAAAACAGTTAATATATATAAACCCAAGGACAATGACTCTTTCCCTGCCTTAATGCCACATTATAAACTCACTACAACATAGTTTGAAGTACCAATCTTTACGAATTGGATGTTTGCAAAATAGATCATTATGGGAAAAAAAATCTAAAGGCAACCACGTAAACCCTCTCCCCCGAAACAAAACTGTCTGCCAGTCTACGGTAATAAAAAACACTTAAGACTCTCATTATAAACCGAAACGAAATACAGCCGTTCAATGTGAACCGACATCATTGAAGTTGCGATCACCTCTAACCTCTCTGTCGAGTCTGTCATAGAACAGTTCTGAACTGTAAGTAACTGTCAAGACTCATGACAGAAAAAGATATTCTGCCGTAATCTTCTAATTTGAAAAGTTTTCATTTTAATCGGACTTCCTTTTCCTGAAATGAAGTCACGCAGAAAAGTGTACGAAGCTGACAAAGGGTATGACAGTTTAGAACAGTTTTTCGTATTTCTTTGTCAAAACCAAGGACAGCTTCTCTCAGGATCTGTCAGACATTAGGAAAAAGTGTATCACGGCCCACAACAGCCTCTGCCAGACTTTGTCAGGATCTTCCAGAATTTCCTTTCTCTCTGCTGTCAAAGAAGAGTTTTCCTGACAGGTTCTGACAGATATTAATAGAGGTTACGGGTGATTGCAATTGTAAGAATAGGACAAAACTATATCCGGTCATCATAGCGTCACAGTCATTCATTACCAGAACCCAATTCTATGCATTATATCGGGGTCATTATTACGAATCAAACAACTAAGTAAACAGAACAAAATAAGAAAAACAATGTTAATATCTTATGTATGTGTATATAACGTTTTGATTAGGTATAAATATTTGAGATTATAATTTAGAATTGTAAAAATAAATTAGCGCGTGATTTCTGTGGTAAGCATGTTTGTAAAAAAAGTTCGAGTAGAATAAATCTGGGCTTCAATGTATATAGATACAAACAATAACATTTGGTGTGGTTCAATAATACAAGTCCACTGCTCTGTTGCTCATGTTTTGTAGTGCATTGTTAAATAGCGTTAACGACCTACATAGACGTTTAGATGAATGTTTGGATTTTACCAAAATACTGGCAATAAAAATTAAAACTTAAGGCAATCTCTGTTCCTAATGTCTTTGTTTGCAGATAGACAATTTTAAAATTGGACTCTTAATATAAACACAACCTGCTGATTTTCCAGGCATACACACTTGCAAATTCAAAGCTTTTATCTTGAACAGGGTGTATACCGTAACTTTTACAACAATCACATGAAACAAATTATGAGAGAAATCTCAATATTTAATGTCATTAATATCTTCCAGTTTTTGTTCAATATTATATCATGTACGATTTTGAAGACTACAACATCTCCCACTAAACGATGAATGAATCTAAAAATGCATTATATCAATGGAATAATCAAGAAAAGGCATATGTTATGAAGAATAATTTACAATTCATTCACGGTTTTTTTTCAGTTTCCGGGCTGTTTTACACTGTCAATCCGAACTCCTACAAAGGATAACATACTTTTCCGCTTGGTTATTTCCGTATAATTTCGATCATTTTACATTAGGTCTAAAAAGCATTTTTCTTCGTTGATATTGTAAGTAGATTGTCAACAAAACGTGTTTAGTATAGATTTAGAACAAATTTATTCATTGTATGATTCGTGTCAATTGTTAGTACTCTTATGAATTATTATGTGTACTTATAGTCAGGGCATAACAACCAGGATTGGTAGAATATTTTTATACCAATCTGCTAAAATTAAATTTGCCGGTATAAGTCACAAAATTACTGTAAACTATAAAGTTAAAAACAGAAAAGTGGGCATACAATTCAGCTATTTTCAATGTTTCATGTCAATGGATCACTATGATTTCGACAGTTACTAAGATGACTGTAAACAAGTTTGTTAGCAAGGAATATTTTCGATCTATTATTCAAAATTATTCATTGTTCCAAATTAACAAGTTAAAGATGAATTTTTTTCCTGCTATAACGTTTCTGCAACTATACTTGGGCACTGAAAGTGGAATTAAGCGAAACTTATTAGCCTTATTCACAGGAATAGTTGCCGAATGAAGACGATACAACCTCACACACTATGTCCTTTTATGCGAAAAAAACTGATACTATCTGCCTTCTTAATCAGACTTATTTCTCATTTACATTTGGAATTACATATTTTGGTCGATTCTTTTTTTTTTTTTTTTTTAGTAATATTCACTCTGCAAAATGTATGTCAATGAAGCATTTGGTAAATTTGTCCAAAATAAATAATTGTTGACATTGATACTGAAAAATATATATGTTCTTTCTGTATTATGAAGAAATGATAATCCACCTTGTAATTTACTGAATGACGAATGGATACACAGTAAAGGCTTGATACAACAATGAATTTGTTGCTCTGTAAACTGTGTCCTCTAAAATTCCATCAAAAATTGTAAAATGTTCATGATATAGAAAAGAATCTATATATGGGGCGGATTTTAATGAAACTAATCTCTTTAGATGTTGGTGTTAAAAATACATTTAAGTACAATTGCACTGTGTATATGAGTTTTTGTATTAAGTATTTTTTTCGTTTTTTTAGTGTTATTTCCAATTACTTCACAAATAGTTGGAGCCGACCGAAAAATTATATCTAATTAGATTTAAAATACAACTACAAAAAAAAATGTAATAGTGAAGTCACTTAAGAAAAGCTTATTTAAATTTATTCATCCATATTTTTATTCGTTTTGTTTTGTGATCTGTTGTTTCTTGTTTCCTTTATATTGGACTCGCTCTATAGTATCTTTTAATACTCTTATTTATTTCTTCGTTTTATTGTTGTGGAAGATTTAGATTTTTCGTTATTGTTTTTGTTTTGTTTTATTTTTGTTTGTATTTGTTTTTGTTTTGTTTTTGTTTGTTTTCTTTTGTGTCTTTTTTTGTTGTTGTTGATTTGCTTTTTTATTGTAGTTTACACTCACTGCAGTTGTATCTGCAATATATAGAGATAGATAATAGAAAAATGAATTCAAAGAGATAACGTAATGCTTTTCTAAATTCTCTATCACAAAATGAACGTTAAAATACCTAGTTACAGAATGAATTCCTACATCTTATGGATTCTACGTGATCATTTTCGTTCACATTCTTTTTGTCTTAATTCTTGAAATATGTATATTAATACATTTAAGAAAATTATCATTATTATTACTAACATACATGCGTGATTAATCATTTTAATGGACAAGTTTATTCTGAAGTCTTGATGTTTTGACGAAAGCATGTGCATCAATTAATTAGGATTCAGATGAACCTGTTTCGTATTCAATTTTCACGTTTTAATTTATTTCATTTGAAATGATGTTCATGTTCAAAGAAATCAATGTTGTTAGAATGCATGAATTAGCTTGTACTTACAAACTAAAACGCAAAGAGTAATCAAGGGAAACAAGGTTATAGCGGTAATCAAAAGAATGCAATCCAGGGACAAAGACCAGACACGGAAAACAGACACACACAACAAAGAACATAAAGTAACTAAAATAATACATACAAAGTAACAAAAGCAAATGAGCAACTCGGACTCCACTAAAAACTGGGAGCATGGACCAGGTGCACCGGTAGGGTAAGCGTCCTCTGCTTTTCTAGAAACACCCACCGAGTTGTTCATAAAAAGTCATCTTTCTAGTCAAGTCCGGGGCAAAGTATTGTTTAAAATACAAAAATTGTCTTTGTCATATTTACGGAATGCTAGCCATTATCAAAGGATGTGACCCACCATCACTCGACAACCTGTTTGGCGGTCTCATTAGCAAAAGACATAACTGTAAACACTTTTCTTTGAAACTATTACTTTTTACACTTCGGTAAGTAGCTAAATAGTTTGAAATTAATTATCCAAAAGTAATTAAGTAGTTACCGCATCTACAATAAGTCAAATATTTGAATTTGACGTCTACTGATATCCATTGCTCTAATCAGACATTAAACCGGTATGTCGGGTTCTCTTGGCTCGAAATTAAAATAAAATAATGTCAAAATCGGGAGTATGAAAAACTGGTCTATCGGACTATTTTAATCTTTACGAGTAGAACGAACAATCTCTCGACATACACCGATCAATCATTCGAATAAACAGCACAAATAAATAATAATTGACGAGATAAATATAATTCCTACTTGAGACGAATGTAGGGAAAAAGAGTTTCGTCTTTCATAAATAATTTCACTTTGTTTGTTTCAGGGTTTTTACAGCTTACTGGTATAGGTTTTGCTCATCAGTCATCTGTGAAGACCGAAGGGCGACTTGTGATTTCACAAGAATAGTTCCTAGTCAAAAGCATAGAGATTTGTCATTTAGCAAGCGTTGAGTTCAGTGTTAAGGGCAAAAATCTTTCCGTGTAACAAATACTGATGAAATTGACAAAGAACTATTTCTACATTATAAATGTAGTAAGAAAAAACATAACATAAAATATTTTGCATCGTTATACAGCGTTTCAAGTAACCGGAAGTAAAGAATAAAATACAGATCGGTCTTCGGTTTTCAATACGTTCTACATCGGAAATTCCAGTAAAGAAAATGAAACTAGAACGAGACTTACATACCCTATTGTGTTTCCTCTTTGGCAATCATTCCAAACTTTCTATTTGTTTAAGGAAGTTATATTTCGTGCATTTTTTAACTCACAATGACTTCTCTCAATTTTGACCCTGAGATAAATACAAGTATCAACGAATTGCCCGCACTAGTATACATGTACTTGTCAAAAAAAATCATCATCAGCCTACTTAAAACATATAGAGTTCCTGCTCTATTAATTTTCGTTTGAACAGATAAACGGAACTCTGTAAAGTTTGTAGTATTTTTCTTGCATAGTCTTGCATTAAAATGTCAACGTATACGGTTATACAGGACTATTGTTTCTAGTGTTTAATTACAAAAATACATGTAATAAGTATAATCGAAAACTAAATTGATTTATAGGTTGGATACATAAAATAAAATACAAGAAAAATCAAACGTATATATTGCTAATTTCGATATGCTGTACATTTGTTTCCAGGAGTAACCTCTCATATCAACATAAGAATCAAATATATAAGAATATCTTAATCCAAAATGTAATCAAGGGAACCAAGGTTATAGCGGTAATCAAAAGAATGTAATCCAGGGACAGAGACCAGACATGGAAAACAGACATACACAACAGAGAACATAAAGTAACTAAAATCATACATACAAAGTAACAAAAGTAAATGAGCAACTCGGACTCCACTAAAACTGGGAGCATGGACCAGGTGCACGGGTAGGGTAAGCGTCCTCTGCTTTTCTAGAAAGATCCGCCGAGTTGCTCATAACAAGTCAAGTCCGGGGTAGACAAACGAGGAAAGGAAAACTATGACCCGTTGAATAAATCAGTTTTCATGGTACAAGAAAGTAATGACGTCTCGCACCGACAGTGGGTAGTCGCCTACTTAACCTTTGTACGATATAAGAAATCATAGAGGTAAATGTAAATTAAAAAGAATATAAAATCCAAACATTTGATAACCAATAAACAGAGTAATAGTTACTTTCGATTTTGATATAGAACTTACCGAAATCGAAAGTAACTGGTATTATAAATGTAACTGTCAGAGCCTTTTAACGTTTTAGAGAATTACAATGATCTACAGATAATATTGACTCCAAATGGAAAACATGTTTTTATGTCTATGAATGAAACTTCTCATGATTTAGTGTTATTTTTTCCTTTTCTCTGAATAAAATGATCATTAAACTAAAATAAAAAAGTAGATTTGTAACTAGATATCATTTAACATAGTTTTCTTTTATTGTACATTCACGTTCTCTCTTAGCGTATACTTTGAGTACATCGTAAGGCATTTCAGACTTATTTATCGAAGTTACTTATCTCGATTTATTTTATCGAGTGCCTACTTTTTTATCACCTGAACTTTAAATATTACAAATAATAATTAATATTTATATAACAATGGGCCAAGGCAAGAAATGACCGGATTCCCATAAAATTCACTCATAAAAGTCGGTAAATATACAGTAAGTAGAAGTGCGACCGACCATAAATCGCATTCAACGATATAAGACCCAATACAAAAATTTGCATACCAAATATCTAATGGCTGTGACATATAGATGCCTACTTTTTTATCATCTGAACTTAAAATATTACAAATAATAAAAGAAATAATAAAATTATAACAGTGGTCCAAGGACAGAAATGATGGCTATAATACATAGATGAGTAAAAATGACCATCTGACATTTACAAATAATGCCTTGAACTTCATTATTAATATGAGAGAACAGATCACCTTTCTTGTATTATTTTCAATTATTCAGCTTGACGTTTTGTCTCTGTGTTTGGCAGATTTAAAAAAAAATATTTCTAATGTCTTTTTTTAAATTGCAATGTTCGTTAAAACACTTGGTATCTGAAATATTACCTTTATAATCCAATATACGCAGTGATAATTTCTGCGTTTGTACATTGTATTATTCATCTATAAATCAATATTTTGTTTATTATTTATATCTAAACAATTAACACTTCATTTTGTCCTATGACGCTGTAAAACTGAGTATCTTTTATCTAATGTCTTTAGTAGTTTCTTTTACAAATAAACATTAAAATAACAAGTTTTTATCGTATTAAAGCAATCAAAGGTTCTATCAGGAATTATAAATGAATACATGGATGACTTCAAGAACTATTGTCCAATCTTTAAACGATAATCACACGATACTTAAAGTAAATTCTTTTTAGATAATCCTCATTTATTTAGCGATAAGCATCGTGAAAATACTGCGTATAAATTTCTTTACTCTGAATTTTATGCAGAATGTAAATCACAAACATAACTGAACAGAGAATGATTTATTCATAAAACATTATCACATATTTTCTGGATATAAAAACCCAACTCATTTTCATTGTTTATTTTCGCGTATTTTACGAGAGAAAAAAATATAGTTGAAATTTTATCGCTGCAAATAAGTCCTTTCATTAAGAATTAGATACAAGACTGAATGAAAGTCGCGAAATCAATAGTTGCTATAGTTAGTTGTTTTACAGTATATTAACGTGACGATTATTATAAACATATTTAAAACATCGTGTAGAATTTCAATGTTGCACGCAGATGTGCTTCAATTTTCCTTTCTAGGTATCGAACATTCAATATCATTAACTGTCATATTGACATTTTGTGTATAAATAAGACAGAAAACTCATTGTCGCTCAAATCGTTTGTTGTCATTTTGTGTCAATTGAACAAAAAGCTAAAGGTAGATGGATAGAAATTTAACAACAATTATAAAACACCTCCTTTTTTAATGTCAAGGGAATAAGCTTAATATACATTTGAGCCCGGACTTGTTTTAATGTACTACTGACTGCTATTTACGACTAGCGTGTTTAAAGCAGGAGGTATAATATATTTGAAGTTCAAGTCGTCTTTGAAGTGATTTTAGCATTATTTTTGCCAGTAAAATGACATCAATATAAAATTTCATAAAACTCTTAATGATAAAATATTTGACCTTTGTTTTCAAGATTTTTCTTGTTTGGAATCGACAATTTTGAAATATGTCTTGTATATTTACTGTAAAACAGGAAAAATAGCTGTTGCGTTACGCAGTATGGCGCTTATAAAACTTAAGGCTTTAGTTTCAAGATGAGGTTAATCGTCATCTCATTGAAACATGCCACTTCCTATTAATGTATCATCCTCATTGAAAACCGATCGTTTGACATTCTCAGATGCTTCATTCATAAAACCATTGTGACATGCGTAGGTGGGTGATCTGGTACTAAATAGTTATTTGATTTATGCGTAGGAATCAAGTATCAGGCTATTATGTTCCATGTTTAACGGAATTTCCGCCATTTTATGTTTCCTTTAACGCCGTGATAATGCAAACTGCAGCCGTTTTGTCTTTGTTCTGGTATCTTTTATCTTCTTGGTCTACTTTTGTATTGTTTCAACAGGGAAGTTTTTTACATTATTTATTCAAATTGATTGTAGATGCTTCACAAATTTTACCGCCACACTCCATCCCTTTTCGTATTTTTGTTTGTTTTGTTTAAGTTTAAAGATGTTAAGTAATATGTTTTTAAGTAATACTTTTCCTTGTTTCTGCTTCGTCACATTTGACTAATAAGTTGAATTTGAAAACAATCTGCCTATCCCAGGGCTGGCACAACATGACACAAGAAGTCTATACTGCGATGGCAGGAATATGGCTCAGGAAAGTTTCTAGGTCTCATACGATTTCCATTAAATTGTGGAATTTGTCGGTTTGGGAAAAATACAAAAAAAAGTGTTATTGTAGGCGTAGGTAAAACATCGAGGACCTTCTTCATAATGTTGTTTTACATGTAACATTTCAAGGACTTTTACGTTCTTAAGTGTATAAAAGATATAAAGAGTAACCCAGTTTAAGGGAACCAAGATTGTATCTGAAATCAAAAGAACGCAAATGCAGGGACAAATACCAGACAGGGAAAATAGACACACACACAACAAAGAACCTTAAATAACCAAAATAATACGTACAATGATACAAAAACGTATGAGCAACTTGGACTATAATTAAGACTTGGAGCAAGACATGGTGTCCTCTGCTTTTCTAGAAACTGCTTATAAAAAGTCAATTTCAGGGTATACGAAAAAGGAAAGGACAACTATTACACGTTGAACAAATAAAAAACTCTCTATACATGTAGTTCCTGATAGTTTTTTTTCAGTTGATTGCTTAAATATATCAAACGTGTTTTCTTTGTAGTGTGTACGACAATTATTCTTAAAATGGCAAAAAACCATTTCAAAAAGCAAAAAAATGCCGCTCTCAACATCGTTATGATATACAATGAGTACTATTCTTAATTTTCCTTTCCTCGTTTGTCTACCCCGGACTTGACTTTTTATGAACAACTCGGCGGGTGTTTCTAGAAAAACAGAGGACACTTACTCTACCGTTGCCCCCAGTTTTTAGTGGAGTCCGAGTTGCTCATTTACTTTTGTTACTTTGTATGTATGATATTAGTTACTTTATGTTCTTTGTTGTGTATGTCTATTTTCCATGTCTGGTTTTTGTCCCTGGATTACATTCTTTTGATTACCGCTATAACCTTGGTTTCCTTGATTACTCCTTAACTAATTAATTCATGCTTTATCGTTATATCTTTAATACAGACTTTTGATAACAAGCATGTCCTGTCTCCTATTAATGGATAAAATATTGTCTTTTCATTATCACTAAATTGCTAAAGGTGAAGTTCAAATCTAATGTCGCCATTCTTTATATTTTCTAATACGATGTCGTTTGCAAAATTTTAAAGAACGACATACGCTCAATATGAAAGTAACAATTGCCGACAATACAAATAAGGTTTGTGATACAAATGATAGTGATGTTTCATCATGCAACATTCCTAATATCAATCTTCTAAATCTGGCGTCGATTTCACAAAAAGTCGTAAGTGTAAAGTTGATCGTAAGTAATGACGTCATAAATTAAAATAGCATTGTGACGTCATGATTTACGATCAATTTCACACTTACGACTTTTTGTGAAACCGACCCATGTAGCATAACTGTAGTACAAACAAAACGACAAAAATATCGAGAAGCACGTGATGGTCCATCACGTATGAAGCTTATCTTCACTTTAAATCCTAACCGATATTTGTGCTGACCCAATTATGATATGAACTTAAAATTTGCACACACTATGATAAGTTACGGGTCAACTAGAGGTCGTTCTCGTCGTATGAAATAATTGACACATGATGTGGAAAGTTTGCATCAGATGTCATCGAAATTCGGATTTACGACGAAAATATTTAATTAAAAATTCACTTATCAATGCATGCATAGTAAATCGCATAAAAGTAAATTCACCTGAAAATTTATTGGAAATTCGATACCTCATTTTGCAGCATTATATGTACCGGGTTGAGATATGCTATTGACCTCAAAACGTTTATAGTTCGAGGCATTCGATAGGCTTAATGTTAAATTATTTAATGCATTATTTTATCAGCAAATGTGCAGCAAATAAACTATGAAAAGAGAATTTAACACCATCACACATATAACTCTTAATTTTATGAACATTTATTACAGTAAAATGCATTAAGATTATAAAGATCCTATATTTAAGATAAGAAGGATGTACAGAATTGTTTTTTTAACACTACCATCGATAAGAACAGTAAAGCTAAGTTCATGGGCACTTTCTGAAACTTGCAATATCAACAAAATATCATAGCAAAAGGTACTATGTATCTAATAGATAAAAGTTATGCGTGATTTTGTCACTTTTTATAAGTAATGTTTCGATATTAACAGTTATCTAACAACATTTAGAATGAAAGACAAAGAAATCTCAGACATTCAGTGGTAAGATTTTAAGTTCCCTAACCAGGTTCTGCCGACTTACAGAACATTGAAATCTTACTTCTGCTCATCTGAGTTTCCCTAGTCATGCTATTCCCAGCGGTGTTTGATTATATTTCTCACTTTTGAATTATTTTCTGTGATGAATACACTAATAAAAAACGCATTTATGTAAAATTTGTGAAGAATTCGGAAAATAAAGAAAGACGCACCGGGCGAACACCCCAATTTGATTGAAAAATAATGGCATGAAAATTGAATTTTTCACATATGGACATCAAAACAATGTCCCTTCTTTTTAAGGAGGTAGATCTAGGGTAAGGGACATAACTCATGAAGTCAGTGATATGTTTGTATCATATTCAATTTCACCATAGCCTGTCAAGCTTTCATTTGAAACCGGATGAAATCAGTTCAGGTTACTTTGATGCTTACATAATATTGATGTAAAATGCTGAATACAAACGTTCAAATGATTTTTATGAGTTGTGTCCTGCTTCACCAGCGGTATCCGTCATTTTGTAAGTAAGCAACATTCGAGTAGTGTCAAGTCAGCAGTATATGTCAATCGATAAGACGTAAAATCTTACTAAAGATTCCATGTTTTCATCTATGACACAGAAACTTTATACAGGTTATTCCAATTGTGATGACAAATATAAATTTCTAAGATTAACGCAACAATGGCTGAATGTACCATATGCTATAAACTTTTTTAATAGTGCCAAACAAGCATGGATACTACACTGAAACGTATATTCCTTGGACATGTTGGTATATTATTACTAGGAAAGGAAATACTTCAATTTGACTATAAAAAAGACATCACTTTTGGCATAAAGTTTCCATCTCAAATATTTCACGTTTCAAAACATCTATTGGAAGGATATAATTGTGAATCAAACGAATGTGAAGTGGTTTTCTCTTCAATTAACTTCAATAGGATAAATCAAATATATGGCATTATCTGTATAACAAAATTGAAATTGAAGAACTAGTAAGTTGCTTTTCCTATCATCATATAATTACACAGACATCAGTGTTTTATCGAATGTTCCTAATATAATAAATTTCGATAATTCATACTCTAAAATCCATTCGATAAGTTAACTCTTGGACTTTCTCCGCACAAAACGTTACAATTTTGATATCAATTACAGAATTTAAAACTCATGTTGAAAATATAGATAAATTATAACCAGATGTGTTATTAGGATAAACAATTTGTTATGTTGAATAACCAAAATATGATCACTCGTCCCAAGAAAGCTTGAAGATTTAACTCGTGCGCGGAACAGGTTCCGCTCATTCGATAAATCTTGGCATTCTTTGGCACTGGTGGTAAAAATATTTGGTTATTCACTCTTTTTAATCAATTGTCCTATAAGGCATTCATTTTTGCCCTTTTCTTTTCCACCGTAAGAACCTTTCGTTAAAACCAAGCTTTACAGATCAAAGCCTCAGTTTCCAATTCCTTATGCTTAATATCCGTGAAACCTATTCCTGTATCCAATATACAACTTTCAGTTGCCAATCACATACTATATAATCTTGTAAATATACCTTCTCATAGACGCGATATTGAAAACAAAACATCAAATGTACGTTAAATCAATGTCTATAAAAATGTTCACAAATATTTAATGTATATATTGTGATTAAAGTGTCTAAAGTACAGTTCATGACTACACAATTTCCTCTTAACTTGGGTACTGGATAAGTGCAATTAGCATATTTTGAAAAAAAACCAGATATTTCATTATATCTGTATTAGAATATTTGATATGTTACAAGTATCTGTGACATAACAACATTGCCATGTTTGGATTTTAGTATCTATGTTAGTATCTAAACTTCTAACGTTTTGTTTTAGTGATATGACTTTTTAAATTAGCTATGTAATGTTTAATTATTTGGTTATTAGTTAAACTTAAGAGTTTCCTGTGCATATCCGTATCATCTTGTATGTTGAAGTTCTCTGATCATAATAATAATAATAATAATACCTCCCACAATAGTTAACCTCCAAATACAAAATCAAAGGTTCGAGACCTTGAATCTATTTTGTTTTAATTCCCCACCTAAATGTTTTGAAGATGTTGATTGAGGTAAAGTATTTAATCTAAGGGTAATTTAACTAAACAGCAAACCTTATTCAATTGCTTGAAGTATCAATCAGTTCTATTTTACAAAGGTAAATACAGTATAAAAACTTTTATGTTGCTTGCAAAATAGTAATCAAGGGAACCAAGGTTATAGGGGTGATCAAAAGAATGTAATCTAGGGACAAAGAACAGACATGGAAAACAGACATACACAACAAAGAACATAAAGTAACTAAAATCATACATACAAAGTAAAAAAAGCAAATAAGCAACTCAGACTCCACTAAAAACTGGAGCATGGACCAGGTGCACTGGTAGGGTAAGCGTCCTCTGCTTTTCTAGAAACACCTGCCGAGTTGCTATATGCTACCTGTTGTTGTTGTTATGATTCCAATTAAAGTGTAAACTTGACGATAATGGAATGAATACAACTAAATTAAAAATACTACCAAGGACGGATAAATTTGTCTTCTGTATCATATGTAAAATCAGTTTAGGTTCGAAAAGGTCTGTCTGCCTTGCACAGTGATTCTGTTCACTTTCTCACTTTTCTACGTTTCTAAAAAAGCAGAGGATGCTTACCCTACCAGTACATCTGGTCCATGCATTTATGTTTTTTTGAGGAGTCCGAGTTGCTCATTCACTTCTGTTCCTTCTTGGAAATTATTATGGTAATGCGTGGTTTTTGTCCCGGGTATTACATTCTTTTATTTTCGCTGGAATCTTGGTTCCCGTGGTTTCTCTTTCGACCGCACTGTAATCAAGCATATAGTATCGTCTGATATTCGAATGTCACTTTTGGCATTGCAAAAAGCTCTCCCATGTAAATCGAAAGAAATTACATTTGAAGAGTCCTGCAAAAGTTGATTTTAATCTATACGTTGCCCGGCACTGGTTTCATATAAAAGGCATAAATTGTGTTTCTAGTCTAATCCTGTAGGTTTTTTCTAATTTTTTCAATTCTAAGTTAATTGAATTGAGGAAAAAAAAACTTAATTTAAGATAATTGTATTTAATTGGGTCCTAATTTTAAACGACGATGTTATATTTGAATACTGAATCAAAACTTTATACAGATTGTACACACATGTAGCAGTTAGCATGAAAGTGGTTTTTAATGTGCAGAGCTTGCTATTTAGCAACTAAGTAATTATTGGATACGTAAATTGCTCAAAAGTTAACAAACATTTTTTTCTTATCGAACTACCTGCATTCGATTCTTAATTTGAATTGTGCAAAATATCTTTAACATAGTCCCCAAAATCTGAGATTTTTATCATGTTAAAAAATACACCGTGAAAATTATCTAGAACTAAACATTTACAAAACAATTCAATAAAGAATACACATGCAATCGTACACAGTAAATAATAACAAACAACAGAAGACAGTTTATCACATTTTCCAAATGTAATGTTTGAATGGGGATTTAATCGCCTGTATCGGATATGGAATGCTTTAACAATCGAAGTTGACATGACATGTATTTTAGACGATCCTTGGAACTTTAAGTATTCCTCGTCGAGCTGGAACTTTCTGAGGCATTGTATCTCCTTTTTTACAGTTAAATACGAGTAAACTGCAGAAAAGTTGGCTGACCAGGAAAGTTTAAAATTTGACAAGCAGTCAAAATATAAAGCACGTAGTTGATTTCAGAAAACCAACACTTAAAGTACAAGGGAATTATGAATCTAACTCTAACACTTTGACATTCAATACTGCTTTAGAGCTAAAACGCTTGTATTTCCTTTCAGCTGCATGAATGATTAAAGAGATTTTACAATAGGAAAGCGTTTAAATTTAATGCAATCAACCATCATTTTCCAAGGACATCAACGATATTTTGTTCTTTAAGTCATAAATCAAACAATTAATAGTCGACAACTTAATATAAGTTGTTAATTGTTCTTGCTTACATGTACTGAAAACATTCCAAACTTTTGGAAAAAGTCAATGTAAAACTTTGCACTTTTAGCTTTTATTAAAAGATGTTTACTTCGTGATTGATGGATTATGAAATATACAGACATTATCCGTAATAGAACCTTAGAGAACAGTCTGTCAATACCACTACTCATCAATGCCTACTGTATAAATAAAATAATTCGGATTCCAGACATGTGAGGTGCCCTTACGGGGTTATGACTGGACAGGCGTCGATTTAAAAATAGCGGTCAATATTCTCAAGGACGGCTTTTATTTTTCTCGCTTGTTATTAAACATGATACATTTTCAGACATTATGACATGCAGATTTTAATCATCGATACAAATAATAATTGCAACTGTTCTCCAGAAAAAATAAGTTTTCGGTGAAAGTTTTTTTTTATGATACAACAAATTTTATGTTGATGATACTACCACGGCGCAAATAATTTTACATTTCCGTATATTTTTGGTAGTTCATAGGCTGTTCCTATACATTCTTTTTTTTTTTTTTTTTTTTGTTTGTTTTTTGGGTTTTTTTTTGGGTTTTTTTGTTTTTGTTTTTTTTTTGTTTAATTTTACGCATGTTTAATAATCTCTTCTGATACCAGTAGGAGTGGGTACTCTGTATATCAAACGTTACATGAAGATGGAGTTTAAGTGTAAGTGATTGTAAGAATCAGATATTATGGGAGAAATGCATACCAAAGACCCACCGATCTGACAATAAAATATCACTCAAGGATGCTTTCTCTATTTGAAGACCATATTTGATCTCTGCTTCATTGGATTTGCTCAGAATTTTTTTCAATAGCATCTTTAAAAAAAATATGTTTTTGACAGAGTTATCTGTCCTTGAAATGTTCTAGGAAATGGAAAAGTGCATCCTTAACTTATATATAGTCAAACGTATTCGTTATTTGACAAAACAAGACAAATTTCAGAATGAATTTTCTGACTTCCAATACCCTTATTTCTGTCAGTGAAGGATGGTTTCTAAAAGGGAACAATATGATTGAAAAGCTATTACATCTTCATTAACCTTGATTGTACTGTGAAACAAATTTGTTTAACCATAAATGTCAGAGATGCAAGACAAAATACAAAACTGTCTGTTGGCTTTAATGGATTCCTGTGCTGTAAATCGGTCATGAATTTGTCCATTCATAAAACAACTTCATTACTAAAATAGATTATGCTAAAAACCTAAGACATTATAAAAGATGAAGTTTAGATCTCAATTAACCACATACGAATAAAACACAAGATTTCATTAACATAGAAAATGAATCATCAAGACAAAAGTCTATATACATGTTGTACATTGTTGTTTAATTTGTTTATCTAATTGTTTTCAATCATTACTTTGTGCATTTACATTATTGGTGTAGAAGTATTATACGTGGAAAATATGGAGATGAATCATACGTGAATTTTATGAGCAACTCGGCGGGTGTTTCTAGAAAAGCAGAGGACGATTACCCTACCGGTGCTCCTGGTCCATGCTCCCAGTTTTTAGTGGAGTCCGAGTTGCTCATTTATTTTTGTTACTTTGTGTGTATGATTTTAGTTACTTTATGTTCTTTGTTGTGTATGTCTGTTTTCCATGTCTGGTCTTTGTCCCTGGATTACATTCTTTTGATTACCGCTATAACCTTGGTTCCCTTGATTACTCTTTCCTTATCTTCAGTTTCTATATGTAATCAATCTCATTTGGTTTGCAACATTGTGTAATTATGCAGCATGTCTATTTCATTTTCACGTTTTGTCCATGTCTTGTAGTTTATGACATATTTGAATTGTCCCTCGTTTGCGCTTCGGTAATTTGTTTTCCGATTTTTTTAAAGAGTTTTGTTATTTAGCAGCTTTCCATTGGTACGTATACTGATGATATTTATTTTGGTTATCCCTAGTAGCAAACCGTTGCTTCTAGCCTTATAACTTGTAAAGCAATGTAAAAATGAAGCACTGAAATTCATTTAAATATATTATATATTATTGTTATTTCAGGATAACCTCATTTACAATGCGTGTAAAAAAGTAAAACATGGTGTTGATCATACTTTTTCTTACATTACCTATTCATAATTAATCACATACTAGGCTTTTATAAAACTTCGCATATTAATACAAAAAGCAATACAAGTTTTGCCAAAATATATAAAATGTTGCCGTTGAAATAATAAAGTCGAAAATTAATATTTAAAAAATTCTATTAACTATAATAGAAGTCAAGTAGGCAATAATTAATTATGATACAGGGCTTAAATATATGATATAAATTGTATATCATTTGAGTATTTCAGCATTTTTAAATAAAGACGAATGTTACAATCTACGAAAAAAAACAGAAAACAACAATCCTATAAAGGTACAATATTCTGTCAAATGGTAAGTCTATATTTAAACAATAAGAAGCTTCAAATGGAAGTACAGAAAGTCGAAAAAGTTTTCTTTGCTTACATGCATATAATTGTATACTTAATAATCAAACGTGGTATTCTAATGTTTAAATGTTCACACCTTTTATAGAGAATTTTGACAGAAGTTGTTATATATATAATTTAAATGTATCTTATGACGTCAATAGTACTAATAAAGAAAATGCTATGATGCCCCTGATAAACAACGAAAACATCATTCATATGGAAATATGTGGGCCGTGACACGATTTGTGTTTGACATACCTATTACTTGGCTGAGTACGCAGGAGCTTCATTGTAATGGTTGTATAACCTGCAATAAAATCCATATACGATACAAAGACTTGAAACTTGATAAACTCATAAATGATGTTATACATTAGCAATTTAGACTTTTAAACAAACCCCGAAAGATTAAAGAGGTAGATCTAGGGTAAGGTATACAACTCGTATAAACCATTGGAACGTTTGTATTCAGCATTTTACATTAGTCTCATGTAAGAGTAATCAAGGAAACCAAGGTTATAGCGGTAACCAAAAGAATGTAATCCAGGGACAAAGACCAGACATGGAAAACAGACATATACAACAAAGAACATAAAGTAACTAAAATCATACATACAAAGTAACAAAAGTAAATGAGCAAAGTAACTTGGATTGATTTCATTCTATTTCAAATAAAAGATTGATAGGTTTTGAGGAAATTGAATATGATCAAATATATCACTGATTTCAAGAGTTATGTCCCTTACCCTAGGTCAACCTCCTTAAGGGACATCAAGAAAAATAGGATTTGAACGGGAATCGAAAGAATGTAATGCAAGGATATGCAAGGAAAAAGAATCTTACATAAACTGCCTTGTGCAACTTAATATGGAGTAAGTTTACGAGTGTGTGCATAGAGCATAGAATAAAAATCTTGAAATGGCTTTCTGTGACAAGTTCAGCGGCAAGACGTAAGAAATTGACACTTACATTGATCAATATACGCAAATAGATTAGTGTTCAGTTTTATCATTGAATATTTTAAGTCATCTTCAACGCATTAAATTAAGTATTGTTCTGCATAAAATCCTGACAAGGAGTGATTCATATATCTCAAGATAATCTATAAAACTATTCAAGTACATTTGTTAGGTTCCTACAAAAAACTCTTCCTATGTTCATTTTTTTATCTGCTGTAAAAAGTGAATATTGTTTGACTGGTTATAGTGTAAAAATTCTTGCAAGGAATTTTTTCGGTTCTTTTTTACCAAATTTTACTGTTGATATCTCCATTGGGCAAATTTCATTTGCACTTTTACTTTCGATGCAGTTTCTATGAAACCTACTTAAGGATTTCCAATCAAAAATATTTTCGGATTAAGAATTATGTTTCTGCCTAATATGGCTGTATTTTTTTTTAGTTTTTTGGGTTTTTTTTTTGTTTTTGTTTTTGTTTTTGTTTTTTTGTTTTTGTTTTTGTTTTTGTTTTAACATACACACAATTAATAAACGCATTTCAACATTTTTGTCAAATTTTCATGTTAAATTATAGTTTACAGAAAATTTTCACGGATACCGTGAAATGAATATATATCTGGGTATTACGTCCGGGAATCTGAAAAAGTACCGTCTGTTTAAAGTCGATTCTGTGGGTACTATTTTTGCACTTATTTTTTTCATCGCAAAAATATCGAAAAAAGTATGATCTGTTAGTAATGAAATATTTTTTATTGCTTTAAGACATGTGATTACTTACGACATAAGTATGCTGAACACTTGTAAGGAAAAAAATGTTATTCTGTCTTGTACTTAAAATTACACAGCAATTTACGAAGAATAGTATTATGAGCCGATGTTTATGGAAATGTGGCGCCGAGTTTCCTTTGGCGAATGCATTCAAATATAATGTCACTGTGCACACTGAATCTACTCTTTGGACTTTGTATCAGTTATCCTATTGCAAATACTGTACAGGTCATCATTTTTTTTTCACTTTTGAAATCAAGATATTTTTATTTTCATCAATTTGTAATAGCCTACTATCAACCAACGAGTGACATCACAATAAAGGATTTAATACAAAGTAATAGCGACAAGCAGGGCATTCTGAATGGTCTTATTGGCGACTAAATAGTGTTGAGAAACCCAGCCGGGGCCTAGGCGCTCTGCCCACAGAGCAACTGGGATGTGTGCCCTAGGTGGTGGAATGGGGTACCCCTGGCGTGTTACATGCTGGGGTTGTCGGGCTATAATACGGAAAACCTGACCGCAAACCATTGTGGTGCGCCGTGTTGGGAAAGATGCCACGTTCCTCGCACGTTAAAGAACCCTACTGTGGTATTCTCCCGGAGTAGGAACCATAGGGCTCCACCACAGGAGGCTAAATTGCCCGACCCTACCCACCTCTCCCTATTTCCAGTGGAAATCAAAATTTGTTGACCCTGTTGTCCTTGTGTCCCATCCCTTTTTTATTTCATCATCATTTCATGTTCATTTTATCATCAATTTCATGTTCATCGTCTGAATATTGCTGCTCGGACGTTAAACTCCAACAAACAAACAAACAAACAAACAAACAAACAAACTTATATATTTTTTATGTTATTAATCAGATAAAACAACAGGTGAGACAATAACATCCGAACCTCAATTAAACACTCAAATTTGAAAACAAATATCGCAAAGAAATCGATGAAGGCACATTAAGTATCAATAACTGTAAGAATCAGGCGGTAAGTAAAACATGTTATGGAAAAATAACCATCATTTTGATAGTATAATTTGACCATTTGCACCATCACAATCAAGGGAGACAGACAAGATTGTCCATATTATGCTGGATTATTGAGTTATAATTTAATATAATTTCATTGAAATGCACTACAAATGAACATTTCAAAGGCAGAAAACTCAGTTAAAAAAACCTCATTTTCTAAGACTCTATTGAAAGAAAAATTTCCATGAAAAGCCGGTGATGCAGAGATCATGTAATGGTCTATTCAAACAGAGAAAGCATCCTTGAGTGGTATTTTATTTTCAGATCGGTGGGTTTTTGACATGCATGTTTTTTTTTGCCCGATTCTTACAAACACTTACACTTAAAAATATCAGGTATAAAAAAGGGACTATTAAAGATAACAAAAAGAACAGTGTTAAATAAAAACAGAAAATATTACAATGAGCATAAAAGGGCAAGATGGGTGGGATATCGATACTTTCAAAACGTAATTTGGTTTATCAGCGTCATCACAGACGTTTAACTTACTTAGTCATTGATAAATGTCGATAATTCTACTGTAATAGCAGTTTGAGATGGATATTACAAGACAGTAAGAGCAATTGAAAAAAGATAAAATTGCCTAACATTGTTAAAAATGCCTTTTGAAAATAATTTATATCATTTTGCCTACATTTATTTCTTAATATTGTTATAATAAATCAAAATTAAAATTCCTTCCAGGACTTTTGGTTTATTAGTACTGAGGTTCTATTTCCTGTATTATATAAGATGAAGACAGTATATTGTGGTACTATCGTGGGTGTCAAATTATCTTTTAAAACCTTAAATAATGTATCAACATTGTATATGTAAACATAGATCACATCCATAAATGTTTATTTTAAAATATGTTAGCACGTATTATGCATTGTCCGATGGCTTAATTCAAGGCGTTCTTGCATGCTCACACTTAAAGTATAGAACAGACACACTGAAATAGAAATTGTTTTTACCTCTGATTGGTGGAATTTCAAATGACCCTCATAGATCGAATAAAATGGTCATGCTGTTTTTGTAAATACGTTTCAACGAAATATTCAAATAACAAATATTTTGCAAATTACGGTATGCTCTCTACGTGTTTCAATGAGTAACTTCCATAAGCAGAAATGAAATCAACTACTTAGGATGTTCAAGATTCAAAATTACTATATATGCAAAAAGTACTCAAAACTAAATGTATCGAAATAAATAGACAATTAATCACCGATAAGTTTTTAAAAAAGTATTTCGTCAAAAAAGCTACATGACTGTAGCTACCATATTTTGCACAGGGAGCGAATCCTCAGAAAACGCCAAACATAAAGTACGGAAAATAAGCGTCACACCTAAATGCAAATTTGTTCATGAGGACGTAGCGGCATCAACATGTGGTTTTAATTCAAGGAAATATCAGTTATGTATGATTTTTCTTATATGAAAGTGTAATACGGTTGTACACGTTTTAATCTGCTTGATTCCATTTATTTTGACCAAGAGATGGAAACTATAATATTCAGGCATTAATTATTGGAATGTTTACGGAGGGAAACACGCATTAACATAATTTAAATCGTCATTTGGTTGCATGTTAAAATAAAATGATTTGTACAAAATGTTACCAGTGAAGGACCCTTCATTTAAAGCTTTGTGATAAAAATATATAAACGTTCGTAGATTAGCTCATTTTGACTACATGTGATGTAATTAATTTGTTCGGAATTAATTTTCGATAAAAAGAAACTTTGTCAATTACTTAACTTTTATTTATAGAAAACGATTTTGTGAATGCTTCAAACTATATAAGAAACATATATGCTATTATAGCGTCAGTCAATAAACTGATAACAATGAACACTTTCCCGCCATCATTCAAGGTGTTTTATTCGAAAATTTTAAAATGTTATATATGTTTTAATTGGTAGCTTTCAGTGCAAAGTATTTAGCACTTAAGTTAAAATCTTTATGATTTTAATCCCGAAGAGTTCTACATCATGCTAAGAATATGACATATATTTACTCCACATTTTAGGTGTTTAAGTTACAAGCTTCCTATGACAAAATAATGGCTTCAAAACCGTTTATAACAAACTAATTGTACGGCTGCAGTCCAGTTTTTAAGTAATTATCGAATGAAGCAATTTGGAAATATCGCTTTCAATAGTTATTTAAACAGTATGTTTTTATCCTTTTACGAAACTAAATTGGAAACCCCTTATTACTTGTATTTAATAAGGTAGCTACTCTGTAGGGTAGCGACAATAACAAGCTCGTTTGAAAGAGTAATCAAGGGAACCAAGGTCAAAACTTTGACTTCTTAGTTCTACGAAATGTATATTTTTGGTTTGGAGTTTTCTTGTATACATTCTTTTTTTTTATCTTGAACACTTAGTATTTGGTTCTTATGCTGCTGATAAGTGATTACTTATTGAAACAGGGACGGAGCATACACTTCTACGATTTCTGCAATATAAAATCATTGATATTTTAGTATTTACGGAAATCGTTAGATGAATTCTTTGTTAAGATAGTATTTTAGTCGTCTATTTTTTAAGGTATAAAGTCTAAATATGGTCCCGATACGATTTTAAATTCATTGTCTATCTTTTCTTTTATGGCACTTTGTTTTCAGAAGTAAAATGATTTGAAACCTTATTACAATCTTACTTAAGCACTAAGTCCCCTTTTAGTACAACATCAAATCTTACCTATTTAGTACTTGACATTTCTACTCCAAACCCAATTACCTGGAAATGTAGTGACTATTTTTGTTTAATGTTGGTAATTATATTGTCATACATTCATATGTTTTAAGCTAGCCGTCAGTGACTGCGCGTGCTTACATTATTTCTGAGTTCTTGGGAAATACGGTCAACTAAAAAATACAAAATGCCGATACTTAAGAAAGTAGCCACGAAACTGTTTATTCCGGGTGTCTTTAAAGCATCCACGAACTTTTTTTATTTTCAATAATCGCAAAGTATGTAAATATCACGTAAGAAAAAAATCGGTCATAATTTAATACAATAGTTAATAAACTTTCGATTTCAATCAAATTAGTTTGAAATTATGTTTGCCGGTTCCTATCATCCATCATTAGTGTTCGAAAATCGAAATTGACCTTTAAAACAAAATAATTATATATTGTTGAATTATTTGTTGTGTTTTATTACGTTTATTCGCAGAGTATCTAATTGGAAAATAAAAGCGAGACATGACAAGAAGTTGTGGGAGTAAGAAAAGTTAAACCTTTTGTTATCAAAGTTATTTGATTTTTTTTATCTGTAATAGTTGATTTCGTGATCCACGAAGTGTTTGATCAACAATATTGCATAAAGGTGATATCCTTTGTTTCAATAGAATGTTTGAAATGTTTGGAGAAAATGCTTTGTTAATTGGACATGATTTGATTCGATTTTAAGCAAATTTTATGTTATAAACTCTTTACAGGAAACGTAAAACTTATTGTGTAAATTTCAAAAATCTCACAAATCTACAGGAAACAGAATGACATTGATAAAAGTAGGAATATGTGAAATTATTTAATGTTCGTAAAAAATATAACAATGAATCTTTTGTTTTGTTGTGAAACAAATAAACGATATAAAAAGTGATGTAGGAGTTTTATCAATCTGAGATATCCTTATTTACTCATTTATCTACCTTTTTTGTCGTTTACTACAAATAAATGTCTTGAAACAGTTTCAATGCTTCAATGAATTCGGTTGTTCTTTTCTTTTATATGTATATATTTATTCACATTTTGCAATATCATGAATGGTTAAATATTATATCAATGTTGTTTTCGATTTAATGAAAGTATATAGAAATCTACTGCAAGTCTGTCAAATTGCAACACGATTGGGTCCGAAGGAATTGTAAACGTGACGTATAATAATCATGCACTGTAATATGCAAACCAACTTTGTTTGAAATTTATATCCTGGGTACATTAAACAGATCAAAATTTTTTTTCAGATAAATTACAAAACCGTAGAGTACCTTATAATGATGATGCTGCTATGAATGATACTATTTGTAAGTTCATGGAAATGTTAGAGAACTATTAGAAGTGAAACCTTCTTATAATATGTAATATATATCGTATTCTGAAAGGGTACTTTTCAAAATTTCTATGATCATTATTGCAGCAGAAGATTTTTTTTTTATGAACACATTAATCGGAGATAATTTAATGATTGATGGCAGATTTTTTAGACTTTTGGTTTTACCTATATGTACATAATGTTAAGAGAGCAAATATTTTGGTACTGATGTCTACAAATCATTACAATCAGTCTAGGACAGCAATGAAAATTAGATTACTTCACCTTTTTGTGAGGAAAAAAAACAAAAAGTTGGAAAGATGAGAACAGTGAACCCCTTAAAGTACGTACGTACAATCAACCGGGCAAAGACATCTAGAAATTCTTTGTGTCATTGAACTCATTTTTTTACATTTTATTTCTTTAACATCTTATTGTAAATATTTGGCCTCGCGTTATTATTATCGCACGGTTTAGTGACTTGTAACATCAAATCCATGATTAAATAAAAAATGTTCAACAAATGATTTATGAATGATGCATGTTCTTGGTGATTTTACGTTGCTTCAATCTAATTTTGTAAAATTCAGATGTTTGCAGGGGCAGATTTAGGCGGGGGCGTGGCGGGCGTGCGCCCCCCCCCTAAAATTTGCAAAGCACGGGTTGTCAGGGGTAGATTTAGGTGGCTTTAGGTTGAAACTTTAATTTCCCGCTAATTTTACCACAAAAGATATCTACATTGCACTCTTTCTAGAAGAATATTTCAAAAAATTTAACCTAAAAAAAATTTCACCTCGCTCCGCTCGCCGAAATTTAACTCTGCCCTAAGCTAAAATCCTGGATCCGACCCTGGTTTGTCCACTATTTCTAGGTTGTCTTATGCTCTTGCAGCATGATACATTGTTAGCAATGAATGATTCCGACCTAATGTCAATGTTGGTCATCCATTTGTCTTATGTCGTTGTTTTACAGTCTGTTGAAGGAGTGTCATCGTTTTGTTACCTTGTATTACGTTTGTTGTCTAGTTGTCGGGGCCTTTCAGAGCTTACTTGAATGTTTGTTTATACTTGGTGTAGGCCTTTTGATGATTTTGTGATCTTTGTGAGTATTTAATATATTTTAAGCTATGCCTATGATGAACAGAGCTCAATAATCGTCCTGGGTAAGCTTAATACATTTCTACACAGTCAATAATTTCCGAATTAATATAAGACAGGTGAAGCCTGAAATGCTCCCAAATAAACATAGATTCATGTCAACTCTCATTTTGTAAGCCCTGTAATATCATTCTGATGAACTGAATTGTCCTAATACATGATCCGAATTGCTATGGTCTGAAGTCAAATTGTCTGACACACGTAAAATTGTGGTACCTATAATGATATCTATAAAGTACAAAACGTCTTTTAAAATTTTTAGTTAAATAATTCCACTCATTTCATACTGTTTTTATTTCGATTTTTCTATTTGATACAGATGCGTTTTTATTCATATTGTTTCGAAGGCAAAAAATGCTTCGACTCTATGTACGTTTAAAGCAACAGATTTTGTTTGTTTTTGTTTTGTTTTTGTTTTGTTTTTCTTTGTTTTGTTTTGTTTTTGTTTTTTTTATTTGTTTTGTTTTGTTTTGTTTTGATTTTTTGTTTTGCTTTTGTTTTTGTTTTTTGTTTTTAATTTTTAGCTCAGTTACCAGAATAGATCTATGACAATGCATTCGTTCTTAACGTTATTTCATTCTAAGGTATTCTAGATGTGCACTGATTTGATGTACTGATTGACAGCTGCCCCTAGATAATTGATACTTCAAACTTGATTGTCGCTCGTGAATCAATATTGTTAACAGCATTTGTTTTTCAAATGTTATCAGTTTATTTACAATCAAAGAAAAATGATGTTTAACTTTGTATGTTAACAACGATTGCACTCCCACTTTTTTCTTTTGCATTTAGACTACCAAGTCGAACAAGCTTCAATATGGAAAGTAAGCTAATGTTAATTTTAATGGGTTCAAAATGTTCAACGTCAATCCTGGTTATACATATCGTCTGGTTTTCAATTGTGATTATTTAAAAAGTATTTTAGTAGAAGAAGACAAAATATATTCTATTAATACCATATTCTTTAAACATGTCAAATTAATAATTAATGGAAATATTTGTGTCCGAAAAAATGTTTCAACTGTATATTCTTAAAGATTATCATTTTAAAAGGAAATAAGTTAGTTTTCAGATTCTCCATTATTAATTTGTAGGGAAAAAGTTATCCGTACTCATAAGCATTTTAGAACTTTTAACAATATTAATCCCAGATTCTTCTAACTGGAAACAGGTGATTACAAAGCATGTTTTCTCAATACATTGACATAAAATCTGGTACCCAACGTAAACATTTTTGTTTGAGAAATTTTTGTAATTTAATAAAAAGCAAAACAATGCCCGTTCGATGCGGAATTCCGCCAAAAAATAAAAAAGAATGTCTCAAGTACCTTATGGAAGATTCTAATGTTTTAAATATAAGTCTTTTTAAAAATCAGACAGGAGGTGATTCATGCATATCAAAAACCCACCGAATTCAGTGTTTCATTTCTAGTTAAGAAACCGTTATCGATCACATAACCAGTCTTAGTTTTTCAACTGGGGGTTGCTCTTTTGAAATAAAATTTATATAGATTGTACATGAAATTATCACTTTGTAAGAGTTATGATTCTTGATTTGGTTTGATGTGGTTGATTGTAGTGTGGCATTGAAGTGTATATTTCTCAAAAGTACAGATTTAAATACAAAAAGACTATTGTCAAATGAAAATATAGCATATGTAGACCAAAAAAGCATCGTCAGATCCGTCGGTTTTCTACACCATGAATCACTTTAACATAAGCAGTTTCTGAATTTAATATGGACTTGAACTTAAGTTGGTTGCTATAAGGAAATATATTTGAAAAGCATTGAGAAAAGGGAAGTTGAAGCATACCGTCGGCGGATATATTCTTAGAATAAGTTGTACTGTGAGGAAATCATAATTTAATCGTCAAAAGGTATCCAAAATAACGTATGATATACCAGTATTTAACGTTTTATTGTACATGTAGTGTATATATATATATATATATATGTTGTGTAATTTTTTGTTTAAATCTCTTGTCTTTTGAAAAGAAATTATTGTATTTGACGGCATGAAATACAGACTAAACAGTTCTATTGCATTGTTTTAAAAATCTGAACATTGCCTATCCATCAGTTTTCGTGATCGCAAATATCCTTGTTAAGAAATAAGGCGATTTTAGCCCGTCAAACATTTTTTGACACCCTAATGTAACAAATTTATTCATTTCTGTTTATTTTTAACCAAAACCATAAACGGTTCAGCCCCTTCCATGCGACTTTCGAGGGTATGTTGTAAATTTCATTCCATTTTTTTTATCAGCTTTGTTTACAGTTATTTTAAAAAAGTAATATCTTGGATTTCTGTTGGTATAACTTTTATTGACAAAATGTATTCGTTTTACTAGGAAGGCAGCAAAATATTTCGAAAATGAGTACTTAGAAATGACTTAGAGGTCTACTTTTAGACCATGCTGCATTTATTTATTTATCTATTTACAATAGGCGGGTTTATGATTCTATTTTAAATATACATATCAACCTATAAAACTATGAAAAACACCTATCGAAAAGAAATTTTAGCTCGCCAATGAACGATAGTGTCCGATCTTAACCTACTCTTAATACTGCAGACAACCCTTAGAGAAAATGCAAGAATCGAAGTCGAAAAAAATGAGTGATCCGCTAGTCAATCATTTTTAAATAATATTCAAGAATTAAGTAAGAGAGAAATTATACTACTGCCACTGCATGCATGGTACTGATCTTAGCAAAAAACCAAAAAAAATGAGCATCGTCTAATCTTCATCATGACATGCGGTGTTAAGTGGAAAAGACTTATCTAATCATCAGTTCTAATACACTTTACAGGGAGCATTCATAAATCTTTTTTTTTATAATCGAGTCAATAGATGTTTAAGGAACATGATCCTACCTTGTACTTCTGAATGGGTCATAACAAACAATAAGCAATAAACCAATTATATTTCCTGTCAATGGTCGAACTTGAAATGCACTTTAAACTAAAGCTACCATTCTTCTGGCGCTAATTGCATTTCCTTTATTTACAGTTTGTTTAAGTGACGCTCCATATCTATATCTTGTATCATATTCTGATTAAATTTGTTTCAAGTACTGTAAGTCAACAAATCTAAAAGTGCATTAATATTGTGTTCCGCGAAAATGCTGCACTAAGTTATAATTATGATTGAAAGCCAGGCAAAACTAAATGTTAGAAGGGTTACAAAACACCCAAAATCAGAAAAAAATGAATTTTCATAATATCATAAAATCAATTTTAAAACACTGGTTTTCAATTCTTTTCGCTTCGGTTAGTTACATTGTATGAAGATATATCAACATACAATTGATATATGCCTCTCATGGCTGAATATATCGGGATTCTTTACAGTAATATTTAAGTCTTTTTTAAAAAAAAAAAAAATAATTCTTTATTATGTTCTGCTCAACACCTAGTGTAAAGAAAATGAGTCACATGTAGGACATTAGGTTTGCATGAGATAGTAATCGAGGGTACCAAGATTTCAGCGGAAATCAAAAGTAATCCAGGGACAAAGACCAGGCATGGAAAACCTAACAAAGAACAAAAAGTATTTCAAATATATAATAAATACAAAGTAACAAAAGTAAATGAGCTACTTGGACTCCATTGAAGCCTTGGGGCATGGACCAGGTGCACCGGTAGTGTCCACTGCTTTTCTAGAAACACCCGCCGAGTTGCTCATAAAAAAGTCCGGGATAGACGAAAGTTTGTTTGTTTGTTTGTTGGGGTTTAACGTCCGAGCAGCAATATTTCAGCTATATTCAGACGATGAACATGAAATGGATGATAAAAAATGAACATGAAATGAAAAAGAAAGGATGGGACACAAGGATAATAGGGTCGACAAATTTTGATTGCCACTGGAAAAAGGGGGGATGGGTAAGGTCGGGCAATTTAGCCTCCTGTGGCGGAGCGCAAAGGTTCCTTCTCCTATCGAATACCACAGCAGAGTTCTTTAACGTGCGAGGAACGTGGCATCTTTCCCAACACGGTGCACCACTATGGTTTGCGGTCAGGTTTTCCGTATTATAGCCTGACAACCCCAGCATGTAATACGCCAGTGTTACCCCATTCCACCACCTGGGGCACACATCCCAGTTGCTCTGTGGGCAGAGCGCCCTACCCCGGCTAGGTTTCTGAGCACTATTTAGTCGCCTTATACGACAAGCTTAGCGCTGCTGCAGGTCTATTCTTTTAACACCCGGACCTGAACGGGGCGATAGACGAAAGAGGAAAGGAAAACTATGACACGTTGAACAAATCAGTTTTCATGGTGCAGATCGATACACCGTAACGATCGGTCCACGAGTTCATGATGACGACCACAAAATTTCTGTAGTGATGACTTCAATTTTGTAGCAACATAACCATGTTCTAGAAGCCTAATTGTAAGAAATCTAGTGCGGTAGTCTGCGTAGTAACGGAAAGCTCTTGCAGAACGTGTGAGTACATGCATAATCATACTGATTTTAATGCCTGCAAATTTGTAAGAGAACTAAGACATCAGGTAGTGATAGTTTATTGATAAATATGTCCCTTGAGTACCATTACGTTCTCAATCCTGGTTGACCTGGAATATCTTGTCTGTGGACCGAGTTGTCCAATATTTCGGCACAAAAGGAACTTCTAAGATAATGCTGAGATGTTCCGATGAATAATTGGTTACTTCCTGCTGTACTGTTATCAGATCCTCATTGGGTCATAGGTTAAAATCTAATAGAACTACAACGGTTTAACACTATCGTGCATGACTATTGTCGACCTTAGTACTTGACATGTTCGAATAAATTCGATTTTTTTTTTTTTTTTTTTTTTTTTTTTTTTTTTGTTTCATTTGTTTGTTGACAATATCTTGTTTCACTATAAAGTACAAACCACTAAGTCCTAATGGTTTCATTCAATATCATAAAACATTCTTTACTCTATATGTACCTTCTAAAACAGCGTAAAGACACGTTGAAGAATGAATACATGCCCTTTTGGTCAAAAGCAATTTTAAAAATACCATTTAAAGCAGTTCATTGCCACATGCGTAAACATGGCTGAATGAGACGTTTTAGATGAAAAATACGTTTCTTAATCCCTGAAATAATTATAAAAGAAACTTAACAAATTAGAATAAACAATACTCTCCTATTGGCTAAAAAAATTTCCTTTTTTTTTGTTTTTTTTTTTAATGTATTTTGATAAATATATATATTTTCACTGATCACTCGTTACATAAATCTTAATGTTACATTGCATGAAAATTTTTTTCTGAAAGAGTAAAAAGGTTTTAGAAATGTGATTCAAAAACATCTTATAGAAGATAAATCACCATTGTGTTTATAATTTTAAAGGTGTAGGGACATTAAGCTATGAACATTGCTTAAAAATATCAAGTTTGTTGTTGTAACATGAAAATTATTCATAACAGTAAAATATATAGCTATAATGAAAAAGAATATTTTGTGGCATTAGTGTATTTATGACGTTGTAATTGTGCCACAATTCTACTTCATGGAGCAACAACTAAATTATAATTGTAAATTGTAAATTGTTAAGAATTGTAAATTAAATGTTGCTGTTTCTTCATTTTTCCAGACATCAAGAAAATTATGTACAGACCCATGAAACAACTATATATTTTTACATATGATAAACTATATAATAATGAATGCATTCCTTAAGTATGAAATTGTTTCCTGGATGTGAATACCATTTCCTTGCCAAAAATATTACAAGAAAGTGACAAAAAAAATTACAGAATATCCTAATATTGGTGAAATTCAAGCAGTTTTTCTGTCCTTTCAATGCAATAATTATCGACAGACTTTAGGTTTTCTCATTTGTGATGGATTCAATTCTCCAAATTCACAATTAAATCATTCAACACTTTATGATTAATTTTTAATTGAATTTTAAGCCAATAAGACCCTTTATCGCCACTTCTCCTTTTAAACTAAAATATCTAGATTCCATTAACCCAATACTAGCTGATCGATACAACATGTAAGGGGCAAGTTAACCTAATTCAGGCCTCGATACAAGTGACGTTCAATTCAGTTATACAAAGCACTACTCCAATGCAAAGACTACAAAGTTAAAATGTATTGACTCTCAGTATCAATTAGTCATTCTCGACTTAAAAACGTTTGTCGTCAGTTTGATAAAATCTTTATGAATAGTCAGTGTATTACCACTAATGCGTAATTTGTCTATATTTGGATAAAAAAACATTGAAGATAAAGTTCGCAAAATCAGATCCTCTCCTTAACTTGTTATATCCTATTTTTGATCTTGAAGACCCTTTGTACTATATTTGCACTTACCAAAAATAGGAAATAAGAATGGAACTACTCCTTCTTTAGTACTAAGGTTAATATTATTTGATAACTACATTTTTTCAGAATTTCCAAATAAATACTAATCTTTTAAGTATCACTTCAGCTAAGAATCATGCACAATGTGATTCATGGGTGTAAAGCCTAAATATTTTTATTCTTGCTTTTAATATTTTGTTTGAATTGCCATCATAAATAGAAATTAACAATCGGTTTTTCATAATAACAGTGTTCTTAGAAGATCAAAACTATATAGAATACACTGCAGATTTCATAGTTAAGGGAGATAACTCTGTAAATGGCATTCAAATATAATAGTATCTATTGGATTTTCAATGTTGATTATCTTCTTAGAGCAGGCAGATTTGAATGAATAATTGCACGTTTTATAACATAGATCCATAAAACAACTAACTTACAACGATAAACATTTTTTTTTTATTTTGCATGATTCTTACAAAGACGGCTACTTAAGTATTAACCCATACAAATACATTTGGTTTGACCTAATGTTCGGCGTAAATTAGATCTTATCTGCTTACTGATTTCCGATTTCCTCATTTATCTTTAAATCAAGATAAATGCTGATTAGTGTGAGGTACCGAATGTTTTATGACATTCGGAAGCTCTTATCTGTATTAAATTAGGCTGACATAAATTTCTGAGATTTCTGTAGCTATTTCAAACCTAAATGTGACTTTGTGTTTGGATTACTTCTGTCGCTGCAAGAATTTGTTATATTGCAAGTTTCCGTTTTGTGATTGTAGAGCAGTCGTAAATTCATAATTCAAAATACTAAAAAAAGATACTTCGAAAGTCTACAAAACGAACAGTCCAAAAATATAAAACAAAAGATAAAGATGATCAACGCTCAAAGTAGCCTTTTTAAGATCATCAATTTTTACCCCTCATGGTGGATCGTTATGGTGTATGCATCTGCACCATGAAAACTGATTTATTCAACGGGTCATAGTTTTCCTTTCCTCGTTTGTCTACCCCGGACTTTACTTTTTATGAGCACCTCGGCGGGTGTTTCTAAAAAAGCAGAGGACGCTTACCCTACCGGTGCACCACGTCCATGCTCCCAGTTTTTAGTGGAGTCCGAGTTGCTCATTTACTTTTGTTACTTTGTATGTATGTTTTTGTGTGTTCATGTACCGTTTTTAATGCTTATTAGTATGTCTTTGTTTACGTTTGGTTTCATAAAATTTAAAATTTTATTTATAAAATTCCACATTTCTCCTTTTGATTTAACAATACTTCTACTTTATCTTAAGATCCGTTGTTTTATTGTTCGTGTTGACTGTTGTTCCACTTTCCTTTAAGATTCGTTGTTTGTATTGGCTGTGATATTATTATTGTGTATTATGCATAATTCCTTTTAATCTTGAACTTCTTATGTATTTGGTTCACAATACTGCTGATGAGCGGTTACATGTACTCCTTGAAACACGTGTACAGAATACATATAAAATCACCATAGATACATGTATATACAACACATGTATATTGCCGGCAAATATCAAATGTATTTGAGGAGCTAAAGGAACAGTCAGATCGCGAGAGTTCCCCGAGCTAATCTGACTGTTTTGAAGTGAGTACAATTGAATATATTGTTATTTTCTGCAATATTCATGTATTGTTTTATCCTGCGACTGTATTTTCCGAAATATTCTATTTTATAGCAATCTATTGAGCGCGGCGGTCGGCGAGTGCATCTTTTAACTTGCTTCCTGTTTTTGACATTGCTCATAACTGAAAATTGTTGTTCGTTTGTTTGTTTGTTGGGGTTTAACGTCCGAGCAGCAATATTTCAGCTATATTCAGGCGATGAACATGAAATTGATGATAAAATGAACATGAAATGATGATGAGATGAAAAAGGGATGGGACACAAGGACAATGGGGTCGACAAATTTTGATTGCCACTGGAAATAGGGAGAGATGGGTAGGGTCGGGTAATTTAGCCTCCTGTGGCGGAGCCCTATGGTTCGAATTCCGGGAGAATACCACAGTAGGGTTCTTTAACTTGAACGTGGCATCTTTCCCAACACGGTGCACCACTATGGTTTGCGGTCAGGTTTTCCGTATTATAGCCTGACAACCCCAGCATGTAACACGCCAGGGGTACCCCATTCCACCGACCTGGGGCACACATCCTAGTTGCTCTGTGGGCAGAGCACCCTAACCCCCGGCTAGGTTTCTGAGCACTATTTAGTCGTCTTTTACGACAAGCTTAGCGCTGCTGCAGGCCTATTCTTTTGACACCCGGACCTGCACGGGGCCATAACAGAAAAGGTAACAACGAGACGATATCATGCAGTTATATTCGACACCCTTAATTTGTATAGTAAAAAGAATAATTGCAGAATTGAAGAAAAGACAGAAACTTAAAAATAACTAAATCACTTGCAAAACGATATTTCACCACTAGCAGGTTGAAATATGGTGTTCAGGATGAACAAGCACAATCTGATATTCCAATAGCATATTCCTAATCAGAAAAATCCGAGGAGTCCGAAGTCCTGAAAGAGTAATCGAGCGAACCAGGATTCGAGTGGTAATGTTAGGTTTTTAATCTTGTAAGACGTGAAGAAATTTAACTGAAAATATCTTGTCTATTATGCGAGTCTGCAAATTTATATCGATCAATCAATTTGGGATGACGACCATAAAATTTTCATTTCTGTAGTAATAATCAAATGCCCACATAACTCCCTAAAGAGCGTACATGTATTTCCCAGTATCTTTCACAAAACCTTCGGTGTAGATATCACTCTTTCGACAGTAATGGATCAACTGTGTACTTTATATGAGGGGTCAAAATATCGCTACTAAGATAGGGGATGTTTACAATTGGAAAGTCAAATTAAGGAGGTAGACCTTAGGTAAGGGACACAATTCTTATAAATCATCGGAACGTTTGTATTCAGCATTTTACATCAATGTCATGTAAGCATCAAAGTAACTTAGACTGTTTTCATTATAATTCAAATAAAAGGTTGATAGGCTTTGGTGATATTGTGTATAGTACAAACATATCACTGATTTCAAAAGCTATATTCCTTACTCTAGGTTTAACTCTTTAATTACCTTTATCATAAACTTTCGGTTTCAATCATCCCGTGTCAACCAAGTATAGAGAATGGCCTGGGTGAATATCAGACGAAGGTGTGTTAGTTCTATATTTCAAGGATAGATTAGAAAGGGTGAAAAGTATAATCATTGCTAAATACAAACAATTGTACATATTTTAGCAATAACATGAAAGGGTATTGAACCCATGCCGACATTGTAAATGCAGGCGCGACATTATCACTGTCTAGTAACATAATTACACGTTATTAAATACATGCATTCGGATAGAAAGTGCTATAACATTACGTTTCTATATCATTTTGATATATTAGACTTTCTAAATTGGAAGATATAACAAACACATCAAACAAGCCAATAATTCAATCGATCAAACAGATTACATGAAATATGAACTATTACTCAATTTGATTCGCCTGAACGCTCTTCCTTGATCGCACTGATTTTGTAAAATGGTCTGTTCTAGCCAAAGTCGGAAAATGTCAGTAATTTTCTTAGTCTAGACTTTTAGTGCTTTTGCGATGTTTAGCGGAGATTTTCATAACGTATACTGTTAATATATTTCAGAAAAGCGATTACAATCGTTTCCGAATGCTACATTACGCCACTTGACATTATATTGATAAGTATCGCTATTGGCAAGAATGCATCAAGTTAATCAGTGATAAAACTAACTACATTTGTACATGCGTTGAAAGAAAATTAAATGAATCGAAAAAATAAAGAGTTTGGTTTCCTTGCAATCTTGTTATGAACTGTTTATGTATTGATAATTAGTATCTTGACAACTACACTATGATTTTTCAGTTAACATTATTCTATTTGAAAACGTACGAAATTGAAGTGACCTTGATAAAAAGAACCATAAACATTTAACCTTAATTCTTATGTAAGTAGACCGCAGACCGAAGTTTTTCTTCACTTTTGTTTTCCATGAACCAAGTTTATGACAGTTACCATTCTGAATTTTCATTGTTATGACTTGTGGTGATGTTTTTTGAACGCCATGAATTAAACATGATTTTATCAATGAAGTTCTGACACTTAGATTAAATGTAAGGTACATGATAAAAATAACCTAATAATACTAATGCAAACCTTACCGGTTCACCTAGTCCAATCTCCAAGTTTACGTAGAGTATTGTCCCTTTGATTTTGTTATTTCATATTCATTGTTTCTTAGCTAAACGTTATTCTTGGTCAATGTTCTCCTTGATCACCAATCTTATCCTGGTTTCTTTGATTTAACTTACAAATTTTCAAGGGTTGTGGTGCATATTTCAGGTGGACATAGTTATAACCCGTCCTATCCACTGGCTTATTTCAAAGTTCTTATAAATTAACTTTATATGATGGAACAAATATATATATATATATATGTAAATCGATCTAGTGCACTAGACTGCAAATTTTTGATCGTTTTTGGACCTGTACCAAGTCATGACTATTGCGGTACCAGCTGCTCCGGTGGGATTGTATCTATTTAGCCAGATTTATTTTGGACTAAGCTTGATTATGAATCGGATTAGTGTTCGGTAATTTTGTTGTTATCCTTAATGAGTCAAAATTGTCGGACAACTCCTTGTTAGTTATTGCCCTTGAGAGGCAAAAAATTTAACCAGTTGAGAGAGTTTTGTTTGTTTGGGTTAAACGCCCGAGCAGTAATATTTCAGCTATATTCAGGCGATGAACATGAAGTGGATGATAGAATGAACATGAAGTGGATGATAGAATGAACATGAAATGATGATGAAATGGGAAGGGACACAAGGATAATGGGGTCGACAAAATTGTGATTGCCACTGGAAATAGAGGGAGTTGGGTAGGATCGGGCAATTTAGCCTCCCCTGGCGGAGCCCTATGGTTCGTACTCCGGGAGAATACCACAGTAGGGTTCTTTAACGTGTGAGGAACGTGGCATCTTTCCCAACACGGTGCACCACTATGGTTTGAGGTCAGGTTTTCCGTATTATAGCCTGACAACCCCAGCATGTAACACACCAGGGATACCCCATTCCACCACTTGGGGCACACAACCCAGTTGCTCTGTGGGCAGGGTTCTGAGCACTATTTAGTCGCCTTTCACGCCAAGCTTAGCGCTGCTGCAGGCCTATTCTTTTGACACCCGGACCTGAAAGGGGCTCCCAGTTGAAAGAACGATTCAGGCTACTGGGAGCCTTTTGTTTGAGGCTCAATTATCTCGAAATCAAGTTAAACGACCGATGTTTTTACATTTAAATTCTGAAGTATGTTCAGGAAAAACTAGGATAATCTATATACAAGAAATATTAGGTATGATCTACCTTAACCACAATTTTTTTTTTTTTTTTTTTTTTTTTTTTTTTTTTTTTTTTTTTGACTTATTGCTACATGTGTGTTGTTGATATGTTTTCTTAAACACGATACTGCTGCCATTTCAGTATACATACATGTACATTAGACTTTCTCATCCAAATAAATAGCACACACTACACAAAAAAAGACTAAATTTCATATTTATTTCCTTTCAATAATTTATCAAATGATTTTAAATTTAAAGACTTCATATGACTTTTCAATTTTTAATTATAATACCATCTACTCAAACGTCGAATATAAAATTATATAAACAATCCATATTTATTTGATAGAACTGACAAATACGACCTGATTTATTTGTCGAAGACGAACTTTGCTGTACGAGATATGATATTATTAGAAATAGAGATATTAGATGTCAAGTTACAAGTCTTTTCGTGACTGGAAACGATCATTTGTAGAAATGATACAAATCGAAACAGTAAATTTTCGTCTTGATTTTACAGTAACTTTGTGCGCTCCGCCACAGGAGGCTAAATTGCCCGACCTTACCCATCCCCCTTTTTCTAGTGGCAATCAAAATTTGTCGACCCTGTTGTCCTTGTGACCCATCCTTTTTTTATCATTTCATGTTCATTTTATCATCCATTTCATGTTCATTGTCTGAATATAGCTGAAATATTGCTGCTCGGACGTTAAACCCCAACAAACAAACAATAACTTTGAACTGTTATTGGTGGCTTGCAGCTGTTAAATTCAAGTTTACAGATTATATTTATTTATTTATTTGTATTGCCTGTTTTAACACAACATTTATTTTTGAAATTCTTATTTTATTATTTTAGATATGAATTATCACTTGAAAAAGGCACAATATGGCCAAAATTGTGTCACGCAAATCACACTTGGAATCCTTTTATAACGGCATGTCAAAAAAGAAAAGCGCGGTGAAACATCATGTTTGGAAAACAAGTTGATTTATTTGAATTCTATGTCGTGGTCATTGAATTAATTATCTGAAAATAAATGCTGTTCTTAAAATAAGTTGTATATTTAAATACATAAATGTAATGCAAATCAAGAACGCCAATGTCCTCGTCTATCTTGCAGAGTACAGGATTCATTAAATTTAAATAATAAAAAATGTCTTGATTGACAATAACTCATTTTTTTTTTTTGTACTTTACCAACTTGAATGTCATATTTGCATTTACGACGAACATTATATTGCTTTTAAATAATTTATATTTTGAAGGAAAAAGTTTTGAGCCGCTTGGAATTTTTCAAATTATTTTGAAACAAATATGTCATCTTCATATTCAGATAGATTAACAGCCTATAAATGAAGAGTAAAAATGACAAGAGCTACCATTGCGAGCAATAGCAATTGTCGCAGAGGGCAAAAGTTTTAGTTCCAAGTTTAATATCGTGTTATAATGCATATTTATTTTGGCAACTATCTTTTTTTCTAAGTTAATCAAATTTAAATAGTATCTTAGTATTCATACATTGATTTGCTACCTTAATTGTCTTTATAATGCCATGACCAATACGCTTTTTGATCATAAAGAGTTTACATTTCAGGCTGGATATAATCGAAATGTTTATCTTTCATAGAAGACAACCAATTAATGCATGCTAATGACCATCTGTATCAAAATATAAAAAAAAATAAAAATTGGGGGACGGGGGCATAACGCGATCTTTTATTTAAAACCACATCATATATATTACATTCTTCTGACGTCTATATGTTTCACATATTTTTTTTCATGAATGGATGATTATATGATTTCTTTCATCTCTATAGATTTGTATTCATTATGTTCGGTAGCTAGTTTGAAAAACTTGCAATCTAGTAAGGGACAATTAATTTCACTGATTAATTCAGGTAAATCATTGATATAAATCATAAATTGTATAACTGTGAAAGTACTATAGTAGGCAAAACCACGAAATTTGGTTCCAAGCGAAAAGGATATTCCCGTTGATGTGTACACGGAAAACCTCAAAACCACGAATTCAAAAATCCAAGAACTTGTGTTTCTTCCTTAATCCACGAATATTGGTACCCACGAAATTAAGTACTTTCACAGTGTAACTGTTGTATATCTATATCCCTTAACGAAATTCATGTTCTACATATAAATAACAACACCTGCAAATTTATACTTGAAAGCATTATTTCGAACGTAATAAGAAAAAGATGAAACATGGAAAGTCCTTTATTTATCAACGTGATGTCAAAAAAGTTGACGTATATTGGAAGGCCTTGTCTTAACTATGACAGATTCTAGACAGTACGTGTAACACTTCACAAAGTGATATGCACGAGACGTTTATAGCAAGTCAATAGTTTTGTGGTCTGACTTAAGGCAATGTTCTAATAACAGAAATAGGTATTTTCAAGCTTATCTTAAAAACATTTGATTATTTGAAAAAATATAATAGAACAGCGTTTGTGAAATTTGATTATGTATAATAACAGTCTTTCGCCGAAGTTTTAAGGACGTACGCGTAGCTGGAACCACATAATTAAAACAGTCGTTCAGTCCAAGGTTTGATTAATTGTTTTTTCACCTAAAGTATTTATGACTTATTATAGTATTTCACTCCTAGATTTTAGTTTTTAGTCCTGTTTGCTCATTCACCTTTATTTCTTTGTAAGTATCATTTTAGGTATGTCATGATCTTTGTTGTGTGTGGTGTCTGAGTTTTTGTTGTTTAGTCGTTTTCCCTAGATTATCTTCTAAATAACCGTATGAATCCTAGTTCTCTACGTACCTCATTAAAAAGTCTTAACAATCAATTAGATACAAAGGGACTAAGTTTCATTCATAATTTCATGCACCAGGAGGATTCGTGTTGGATTTAAGAATGAGTCGGCAGCGATCAGATGACTTATTTTCTTGATATAGGTTCTTATTTAATGTTTTGTTTACCTTTAAATTGGGAAAATAATATCAGGCAGGTTTTATAGGTAAAAGGACGAAGTTCTAAACTAGAGTGGGCAATGAAATGATGGGTCACGACCCAAGTTCTAGTAGACTTGACGCTTTATCTTCGGGCCGAGTTATTATATATGTTAAGATACCACACTTGCTTACCCTACATTCATTTTGTTTTCCACATTGAAACTATTTGGTATTTTGCCTTCACTAAATCTATATATCCCAGTAAGTTTCAAAGGATGTAAATTTCTGTTAGACTGAAATCAGGCTCTCATGTTTATTATCATTATTGGGCTTTCATCAACTATTAAATAAAGGACAACAATGTGATATACTGATTGTTATTTTAAAGTTTCATTTTTATGCAATTTCCCAAAAGCAAAGAACGGTCACTTAAGCATCATGCTCACTCCAATAGGTTTCTGTTAAAATTTCTATTCTGTTTTTGGTATATAAATACTGGAAATGGTAGCATGAATTGTAAGAATATACCTGTTCCTTAACTGAACATTACATGATCAACTCATTGATGCCCAAGGTTTACATATGTATCAATGAATCAGATTTGGACCCTTCTTCTATTTTATAATGAAAACATTTTTTCTTATGCTTATAAGATTTTTTAAACGACGTGAGATCACATTTTTCAGTTGGTTGAAAGCATAATTGTCATCTAATACTGGGAGCTAATTCAAGTTCATTATACTTGTCAAGAATAATTGTTTATATAAACCTATATTGCTCTTTAGATTGAATTATATCAAACAAACAAAACAGTTCTAGTAAATCATATAATGTTATAAATCCTGTAATGAAAACGCATCACAATAAAAGTGAGTCAAGGATAAAGTCAAGGATAATGAATGTCTTAAAATCAGTTTGGTGTCCTAAATCCGGAAAAATGATACAGTCTGTTAACATCCTTCTACGTTACTATTTCTAGTTTTAAATTGAATGCTTTTCATTTGCGTTGTAATGCTGAAAATGATTCTTTATCTTTTGAAATATACAGCAAGTATTACCTCTTTATCTAAATGATGCAAACATTGTTTTCCGGTCAAAGAGTAGGAGTAACTGACTAGATGTAATATTTGAACGAAAACATGTTTCATTAGGAGGAAGTTTCTGATATACCACCCTTTGATAATAACCTTGTTAATAAATACAGCTCCATTTTAACGTCTAGTAGAGGTTGCGTTTTCGATTTTTTCAGTAAAATCTTGAATTGAAAGAGACAAAAAAGTTTTTTGGTAATGGAGACCGGTTTAAGACAAGCGGGGAATAGAAAAAAATGGAAAATTAAACTACAGAAGAGAGAGAGGGGGAGCTATAACATAAAACGCTCAGAACAGAAAAAACTTAGATCAATAAGCTTTGGTTTACGAGGTAATAGTACTTGTGATAACCTTTTAAAATTTCAAAATTTTACAAATACTTATACTTTCTTTCCAAATTTGAACAACAAATTCAGCTGAAGAGTGTTACTTACATTGTGTATATGTAGGTATGAATATATGAAGAGCGGCGAGTCCTAAGTTTTGATATCACATTAATGTATACAGCTGCCATCACTCAAGGTTACACTATTTTTTTTTCTTGGAATGACAAGTAATTTCTTTCATTTGAAGGAATGTTTCTGTTATTGATAATTATTGTGCGTTATATTGCTTATAGTAAATGTATCTTATCATTTGTTTTCATTTCACTTATGCTGAGTTATACTTCTATACAAAATTCAAAGTTCAGACCTGGTTGGGCGAAGTGATGAACACTGATGATGAAAGCCGCTGCCTGTAAATGATGAAACTTACAAAAAAATGTTTCCACCCAAAGAAATAAATTCGTAATAAAACTTGCATCCCATGCCCGCCCAGTAACTTTATCCTGACATAAAACAAGAAATTTGAAGGAAAAACATCACCTTTCACTTCATATAATGTAACCAATCGTTTGTAATAGCTCGTTTAACAGATGTAAAACATAAGTTGTTCTAAAGAATGTAAAATTCGTGCCCACTTCTCTAATCATTCAGATCAAACGGTTCAATTAGGAAATAGTTGTGAATGATGTATCACATTTTTTTAAATTAACTTTAACAATTAAATATATGAGCCAAAACATGACGTCCGATTCTCAAATATGTTGCCAGTTAGAAATTCAATCATTGCTATATTCTTCTCCTGATGATTATTTAACTATTGTAGACAAATCAAGTCAAGATTCAGTTTTCAATAATTTACTTGTTAGTGTATGCGACATGCAATGTTGTTACAGTGACTAAAGAAACTTAATGGATGAGCTGGGAAATCAAATAATGTATTTGAATCTATTTCCGCATATTTCAGTTGTGTATGTAAAATTGTAAAAGCTTTCGAAAGATATAATGCAACCATTTTAACCGTACCTCTATCCTACTTGCAATGATCCTCGATGTCTGGACGCTTACCGGTACATGTTCCCAGTTTTTTTTTGTTTTTTTTTGTGCAGTCCGGGTTGCTCATTTACTTTTGTTTCTTTGAATGTATGATTTTAGTTACTTTATGTTCTTTGTTGTGTATGTCTGTTACTTTGTATGTATGATTTTAGTTACTTTATGTTCTTTGTTGTGTATGTCTGTTTTCCATGTCTGGTCTTAGTTCCCGGATTATATTCTTTTTTTTTTCCGCTAAATTCTTGGTTCCAATGATTATACGTTCATGTTCTGTGTGTAGTGCCTTAAGTTGATAGCTGAAAACCTGTAAAATTCATGTTCATTTTAGCGAATCCATGCACCACGTATCGAAATGAAAAAAGAACATATTGTGAAAGTACTATTGTTCGAAGGGTATCAATTTTCGTGGTTTACGTGGGTAGTCCAAAATCACAAAATTTGGTGACCACCGAAAATAATATTTCCATTGATGTCTACACTGAAAACCTTAAAACCGCGAATTTAAGGATCAACGAATTTGTATTCCATCCCCAATCCACGAAAGTTAGTTTTTCTGAATTCAAGTTCTTTCACAGTCAATCATTTATTATTACACAGTATTTTCAAAAACAGGCGTTCTTAATATTTTATTAAGTACTAAAGACGTGCGACATGTAGTTTCCTTGTGATCAAATCTCACTTTTGTCTAAGGTCTTAAATCTAGAATATTCATTATTTACGGACACTGAATCATCCGAATGACTTACATAGAATAACCTTCCGATCAAACAGCAACATTCCAAACCGTTATTGGCGTAATTTGATTGAAAGATTTAAAAACATGCAATATTGGAATTTGTAAATTTGATTTGTTTACTTGATGTCTGGATACCTTAACCTGGTTAATGGTATAATAGATTGAGTTGTTTCCAATAACCATGTAAAAGGTAGGTCAGGACAACACTAAATCAAAATTGATAGAGCGGACACAGAGGTACAAGGCCAACCATATCACGACAACAATGGAAACCCGGAAACTCTAGTACTGCTTAGGAATTGAAGCAATTTCAGACTAACAAAGTATTATTAAATATTTGTAAACTTGATGTAAAGATAAACTAAAGTCGTTGACATTTTACATGGCGTTTAATATAACGACATAAACTAGGTCTGTATGACACGAGCTTTGCCAAAGTATTGGAAAAACAAACTCTTGAGAACTGGGACATTAATCATATAAAATAAACCAGGCGTTTATGAAAATGGTTTTTGGAAACAACAAAAATAAATCCGAAAGTAAACATTTATCTTAAGATACAATATCTAAACTTTACAGTAAGGTTTGTGGTTTTTTCTGTATACAACGCTAAGTTTTTCCCATGCTAGATACAGATGTTGATAGTCTTGTTTTGATCCCGAGCATCGAGTTTTAAGGAGTTGAATTATTGAGAATTGGTTAGTGTTTTGTTTTGTTTAATTTTTTTTTTTTGCGATCCATGTTTTGTTCTTTATACTGATATTGATTTCTGATTAAAGTCATGGTTATGACAAAGGTGTACAAGGCATATTTATTAAATCCATGCCAAATACGTTAAAATGACAATGGCAACTTTTTCCAATTATTTTCAGAAGGTTACGGAACCCTGTTGTTTGAGGCCGGTATATGCACAACACATTATCCGAGGGATAAACTTTTAAGTGTCAGTCCCTGCAAGAATCAGGCAGTAGGTGAAACACCATTTTGGTAGTGTAATTTGACTATTTGCACCATCAGAATCAACGAAAACTGGACCATTGAGTTACAATTTCATTGAAATGCACTGAAAATGAATATTTCAAGGTCAGATAACTCAATTAAAAGCCTCATTTTTTTATGATTCTATTGAAAACAGTTCTGAGCGAAGCCAGTAATGCAGAGATCAAGTAATAACCTTCTTCAAATAGAGAAAGTATCCTTGAGTGATATTACATTGCCAGATTGGTGGGTGTTTAAGATGCATGTTTCTGATGGTTTTTTTTTTCATTTTGCCTGACTCGTACAATACTCACACACTTAATTCTTAGAGGAACTTTATTTCCTTTTTCTTTTACTTTCAAGGGTTGAAAATTTATTAATTTAATTCAATCAAAAACTGTACCTTAAATGAAAGGGAAATCAAGGAAACCATAATTTTGCTTTGTGGATTGTCGGTTATTCGCGAATCATTCTTCCCATGAACAATAGTCGAGTGGACTACACAGAAAACTAAGAGAGATCAAGTCCCCAGTAAAATTAAAATCGTGTTTACTGAACACCTTTGATAAATCAACTATCTCTTAATTTTTTGCCATGGCCCAAGAAATTTTGATATATTGATAACTCAACGTAATTCTTCATCCTTTTTAAACTTCGATTTGTATAGTGTTTACATGTATAATGTAATAATTCCGTCGTACATGTACCGATGTGGACACATATGTACATTTATGTACAAGACTGTCCACCACTATTTCTGTATGACATCTTTCTCCTACATAATAATGCAAGAACTAAACTAATGAACGACCTATAGTGGGCTCTTGGATTTTGCAACATATACCTAACCCAACCTGCTAGAAAGGCAACATCAGTTTGTGTTAGACCATGTTTCCTTTGTTAGATGGATATATAGATACTTTATAGCTTGGGCTGTTTTGGTACACATCAAATCACATCACCGTATGTTATTTCTTACTGTCTTTGATAAAAAAATACTGAATAGTGAACTTGCATGTCTGTAATCTATTGTAATTATTATTATTTCTGGAGAAGATTTCCTTTGGATGTTATTTTACTGTTGTATAATCCATTTTGTTTATTAAAAATGAAATATATTAAAACCAAGTTAACAAATTAAAAAGAACAGTACTCATAGATAAAGATAAGAAAATAAAGAATGATGATAGAATTATCAAACTGATAAAACTCGGACAGTAGACAAAAGGAATAGCCTAAAAAGAAGGTCCGTACATCAATTGGCAATATCAGAGCAAAATTAGGAAAATTGAAACACCACAATTGCTACAAGCATTTCAAAATGAAAGGATAATTTAACCAGTTTTATATCGCACTAAACCAGCCGCTTTCATTGCGGTTCATTAATTCCGGTATATTTCAACATAAATGAGTATCATCAAATTGTCACCAGTCAAAATCAGTAGTCAAAACAGTACAGAAGATAATAGACGCATATATGACGTCATTGAAATAACGTGTACAAAGAAACAAAATCAAATGAACAACTTGGACTCCGCAAAAGCCTGGGAGATTGGACCAGGTGCATCGATAGGGTTAGCCCGGCTGAAAGATGCTAACTGTATACTTTAATATGATAACATAGTATGCATCAAGGTAGTGACTATTGCTATCCAAGGAAATTTCTAATTTAATTAATGAGGTAATTTCACCTAAAACTATTTCAAGAGAAAAAATAGAAAGGTACAATTATATATATTTTTAGGCGTTACATGATTAAAAAAGTACAGAGTTAAAAGAAAGAAATTAATATTAACACCTGTCTAATTTCATTCAAGGATCATAAAATTGATTTACGCCCTTTGTTCTTTGGGTTGATGTTCATAATTAAGAAACTATTCTGTATATTATTTGAATTAGTACCTTTTTACAACGACGTAGGAGAAATAATATAATGAAAAAATCCTGGTATTTTCAATTATATTTCTTTTGTGCCTTTGAAAAAAAATTATAAACTCATATTATTTGGTTTGTTTTCATTTTTATTTGTGTATCTCTTTTTGTAATGATGTTGTTAAGATATATGATCTTAAACCAATTTAGGGGGTAGAACTGGAACAAGGGACATAACTCTTGAAATCAGTGATATGTTTGTATCATATTTAATTTCACCAAAACCTTTCAAGCTTTCCTTTCAAACAGAATGAAATCAGTCCAAGTTACTTTGATGCTTCCATGAGATTGATGTAAAAAGATAAATACAAAAGTTCCAATGACCTGTAGGAGTTGTGTACCTTACCCTAGGTCTACTACTTTAATCCTAATATGATCGATGGACAAGTTAAGACTACAGAATCTTATACATACACTACCAAGCCCCACGCATGCGCTACATGCAGGCCTTTCCATGATGAAATTGTGAATGGGACATCGGCGATTATACATTGTAAATAGATAGTTTATTACATTCAATGGCCATATGCACTTACCAAATAAAACCATGCATGTTCATATTAGTTTAATTTGTGGATCTTGCTAAAATTATCATAATTAGAACAAGAAATGTACACATGATGAAACCTTACAAAATTGTTTGACATACATTTTGAGATAGGATCGTCCAGTTAGACGACGACACCCAAGGCATCTCAGTTAGTGCCTTCTGTACCATCTTTGTACCCCTATGTTGACGTAGAAAATAAATGATAAGACAAACACTGAAACAATACTCTCTAGTATCGATAGTGGAAAACCTGGAATCCAGTTGTGAAAGTGGGCATTCAGTCTTGCCAAGACACTTACTATTCCTGTAATGGCATCAAGTCAATTTGGATCCTGAAAAATTGGAAAGCCATATAGGAGCACTCAATTCTTATTATTGGGATTTTATAACGTCAAAATCTATTATTTTTTTAACCCTTAATGCTACTATTCTCCACACTCAGTTGAAATCCCAACTCATTTTACATCGTTGTTACTCCCAAAACGATGGAACAACCAAATGCAGTACTAGTCATACAAATCATCTTCTGAATATACCAAAAAAGATGTCGTCAACACTTATGTTCAATGTGATGGACATGTTTTTTTAATAGACACTTGGCATTAAATAGGGTAAAAGTTATGTTCCGCTACTTGCTGACACATTTCTTCACTCTTTTGAGGCTGGTTGTATAGCTGATCCTACTCAAACGAAGAAACAACGTTAAGCCAGATCCTTTGATCTTAGTTTCTGCTAAACAGATAACGTATTGTCTCTAAACAAGGATTGTTTTTTGGGGGATTTCTTTTAAATCGCATCTACCCAAAGAACATGAGATAATGGACACTACAGACACTTTCAAGTTAGCATCATACCTTGACCTACACTTAGAGATCGATGGAAGAGGAAAACTGATGACAAAACTATACGATGAAGTGAATGAAGCATATCAAATCATGATAGATAAATGGCGAACTTGATACAATATGCTACGTGTGCATGTGGTTTTAAAACCGAAAACTCTGAACTCTTTTTCTTACATTATTTGATTTGTAAAGAAGAGATTTATTTCATGATCTGGAATTTTTACAAGCTCTTGTAACTTTAGAATTGTTGTTTTTTTTTGTTTGTTTTTTTTTGGTCACGAACATTTCAGTATTGATGGAGATAAATTCATCTTCGAAAAAATACAACTGTATATAGAAATAAGGAAATGTCTGTGCATTTTCAAGATGTAGTTTTTTTTTATATTAGATTGATTGATGCCCAACTTGCCTTTGCCATTGTAGATTCTGGTCGAATCTCATGGTATTTTGATTTTATGATTTTATTTATTCTTATAATAACTAAAATAGTACTATAAAATTAAGTAGCACTCCAGCTAAGAATCATGCAAAATGTGATTCATGGGTGAAAAGCCTACATATTTTTATTTTTGATATTTTGTTTGAATTGTCATAGTAAACAGAAATTTACATTCAGTTTTTCGGTTTTTTTACCGGTGCACCTGGTCCATGCTCCCAGTTTTTAGTGGAGTCCGAGTTGCTCATTTACTTTTGTTACTTTGTATGTATGATTTTAGTTACTTTATGTTCTTTGTTGTGTATGTCTGTTTTCCATGTCTGGTCTTTGTCCCTGGATTACATTCTTTTGATTACCGCTATAACCTTGGTTCCCTTGATTACTCTTTCATATAACTCGTGTTCTTAGGAGACAAAAATTATATAAAATGCACTGTAGATTTCAAAATTAAGGGAGATAACTCTGTAAATTACACTCAAATACAATAGAATCTATTGGATTTTCAATGTTGATTTTCTCCTAAGAGCAGGCAGATTTGGATGAATTATTATACATGTCATAGTGTAGACACATAAAACAACTTATTTACAAAAATAAAAATATGTAGCCTTTTTTGGGGTGTTTCACATTTTTCAGATTTTGCATGATTCTTACAAAGACAGCCACTTAAATGCAAAATAACGTTAAATAAACTACTACTGAACTTGATTGACCATTAGAGAGGCGTCTAGTATCCATTATAGTAATGTTTTCGCTAAATAGATGACCCGTTGTCTCTAAACAATCCTAGTTTCGAGGATTATATGCATCGCATTTGCCCCCCAAAGAACTTGAGACAAATGATATTACAGACACTGGGAAGTCAACCTCATATCTTCACCGACACTTAGAGGTCGATGGTAAAGGAAAACTGTTGACCACACTATATGACAAACGCAATGACTTCAGCACGTGCGTAAGGAGTTATAATATCATAAATCATACGTTATGCCGGATGTTGCCGTAACTACGCAGACTTTCTGTACCGCGCTAGACGTCTTATATTTAGTCACGGTTATGTTGATACAAGATTTAAGTCATCACAACAGAAGTTTTATGGTCGTAATCATGAACTCATGGATTATAATAGTGTGTCTATCTGCACCATGAAAACTGATTTGTTCAACGTGTCATAGTTTTCCTTCCCTCTTTCGTCTACCCCGGCCTTGACTTTTTTATCAGCAACTCGGCAGGTGTTTTTACAAAAGCAGAGAACCCTTACCATACCGGTGCACCTGTTCCCAGTTGTTAGTGGAGTCTGGTTTGCACATTTACTTTTGATGTTTCTGTTTTTGAACTTTTTTAGAAGTTTAGAATCATGAAAACTTAAGTCTTCCTCATATATGTACATTCGGCGTGTAATTGGAAACTACCATTTTCTTTGTTGTATAACCTACAGGACGCCTTACCGTATGGAATTTGATTTCCTCTCAACTCATACTCATTACTAGAAATTGCAACCTGAAAAGATTTGCTAAATAGGGCTCAAAGCGTGATACAAAATCTACATGGTCGTCGAATTATTGTTCGGTCTTCCCAATATTCTGATCGTTTAATGGGAGTGTATGTTTACAATATGACAAACGATCTCCACCTGGCATAAATAATTGTTTGTGTCACCTGATTTGGTTTTCAACCCCGACTCGGCTGGTTTCTCGCAAGGAACAGGGTTTTTCTCACCTTTCCAGGACACCTGCGTTAGCCTCTGATTTTTTGGAGTTTATGCTGTTACTTTTTGTATGTTATTTTGTGTCTTAGAACCAGTTTTTCGTTCACGGTCTTATTTGTTTAAATTTCCAATAGTTTTTACAACTTCTTATAATATGTATTACTAGTGCTTTAACAAATGTTAAGCTTTTCCTTTGCCTTTTTTTTCAAGAATAAACATTTAGTCATGTCTGTGATTCTTCCATCAATCTATATCATCCAATTATACAAAATACAAGTATATAACTTTCATAATTATTGTGGGTAATCTGCTGGTTAGAGACATTTTATTTTGTCTTTTCTAGTGATATATCATACAGACAAATGTGCCACACGTGAGAATCATATGGTTTGCATCATATTATTATCATATAAATCGAGCACCATATAATATTCATATTTTTCGGTTGACATGTGATCGTCGTATGATTATTATATGATATATGTAATCATGTTTTTCACAAAATATGATTATCATATGTTTTCAAGCCAAAATTAACATATGAAAATCGTATTAATCATATGACAATGTACCATTTTATTATGTTTTGTGTTTGTTTGTCTTTGTTTGTTTTGTTTTGGGGGTTTTTTTGTTGGTTTTTGTTGTTTTTTTTTGTCATTTGTTTTTTGTTTTTGTTTTTGTTTTTGTTTTTGTTTTTTTTTTTTTGTAGTTCTTTTTATTTGTCTTGTTTATAAATACCTTTTTTGACAGCATTTTGACGACACAATTTTTGAAATATATCGCTCATGTCATATTACCAGTACTATTATTTGCAGTATCTTTTTAGTTAACTGGACTACTTCCTGTTATTATTTTATTTATTTAAGTACTTCACGGGCACATGGAATCGCGTGTTTACACTCAATCATAATTTTCATCTCTCTACAATGATCTCTCTACTTTCTTTACAATAATAAGAAAACAAGATAATATGGTAATAAATATATTTTATTTCAAACAATCTGACGGATGTAACGGATAATTTAAGTACGCTAACATTTAAATATATAAATAAACATTAAACATTTAATCACTCCACAAACTCGACTCATGAAGGATCAGTTATCACAGTGTGCAAATCGAGACTTTTATTTTAGCTGAAAAAAGTACCACAAATCGAAAATAGAATTTAATAACCAGAATTCCACAACATTTTATTTATGTTCTTTCTTACACAAATATATCGATTGGAATTTTCAGTGCAAATTAAATTCTCGATTTGCATATGGTTGACACTGGGAATGCTAATATCGTGACAACACGGACATTTACATGTCTGACAGAAATTTAATGATTTACATCTCCTGCAATAAGGTATCGTTAATTTTTGTGGCAATACACATTTGATTGCTTATGTCCATAAATAGTCTAAAATATATTTTATCTGTTTCTTTTGTACGATAGTTTTACATTGAGCTAGGTTTTGGTACTTGGATTTTGAAAATTTCATGTTTTAATTTTTTTGTTTAATATTTGCTTCTCATTAGTGAATTCATTAATATTTTACTGATATATCATGTATAATCTTAAGGATGTCCCTAGCTTCAGGAAATGTGCTAAGTAAAAACTTTTTTTATCTAATCATATATGCCATACCACCACAGGCAAGCATATCTTGTTAATGTTTTTTCCAATGTAAATGGTTTCAAGGGAAGCCGGGATACATGTAGTTAACATGGATTACATTACATTTTTACATGATTGGTAACAAAAAATGTACATGTACGAAATGATATGCAAATGCATTAAATAATGCCAAATAAGATGACAAAACCATTATTGATCCACTCAATGACAGACATGCAGGACTTCTTTAATCAATGTTCATATCCGAAACTAACATCTAGTCGACAAAAAAGTTTTGTTTTTGTTTTTTGTTTTTTGTTTTTGTTTTCGTTTGTATTTTCATCACGATCACGAAAAGACAACTCTACGTTATTAGACTTTGCTATGGAAAAAATCAAAAAGGTTGTGAAAATCTCCGATAATTTTTATATTCAAATACTCAATATATGTGCTCATAGATGATGCACTTTTGTCAAGATAGACCATAACCATGTTTGATTTTAAAAAGCAATATTTTCGACGTTATCCACCATAATGTTTTCTATTGTCTGTAAATTAAGCAAGTTAAAATATTTGAACTTCCTACATAGTTAATTTAAATAGTTGCTATTCTAAAACATACCTAGACTAGCCTCAGCATTCAAAGCCGGTAATTTTCTATAGAGAAAAAAGGCGTGTCTGTATTTACATATCCGGATAGACAAGTACAATCTAAAATTGAACGTTAGACAAGACAATGCCTAGGTGAGTACTATTAATACCATTTTGTAGACGTAGTTTTCGTCTCTCAAACAACAAATTGAAAACAGCATTCATGAAAGAGATAGCAACAATTTTAAAAGAAATAACAATGATTCAATAACAAAATCATTTACTTTCAATTTTCGTCTTTTTAAGAATCATGCAAGTGTACAATTACAGTCATCTATAATCAACAACATACAAGTTCCATGCAAGATATTCGTGATGTTCTCCATCCGTGACGTCTAAGGAAGAATACCTTATAGTGCAATGTCACAAATATTGCTGTCTACAACACAATTATAAAAAGCAGTACCATTTAACGCTAGGTGCGCAATCAAAAGATTTGTGTCGAACTGGTGCCCTTTTGTCTATTAGTACCAGTATAGTTTGGTAACTAGAAACTTTTTCATCATGTCTTGTCTAAAAGTACCAGTATAAATGATACAAAATTTGGTAACTGGTAACATATTATTTTTCACTTTCTGTCTATAAGTGCATGTACCAGCTGAAATGTTACAAAAGTATGGTGATGTGACAATTGTTGCGACATAACGTTAACTGGTACAGCTTTACAATAAAAAATACACCGGTTAACAGATTGAGCATTTATGGTAACGCAACAGTTGTAGATATTTTTATTTTAACTCATTTAGATTTTATTTCTTTTGATACCTAATAAAACAAAAGGCAAAACTCAAAATGACCGGGTATGCAAGTGAGCGAGTTGTCTTGTACATGTAGAATACAAGTAACTTTTGGCAAAATATTATCTTCAGAATTAGGGAATATTAGAAACCTACATGAACCCATCTGATCACCAACTAATACTATAATGATAACAATATTGTTAATAATCAATTTAATATCATAGTATCACATTTTTTTCACCGGGGTATTTAACCACTAAAGTACTTGTACGTCTTTTCCATGGTTCTTATTCGCCGAGAGCAATTCTTGTCAAAGGTTTTGCATTGTCAGACCAGTTTCATTGATAATGCCTTTTTACATTTGACACGCCTCATTTAAATACAGTGTAAGTGTGCAGTCTTTATTGAGTTAATGATCTATCTTACAATTTTCAGCCAAAATGCTTAGTTGATGAACAAAGTAGGATACTGTTTTTGACGAAAGGTTGAGAAGACATCCGAATGCGAATATCATATAATAAGTACAAATATGTTTTGCTTTTATAATGTTAAATGTCTTGCTTGGATCTTCTACACTAAGCACCGTTCACATTCGTTTACCTTACGTTTCATTGGGAAATCTCAAACTACAACTTCATTGATGATTGGAGTAATGACGTATAACACGTAAGAGTGACGTCATCTTCGACATCGACAATAAGAGTTCAAGATAATGCTATACAATAACATTGAATTATCAGCAATGAATGATGGCAAAGCATCACAGTGATAAAATATCTAATTAGCACTTTTTGTTTGCTTAAGTTCAATAAATAAATCGTGTTTTTGGCCATCAGGTCGGTTCAGGATAAGTATTTTCTCACCAATGGGTCAATAAGCGGTTAAACTTAAAAGTACTTAATTTACTTCATGTTCACAACGCATGTTTGAAATTGATTACGAATAACGAAACTTAAGAATTTCATTGATTTTTTTTTTTTTCAGTGTGCAGAATTGTTTCAGAATCTGCGCAGTACATTGTAGTTCATACCGGTTATGATTCATAAACAAAAATATTATATCGGACACATTTTACGTGTCACTGTATACATGTGCCATCACAAAACGAAACAATTTTGAGTTATTTCCCCTATAACAACGATTAAGCACAACACATCTCCAACCCCCAAACAAAGAGCAAATCAAGCGTGAAACCAGATCAATCATATCACAATTAAGCTTCCAGCAGACATTACCACCGGGCCTCGCTTTGAGTTCTGTCACGTGTTATGTGACCTTGACCGTAATACAAAGTGGGCTTTTTGTTAACGTTCTGAGATCATTGTTTTTGCCTTTGGCTTTTGAAAAGGTTCTGGAATCCACAAGCACTTGGGCATGGATTTGTAGTTTTCCTTTTCAATATAGTTTTTCCTCTTCATGATATCTTGAGATATTTGGTAATTATTTCTCTTGGCTTTTTTCTGACACAAAAGCAAGTCAACTCAGACCTTCAAAAATTAATACATGTAATTAACCAAACATTTCGATAAAATGATGAAGAAGTAAAAGCTTCATAAGCAGGTCTCATTCTGAATCCATACCCAATACACCTGTGGTGGAACCTGCTTCAGTTTAGATTACAGCCACATTGTTCTACTTGACCATTCGGAATGTCTAGAAACGACATACTCTTGTCCATTATTAAAAGCGCTTGAAGAGGATTGAACTTTATTGGTGAACACTGCTTGTATGATGGTGAGGTTTTATTGTTGAAATGACTGGAATAGTGTGAGCATGATCCTTTACACTCTGTTCTATAGAACCCGTCTGGGTACGCTACATTGTTACCCAGGCCTATATCAGAAAATCTTATAAAAGTTTGTTTACGACAGCACGTACTATTACTAGAACATAAAACAGCTTCACGCCGCCTTCGAAAAGAAGTCCTGTCTGGAATGAGACATACTAAAAAAGGTCTATTCTTACGCAATTTCACGGTCTTTCCAGATTTTTGTTTTTTATTCTTCTTTCCTTTTTGTCTTCTAATTTTCATAAACTTATGACGCTTTTTGTTAGTTTTAAGAGGCAAAATAATTTGTGTATTTCTGTTGCACCTTTTACACTCTATACAAAGATTCAAGGCGTTATCGTCCTTTTTTCTCGCCGACCGAAGGATAGAAGTTGGCAATGATAATCTATACCATTTCTTATTTTTTTCCATATTTGGTCGAAATCTTAGTCTTGATATCGACTTTTTCTGTCGTGTCTTTGGGTTAAGCAAAGACACTTTAATGCTAATTTTCCTATGTTTTCGTCGTCGACGTTTTCGGCGACTTTTATTGTTGTCGGAACGTCGTCGCCCATTGGTTATATGAACTATGAGCTCGGCTCCCTTCAGAGGTAATCCAGTAGTAGAAACATCTGGTAGTTTGAACTTCATGCAATTTGTATCGTTACTGTATTCTGAAATGTAAAAAAAATATGTATATAATGTATATGTGTAGGGTACAACATCTTTATCAGTCTAAACCAAAACATGGTTATGTACATGAAATTTCATACTGCACAACAACTCATACATGAATTGTGTATGTGAAATGGCTCTGAAAATAATTATACTTACATGTATAACACAAAATACACGTACATGTACGTCTTTATATTGACAAATACATGTTAGAAATCAAGAATAGAGGGTGTGCGCATGCTTACAATTTGTCATTATTGTTAAGGATGGTTAGAAAATTCAGCTTAAATAGAGATGTTATTGTCTGTCTCTTCTTACATTCAATCTTTGTTTTTGACTAATGTCCACTTTTATTTTTTAGTGTATCCTCTACGTTGTTCTATGGGCCAGTTTCAGTTTTCAGTGTATCCAATCCAATCCGTTATTTTATCGATGTTAGTAAAGATACAAAGTACTTCGACACATATTTATTTTTTTTTCTCAATAGAACTGCCCTCTTACCAGGACAACTATTTTATCAATAATGCAATCGATAGTAAAATGCATGAAAAGCCTACGGCTACACTGGGATTTTTCTTATCAGATAAATATGTATTACTCTACATAGTAAAAATATTCATTAGCGTTTATAAATCATAAGTAGATATGAGCAATAATGCACGTAATGTACCGATTTAGTAAATAAATGCAATTTAAAGCCTCAGGGGAATTACTAGTCTCCAAAACCGTTGAGTTTGATGACATCCACAGTTAAATGTGTCAAGGCAAATTTCAATATTAATAAAAACTTGAGCTATTCTACAAAATACATGTAATAGTACTATCAAATTAGAATCCATCCATCAAGACGTTAGAAAGTATAAAACATACGTTTGTCGTTATCACTGTTTTATTATTATTATTTATTTATTTATTTATTTATTATTGCCAACAGTACCCCCACTTGGTTCTTCCTCATAAAACTCCAAAATTCTATATTTAAATAATACATATACAAAATTCAAATGTAATCCTTTCTTTTTTTATTATTCCATTTGAATGTATTTTAAGTGTTTAAAGGGAAATAACTCCCATAAGCCTGGTCAGTTTATGAGACATTTTTGCAACTCACCATCTAAATTTTTAATAACCACATATATTAAAAGGATGAAAGGTATTTTCGAATGGTCTAATTACATTTTAGACAGCTTTGTTTCACTGAAAGGCAATAACAGATTTTGCTCCGAAAACAAAAAAAAACATTGAATTGGTTTATGAAACAAGTCGCATAAAACACATGGGCCTACGCCTGGTATAAATATGCTACTATATGTACCTGCACTGAGAATTAAAGTATATCTTGCGCATTAGAGATCAAAAATTATAAGTTTTCGCTTCTCTATTTAAGCGCTATTCATCTAAAAACCCAAAAGGAAAACAAAGGATTTCATAAAAAATATCTATCAAATAACACATAAAGCATGTTAATGAAAATATGAAAAGAAAAGTGGGGGGGGTCACTGGGCGAAAAATATATTACTTCTGACTACAGAATGGATATAAGTTCCAAAATCTGACAAAAAATGCTGAACAACAGCACTGCACATCCTTAAAAATACAGTTAAGATCAGATCTAACCTCTCAGGGGTACTGTCAGAAGAGCCGGCTCTAGGACAGTTCTAACCTCCCAGGGGAACTGTCAGAAGAGCCGGCTCTAGGTCAGTTCTAACTTCTCAGGGGAACTGTCAGAAGAGCCGGCTCTAGGACAGTTCTAAACTCTCAGGGGAACTGTCAGAAGAGCCGGCTCTAGGACAGTTCTAAACTCTCAGGGGAACTGTCAGAAGAGCCGGCTCTAGGGCAGTTCTAACCTCTCAGGGGAACTGTCAGAAGAGCCGGCTCTAGGACAGTTCTAAACTCTCAGGGGAACTGTCAGAAGAGCCGGCTCTAGGACAGTTCTAAACTCTCAGGGGAACTGTCAGAAGAGCCGGCTCTAGGACAGTTCTAACCTCTCAGGGGGACTGTCAGAAGAGCCGGCTCTAGGACAGTTCTAACCTCTCAGGGGAACTGTCAGAAGAGCCGACTCTAGGGCAGTTCTAACCTCTCAGAGGAACTGTCAGAAGAGTCGGATCTAGGGCAGATCTAGCCTCTCAGGAGAACAGTCAGAAGAGCCGACTCTAGGGCAGTTCTAAATGTGTCATAGAACAGTTCTAGGGCCAGATATTCTGACAGTCCTAGCAGTGCCGGCTCTACGAGAACAGTTCTACTAGTAGAATTCCTCTGCTAGAACTGTCAGAAGAGCTGGCCCTAGAACTGTTCTAAATCTGTCACAGAACTGTTCTTCTTACAGTTCTGGAACAGTTTTATGAAAAGTTAGAACCGATCTTATCTGTATGTTAATATCATCAAAGAAGGTCAAATGCGTACACTTAAATTTCAAATTGCCCATACGTCTCTTTTATTCCTTATAGTTGATATTTAAAATCTTCTCATTTTATAAATCAAAAATTGGTTTGAGTAACTTCTCCATGAAATCTTAATTTTAGTTGTATTCATACAAATGTACATGTACATTGATGTTCAGTAGACAAGATGAGGGTATATATTACATGTATGTTTATCATTTAGTAGTCTTTACAAGAATCGTGTAAATTCTGTAATATACGACACAACTTACAATTTTTATTTTTGTTATTAAGTTGCTTTATGGGCCTATATGATGAAATATGTAGTTATATATTCCAGTATGTCTGGCCATATGAGAATTCCAATAGTTTCTATTGTATATCTGTGTCGCCCGTTGTTTTAATTCAATGTACATACAGTATTATATCGCATAAAACAAAGGGTTATATGAAAAGCCACATATTAATTTCTGTTTATTTTAACATTTTCAACAAAATATCAAAAATGAAAATAAATAGGCTTTCCAGCCATGTATCACTTTTCGCACGGTTCTACTTACTTATACATAATTATGTAAATAAACACCAGTAATTTTTGATACATGTAGCTTATATATGGCAAAACCCTACACTTAATTGTTAAATAGCAGCTAGTACGGTCAACATTTACAAATATACATGTATATAGATGCTAGAATATAAGATATATGCTTATTCATACCAAAACAAAAACAAAAAAAAGGATGAATTAAATGTACTAGTATGTGCTTGACGTGTTTAATCACAAAGCGCCGCCATGTAAAAAGTGATAGTAAAAACTTATGACCTGATTCTATTTTCCAAAGGAATCTATTAAAACAGGACTGCTTTTAAACTCATAACATACACACGTTCTACATATAAATCAACATTGATGGAAAGCAGAAGTGCTTGTAATGAACCTCTATCAAATATCAACGTTTGTTAGAAATACATTATATGAAAACTTGGAATGGTGATGCTGTGTGGAATGAGAAACAAAAGCAAAACACAGACAAAAAACACACTTAAATAATGTAAGTGTTATCGATTGAGAAACAGAATTTTATTACGGCATATAGTGTACTTTTTAACGAATCATAATTTTGCTGAGAACTAGATAATGTAAGTAAACTTCATTTAACAATTCCATACCATCTTCCGTTAACATGTTTTACATTATTCAAAAAGGTAAATTGGTTAATGGCCACGTTAAACAGAATGTAATACAATATATAGCATGCTCAATATGTATTGTATGTAGGCGGTTAGTAACTTATTCTCTTTGGCATGAATTTTAAGTCCGAAGTTATCGTGCTACAGACATTGTAATTTGGCAGCAAGTGGCATACATGTACAAGTACAAATATACTGTTGCATGAACTAGTTATTAAAATGAATTTTATGAAAAGCATACATTGTCAAAATTCAGAACCAAGAGTATAATTAAAAGCTTCACGGAAACCGTTTCGAAAAAAAGGGGGTGACAAAGCTATTATTTTCTCATTTTTGCCTAAATTTGCACAAAATCAATTTTTTTTTTTACAAAAGTGGGTGTCAACCCTCGAACATCCCGGGCCTTGATCCGTCCATGAACTTTACTTATAACACGTGTTGTTCCACATGGCTAAAAAATCAACTATAATATAAATGAAATAGGAAGCATCACCTTTATAACCGCACCAAACAGCCCACCTGGGTAAATTTGCAGAAGACTGAGCATGTGTTATCAATCATTCGCTTTCGTATCTTAGGTACATTTGCACTGACGGTCTAAGACAAATAATACTAATCGATGCTAAACTAACTCCATCATCTGTTGTTTAGTATTGCCTTTGTGTATTTATAAATTTTGATGAGAAAATACAGCATTGGGCAAATTTGGAAAAATTTCCAACAAGGAACAGAAACACAAATAAGCACTTGACAGATTATGTCTGACATGTCCCTGATTTATAAACATGGTAGATAGCTTGTATTGTAAGTACGTACAATATCATAGCATTTAGCTTCCTTGTAAAAATTTTGACAGTACACTAATGTAAATTTCTTTTAAAGATACAAGCATGCACATTGTTAGATTTCGAAAGTCATGTTCACCTCAGCCTTTTTCATTAATTTACATCAAACGCAAAAAGAATACTTAACTTACACGATAATCAATGTCCTCATACATGAATACTTCTATTATTGAATGTCACGAAATATAACAGCAATAAAAAGCATCCAAAGCATTTATCATTACTATGACTATGTGTGCGGCATGTGACATAACAGTACTAAGGGCTTTCAACCAATAACAACCTACTTTACACTTATATTGTGTTCATTCATACAAATTTACAGTTTTACGTTTATTTTAAATAATAAGGAAAAAATACATGCACTAGTATCCTAGAATTTTTTTTTCTTTTTTTCTTTTTTTCTGTCGTGTCCTAGATATTAGATTACTAACCTATCCATTAAGGCGTTTTACAGAACCAAACTGTCTTACAAACCCAAGGGAACTAAGAATCATTGAAGTTTGCCTATCTTTAACGTACAAATGTAGTTACACCGAGCATACGTTTATCAGGGCAAAAAATGTCCCCAATAACCAACAAACCAAAAAATTATTACATTTTCTTTTATCATGCATAGAATAATGCCCATGTTTTTTTTTTCTAGAATCAAGACCGAACTTAACCTAATTACTTAACTGTAACACATTGATCCCGTCAAAATAATTGCGTGAGAATTCTCAGATAAGTGTCTCTGCATATTTCTTGTAATTACGCAATTGTTATATAATTTATTATATGACCCAAATTAAATAATATGCTTTTTACACTACTGACTGACTGACATAATTTCCGCTTTATGAATACCCAAGTTGCTCGTTTTACGATATTAAGGGCAATTGCATATTTTTGCGTGATTTTATCCCATTATTATAGTAATTGATGCAAGTTAGATATTGACTTAAATACCTGTTTTACTGGATTTAGAGTAGCATTGGGATTGGATAACCTTCTTTTATATTTATAGTAGCTAAGACATAAATGGATTGATCACGCGATGTCGTCTTTTTTACATAGAAAACACGATGTCAAAATGTAGTGACACTTTTCGGCTAAATTTGTGTAAGCAATGAAAATTTGAACCAGAAACAAAAATGCATACTGAATTAATCTACAATTTGAAACTTACCCATCCTGAAATATACCTGTACATAGTGTTCATAATTACCTAAATAAAAAATGTTCGTTACATGTATTTGTTCATCTGTCATTCAAGTTGTTATTGTATAAAAAAAACGTTGCCAAAAATAATCCAGAAATGACAATAGTGTCTTGTAGCCATTTAAAGTAATGCATTCGGATAATAGCAGTAGACACTGGGTTTGAGTTTCCCTCTACTTTGAGCATCAGTGTTTAAATTAGAGAGTTATTTGTAAAGCCCAACACAATAACCTATATCTGAAATATCATTTGAATATATAGAATTCCCCCAACTACTCCCTGCAACTTTTTCTTTTCCAAGGTTGTGGCTAGGATATCTTTCACGGAACTCGGAAGTGCAAAGGATAGGATAACTCTAAAACATTACGTAGACTCATTATTCTGTCCTAGTCAACGAAATTTGCGCGACCAGGCTAGGCTATTTTAAGAGTATGCCGAAAAGGATAAAGGGCAGTGATTCAGCCTTTCAAATGCAAATAGCTTTGATGGAATTGATTTCAATAAACTTCTTGTTGTTCGTGCATTATTTAGGGGACTTCTTGACATTCATAGGGTATTTTACGAGTTTTTTTATTGACATTCAGAGGATCACCTTTCAAAATTTATTTCGTTCGAAGGTCATTGACATAACATGGCATTTGCTTTATTGTACTCGTACTCATAAAATGGTATCGTAGAATTTACCAAAAAAAGTGTGTTTTAAACATATGCCTGACCACTACATATGTATGTAACTATAACTTAATGCATCATCAAAAGTCTTTTCTTCGTATTTACGACATGCAAGCGACCTAAGGTAAGGGTCACAACTCTTACAAATACTTGGTGCGCTTGTATGCAGCAATTTTCATCAATATCATGTAAGCATTAAATCAATTATTTCAAATGAAAGCTTACTAGGATTTGGTAAAATTGAATGATACAAACATATCACTGATTTCAAGAGTTATGTCCCTTACCCTAGGTCTACCTCCTTAAGCCCATTTAATAAAGGGGCGTAACCCACCAATACCCGACAACCTGCTTGACGGTCTAATTGTGGAAAGGAAGAACAGTAAGTAAAACACTTTTTTTTCCATTGAAACTTGTGTATTTTTACTTCGGTAAGTATCTAAATGGTTTGAAATAAGTTATTTGAAGGTACATGTACAAGTACAGTTACCAAAACTCCCATAAATCAAAATATTTGCAAAACTCCCATAAATCAAAATATTTGAAACTAAAGTCTTCTACAGTAACTGTTCATTGCTTCAATTGGACAGTAAACCAGTGTGTTGGGTTAAAGAATAACTTCACATTGCTTAAAAATTACAAAAAAATTTAAAGTCGGTATTACGAAAAAAGACTCACTGTACAATATACATGACTTTGTACGTATGGCAAAATATATACAAACGGAACTTTTAAGTATTGAACACAGCTCTAAATATCTATACAATTACAAGCCAATTATCGAAACTAGTCACCCAGACCCGGAGACTGATCTATATCAACGAAAAAGGTTATAACTTTATTATTGTCGGACAGATTTCTGACGATTAAGTCATGTAACCTGTAGGCAAGACCGTTAATTATATGAATCCCTAACTTCTTACTCACATGAATTATCCCTAACTTCTTGCTCACATGAATTATCCCTAACTTCTTACTCACATGAATTATCCCTAACTTCTTGCTCACATGAATTATCCCTAACTTTTTGTTCACATGAATGATCCCTAACTTCTTGCTCATACACATTTCAATCTAATGGTAGTGAGTTTCGTCGTTAAGAGGATTGTAGTAAGCAAGGCATACCGATTTCGACATTATAGAGACTCCCTTTTGCATTTAATATACGGATTAGCTGCAAACTAGACAGAAGACACCAGTGTCAACTCAACTGAGCCCTACATTCATTTTTATTCTACTTTAAATGGCAGCGCAAAAAAAAATATTGTTTTAAATACATGGATATCTACAACGTAACATAAACTAAATTTCGAGATTAAAAAGGAGATAATCAAAAATGAGCGATACTCTAATGGATTCCGTCAGACCTTACTACAGACTGACGGACATGTATGCAGTTACGATAACCCTTGATACAGCATCGATTTTCATAAACTTCGCACATGTATTTCTTCGAATAGTAGTTGTTAGTTTTTGTTATCTTTTTTTATTTTTTTTTTTTTTTTGTTTGCTTGTTTGTTTTGATTTATAAACATTAACCAACGCCCTGTAAAAATTGTTTACAAACAAATAAAATTAAATCTGACTTAGATAAAGAAAAACCGCTTTTTCGTGTATCTCATACTGACTTACATCAATATACAATATAATAACATAATTCATGTTGACTTACTATAATTCAATTCATATAATTAAGTAAATTCAGCAATTAATCAATATCTTCGTTATTTAGGTTTTAGGTACCAGTAAATCTAAAATGCAGACACTTCCTATGGTAGAGGTGAAACACGGTGTCGAAAAACACACCAAACAAACAATGATTTTCCAGTCTACAAATGCTACATTTTCACATAACAACAGTCCTTTCTGTATTTAGATCTGTATATTTTCAAAAGTGCAACATCCAAATGAAAATCTATCTACTTTCTTACTGATTATGTGATCAGTAACTGTTTTTGAACAAGAAATAAAAGTGACTTTGGTGGGTTTTTGACATGCATGAATTACCTCCTGTCTGATTCTTACAAAGACTGCTACTTGAGTACTTTGTCACTGCCTCGGGGAGAACTTAGAGTGCACATGTTCTAGGTCATGGCTGAATTAGACGATTGTGAACTTTCATATATGATAAAATGATTTATTGGAAAATAACACAAACGGATCTTTATTGAATTGGTTTAGAGCAGACACTTCCAATATCTGGGGAAAGTAGCTACTGAGTATTTTGGCTATGAATCTTTCGATGATGCTGTTGGAATTCCTCATCAATGTAGCATCTACATACAGTGTACATGTAGCTAGACTATTCAGACTGAAAGATTGTGAGAAATAAATAATACGTCTAGTCAAATCAACTAGTCAGAACATTGAATGGCAAATTTGTTTAAAGTAAGTTCTCTCAATATCTACATCCCATCAAATTATAGAGCTACCATGTGTTGCATGTACAATCGTGCCAAATCATAAAGTATATGCAATAAACTTGTACAATTTACACAATTGTTTCAATCAATATTTTCTCTTCATGAATGAAAACATGAGTGAACTAAGTACCCCAACAGTCTCCACTAAACAGGAAGAATTGTTTAATCTTGGTAATTGTCATAATGTTTCTATGTTTGTCACTACCAACTTCACACCTGTGTAATTATAGAGAAACCGTGAGTACCCCATCAATATTTCTGCATTTAACATGAAATGTTCACTTCACCTTGGATCTTAATCAAAATGAGAAATAGCTAATCTTTGTGGGTAATTATTGGACAAGCATGCACACTCTATCACAAATTCTTCGGTGTGTTCCCCATAGGGAAAGTCGTGACGGTTATACACGATGTTTGGTGGTTTAACTAGGCATTCCTAATACGATTATGTAGAATTTGCATCAATGCCTCTTGAAGAAAAGTTATTAAAATTTGCTGATCGCTGAATGCATTTACTGATATTGTTATTTCCATGTTCATCCATATTTTAATAGACACGTTAAGATGCATCTTTTTGTATCGGGGAATTATTCAATTCATGACATATGTACGCTATCAGCTTAGGTTTATGCATCTTTAGTTAGGTACGTGACAAATTCTTGATCTGGGTACAACCATTACACTTACCCTATTTTCCCCACAAAATGAAGTGGAAATCTTTTTTTATTCTTTTGCATGAAATTTGATTTTTTTTATCCCAACAGATGATCTTTATTAACATTTCGTACCTTTTGTTAATTATCCCCAAACCGATTGACGAATCAAACATACATGTATTGTTCCACCTCTGTATAGCTAAACTAACCTATGGAACCATGCATATAAGTTCAGCATCAAAACAAAACTTTTTTTTCAACAGATATAAGCTAGCCCTCTCTATTGTAAATATAATGTTTGTTTAACTTATATGATGAAGCCCGACAGGATCCGAATGTTAACTTGACAAAGGTTGTATCATATTATTGTCACAGAGCCTTTTAAAGTCATTAGTGAAAAACTGATAGTGACCTGTCCATAAACAAAAACAGTACCAAAATGAGCTTTGAACAGCGAAGCCTTAGACTTAGTTAAACCATTAGATACAGGTGCATATGTGCTAAATGTGTACACTGATGCATATAAGCAAAGTTAGTTGTTATATATACAAGTGCATTAAAAGTACATGTATTTACATTACTGATTTACAGTATAATGAATTTCATATATTATTTCTGTATGCATGTCAGTGAAGAAGAAAAATAACTTATGAACGACTCATTTTTTCCGTTTTGTAAACCAGGCCCGTTTTAACGAATGATTATGATCTCTTTAGACTTGTTAGTGTTTTTGTTACTTCATTCATATGATCTTCCAAAAGCAAAGGATTGAGCTCGAAATGCCGCGGCGGGTTTCTATATCTATTGATTTAACAAGCATTCGTTTTTGTGTTGGGAAAAATCATTATTGATAGGTTACGTATCTTAGACAGTTGTGAATTTATTCGGGTTCGATTAAGACAGATTTTGAAGAACTTGTATATTGGAGTTTAAATATGAATCTTCGTGATGCCAAAGTTGTACAGAAAATCAAAATTGTGGTGTGTGTGTGTGGGGGGGGAGTAATTGGTGACCAACCAAAAGATAAATTGCTTTTCATCACACTATATAAAAGTAAAAAATCTTGTGTAAATATTTGCTTTTCTTTTCATTTAGAACTTTTGAGTTTAAGGCATCCAATATTAATATATATGCCTTGAATTCATAGTGGCGACTGTTACGATTCTATCTGCAAAGACCTTGAAATTAAACCTAAGAATCTGCTACAACATCGATCCCCATCAATCATCCGGCCAAGGTCTTGGCAATATAAACATACGGAGAGGTCAAAAATCGCTGCTAAGGGATGACTCATTCTGATGTATATACTAATCGATGATAAACGTCGCTGGGATTTCAGACTGAATTGAAAACCATTCTATTGAATTATTCATAGATATTTTACATGTATCACATTATAGTTTCTATGGTTATAACATAAGTACACATTTTCCGAAGGTCAAACACTGATTGTTAGCTTTTCCGAAGGTCAACCTCTGATTGTTAGGTTATTCTTGCCCTTACACTGAACTTGCAGAGTTAGCTAGAGTAAACGACTATGGTTACATACTAAAGTGAAAAATAGTTCATGCAACTGATTGAACTCGTGGATCGTTGTGGTGTATCCATCTGCAACATGAAAACGGATTTATTCAACGAGTCATAGTTTTCCTTTCCTCGTTTGTCTACCCCGGACTTGACTTTTTATGAGCAGCTCGGCGGGTGTTTCTAGAAAAACAGAGAACGCTTACATTACCGATGTATCTGGTCCATGCTCCCAGTTTTTAGTGGAGACCGAGTTGCTCATTTGCTTTTGTTACTTTGTATGTATGATTTTAGTTACTTTATGTTCTTTGTTGTGTATGTCTGTTTACCATGTCTGGTCTCTGTCCCTGAATTACATTCTTTTGATGACCTCTATAACCTTGGTTCCCTTGATTATTCTTTAAGTTAAGCTTTAAGTAAATGACGACTTTGGTCATAACGAAATTTTAAAAAAATAATTTAAAGCAGTGATATGTTGACAAAATGTAAACTTTATCAAAATTAGTAGTAATGAAACCAATAAGAAAAACAAAACAAAACAAAATCAAATAAATTACTTTTCAAATCTTCATCGCAAACAGTCGAAGGGAAATAAAAATTGAAAGGATCACAAATCATATACCTATTAAGTTTTCTACACTCTTTCATACACAGGATCAAATTTTCTTTGGCAAACACTTAGTTTAATAATGAATGAGTAATATAACCAAGAAAAGTTGTCAAGAGAAACAATATGATAGTTATAGTTTCCAGAAATCACCTGAACCCAGATGATTCCATGTCATTTCGACCTTCCCCTAGAAGATTTGTTCGACCGTGTGAAGCAAAGTGTGCATAAACGTATATGCATAGCGCTTTTCCAAACCAAGTAGAATGTACATGTATATGTACATGTAAAATCAAGTTAAATAATAAAAAATCAAAGCAAGCATCCGTAGCAAAGTTACAATGATGTACAGTAGTAAAGAAAGGACTAGAATGCAAACCAAAGCGCTAGGACGAGTTTAGAAAAAAAAGTAACAAATCAAAAGAGAAATTAAATATCATAAAATGATGAAGCACCGTAAAAAAAGTTCACCATCGTCTTCTTACATGCAATAATAAAACTGCGCAAATGAACATTTTTTTTACTTAACACTTTTGATTTTATATTGCCTTTTACAGGTGGAAGTATCATGAGAAGTGTACATTTTTTAGTGCATAATTCTGCATATACAAATTTTCGTATATGTAAATGGAGCCTCATGCAATTAATAAAACCAATCTAAGCATAGTACGACCCACCAAGGACAAGCGTGAATGGTAAAATTAACCTGATTTGTAGCGTAAATGACACTTACGTATAATGTACAATAAAGTATTGATTCATGAAAAGTACAGTCAACAGGTGTTATTAAATCATAAATACATAAATAATGTACATGAGAAATAAGGTGGTGGCATGAAAAATAACGAGGTGGATCAGAGCTGTAGAATGAAAGATAATGCGTACGATGAAAAAATAAAGCGGTGAACGTTTACTAAAGCATGAAAATTGGGTGGATGACTAGAGTCAGGCATGTAGCTGCCGTTAGCCAAAAAAGCGTTTGCCTGCACTTAATTTTGCCAATTTTTTTTGAGATAAAATACATCCAGCAGAGGCATAAATGATGCTCTAAAACGCCCCCCTGAACCCCTTACCAGACCCCCTGCCGTAATTTTGCCTACACTTCAATTTGGCCTCAGCTACGCGCCTGAGAGTTATTACTTCATGACAAATTATGTGGTGGACAATGGTTCTAGCATGACAAATAAGGCGGTGTGGATAATGGTTGTAGCATGTCAAATTAGGTGGTGTGGACAATTGTAATAGCGTGACAAATAAGGTGGTGTGGACAATGGTAATATCATGGCAAATTAGGTGGTGGACAATGGCTATAAAATTAAGTGGTGGACAATGGCTATAACATGACAAATTAGATGGTGGACAATGGTTGTAGCTTGACCAATTAGTTGGTGGACAATGTTCGTAGCATGACAAACTAGGTGGTAGATAAGAGCAATATCACGACAATTAAGGTGGTGGACAAGTGCAATACCACGAAATTTAATCTTTATCTTAAAAAAACAGATGACTCATGAAAATTTTCTCATTCTTAAACTGAATGGCGATAAAATACTAAAATCGTTTTCTTTCTTTCTATCAAAGAGGACTGATTATGAACTACTAATTGTTAAGCGTTAACACCTGTAAGCTTGTGCCATTCCATGCATATTTCAGATAACCACAAAAAAAATAATCTGCATTCTTAAATGCCATTACTGTGATTACATGAAGCTTAGAATGAAGGTGATATAATGGAAATTAAAATCATTATAAAACGCCTTACCTGATGGTTCCGAAAACACCAATGATAAATTATCAGTCCTTGTTTTAGGTTGTTCCGTTGTTGAAGGTGTAGGGTCAGGTGGAGTCGGTTGTACTTTTTCTGGTGGTTGAATGTTTGTCTCTGTAGCACCGTAACAGATATCTTCCAGTTGGAGATGTCCGCACAATTTAAGTCTAATTTTCTCTTTTTCAACTCTTTCTTTCACTTTTTGTTCAATTGAATCAAAATTAGTTTGTATCCTTTTGTTGGCGGTGTTGTTTCTTTTTACGTTCCTGTCCATCGCTCTATAAAATTGGGAACTAGCCCCACCAACGCTGGTAAAATATAGTATCATTAAACTGAAACATTCTATTTTCATAGTGTTACAAATATTGACAGTTTATAAATCTATATATCCATACGTTAAAAATGAAACACACACGAGAATGGCTGGCCGGAATGCAATTTTCCGACCAAATTTACTTTTAAACTTCTGCTCAGTTCGATATGCAATAAGCGATATGCTTCTAAAATGTAGTTGTTTCTCAACGATTCTGATGAAAAAATATCAATTTATATTTACTGAATAAAGCGGAAGGTGGATTTGACCTTTCACAGTGTCCCATGTCAAAGTGCCTTGGTCTAAAGTTCCACGTGATGGTTCTGCAGCATATCGAACAATTTGATAGCCAATGCCTTTTTCCCAATCACAGAAAGTTACAAATATTGGGCGTTGCTATACGGCTCTCCCACGCTCTACATACATCGTATTTACGATTCTTTCATTGAAAAAAATCTTGTAGTATGTGAAATCAATAAACTTTAACAGAGTCTCAATGTAAAAAGACTGCCTTTTCCTGTAGATTACCACTAATGAATAAATAAAAATCTGATAATTTTTTCTTTGTTTTACAGTCCTGATACCTGCACAATTATCTATTATTTATCAGCCGATACTTGGATCTGCGTTGCTGGAGAGTTTTAAACGATATGTAATATCCTATGCAAATAAAACTCGTAAGTAATTCCACTTTCCCATTTTCTTCTTTAAAGACATTCGTAGAATTGTCAACTGTTATCCACAGGCACTGGAACGAAATTATGCAACTTTAAAGATATAAATTAAAGTTTAAAAACGAAATATATCACCTCGAGGAATGCACACAATATGAATGAATTTCAATTTATTACTTTTAAAATCATTCATGCATATCAAAATTAATTATCTTAATATCTGTTCCTATTTGAAGCTATAAATTTTGTATTTTCTTTTGATATACGTTCATAGTTTAACGTTATCTTCATTGATTGATTGCAACGTGAGGTTGTGTCACTTCAATTAATTGTCTTTTGTGATTTATAATACAAGAGAAGGTTGCGCTGTTAATTCCATTTTATTTGCTGAATAAATGAAGAATATCTCCATTATCTCACGCATAATTTGAGTACATGTACTAGTACAATCTAACTGTAAAGAATTTCTCTTCGATGCTAAGAGAAACAAATATATTCAGAAAGGGCTGACTTGTCGACGGGGGTGGCGGTGGTACAAGTTATAGAACATGGTTTTATTACAAACTTTGAGGAAAATTCTAGTTTGTTTTTGTCTGCAAAAACATATGTCTGTCCCCGTCCCACAAATTGTTCGGGGCAGAAATGAAAGCTATGCAGGTAAAGAATTGGTTTCCAAATTTTAGATTATTTTTTGTATGCATTTCTATCGGTAGATTATAAATAATAATATTGTTCTCGGATATTGCAAAGATCTCGTAAGAATTATTATATACATGAAAAATTGTTTTAATGGAGTTGTACTGACCATGTAATATATGAGGATTTTTAGCCAATTTCTAAATTCAAAGGGGCTATACTCCTACAAAAAATTAGGGGATCAAACTTTCCTTATAATATGTATATAATACTCTTGCTACATACCAAGTTTTGTAAAATTCGGTTCGGTAGTTTCAGAGGGGTTGCACTGACAAGGTAATTTGTGAGGATTTTTGACAAATTTCTAAGTTCAAACTCCTTCAAAATAAGGGGATCAAAATTTCCTGGTAATATGCACAACTACATGTGATTTTTTTGTAACATACTAAGTCTTGTAAAATTCAGTTCTGTATAGTTTGAGAGGAGTTGTGTTGACAAACTTTGTGAAGGACAAACGGACAGACGGACAAGCCAAAACAATGTGTCTCCCCAATAAAGGGGGTAGGGGGCATAACTAAAGAAAAACACAACTTCGGTCATTTGGGTAAGTAATCGAAGTACTTACATGTAAATGTACCTAGAATATTTCATTGACATACACATGGTTTGTTGTAGGTCTAGGAAAGAAAAGTGTGCATTAAATTCTTCAATATACGCCACTTCGTACCTACTGCGTTTTAAAACCATGTTATACATGTAGTAATAATGTGTGTTGGTCCAGGATACATTTATTCCTATAGTCCATGGTCCAGCCAGTTATTGTCATTGGCTCATTGCAATCAAACCAATTTTTAAACAACGACACAATTACTCAATATTATTTAAGAGTTATCAAGGGAACCAAGGTTATAGTGGTAATCAAAAGAATGTAATCCAGGGACAAAGACCAGACATGGAAAACAGACATTCACAACAAAGAACATAAAGTAACTAAAATCATACATACAAAGTAACAAAAGTACATGAGCAACTCCGACTCCACTAAAAACTTGGAGCATGGACCAGGTGCACCGGTAGGGTAAGCGTCCTCTGCTTTTCTAGAAACACCCGCCGAGTTGCTCATAAAAAGTCAAGTAAAGTAAATCTATGTTGCTTTAATTTTGATAATTATATTAAACAACAATGTAAATAAAAATCGAGCAACATCGGAAACGAACTGACCACGGATCACTGGTCCCAGAAAAGAACTGCTTAAAGTATATAATATGTAAATTTTCAAGCGAAAAATGGATTAATGAAAATTTAAAGATTAAGGAATCAATGATATGAACAAGTCATTAACAGTAATGAATAAATAAATACTAGTAGTGCTGAATGATATTACGTTAACCGCGCCTCATTGCAAGATGAAAAGTCCAAAAAAATGCACCAAATGACAACGACTCAAAGAGTAACTTATGGTAATATGATACATGTATCAAAACATGTTATTTAAGTAGAAGTCATTGTAAGAATCATGCAAATTCTGTAAAATAAGATACATCAAAAACAATTTTTACACATTTTTATTTTTGTATTAAGTTGTTTTTATAGGTCTATATGATGAAATGTATCATTATTTATTCCAATCTGTCTGCTCTTAGGAGATAATTTACATTGAAAATTCAATGGTTTTTGTATTTTAGTGTCATTTACACAGTTATCTCCCTTAACTTTAAATTCTACAGTGCATTTATGACTAATGAACGAGGATTCTATGAGGAGCGACGTGTTATTTTCTGTTTACTTAAGCATTTTAAACAAAATATCAAAAATAAAAATATGTAGGCTTTCCAACAATGTATCACATTTTGCATGATACTTAGCTGGAGTACTACATAAATAATTAAAAATAGACACGGAAACTTGTTTATATCAAACTCTAAATAATGCACAACTTTTTAACGTCCTATTATCTTGGTTTACCAAACACCTGTCTTTTAAAGTCCAAAGGCGTTCGGTTTAGACTGGTTTTACTCTACAGTGCATGTATATGATAATGTTCATTCACGCTTACCCTACCGGTACACCTGGTCCATGATCCCAGTTTTTATTGGAGTCCGAGATGCTCATTTATTTTTGTTACTTTGTATATATTATTTTAGTTACTTTATTTTCTTTGTTGTATATGTCAGTTTTCCGTATCTGGTCCCTGTTCTTGGATTACATTCTTTTGATTTCCGCTAAAATCTTGCTTTCCTTGATTTCTCTTTGATATACCTGAACTTTGCTGCAAAGCAATAAAGCTAATAGGTACAAAGTACTACAGCAAAACAACACATTTATCCATTCCAATTAAATGCTTGCTATAAACTTTTGATCTCTCTATTAATATCAGCGATTCCTCACGGAAATGAAGATTTTACAGATGTATAATAATACCAGCAATTAATTGAATAGGGATGTAAATAAAATGTATGGCATTATAATAACACATTACACTACATGTTTAACTTATAATTTATATTGACTCACATGGAGAAAGTTTCTGATGTCCGCTACTCCTTCGAATTTAACGAGCGTGCTTTTATATACACATGTAACACGTATGAAAACACCTGTAACTTGCTAAGTACCAGGAAAAGTTGAGGTTATATATAATAGTATGATTATACTAACATGTATTTTGCTTTATATTTCATCGGATAACAATCAGTTAATTCAGAATAAGGGTTTGACCAAATCAGTTCTCTTAAAAACACATCTTTTGTTTTGGTTGACCTTTAACCCGGAACTTCCTTCTGCAGGATTACTGGCTGTTGGTACCAACTACGTTCCGTTTTTAGAAAGTGGTCATTGTGGTACGAAGTTATTAATAAAATGTTTTAGAAGTTACTGGATGCTATAAGAAGCAGGCAGAAAACAATGCATACATCAATTGAAATAATTTCTATGTACAAATTTGTTGAAACTACAAAAATTTCCAATACTTGTAACCGGGGATATTAAGCCTATTCAAGGCTTTAGAATGAAGTTGTTAAATAAGTTATAATTTTTTTTGGACTTGCCCTGAATGTTTACATGTATAGCTAAATACTTAAACAGAATACAATCCACGTAAATAACGTTGAAAACATGTCCAGTTTGATTGTACATGTAGGTAGTATAATCCCATGTTACATGTAGTTGAGATACTTTTAAAATAGTTAAAACAGTTGATTATCATTCGAGTTGATCGAGCTTTAGTGTACATATATATTTATATAACTTATGTGCTACATGCACTCTGGGGCACTATGTAAGGTCTTACATATGCTAGCAAGTCTTGACGTCATGTGCTACTTAGTAGTCCATAGTAAAACGAAAGTTCCATAAACATGGAGTAACACATGGATGTAAAAACCAATGAAATAGTTATATATACCACGTAATCGGAATCATACTACTAAAATAAATATGTTTAAGGAATGACTGTTTTTTTTTTCGGGGGGAGGGCCTATGAAGAAAAAACCTTAATCACGTGGTGCACACTAAATAACCTGCCTAGCAATTTATTTTCTAGCGTGCACTACGGACATTGAGGTTATTTCAAATAGACCGAAAAAATAAAATATAAAACAGCCATTCCTTGTACGAATATAATTGTGTTTTCTTTTATAGCCTTACATGTTTATATACATGTACTAGAGACTGGATTACTTTCCCTGAAGCCCATTTGTACATAATTCTAAAAAAAAGAGAGTATCAAGTTTCATATGCGCCTGTATATGCACATTTCTACCTGACGATAACGGGGATGTATACTTCATTATTCATTCATAAGGTGCAATTTGTAAAATTGTGACAAATGAAAATAATATAAATATGTTTTTGACACCGTATGGCATTTTTTTTTAAGTTTTTGCACCTGGAACGTAAGCTTGTTCCTAACAGGGCAGTACACCTGTGCGACATAAGCGAGTGCAAACTTTTGTTCAAATGACACTCAATTTGGCTAATAAGTGCATTAAACTATTATTACGACCTACAATACTTGACCCCGTATAAATGGTATCTTATTATTCCCCTTGGGTGGTCCATAGTTCGTAAATCTTCATCGAAAGTCAAATATTCCGTGAACAGTACGGAAAAGCTTGAACGAGCTGTGAAGTATATAAAGTCCCCTGCAATTATTTACACTTTCGCTGACTGAAAATTATCACACTCTTAATAGACCAGAGTATACGATTTTAAGTGGTTGTCAATGTGAATATCAGGCAGGAGAAAACGCATAGAGTTTGTAGATTTCTGACTAAGTGCAGTGAAACCTGTTTAAATCTAACCCTGAATAAGCCGTAAGCCTGCCTAGAACAGATACGTTTCTTGTTATTAGTGGAATGCATTTTGAACCTGTGAAAACCGAACAAATTCTATAGTCCTTAAAGGGTTATAGATATAGATAGGTTTTACCGAATGTGCAATTTTTTTCAATGTCAGTTTGGACAGGAATCATGTTTAGTCAGGGTTAAGGATAGACGGATTTCACCCCGGAACCCCCATCCTCACCCACAGAATCAGCCACAACATGTTGTTTGCAATTTTTAAATCAGATTTGTTTTAAAGAATTCTAGATCTAAATCAGATCAGTATATTCACTGTTGTGTAAACCGAACAAAAATGTCAGGAGAGAAGCGGTTCGACTTAAACAAAGGTTTTCACGACATACATGTATGTAAATGTATGTTTATTTTTTTTATCCAGTATCGAATCAGATTATGAGTAAAGAAACAATAACTTGGAGCATGAGAGTGCAGTAGCAGATTCAAAGAGGGGCTTAGTGGTGATCTACCTTGTTTGTTGGAACATTTGTCAATTTTACTCATTATTGGAGCAAAGATGCCAAGTAATAGTCCCGAATGGCCCTTTTTCTCAAACTCCTCCTCCTTTTTAAAATATCTGGATCCGCATTGGATGTTGGTAAAATGCCCCTGAAACAAGGATCCAAGTAGTAATTTGCCCAGGCAAATTATAATTATTATTCAATGATATACGTTAACACAATGAAACCTCAATAAACAACAGTCTTTCAGTGATGCTTGCAGAAACCTTCAAATACGAGTACGAATGTCTTCGGTACTCGTACACTTAACAAAGTTGGTTTGAAAGAATGGAAATGCACTAGATTTGCCGTATAGAAATGACTCTTTGATATGAACATTTTGCTACATTCAAAATCAGTTGGTTTTAACAGGTTGACACCGGCATGTATAAATATTTTTTTCTCAGCAATTTTAAAAATCAACAGTTTTGAACTGTTACTACTGTACAAGTAACATTGTTTTTTTTTGTTTGTTTTTGTTTGTTTTTGTTTTTTGTTTTAGCCTAATTTTTTTTCTTTTCCAATACTTGCCTAATTCTTAGGTAGAATTACTTACAAGTAAAATGACATGTTACTCTTACACTTAGTGACCCAATAATAAGGCGTTTAGCATGCTTTTAAGATAAGGTACATACAATTGGGGTTAATAGTTATCTACTTAATAGTATATATATCGAGTTTAAAAGGGTTTGTAAATTTTGATGAGTTTGCTAAAATTGGGAAATGGATCAGGATATATTAGAGTTTTGAGTCTCTTACAAGGCCAGAAATCAATTGACGTTTACTATTTCTTCCTACCCGATAAAATTAATTTCTATCGGTGAAACAGACATATCATAATGTTTATTAAACTTCTCAGGTGACAAAGAGAAAACTCGGAACAGTCTGGATCAATGAAACGCTTCTTTTTATAAGCATATTGTTTCCGCCTACGCTTCCCGTTCTAATAAACTGTTAGACTATCAAGCAGAACGGGAAATACAACGTTCTGAACATTTGAATGAAGAAAAAGTAGAGCAACCTTTAAAATATAAAACGTGTCATACGTAAATACCTTCGTTTAGAACGTATAAGGGGAACGAATATGGGAAATATAGGCATAAACATAGAGAGGCCAGAAATTCCTGACTAAAAATGCGTCGGTCGGGGTTAAAGAACATTGACGTGATGGACATAATATCATTATGTATATTTACAGTGAAAACTGAATATACAATGTATATTCTGATACCGTGTTCCTTATATTTGCAATTGTTATCTGACAATTTTTCACAGTCTAAAACCCATTCCATAAATAGTCTTTGTTTCTCCAACCAGGCAATCCCGATCAGACACATCTTTTAATACACATACATATGTAGGTACATGAGCATGTAAGTTCCTGATCCTAAAGAACGTGAAAGTAAAGAAGACTCACAGCCCATATATTCATTATAATTAAACATCTAATAATGGGACAAATGTAGAATGGCGTGCCGTCAATTAACTCGAAGTACTGAGTCAGTAGATATAGGTATGGGTGCTGGGCCCGCATGTATGCCTATCAGCGAAATCGGTTACGGTATCAAATTTAGTTCATTTAAATTACTTCCCACAAAGAATCACATTAATGTAAGATGTCTGCTTAGCCATCGTAGGGGACATGAACAAATTCCTAGGGTATATTAATATCAATTGTTTTGTGTTTTTATGTTAATTTTCTTTTAAACAATATAAATTCTGGGGTATTTGGTATTCTGTCCAAAAGCCTAGCTTAAAGTGAAATTAGAACGTTACATCATTTATTCAAGTGAAATATATATTCTTTGAGACTGGATAAGAGTTTCTTTGATGAAACATGAGAGCAACAATGCAGGAAGTTTGATCTTGAACTTGCGTCAATAAGGTCACACAGTTCAAGATCAGGTTGTAATTGATTCTATAGTAAATATTGAGACCAAAAATTCAGGCTTAAGAATTGTGTATTGTGTAACAACTAATTCTGTAATTAAAGGATAGAGTATCACTTATATGTGTAAATCAAAATTTTAATTCATTATATGTATTCCACACCTTCAATTACACACCCTGTAATTCAGTACTTCATATTCCTATCTTTCGCTTTGAAATTTAAATTTTATATAGAACCAAAACATGTACATGAAAAGCACGTTCGGTTGCTTATGACTAAATAGTATAATGTAAACGATTAAATACTTGTATGCTAGAAATGAATGCCTTAATAGTGAAATGATAGGAGTAAGACTAAATACTTGTATGCTAGAAGTGAATGCCTTAATAGTGAAATGATAGGAGTAAGACTAAATACTTGTATGCTAGAAATGAATGCCTTAATAGTGAAATGATAGGAGTAAGACTAAATACTTGTATGCTAGAAATGAATGCCTTAATAGTGAAATGATAGGAGTTGGACTAAATACTTGCATGTTAGAAATGAATGCCTTAATAGTGAAATGATAGGAGTTAGTCAGAGCCTACATGTACCACAGAGCATCCCATCTATACAAACTGCTGTAGATCAGTCAGCATTGTTTGAACACATCCGAATCTCATGAATATTATTGACGGCTAAGTTGTTAACGGCTAGCTTCTATACGAGCTGGTATCGACGGCTTGCTTCATACTGATATCTTTGACATTTTTTTTGCGTTGTTAAATCATTAGAAGAAATGGACGATAGCTGAAAGGGGGAGATAGGATAAGTGAACGATTGTCCATTAAAAAATAATAATTCACCATACCGAATCTAGATACTAACTGTAATTAATTCTTCTTGATATTTTTAATATTAACTGCACATTTTGATTTTCATTTCAATTTAAAAGCTACTTTCACTTTGCTCGGAGTTACAGTAAAACGCGAGTTGATAAACGGTCACAATTTTGTAAGATTGCTAATTGTAACATGGCGCTTGACCGAACTATTTGCATCAAAGTGAGATAACTTAGAAATAGAAATATCTCGTGTTAGGATGTTGGTTTCTAAATTACGTTCCAAAATGCTCTCAAAATTTATCGTTCAAGACAGGTATACTCATATTTGATTGACCACTCCTCGAGACCCCCATCGAGTACTCCTCTATGTTTCATTTCAATATTGAATGAATTGCCTTCAATTTAAAATCTTTTTACTATAATTCAAGTAATTGAATACATGCATTACCATAAGAACAAATTAACTTTGATAAATAAAATAGAAATTTATATTATTTTCAAAGGATTTTTTCAATATTGTTACGTCACAAGTGAAGATATGCTACTGTTTTTCTTCGAGTTTTTGTTAGAAAATGTTATTTTTGTATTTCGTGAAAATTTAATTTTGTAAAATACCTTTACAAGTATTTTGTAAGTAACTTAACAATGATTTCATTAAGTGTTTTTTACATGGATGTTTATTGAAAGTGATCATCTTAATTCCTAAATATGAAGACGGGTTTAGTACTTAAAGGCAAGGAGTTAGGTACACTTTTCAAGGTTTTTTCACTGTACAGGCATTTAGATCCTAGACTTTTGATACATTCGCGTACGCGTGAACCATGAAAGATTCATAAGAATCTAGCAAGGGTACCATGCTGTAACAATTTTGGCATACGTAGTTGTGTTCATGTTGATCAAGAAAAAGATTTTAGAATTTACTTGTACATGCACTTGTATAATACTGTAAACGTACTACTTTTCGCGATGGACAGAAAACCGCGACAAATAGTACTCGCGAAATTGAATTTTAACACCATATAACGCAATCATTTTTGAAACCGCGAAGATTGATAATACCCGCGAATATGTTAACTTCGGAATCAGCGGAAATTAGCAACGGCTAAAATTGATACATTAATATAGTTCTATGAATATATCATGTTAGCAACAACTTTAAAAGCTCCATCAATGATATGAAAATGAACAAGTTTCAACATCAGCAAAACGGGATATGAAATTTCACTGCCAGTCGAAACGGAAGTGAATTATAACATGTACATGGCATCGCTACGAATATGTTCTGATTACGTCTTCCGATTTCAAAGAATTTTAAAATTATGAGAAATTATAGGTACAAAGGCAGGTTGCTGACTTGCGTTATTTAATAAGTAGATCATTGATCAGACCGGGGAGTGTAGATTATGGCTATACTTATTACATGTACAAGTTGAGATTAATTTTTTCTCCTCTGTGTTGTTGGAAAATGTTTATTTTGTGCATGTTTCAGGTATATTACAGCCTGGCACAACTATATTTATAACTTTCTGGATCGGACCCCTTCACCATTTGTTAATAATTTTCTACATCCACTCCATTTTTATAACGTGCTTACATGCTATTGAAAGTATATTCAAATTACTGCATTTTAGCTTCAAGTTGTAGGTCCAGACAGAGAGAAAATTAATATGACCTCGCCTTTCTTTCGATTCTAGTGTTTTATACCAATTGAATAGGCCCGGGTCGTAAAAGTAAATGGAACTTGCACATGTAAGAGGAAAACCACTACTAAACCACACAAAATAGTGATTACAAAGCTAGCGGTTACAGTACACATAAGTCGAAAGGAACACGCTCTTGTGGTTATGAAATTGACATGTCTTAAAAAGGATTGTTTTATTTCCAACCTAATTGACTACCAAATACACCTGTTCAACATGTGAATATACAATATCTTACCTGTTTCGCTTTGTGGTTGTCCTTTGTACTTTTCATATATTATCTATGAAAGAAACGAACTCGTCCCATTCATCAAAACCGTTGACATTAAATAACTATGTTTCTATTTCAGCGTGAATAAAGTGTGGGTTGCCTTATAGGGGATATGATTTAGATATACTTTCCTAATTCAGAATGCATTGTATATGTAAGATAATGAATTCATACTATGCCAATACTTTAAACCGATTAGTGATACAAAGTTAGGCTTTGTGTAAAATTATTTAAACCGAATATGATTTAACCTGATTACCAGCTGTTTTAGTTTCAAACACTTTGTCATTCACTTGAGACTAAAATGACTTTCGTCCAAGTTTTCAACCACCGTTTTGCCTTTGACTTCATTTTATTATCTCGGAATAGTGATTAAGGAGGTATACTTAAGGTAACGGACACGACTCTTACAAGTCAATGAAACTTTTGTATTCAGCAGTTGACATCAATCTCATGTAAGCATCAAAGTCACTCGGACTGATTTCATTCTGTTTCAAAGGAAAGCTTGATAGTCTTTGGTGAAATTGAATATGATGCATATCACTGATTTCAAGAGTTATTTCCCTTACCCTAGATCTACCTCCTTAGATGCGATATGTATGTACTTTTGTACAATGTATATTGGCAACAGATTGGCATCGCTATTTAGATTGTTCCAAGCCACCCTTTCGGTCTTCGCTTTTAATTAACTGATGACAGCTTTGAGATGGACATGTATCAGTTTGTGCCATGGTGACATACATGCTTATATATATATACGAAGAAATTACTAGGAGGAAGGAAGAAAGGCATAAATATGTTATTGTTGGCAATGGTAATATAATGCATTTGTATGTAGTTTAGTGAGAACCTGGATATCAGCCTTGTTATCGTTCCGATTTTTCGTCGTTTTTGATTTCATTCAATTGGCATTCGGCCAGCCTTGCTCTCCTAATATCCTAAAAAATCTCAATGCCTCTGGTAGTTTTAAAACAAAAAAATTAAATTTTGTGATTTATAACTTTTTTTTTATTTTTGTGTTGTGAATGCGAATTCTTTAAATGCTGGAATGAAAGTAGACAGCGGGAAGTGAATGGATGGTGTACAAGCACTTGCGTGGTGGTAAAGAGGAAAGATGTAGGCTTGTAACATTTATCAAATAAATAAAACTGACATGTCCTCATATACCGCAAACACGGAGAAATTACTTATACATGTATATGTAAACACTCTATAACGTTGACAGATACATGTACATGTAGGTTGTCCAATCTCATTCTATTTACATAGTACCTTACGGAGGTAAACCTAGGGTAAGGGACATAACTCTTGAAAGCATTGATATGTTTGTTTCATATTCAATTTCACCAAAGCCTGTCAAGCTTTCTCTTGAAACAGAATGAAATCAGTCCAAGTCACTTTGATGCTTACTGGAGATTGATGTAAAATGATCAATACAAAAGTTCAAATGATTTAAAAGAGTTGTGTTCCTTACCCTAGATCTACCTCCTTAAGTAAAAGTCCACGGCATTTAGCTTACTTAAAATTTACATAATTAAAAGCTAATGATACCTCCAATAAAGTATGACATTTTCAAAGCTGAGTAAAAGAATCAATCCTTGATGTTAAGTAACAGTATCTTCTTCTGACGCAATAACAGTTTTTACATGTACAATAAATGTACATGTACATGTAATTCAATAACCACGGTATCATTACCTTCTTTTTATAAGGAAAATATGTATCGTTGTAAAACTATATATGGAATGGTAAAGTATGTAATTAAATTGTGACATTTTGGATTTGGATTGTGTTTCATATTGGATGCCTATATCCAAAAATACATTAAAATTCCCTTCCCAAGAAATAAATACCTATGAATAAACATCGTGAAATTAATTAAAATTGATTAAAAGGCCAATCTGCATTGTAAGCCTTCCATAAGCCCCTCGTCATTGAAAACTTTCCAGGATGGGTCTGCATATATGGATGCAAATTACATCAAGTCCCGAAGGATTCCGAAAAGCACGTTCTGCTGTCAGTAAAATAGGCATAACTACAAAAACGTGCTATTATCTTTTCAAGATGACAACAGTAAAGTACAGAGGACGCAATTGTTTTAAGAAAGAAGGCAATATAACATCTGAATGTGGCAAGATATGATCTCGCCATCACGATGTTTTCTCTGCATTCTTTTAATTTTACTCAGTGGAATAGAAATTATGAATGGAACCAATTAAAACTGACAAAGACGTAAATAGCATCTTTAGAGAACCTATTGAGCAATTAAAGAAAGTTCGATAACCAAACAGACACCTACTCGTTTTTTTCAAACAAGAGCTTCCAAAGCTATAAAATTACAGTTTCGATCACTTAAGAACAAATATTTCATGAATCTCACGATCATTTTATAGATTCATTCATACCATAGCCATTGACAGCGTAAAACAAGGTTAAGGATGGGATGTTATGTCATGTTCAAGTCAATTTAAGTAGCTGTCTTTGTAAAAATCATGCAAAATCTGAAAAATGTGATACACCCCAAAAAAGGCTACATATTTTTATTTTTGTAATTAAATCGTTTTATGGGTCTATATTATGAAATATGTAATTATTCATTCAAATCTGCCCGCTCTTAGGAATTAATTAACATTGAAAATCCAATAGATTCTATTGTATTTGAGTGTCATTTACAGAGATATCTCCCTTACTTTCGAATTCTACAGTGCATTCTATACAATTTTTATCCACTATGAGCACGGGTTATATGAAAAACCAAGTGTGAATTTTTTACTAACACATTTTAAACAAAATATCAAAAATAAAAATATGTAGGCTTTCCAACCATGTTTCACATTTTGCATGATTCTCAGCTGGAGTGTTACTTAATAGAAAATTTAGAAAATTAAGTTTAAAGGATCTATTTTCCAAACGTAACATTCAAGGAGCAGAATGCCAATTGATTTTGTTCAGGAAGAAATAAAGAAATGGTGAAAAAAAATACTTCAAAGGCTATTAGATAAGATTCTAATTGCCTTGTTGTTGTCATAAGAAAACTAACTCTTATTAAAACTGTCAATATTACTTGAAAACTATTTAAAAATATAGTTTAAAAAACTGAAAATTAAACGTAAATAAAAATGAATAGCTTACGTCTATAGAAACGATTCCAATCTAATTAAACGACATACTAATTCTAGGAGTAAAAAATGTTAAGTTGAACTGAATACTTCCTTCAAACGGACCTTTGACATCTGTTTTACATAAAATACTGTAAGGTCATGTCGAAAACATGCCCAGACACACAGACATAAAGTGTTATAAATGATGTTCCTAGTTAAAATTCTGAACGGCGAACACCCACAAGAGCCAGAATTAGAGTAAAAAGCATTTCTAAAGTAAGCCAGTTCTTTTGTAGGTGAATGGGAATGGTAAACCTGATACCATTGTGATACATGTAGTACATGTAAACCATAGTATAATGGACCCATAGTACATTAAAAACATAGTTCAGAGAAAACATAGTGAAATGGAATGATAATATAATGCAACTATAGTATAAAGAAACCATAATACAAAGAAACCATGGTACATGGAAACTATAGTATAATGGACCCATAGTGCAGGGAAATCATAGTACATGTTTATGGAATCATAGTACAGCGAAACTATAGTATAATGTGTCCGTAGTACAGCGAAATCATAGTAGAGTAAAAACATAGCACAACGGACCAAAGTGCAGGGAAACCATAGTACAGACAACCCATAAGTATTGGAACCATAGTTGGAAAACATAGTACATAGAAATCATAGTATAATGGAACCATAAGTACAATAAAACCATGGTACGAAGAAACCATACTACATTGAAACCACAATACAGTAAAACCATGGTACGAAGAAAACAAAGTACACTGAAAACACAGTACAGTAAAATCGAGGTACGAAGAAACCATAGTACAGAAAAACTAACATACAATAAAACCATGGTACGAAGAAAACAATGTACAATGAAACCACAATACAGTAAAATCGAGTTACGAAGAAAATATACTACAGTGAATCCACTGTACAGTATAACCATTTTGCGAAGAAAACAAAGAACAGTAAAAAAACATAGTACGAAGAAACCATACTGCAATGAAACCACAATACAGTAAAACCATGGTCCGAAAAAAAATATACTACAGTGAAATCAACTTACAGTAAAACCATAAAACGAAGAAACCATACTACAGTGAAACCACAGTACAGTAAAATGGAGGTACGAAGAAAACATAACAGTGAAACCACATACATTATAACCATGGTACGAAGAAAACAAAGTACAGTAAAAAAAAAACATTTTATAATAAAACCCAAGCACAGTACAAATCATGGTAGGAAGAAATAATACTACAGTGTAACTACAGTACAGTTAAACCTGGTACTACAGTGAAACCATGTTAGGCGAAACCATACTATGGAGAAACCACAGTGAAGTTAAGACCAATGGTTTAAAGAAGCCATACTTTAGAGAAACCACTGTCCATCAAAACCCATGGTACGAAGAAACCATATTATAATGATACCACAGTACATTAAAAACCATCTTACGAAGAAACCATACTACAGTGAAACCACAGTACAGTAAAAGCAAGATACCGATAAACCATAGTTCAGTGAAATTATAGTGAAAATAAGTACAACATACAGAGAAACCAGTCTTAACCAACTAAGGATTAACAATAAATTGGACTGAATCAAGCTTTTAGTTGAGTTCTATCACCACCAAATTAGTGTAAACGACATACTACCCTAATCCTAAAAGAAAAGACTATATTCTAAGAATATTCTTCTCATTACTTTGATGTAACATGTAATATGCCATAGCGAATTTGAGGGGTATAAATATTAGATTTTTCAGTTTTGTATCCATTCGTCGTACCGAAGACTGGGTTCACGTTGATTGATTGATTGTTTGGGTTTAACGCCCGAGCAGCAATATTTCAGCTATATTCAGACGATGAACATGAAATGGATGATAAAATGAACATGTAATGATGATGAAATGAAAAAAAAGGGATGGGACACAAGGATAATAGGGTCGACAAATTTTGGTTGCCACTAGAAAAAGGGAGGGATGGGTAGGGTCGGGCTCCTATCGAATACCACAGCAGGGTTCTTGAACGTGCCAGGAACGTGGCATCTTTCCCAACACGGTGCACCACTATGGTTTGCGGTCAGGTTTTCCGTATTATAGCCTGACAACCCCATCAGGTAACACGCCAGGGGTACCCCATTCCACAACCTGGGGCACACATCCCAGTTGCTCTGTGGGCAGAGCGCCTAGCCCCGGGCTAGGTTTCTGAGCACTATTTAGTCGCCTTTTACGACAAGCTTAGCGCTGCTGCAGGCTTATTCTTTTAACATCCGGACCTGCACGGAGCGGGTTCACGTTGAAGGTATATATAAATTGTAGCTGTATCTATACATTGTACCTTACTATACGCACGATATCGGTCACAACCTGAAATGTGTATAGACTCGTGTCATATTGTTTACTGTATAAGGCAATTTTAAATCGAAGGCTAATGATAGAGTATCTTTCCAACGAAACAAATTCGTTTTTTTTATATCGTATCATGTTAACCTATATTTTATCTAAACACGAAAGAAAATCAATTTAATTCACAAAGATGACCTTAAAGAGTCATTAAGTCTATTTCAATATTTAGCGTCATAAAGAGATATATTTAGAATGCACACAAGGTCGCCATGACCTTTGTTAGTTAGTTGCTCCGTATTTGGACGGTTTTATCGGTCACTCAGTGGAAACGATCCTCATATGCCATTCTTAAATTTATAAGGAGACCACAGGACCATTACTTGTACAAACCGATATAAATCTAATGCACAGTATATAGATTTGATATTCAATTTGTCAACGTAAACAATAAACTACTACTGTAAGCTTGTGTGTATGCTAAAGTATTCACACAATTTTAACCCAAAAAAACTATAAGAAAATTATTATTGGTCTAAGCATCCACATTGATTAGTACCTGGCTACGCCATGTTGAAAAGATACTCTGTCATTAGCCTTAAGAACGTCTTTTCGTACAGAATTACATTTATCAAATGAAAGGTTACTAATACTGTTGTCAAGGAAACAGTGCCCCACCCACATCCCAACAAAAATAAACCTTAACACACACACAAAACACAAACACAAAGTGACACACTTCCAAACAACAGAAACTACAAAAGTAAACGGAATGGAAAAACGTTGACCAAGAATATTGGTTTGGGTGTTCCTCGTCATTTATCACTGAAATGGTAACGACCAATTGGTGCAGAAACGTATATATAAAACAATTGGAAGGATTGTCAAGACAACAGTTATATATCCGGGTGTACCACCACCAGAGTGATACCCTGGGGCTAATCCAAAAATTTATAAAAGGGGGCTTCTATCTAGAAAATAAAAAAGGGGGATTTCAGGCTATTATTTGCTCATAATCGCCAAAATATCGCACAAAATTCACAAAATTACAACAAAATTTTCCAAAAAATTAGAATGGATAAAACAACCGACCCCCCCCTTTTTATGATCCACCACTTCAACCCTGGGTTTCTTAAGTACGAGATAAACAGTACTCCAACAGCATTGTAACGACCTGAGTCGTGAAGATAACTTCAATAAATGTTTGGCGCCGAAACAACCATTAATATACGTTCATAGAATACTGGTACACTGCCAATAACATTTATTGACCGACTTTTCTTACACGATGTTTACTTGTAGTAATACCTAACTACTCCAAAGAGGTATTTTTCATTTTCAATATTTACATTTTACACCCATCACGTTTCAGGTAAGTGTTATTCAAAATTAAGTAAAGTATTTTCCGGTATCTTGTAAAACAAATTTCAATTCGTTTGTTAAATAATCTGTAAATATAGTATTTACTGTAGAGAAAGGAAACCTTTAGGATAAGACTGAACGCTTCGTTTTTACATATGTCCGTAAAAAATCTGGACTTTTTGTCCCACTTTCCACACTTATAGAAGTATTAGCCCTACTAACATTGTTAATTTGGTGTAAATACACAATGAGATATGAAACATTCAATTTGTTATACATTTGTACGTAGCAATGGCTTTAAGGGTACAAATTTTTGGGAATGCATACGGTTCACACGGTCGAAAAAAACGTCTACCTTAAGAGCGTATTTTGTCAATATAGCAATGAATGCCTACCAAAGTCAACAAAGAATAAAATGACACAAGAACGAAATTCAACAGGTAGGAAAACTGTTTTAATCAACAATGTATAACACACTTATAAACCCAGATTTCTTCAACTTCATACAATCCATCTTTATCAACTATCATTGCTAACCAGTATCCTGCCTAAAAATCGAAGCCTACATTTTCATGTAGTTGTCTACAAGTCAACCAAGAAAAACATTGATGAAAATAAGTCGTATTCAAACATGTTTAAAGCGGAAAACTGTTTAATCCAAACAAATTATAAACCAGAAACCTGTGTAAACAGATCTAAACTGGAAACGTTGTGAACATGCATAAACCAACCATTCCGAAAAAAATAACTTTAAACGTGTGAAACGAATTCGAGCCGTTTAGCATGATAATAAAAGTGGATTTAAAGTTTTATATAGTACGATGAATGTTTAATTGCCATTTGTACAACAATGAGGATTTTGTCAGCAGATACATTTATTACCTTTTATTCGATGATAATTGACACCCACATCTACTTTAAATGAAGCGGTAGTTTCCCAACATGTCAAATGGGCCCTTAGTGTAAGGACAATGCTATCCTGATTAAAGTAAATTGTATTCAAAACATCTGACGTTCTCCTTCTACTGGAATAAAATAGACACCGTAGGTGTGAATGAAAACATATATGATAAGGGTATCTACGAAACTAAATAAGGGATAATTAAAATTACCTGCAGTTTTAATGTCCTTTTGATGATTGACGAATATACGAAAATACCAATCATACACATACATGTAGCTCGATATGCTGTACACGCGTTTCAAGGAGTAACCTACAAATCATATACATATTAACTGTATCCAAGAAGTTCTTAAGACCAAAAGTATGGTAATAGAAAGCCAAATCCAGCACCAAGAAGTTCTATTATGTGCATGGTAAGGAATGAAACCTTGGTGTTTTATTTTTTTTATAATTTGTAATATATTGAGAATGTAGATAAATAGTATATGAAATTATTCGTGGTCAGACAAGTTTGACAACATGGCTAGTGAATACCCTCGGGGACCTTTTGTCCACAAGTAGTGGCTTCGACCAACTGGTAATTAAAGTACCGATCATATGATATTGAAATTTCCGATAAGCTGAACTTATGTTTCAAGGAGTTACCGCTCATTAGATTGATTGATTGTTGGGGTTTAACGCCCGAGCAGCAATATTTCAGCTATATTTAGGCGAAAAAAATGAAGTGGATGATAAAATGAACATGAAATGATGATGAAATGAAAAATGGGATGGGACACAAGGACAATGGGGTGGACAAATTTTGATTGCCATTGGAAATGGGGAGAGGTGGGTAGGGTCGGGCAATTTAGCCTCCTGTGGCGGAGCGCTATGGTTCCGACTCTGAGAGAATACCACAGTAGGGTTCTTTATAACGTGCTAGGAACGTGGCATCTTTCCCAAACACGGTGCACCACTATGGTTTGCGGTCAGAGTTCTCATTATTTTTTAATAAGTAAAAGGAAAAGAATAAGAAAGGTAAAAGTGAGTTGAAAGTAAAAATAAGGGGCTTTGTAATGTATATTATCCATCTGATAATGTGTATAAAACGTAACTAGAACGATTATAGGCAAAACTCAGTGAAAGATTTCCCGCTACACACCCCAGGACTATAAACAAACTAAGTTTTGAAACAGAAAATAAATGTCGTTTCAGTCTAATATCGAAGCCCAAGATATGGCATACATATATATAAAGCTTCTATAAAATATCAAATCGAAGTGTTTAGTAGCTGCAGAAAATCTGCTACGAGAAAAAATAAAATACAGACGCACGAACGGACCGACGGAAAGACTCCCGAAAAGCGGGGGCATTATGATACAAGTTTAGTATTGGTATGCATGACAAAGTGAATAAAACAAATGTCTTGCAAATAAACGACGCACATTCTGAAAGTCATAATACCCCTATGTCTTAAATCATCTTCGCGGGACAAAATCATTGATAAATATTGCACTCTCTGAGGTCCAATTTTGAACAAAGAAACACAAATAAATTGTACATTTAGACAAAAGCAAGATCTATGGTATATTTGGAACATTGATGACGTCATCAGTCCACTTTTAAAATGCACTAACACGCCATGGTACGGTCGGATTTTACCATAAGATCACACAGTACACATCCGGATAATTTATTATTCCATCGATAGGATATTTACGTGTTATTCGATAATGTCAAATTTGGAAATTAAATGCATTGAAATTCTCTGTAATAAAAATGTAACATTTTGATAATGAAATTAAAAATCTTTGGCCCTTTAATAATGATTTTAAATAAATTAAAATTTAATTATTACAAAGCGAAATGTTGTGTGAAAGGGCAATGTGGTTTTAAGATAAAGGGTGCGGTATTAAAAGGCCTAATCAATCAATCCACATTGATATTTTTCTCAAAATTGCAATGCAATCATTCGATGTTCTAAATCGAGGCTTTTGAAAACTGGGTTAATTATGAAAACAAACATCACACCATGTTGATATTTTGAGTGGTTTTGAATGAGGATTTAAAACATCGGTCTATGTCGTATCATGTGTGTAAGGTCTGGGTGGTTGGAAATGGAATGGAAATGATTGTCTTGCTTCTACCTCACGCACGACTTTTATCTGACTGACCATATAGCTCAGAGGGTGATAGAGCAGTTTATTACCCCAAAAAACGTTGTCATACCCCGATGCGTAGCCGAGGGACGCAAAGTATTGTCAAGGGATAACAAATCCTCTTTCATCTTCTACATGTAAGCTACTATGTTATTTATTTTATTATTCTGAATGTTCCAATATCCTTCCTTTTCGAAGTCAGCCCTTACAATCAATTTTGTACGCTTGTCTTTTGTCTTTGTTTTCATTATTATTGTTTTATTTTCTTTCAAGTTTGCACTCTTATGAAACTGTAAATGTCAACTGTGAATCGCACACTTTTTTGTGACCTTTGTACAATCAGTACATGTATGTATCGGTGGTGAACATTTTCCCTGCTCTTTTTTTTCCAGTTCAAGCCTAAGTCACTTTATAATTTGACAATAAAATAACAAATGTTTGGGTATATAGATTCGTAGTAGATTTGGCATCATAAGTAAAAAAACGTAAGTCTATTATCGATGTTATTGAAATGGACTGCTACATATGTACTTCAAACGCAAAACTGATTAAGATTGAACAGATACCTAATTTTTTATCGGAAACAATTTAACTTTTCACGTGAGGGAAACAGACAAAAAAAATCGATCATCCTCCAGGTCGTGTGATAGAGCAGAATATTACCTTTGTATTGAACCAATTAAATTGAGCAAATTGAAATGAAGTGTAATAATATTAATTATTCTTATGGAGGGGCACATTCTTAACTTTTTAAAGACTGAATATTAAGTTATCGTACTTTTGGATGGACATCATGGTCATTGTACCTGTAATAGTGTACAGACCAAAGTGTAATGCAGGATAGACCCAACAGATGACATGATAGGGAATGGCCTATGTGTAATTGTTTATTCAAAGCTGTACTAAAGTGTATATACATGTACTCTAGGGAGTTTGCCATAGGTTTTTGTTAATTTAATGTTTAGTGGATTGACCGTACAGTGTACAGTGGTATAAAAATAATGGATAGACCATATGGCAGTTGAAAATGGGAATGAGCCAGGGGTGTAATTGTTATAGGGAATGGACCTTATGGTGATTTTTATAGGAAATGGACCATGGGTTGTTATTATAGGGGATGGACCATATGATTATTTTGATATAAAATGTGTCATTGTTATAGGAAATGGACCATGCAAAAGACTATTGTAATACATGTAAATACTGGACCATAGGGCGATCGTACTAGGGAATGGATCACGTGATTATTGTTTAAGGGAAAGGAGGACAGAGTGGTCATTATAGGAAATTAACCAAATAATTATTTTATATGGGAATGGCCAACAGGGTTATAATGATTGTAGTGGAGTATTGTTTCGATGGAATATTAAAAAGTGTGTTTTGTTATTAGAGTTGTGAATGGGGTATTAGGTTAAAAAATAAATTGAGTATTTTCTTATTACAATATGATGTTAAGTTTTCCGATCGATTTTACGACGAAGGAGTAGTTGGTGAGAATATGGAACGAGAAAATGTCATTTTGAAATTAAAATAGTGAGTCTTATAGCCATGTCATACACACGTTCCAATGATTTGTAAGAGTTGTGGCCCTTACCGTAGGTCTACCTCCTTAAGGGTACCAGTCTTTCATTGCATATTACTGAGCTGGTGTACAAAACATGGATAATTTATAAATATAGTGTTTTCTGTTTTTCTCTTTACAAACTAATCTTTTGTAAAAAGATATGAACAATGACTTATAAAATAGGACAAACATACATGTAACACTATAAGATGACACACTTTTTGCTAATAAATTCAACATATTAACCCAAAAAAAATGTTCTTCTGAAAAGGTTTGTTTGATGAGTGCAAAACGGAAGTGAAATGGGAGAAAATGGCTATTTATAGTTCAAGACTACTTTTTTGTCCGATCTTCGTGGACTCATCCCATTTTTTGCAGGAATTAATTTTTCACATGTCCTAAGAAATGCTTAATTAGTGAAAGTTTTATTTAATCAATTTACATTTTTTTAAATCCTAAAATATACACTTCACTGTAGAAGTCTATGGGAAGACTGAGACATAAGGCAGTATAGAGATAAAATGCAAAATAAAGATGGTAGTATACATGCATAAGCATGATGATGTCTATACACGTACCATTTAAATGCTGTAGGTGGTTTATTAAAAAATATCATTGAGAACAAGAGATTAAGAATAAAGTGCTTCATATGTCTTTCATGTACATCTCCTATTATATCTCAATAAAATAAACAAAGGAATGGGGTAATTTGTTTTTGTGATTTACATGCAGCTCTCAAACTGGATTTATGCGCTGAAAACTGGGCAAAACTGAAAAATAATGAATCAACACGATTTGACAATGTGGGTACGAAGCTCATGGTCTATTGAAGACGAGTTGACAGTTAATTTCTCTTAGAAATCTCAGGAGATGCAGATAAACGAGTTAAAAATACAACAGAAGGATAGAGGGAAAAGTGATTATCTCCATTTGATGATGAAATTGCAATAAATATTATATACATGCGACACATATATCGAATTACTGACACTTAAAAAGAAATAAATGCTGTTTATGTATTTCAGAAAATAGGTTTCTATACGAACAATTTTATCATTTAAGAAAACACTGCTTACAGTATTTAAGTGTAAGTCTTTGTAAGAATCAGGCAAAATGAGAAAAATCAGAAACATGCATGTCAAAACCCCACCGATCTGATAATGAAATATCACTCAAGGATGCTTTCTCTGCATGTCAAAACCCCACCGATCTGATAATGAAGTATCACCCAAGGATGCTTTCTCTATTTGAAAAGACCATCATTTGATGTCTAAATCACTGGCTTTATGCAGAAATGTTTTAGTAGAATATTTGAAAAATGAGGTTTTTGAAAGAGTTATCTGCCCTTGAAATGATCATTTTCATTGCATTTCAATGAAATTGTAACTCAATGGTCCAGCATGATATGGAAAATCTTGTCTGTTTTCCTTGATTCTGATGGTGCAAATAGTCAAATTACACTATCAAAATGATGGGTTTTTTATACCATGTTTCGCCGACTGGCACTTAAAAACAGATCACATAACTAGGAAAAAATCCGTTTGAAGTTGACATTGTAACTCTATAGTCTGCCTACTGAGATTAGACTCTCTTCAATTTCTTACACAACGAATGTTAAATATTTTGTAGTTAGCATTCAGTGAAAAAATACCTTACATGATACTGGCTTACTTGCTACTTTGTATTATACAATAGACCACACTATTCTTAATAGGAATTGATACGAGTACTTAAACTACTGCTTACATTTCAGTTTTCTTTGTGTCTTAATCGGTTAATTATTAGGTTAGAGACATTGGCTTTTGTGATTTTTAAATTTATTATTTATTATTAAATAATTGAGCTCCCCTATACTAAATGGTAACTGTAACAAAATAATAGTAACAAAGAAAGCTTTATATTTTATGATAGAGATAGAAATAGGAGAAAAGTCCCGTTCATGACTTCAACGAAACTTTTGCATGGTAAATTTATCCCCCGGACAGTAAAATTAAAGTATGAAATGATTATGTAAGTGATATGGGCCCTTTCACTTCATAAAAGTACATTTTAAAGTGTAAGTAGAACGGATTTTCATCATGAATTTATCATTTTCGTGTTACACAATCACATTTGTAATTTTATCAGAAATATGTTAGAAAAAAATATATAACAGGGATTAAAACCCCAAAATATAGTTAGTAAAGTCATCTCTTAATGTGTTATTCAACCTCCTTAAAGAAGTTAAAATAGAATTAAGAACCCGATAGAGGTCAACAATATTTCGGATTATTTCGGGTATCTTCAGCATAGATTAACTAACCCTTTTCATATGGCAAATTTGCAACGTTAATGGTGACTAATGACGTAACGTCTAAATTAATGTTGGTAGACGAGCGAACAGAATGTATTATAACGGTGTTACCATGCACGCGATATCTACTACATGTATAGTATACAACTTTTGTGTATTTTTGATACTGTGGGAAATTCTTAAGCGACCGACATGATACGTCGAATCAGGGGACTCATGGCCTGGTTGTTCAAAATAAATATTTACCCAATGGATAATTTGAATAAATTGCACAAGACTTCTCCGATGTACTTCAGTCCCAGCGAATAAATCTGTCAAAGAACTGGGTAATTCATTAGCGATGAACCAACAAACGTTTAGAAAAAAATGTACTTCTTACTACTATGTTGTGGGTAAGATATCATTTCAACTTGTGAATGACACTGTGAAGTTACCATAAAAAATCATATTTGTATATGTATTAATGTCAACCACATCTATTTTGATAAGATATAGTAAAGAGATTATAAGCACTAGAGATTTATGTTTCCTGTTGTTTACAATATGAATCAGGTGTAACCTGTAAGAAGACGAACTTGAATAAATCGATGTTTCTGAAAATACTAATACCTTTTACAGTTTTACATCAACTAGGATTTATTTGTCTTCATAAATTAACAAAACTATACGACGCGAGCTATAAACATTTAATGTTGATATGAAGATACGAAACTAAATAAATCCTTGCTTTGTATTACCCATGGTACATGTATTACAAGTTGACTAGTGCTTCTAATGTCAAAGGTTAAATTCAAATTGACCACCATTATGAGGACTTCGTCCGTAATAATGGTCATTACATGTATAAAGATCCCTCACAAAAAATTAAAAAAAACATAAAACAAAATATCGGAATTAGCCCTTTGCACTATATCACGATCTTTGTATACACACAAACAAGTTGAATTAACATCATACAAATACATATATTTATGCAATGCATAAAAACCTGGCGTTTTATTCAAGTACATCGCTTATTCTTTTTTCTCGTTCATGTACGTGTATGCATTCAGCAAATGATTGACGTGGTGCGTCTTGTGATTAGATATATGTATATTATCATTCCCTCGCGACCCCCATATTAACAGTAACTAAAGTATACATGTACGTGCCATGTATTCCTAGTTTATAAACTCAGTTCGAAGCAACAAATTTGATAGATTTTAAAATAAATATTTAATACTTATGCAAGCTAGCACATCGTTTAGTAGTTAGTCTTCAAACCTTTCAATCTTATTTTTTATTAAATAAAATATTTTCTAATATTTGCAATAAAGTATTGATATCGTCCCAGCCATAATAGGTCAAAGTACTTTTACAGCAGTTAATCGAAACTCTAATGTTTTATAACATGTTTTAAACCGAAGTTAAATTTAAAAACAAGCGGAAAAATATCTCAAAAGAGTTGTTGACAACTCTGTATAATTATTTGAGCAAAATACATTTTTTCATATCTGATACATGTATTCAAGTCAAATTTATCCTTATGCAGTTTTCATTTTAATTTGCCTATACACCATGCCATTGTAACCCTAACATTACAATTTAAGGAGAAAAAGAAAAGTCAGTCTTACCTTGACTTATTCCATTTGGACCGGAAGTAAAAATATCAGAAAATTTATCACATTAGGTCACGGGTTCTTATTTGTATGGTTATGTTCAGTTGTAATTCACTTAATAAATGAAGGCCTGTAAATTTGTAAAACACTCGTTAGTTAAAGTAACAGGTGAAATGAACACGCCAATTTCATTTGATTGACAGTCCGGAGGTCTATTCCATCTTATAGTATGTTTTTCTCATTTTATACCACCCAATCTTAGAATCAGGTAAAAAAACGAACACTGGGAAGAATAATTCATTCGATGGCGATATAGGTGCATCAGTTTAACAAAAAGTCAGGTACATATCCAATCATTGGATATATCATATCAATGCTAAAAACTGTAGTTTGTCGTATTGTTGTGCACATAATTATCATGGTTTTCTTTCCAATTTTTGACCGGCTCGTATCGTAAAATTCGGGGAGGGGGCACTTCCTACTTATTGTTGTTGAAATATGCGTAGGCTAGGTAGTCAATACTCCCCATTACTAGTTCAATGACAACCGTGTTTTAAGTGGATATTTCATAAGGTCTCTGAGGTCTGAGTAAAAGGTCATATTATGTCGTTGCTGAGTGCAAATATTCAGACTGGCTTTTGTTTAAAAACACATTTCTCCAATTTAAAGGCTTTATTTAGGATGTCGCAAGCTTACGCACAGAGGAGCGCAAATGAGAGCTTTTCCTCAGTTTATTTACGTAAATATAAAATCAAATCGACCCAATATCAAGGAATACTATGACGGAAAAGTTGTGGCGCACTCACGTGTGCTTTTTGTTTCAGTTGTGGTTTTTTTACCTGTGTTACTTTGTATGTATTATTTTGATTATTTTATGTTCTTTGTTGTGTGTCTGGTCTTTGTCCCTGGATTACATTCTTTTGATTTCCGCTAGAATCTTGGTTCCATAGATTTCTCTTTTACGAAAAGAAGATTGTCCCCTATTTAAGTTCACAACCCAAAGTATAATGACAAGACTTATAAATATAAACCTAGTAACCATTTTCCTTTTCTTTTATCGCACAAAAGGGTGTGCATGGGCTTTTGCATCAATGAACGCCCAGAGCAAAATAAAACTGTAAAAGATTACTAGCAGTTCAATAAATTGTTCCAAATTTTTCTTCCTCCATACGTTTTATATTTTATTGTATAAATATGATCGAATGATGTGTTTTGCGCTAAATACAACTGATATGTACATAATGGAATCGCTATAATAATTATTGATTTTTCATTGGGCACTCACCCTTGCTTGTGGTATATCGAATCGCTCATTTTGGCAAAATTGCAAAATCGCAATTGAAATATGCGTGCAAAAACTCTTGAGATTACTATTTCTTAAATAAAAAAATGAACACCTGAATGCCTATATTTAGCAGAATAACAGAAAAAAATATAAGAGATAAAAACATAATTTCATTGACAAATAGCCATGATATTAATCTGTTCATTTGCTTAATGCTTTCAAATATTCGCTACATCATTAAAGTTTATTTATTAAATTAGCAAAACAATTTTACAGACGGATAAGCTGCATAACCAAAAATAGCACAAACATTTTAATCATTTTATCATTGAAAATGTATGGCATTTAAGGAATGACTTTTATATTTTTTCGGTCTATGAAGAAATAAGCTCATTCATGTCATGCACTATAAATAACCTGTTTGGTAGGTTATTTTTAAGTATGCAGAACCGTAATTGAGGTCATTTCAAATATATCGAAAAAGATATAACGATCATTCTTTCTGATTTAATTTAAGTATCGAAATTCAACGTAAAGCTGCATCATATTTAGAAAAAGTGCAATGCAATGTGTCTGAAAATCATATAAGTATTAAAATTTTAAGAAACGCCTGCCTGATTTTTATCATAACTAATACATAATTATCCGATGCTATACAATTAACGTGACAACTAAGGGTGAAAAAATCGTGTTGTATAAAACTCAAAATCATGAATACTAATTCTATTCTACTTAAATAAGAAGGGACAAATATAGATTTAATACCGGTGTATCAGTTTTTACCCAACGCAATTAGGTGTAAGAAGAATGACCCAGATTAAATGAAGTGAAAGTGAGGTCATATAGTCTTTAATAATGAATGTCATCTTCCCGACGTTTTAACTCCTGTTTGAAAAAAAAATGGTTATGGCATCCCAGTGCAAATATCTTGCTTTCATTTCTATGATGTTATTTTAACAGCGACGAACGTAATTCGGTGACGAATATCAAATAGTTATTTCGACACTCGTGTTACAATTTAGTGCCCTTCAAGATTTTAGTTAGTTGTTTCTTTTGATAACAGGTATGACAATTTGCACATTTAGTGTAAAAATTTGCTGAATCAGATATCAGCACAATATATAGTTGTCAATATATGAATATGTTTGACACGCAGTTTAAATTGCTCTTTTGTTAAAAAAAATGTGTGCATTATCATAATGCATTAATAAAATGTGACAAAGATGCCTTTATAAATTAGATAGTAACACACTGTATGTTTGCATTTTTCAAATTATACAAAAAAATATTGATATCAATACGATTGAGGCATACCAAAACTAACAGACCAAAAATATAAAAGTACGGGCAAATTGATACAGTGAAAGTGGCGACGAAATGCATGGAAAGGACCGCGTGGCTGGATAAAGTGTTGGAACTTTTCCTTAAAAGATAAGTATCTGATTTTTCTGGATAGAAGGTAAATTGATTTTTTCCACTTATCATTCCATTTATATAACCCCTGTACCGGTAAGATACCATCAGCCCACTTTTCATTCTATTTATATAACCCTTTCACACATAAAATACCATCAGCTTGACATTTATCGTTAACAAACACAAATTCATTTAGATTGTGATGTGAAAGTCACGACCCAGTGCGATACAACTTGAAAAAAAACTTAAGTAGACCTAGGGTAAGGGACCTAATTCTTGAAATCAGTGATATGTTTGTATCATATTGGATTCCACCAATGCCTATCAAGCATTCATTCGAAACAAATTGAAATCAATCCAAGTTACTTTGATGCATACATGAGATAGATGTAAAATGCTGAATACAAACGTTCCAATGATTTGTACATTTAAGAGTTGTGTCCCTTACCTTAGGTATACCTACAGTCTTAATTTCCATGGTAACTTTAATCAAAGTCGTTGAAACTAATGACGTTACATGTGAGTTAAGAATTTTTAGACTTCAGTAATTTTTCTCAAGTGTTGTGGCGTTTTGGCCTGAATTCCTGCCATACTAGATTAATAAACCAAGATCAACAGTGACACCATAGTTTGATTAGTAGGTCTATCTAACCGTATGTGACACATTCATTTGCCCATAACTTTTTTACCTGATCGTTCATTCTTATTTTCATTGAGAGATCGCAATTACAGTATCGCGTTAAGGATACTTCCACTATATTCAAATTTATAAGAAAAAGGTTATCAATGGAAAACAACGCACTACTGAACAGCACATACTCTCAAAGTTGCGTACGAAAGTATTTTGTGAGCGTACGGAAAGACAAAGTTTTAAGTACAACACACCTACACTTAGAAATCGATGGTAAAGGAAAACTATTGACCAAACTTTACGACAAACGTGATGACTTTTCACTCAGAACTGTCAATTTTCCTTTCATCTGTGGCAACATCCTTCCAGCACCTGCGTATGGAGTGTTCATATCACAACTCATACGTTATGCCAGAGCTTGCCGAAAATACGCAGACTTTTTGTATCGCACTAGAACTCTAAAAAATAGGCTTCTGGAACAGGGTTATGTTGCTACAAGATTGAAGTCATCACTACAGAAGTTCTATGGTCGTCATCATGAACTCGTGGATCGTTATGTCTGTAACAAAAATGAACATGACTAGCCTTCTTTGAGTTATGGTGTATCCATTTGCACCATGAAAACTGATTTATTCAACGGGTCATAGTTTTCCTTTTCTCGTTTGTCTACCCAGGACTTGACTTTTAATGAGCAACTGGCGGGTGGTTCTTGAAAAGCAGGGGACGCTTACCCTACCGGTGCACCTGGTCCATGCTCCCAGTTTTTAGTGGAGTCCGAGTTGCTCATTTGTTTTGTTACTTTGTATGTATGATTTTAGTTACTGTATGTTCTTTGTTGTGTATGTCTGTTTTCCATGTCGGGTCTACATGTGCATTACGTTGATATTTAGCTAATACTTGCAATATAAGAAGGCACCAATTTACATTTCGTACCTTCAACGTTGGCTTGGAATTACACTAAATGTCAATTCTTGATGGACATAATCAAATGTAATTAAAACCCTTATAAGAAAGTCATGCAAGGATCTTTATAATACACTGAAAAACTCTTGATAAAAGGAATTATAAAATACTTATTAGGAGACAGTGTTCTGTTTATCAAATACCGAGGAAGACCGATGACAGATATAATATACATTAAAAAAGCAAATATAGTAATGAATAAAAAAAGACTAAGACATATTCTAATTTGAATTTCTGACTAAGGACAAGTGTATTCGCATATCGATATTTTTTACATACTTAAGACACATATCTGTTTGAATTTTGGTAAAAATGTCAACAAGATAACATAACTTCAATTCGAACTTTACCTGAGTTTAGTTTCAAGACAGAAAACGATGCAAGAGTAATCAAGGGAACCAAGGTTATAGCGGTAATCAAAAGAATGTAATCCAGGGACAAAGACCAGACATGGAAAACAGACACACATAACAAAGAACATAAAGTAACTAAAATCATACATACTAAGTAACAAAAGCAAATGAAGCAACTCCGACTCCACTAAAAACTGGGAGCAAGGACCAGATGCACCGGTAGGGTAAGCGTCCTCCGCTTATCTAGAACTACCGCCCGCAAAAAACGGGACTGAATTAAAGCAAATGTAACCAACTTGCATGTTCTTTAGCATGCGTTTTCGTTGTAGCTATTTAGTAAAAATTCATTTTCTTACTGATACAGTTCGAATCACGAATATTTCTTTTTATTAATGCCTCGTTAGTTTTAAATATTCGTTATGTAGAAACCAGGCAAATCCTATGATATGAGTGACATAGGGCTATTTTTGTCTTACCTAATTTGTATCTAATGTATTGTTGAACTCATTATAGAGTCAGGAAGAAAAGGGATGATTCTGTATCGAATGTGGATGACTGAGAATATATGTGCAAAGTACCATAACAATTCAACTAAATTATGAATAGATCAAAGAATTAGTTCCCTGTATTTTAAATTATCGAATGCTTTCTGTATAATTTATTTCATTCTTACTATTTAAGTTAACTACAAAACAACTTCAATATTTGTGAAAACACGACTATGTGATCTTTAACTTATTTGAAAACAAAATTTGGCATATGCCAACCACTGCCTTTGTCTTCCATTTAAACACTCTTAACTTCCATTAAAACAAAAACAAAGATGTGTCGTAAAATCATAACGGTCTGCAACTGTCAACTCAATGTCCGAAGAAAAAACAATGTTTTGCTATGGTCAATGTTCAATATCAAAGAGAACAATGAATAACATGTTAACTAATGTAAGAGTAATCAAGGGAACCAAGATTCCAGCGGAAATCAGAAGAATGTATTCAAGGGACAAAGACCAGACAGGGGGAAAACACACAAACACACAACACAATATTGAATAAACAAATTAAAACGTACAAAGCAACAAAAGTAAATTCGTATCCAACTAAAAACTAAGAGCATGGACCAGGTTCACCGGTAGGGTATACGTCCTAAAGTAGGAATGTGAATCTCAGAAAATACGATCAAACAGTGGACAGAAATATTTAGAAAACTATGATTAAACGGGAAGTTCATATTCACAGAATATATTAACCTTATTTTAAAAATAATGCAGGATTTGAACTCAAAGACAGTTACATATGAGATGATAATTTAATGCGTTATTATTATATGCAATATATTTTTATTAAGAAAAATAAAGTTATTTATATATAATGTGCATTTAGGTAATGGAGACATTTAAACAAAATTAAGATATATAATTTATACAAGTGAATATGCATGTCTTACCTTGAATAACTGCAACTTTACAAATGCAAAAGAAAATGGAACATTTACATTTAAGGCTAAAGTAAAAATATGATAGGAACTTAACAACCTTTTATTCCAAATTCTGGAAAAGTAAACAGAAGTCATGATTTCCATTTAATTAGGAATTTTCATCCCTGTTGTTAAACAAAGTGTAGGACGATGACACTTTATGACATCTTAAGTTCAAGTCTAAGTTTAAATTGTTTATGTAAAAGTACAGCTTATTTTTAATTCTAGGCAGTCTCAATTTGACATAACTCTGTCTTGATATTAACGTGCGTACAATGTTAGCATCAATGATAAAGACGTCCGTATAACAGGAACATCTGGCATAATAACGCAAATATAAATAATGACGTACATAACAGTGACATGAACATTTAATGTAATAGCGTAAATATGAGATTCTGACGTAATTTAAGACGTAAGTATAACATCTGATATAATTTAGTATGTTTCAAATGAATATTAGACATAAGACGTACGTATAACATGACCATCTGACATAATGACGTACTTATAACATGACCATCTGACATAATGACGTATGCATAACATGACCATCTGAGATAATGACGTATGTATATCGTGCCCATCTGACGAAATGATGTACGTATAACATGAACATCTGTCGTTATGACATACGTATAACATGACCGTCGGACATAAAATCGTTTATGTAACACGACAATATGGCATAAAGACGTACTTATAATATGACCATCTGTCATAATGACATACGTATAACATGAACATCTAACATTATGACACGTACGTCATAACATGAAAAAAAAACATTGAATGGAAAATATAGAGGGAATATTTACCATGATCTATTAGTCAACATTTCAGTATTAGAGTGGCGATGAAGTCAACATTTAGAATAGAATCAATATTACGAAGGCATGGAAAAGAAATCAACTGATACTCGTCATTTTACTACCATTCCACAATTCCTAGTACATGTTTAAAACGTCACTATGTAACCAAAATATCTTTATTGCTGCGAAATTTGCAATTATGTGGAATATGGAAGATATGCATCATGATTCTAATTTTGTCTGCTAATTGCCAATATGTTTGCTATAAACTTACAAATCACACCAGCCACTGAATAGTTTTATTCATATTTTGAGTCTCCGGGGCCTAATATGTGGAATAGTCCGACTTACAAATTTGAATTAACAAAATTTGTATAAGGATAATTATTCGTGCTTCTCCTTTTTTACAATTTGAAAAAAATTTCTCTTGATTTCAATTTCATACACTAAATACTGCATTTCGTTTATGAAGACTGGTTTAACATAAAAGCAGGAGCAGTAGGGCGATTGTACAGTTTAAAGCAGTCATACAGTGCATGCTTGACGTCATGGTTTTAAGACGCACCTATAAGTATTATGACATCATTGTTGAAAGCTTTTGTTTTCGTTACGTTCGTAACCTCGAATAACATTCTACCTGATTGTATGGTAATAATTGACTTGTTGACCAAACAGAGGAAAGTAAGGGAGGACAAAATTAACTGATACAGTACTTGTATGTAAATGTTGTTTTAACAAATGATTAATGTGCTGCAAAATTACATAACTTTATCATTAAAGTCGAGCACGAAAGTTGCATCCTGGTTTTAACCTTTGTAATTACAACGGATTTTCAGCCTAGTTTGGTTGACAAGTTGGAGCAAACAGTGCTCCGGAAGTTGTAGGAGGTAATTCGAAACGAGAGGAAACGTGAACTATGAGGCGTTACTTTTTTCAATTTAGTGCATGTTTTAGAATATATATCTGCAATTGTGAATGACGACCTACCCATTCTAAATGTACTTTAGCATTACCGTTCAAATGATTTAGACTCTCTTTCGGGAATTCGTCACGAATATGGGAATAGTAGATTTCACAATTATAAATCTTTACTGGTTTCCAATCCTTTTCAGTTTAATAATATTTTAAAATGAATATTGAATGAAGCATAACACAGACAAATGTTCACTTATCGTCCAAAATAACAATTACACTATTAGTTGAATTGTGAAAGTAATGCGGCAAATATTGAAATATAAACCGATTAAAACGTAAAGTAAAACCAATTTATACTAATGCATCAAACGGTTTTAGTAATTAAAGGCACTTACGCATAGAAAAAATCAGTAATTAAAAGGAAAGTTATTTTTATTGATTTCAGTTCGAAAGGTACAAGTGTATTATGAAAAACGATTTACATCCGTATAAAACGAAGCGATGGTTGACAAGAATCAAGTCTTTTTGTTGGTTATTTGGTAGTTATGTTAGTTATGCAACACTAACTTTGCAAAATTCACAACAAAAACACTATTAATGTTGTTTTCGTTCTCCTAAGAAAGAATTGCAAATGAAAAACACTAAACAGTATTTAATTTGGATTGGGGATATTCGAATCGCGGACTGCGGACCCATCAATGTAAATGACGTCACATACCATGCTTATAATGCACTATCGGTACGAACCATCTTTCACTAATTTTATTCAGAGCCTATCTTTTATAAAAAAAACCTCAAAATGAGGCATTACTCAAAGCTTTTCTCAACTGAAATTTTGACCAATCTGTTATTTTATGAAAAATTCAAGGATTTTGGGTTAATCGCAACTTGAGATTTTTTTATATTAAACCAGATCAAGTCCGTCTGATACGTCAACTAAGTTGCACCACTGGGTACGAATCATTATTGGAACACGATTAAATGGCTTAATTAGACGGACTTTGATAATGGAAAACACACATTGTTTCGTTTTTCGAAACGGGCATTAATTGCTCGAAAAGAAGCAACAACCAGCCGAAAAAAGTTTTGTTACAACTCAAAGTAAATTTTAGCCAAAATTCATGCAAAGTTCAACTACCTCTTTCAGCCAATAACCTAAACGAAATCTTATAACTCTGAGAGATCTTTTGTTGAAATTGAATGAACAGTATCATAGACATGTAAAATTATAGGTTATGGGATACACTAAACAAACTAACACCCCAATCTTCTTAATTTACTGTATTTCTTGCCTTAAAAGCGGTCATACCCATAAATGGGTTAATTTTCTTACGTTCCAAGTATCTGATTTCTTTCCTTATGTTATATTTAGTATTTTGACACAAAGTGAAGTCATCCTTTTGTAGCTAGGTATATGATATTATGAGAAGACCAGTTTAAATGCTTCCTACCTTACTTGATTGTTTAGGTTACAACTGAAATGACTTACATTACGTGGCATCTAAACCAATGACACCTTTGCTAATTAATGTGTCCATTTCAAGGAAGCAAAATGTCTACACTCAGCTAAAGATTTAATCAGAAAAGTTATTCGCTACATGTAATATGTTAAAGGTTGTTTTTTTTTACGTTCTTCGCTAGGACGACCGTTCCGTAGCGAGATTCTATTAGTTTTTGTAGCCACCAGTTGTTGGTGGCGGAGTCCTGCCGTTAGGATACATAAGAGGATTACCCGGTCAATTTATGTCCTACTAGCTACTGGGCTGCTGTGTTGACGCCTTGGCCTCGGTCTGGGAAATTTTCCCCACTCTGCCGTCGTGGTAGAGGGCCAAACACATGTTAAAGGTGTTAAAGTGTACAAAACCTGTATTTTTATGGGTACAATAAATCATTATCACAGTTGGTTATGTAATTTGACATAATACAAACGGTGTATTTTGTTCCGTGATCAATATTTACATAATGCTAACGACCCCTTCAAGCACTAATTATGGAAGCTTATAGCGCTATTAAACCTGTCGCACTTATCAAGAGCCTCCAAATCAAAGATTTCCCAATGTATAGTGATGCTGTATCTAGGTAGTTAAAACAAACAATTCTGTCTGATTTATACGTTTCTTGCATCGTCCATTTTAAATAAAAACGGTCTTTTTTTAAATTGGTTGGCACAGATTTATTTCCCTGTTCCTGATAATCATGACAGTGTTATACCGAACCTATACCACTCTACAAAGCACACTCTAAATCAAGAACATATCCTTCCCTTCAATGTAATGAACGATATCAAACCTTTCTGTGTAATGTGTAATATCAAACCTTTCTGTGTAATGTGTAATATCAAATCTTTCTGTGTAATGTACAATATGAAACCTTACTGTGTTACGTACAGTATCAAACTTTTCGAATTAATCTACAAGATCAAACTTTTCAATCTAGTGTACACTAGTATCAAACCTTTCGATACAAGAACAAACCTTTCAATGTAATGTACAAGATCAAATCTCTCAAAGTTATGTACAGTATCAAATATTTTGATATGTGCTCTATATCCCTGTATCTGTATTCATGAAAGGGTTTGGACATAGAGCATATATGAAAGCGCCATGAAAACTAATTTGTTTAACGTATCATAGTTTTCCTTTCCTCTTCCGTTTACCCCGGACTTATGAGCAACTTGGTTGTTGTTTCTAGAAAAGCAGATGCTTAACCTTCCGGTGCACCTGGTCCATGCTCCCAGTTTTTAGTGTAGTTCGAGTTACTCATTTGCTTTTGTTACTTTATATGTATGATTTTAGTTACTTTATGTTCTTTGTTGTGTGTGTCTGTTTTCCATGTCTGGTCTTTGTCCCTGGATTACATTCTTTTGATTACTGCTATAATCTTGGTTACAATATCAAATCTTTCAATGTTCTGTATAATGTCAAATCTTTCAATGTTATGTACAATGTCAAATCATTTAATGTTATGTATAGTATCAAATCTTTTGATCTAATGTTCTGCGTCTCAACCCTTCAGTCTAATTTAAAAAATCAATCATTTCAGAGCTATGAAAAATAAATCAATTGGTTCTATGTAATATACAATATCACACCTTACAATGTAATTTACAACATCAAATCTTTCTGTGTGATTTACAATACCAACACTTTCAATGTTATGTATGATATCAAACTTTTCAATGTAAATTACATTTGCAGACTTTTTAGTGTATTGTGCGATGCCAAACCTTCCAATTTGATATAACTATATAATTACCCCATGATAAACTCTCAATTCTATAATTTTGTTTATAAAATCTTACTCAAACCATTGATAAATTAATTACTATGTAATGTACAATATCAAACCTTTCTTGGTAACGTTCAATATCAAACCTTTCTATGTAATGTTCAATATCAAACTTTTTAACGTGATTTACAATACCAAACCTTTCAATGAGATGCACATTACCAAAACTTGCAATGTGATGAATGATATCAAACCTTTCAATGTTATGTACAATATTAAATCCTTCCGTGTAATGTACAATATCAGACCTTTTAGTATCATAAACATGATTATATACATATAGAATATACCCTTTGATTTACTTACAATTCTACTTTTTTTTTTATAAAAATTTAGCCAAGCAACTAATTTAAAGTTCAACATCAAATCCTTAAATCTTGTGTATAATATCAAATCTTTAATGATAAGTCGAATCCTTAAATGAAAATTACAATATCATTCCCTTTAATGATAAGTACAAAATCAGACCCTTTAATTAAAAGTACAATATCAAACCTTTTATTGAAAAGTACAATATTAATCTTTGATGATAAGTACAATATCAAACCTTCTATTGAAAAGTACAATATCGAACCCTTTAATGAAAGGTACAATATCGAACCCTTTAATGGTAAGTACAAAATCAAACCCTTTAATGATAAGTACAACATCAAACTTAATATCAAATCTTTCAATGCAAGTTACAGTAACAATTTTTTTATCTAATGTATTGTATCAAACTCTTTAATCTTATTTACATGTAATATATCAATCATTTTAATGCAACATACAATATAAAACATTTTGATGTAATGTCAAACATTTTGATGTAATGTCAAACATTTTAAAGTGATGTACAATGTCAAACTATTTGATGTACTCTCAAATATTTTAAAATGATGTACAATATCGAACCTTTCGATGTAATATCAAATATTTAAAAAAGATGTACTATGTCATACCATTTGATGTAATGTCAAACATTTTAAAATGATGTACAATGTAAAACCATTTGATGTAATGTCACATATATTAAAATGATTTACAATGTCAAACCATTTGATTTAATGTCACATATTTTAAAATGATGTACAATGTAAAACTATTTGATGTAATGTCAGATATTTTAAAGTGATGTACTATGTCAATCCATTTGATGCAATAATAATGTCTTTGTACGTTATCATCTTCAATTAAGATAGTACAAGTATTTATAGCCATGTTTCATTTGCTTTGCAGATGTCTTCTTCTAATTCTTACATCAAAATGTTCATTGCAAATACGTAAACAGTATTTTGTTAAGTTGGCAATCATTTTAATACGGATTTTTTATTTGATATATATTGTTCTACACGAACACTATATTCACAGCATGTACTTGCAATTAATTTACTCTTTGTTATTAAAATCAAATAAATATACCTGCTAATTCCTGGAAGATTATCGGTTATACATACAAAAGAACATGGGATACATCCGGTGTTATGTCATTCCAAGTATTTGTCTGTGGGTTGGTGTCATTTTAAACAAATGCACTAATAGCATTATCAATTCAATTGATATTCTTTAGAGTTATATAACCAATTGTTTAAACAGTTCATTACACCAATAAAATTGTAAATTTTACTGAGAATTACACATTATAGAGCCTTACTACTCGTTGGAAATAGATCCTGCTTGTAAAAATGTATTAAAATGCTACTTATACTACACACCCTGTTTGGGGATTGTACAGAATGTGTACGACATGATATAAATACAAAAGCAGTTTACATCCAACAAATGGGTTATGTAACTGCAGGCTACATGTATTCTATTAAATATCAGTCTTGATAAAAATCAAACAGGAGGTGCTAGTCCACCAAATTCACTTTTATTTCTAAATCAGAAACAGCAACTTACCTCAAAACCAGTTTAGTTTGTCATGCAGTTGTTGCATTTTCGAGATGGTGCCCTCCTTGAGTGGTGTGTCATTATCGTATACGATCAAGTACTAGTTTCAGTAGGAGTAATGTATAATTAGTAAATTTGAATAAGAAGCATTTTAAATAAACAAATTCCAATGGTAATAACCTCCTGACTGTACAAAATCTGAACTTTTTAATATAATAGGGAGAAAATCGCACTTCAAAATGATCTGCATCTAGCTTACCTTTATGTAGTGTATTTTGTATATGTAACAGAAAAGACATATCTTGGCCTAATCTTTTTTTTTTTAATCTGAAGGCACAATAGGGTATGTAAGTCATGTTCTAATATTCTTTACCGGAATTTCCGAAGTAGAACGTATTGAAAACGAAGACCGACCTGTATTTTATTGTTTACTTCCTGGTACTCAAAACGCTGTATAACAATGCAAAATATTTTAGTTCATGTTTTTTTTTCTTACTACATTTATCATGTAGAAAGAGTTTATCAGTATTTATTTTTACACAGGAAGATTTTCCACTGCCTGATTCTTATAAAGACTGTAACCATATTATACTTATAAGATGAACCGTGAAGTATAAGGCGTTTCTTTGGTAGCAATTGTACTTGGTAACACGCAGTAGGCCAAGCAATCAATTGTTATGTTTTGTAAAATGATTAATATCATTTTAAAGTAAATACGGAAATACAAAAACGAACTGTTCGGACATTCAAACTGTAACGATCATATATTTGTGTATCTGCCTGTGCCATGACTGGGGGCTTGGAGACGTTGGTGGCTCGAGTCAAATAAACTGCCAGTCCATAACTGTGGGCTGGGAGACGTTAGTGGCTCGAGTCAAAGATACTGCATGTGCCATGATTGGGGGCTTGGAGACGTTGGTGGCTCGAATCAAATAAACTGCGAGTCCATAACTGGGGGCTGGGAGACGTTAGTGGCTCGAGTCAAAGATACTGCTTGTGCCATGACTTGGGGCTTGGAGACGTTGGTGGTTCCAGTCAAAAATATAAAAAAGGGGGGAAAGAATTCAAGGTATCGGTCCTGATACTCAACACAGAAGTTGTATGGCATCTAAAAGCATTAGTAGTTGCATGTATAAAATCGGTCAAAAAAGTTATCAAATCAAAGGCTTATTCTCAGGATACAGAAATCAAGAAGCTTTTCCGAGTCAGGATAGCAGTTCCGCGATTTGGGGATAGGGGTAATTTAAAAACCAACCAAGAATGATAAAAAAACCAAAAGACCCAACTTGGATCTCTTTTTGGGAGACGACAATGACGCCTACGTAAAATAATAATATAACAAAGTACAGAATTTATAAACATCAATATATTGTAAACGTTCTCATTCATTAATTGTGATAAATGATAAACTCAGTCAAAGCAATCTAAACAGTAGATTAGTCCTTTTTTTAAAAGCGTTCTTTATGAATGAAGATAATGTCTGTACCTTTTTCAAAAAATTTGGATTTAACATTTTTATTATAAATTCAGCCGAGTTGTTACATAGTGCTTCATCAATTTCATAAAATACTCTGTTACGTACACTTTACTTTGGTCTGTTTGGATATCGATCAGTACCAACAATTTGTGTATCAGGCTTACTTTGTCATAGAAATTAATTTCAAAGGACTCTTCAGCGACAGTAAAGAATAGCGTGGGCGGCTTCTTTCATCTTTTCACGGTTCGGCCATCCGTAACACAGGTGTCGGTTGGGGATTCACAGACAGGTGTACATGTAGGACGTTAAATTGTGCAACATGAAACAAAATAAAAATGTTATTGAAATTACAACAAAAACTCAGAACACGACTTGAGTAACACGCACTGAATTTGCATTGAATCACTGAATAGTACTAAACATATTTTTGTTCAGTAAATTCAGTGTATGTTCAGAGCATTTTTACCGTTTCGGTATTTTTTTTTTTGGGCCCTCTAGTACCACGCTCGATATCCTCTGTGCGTGTCAATAAAAAAAACCCGTCACCATCAAACTTATAAAACACAAGACACATTGCCACGCTGACAAGTTCATAAGAGGAATATCATCCCGATTCGATTCTCACACATAATCGAATACTTCACTCTGTACCTGTAAAGGTATCATGTCTGACAGATTTTTTCAAGGCATCATTGTTTAAGTTATAATGAAAATTATGAAAACCTTTCTTTATTATATGAAATTGATTCCATTACAAACTTGACAGCGTGACGACAAACTGACAGGATGATACGAATTAATAATTAAAAAAATCATCGGTAGGATTGCGATTTCCGATGCATTAGTTATTAGTTGAACAGCAAATTCATATTCATTTATACTGATGTTAGTTTTAAAATTACACTGAGGGTCAAATGGCAGAATATTAGGACCAGTTAGCCATCGTGAATACAAATACGATGGTCCGAAGCGTAACTGAGGTCAATATAATTTAAATAGGGGGATTTATAGAGATCGTGTGTACTACAATCATACTTTCATTTAATTATTGCAGGTTTAAAGTTCAGTTAAAAGATGAGCCGAATTTGTGTATTATTGATGGCACCCACTGCACGTGTTGTTTGATTCACATGCATGTACCATGTTTAATTTTCAGGTGCGGAGGCGTAATTGACGACTAGCGGGAGGGGCGGAGAAAGATGTATGTTACATCTATTAATTTCGAAGAATTCCTGTTCCATATCATTATAGACTATTACAGGTCTAATAAAATTGTTAAAATCTGTCCTGATTTGTAACAAGCTACGACAGTGCACAACAGATCAAGAGAATATTGTCATCGCCTTTCATGACCTGTAACGGGGCTATACAGTTCATAATAGATCAACACATATTGTCATTACCTACTATGACATGTTAAAACCCCCACAGTCCATAATAGACTACTCTAAAATTGTAATTATTTATCACGACCTCTTACAGTGAGGGACAGTACATAATAGGCGTAGGGAATATTGTCGCCGACTATCATGAACTGCGACAATTCGGTACAGTTCATTATAGTCGATGATATATTGTTAACGCCTATAATGACCCATGATAGTCCTTCACAGGAATATACAATACAGGTAAAGACTATCTTTTCCTATCTTCGACTGTATAAGTGATAGACAGTTCATAATAGTCAGAGGGTAAGGACGATTATATACTGCCATGACTTGTACCAAATAATGATAGTATTTTAAAGTTCTTGCACAGTAATTTGACAGGAATTCACAGTTCAAAACAGTGGATAATCACTGTCCATGGGACATACAGTACTTATTTTTGTTCATAGTGTAAATATGGTTGAATTGTTAAACTGCAAACGTTACTATGTGATCAGTTTGATAGTACAAACTATAATCTACATTTATGACATAACAGGTAATGGAACGGCACATATTAAGGGGTAGCATGGAGCATTTCTTCGAATGAAAAAAATGTTCACTATATTAACGATTATGTTATTTATTTCCCACACTCATCGAATCATATTGTTTCTTTACATATACTAAGGGTAATGACAACCTTACCGTTCTGATAGATTCTAGGCAATAGTTAAGTAGCACTCCAGCTAAGAAGCATGCAAAATATGATTCATGACAGAAAACCCTACATATTTTTATTTTTAATATTTTGTTTGAGTTGCCGTAGTAAACAGAAATTAGCTTTTTCATATAACCGTGTTTTTATCAGATCAAAGTTATATAGAATGCACTGTAAAAATCAAATGAGATAACTCTGTAAATGACACTCAAATACAATAGAATCTATTGGATTGTCAATGTTGATTATCTCCTAAGAGCAGGCAGATTGGAATGAATATTTACGCATTTCATAATATAGACCCATAAAATAACTTAATTATAAAAATAAAAATATGTAGCCTTTTTAGGGTGTAGCACATGTTTCAGATTTTGCATGAATCTTAGCTGGAGTGCTACTTAAAACAGGAACGCCCATATAACAAATAGCCATAAAACAAAAAAGACACCAACTGTCGACGCTGCAAAACAAATATCCTTCATATTAGATCTTGAACTATGTGGGGAAGACATGTCAAGTTAAAGATGAAAATAATAAGTAACATACGTAAAGCTATGGTCGGTTCTAAGAGATTAGAAAAGGTTTAAGTGTTTTTCACTCTAACATATAAGATCTGAATATCTATTGTTGAATTCGTCCAGGCAACCAACCTCTACCCTCTCATAACTGAAAGGACGATTCCTTAATATATTAAATTCACGTGAACAACTATGGAAAGAGGATATACAGGTTCAAATACAATATCGGAGAATTACTCCATGGTTATGGTATCCCTAAATATTCCTTGTCCGCCCTCATTATGAACCGAATAAGGGTTTAAATGTTTGTGTTGATGGTTGTTGTGCCATAAAGTATTTCTTCTCCTCTCTACTCATTATAGTTCTGGACTATCATCTATAGTGTTATAATCAGGTTATGACGTTTTACATCGCCAAATACAGTTAACTTAAATATTTGTTATAACATATTGATATCCAATGTCCCAAATACCTGTATAAATTTATTTAGTTCATTCATGATCAGCAAAAGATTTGATTTTAAAATCACTGAATCAAATGTTCATAGCTTTGTTTGCATGTAGCTTCTGAATTCAAGGATATGACGTCTATGTTCTATATTCAGATAAAAGCGGTTTTGAATTCAAATATTTAAACAATGAAGCTCTTAGCATTTATGACCATTTCTAGTTTTAGATTCTAAGATTTATCTCAAGACTTGTGTTGTTAAAATACAATATTTGTAACATTTACGTCATAGAAGTTAAAAGAAAAGTACAGTCAAGTCATATACCGGCCAGGAATCGTTCAATTGATGGGTGCTGCGATGAATAATTCAAAGGAAAAAATTGTGATAAAAAATTAAGTCAAGAGGTACAGTAATAATATAAGAAATAAAATTGGAGAAGTGAATTTTACCGAGAACTATCGTTGAATTGTTTCGTAAAGAAAATGTTTGGTATTTTCACAAGTATATAATTGCTCGTTTGCTAAATTGGTTGATGTTTTAAGTCACAAGGTCAAAGGTTAGTTCGAGATATCGGGATGACAAAAGAAAATACTGAAATAATGATGAAAAATGGCAAAAATAATCAGATACCTGAGTGACTGCTAAATAATCAATCGTATTCTCACGGCAACCAAGGTGCCTTGTTATTTAAAAAAAAAAAACAAACAGAAGAATTTAAAACAATAAATACCTCAAATGTACAGTACTTCTACCTCAAGTGATAACAAGACAACAAACAGTGACATTAACCTAGCTCAAGTCATATCATGAGTGATCTCAGTTCCAGGGATATAATGAAATTAATTAAGACGATGATAGAAACAACATGAACTATATGTAAAACACGAAAAATATCTACACAATACATAAGTAACAAAACAAACCGAAATCCACAACCACTGAGATCAAGGACCGGGCGCTCCGGAGGGGTAAGCGTATTTTGCTTTTCTAAAATCACCAATCGCATGTGTTACATGTGTTTATATGGGAAAAAAATCTTTGACGCATGGAACAAATTTGTCTTCGCATAAAATATATTTCCTTGCCCAAATAATTTATTTCTGTGCAGGAATAAAGGACCAGATAAAAAGAAACAAGGAGAAATCGCCATTAAATGCTTAATAGGGGTTAGCTCAATTCAATTGGAGAGGTCAAAAGCTGAATAGTTCGGGAAAATGTAAATATGGACAAATCAATGATGAACTAGTTCTACACGAAACGGATTTTGATTTTGGTTAATTGATTGATGAAGCAATACAATCACACCAAACATAAAGTGGATGTGGACCTTGGTTAATATCGTTTAACATGTAACTGTTCAATAAAAGCTGATATCGCATGTTAATTGTATAATATAGGAATAAACATGTCAATTCGTCTATGGAACCTTATAATACAATGTCTATCACCATTTTTATCCAAGTTATTGAGTATCCAAAACGGTTATTGTCATAACCAAAAAAATAGACCACAATGTTCAATAGACGTTTTCCTTGTCTATGGAAGATTTTGGTATACATACAATTTCGCAATGATACAGTAATTATACTCAAGTTATAATCTCTTTGGACTACGACGGCAATTACTACGTCAAAATTATATCATTTGTTTAACGTCTCATAGTTTTCCCTTCCTCTTCCATTTACCCCGGACTTGACTTTTTATGAGCAACTCGACGGGTGTTTTCTAGAAAGCAGAGGACGCTTATCCTATCGGTGCATTTGGTCCATGCTCCCAGTTGTTAGTGGAGTCCGAGTTGCTCATTTACTTTTGTCACTTTGTATGTATTATTTTAGTTACTTTATGTTCTTTGTTGTGTTTGTCTGTTTCCCATGTCTAGACTTTGTCCCTAGATTACATTCATTTGATTTCCGCTAGAATCTTGGTTCTCTTTCATCAAATATGAAAGGGAACGTGTAAAGCAAACTCTTAACTGTACCAATGTTACCTCTATATGCAAGAACGACTTTTTAAACAAAAGTTTAAAATGTTCAATTAGACCATTTATTAACACTATTTACGTTAACGACCTTGAAACGTGAACTATTTGTCTGTGTTTGTTACAGGCATGCAGTTGTTGAATATGCTACAGTTAAGTAATTCTCCAGCTAAGAATCATGCAAAATGTGATTCATGGTTGGAAAGCCTTGTACATATTTATATTTTTAATGTTTTGTTTAAAATTTTATCATGTTATCATCATCATGTGGTGTTTCATAACTCATGCTCTTAGGAGATAAAAATTATATAGAATATACTGACTAATTCAAAATTAAGGGAGATAACTCTGTAAATGACACTATAATACAATAGAAACTGTTGGATTTTCACTGTTGATTATTTCCTAAGAGCAGACAGATTGGAATGATTAATTATTCATTTCATCATATAGATCTTAAAGCAACCTAATAACAAAAATAAAAATGGGTAGCCTTTTTAGGGGTGTACATGTATCACCTTTTACAGACTTCGCATGATTTTTACAAAGACTACTACTTAATGAGGCAATTTGATCTAGGGCAAAAAATGACAGATATATTATTGCTTTTTACGAATGTTTTCAAGCGCTTAATCATTTATCTCTAATTAAAATGCACTTTATCTCTGATTGCTTCATGTTTCTGTCAAATTCGACGTGGTTTCCTGTCTGAAGCCGAGGTCAACCCAGAAAACAATGGTTTTCTGTCACACTGGTTAAATTTCTAATTTATTAGATGTCTTCTAATCCAGACAGGATTTAAAACTGTTACATCTTGTAAAGTAAGGCTGTATACATACGGTGCTGTGTAAAAGCTGGTAGATTGTACGTCTTGTGGGATTTATTGCATGCAACAAGTACCGATAAAATGTTTTGCATGCAACAACATTTTAAACCTGGATTTTTTTATCTGAATAGAACGTTGCTATATCCTAAAAAGTGTGGCATGCAATTTTTAACAACAATATCCAATCAATTTGTTAACGCAGAGTTGATAAACAAAATAATATGATTTTTTGACTTTGCCAGCTACATGTACACGTATATAAATAATTCAAACACATTTGACTTTTTTATAATGCAACGCTATTTTCGTTAAGTATACATGTTTTCCATCAACGGGACTATGCGATATTTTCTATGTCACATACTCTGCATCTGCGTTAAAAGTTCAAACACCGACCACTTCCTGACAGCATACATCATTTCCGGAATTCTTCACGTTTTGGCATTTCATGTTTCAGATATTGGAAGTCGCTTGTGTTCCATCCCTAATAGACCATTCAAACTTTTGATTGTGTTTGTCCTTAATTATGTAGAAACAATGCATAGCCATTTTAAATGCATTAGCATCAGTTCCTGTGGTATCCATGATCCTGGCCTTTTTGCTGATAAAATGTTTAACATTTCTTGGAATCGCATTATTTGTTCCGGATCCTTCTCCTTCCGAACATTACAAAATCTAGTGTTGGTGTAATACGCTGTTCATTTTAGCAAAACATTCCCCTTTTTCTATTTAAGGAGGTAGACCTAGGATAAGGGACACAACTCTTAAAAATCATTGGAACGTTTGTATTCAGCATTTTATGTCAATCTCATGTAAGCATCAAAGTAACTCGATTGATTTTATTCTGTTTCAAATGAAAGCTTGATATACTTTGGTGAACTTGAATAAGATAGAAACATATCAACCTCCTTGAGAGGGAAATGTTTTGGTAACGAAATTCGGAGGGAACCTTTATTTACCAAATAAAATCACAGTATTCACTGCTGCATGTGATAAACGAGCAGCATGTATACAAGACGTATGTTATTATAATCATATCAGAGTAATCTCTTCGTGTGTACTTCCCTGAAAAATGCAAGAATGTATATGGACGAAATATTTTCTATTACAAACTTTAATAAACAAGGTGCTTACCCCTCACAGGTCATTGCCTTTTACAGGTGTCAAACACTGCCTTAATTATTGTATTATTTTACTATTAAGGTGAACCAGTCGCCAGAAAGTACCAGAAAGTAGTCCGTAAAAAAGACTAGGTAGTTCCTAGGATACATTGTATTTTGTTGTGCTTTAGCCAGTATATTCAAACTGGGTATCAGCTGAAAACTTATCATGTCGGGTACACACTGAATACAACAGTTTTTATCACAACTATCGTTGACGTCACGAGAATAGACGTTACTGCTACAAATGAAGACAGTTAGGCCCGCCAAAGACAATAATTTCAACCAAACTAAATAAAAAAAAGATTCTATTTGCATGAAAATACTTAAAATGCACGTCCGTCAAATAGAAAAATCTGTAGTTTTAATCAGGCACTGCAATTCTGGTAGTTACTAAAATTCGGGCATTACGATCTGTTTTATGTTGTTTCATGCGACAAATGTCCTTCAGGCATTGTTGAAGTTTTGGTTCTATTATCTGTTTTCCTTAAACGTTTTGATTTCAGCACTAAAATACAAATACGTAAGATATGTTCCTAAAGAAAAATAAACATCATACTTAACTCTTGACTTAATTGCACTAATGGATAACCATACAAGCGTACTTGACCTTACAAGGACGCTAGACAAAGATGTTCGAAGATGACATGGCTTGATGCATTTATACATGAACTTTTCCGTTTTTATTTGCACCGTGTCTCATAAATTAAAGACCATGAAGGAGTTTATAGATTGTAGTCTCATGTCACAATGCAACAATTAATAATTGTCTTTATTCTGGAACATTTGTAGGTGTTACAACTCGCGCTAAAGCCTAAAACAGAATGAAACATAATACTTTTCCTCATAATAAGGAATTTTAATAGAATATTTCTATACTGCATATAATTCCGGAGTTTTGTGACTCCGCATTCATTCACATTTTTGATAGAGTAGAGGCATTGAAATGGAAATGCGAGTTTATTTAGAATTCAGACGTGACCGTTTCCAATTTTTGTGTACGACAATTTTTTGCTCTTAATTAAAGTTTATCACTGAACTCCCTCTTACAACTTACGGGATCATGATGGGAGAAGCCTTTTTGCGATAAGTTGGTACGTATATTTTACTTCTTTGTCGATGCCGCTCCTTTTAGAACATGAGCCCCGAGGAAATTCACCAGCAAGTAGTCAAGCCCGATTTGCAGTGCCACAGAATTCGAAACCCCTTAATCGCTGAGACATCAGTTCCTTGCATTAGATAATACAATAGGAGAACTTCTCGGTCTTATTACAGTTTTCAGTTTTGACTTATTTTTGTATACAATTTATTTTTAATGGGTGTATTAGGACGTTTTTGGGGGATTATAAAAACAGACCTATAAGGGATTTCTTATGTATCTTGATTTTGCTTAAAAGTGTCGACTATACAGACAATCTGATTAGTTCACAAAGTTAACAGTGCGATGGAGAATGTTTTATCCCTCGTACAATTGTAAAGACATCTCAATTATTGTTCCTAATTTACGGGCGATTAACTGCCACACTGAACTACAAAAATGAATTATTGCCTATTAAGCTTATTTTGACATTGATTAGTCTCACTGTACTACTTGGTAGGACGCTATCCTATGATCAGCGAAAACGTCATTCCAAACTTTTCACAATTTGACATGTCTTTCTGATTGGTGGAATATTCACACAATTATCTCGATTGCTTACAGTGTATCAATCATTTAATGAAACGTAAAGGGTTGGTGAACCCGGAACTTACGAACAAAACTGCCAAGAATTATAGCTTAATAACTTAATGCACTGTTATCAAGCTTAAAATTTTTTTTATCATTACTAATGACGACTGGGGCCCCGTTGTTTGTTTGTGTTATAAATATTGATAGAACACTGTTTAACAATGCACTCTTGCAGCCTCAAAAGTCTAAAGCTACAAGTGGGAATTAATTAATCATCCTGGCTTCAGTGAAAAATTCTCTTTTGAAATAAATATTGATAATACCTTGCCTTTTCGTACTACAGATGTCGATCTAGAAATAAGACAGAGGTTTGTAATTCTAATTTTCTACATAGTTAAAATCTCAATATCTCCATTCTAAAACCAATACCAGTTTAGAAAACATTTAAAAACATGCATGCTATAATTCAGCAATCTAACTTAGAGCAATTCCTCAAGTAAAAGAAAAAAGAAAGTAGAGATTTCGTGAATATTTCAGGGTAGAATTACACGGATATGCACACGCACATTCTCAAAACGTCGACATTTATGTACTTGATCCGTCGATAAAACTATAACCTGTTTCTATAGGTCCCAAACATTGAAAACTCAAAAGAGGGGAATATCCCTGTCAAAAATTTGCTTAAGTGGGTGATTTTATTGGTTTTATTGGTTTCGTCGAACATATTGTAGTTGTCATTTTTTTTGTATTTTTTTTTTTTTTTTTTTTTTTTTTTGTTCAGTTATATTTTGTTTTGTTTTTTCTGTTTTGTTTTCTGTTTTTCGTTTTTTTTTCGTTTTTTTTATATTTTGTTTTTGTTTTTATTTTGTGAAAACATAAAAACATACTTGAATATTTGATATTTTATAATTATATACTCTTATTTCATATTGAATTATATTTTAACTGTCATTTCGCACCAAAATTGAATTCGAACATGTATATCGATATGAAAATTATGTTAAAAGACGCTAAGTTTACTTCGAAGGAAGAAAAGTGTAGATGAAAGTCAAGCTGTTAATCAAATCAACTAGGGTAATTATCTTCATTATCGAACATCATAAACACTCCTATCGAGATCAATTAGAACCTTATACTTGATTCGGCTTTTTGAAGATTTGTGATAAATACCGATAAGCTCCAATTGTATGCAGGAGAAAGGTTCGTAAACGGGAGATTCTAAGATATAAACAGGTCACGGACACGAACCCATTTCCGGATTGGTGATGAAATATCAGGAGGCTTCTACCGAAGCGGTAGAGGCACTATTTACATCCAGCTCTTCGTGAAATACATTTTCTTATGTATGTAATGTAAGATGTTAGTACGCTCCAGAGGGGAGTGTTTATGGTTGTATCATCAACTTGTATATTTATGGCAAGAAAATCATCAATATCTGGTTTGCATCTTCATATTCAGAAGCTGAAAAACAGCATAATGGCAGCTTCATTTGTGTATACTTGTATATATGCCGTATGTATGTATGGCCGTAATAGTCTACAGTATGGTACCATGATGTTTACGAATATTACGTAATGAATATTACACATAATTCTCGCGTCATAAAAATTGCGAAACGAAAACGAAACGAAAATAATCGATAAAAGAAAGAATAGAAACGAAACAATTCGATAACATGAATCATATCCTAATAAAAACATAATTAAACGATACAAATCGAAACAGAATGAAGCGAAACTAAATTGAATAAAAGAAATATTTAAAGACGTTTCGCAAACTATAAGAACCATAATGCTTACCCGAGCCGGACAATTCGACCCAAAGACATTTCGGACCATGAGAACCAATAATTCCTCATGAATGCCGGAAATTTCGGCCAATAGACGTATTAGACCATGACGATTAGTTTAATGCTTTAGAAATATATCATTACAAAACTTACCATATTTGAAGGTTATAAGTATAATATATCAAAGCGTAGCTGACAAAAATTATCAAAGATGTTTTTTAATTAATGTTTCTTCGGGAGCGTTAAATGGTTTTATTTGTTAATATGAAAAAAAATGTATGTGTCTTTTCGAATAGTAAATATGAAAATTGAGGTTTTGTGCAATGAACAAAGACAAGTCCATGGGTAAAGATTGCCAAGAAAACAAGACAGATGTAAATTACACATAGAAACGAGCGGCACGAACCTTACAGAAACCAATGGTGAACTTACATATAAGAGGTAAAGCATGGTGAGTCAATACTTTTTCTTATATTTTGTGGAAATCTGACACATCCTTCCTTTAGAAAATAAACCATCTATGAAAATATAGGAGCAGGTTCCGATTTAATCAGTTCTTGTTTTTTCTTGGAATGTGCAAACAACAATCTGACAAAACACGTATGAAAAGTAGAACCAAGTTATACCCTCAACGATTGATCACAACAACTTTGTGGATGACACGTGTGTGATTAATATTTTGAACTCTATTTAGAAAGCTACAACTGACCCAGACCTGACTTCTTCCTTTATACAATGTGTGGAAGGACTACCAATTTAAACACCAATTACACGTAGATATGATGCGATTAACCAGTTTAAGCAAAGCCTTACGCTAATGAACAATATTAACAATTCAGAACTGGTTTATTTTTTTTATGCTGAGCACGCGATTTATAGAATAATCATATGATAAAATGATAAGTTATTTCATAATTATCACTGCTTCTATACATGTAGGTAATTTCAAGATTGACCTGTCACGAATGTTTGATACGTATTCGTTTGTATTTACAAAACCTTTCTTAAAAAACCTTCCGATTCTGAAATTGACAAGAGGAGGTGCTATCAATTATAATCGGTCGACAAAGAAATATCATACAAAATAAAGAACTTATTTTTATAAATTTTGATGATAACTTATCGTATATTTCATTATTGATTTAATGTTTGTGAAATTTTACATACGCACTATCTTGGAATGTAAGTTTCACTGTCAGTTGCATCAACCATTTCCATGCAACAAACTTAATCATCGTGGCATGGGTTCAATAAAGTGCTGAATTCGAGTTTATGTTGTGACTTTTGTCTCTTATAGTGAGGTACCTGCTGATTATATTGTGGCGGGTGATTTGCACGTAGAAGTCCATACAGTTGTTTACGGTATGTGTGGTGTTGTAACAATATTAACTCGACATGTTTTTAGAAGTTAAAGATATACAATTGAAAATCTTTAAAAGGATTTAAATCAAAAACTTAAAGGTTGTTCACATTTTTAGTTTGATTTGCAGAACTGTTTCAATCGGTTCTGGAAATAGCAGGACTTCAGCGTGTGTTCTATCTGACATCGTTTGCAAATTATCTGTTTTTCAAACATTCAAAGACAACGACTGGCGTTCATGGAATAGCAGAACTATGTAACAGATGAACCTAACTGAGAGTTACAAATTTAAGACAAATATTATGGAATAACATCATGCATGACCGGTTAACAAAATATAAACACAGACAAGTACATGCTTACTTAGCATACTGTATGAATGTACCGATTATTTCGAATTTAAAGATATAATTAACTGTCTGTCCCTATAAAGTTCATTCTTTCGTCCAAAATAACATCGTTGAATATTTTGTAATTTTAATAAATGTAGAGTGACTATAACAAATTAGAACGGCTGACAGAAAGTACTGAAGATATTAATAAAAGCATAGCATTGTCAAGTCTAAAAACTAACAATATTGAAGGGTTTAATTGTTTTGTTTTTTTGATATAAGAATTATATCTTCCGTATTATTTTAGTGGCAGTCTCTATCAGAATCAGGCAGTGGGGGAAACTTGGTGTGGAAAAAAACTGACCATTTTGAAAGTTTAATTTGACTATTTGCACCGTAAGAATCAAGAAAAAAAGATTTTCCATATAATTTTAGTAAATTAAGAAATAGTTTTATTGAAATGCACTGCAAATGATCATCTCAAGGTCAGATCATTCCGTCAAAACCTCATTTTTTTAACATTCTGTTAAAAAACTACTGAGCAAATCCAGGGATGCAGAGATAACATAATTGCCCTTTTCAAAGGAAGAAAGCATCCTTGAATGATATGTAATGCTAGATCGGTGGGTTTCTGACATGCATGTTTCTGATTTTTTCCAAATTTGCCTGATTCTTACAGAAATTTACAATAAAAAACACTCCATAAAAATTCAGATACTCCTTATCATAGAGGTGATTCGTGGTGCAGAAAAACCCACCGAATCAACCGTGTTGTTTATCTAAATAAAATTTAATCACAACATTCGTCTTTCCTGTATTTTAAAGATAATCGTACACTCATCTTTCACTTTAACATCTCAATCAAGAACAATAACTCTCGCAAAGTGCCACTTTGTAATGATTGTAGTTTTACTTTGATGTATATGTTTATGATTGTTGAAGACGTATTGATGTTCCTTTAAAGTATTAACTATTTGACTAATGTTAACACAAGCTGGTGCATTTTTTGTGTTTATCATATCTGCAAATTTTATATACCCTCGCAAACGAAGTTTATGGGTATACATGTATACATTTACTTTTTAAATCATGCAAGAGATAATCTGATTTAAGAATAAAGGATCAATGATAACTGAGCTTAATTTCACCAAATAAAAATAACTTCGAAGCTTTGCTGACTTTTCAAGAAATATTTTACTGTATTTACTTCTATATGGCATGGTCGGGCGTGGAAATATCAAACTGTTTGACTTCATGTTTCAGCCAAAAGTTGAAGCGGTCGGACATAATCTAATCACATGCAACTGATTGTTTATTTTTTTTAAGTATCATTTTTACGTGTTATGTAGGAGTGATGAATGAACCTTTGGTGACAGAACACAAAATGTAAAGGGGAATGTTATAATGCTGTTATTACTTGGAATTCGTCTAAACCAGAGATCGACTGAATCTTGTTTTAATACTTTATCAACATGTTATGTTTAATATTTACGTGTGCGTTCGTAACGTGGTACTACAATCGTTCTGTCTGACTGTATGTCTTAAGCTTGTGTACTTCTTGTCATCGTTGAAAAGAAAGTCACACATTTTGATTGTTAAGACACATTACGACATTTAGCTGGAAGAATTTAAACAAACAAGCATCGAAAAAAACTAAGCCAATATAAATGAGGAAGTACTTTAATGTAGAGTACAGATGTACTTTTGAAAGTACGACGAAAAGAGAATAAAAAACGTGCATGGCATATATATCAAAAGCTACTTCATCCCTAGATATCTATAACAGTACGAGGGCCTGTGGTCAGAGGGCTGATTTCAATTGACGGTGGTACGGCAAGTGATACAGATTATGATATGTAATGTAAACTTAAGTATATCGTATTGCAGTATACAAACTGCCAAAGCGACCCCACAACAAGAAGGTATATCCAACTTTGCGTCTCCGCATTTCATTAGGTGTGTGCTGAGCTCAATTCTGTAAAAACGGTATATGCCATCAATAATTATAGCGTTTGACTTTTTAGACACAAATGTGCAAACACCCCCAGACAACATAGTTTTTTTTTATTATTGTTTAAAATGCCATCAATGCATAATCAGCTAAGTCGTGAAATTTGTTGTATATTTTTGTGCATTTGTATTCTTGAATGTAGCAATTATTACATTATTTTTTGAGAATGCAAACATAATTTCTTGTTTCACCTGAAGGCTATAGAGTTTATGTACTCTTTATGAATGTATGACTTAATGCATTGGTAAGGATACGATTCCAGACGATGGAATATTTGTTTTTTCAAATGTCACAATCATAATAAAAATCAGTGGGACCTTTTATATATAGTTTAACCTCACAATAGGAAACTTAAGGAATTTTGCACAATAATGAATTGGCCAATGAATTGCTAACGAACTAAGAGTTGAATGATTCTTAAATATTTGCTTTTAAGGCACACAATAATTCTTTGGCTTTTTTCCGTTTGTTGTTGTCATTGTTTGTTAGTTCATATGTCTTTCATATGCCTATCATAGAATTTGTTACATGTGTAAAGAGCGTTCTAAATATATTATAGTATTCATCAGAAATCCGCTTTAATTAATGAATAAAGCATTTTCATTCATTTAATTTCAAATAATGCATGACCATTACATGAATGATGGTAGTAAAATCCTTGTGGATTCTTCGATTCCTTTTTACTATCAATTTTAAATTACTCAGAGCATCCATCCATTGTTTACTCTCGATAACTCTCGGTGTGACAGATTTTCATTAGGTGATGGTACAAAATTTGTACCAAAGAATGTTGCTAAGGGGGCAACCATTTGATTTTTAGTGGGGGGCGGGGGCTAGGATCAAATTATCTATCCTGCCTTTTTAATTTGAGAAAATTTAAGCCCTGCCTTTTTTTTTTCTTCTTGTGTTCTGTCCTGGCTTTTTATTTCTTGAAAATTTCAATCCTGCCTTTTTTTATTTCAATTTGATCCTAGACCCCCACCCCTCCCTGCCCCGTCGCCACCCCCTCTCCCAATAAAAAACATATGGTAATTCCTCAACCTCATTATTCTTCCAAAACGTGACAAAGGGCTAATTATACACTCCATGCGGAAATTAACCGAACCTTTTTCTAAATTAAACGTTAGCTTTTCTTTCTCACTCCTTTTCTATAACCTTGAACGAGTATTAATAAAATCGTGTAAGTACATGCATGTAATCTATAATAAAACTAATGAAAGGTAACACATACACTACAATCCAGTCACGATAATCTTTTTTCTGTTTAAGTGAAGGATCAATCAAATTATCCTAGTACAAAAAGGTAATAAGGAGGAAATCGACATGCATAATGTTTTTGTCTGAAATACCGTATTATGATGAATAGCTAGTGACGTTCCTTTCACATTTCTAAATGTCCCATCGCCTATACCCAAATTGTCCACCCTATCATCAAACGCCACATATCACAATGTCATCCTTAATTGTCGCATACCAATTTAAATGAGAAGTTTAACCCATTCAGTTGCTGTATCAATCTAATCATAAGTTCGTGTGGATAATAAAACAAAATAAAAAGACAGTTCTTGATACAGTACCTATGGTTGAGTTGAACTTCTCGAGTGTTTGGTTCTGCTTATGAGAGGGTACTCCTTAAAACACGTGTATTGTATACTGATATTTCAATATTGATAATATATTATGCTTACTAATAGTATTGGCTTAGTTATTGACTATCTAATCCAATACGTCATTTTGGCCTAGGCGTATTGGACGGCTAAAACTCGTATTGGCAGTTTTGTTCATATATAGGCTAATATTCGAACGTTAGTCAATAAATAGTATTATTGCTTAAGGCTTTCTATGTTGGCTTAGTTATTGGTCAGAGGCTAGCCATATTGCGCTGATAAATCCCACATTTGCTCATTTTTGTATTGTATTGACAGTTTTTGTTATAATTAGGCTGATGTTCGAAAGTTAGTTGTTGTTCTGGGCCTTGTCAATATAAAGAAGTAGTCACTACTTTCCATATAATCGTAAGTTGTACTCTCAGTCAATGACTAAATTAAATCTAATGACGTATGAATTTATGAAGGAATTCAGATTTACAATGTTAACGAGAAATTGAACATTATATATACTGTTACACTATATGCACTTTTATCATAAAGAAATAAAGAATAGGCCTGCAGCAGCGCTAAGCTTGTCGTAAAAGGCGACTAAATAGTGCTCAGAAACCTAGCCGGGACTAGGCGCTCTGCCCACAGAGCAACTGGGATGTGTGCCTCAGGTGATGGAATGGGGTACCCCTGGCGTGTTACATGCTGGGATTGTCATGCTATAATACGGAAAACCTGACCGCAAACCATAGTGGTGCACCGTGTTGTGAAAGATGTCACGTTCCTCGCACGTTAAAGAACCCTGCTGTGGTATTCGATGGGAGTAGAAACTTTGAACTCCGCCACAGGAGGCTAAATTGCCCGACCTTACCCATCCCTCCCTTTTTCTAGTGGCCATCAAAATGTGTCGACCCCATTGTCCTTGTGTCCCATCTTTTTTTATTCTTATTTTATCATAATTTCATGTTCATTTTATCATCCATCTCATGTTCATCGTCTGAATATAACAGAAATATTGCTGCTCTGACGTTAAACCCCAACAATCAATCAATCAATCAATCATAAAGCAATACGCTTTGTTTCGATACAATTCAATAGAAATTTAAAGTACAAATGCACCGATATTTTACTTGTTACTTGCTCTTGTTTCTTTGTTCCGGAACATACGGAGACGTTCGGAATGTCGATTTTTATATTTCACCCTTGTCGACCGGTTAACAAATATAATGGCAGAATAGGACATCGCCTATCTTTTGAGAAAACTCCTAAAAATAAACAACCCGAAGGCAATCAGCAAACTAAAGTTTTTTAATAGACCATTTGTGCCAACCGTAGAATAATCGATGGACATACTTAGGACATGCTCAATATACAATTCGTTAGTTCTACCCATGCCCGGATTTGTATACTGAGCATGCTGATCAACTGACCTCAAAAGGGTCTATTAGCAGTAAAAAACCTAAATGACCATAAACTGTACAAGAAGGGACTTAAGCGCATATAAACATGGTATACAAGTGGCTGACTGGTATCAAACTTTTGTCGAACTTTAGCGACTTATTTGGGCCAGGATGGGTATTCAACAACTACGTACATTTACGTTAAATTACAATGTTCTTTCAATGCCCCAGCTGTGTAGTGATTATTACCTTCCAAGAAATGCCAGTCGACTCTTTTGATAGTTTGCAGGACTTAGTGAAAAGAAAAAACCTTATTGACCATGTTTCTGTGAAAAGAATAAAATCAAATAAATAAATGATCTCTGCACATATCCATTTAAGATTTACACATTAAAGAAATACGGCAGTCATATTCCACTAGTGCTTATATCACTATAACGAATATTACTGAAAATTGACCCTCCCAGAGTATCATATTGCGATCGGTTCAGGCCAATATATATTCAACAATATTCGTGCAACTGCAGTACATATATATCGTATATCGTATGTATCGTATAGTACGCAATAATTTTATCTTATTTTTTTCTACAATCACCGTGTGTCATCTCCCCCGTATTGCAAAGCTAAATCCGTATACCATACAACATATTGCGTAGCTGAATCATATCAGTATCGTTTGGAACGTCTCGGACTTTCACCTCACAATTTAATTTTCCTAGTTCGATATGAATTCTTAAATATAACAATAACTATGGTAACCAATACACATCAAACATCAGGCATCAAATTATGTTTATTAAAACCGAAAGCTTGTGACGAATTATTTGTGTAATATTCAATTCATATGTAGCACTATTTATTTAGTGTTCAAGTCTGACCGGTTCATGTAAACAGAAGTTTTGCGTCATCAAAATTGAAACAATTCACTCTTTGCTAAAAATGAAGAGAAACTCGACCGATACGCGCAACAAGAATTACGAACTGGTAAACTTTTAAGAGAAAGTGATATATACATCGTCTCATAAATTAATTAAAATTATGGTAACCAAAAGCCTTGACAGACAGTGATGTGTTGTTTCAAAATAACTATAAAAAGGCGCCATTAAATAATATTGCATTTAAGTTAGTGAAACACAAAATGATACTGATACAACAAATCTTAACCTAGAGCGGTTAGTTAAAAGACAACTCCTGTTTTACACATCAACCATTCGGTATAAATTCATCAGATTACAAATGATTCAAACTAAGGCAACTTTAGACGTTAACGTAATATTTATGATAAAAGAGATATACAAATATGATGTTGATTCCGTTGAATATATTGCCTTATTTATCGGAACAAAATCACTCACAGCAAGGCCAATGCTTCGAATTTAAGTAAGATCGTCTTTCGTTTAATTGAGAACTCTTGCACTTTAGATAATTCAGTTTTTGTCAATGTAGATGTCTGATTCTGTAAATATATTAGTTTACTAATCAAAACATTGAAGAGTTTTTGACGTATCCAGCCAATTTTTACAGCGGAAGGTTGAGTTTCACAATTTAAGTAAAGTAAGCCTAATTCATAGTTTAAGTTCTTTTATGCATATTGTACGTTTTGGAGAATTTTTTCTGCCGCTAACCCTACCGGTGCACCTGGTAAATACTCCCAGATTTTAGTGGAGTCCGATCTGTTGATTTACTTTTGTTTCTTTGTACGAAATATTTTTAATTATTTGTGTTCTTTGTTGTAATGTGTCTGTTTTCCTTGTCTAGTTTTTTGTCACTGGATCGCGTTCTTTTGATTTCCGCTATTGGTTTTCTTGATTACTCTTTTATATGGCATCAATTTTTCAATGTCGTCGGAGAGAGTCATGTAAGATATCAATTTAACGGTCTAAATGAGAAAATTAAAAAAAAAAACAAAGTTTCAAACCCCATTTTTAATGCATGTCCGCATGGAAGTGACATTAAAATCAAACATTAAGAGTTTTCGCAGATAAACTTAAGTCTCAAAGCGTACATCCGAAAAATCGATGTTTTGACCCCCAAAAATGGTTTGGTTGGGTGGTTGGGGACAATAAGTACAAAAAATAAAATGATTTATTTTGTTAGGTTGTTACATGTCAAATGAACAGTCGTAAAGAGTTCATGACAAAGATGAATTTCATTTACGCCGAAAAAGAATCTGATTGGGGTTAATATATGTAAGCGCAACATGCTAAAGTTCATAGAAAGTAGGGTTGTTGCATATCAAACGAAAGGTCATCAAGTGAACATTACAAAAACCTCAACAACTGCAACTGACAAGGTTATCAAGTGAAAAAGGGAACTGGTTTGTGATTTTTCAAATAAAAGGTATTAAAGCAAACATAACAAGTAGGAAAGGAATGACTTTTCAAATGATTTACCTACAATTGGCATACTAGTTGGATTTTATGTTTCTACAATCATTGTGTACCATCTGTCACGTAATGCACGGCTAAATCCGCATCACACACAACGCATTGCATCGGTAAACTCATATTAGTAGTGTTTGGAACTTCTCAGATTTTAATTCAAAAAAATTATTTTCGTTGCTCAATATGATCTTAAATTGATAATAACAATAGCTATGGTAACATCAAATATCATATCGCAAATTATGTTTATTGAAGCCATAAGCGTAATGGTAGAGACACGAATTACATGTGTAATATCAACTCATATGTAGTACTATATATGATGTGTTATATTTTGTCCGGTACATGTGAACAGACGTTTTGCATTATCAAAATATAAACAAGTTCAATCTTGTAGAAATTGGAGACTAATATTCCACTGATGAGCACGTTAAATACCAAGAACTGTTAAACCTTATAGAAATAAGTGAAATATATACAAAATGTACATCGTCTCACGTAAATTTATTAATTGATATCCAAAACCCATGACAGACGCACAGAAGCATTGATTGTTGTGTTGTGGCAAAAGTCACAATAGGGTGACATTTGATAATATTGCATAAATCAATGCAACACACAAAATGATACTTATAAAACAAACCTTACCATTGACACTAACATTAATTAGAGAATGGATAACTCGTATTTTCCACACGGATTATTCTGTACAAAAGTCATCAGATTGCAAATGGTTCAAACTAAGGCACGTTTTGACGTTAACGTAATATTTATGATTAAAGAGGAATCCAAATTTTCGTTAAGTAGCCTTTTTTATCGGAACAAAATTTACATCAAGGCCAATGGTTCAAATGTAAGTAAAATCGTCTTTCGTTTAATTGAGAACCCTTGCACTTAAGATAATTTTTTTGTCAATGCAGATGTCTGATTCTATAAATATATAAGTTTACCAATGAAAACATTGGAGAGTTTTTGGAGTACCCAGCCAATCTTTACAGAGGAAGGTCGAGTTTCACAATTCAAGTAAAATAAACCTACGTTCACAATTTAAATTCTTTCATCAATATTGTCATTTTGGGAAATTTTTGGAGGACGCTTACCCTAACAATTCAAGTAAAATAAACCTACGTTCACAATTTAAATTCTTTCATCAATATTGTCATTTTGGGAAATTTTTGGAGGACGCTTACCCTAGTCTAGTTTTTGTCATTCATGCACTTAAGATAATTCAGTTTTTGTCAATGTAAATGTCTGATTCTGTTAATATACAAGTTTACCAATCAAAACATTGGAGGGTTTTTGAAACACCCATCCAATTTTTACAGAGTAAGTTTGATGTTCTCAATTCCAGTAAAATAAGCCTAATTCATAATTTACGTTCTTTAATGCATATTGTACTTTTTGAAGAATTTTTTGAGGCCGCTAACCCTACCGGTGCACTTGGTTAATACTCCCAGTTTTTAGTGGAGTCCGCGTTGCTGATTTACTTTTGCCTCCTTTTGCGTAATATTTTTGTTATTTTATGTTCTTTGTTGTGTGTATCGGTTTTCTTTGTCTAGTTTTTTTTTTACTGGATCGCGTTCTTTTGATTTCCGCTAGAATATTGGTTCCCTTGTTTACCCTTATAGAACGTACTTGCTTGTCTTCCTTAACCCACGACTATAATTAAAACTATAGCCGAAGCAGTTTATGGCATTCCTGCTGAAATATCAATTATATACAGCAATGTAATGCGTACAACATATTTTTGGGAAATTCGAAATAGCTAGTTAAAACGTTGTTTGCGTTGCGCTTTAAATACATCCGGAAACACGAAAGATGATGTTCAAGAACTTCAGTGATGTCTTATCCGGGGACTGCCACTTGTTTGCTTCTACTTTACGTAATATATGTAGCTGAAACAAATTTGCCAATATATTCTTTGATCGTTGTTTCTTGATAACTATTGTAGTTTTACATATCTAAAGTCATACTTTTATCTGGTTTATGTAACATGTTTCCTTCACTACTTGATATCCTTCAAGAGGAATGCTTTTCTTAGTTTATATGAGCATTAACAGTAAACTGATAAACTCCGTTACATTAGGGTTAACGTTGCTCTTACGTCTCTTTCTGTATGTTTTTGTGTATATGTCTGCTTTTAATCTTTTTCATTCTCTAATTTGCTAATTTGGTCTTTGTCATGATTTTAATGTTCCTGCACATTTTTGCTGTCTACGACAAGTCTGAGCCATCCTTTATCATTGGAGATGGGACAAATCGAAATATGTATTTCCGAAGTGAGATCGCAATTAAAAATACTGTCAATAGCAAACTAATACAAACTAACATTTTAAATTAAAAAAAACCAAAATCTGCCCCCTAAAACTTTTGCGAACTAGATCAACTAAGGCAAAATGTTTGGATTTTTTTCAGTTCCCCAACCAACGACGTTCAAGTTTTGGTGTTCTTTAAAAGATTTCGTATTACATCCCTGCGCTCAAGAACCAATACAAATTACCTTATCACACCGATTCTTACTTCTATATTATCCTTGAATATTCCGTAAATCATTTTTCATACGTTCTTCATTATTTCCAACCTCATCCAGCCATCATTTTGATATTGTGTGAAAACCTATTTATCTTCTTTAAAATGATTGTGCATGTTATGCAGCATATAATCTGTCGCAAACGATGTAAAAATGTGTATTTATAACCGTGATTCATGTTTCTTATTCAGAATTATATCATAGTCAAATATAGGAAATCTTAACAAATTTGGAAATGTACGACGAGTCACGTTGCAAGTAGAAATTTTAGCTAAAGATATGTATAAATTATGAACAAAAAAGTCGAACAAAAACAAAAATCGGGTAATAGCAAGTTCTTCGTGAATATTTGTTAAAGTAAACACCAGTTGTCAAAAATCAAAACATCAGGAAGTCTAGCACATTAATTAAACGGTTCATGGAAAGAAATTGCTGTCTGCTTCACTAGAACTTCATACAATGATTGAACTGTATGTATATTAATCATAGTCCTATCGAAACAGAATATGTATTTGTTTATGGGAACATTTAATGTTAATATTTATTTTTTATGATCGCAAATTAAAAATTCTACAGCAAAAATATATTGTTAAATTTGTTTGTCAAATTGAAGCAGAGCTCTCTTTTTTAAAGACAATGATGTAATAATTAGCAGTCTATGTAAATATCAGACCAGAGATAATTCATTATGAAATACTTCCTGGATGCTCAGCATCATGGATAGTCATTATACATTTGTATTTGTCTTTTTCCCCAAGCGTTAGCCAGCATTGTGATTGGTCATTATTAAACCTGACGCTATCATTTTTCACCTGACAAACGGTCAGCCTTATACAAAAAAAACCATGGAAGTCATAATTCCTACATATAGGCATTGATGAAACGCGTAATCGTTAACATAAAGAGACCTAAGAATATAACTCTTTGGAAATACCACAAGTCCGTAGAATCGTTTTATGGATTTAATCACTTCGCCAAGTCAATTTTCTGAATCTCATCTTAATGTACTTGAAGAAAGAAATTGATTGCCCTTGAATTTTGTATAAGTCATTGGCTGGTGTTTCCTTTCTGTCAAAGATTCCAGTCAAAACACAAAAAAACACAGTTATAATTGGACTGGCCAAATTATGAATAACAATCTTTGAAGTTCGGATTAGGCGTCAGATAAGTAGAAATGACGCTTTAATCAATGTCTTACTAATAAAAAGCAATTGCCTATTACAAAATTTATGCGTCATATTGATGACTTTGTTGATACTTGCTGTCAAACAAAATCATTCCTGATCGTAAACGGTTTTTTGCCTGTCAAAATAAGCTTCAAACATTTGATCTGAAATAGAAATAAATGTTATGAGAAACAGAGAATATATTACTATAGTATTTCTCATTTAGTCTGACTTTAGACGTTACTGTATCCTATTGTTTTGTTCTGTACTTTTTTTCCGTGACGACATGGTTTCATTATTGGCTTTATATCGAAACGGCACATGTCATAACTAGATAGCGGTATCACGTAAATTTAAACTCGGCGGATATGTCTAGACATGCCGAAAACGCTTACCTTACCGTTACACATGGTGCATGCTCATAGTTTTAATGGCGTCTTGGGTGATCATATACATTTGGTTTTCTTATTGTAAGTGTTATATTGGGTAGTTCATTATCATTATCATTGTTGTGTGTGTCTTTGTTTTCCTTATCTAGTCGTTTTCCCTAGATTATATATTCTGTTTGCTGGCTGTTCAAATACTTGTTCTCTTGATTTCTGGTACAAGTTGTAGTTTTTTTTATTTGCAATTGCATTCTGTTCATCTTTTATTTTGACAAATATTAGTAAATCGTCTTTCGTATGCTGAACTGATCGGATAAAACAAATTGAATAGACTCATCACACTGGGCAAACAGTCCTGAAGGCTAATGGTCTGGGATAACCTTGTATTACTCACATGTCTTATTTGTGTTTTTTCAAATCATTTTCACAACCATCTAAGTGAGCTAGTACATGCAACTTTTCATCGAAGTTCATATCTTTGGACGAAAAAGAAAGCTATTCTGTTTTAATCAAACAAATGAAATAAGGGAATAAATTACCTCTTTGTTTGTCGTTTTAGGTTTTGCATATTCCCTTTGAGATAACCTTTACTTTACTTTAACACCTAAAGCTGTAGAATTAACTTATCAATATTTCATGGCATAAATATAACTAGATGCAGCGATTTGCCTGAATATTCTACTTCCTGGTTTCCGCTCTTTCGGTTATTCAACCGAAACAAAGTCTTTGAAGTACAGAGTCATATTTTAACACAAAGGGTTCACATGCAAAACTGTAATTTCGTCTGCGCTGCAAGACGCCACTATGTTAATTGGTCTAGCTAGAATTGGTAAATGAAGAATCAAAAATATCTAAACTTAGTTTTATAGGGAGGAAACACGCGTCATTTTCTTTGCACATGAATGTCTCTAAAGGACATTATAATTCAAACTCCTCAATTATTGCCTAATATTTGCATGTGTCAAGAATATTTAGTTTCAAAATAAATGAAACATACATCAAATTTATCTATGCCTAAATACTTCCCTGCTGCTGCTTTGCAATTGATAACTAAAAGGTCAATTGCTTCCTCTGTCTCTTGCCCCACAAGAATTTTAAAAATCGTCGTCGGATTTTGTCCTTGTTTATAGATTATCTCGGGTATATAACCTTGATTTACGTTCAAGAAAAGAATTTTGTTGCTCGATATGGTCGATATGGTATAAAATTGGTACAATTAGGTTTATTCGAGTAAAAGTTAAACTTCAGTCATGCATGTTACTCAACCTGCATACTCTAGTAGACGGGCGGGTAGATTATTTAGTTGAAGTTATTTGGGCATTTAATATTGCTAATAAAAGAATATTTGTACGAAATGCAATAATTCAAGATAAAACAAAAAAAGTTAATAGGCAAACTGAACAACTTAAAGAAATTCGGAGTAGGGAATCATTTAGCAAAAGAGCAGTTTCTTTCTGTGGCTGACATCACTAATACAGAGTTATGAACATGAACACAGAACAACTGAAAGCATCATATGAACAAAATCTTTGTTAATAAGTATGAACAGGATATTGATCAAGATAGACAAAGATATATTCATGGCAAAATTGAAGGGTACTAAAATAAAAATGCATTACATTCAAACCATTTTTGCATACTCCGTCCATATAAACACAGATCAACGCGTAGTTGTCTATATGAATTTAACTTACCATACATTTGTTTCTTTGTTCAACCTAATAATGATATTATCGTCCCTTTAAATGTTCCTAATCAATAGCTTATAATTTCCAAGAATTTCAAATATTAACAGCCCTTTTAAAGGAATAAAGAAATATATGAGTATGACTAATGGAATGAAAACAAAATGGGGTAAATATTCCATATGCACGACTGGAATTATGTAACATGCCAAACATTAAGTTTACAAATAGATGCAGAGGAGACTAATATATATTTATAGAGCTGTAAAAAGACTTCCAAATCGGTTGCTCTAATAGTTCAATCTGTATATTTATCCATTTTTTTATTTTTTATCTTTGGTTAATATCTGATAATAAAATCGTTTTATGCGTTTTGAATACATATTTTGATATTGACATTGTTTATTTTCATCATTTATTATGTTTTGGCAATTTTTCTGCTCGCGTTTGTAAGCAACAAATGACTTGTGCAATCTGTCGTTACCGGTTGACTTTTCAGGAGAAAAACACATACACTAATTACTATAGGGCCTAAATTTCTTATATTGTCTTTATATGTTTCCGAAAAAAACTAGCATGTGACAGAACGACTTAGGGTCCGTCTAGTGACGCAGATGTACAATAATTTTTCAAAGTATTCAAGAAATTGTACAATCTAAACACGATATGCAAAATATATCTTTGGCAAAATCTCTATGAAGATATTTGTGATAATAATAGACATAGGAAGCTAATTCTGTTTGGAAGAATATTTTGATAGATACATTTTTTTCTTTTTTCAACTAAGACCACATTTACGGTAGACGTTAAAGCCTAAACGTGTCTAACTAGTGCTTACATCACGTGTTCAATGTTACTCTGACTAATTCGAATCATTTAGGGGTCAAAGTGCAAGGAATCTATCTGTCATAAGAGAACAATCTCTTATGTAATAATGGTTTTGGTATATGCTGTTTAATATGACAGCCTAATAACGAGAGTTATAAATGTTTTGTTTGCAGACAAATGATACTGTAGCTTTGTCTTGCGACGTTCCTATTGCAGGTTATGATTAAATCATTTGCCATCTTTGGTCCTCTACAGACATTGGGAGAGCTGGAGACATTAATGATAAAATGTATTTGTTTTTACTCTCTAACCTTAACTAAATCCCCAAATGTCAGGTTTGCAGATTTGTTAAATTTGGATTTAGAGCAATGTGAAAAAAAATATCATAACAAATGTGTTCCATTAACAGAAGATACGTGAAATGCTTTCATTGACACACAAACATTTTTAAAACATCAATGTTAGTGTTTTAAGTACGATGGTATACAATAACCAGACACTGGCAGCGATGACTCAATGTGCAGAAAAAAATACTGAACAAAAGGATGCTTTTTCAGTGTGTATACGGCATAATTTTATGGGGCTATTGTAATTTCTGTATGCAGATCTGTATTTCTAGAGAACCATTAATCGCTTAAATAAATCAAATCAAGAACACTAACTCTTGTAGAATGTCAATTTTATACACAATTTGTAATGAGTGCAATACTCAAATGTCTAACTAAAATTGGTTATTCGTGTGTTACTCTTTATAAATAAGATTTAGAATTTTATATTATTTTGTCATTCACAGATTACTTCCTGTATGATGTGTATAACGGATGCTGGTCATGACTCAATCTGGGATCTCCATGGGTCAAAATAATACATAAGTACACAACTTGTAAATGATGATTTTGACTGAAGCTGCGGAACCTGAAACACTTCAATTTATTGTGCGCATACGACGCAGCACAGACCTGATAGCATATTTAAAGAAAACTCATTAGTTATATTAATAACTTTAGGATACACTTATGAAATCACATTCATACAATCATGACTTAAAGATATGCTTTGTACATGTGTCTCTATGCTGGAACATGACTTGCTTGATTAAGTTGTGCATCTGCAATACCGATGCATCATCAGTAACATTGTGGTTTCTAGCCACCTCCTCTCTATGGAACTGAAAATCTTTTTAATCCCAATTTTCTTATGTTGAGGGTCCAGAAAAATTGTCATTTAGTGGCAGTCAATGTTAAATGTATGAAGAAGTTGTACAGCAAAAAAGTGCATCTAGTTTCTACATACAACCGTATATGAATAATACATTAAATAACAAAACATGTACACCATTTTCACTATGTAATCAGGAGACTGTTGACTGGATTGTTTAATTATATTTCTGTCTGTCTGCTAGTTTATCGATAATTGTGTTTTTTATATAATGTACTGAATATGAGGACTTTTTAGTGTTCTTACTATTGATAATGGTTTGTTATACTATCTCTAACAAGTACATTTCGGCGGGTTTTTCTAGAAAATTAAAGCAGAAGACGCTTACCCTACCGGTGCACCTGGTCTATACTCCCAGTTTTTATTGGTGTCCGATTTGCTCATTTGCTTTTGTTACTTTGTATGTATGATATTAGTTACTTTATGTTCTTTGTTGTGTATGTCTGTTTTCCATGTCTGGTCTTTGTCCTTGGATTACATTCTTTCGATTACCGCTATAACCTTGATTCCTCTTTATATAGGGGTACCTCACTTAGTGTTGATTGAGGGGTCTTGGAGATTTGAACGGATCCAATTATTTACCTTCACTGTATTAACGTTTAAACTATCATTTTTTTCGTATACATTGAATCAGATTTCTAATTATTAAATTTGTAGAATTATAACGGTTGAAATGTTCTTCCCATAATTACTCACAGTTGAACTTAAATCTACTTTACTTGGAACAAAAATGTGAATTCAATCACAGTGTGCATCCCAAAACTTTATAAGATGTCGGGTATTTTTGGGTTTTTTTTTACATTTTTGTGGAATTTTTTTACGAAGGGTTTGAAGCTCCCTCTTTGGTTTTGTACAATTCAAATTAGGAACTCTCTTATTGAACTTTTTCAAGTTGCTAATTTTACAGACGAAAAGCTTTCCTTTTAAATTTTAACACATTAATGATTTATTCCCATTTCCGAAACATCCAAATTCATAACTTATATTTTTGAATGGTTCATGTGAAAAGTGAATTCACAAATCTGGTCTCGGTTTTTCAATATCGCATTGTATTTATGATATCCGATGAATACATTCGATCATCATGAATTCTGTGGTAGACTTTAACTCTCATTTTGTAAATGATTTTATAGGTATTTAAGCTGAGTTTCATTTATTTTCAATTTTTTCAGAAAATAATGATCTATCCCATTATTTAGACTTTGTATATAAATTAAGATTCAAAGTTTTTTACTTTTAAATTTAAACGGGAATGCTGATTTTTAAGTATCATTTCACGCGTCGAAGGAATCCGTAAATAATTATTATTACTAAGATTTTTATTTGCAGAATCTGACAAAAATATTTTTTTTCTTAATTCTGTTTATTATTTGTCACATAAAGCATGGTTGATTATCAGTTTAATCTTATATTTGCTCTATATATTCTAATTATGAAATGTTGTTAAATAGAATTGGAGGATAAAAACAATGCAGTATCTGTTATTCTTATTACTACTTTTAAAACGTATGTCAAAACATCATATGACTTACTACACCCTTTATTCTTCCCACATCGCATGACTTTCTAGAGTCACTTTTCTTCTCACATCACATGACTTACTACAGCCTTTATTCTTCCCACATCGCATGACTTTCTACAGTAATTTTTCTTCTCACATCACATGACTTAATACAGCCTTTGTTCTTCGCACATCACATGACTTACTACAGCCTTTGTTCTTCTCACATCACATGACTTACTACAGCCTTTATTCTACTCACATTGCATGACTTAGTACAGCCTTTATTCTACTCACATTGCATTACTTACTACAGCCTTTGTTCATCTCAAATCGCATGACTTACTACAGCCTTTGTTGTTCTCACATCACATGACTTACTACAGCCATTGTTCTTCTCACATCACATGACTTACTACAGCCTTTGTTCTTCTCACATCACATGACTTACTACAGCCTTTATTCTACTCACATTGCATGACTTAGTACTGCCTTTAATCTACTCACATTGCATGACTTACTACAGCCTTTGTTCATCTCAAATCGCATGACTTACTACAGCCTTTGTTGTTCTCACATCACATGACTTACTACAGCCTTTGTTCTTCTCACATCACATGACTTACTACAGCCATTGTTCTTCTCACATCACATGACTTACTACAGTCATTGTTTTTCTCACATCACATGACTTACTGCATCCATTGTTCTGCTCACATCACATGACTTACAACAGCCTTTGTTCTTCTCGTTTGCCGTTTAGGCCACATTCCATACACACCTGTTTCATCTGCTTCACACTTTCACACTGGCTTCCATCTTAAGGATTGGTTAATTTTATCCTTTATTATGTGTGCTTGTATTTAGGTTATGGAAAGTTTTTTTTTTACATCTAAAAGTATAAAAGAACCTCCTGACTATATACTTTTTCTACAAATTTTTTGTAACTTTGATGACTAAACAGTATGCATTAAGATTTCTATGTATTTGAAGCTCTTAGCCGTCATGTGCATGTAAATGGGAGTTTAGCTCACCACAAAACATGTCGGAACTCACATTTCAATCAAAAATACCTTTACCAAGGCAGAACCATTGTCTTCTAATATTCCGGTTTTTGTTTGCCTTGATATTGCTATCTGCATCTTTCATTCTTGTTGACTTTCCCTTTCCACCATTGCATATAGATCTCCTACTTGTTTGGTAATTGTATTATCACCTTTTTTGAACTATTTCCGAGTGTTAGTCACAAAATAATATTATCTTTAAAAGTCCTCAGTAAAACGCATTCACAATTTACCATTGATTTTCACATCATTTTATTTTTTTTTTATCAAAATCTAATTGGACATAAAAAAAAAATCAACAGGTACATGACATGAGTTCTTGGATAAGGAAACGCTAAAATTGCTACTTAAGTTATTTGATGCATGCAGTTAATTGTATATAAATGAATTTTCAAACATCCATACCGGGAATTACTTAGATAGATTGTTTTATGGTACCTATGCAAAGAGCTGAAATGTGCCAGCAAATGCATTTAACTTCTCGTTATTGAAGAAAAATACAAAGTTTGGAAACATATATTATATTTGAGGTGTGCCTTTTTTTGTTTCTACCGTTCATGTACGTATTGAAAATAAAAAAAATTGCAATAAAATTGGTCGCTTTAATATATTAATACTCAGTTTGAAATTTAACGAGAACAATTAGGAAAAAAGAGAGAAAAAAAAACGTATCGTTTGTGTTGAATTATATCAATATATCAATCCATCATTTCTGCAGAATTCCGCATATTTTAATATACATGGGTCACCTTGAATGTCTTATGTAACTTTTGGTCTGTTATACCGACTATAAATATATATATACAAAGAAATAATCACTATCAATGACTACTGTGGAGACAAACTTATGGCTAATGTTGAATATCACTTCCTTGTTAAGAGTGTCTGCGGAACAGTTATTTCAAAATGAAAATACATGAAGGTTAAATCTAGAGTCCTCTCAAGGGTATCCCATGTGGTCATTTTTTTTTAAATATTTTTTGTCAAACTGTTGTCAGCATGTAAACATAACTTCAAAGTTTGAAGTTAAGCGAATACTTCTGAAACTTCAGCATACGTGTTTTTCATTTTGACTTTTCATATCTCCTGGCCTTTGGGCATTATAACTGTCTACTATAATGTTTACAGTATTATCGGTTTCAGAAAATTAAAAGTTTTTTTTAATTACTTTAAAGGGTTTTGAGGAACAAATTATAACTTTAATATTTATTCAATAACACCACAATAATTGTCAGATAAAACAACTTGTGGACCATTCCCGCATTTCTTTATCTCTACCAAACTATCCATATTCTAAATTCAAGTTCAAATTAGATTTAAAACGAATTGTTTAGCCTGGATTTAAACATAATTATTTCAATATACCTTCTCTGTTTTAGTACGGTTTTTTCTTATGTATTTATTTATTGTTTAATTGTTTTAGGAATCTTCTTCCCAGTTAGCATTACTTGCGTCAATTCATTTAGTATGTTTATTTTTATTCCGTTTGACACTGTTGATCATTTTATCATATTCTGTACTCATTTAATTTCATTGGTACTTTAGCTGTTGTATATCTCATGTTGGCCATGGTTAAAATACGTATCGGACTAGTAAGTCAATAAAAGTATAATTGCGCAAGGTTTTCCATACTGGCTGAGTTATTATTTTTCTTTGATAGTGTTTATTTTCAACAAATCTGTACAAAACTTTTACAGTTTAATATTATACAGTTATAAAATGGGTTGGATGCAATAGACCAGAATATTTGTCCTGAGGTACTGAGAATGATCAAGTGTTCTATTGGCCGAGTGCAATAGACCACTTTATCATTCTCAGTACCAAAGGACAAATGTTCTGGTCTATTGCATCCAACTCATTTAATAATAACTGTTTTATTACCTAATTTGTCTATGAGATATAATAAAGAATGGAAATGGGGAATATGTCAAAGAGACAACCATTCGACCAGGAATAGAAAATTGACCGCTCCATGTTTACGAATTGGCAGACGAGAGTCACATCTACGTTTTTACACACGAGTTTTTTGCGTGTAAATTCCAATTCAATGAAGCGCTTAAAAAAAGTTCAACCAATCAAAAGGCTTAGATAAAGGTCATTATGGGGTCAGTGCAATATACTCCTCAAGGAGACTATTGTACCGTGCAATAGTACATCGACAGTGCAATAGATCGCCCTGTCCTGATTTAATTTTGAAAATAGAGAAAAATATGTGTATATTTAATAAACAAGATAAAACCTTATAATTAGGTAATAATATCATTTTAGTCTTGACAGAAACATGACTGAAAGGTTTTGATTTTTACTTTGTGTCTTTTTGTATTTTGATTATATAGTGAGGTGGGTAGTAGAAGTTTCGTTTCGAGTTTTCTCACAGTTTGTCTAATCTATATATACCTTTGTAGTGATAAAGAGGGGTAATATATTCTGTTTCATATACACCTTAGGTTGTTGTTTTTATATCGTCATGTATCATACATATTTATTGCGAGTTCAAGAATGTAAATAACAGACATTGTATCTATATAAGGAAGCAGTCGAAGTCAATTGATAAAAGTCTTGATAAAAGGCTCAAAAAGATGTTTGGGAATCGTGATTGTTCCCAGTTATAGCACATCATTAGAATATAGAATAGTTTTATTCTTGTTGTGCAAAGATCAAATCCTTGAACCATGACCTTTTGCCGGCTTTCTCCATTGTAATATTGAATCACAGTTCTTAAAATAGAAGGATGACTAAGTCTCTTAAGTGCTTGACAACCTGTAGTACCAGGAGACTATTATTCATGAATATGTATTTTCTATGATATATCTGCAATGTCTTTATAAGTAATAAATCTTTTGGCCATTTGTGTTCCCGATGGAATTTCGTTTCTTGATTGCCTTTTATTCTTTAGTATATGACTGTTACCGATATAGGAGAATGACATAGCTTGCAAATGTTAATGATTGTTTCATATTGAAATAATTGGAATTTTGTAGTTATGCAAAACGGGAAAATGTCTTCTGAGATCCAATTAAGACAAGGCCATAGATTCCTTACATAATCCAAAGTCGACCGGTATGTACTGTAATGGTCTAAATGAACAAGTATTGCTTTATGGCTGCCGAAAAATGTTTAGACCTATACATTCTACCTGACTACTGAAGCAATGCTTAAGAGGCTATTCATGTGAAAATCAGGCAGGTCATATGATACACACTGGGTAAATTTTATCCCGCTGATTTTTGTTGTTTCGATGTAACGCATACATCAAATTTAGGTCAGATAGTAAAATGTTTGTTTAAAGCTACATATGGATTGTTCAGAAACTGGTTTTAAAGTTTCCTAGGAAAGCAACAATTGCTGTTCAATTTAAAGAGTTATGTCCCTTTCTCTATATAATTGATTTCTCTTAAATGTTTGAAGAAAATCAAAAACAACATTCAACTTATAGAAAAGATGCATTCGATTTTTTTTTAAACAGAATTTGTCATATGCAACCCATGGCCTAGTTTTTGCATGGACTCCCTCTTAATATTCGAAAAATATATAATTATCAACCAAGCTGTTTACGATACATACACGTTGGTCAACGTTAATGGAGACGAACAAGATTTAGCAACATTGGAATCTTGTCAGCACTAAATCACGTGACACGAAACATTGTGAAGTTTTTATTCACAGCCAATCAAAAGCAAGATGTTAAATATAAAAGTGACGTTACAAAATTCGTCATATCTGAAAACAGTTTCAACCCCTGTTTATATACCACACAATAAATATGTAATTTCAAAATATCAATAAAAAACAAAATCATTTATTGAAATGTGTATTTTTAAGTACCTCAAAGGGTGCTAATTTAGGTTTTCTTTCTTGCATGCCTATGGAATATGTGTGTGGAGCTTATAAGTAATTTGTACTTTTAGTTTTATAAGAGTAATCAAGGGAACCAAGATTCTAGCGGTAATCAAAAGAATGTAATCCAGGGACAAAGACCAGACACGGAAAACGGACATACGCAACAAAGAACATAAAGTAATTAAATTAATACATACAAAGTAACAAAAGCAAATGAGCAACTCGTACTCCACTGAAAACTAGGAGCATGGACCCAGTGCACTGGTAGGGTAAGTGTCCTCTTCTTTTCTAGAAACACCCGCCCAAAAAAGGTCAAGTCCGGAGTATTCGAAAGAGGAAGAGAAAACTATGACACGTTGAACAAATCAGTTTTCATTGCGCAGATGTATACACCGTAACGATCCACGAGTTCATGATGAAGACCATAAAATTTCTAAAGTTTGTGTTTTTCTCCTAATCCTTTTCTGAATTATTGTTTGTATGTAATTATTCTTGTTCAGTTTTTATAGTTTGACTAATCTGCCTTTAACTTTCAGTATGCCCCGTGCAGGTCCGGGCGTTAAAAGACTAGGCCTGCGGCAGCGATAAGCTTGTCGTAAAAGGCGACTAAATAGTGCTCAGAACCCTAGACGGGGGCTAGGGTGCTCTGCCCACAGAACAACTGGGATGTGTGCCCCAGGTGGTGGAATGGGGTACCTCTGGCGTGTAACATGCTGGGGTTGTCATGCTATAATACGGAAAACCTGATCGCAAACCATATTGGTGCACCGTGTGGGGAAATATGCCACGTTCCTCGCAAGTTAAAGAACCCTACTGTGGTATTATCCCGGAGTAGGAACCATAGGGCTCCGCCACAGGAGGCTAAATTGCCCGACCCTACACACCTCTCCCTATTTCCAGTGCTTATCAAAATTTGTCGACCCCCATTGTCCTTGTGTCCCATCCCTTTTTTATTCCATCATCATTTCATGTTCATTTTATCATCAATTTCATGTTCATCGTCTGAATATAGCGGAAATATTGCTGCTCGAACGTTAAACCCCAACTTATGTTCGGCACAACTTATGTGCCGAACAGATTTAAATTTAAAGATTAAAGGACCCGAAAAAAAAGAAATTATATAAAAAAAATAACAAGTAACACGCAAATGATATTTAGCTTATTGATATTGATTGAAATGACTTGCAGAAGAGGATAAAATACAGCAGATATATTTTTTTTAATTAATCGAGAGATAGTTATAATTTTACGTTACATAACGTGTGTAATATACCACACTGACTTTTTATCCTTTTACAGTCTCTATGTTTACAAATTTATAATCTTTAAATTGATTATTTCCTTTTACGTAAATCACAATGGTAGCCTTGTCAATTTATAAAGTCACTTCTTACCCAAACAGTGTGACCTAGTGACCAAATTAATATGGTCTTACACCCTAAATATTGTTAATTGTACTCGGGCGGTTTATTAAATAGTCAGCATGTTTGACCTTTTATTATACATTTCCATCAAACTGAAAAAAGATGTAAATAGATGGATAAACAGAATTTTGAAATTATTAGGTAGATTGTGATAAAATGGCACGAAGTTTGAATAATCTACAGAAAAACTTTAAATTAACTTTACGTTTTGACGTCACAAAACATTTTAAGGTACGAGTGAAATGCGATCTCCTTGAGTATTATTTAATTTAGTGAAGGCCCAATCTTGACCTCAAATGGTTTTACAGTAAACTAGATCAGTTTTATAAGTGGGGTATTCGAGTTCATTCGTAAATTTAGCAGACGTGATCTTACTTTCTTTACGTTTAAACTACGCACAAAATATTCACTGAGTTTATTGGACGGAATAGTTTTGTCATAATGTTCTTCACAAAAATGTTTAAATGTCATCAAATCTTAAAATGATTGCCTTCATCAACATAAGAATACTTTTAGTCGCTGAAGTTGTAGTGGTACACCTTAGTCATAATTTATGTAATAAGTAATATTGTTATCATTATTATTATTATTATTGTTATTATAATTATTGAATACTAGTATTTTGTTGCTTTGGAAGTCACAGATCTATTGTCATATTTATTCATTTCATTTAAAATATTTATACATCATAAACTAAATGTACTGTAGTAATCTGTCGTGGAGGTTTTTTTACGGTACAAAGCACTTAATATACACCACTCATGTTGATAGTGCAAGTTCGTATGTATTGAAATGGTATCAGAGTAGTTTGAGTGAACCCTTCAACTTACATAAGGAATAAACCCTGAACAAAGTTAAGAAACAGAGTTTATTACCGCTCCAACATTTTTCTTGTTTCTGAACCATTTGGTAGCGTTTTGGAACACAGCTCAGATAGGTATTCTGCTAAATAACCTACTGTTCATCGATGAAAAGTTATTCCAATTTTTGTCTCACTCTTGACATTTCGTAGATTTTTTAATTTCATTGCTAAAGGTTAAATAACTTAAAGTATATAATAATAAAGTTGTAATGTCGTTATTTGATACAAGTTAATATGATGAATGGAGATAAGTAAATAAAAATTAAAAAAAAAATAAATTATGTAGTTGACATTCTCTTGGAACGAATAAATGAAATATTTACAAAGCAAATGCTGCAAGCCCCGTGTTATTGTTGTATATTTCCGGCAATATTGTATGATTTCGTGAGGTCGTAATAAAATAGTAATACTTATAGACCAATCAGTTGCAAATTTAGCAAAAAATGGAGGTGTTAATTTTGTTCGATGTCTGTTTGTGTTTGTCTTGTGCTCGTTTTTTTTCAAGTGTTGTATGTCAGGTTTTTTTGGGTTTTTTTTTTTTTTTTTTTTTGGTTATTTTTATTTTATTTTATTTTATTTTGTTGTTTTGATTGTTTTTGTTTGTTTGTGTCTGTGTTTTATTTTTGTTACATTTTCTCAATACAGGATACTTTAAGTGAATTTTTAAATTTTGTTTGGCCAAAAACCAACAGATACACAGCCTTAACCCTTTCCTACTATATATAGGACGATTATAGTAGACAAATAAAGAATTTCATTGTTACCAAAAATTTAGTAGCAGTCTTTGTAAGAATCATGCAAATTCTGTAAAATGTTATACAACTCACAGAAGGCTAGTCATTTTCATTTTTGTTACAGACATAACGATCCACGAGTTCATGATGACGACCATAAATCTTAGTGATGATTTCAATCTTGTAGCAACATAACCCTGTTCCAGAAGCCTATTTGTTAGAGTTCTAGCGCGATACAAAAAGTCTGCGTAATTTCGGCAAGCTATGGCATAACCTATGAGTTGTGATATGAACACTCCATACGCAGGTGCTGAAGGGATGTTGCCACAGATGAAAGGAAGGTTGACAGTTCTGAATGAAAAGTCATCATGTTTGTCATAAAGTTTGGTCAATAGTTTTCCTTTACCATCGATTTCTAAGTGTAGGTCAAGATATGAGGCTGATTTCATGACTAAAAAACATGAAATAACCAAAAACAGAAATACATACAAAAAGACAACAGTAAATGAGCAACTCGGACTTCACTAAAAACTAGGGGATTGGACTAGGTGCACCGGTAGGGTAAGTGTCTTCTGCTTTTCTAGAAACACCCGCCGTGTTGCTCATATATGTCAAGTCCAAGGTAGACAAGAGAGGATAAGAAAACTTTAACACATTTAACAAATCAGTTTTCGTTGTTCAGTTGGATGCACCGTAAGGATCTAAGTGTTCATGATGACTACATAAATCTATTCCAGAAGCCTAATTGTAAGAAGTCTAGTCCGATACAAAAAGTCTGCGTAGTTAGAGCAAGCTCCGGCATAACATATGGGTTGTGATATGAAAACTCAATGCGCAGGTGCTGAAGGGATGTTGCCACAGATGAAAGGAAACTTAACAATGCGGAACAAAAATCATTGCGTCTGTTGGATAGTTTGGTCAATACTTTTCGTTTACCATCGCCCCGTGCAGGTCCGGGTGTTAAAAGAATAGGTCTGCAGCAGCGCTAAGTTTGTCGTAAAAGTCGACTAAATAGTGCTCAGAAACCTAGCCGGGGGCTAGGCGCTCTGCCCACAGAGCAACTGGGATGTGTGCCTCGGGTGGTTGAATGGGGTACCCCTGGCATGTTATATGCTGGGGTTGTCAGGCTATAATACGGAAAACCTGACCGCAAACCATAGTGGTGCACAGTTTTGGGAAAGATGCAACGTTCCTCGCACTTTAAAGAACCCTGCTGTGGTATTCGATAGGAGTAGGAACCTTTGCGCTCCGCCACAGGACGACTAAATTTCCCGACTTTACCCATCCCTCCCCTTTTCTAGTGGCAATCAAAATTTGTCGACCCTACTGTCCTTGTGTCCAATCCCGTTTTTCATTTCATCATCATTTCATGTTCATTTTATCACCCGTTTCATGTTCATCGTCTGAATATAGCTGAAATATTGCTGCTCGGACGTTAAACCCCAACAATCAATCAATCAATCAACGATCTCTCGAGGCTAACTTCACAGTGTCTGTAGTATCTTTTATCTTGAGTGGTAGATGCGATGTTTTAAATCTCCGAAACTAAGATTATTTAACGATCATACACCATCTCTGTAACGGAAATTAAGATTAAATAATTCAACTATGTTCCTCATTTTTTATCAAATAAGTTATAAAGTCAGTTTCATAAGAGTAAAAGAATAGGTCAGGAAGTAGAGGAGCACAATTTGTTCCGATTGAAATACCGACCGTTTGTTGAAAATCCGCCCACCACACTCGACAAATATGTTGTCGGTCAAAAGTTCCTGCATTTTGAAAACATCTTTGTATGGAAGATGATTTGGAATTATTTCTTTACAAAGTATGACGAATCTCTACCAAGAACTATGTATTTATATCTAGATGTACCATCTTTGAGGAACCAACGATGTATAATGTTTTTGAGTCAGGATTTTAACTGACTTATGGAAATAGATGTATAAAGAGTTGAAAAATCATAGGTTTTAATACTGTTGTATTCTGATAATAATCTTGACTTGAAGGTTTCCAGAAGATCATTAGAATTTTTCAGGATCAACGTTGAATTAACACCACTACGAGACCCTCTTTGGTAGCGATGAGTATAGAAGTTAAAAGTTTTTTAAGAGGTTTGGTGGTACATTTTGCAGATCTAGCTATGCAGCGTTTTGTGAATGAATTTTTGTGGAGTTGATGAATTCATAACATAGACAGTAGATCACAATCATCGTCTTTGGTAGAGAGACAAAAAGAGGAAAGAACACATTTATGTTTTTTTACTATCTCTTCTTTGGAAAGTGTGATAAAAGTATATGTCTTATTTCTGCTATTATTTTCTACACCTACCTCTGTTAATGAGTATGAATGTAAAAGGTTCCATCTGTCTACGCTTAGGAGATAATCCACATTGGATATCCAACAGTTTCTTTTTGTATTTTGGCGTCATTTACCGAGTTATCTGCCTTAATTTTAAATTCTACTGTACATTCTATATAATTTTGATATCCTTAGAGCACGGGTTATACAAAAAACACGCTATTTTCTGTTTATTAGTACATTTTAAATAAAATATCAAAAATAAAAATATATAGGCTTCCCAACAATGTATCACATTATGCATGATTCTTAGCTGAAGTGCTACTTAACATATTTCATAAAAGAATGATTGATATTTTCAAAATTAAAGGTCGGCCCACAAATATTTATATGAAATATTAGAGCATTTAAAATATACCTTAATAATCATAAATGTCAGTAAGAAGTAATTATGATGGAATGAGCAGATTGGTTTTTATTGTTAGGTTTTTATGTTTTTTTACCACAAAAAAAAAATAATTGAAAAAAAACAACTTATATTGGTTTGACTATCAAAATGATGTATCACATCACAAAATAAAGCATTTGCACGAAAATTATCAATGGATTCTAAATTAAAACACAATATTTACTTTCAGATATAATATCTCAAGGTCTTATTTTATTTAATTTTGTCTAGAAGATCTCAATGACTTAAATACAACATCGTTTTTTAGACGAAGTCTTGTGGTATTAATATAAATCGCCTGTTTATTTTCTTTAAATGTAGATAGGCATATACGTCCATATTAAGTCGTGTAAACATATACATATATACATGTAGCCTGATAAACCATCCATAAAAAGCACGAAAAGTTGAACATTGTCATTTAATTCATTTATCATAATTAAAAGTAGATATAGGATTTTTTAAAACATGGCACGAATCTATACAGAATTAGTTTCTAATTTAAATTTTATTACAAGTAATTGTATTTGTATTTCAGGTAACTTACGTTTTTTTATCCAGGAAAGAAACCAGAACAAATATCAGCCATGCGAAATGATAAATGTCTAACATTTTACTATATTTAGTTAAGCCATTGTTATCAATATGGGTACTACTTGTACCGTTTTTCACCAGTTTAGACGTGGAGAGTAATTCTTCATCGCGTTCATCAAATGTCAATGACCGATAAACATGCACGCTGTTATACGCCATTACCAAACTCAAAGCAAAGTAGCCTGTGAAGATATTATTTTTTGGAGTCGAATAGGGAATTTGTATCTTTCTACTGTTGTTCTACTATAAAAGTAGAATATATATATATATATAAACGTCTCAGAATGTGACGACTCTATTCGCTACATTGCTCCACCAGATACATACAATTATTGTTTTCTTTATCTAAGACTGAGAAACGTAAAAGTTAGAAAACGTCTAATCCTATCAAAGTATCCGCCATTGTAAAATAATAAACTTGTATTTATGGACATTTAGAACTTCCGTCTCTGTATTGGGATCAACCATATATAGATTTATTATTGATCAGCTAATTATTAAGGAACTTGAAACTTGTAAATGAAATTTATCCCTGGGACCAGGACAACTCTGTTCAATCTAAGCCACAAGTCAAAGGTACTAAATGCTATATATGCGTGTTTTTATTGATAACTTAAGAGCAGTTCGACGGGTGTTTCTAGAAAAGCGGAGAACGCTAAGTTTTCAGTTGGTTCCAAGTTCCTCATTTTCTCTTTTTACGTTTACGTTAATTTATGTTCTGTGTGTCTGTTTTGCATGTCTGGTGATTGTCCGTGGGTTACATTTTTTTTAATTTCCGCTAGAATCTTGGTTCCATTAATAACTCTTTGTATGATTGTATGTTTAGAAACGTTATGGGAATGACAAAGAAACTTTATAGTAGATTTCAAATTTATCCAGAATTTATTATTGTTAATTACAAAAAAATAAAATACATTACTGTGTAAAATAAATACTTTGTGTTTACTTATCACTGTGATATGACACAAGACTTTAAAACCCTTTTATATGCATACACTACATATAACGTAATCTACAATCAAAAGAGCCATAAATGACAGTATTGTCATATAGCTTTGTGTAACTTTTGAGGAATTGCAACCACAACCATATTATTTACTTTTTTTTAAATTGTATTTTTAAACAGACAATGACATACATACATGTACACGTACATGTAATTTTATTCTTAATTTGTCTAATAAAGAGAAAACAATTAGGACACTTGAATCGCCTAAACATAATTCTATGTCTCAACAATACATGTACATATGCAGATCCAATGAATTTTAAAATTTGTACATGTATCAGAGATACACTGTGCTCAGGAGAGGTATGGTGGGAGCTAATGTATATATATGGCCATGTAAATGTTAATGGCATTATACAGGTTGTTGCCATTAGCTTTCTGATTTGTCGTGGTGTTACTACTTTTTTTCTTGTTCTAATCTCATAGACAACAAATCTTCAAAGTTATATACCCACGGTTTTAGATATCTGTTACTACTGGACTTAAAATTTACCGGCTTACTTTCAGGTTGTATATTAAAACTGTAATACAAAATGTGATATGAGTTTGTAGCACATAATCTACTACTGTTAAAGTACTTATATTCATGGGTAGCAATTTTCGTGGTTTGGGGAAAAGCACAAGTCGTGGCTTTTTTAATTCGTGATTTTGATGATACTGTCAAAACAATTTTAAAAAATGATCCTTTTCGTTAGGAGTCAAACTTACCTTACCCACAAAATACACGGAAATTGGTTCCCCACGAACAGTAGTACTTTCACAGTACCATTATTTACTGGGCATGAACTTAAGAAGAAATTGACGTATAAAAGAACAATTATATTATGCGTAATTAACAACGAAGCTTAACCTTGGTCGTAATGCTTAAACATGCAATGAGTAAAAATGGAGTGGTTTACCTTTGTATGGTATGAACTCTGATTAATAGGATAATTAATTGGATAGAGTGAATAACCAAAATATAATCACGAGTGCCGCAGAACGCCTAGATATAACGTGTGTTGAACTTGTTCCGCGCACGAGTTAAATCTTAATGTGTTCTTGACATGAGTGATCATATTTTGATTATTCAAGAAAACCAATTGATTATCCTATTTCTTATATAGATTTCCTCCATTATTTATTGTTATTTTGTGAACGGCGGATTGATTGCCGTGTTGTGACGTTTTGGCGGGCGAAAGCGCGAGAGTGAAATTACCGAATTTACTTCAGAGTGTGAATTATCGAAAACAAATACAACGGAAATATTCGGTAAATCACTGCTATCTATATAATAATAATGAAAATTTATTTGTTATATAATGACAATTATTTCTGGACTTATTAAACACACAAAAAAAAATAAACCTTAGTTCAAAAGGTCCAAATTATGCCCATTAAAATAACTTAGCAAATAAAACAATGACTCTTGCTTTTAAAACTTTATCTTTGCTATTAATCTAGTCACATGCATATCTGAAAAGCATCATTATGCATGCGATCGTTACTGTGATGTGTACCGATTTGAATGGGAATGGGCACCACCATTTAACTTTATTGACGTTCGTACTGTATTTTATCCCAATCACCATAGGTTCATAGCTACATACCCAAAGCAAGCACAATTAGGCCAAGCAAGATATTTCACTGATAAATCGCTAGGCAGACAAACGGGAATGAAAATTATAGTATTGAAGTTAACATCAAAAATGTTCCCCTTTACCATTTGATAACCCATAAATTAAAGAAAGCTATGACCAAAGAAAGATAATTCTATCAAATCAACATGCAACAAGAAGGCTCTACCTAAAATGAGGATTTTCGGATTCTGATTGTTTATTAAGTCACATCACCGAATGGAGTAGAAACACAAGAACCATGTTAGACAGTTGCATTATCTTTGAGAGCCGGTATATTATATCAAATGCACAAAGGTAAGAGTACAATGAATGCAATCGTATTATCATGCCTTAACTTAACATTGGTATATCACGGAGTTTCAACTCCGTTACAAAATCTTAATACAGGTGTTGTTTGCTGATGAACTTTGTTTTTTTTTTTAAAAATCGGGTCACAAACACTTTTCATATGTTTTATTTTTCATTCATAAATGTCAAAACATCGATTAATTTGATAAATGAAATCCATTTTATCATATTCGAACCATAATAAATGTCAAGTCATTTATTCTTGTTCTATCGTTACGCATGTAAATAAAAAGACCTTATCCAATAGTGTATCTGTCCTTATAACATTTGTAATGTACTGTATGAAGTACTTCCTAAATAGCTATGGAATGATAAGCAGTCTGAAGTTGCTATTCAGGAGATATATTGTGCATGTTAATATATGTGTGCTAAAATATGTATGCACCTTATATGGATTATTTTTTCTATGAAGGATAATGCACCTCTTTCCTTTCGTACATATGATTCCATTTGCAAAGTCTCGATACTTTAAGCGGTCATAAATTTTGTTGTTGCTAAAAGTTTTCCGATCGGGCTATGTGACGGTATTAATTTTAATTTTTTATTTGGCGATCTTGATTACTTGCATTGTTTGGTAAATATGTTTGCGTTATTGTTCTGTATGATATTGGACAGAGTTTTGCATATATTAACCTTTGTGAAATTCACTTTGTGCTGTCAGGGAAATCAAGGGAAGTAGGAGATAAACATTATTCAAACAGAACACAATCCAGGGGCAATGACAAGACAAAGAACATAGAGACACGACACACAACATGGAATACCTAACATAAAAACGCACATAGAAACTAAAACTGCTAAACAGACAGCTGGATATAGGAATTTAGTATTGAAAACACATTTTGTCTTCATCAAGTTAACATTTTAGATTATTGTTCTTATCAGTTAAGACCCAAATAATACAAATTCCACCAAGCACAAGCAATTACCAAAGAAAGATAACTCTTGTGAATTAACAGGCAAAATCAAAATTGCTGATGGTATTGGAAAACTTTTTTTCTTGGATTTTGAAATTTGTCAAGTAAAAATGAAAAAGGTAGATACAATAATGATCACATATGGACAACACAAAATAATCGAATATATACATAACATCTAAATGAACTGTCCCGTACTACCACACATCGTGTACTAAGTTACAGCCCTAGATTAATCCTACGAGAAGGAATGACCCGGCCAGCGAAAGCTATATTTTTATATAGCCTAGCTGGCCGAGTGGTATAGGGCGCTGGACTTTGTGCAGTCGGTGTTGCCATAGATGTCACAGCAGTACGAGTTCATTTGGTGTGGACATTGATGGAGATATGTCAGAAAACACAACAATTTCAGCAGTGTTTGTTAAGGAGGTAGACCTAGGGTAAGGGACATAACTTTTAAAATCAGTGATATGTTTGTATCATATTCAATTTTACCAAAGCCTTTCAAGCTTTCATTTGAAATAGAATGAAATAAATCCAAGTTACTTTGATGCTTACATAAGGTTGATGTAAACTGCTGAAAACGAACGTTCAAATGATTTGTAATGAGTTGTGTCCCCTACCTTAGGTCTACCTCCTTAAATAACGTATAATTGTGGCAGGGTTATGACCTCATTACTTTGCAACAAAAAATTGTTTTTCCAGTGATTCATATTTTTATATCATGAACATTATTTTTTTTATTACAGAAAAGCTGATATTTTCGGGCAAAAACTATAGCATATTGAATTGCCACTTCACATTAAAATTTACAGACAGATTTTAAAAATGGATTCAATACAAATCTTTAATGTTTCCATACTGATCATTTGGTCTGTGACATTATCTTGAACTTGTTCGACTTCATTCGAGTTGTCTACCATAATTCTCGGTGCACTAGCCGCAATAAACAAATATATATTGTGTACAATGTAAAGATATGTAAGAGAGTAAGCAAGGGAACCAAGGCTATAGTGGTAATAAAAAAAAATGTAATCCAGGGGAAAAGGCCAGACATGGAAAACAGACATACACAACAAAGAATATAAAGTAACTAATGAGCAACTCGGACTCCACTAAAAACTGGGAGCATGGACCAGGTGCACCGGTAGGGTAAGCGTCCCCTGCTTTTCTAGAACCACCGGCCAGTTGCTCATAAAAAGTCAAGTCCGGGGTAGACAAACGAGAAAAGGAAAACTATGACCCGTTGAATAAATCAGTTTTCATGGTGCAAATGGATACACCACAACTCAAAGAAGGCTAGTCATGTTCATTTTTGTTACAGACATAACGATCCACGAGTTCATGATGACGACCATAGAACTTCTGTAGTGATGACTTCAATCTTGTAGCAACATAACCCTGTTCCAGAAGCCTATTTGTTAGAGTTCTAGTGCGATACAAAAAGTCTGCGTATTTTCGGCAAGCTCTGGCATAACGTATGAGTTGTGATATGAACACTCCATACGCAGGTGCTGAAAGGATGTTGCCACAGATTAAAGGAAAGTTGACAATTCTGAATGAAAAGTCATCACGTTTGTCGTAAAGTTTGGTCAATATTTTCCCTTACCATCGATTTCTAAGTGTAGGTCAAGATATGAGGCTGACTTCACAGTTTCTGTAGTATCCTTTATCTCATTTTCTGTGGGAAATATGCGATGTATCCAATCCCAGAAATAAGAATTGTTTAAAGAAAATACGTCATCTATATAGCGGAAACTGAGATGAAAGTATCTAGCCAAACGATATTCTTTCTTTCGGATCAGATCAGCTATAAAGTCAGAGTCAGAGTCACAGTGAAGGAGTAGGTCAGCAAGTAATGGAGCACAATTTGTTCCCATTGGAATGCCGACCCTTTGTTGAAAAACAAGTTCACCCCACAGGACACATATGTTGTCGATTAAAAATTCCAGCATTTTGTAAACATCTTCCTCAGTATATTTGGAAGATGTAAGCGAAAATATGTATGCAAATCTATATTTAATTATTTCACAATAATAAAGCCCCTAAGAGGTCACAAAAGAGTAAGATCTATAGAATCGATTTTGCTTATTTCATCAGAAATTACAGTTCTTTTTAATTGTACTGATATATTAAAATAAAACATCCACGAATTATAAAAAGAAAAATACTTATATAATAAAGTGTATCATCTGCAGACGTCAAATATAAGTGTATCTATATGACTTTTTAGATTGTGCATCAACGCTCACGAGGGTGTCCAGGAAAAATACCAAGCAGTGGTTGGCTCATGACAAATTTTGTTTTCAAAACATTTTCACCTATTTCATATCACAAATGTACCTTTCTCACAGAATTACAAACATTCTCTAATAGCTTTGAATTGTTTTAATTATATCATACGATTGTAAATATTACCTTGTCAAAATCTGGTGATGATAAACCCTGTACCTATCCAATATATACATTACTTTGTCTTTAAGAAATTGTCCTTTTCAATCAATTCTTATAATATGGATTGCACATGTTAAATTTTATTCGACATATTTGGTTTTGTTCCAATGTGTTGTTTATATATATATATATATGTCCAATAGTATATTTTTCAAATCGATAATGGATGGCTCAGAAATGGCTAAGACTTTTGCACAAAATTAGAGAGTTACCTCCCTTTTTCGATGCTTTCTATGTTACATGTATGTATTTCCCTTCAACCGTTGCAGTTAATTAAAAAACAACATTCAGGTAGAAAAAAAAATGCATTGGCGATATGGAATAAATGATTTTTTTACGCCCTCTTAATGATAAAAAGGACTTTGAATAAATATAAATATAACATACAGGATTTACTTTATATCCGTCATACTTGAAATTATCAAATTAATATTAAGTGGATAACAAGACATACAGAAAAATGTGACAAGCCTTTTCCCTGTTTATTAGGTCGAGAGAATTGTGATAATATGCAGTTGGCTTGAATTAAGCATTGGATTTTCGTCGGACGATTTTTACCATATTTGTGTAGGGTTTTTACATCTTTATTTGACTTCCGGTGTACACGTTCTCTAATAAATTTAAATCGTGACATGATTTGTTTTATTGTAAAACATCTACATTGTATATTTTTAATCTTTAATAGTTAAATCAAAATATGACAATAAACATACTGCAATGACTTTATTTCTCAAAAACTATTAAATCAAAATGATGCTCCGGGCTTTTGACGTTAAAACCCTAATTTGTAAATGTTTTAATATGCGTAGAACAAAAGAATTTAGATAAAACATTAAATGCATTAATGGCAGTTTCATAGAAGAAGAAACAAAACCTGATTAATAAAGAATTTTTCAATAAATATAGATTTCCATGTAATTAATTGTTACTCGTATTTAGTCAAACTTTATTAACAAAGAAGTTTACAAAAGGAATAAAAATTAGGTCATTACAGTTTATATATGCATATAAAAGCAGGAGTTTAATTGTTTCATGTTATAGTTGAACGGAGGATTTTATAGTGTCTTCCACAAGATTGGTAGTAACTCGTATCGGTCTGTTAATATCTGCATGATAACCGTGAAACACTGAACTTGAACTCAGCTGAATAAATAGATTTGAAATAAGAGAGACAACTGAAGTTAATGTTTCAAAATGAACTTTTCGTCAGACAACAGCTCTTGTCCGAATGGTTTCAAGCCGTTGGTAAGTGAAATGAATCCTATTTGGATACATCATGCTGCCGCAAGTTTTGCTTACCTCATAACAATATTTAATATCTTAGTCATATGTATGTTTATGAAATGCAAAATCCTAACTCCAGCAACAATAATCTTAATGTGTCTGGCAGTCACAGACACGCTAGCAGCGATTACCCAATCGTTGCCTTGGCATTTTGGACTTCTTTTTGGATTGATTTTACCAACTTTAGATTTGCACTATTCTCTAGCTGGTGAGACATTTTGCGGATTTTTTACCATTGTTCAAGGACCACTGTTTTATACATTCAATGATGCTTCGATTTTACTTACGACTTTCCTTGGAGTAATTAAGGCAATGGCGATCAGATTTCCACTTTACTTTCGAACTAGTTTTAATATTAAACTAACGATCTCCATTGTTTTCATGTGTTTTGCAGCAGCAGCAGCTATCGAGCTTTATCCGGTTTTCAGTTTTGCCTTCTATACTGATGATAATGGTATGTGTTGTCAAAATGACGTCATCTTGCGATATTTTAATCAATACAGTGTTGTTGGACAATGGATTTTACCAATAGTTTTCATTGTTTCTTTCGTATGTCTCGGATGTTCTACTTCTTATATTATCGGAAAGCTACTGTGTTGCAAAACTAAAAGTGGCGCTATAAAGATTTCGCATGTAGTGAGAAATCGACATAGAAAAATTGGTATAAGCGTAGTTTCGATCACTGTTGTTTTTATTTTAAGTGAGTCGCTTGATTTGATACATGTCCTGTCTCCATTGACGACTTTTGTATTTGGACTACAAGATGTATACGAATTTCCAATATTTCGGAACGCTTTTCAGTATCAGCGTTTAATTCAAGAGATAGGATATGCATCAAATTTTGTAATTTATTTGATTACAAGCGAAGAGCTCCGTGGCAATCTTTTCAAAATGGTGTCCTGCAGATGTAGTCAGATGCTTCGCCGTAGACCACAACGTGCGTCAGGGTCCGCATCAATGTTTGTTTGGACTATGCCAGAGACCTTGACGAAATATTCACGATCGTCTGTTGGTAGTGAGCATGACTGACATATTTGTAAGAGAACAGTCCAGTCATATATTGTAAAGAGAAAACGTTTTTCTATAAGTTTATTTACCCACCCATATAAATGTTTCAGAAAGAACTTAGAGTTTTTTTTTTTTAGAGTTTTGTTTAGAGTGTTTTCCGTTTTTATAGTTATATTAAAATGTATTATTGTTAGTGAAATATCACAAGTATAATGTTGTCATTTTTATCATGGTGAAACAATTGCTTCTTCTTTTAAGCTCATCTAGCTGGTCCTTAAATAAACTTATGTTATCACTTATCGTTCGTTGTAGGCTAATGATAGAAACTATCTTGTATAACTTCAAACTTGTAAGTAATTATGTAGCACTCCAGCTAAGGATCATGCGAATTGTGATTCATGAGTTAAAAGCCTTCATATATTTATTTTTGATATTTTGTTTGAATTGCCATAGTAAACAGAAATTAACATTCACTTTTTCATATAACCCGTGTTCTTAAGAGATAAAAATTATATAGAAATCACTGTAGATTTCAAATTACCGGCGATAACTCTGTAAATGATACTTAAATACAATAGAATCTATTGCATTTTCAATGTTGATTATCTCCTAATATCAGGCTGATCTGAATGAATAATTATACATTTCATCATTTAGACCTATAAAGCAACTTTATAACAAAACTAAAAATATGTAGCATTTTTTTTAGGTGTATCACATTTTGCAGACTTTCCATGATTCTTACAAAGACTGCTACTTAAATCTTTCACGTATATTGTTAAAGAATTTTCGGTATTTTTCTTTTATATAATATGAAGGAGTAACCAAGGGAACCAAGGTTATAGCGGTAATCAAAAGAATGTAATCCAGGGACAAAGACCAGACATGGAAAACAGACATTCACAACAAAGAACATAAAGTAACTAAAATTATACATACAAAGTGACAAAAGTAAATGAGCAACTCGGACTCCACTAAAAACTGGGAGCAATGACCAGGTGCACCGGTAGGGTAAGCGTCCTCTGCTTATCTAGAAACACCCGCCGAGTTGCTTATAAAACGTCAAGTCCGGGGTAGACAAAAGAGGAAAGGAAAACTATGACCCGTTGAATAAATCAGTTTTCATGGTTCTGATGGATACACCATAACGATCCACGAGTTCATGATGACGACAATAAAACTTCTGTAGTGATGACTTCAATCTTGTAGCAACATAATCCTGTTCCAGAAGCATATTTGTTAGAGTTCTAGCACGATACAAAATGTCTGCGTAGTTTCCGCAAGCTCTGGCATAACGTATGAGTTGTGATATGAACACTCCATACGCAGGAGCCGAAGGGATGTTGCCACAGATGAAAGGAAAGTTGACAATTCTGAATGAAAAGTCATCACGTTTGTCGTAAAGTTTGGTCAATAGTTTTCCTTTACCACCGATTTCTAAGTGTAGGTCAAGATATGAGACTGACTTCACAGTGTCTGTAGTATCCTTTATCTCAAGTTCTTTTGGGTAGATGCGATGTATCAAATCCCCGAAATTAAGATTGTTTAAAGATAACACGTCATCTATATAGCGGAAACTAAGATTGAAGGATCTAGCCAAACAATATTCTTTCTTTCTGATCAGATCAGCAATACAATCAGCCTCATAAGAGTGAAGGAATAGATCAGCAAGTAAAGAAGCACAATTTCTTCCCATTGGAATGCCGACCGTTTGTTGAAAAACACGTCCACCACACTGGACAAATATGTTGTTGATTAAAAATTCCAGCATTTTGTAAACATCTTCCTCTGTATACTTGGGAGATGATTTGGAATTATTTCTTACAAAGTATGAGGAATCTGTACCAAGAACTATATAGTTGTATCTAGATGTACCATCTTTTTTGGAAAAACAACGATGTATAATGTTTTTAAGTCGGGATTTTAACTGAGTATGGGGAATATAAGTATACAGTGTTGAAAAATCATAGGTTTTAATGCTATTATATTAAGATAATAGTCTTGAACTGATTGTCTCCAAAAGATCTTTCGAATTTTTCAGGATCCACTTTGAATTAATACCACTACGGAAGTAACAAGTGTTGTGGTAGGACTGTAGACCTCTTTGACAGTTGTGAGTATAGAAGTTAAAAGTTCGAAAGAGGTTTGGTGGTACATTTTGCAGATCCGGCTATGAAACGTTGTTTGTATGGATTCTTGTGAAGTTTAGGAATCCAGTACATAGACGGTAAATCACAATCATCGTCCTTGGTAGAGAGACCAAAAGAGGATAGCACAGATTTATGGTTTTCCACAATCTCTTCTTTGGAGAGAGTGGTAGCAGTGTAGGTCTTTTTCACTGCTATTATTTTCTACGTCTACCTCTGATAATAAACATTGGATATAAAACGTTTTGCAGACAAAAAACAATGTTGTTTTGGGCTTTGTCTGCTGGTACGACAACATATTTGTCATGTATAGTAGACAATGTTTTTGCTACATCAGGATCTTTAAAAACTGATGTAGCCTTGGCACTCATTGACCTACTAAAAACATTCGTTTCAAAATTAAAGACCTCACGGCCTTCAACCACCCTGACTGAGAATCAATGTCTTCTTGTTCTCGTTTTATCCATTTTCTTGCATAGTCCTCGACGGCATCCATAAGAACTGTAAAGTTATAATTCCAATATATGGAGCGTGGTTCACGGTACTTGGGACCTTTAGAAAGGATATTACGCAGAGATTCGTTTTCGATAATGGTTAAATCTCCCGTAATGACGTGACCAGAAGGACCATATTTGAATGGAGAGGTTTTGCAAGAACAGTCAAGTGGTTTAGCCTTGAAGTCCTCAATCTCGAGGTTCTGCAATAGCCTTTTATAATTGAAAATTCTGGATGCGATGGGTGAAGTATAGGAATATGAAATAAGAATTTTGTTGGTAACGTTTTTGTGATGGAGGATGTTAGCCAAATTAATTGCATCTATACCTTTGTTGACCAAGGTAGTGGAAGAAATGATCGTTTTTCTTCATCTTGACTTTTCACACAAACTGGTTTAAAGAGTCTGTGGAAACTAATATCCAAAATGATGGCAACAAGTCTGTATAATGATGAGGTGGGGTCAGAAACAGGAGTGTCAAGACTTGTTTTATAAAGGGAGTGTAGAAGAGTGAGAGGTATGGAATAAAGTTGGGTTCTAATGTGATGAAGTCCAAGAGGTTTTTGTATGAAAGGAAGGAGACCATCTATGGAGACATCATGTAGCTTAGATGACGTATAGTGGCGATGGCCATGACTCCTTTCCCGTCTTGGATTTTTGTCAAATAAATTCATCACATTTATGTTATTGTTATATTGGCTTGAAAGGTTTCCTATACTTTTGATGTTGTCATTGCATCCGTAAGGTATTGGTGTACCTAGTCTGCGTATCCAGTACTACTCCCTTTCCCTACGATAATTTTTACTTAAAACGGGACTGTTCGTAGGATGGTAATTTTTTTTCTAAAATACGAACTTTCATGAAGCTTTAACTTAATGTTGTTATTTTTTACCTTTCTTTAAATAAACCTACCACTTGATACAGGTTTCTAGAAAAAAAAATTCTCATTTTAATCTGAGGTAGTAAAATACCTGGTTATTCATTTTACAAAGTCATAGTCTGTTCATTTCTTTAACGCCCCGTGCAGGTCCGATGTAAAAAGAATAGGCCTGCAGCAGCGCTAAGCTTGCCGTGAAAGGCGACTAAATAATGCTCAGAAACCTAGCCGGGGGCTAGGTGCTCTGCCCACAGAGCAATAGAGATGTGTGCCCCAGGTGGTGGAATGGGGTACCCCTGGCGTGTTACATGCTGGGGTTGTCAGGCTATGATACGGAAAACCTGACCGCAAACCATACTGGTGCACCGTGTTGGGAAAGATGCCACGTTCCTCGCACGTTAAAGAACCCTGCTCTGTGGTATTCGATAGGAGTAGGAACATTTGCGCTCCGCCACAGGAGGCTAAATTGCCCGATCCTACCCATTCCTCCCTTTTCCTAGTGGCACTCAAAATTTGTCGACCCTTTTATCCTTGTGTCCCATCCCATTTTTAATTTCATTATAATCATTTCATGTTCATCTTTTCGACTGTTTCATGTTCATCGCCTGATTATAGCTGAATTATTACTGCTTGGGTGTTAAACCCCAACAAACAATCAATCAATCATCTTTTTTTAACTTGAGATTGAGACGAAGCTTTATTATTCTCAGACATTATTACCGTAACAAATGGCAATCTCCGAAACAAAGGGCATGTTCATTGAAGTTATTACATGTACCCCCTGTCTACACATTTGCTCAATTCCAAATAATTAAAGTACATGTACACCCTTTGCGTATTTTTATGTGTTTGTGTTAATTCTTTGTGAATATATACACATTCTGTCTATAGACTAACAGAATAATGCACAGCTTGGGCTTGTTTTTTAAGTACTCTGAAGAGGCTGGCATATGCGATTAAAACAAAAATGTCAATTGTCAGTACGTTCCGTTGTAATTGTACGTAATGGTGCTACAGGTCAATAAAGTAAATATAAATGATGTAAATGATATATTTTATCAAGTTCGATTCATATTTATTCATTGTGGCGTGTCAATCGTTTAAAAAATCCCCTCAGCCTCCGCCTCAAGTCCCTATCAAAAAGACCATAGATATATGGATTCAACACACTATGTAAAATATACAAATTTTTCAAAAATCGGTATCCATAATGTTTTTTGGCAAAATGTTCTATATCGAAGTCCATACTGCCCAGCAAATCTATTATTCTCCTGGGTATGTAAGTTACGATACATAACATTGTTATGGTGAAAAACATACATGTTAAAACATGTTGACGAAATGCCTTATACGCAGCGTTATTTCTCTTCTTGGCTTTCTCACGTTTGGCTGGCTTAGCTGGCGATGACATTGCCTGACAAAGAGTAACATTTAAACTAAGCATGGATTGGTTGATATGGGTGTTCATTGTCTGGTTGTTCGAGGATGAATTCTCTTTATCGGCAAAAAATATTCTGTTTATGTGCTGGCTTGCTACAACTCTGATGTCGGTTTTTTCATGTTTTGCATTACGACCGGCCATCTTAAGCCTTCCTTTAGCGGTACGAAGTATCGCAAGATATAAAGTTACTATGGTAACAATCACAACAGCAGTCAAAAAAGTGAGAAAAATATTGTACGAAAATAAAAAATCTGATCCAGCAAAAGTCTTAAGGAGGCCACAAGTTACTGTTTTGATATGGTTGCATTTCTGTTCCTCAGAATGTCCATAAAATACCAAGTATGGTATTGAAATCACCGCTGCAAAACATGCACAAACAGCCACTCTGCAGTTTCGGCTGCTTGACGAATAAGGATGCTGCAATGGTCGGCAAATAAGTGTAAAACGCTGTATACCAATCAAAGTGACGGTTAGCGCTGACAAAGTTGCTGTCGTATGACATAAATACCGAATAATTTTGCATACGACATCAAATGTTATGTATTTCAGATCTATGGCCGCAGAGAAGTTCAAAGTCGCAAAAACCAAGCATGAAATTAAGTCGATGGCCGCAAGAATTATTATGAATTGTTTGTATGTCCTTGTTTTCTCCTGGTTACTTCCAGAATAAATTACAATCACGAAAATATTTCCGACGAATCCAATTACAATATAAATGGTCATTATAATGATTTCCAATTCAACATGTTCTATTTTCCCATTCTCGTCGTCGGGAGCAGTTAAATTTCCCGAATCGCATCTATTGTGGCTCTTTGCGGCGGTGTTGTCCATCATATATCTGACGTCAACTTGTTCTCATTCCAAATAGTTGTTCGTTAACTTTTTGACTCACCCAACTAAAGGATGTAAATAATACTTCGGATTCTACACATACAAATCTAGAGTTCGCAGCTATGCATTAAATTTGATGATACTTTTAAGTTACTTGATATCTACATGTAATTGGACTTATTTATAGATAAATATTGCTCATTTAAAATGAAAAGTCATTTGTTGGAAGTTAAAACAATTCAATATGATTAATCCAATTCCGTAGCAGACCGTACTTTTTATTCTAGATACAATTCAATACACCTACCGGACATAAACATCACACGGCAATAGCATAAAAAATAACCATTTCCCACGCTATGTATTTCCTTGTAAACTCTCACGTGCAAAAAATCTATAACTGATACATATCATACGTTCTTATTATACCCTTAATTTCAAAATAGGAAGTATATAGTGATACGGGTGTCCGTTCGTCCTTATGTTAAGCAGCGGGGACCAATCTCTTATCCGTTACTCATCTTTAGTCGCTGAATTGAACTTGATGAAACCTTCATACAATCTTCGTATCATATTTTTATTGTTCACCTCCTATTTGATATTTTTATCCAAATCCATTTAGAGGTCAAAAGGTTATAGTTAAATGTATTATCAAAGGGATGAGAGTAATTATCAAGTAAGTAAGCATTGCTTACAGTTTGTCGAGTTATTTTTTTTTTAATTTAGTAATAGCAATACAATTTATTAATTAATCAGATGACGGAATTCTTTTTTTTTCGAAAGAAGTGTGAATAAGTGTTAATTAAATAACTGATTAGTGCCTCATTAAACTAGACTTTAGATGTGTTGATGTAACCAGGGTAATTTTCATAGAGAACTTGCAAACAAGAGACCACTAGTACATATACGTATATTTATTTATGTATTATGTATTTATTTATTTATGTATATTTCTTATAAAGGATCCTGAATTTCGAAGATGACATAAACATTAAGACGATAGGTCGCATGTTACATACACAAATGATAAAACAGAAGCTGAATACATGCATTGATGTATGGGGATCGACTTAACTAATGTATTCGGGAACACTCGATATTACTCCAGGTTGTTTTCGGGAGCACTCGATATTACTCCAGGTGAGTTTTGTGGACGTTCATACTGATAGTGGTTTAGTTTGAATGTGTATATGTGACTCTTGTTTCCTTTATCTTCAGTTTTTATGTGCATTTTTTTTTTAATTCGGTTCGCTATATTGTGTTTGCACAATGCCGGTAAAATTAGGCTTAAGATCTTTGTGAACAAAACGGAAGTCAAGTCACTGAATATTAAACATAAATGTAGGATACAATAGGATAGTAAAAACCTGGTGGAAAACAAGATCATTCACATCTCTTGGTAGCATCGTAACTACTGATGGTTGAGCGGTAGAGGACACCAAGGCTAGATTAGAGAAAGAAGTGCTTTCTTTAAGCTTCATAACATCTAGAAGTCCAACAGCATAAGTAAGTATACCACGATCAAGATATACAATAGTTGTGTTCCATCAGTACTTTTGTATGGAGGTGAATTTTGGAGAATGACCAAAAGAGAAATCAGTAAACACTCAAGCTTCCATAACGGATGCCTAAGAAAAATCTTGAGGATAGTCTGGTCTGCAAAAATTACAAACAACAACTTGCACGGGAGAAAAAAATCCTCAGACACGTGCACCATACTTAAGATATTTCGATGGCGATGGATTGGACATGTTCTGGTGAAGGCACATACAACATTACCAGAGTGTCTCTCAGATGGACTCCAAAAGGTAAACAGAGTCGCCCACCTGGAAGCGAACCGTTTAGGCAGAAATAAGAGATATAGGAATTACATGAAGCGAGCTTTAAAAGAAAGCAAAGTATAGAGAACAGTGGAGAAATCTAGTCCTTGTCCTAAGTGACTTCGGGTGTAATGTAGGTAGATACATTGTGTATGTATACTGTCTTTGATTCATGTTTTCACAATTTGGCGATGTTTTCACGTTTTGGCCATGTTTTGGGGTTTTGACGTATTTGAGCCATCCTACTGCTGACGCTTTGGTGTTTTTCCCGATATTTATTTCTTTCCATCATCGTTTTGCACAACACCATGAGCCTATCATTGACATACATGTAAATATATAATGAACTACTGTTTTATGTGGATTTGGTTAGTTGAGGTTTGCTCGGATATTTATACCGGACCGTCGACGGCAATACGAGCACCCCGGATGCCATGCCTCGACGAGTAGGAGGGTCGGCGAGGTGAGCGTCGAAGTCTGGGGCGCGAGCCCGGATGGAGCCGCCGCAGATCTTGGTGGTAGTAGCAAATATTCAAACGAGAACTTTGAAGACTGAAGGGGAGAAGGGTTCCATGTGAACAGCAGTTGAACATGGGTCAGTCGGTCCTAAGAACGAAAATCCCGGAAAGTTATAAGGTATCTATAGAGACGCACCAACACCGCACTATTGTTAAAATGTCGTCTGCTAATCAGATTGTTCGAGATCCGTGACGCAATATAAGTAATGTTGAATATGACAATACCATTGTCGGAGTAATATATGGTATTGGTGATCTATTCATAAAAAGTAATACCACCCCATCTCCTGACAAGCAAGTGAGATCGATAACGGATGTCAAGTTACGTAGCTTTAACGTAAACAGAGGATGGTTAGGATTGTGAACAATAATTTTTCGAGGGAGGCTGTTTTGTTTCTAGAGATAATCTTCATTTCTCATAGAGATCATGAAACATGCAAAATGTACATAAATATTTTCGCGGTTGTTTGTGGAACGCCAAAAAAACTTTGTGTGCCAATTTTTTTGCATATTCACACACTTTTCCAATATACCCACATACTTTTCAAACTTATGCTCAAAACGTTTTAATACATATACATCCTTTTTTTAAAGAAACTGCATTTTAAGAAAAGTATGTGTAAATATATTAACATATGTGCACAGAAGGCAGATACGGTGTTCCATAGTTGTGTCTACCATCTATACTACTAAATGGAGAGAACTGAATTTGGGGACGGCTGCTTTTGATTCATTGTCAATTGGTTATACATTTATTTATGCCAGCAATGTAGGGTTCTTACTGAATTTTAACAAGACCCAATATATAGTCATCGTCTATTGGGGATTTTTGATGGAAAGGGGAAAAGTTCAACTGCATCGCTCGGCCATTCCGGACATCTGTTCTAAATTTACCATTTCATGTAACTAATCAGTTTCTGCTCGACTGTTTCAATATATATATATGAGAGTTCATTCAACAAAATGAGAACTTTACACGCACATTTATTGGGTATAATGTACTTATATTCATTTCTCCCCTCCCCAAGCGGCTCAATTAATGGTAATGAACACATTCCACAAATGGTGTAATAGAAAGCCATGAATGCCCGATATAAGTTTTTTATTGGTATAAAATGAGGGTGTTGATTGGTTAACGCAATTCTGTGTACGTCATTTTTGGAAAAATTACTCTGTTTCGACAAATTCAAAGGCAAATGATATTGGGTTCAGTTTGTGAATTGAGAAATGTGTGGGTGCACTTTAACTTTCTTCGACACAATTACACCACCATCAGTTTAAGGATGGCTAGAGGCAAAGACAACTGTTGTACCGAAAAGAAGGGATGTTGTTATTTTTTCTAAAAAAAATGTATGACAAATTTGCGCAAATGTAAATAGCCGTCAATTTGATGTTAGTTGATAGTATCTACGTTCACGGAAGTTCTAATGGCAGGGAAAATAATCATTTTCTTTGTCTTGCAATACCTTAAAAGTTACATTTTATTTCTCTGATAAATTTAATAATTATATGTTCAACAAAAGAGACATATCGGTCCCTAACATATGTTTCCGTATGTTTTTTAAAGATATTCGAAATATTATTTAGCCACAAGGTAATGACAAAAATACCGGCGACAAATTTGGAGGCTCCAGCGAGATGCCAGCTATACATTCTGCTTGATTTACTTGTTAATTTCATCATTTTCTTGGTTTATTTCGTCGTTCAACTTAGATTTGGCCAAGCGACTGAATGTTTAATTTTCATCGTAGTTTGGCTCATCGACTAACGACATATATTAAGTTTGGCCCAACGACTCAATATATTTATAATTTTCGTCGTAGTTTGGCACAACGACTTCTATACATTCAACGACAAATTTATTTCAATAGATGGTAATGCGAATTGCAGAAATATTAATTCAGCGACAATGAAATAGAAGTCGTCGTCATGAAATGATCGAAAAATTGTATTTTTCAGATTACGTGTACATGTTAGGTGTAATGCATGATTGAAGCACGAGTCCTTGCACTTACCTTTTTGCACTTTTGACTGGTGACTGAAATTAAGGTGAGTTGATCATGACCTGTATCATCAATCATTAATTCATCAATCATTTAGTGTATTGTCATGCGTAATTTGTTGTGTTTTGTTTGTATACAAATACTTTTTGACTAGTTTTCAAAATTATGGCAGATAATAAATCTAGATTAAGAGTGAGAAAGCATTGGACGAAAAAGATGTTCAGAAAATGATTCAGTATCTAACTGAACATACAAAGTATAAAGCGGTGACTGAGGATGAATTTAATTCGATGTTTCATAGACACGGTACCCCAAAACAGGTACTGGGACATGAAAATGAGGAAATGCTCCTCCTAGACTTCCAAAAAGACCATCCGCTACGCCAGTTAGAAATTTGACGTCGTCTGCTATTAATAATAATTTGTCAAACTGGCAGAGACCCAGACTCGCAAACAGTTTCTGACTATGGTATGAAATTAGAGTCAATTTTGCAGTCGGCTATTGAAAAGGGTCATATTAGTCCGGAATCCTAAGATGAAATGTTGAGGTCTAAATTTTGTTCGGGTCTTAGTTTGTTGAGAAATGCATGTAGGCATAAGTATGACACGATTAAGAATTTTGACAGGTTAAGGAGAGAAATACGAGCAATTTAGTTGGATTTAGTGAACTCGTCGAAGTCGAACGAAAGATTGCCAGTTCAACAAAATTCTATTTCTGTTGAATTTCAGAAGCTTACGTAAGTATTGAAAAAGCTTGACTGCTTAAATAGGCGAATGAATTCGATGGAAACGGAAGTAAAAGAACTTAAAAGTAAACATCAAAAAATTTAGAGGTAATTTTTACAGAGGTCACAATAGAGGACAAGGTCAGTTTAGAGGTAACAAGACTAGTGAAGTTAAAGGTGATAATTTAAACGGGGAGTAGTCTCTAATGAAGGGCAAATTTGGGACTTTGCTATTTCATTTGATGAAAAAAAATAATCCTGATAAAACAGAAAATTTGTGCAAAAGAATGGTTGATTCGTCAAACGAGGCGGAAGTTGAAATAAATGGTTGTAAATGTAAGGCTCTTGTGGACAGTGGATCAATGATATCCACTATTTCTGAGTCGGTTTTGAAAAATCTTAACCCAGTACATGAGATTTTCAGTTTGCAAATTTTTTTATTGTCAGTCAGTGTGGCAAGCGGTGAAAAACTTCCGTATTTAAGTTACGTTGAGGTTGAGTTGAAGGTTCCTTTTGTAAATGGGAAAAGTTTTCAAGTGCCTTTGCTTGTAGTTCTTGTTACAGATTATAATAGTAAAGTTCCGGTTGTGATCGGTACTAATGTTTTGAATTTATTCAAATATGATATGAGTGAGAATACATCTGGAAAAATTCCGAAAGCTTGGAATGTAGTCACGAGTGAAAGTCTGGTTCATTCCACAAATAAAAGAGTTGTAAAGTTGATGCCTATGTCTATTAAAACAGTGTCTGGAATGGTTAGTGCTCAAGGTGACACAGGGTCTACCGTAGTTACTGAGAATTTAGATTGTGAATTGTCAGATAGGGTATCAGTATGTCCTAGGGTTTTAAAATTGAAGAAATCTGGTAAATGCAGAATTCCTATTCGGATTTTTAATATGACGGCAAAAATTGTTGAAATTAAGCCAAATTCTATCTTATGTGGACTTAGTGATGTCAAGTTTATACGCAATAACGATCCTTTCGATGATAGTGTTCAATCTGTAGATAGTTCCAAAACCAAGAGTGATGTTTTAGAGGAAGATATAAAGAAACTCGGTTGTAAGGTTGATGAAAATTTATCTGGTGAGGGTAGACAAAAACTGTTCAGCTTGTTAGGCAAATGGAAGTCCGTGTTTTCAACAGGTCCTACAGATCTTGGGTATACAACATTAGTCGAGCATGAAATTAAGCTGTCTGATGATACCCCGTCTAAAGAACCTTATATATTAGACGGATACCCCCTTCTATGTTCAACAAAATACGTGAACATCTCAAGGAAATGATTGAATGTGGAGCGATTAGGGAATCGAACAGTCCTTTTTCAAGTAATGTAGTTTTAGTCCGTAAGAAAGATAACAGTTTAAGGCTCTGTTTAAATTTCGGGAGAATTAATCGACGGACCATAAAAGACGCTCGTCCTTTGCCTAGGGTGGACGAGGTGATAGATTGTCTTTCAGGCTCGAAAAATTATTCAAAAATAGATTTATATTGCACCAATTCCCAAGTTATTCCTTGAGAGAAAAATAGGACAACAACTGTGCAAGCTACTTCACTAAGTTTTTTGGTAAAGACATAAATAAAACAAAATATCCCATAAACGTCATTTATTAAATGACGGTAATCAAACAGTAAAAATAAGTAACATATGTACATTAAATAGGAGTGTCACTGTCAGAGATGAGAAAAATAATATAAAATTGATAATACAGTTGACACTCCCTAAAAAGTAAACAAATTTCCTTACAACAAAAAAGGTATGGCCTAAAAAACGGCCATAGCTGACATTGAACAGTCAATAGCGCCGCCGCCATACCTGGAGTATCGAGCACAGGGAGGTTCGGGATAAAATCAAAAGAATAAAACAATATATTCAACACATTAGAACACATACAAGTAAGAGTAATACTACAATACAGCGTGTACATTTACCGAAGCAGCCACATGCTGACCAACAGTACATACAATTTAACAGATACCTACATGTATATATGGTATAACAAATATTATGTCGGAAATGAAACATGAGCCATCAGCTAGCACTGGTGACAACTTTGTCACCAATACGAAACATAATTATATCTAAGCAACAGATTGCCCTTTGGTTTGACTAACGCAGTAGCTGCATTTGAGAGAGTGTCTGATATTTTTGGATGATATTATCATTTTTTCAAAGACTGTTGAGGAACATTTGGAAAGGTTAGATTCTGTTTTTCGTCGTTTGAAGGAAAGTGGTTTGAAGTTGAAGAGTTCTAGTTGCGAATTTTTTAAAACAGAGGTCAAATATTTAGGTTTTGTGGTTTCAGGAGAAGGTATTAAACCAGATGACGAGAAGATTTAGGTAGTAAAAAACTGGCCAGACCTACAGAATGTAAAGGATTTGAGGAAATTTTTGGGAGTCACCTCGTATTATAGAAAATTTGTAAAAGATTATGGGAAAATAGTGAAACCTCTTAACGATCTTCTTGTGGGTCATTGTACCATTGTAAAGGGTAGGAAGAAGTCTAAGACTAAACCGAAACCACGACAATGGGGTGATCTGGAGGAAAACGCCTAGAAAACTACTGTAGAAGAATTGGTCAGTCCTCCCATATTAGCATATGCTGACTATAACCTCCCATTGGTAGTGCATACAGATGCGAGTGGTGATGGTTTAGGTGCAGTTTTGTATCAGTGTCAAAATGGAGTTGAAAGGGTAAAAACATACGCAAGCAGAAGTTCTGAAAAGTTATATCCTGCACATAAGAGGGAATTTCATGATTATATTTGTGCAAACCGTTTTGAGGTAAAAACGGATAATAACCCTTTGACTTATGTCATGAATAAAGCTAAGCTCGATGCTACTTCTCATCGATGGGTTGCTTCATTGGCAGACTATATTTTTTCTATCACTTATGGAAGTGGTAAATCAAATGTCGATGCCGATGTCTTGTCTAGAATAGATTCAGGGAAGAGTATTAAAAGTGAGGTTGTCAAAGCAGTTTGTACGTCCATAGTTGTTTCTGAGAATACTGGTATAGAAAGAGTATTGTTAGCCGAAAGTGTAAATTCAGTTGAGTCCGATGATGTGAATGGTCCTATAGATTTGTGTGATATAAATTGGGCCGATGAGCAATTAGCCGACCCGAATATTTCAGAGGTCCGAAGGCTTTTGAAAACTGGCCATAAGCCAAGGAAGCGTGTTATTGCACAGAAACCGCGTAAAGTAAGAAAGTTGTTGAATGAGTGGGAAATGTTGTATTTAAAGGACGGTGTTTTATACAGAAGTGGTAGTTGACAGAGTGATAAGGTCCAACAACTGGTATTACCCGATGTTTACCGTAATGTGGCTCTCACGGGTCTTCATGACGATGTCGGTCATCGGGGCGCGATCGAACATTATTTTTGGTCAAATCACAATTTTTTCTGACCTGGCATGGATAAGGATGTTAAAAATAAGGTATCCAATTGTCCAAACTGTATTTTGCGGAAATCAAAGGTAAAGAATGCTGCTGAAATGGTTAGCATCAAGTCATTTCAACCGTTAGAACTGATCTGTATAGACTCTTTGAGCCTGTCGAAATCCAATCCATGTCCACTTCGGGCAATAAACAATATGCACATGGACAATTTATGTTATTTGTCAATAGACAAAATTTTTATCATAGCCAATTCTTAGTTATATCAAGTGGATCTAAGTTGTTTTCTTGTATAATCTTTCTTACTCTAAAACCATATGGGTAGTCATTTTTATCCATTTATGTGAATAAATTAGTTTATATTCTTGACAATCATTTAATAACTTGTTGGCTGGATTAGATGGATTCTGTTTACACCTTGCATGATATTTAACAGTTAGTTGTAATGGCATTTCCCCTTACTCTGCTAAGACCTTATCAAGGTGGGTGGACTGAATTACATTTAAAACTATTGTTAGCCCTTTAGCTTGTATTTTGTCAATTTTTAGTTTGATATAGGGTGAAGCTGAATTGAAAGCTTGGCAGCCATATTCTAATATTGATCGTAATAAGGACCTATAAAGCAGCAATAGAGATTCGGTGTCCATACCAAAATTATTGGCTTTTACCTATCCTAATAGATTTATAATGGGTTTGGATCTTTCCACCAAGTATTGAAAATGATGTTTCCATGTGAGGTGTTTATCAAAGATAAGACCCAAAAATTTGACATTAGTTTGGAATTTTATTGGTTTGTTAATTAGAAATAGACTAACTGATGTTTCTTTTTTGTCGCCAAAAATGATACCTACTGTTTTACTTTGAGATATTTGAAAGCCCAATTTTGTTTTACCATTTACTAATGGCATTTAATGTCTGTTGAAAAAAACTAATGCTTGTCTATTGACAGTCCATGTATAACACCTGTCTCGTTAAGGAAACGTATCTAAAGTCCTGTATTTTTATCTGGTTTAATCAAATTAATATTTAATACACAACATAAAGATGACACTTGAAGTAAGCGGAAATATAAACGTCTAAACATGAGACAATTGTATGTGATGTTGTTTGATTTTTGTCGTTTATTAACCCTTTCAGTGGATAAACTCCGTTACAAAATTGGTATTCTAGAAATTAGTTCTAAAAACTTAATCAGCACGAAAAAAATGTCTTAAATTTTTAAGCACTTTAGCGCGAAAATATTTTTCGCAGTCTCTTTCGGAATTGTTTGTCAAATAGTCCATAAATCAAAGGATTTGCAATGTTATTGATAATGTATGAAGTGTACAGAAATCTATACAATGGAAGAAACTTTCCGAATGTATTTTCCACGAAACTGTTGTCGCTAACTTCCATAAGTTCGAGGGATCGTAATGGAATGAATGAGATGACACATACAATAGTGATGGTGACAAACATTAGGGAGAAACGATGTTGTCTGAAGGTATCCCTTATTTTCTTTGTTTGACCTCTGACACTGAAATTTGCGATTGATGAGTTTGATATTTTTCTTGTCAGTTTCCTATTTAGACTATTTGTGCATTGTTTTGTTTGAAATTGGACTTCGGCTTCTGATGTCAGTTCGCTTCTTGAGGTTTTTTGTTTCATCATTCTTTCCATAGTACCATCATTATTAGAGCTGTCGAGTCGTGAGTCAGACGGGTTTTCTGAATCAGTCGTTGAAAAATCTGTCGTCTGCCTGTCTTTGTTCGGTCGTTTTCTCCCAGGAAACCTTTTCCGCTGTCTGTAGATTTTCCGAACAACCATGAAATACAGGAAGCATACCGAAATTATTCCAGTGATACAACACAACATAAATACACCATTATAGATTAAAAGTTTGCTTGATCCTACATATTTCCCTGCATATTTGCATGCCTTCCCCTTGTATCCGAGACGCGTAACATCGGCAATACCATAAAATATGACCGCGGGAAAGCCCAAAATAGCGGACATCAAAACAGAAAGAAACACTAGAAATTTCTGTACAAATGGAGTCATTTGTTTACCAAAGGGTTTACAAACGAGTTGGTATCTTTGAATAGCAATCACTAATAAAATGAAGGCAGACGTTAATGCAGTCACGTGACACAAAACTCTTAAAAGTTTGCAGAATAAGTCGTTTGAAAAATTAAGTTGCATCATGTCCAATACAATTGTGAAGACACAGTTAACTACACATGATATCATGTCGACTATTGCTAAAACAAGAATAAAGTATTTGTTGTTGACATTTCCTTTAGTTGCAAACGCGTATACATATATAACAAATAAATTTCCAATTATTCCCAATGTCAAATACACAAATGTCACAATGAAGTTTGGTATCGCATTTAAAGTTAATTGGTAATTGGCATTCTCGTCCGATGCATTCATTTCTAGAAATATTAAGCAATGATGGCCACGTAAGATCTGTTTAAGGAAAAAAGAGACTATTGTGTTTTTAGTCCAAATCCGACTGATGCTTTGCTTATCCCAAACAATTTGGTATATACTAATGATTTGTTATGATATATACGTTCTTAAATAATTTCCCTGTTCAAATACGCAGCTATCAAAAGACATGACTTAACAATGATTTTTCCGGAAAAGTCAACACTATTTTAATGAAACGTGTATTTGAAACATAGTGGATAAATCCTGTTTCATCAATTTCCACTGATTATTTGTTTTCAGGATATAATTGTTCGAAAAGTACTTATAGTTGGTTAAATCATTTGAAATCAATTATAAGTGAAATGTGATTGAGTCAGGTTAGAAATTTTCAAAACTGAAGGTTGTCTCGGCCTTTATCCAAATCACTTCATTAAGTCAAAATACAATGTCGACATAGTAAGTAGTAGTTTTTGTAAGAATGATGCAAAATCTGAAAAAGAATGTGATACACCCCATAGAAAGGCTACATAGTTTAGTTGTTCTATGGGTCTTTATTCTGCAATGTATAATTATTCATTCCAATATGGCTGCTATTGGAAGACAATCAACATCATTTACAGAGTTATCTCCCTTATTTTTTAAATCTACAGTGCATTCTATATAATTTTTGTCTCCTAAGAACACGGGTTGTATGAAAAACCGGATGTTAATTTCTGTTTACTATGGCAGTTCAAACAAAATATCAAAAATAAAGATATGTACGCTTTACACCCATGAATCACATTTTGTATGAGTCTTAGCTGAAGAACTACTTAAGTAATTGTTTAAAAGCTCAAAAAAGTTTAAAGAAAATTGAAATTTTTACTTTTAAAAATGTGACTTTTTTACCAACAGTAATTTAGAAGTTTAAAAAAATATTAAACCAAATATTTTGATGTTTTATTGTGTTGACATCTTCAGAAAAAAAAAACAATTTGAAATGTAGAAACTAAAATCAGATCAGATTTATTCTTTGTAATTCAGTTAAAACTCTCTGTAAACAAAGTTTAAAAACAACGTGCTCAAATGATTTTTTGTGTACATTTTGAATCCCTTGTTTTGGTAGATTTCTACGGGTGTTGAATTGTGTAACATTTTTTTCCATACTTTTTGTGCCTGCTCCAAGTCAGGAATTTCTGGTCTTTGTTTGTCTTGTTACGCTTCCACTTTTAGCTTCCAGTTTACTTTTATGTTACTTGATTATATATTGTGGTGTGAGGGTTTCCCAGTCGTTCATTGAAAAAGTATGGGTGGCCTTGTATTGAAATATGTCATCCCGATGGTGTTGTTTTTTTTTCTTTGACATATTGACCATATCCATTCATTTTTTATATTTCGTTAAGTAGCATACTTTTTTTATTAAACATATATATGTGCAACAACAATTATTAACGGTAGTAGTATAGGTCCCTGTCAGGTTAAATCTTAAAACGCTACATAAACCTGACTAACGATGAAAACTTCTATGTGCGTGATGTTGTGATTCAAAACACTCTGAATAAATATTTCTGATAACTTAAACTGTAAAAGTTATAATCTTTATAGAAATTATAATTTCAATCTAATTAATATATGCCGTTTTCGTTTATCATTATTTGTTTTTCACCTTTTACGGCCTCGGCGATGACAGTTTTTTACAATATGTGCATATTGTATACAAAAACGGTCATCATCACTTCCAGTGTTTCTAAAAAGCAGAGGACGTTTACCCTACCGGTGCACCTTGTCCATGCTCTCAGTTTTTACCAGAGTCCTAGTTGCTCATTTACTTTTGTTACTTTGTACATTGTGTATGTATGATTTTAGTTACTTTATGTTCTTTGTTGTTTATGTCTGTTTTCCATGTCTGGTCCTTGTCCCTTGATTGACCTCTTTTGATTACCGCTATAACCTTGGTTTTCTTGGTTACTCCTCTACAAAAATAGAGTTAATTAAAGGCATTGTTTTATTCAAAAAAATATTTTAAGACTACGGTTATTAGAAGCCCTTATTTACTTCGAATATTGAAATTGACAACTATAGAGTACACATTATCTTTTCAATATAGGTAATTTTTGGTAGGAAATTTTGCTACACATTAATTTTATCAAGAAATCCGCAAGTCTAGCCATTTTGTCCCACGCTCAAGTATTTGCATTTAAAGCTACACTCCCTGAGATGATCACGTTTCCTATTTTAGCGTTCGTGCATCAGTAATCGTGCGTTTACACATTGTTTTGCGTTCATTTAAATGCACGATAAACGCACGATAGGAGCGTTCGTTTATTTTTGTACTTTTATTATTTCCTTGATTTAACTTATTTTTATATTATTATCATAAATTCATATAATGTCATTTTTTTTCTCTTTTATTTTCTGGCTTCATTATATGTCAATATTATCATTCTTTGTTCGTCTATGGAGCATTTAAACGCATGATATGAGCGTCGTCTATCGTGCGTTTAAACGCACGCTTGGAGCGTTCGTTTATCGTGTGTTTAAACGCACGCTTGGAGCGTTCGTATATCGTGCGTTCCTTTAAATGCACGATAGAAGCGTTCGTTTATCGTGCGTTTGGGTATCGTACATGCCGGAAACCTAAACCTGTCAAGGAGTGTATATTGTGTCAGATATGTGGCCATAGAAAAACATTTGTATATTTTCTAAAAGTATATACAATCAACTTGTTATAAGTACATGAAAGAGTAATCAAGAGAACCAAGGTTATACACACCTTGAAACGTTCACGTTTCCCCTTTTAGCGTTCGTGCATCGTTTATTGTGCGTTTACACATCGTTTTGCGTTCGTTTAAACGTACTATGAACGCACCATAGAAGCATTCAATTAAATGCACGATATGAGCGTTCGTTTAAACGCACGATAGGAGCGCTAGTCAACAAAGTGTAGTTCGTTTCCTGTTGTCATACACTTGAAAATAAGATAATTAAAATATATGAGTTTTTTTATGTGGTAAATTGCAACGATCTTATTATTAAAAGGGCATATTTCGGATAATTAAAAAAAAATACTTTTTACACATCTGATTTGTAAATTTTACATGTTTGAAATTGACAGAAAGGTTGAGTTTGAGATTTGGTCGCATTCTCTGAACATTGTTATCTTACATTGTATCGATAAAAGCATAAAGAACTAATTTCATGTATATTTATGTTGATCAAAGCATGTTGCCATATCAAAATTTTGAAAAAAATAGTAACAAAGCAGTCAAAAACGTTGGTTTAAAGAAACGTCCCATATTCTACAAATTAGCATGCACATGCTGTGACGTAACAAAAGTGGATTACCTTGTAAAGCGGTAGACCGGTTTCCAAAAAATTAAATCGAAATTTTACGAAATGTAACATCTCGTTTATCTTTCTTTCGACGAAACGTTATTTTTTTCATCAATTCGATTTCTGTCGAGCGAAAAGACTGACTGGAAATGAGTTACTTATTCTTCAGTCACTATTTCATTGGTATCTAGCAGAATATTGTTGATAATAATTATTTAGTTCATTATAAAGTTTGCAGATATTAGGTTACTCCTAATCAGGGACCATACAAAACTTTGATCATGATCCACGGATTCCTCAATTTCACGGCTTGCATTGGATATATATGCATCGAACGCCTCTTACAATTGTTTTCAAAATGCAAATTTGCTTTTTATAATCCCTTGAATGAATATCATTGATGTCGTTATTTCTACCGTTGAAGATCTGCAGTGGTCGTTTCATCATGAAAAGCTTCACAGTATATGTCCAGTAAGGTTAAAGATGTTTAACGAACTCTCTGTGAGGTAGAACGTCCTTATCAGCACCCAGAGTGGGATTTACCATGCCGTTATAGAATGATTCGATATTTACATTGGGTGGTTTAATTTTCCATGAAAAACTGCATACGAATATCCGTTCACTGCACCAGACAGATTGTATTGCCTTTTTCCATTTAACTTGACTTTTGTTACATCGGCAGTTATAAATTCATAGTAGAATAATCTCGAAGATAACGTAAGAGTGCATCGTATTGGTTAGTGATTAGATACATTCATAAAACAGTACATCGTCTGATACATAAGTGTTCGACATTTAACGTACATCGTGATGACTAGTCAGAATTTTGTCTATCGCTGGTTTTGGTCCATCAAGGTATGACTGAAAGTTCTAATATGACGTCTTCATAGCGTCAAACAGTATATATCGGTACAACCCCACCTTTGGCACCTGCGCACTGTCTCTTTTCTTTCGCTGTCGCTTCGAGACAAAACACTCATTTAAAAACGTTTACGCAATGATTTAACGGCTGAGAGGTTTTCTAATTGAAATCAATTATATAAATACACACATTTAACACATATGGTAGAGGGGGTAGATTTGTACTCATTTTAACATGGGTTTGGCATTTATATTCTCATTTAACACCGAGCAACATATATGTTAAAATGAGAACAAATCTAACCCCATCAAGAATTATTTCTTAAGTATATACTGGATAATTTGCTCCATGTTTTATAAGTTACGTTCATCCATGAAATAGTTTACTTCATTACTGCGCTTGTCATAGTTGACTGAACATCTTTGGCCTTCGAGTTTACGGTTGAAGTCCCCTAATAAAATTACAGTTCCACTATTTGAGTGCACATTGTATGCATCGATCAATGTCTCTTGTTCCTATAGAAATAAATCAGTTCGTGTGTGATGGCGGCAAATACATTGCAATTAACAGATACTGTATTTTGAAATACTCAGATCTCTTACCACAAATCGTTAATTTGAGATGTCTAAGAAATGCACGAATTGATGTAGTAGTATCGATCTAACAAAAGCAATACCACCTCCAGTATTGAAATTGAAAGATTCGGGGGATCATCATCCATGGCTTTACTATATTCCAACGAAATTCATTGTATTCAGTGTCAAGCTCCGAAACAGCGTCTGACGTTAAAGATTCAGTCTAGACCTGCAGCCAGAAACCACGTTCACGTAAAATATATTCGTCACAAGAGTCTGTATTTAACTTTTGACGTGATGACTTCGGTGTTCATGCAACATGTTTGTGATAAGCACTTTTAATAACAGAAATCTTCCTTTGGCATTAACTATGACAATAACATAGTTTTCTTGAATTATTATAACGACAATAGGTATGATGTATATTTCAAAGAGACACCAACCACACCGAGACGAAAATGTAAACCCAAGGCTACCGATTGGTATTCAATGAATGACGAGGAATTCCTCATACCACAAGGTAGGCTGCAGCTGGCTCCAAAACATTATTATACTCTGATACAGCGAAAGAACTGTCCCTATGTAATTGAATGAATGATAGGTATTATAATTGTACACGGTAATGATAATAATGATTATAATAATAATTAATACAGAATAACGGCAGTTTTGAAGTGGAGACAGAAATTATCATACTGAGACCGAAAAGGGGAGATGTGATGTTCTGTCGAAAATGCTGAAAACTCTGTATATCGAAAACAGCACAGTCGATTTGATGTAACGTTTCCATTGGAAGATATTACACCTCTGTATAAAACAGAGATATATTTGACCCCATGATTGCCAAATTTCCTCTTCAATACAAAGCCTCATTAAATGTTTTATTTGTAATGCTACTCATGAGTCGCATGTCTGATTTCAACCATGGTAAGATACGAAAATTTCACATGGCTTAAAATATAAACACAATGTGAAGAATTGCAGAAAGAAATTTTGTTTACTTTCCATGCAGTAGACAAAATAAATTTAAAAAATAACACTACTACATGTACTGCAACTAATTAAAATATAGTTTTAATTAAAAATAAATGGCACAAGAGACAAGATTTCAGCTGGCTAGATACAGACAATAACATAATTGCTGAGAGACATACACTAATATAGCTTTCTAATTCGTATTCATCAAATATTTAAAGATTATGACGCACATTGTTGCCAAATTTATGTATAAAAACAGTTGAAAATAATGAATTTTGTTGTTTTACGGATACACTTACATTCAGAAGACTATGTCGTCACCCAATAACTTATATCTTGACAAATAATTAGTATACTTACTAAAATTATTTCCTGGGTGTGGACACTATTTCTTCGTCATATGCATCCACAGAAAATGGCCACGAAATACAAACTTCTCGAATTTGAGTAAACTTTAGTCATTCCTATCTTGAAATTCAAGGATTTTCTATTAATCATTATGGTTAAGAAATAATTCGTAGATTTGTGCTCATTTTAAAATGGGTACGACATTTACATTCGATTACTATATAAATAGCAGTGTTCCCAGTGAAATAAATTTCCATAATTAACACCGTACAATAAATTCGGTAATTACACTCTCGGACTTTCTCCCGCCAAAACGTCACAACTTTGAAATTAATACGCCGTTCACAAAATTTGAAATTTATGTTAAAAATAGCAATGAATAATCGAGAAAATCTGTATAAATGCGAATTACCAAAATATGACCACTTATACTAAGAATAAAGTAAGATTTAACTCGTGCGCGGAACAAGTTCTGCACACTCGTTAAATTTCTGCGTTCTTCGGCATTCGTGATAATATTTTGGTTTTGGCTATTTACTCCTTCCAATTAATAATCCTATCAATATTTAACACCGAGCGACAGCGACTCGGACTCAGTTGCACCGGTATGGTAAGCGTCCTCTGCTTTTCTAGAAACACCCGCCGAGTTGCTCATAAAAAGTCCGGGGTAGACAAACGAGGAAAGGAAAACTATGACCCGTTGAATAAATCAGTTTTCATGGTGCAGACGGATACGCCATAACGATCCACGAGTTCATGATGACGACCATAAAACTTCTGTAGTGATGACTTCAATTTTGTAGTAACATAACCCTAGGGTTCTAGAAGCCTATTTGTTAGAGTTATAGGGCGATACAAAAAGTCCGCGTGGTTTCGGCAATCTTTGGCATAACGTATCAGTTGTGATATTAACACTCCATACGCAGGTGCCGGAGGAATGTTGCCACAGATGAAAGGAAAGTTGACAATTCTGAATGAAAAGTCATCACGTTTGTCGTAAAGTTTGGTCAATAGTATTCCTTTACCATCGATTTCTAAGTGTAGGTCAAGATATGAGGCTGACTTCACAGTGTGTGGAGTATCCTTTTTCTCAAGTTCTTTTGGGTAGATGTGATGTATAAAATCCCTTAAATTAGGATTGTTTAAAGATAATATGTCATCTATATAGCGGAAACTGAGATTGAAGGAGACTGTTGACTTTTAATATAAGTGCTATAATGGTCATGCTAAAAATCTTGAAATACAATGCGTAAAAACACGTCCTTTACACCTGCTTTGAATAGGTGACCTTTTTTTCAATTTTCAGGATACAAGTACTTATCTTGGTTGATTGTTTTAAGATAATATCTTCCTGTTCGATTAATCTACACTTAATACTTTAAGCACATGTAAGCGAGGCATGTTTCCAAAGTCTACACACTTTTTGAACTAAAACTGTTGTTAATGTTACGTATACAGCACTTTTATATCCTTAAAGCTGTTCTGGCAAGACTCGTAACTATAAAAGGGAAATCAAGGGAACCAGAACATAAAGAAACACATGTAAAAACCATAATATCACTTAAAGACAACACCTCACTATTTTCAAATATCCAATTAATATGTTTTTAAATTCTTCATAACATCAATTCTGACTGTGCTTACTGTGAAAGATTTTACGATAATTCATCAAAGTTTTATCTAATGTGTGACAAATATGTTAACAGAATGCCAAAAGATGTTGCCAAATATTAGGTAATATGATTTGCATAGCGTTTTTTTGTTTTTTTTTGTTTTTGTTTTGTTTTTGTTTTTTTTTTTTTTGTTTTTTGTTTTTTTTGGGGTTTTTTTTTTTTTTACTAAATCTTTCAAACACGCTAAGAGATTCAAAATTTACCAAAAAAAAGAATTTTAGCACATTTTCTTTTTTAACTTGTTTCCAAAGGGTTTTTTTTAACCATAATAACAATAAATCAGATGTCATATATCAACTTCCATCTATAAAACGGCGACTATATTTAGATATAGAAGAAAACCTTTATGCTAAATCATTGTTTTTTTTAATTTTTTATGTGAATAAAAAAATCTGACAACTACAACTTTTTATCTGCTTCCGACAAAGAGATGGGATCAAATATGTGTATGTGTGGGCGAAACTTATTAAGTCACTGTCTTTGTAAGAATCATGCAAAATCTGAAAAATGTGATATACCCCCTAAAACGTTACATATTTTTATTTTTGTAATTAAGTTGTGTTATAGGTCTATATTGTGAAATGTGTAATTATTCATTCATATCTGCCTGCTCTTAGGAGATAATCAACATTGAAAATCCAATAGATGTATTTGAGTGTCATTTACAGAGTTATTTCCCTTAATTTTGAAATCTATAGTGCATTCTATATAATTTGTTTCTCATATGAACATGGATTATATGAAAAACCACATGTTACTTTCTGTTAACTATGACATTTTAAATAAAATATCAAAAATAAAAATATGTAGGCTTTCCAACCATGAATCATATTTTGCATGATTCTTATTGGGAGTGCTAATTAATAGCTTTACAACGTAATCATTATTGAAGATTATATTTGCAATACCAACTATGATATTGATGTATTCTTCATTTACTTATAATAATTTGAATAGGTAATTTTGTTATTCTTTTATAATTAAAAACAGAACTTTTTATTGTAAGGTGTTAGGAACTTATAATAAAATTACTAGAAAAGAGGAGACTTACGCCTACTGAAAGAGAAAACCCAATCATACTGACGTACTCGAACCGTTATTATTTAATAAAACACATCAAATGTCGTCAAAAATAACATTTCTGATATCTAACCGTTTTAATATGTTCCATCTGTATCGGCATCCTCAAAAGTAACCTGTCGAGGCTACACGGAATATGCGCACCGTGCTTAATTTCTTACAAATAAGCTATTCGTACAAAGTCATGTGCACCAAAAATGCATTTGCATGAATGCAGATACCGAAGTATTGGTTGATCTTTTTCATAATCATTGGGGTAAAGCTGATGACCGTAACGGCTTTTACGGACCTCTCATGATGGCGGAGCAATACTTGGGCAAGAATTTTTTTTTTTCATATAGTTTTTTTTTTCTTTTCAAGATATTGAATAATAAACAAACAGTTGGTAATTCTTCCTAGCTTGGAATTTTAAGCGGGAAGCATAGGTGCAAAATGTATGATTTATGAATATTCATGAGATAAAATTATCGACGGGATGACCGTAACGGAGAATCGTATTTTTCAAAGGATGACCATAACATTCGACAATGGATGTCCGTAACATACAGACACAGAAATATATCGTGATGAATGATTATCGATAATACACTCTACGCAAGAAACTATCATCATTAAAGTTTCTGAAGTCTTGTATTGTTGCAGAGACATAGCTGTATGTAAATTTTCATGCTTTGATAGTTCCTTTAAATCTATCAGCGTCATTTAAACCTTTGAGCATCATTTGCGTGCCAGAAATCACTTAATATACACATAAATGTATGATTATTTACTTAGAAATATTTCCTACACAGAAAAACATCGGAAGTAATAGGAAGCGACAACGGGAAACGGCGACAGAATTAACAAGTTATCCTCTATACAAGGATTGGATAAAATCAAGAATAGGAAAAACTGAGGGGATAAGTAGGGTTGAGAAAACACTCACGTTTGAAATCTTACTTAAACGGACATTAAAAATGAAAATTTGCTGTGAAAGTTATATATTTTGTCATTAAGCATTGTGGTTTGAAAAAAAAACATCCGAATAGAATTGATAATTATATTTGCTATATTTAAAAAAGGGTGTTCATAAATATGATATGAAAATTGACATTGTTGAACAATATATCCTATATCAACAATGTTAATAAACCTAATTCATTTCTAATCTGTGCTATGAATGAACCTTTTTATCAATTCTATTTGCTGCATTAATAAAAAAAAACAATGTTCATTATAACGATCTGAAAACTGACATCGTAGAATAATATACTAATTGACAAAACATAACAATGGAGCAGAGGCGAAGAACTAAACAAAATCAAACACTTCCACGTTTTTGTAAAGGTGTTCAATACTTTCAATTAGATGCATATGCATTGTACCTGCAATTAAGTTTCACACGTAGCTAAACAATATATATATTTATTCTGTTACAAATTAACAGAACTTTTAGATACGCAAATTTATAATCATCCACAAGACAAACAGTGACCGAAGTAATTTCTCTTTGGATTGTTTTAAGTTTAAAAATTCCAGTTACAACAAACATGATAGAGATTAGAATTAATTGTAAGTCTCTGTAAGAATCAGTCAGTGAGTGAAACATGGTATGAAAAAAACCCATCATTTTGAAAGTATAATTTGACTACTTGCACCATCAGAATCAAAGAAAACAGACAGGATTTTCCATATCATATTGAACTGCACTGAAAAAGAACATTTCAAGGGCAGATAACTCTGTCAAAAAGCTTATTTTCTAACATTCTATTGAAAAATTTCTGAGCAAAGCCAGTGATGCAGATAACAAATAACGTTATTTTCAAATAGAGAAGGTATCCATTAGTGATATTACATTGTCAGATCAATGAGTTTTTTGACATGCATGCTCTAATTTTTCCCATTTTTACTGATACTTACAAACACTTACACTTACAAATTTTCATCTTTTAATCAGTTTATTTTAACAAGTCACTGTAGAATGACTTTTGGGGATTTATTTTCCGAATGTTATTGACAGACCGTGTGTTTACTTATGTATTGGTCTTTGTTGCGTTTATTGCAACGGTATAAATAAATTTTTGAAGAAAAGAAAGAAAAAACTAAGATACCAACCATTACATTATATAATTTTCAGGCTGTACAAATGCTTCAGGCAGTAACTTATCATCAGCAGCGTACGAATCAATTTCATGGTAAATCAGAAACAGAACTAAATACCAACACCGACCTGCTAAATTATATAAAGGATTTAAACCCATTATAAAAAATCACGGTGATCAACTTCATTTTGTTGATAGAATTTAATCAATGAAAGCGGAAAAAACATTCCATCGACCTTTGTCTTGTTAACATTAGTACCTAGTAGATGTATCTTAGAGCATCAGAACGCATTCAATTTAGAACGTGTCTTTACGTGTGAAAATATATTATTGTAAATAAACTAATAGGAGATGGAGAATTTGCGTAATAAACTTCATCTGTTTTGACCTTCAAACGTATCATAAATAACATGAATTTGACAAAAAAAAAAGAAATACAGCCATTCTTGGTTCTATTTTATCTGTTATTGTTTACGAAGAGAGAATAACCACTTACTAGCAATAGCTGCGAACTTTCTCTCATATTGATAATAATGGTAAAAGAGAGACTATCCCGGTTTATATCATTGGAAAAACATAATTTACTAATATAATTAGCAGTATATATGTATGTTAGATCAATAAATAGCAACTGACGCAATGTTTCCTACCTTTTTGCGAAATTCGGATCGTTGACTCGCCCTACATTTTGTAAACATTTACTTCTGTAAACCAAAACCCAAGCACTCGCCTGGTATTTTTGGGGGAGTAAATGTAGGCTCCTTTTTTACAATGTTTTAGTATTAAAAAGAATCTATAGCGAATGAGAAACAAAATTTATAAGTCAAGAACATTGGTCGACATTAAAGATTTTGAAAATATATTGTTCAGTACTGGAAAAGAAGTTGATCTTAGTCAAAACTTTTTATCTGTACGTATGGTGGTTAATTGTCTTTTTTTTATTCTTTAGCGGAACTCTCACATAACACCGATTCTTCTGGAAACGGCCCCTTGTGAGTTAAGACGTCCTATGTATGACGATGTCACGCACGCTCGTCTTAACTCGTTGTCTTAACAAATCAAACTTTTTTAAAAGTTGCAACGTCAAAAACACAATCAAACAAAGGCAAGAGAAAAATTAACGTCACTGTATTTATTATTTAATTGTTCCAGAAATAGCGACTCTCTCTAAGAGAAGCAAACAAATTTTTTTTTCACGAAAGAACCAGGTACATGTACTTATACTAGTTGCAGATCAAAGATCGGGTATTATTTTACTCGTTGGAGAAATTATTGGTCTTTTAACTCATTCAACTACGCTCCATTTGTGAAAAGGACTTGAGTCTCTAAAATTTGTACAAGATAACCTGATCGATTTTTAGTCTTCACTTATGCACATGTAAGAACCTATTATCCTATTACAATATTTTGTGCCACTTTTGTACCTAAGCGTTCAATATTTACCTTTTGTCACAGGCTGCATTTCTAAGTCGAGCCAAAGTCATAACACATCCGAGAGGCTTTAACAAGAGATTGCTCAACGAAGCTTTATTGTACTGTTGTTCAGAGTTCAAACAAAGTCACAGAAATTATTTATGAATGTCATTATCTTTCAATAACAACGTAATGCTCTTTTGCCTATTTTTAGAGACCAGACAGTACTGTGATACATTTTGAAGAGTTTGAAACACGGCACATTTTTTTCTGTGTAGTGTTAAAAGTTTGGTTCGAATAGGTTATAGCATATAAATAATTGGTAGTTTGTGCACTTCACTTTTTTTTGGTTTTCCTTCAGGTGAGGTATTCAGTCTTTTTTATGAAAGTCTGTATTCCTTTCACCATATAATATTTTTTCAAAACCTATTTTATACTTGTCGTATAAAACTTATACCTTGATATTTTTCCGACACAGTCACTATGGTTCCGCTTTTTACCCTTTGTCCTTAAAGACGCTCTTCCATGGAAATGCAAGTCACCTGATCGTAATTCTGTTTCCTGATTGGCCAAATACTAATAACTTTGTGGCGTTCGAAAAAACTGTATCGAAATTGCTTGCCACGTGTCATTTCCTGAATGAAATGTAGAAAATTATAGGTAAAAAGAACAAAACTATTTTTTTTTCTAAAGATTGTACTTGTTTAGAATGCGCACGTCGTACGACTTTGTTACTAATTGTATAGCAGAGACAAAGTCGTTAAGAATTAATAAACCTATGTTCAAGATATAATATGAGATTTAGGTGAGGATTATTTATTTCCATCATTTAGAAGCACGTCTGGCGGAAACATAAACCAGTACATTTTTTACTCTGGAAAATTAACTTCCGTAGAATATCTTTGCATCATTGGAACCTATTTCCTGTTTTATATCAATTTCCCATTAGTGGAAGTTTGCTTATTTATGGGATGACGGGAATTTGATCTTCAATTCTTAAGACAAGTGTACTAAATCCAATTTATGGCATCGTTCGTTTATTCATTTTACGATGCATAACAAAGGAAATATTACATAGCATTGTTATCAGAATATATCGAAAATACGCGTCTAACATCCTTAGAGCGGAAATACTGTCAACTCAAAACTAAAGTAAATTTAAAAACTACAAAAAATTAGAAACTATTTTACCTTGAACTCGAAATAACGACCTCAACACAGTTTTAATGATTTCAGAACAAACGTTTAACATAGGATATCTACATGTTGTTGCATAAAATTATTTCTGACAACAGAAAAAACATATAGGGTCGTTCTATCTTATTTATTCAACATTATTTTCCTATGTAGACGAGAAATGCCTATTTATTATCCATGTGGACAATTTGAATGCATGATAATTTTTTTATAAATTAATTTGAGATAAATACTGTAATCTGATTGGTTAAAATAATTTTGTTATATCTCAATGGATAAAAAAATATTGACACACTATTCAGTTAAATTCGCGCAATAAACAATATGCACATGGAAAATTTGTTATTTTTTTAATAGACACATTTTTATTATTGCCAATTATTAAATATTTTCATATCATTATTTTTTTATCATTTTTGTCAATATTTTAATGACTGTCATCATCATTATTATTATTATTAATAAAAGATTCAATAAAATGTGAAATGTTGTGTTGGCAAAACGGCTGCAGAAAGCGGAAAGACGAGATCTGGTAAGACAGTACAAACCACCGAGAAGTAAATTGGCTGAGGTAGGCGTTTCGCTAGTAACAGCGATAACGGAAGTTCCTCCGTGCATTATTGAGTGAACAGGGAGCCTGATCCTCACATACGTTAGGCCACATGTAAATAAATAAATCTGGTTACAGAGGACGAGAAATTCCGACTGGTACCAGTTGCGAACCGGCCGCTCTGGTAACTGATAAAGTCTTATTTAAATCCACCTTCCCCGTGGTACCACAGAAAGATATAAAATTATATGGTCCAGCGCAGAATTATAGGATCCTGACCCCATCTCATCTTGCCAGATGCCGCCCGCCCATCACTGCAACAATTTCATTTTATTCACTTATATAGCAATAAAATACAATATACAAAAAATGTCATACTAAGTATAAACCGCATTATGAATATGCAAAAAAAAAAACAGATTCTAAAACAGATTTGCTGCCTTTCAAATTCGGTCTTCTGAGAGAATGTTGCTGGTCATATGGTTTTCTTTACATATCGTTAAGAACAAACATGTACAGTTTTCCATTCATAGGGCATGTCGGGTATTAAATGAACATCATAATGACAAATACTACTGCAATTGTGGTCAAATCTGTACCACGATTAACAATAACGTTTGGCTTTGTAAGTTTAAACTTCGACGTTCTGAATGACAAATCCAACTTCACAAAAAAACTGTAAAGTTGTACTATGCGATTCTTTGTATCAGGGATTTAAAAGATAGAAACGATAATACGACATCTTGCTAGTCTGCAAATATTGAATATCAAACCATGCATCATTAAGATAATATCCCACCTGGTGATTCTGAAAAATATCGGCGTTTTGATGACAAATCCTGCATCATAAGATAATGTTGCGCTTTTCGAGTCTGTAAATAATGGTGCTTTGAATGTCCCATCGTGCATCATACAAAAACGCACTTCAGATAGAATGACAACAGGCAAAATAATTATCGCGATGCACAACAAAGCTGCGCTTCCTTACTGAAAGTATCTGCATGTTGAATATTGTTACGCTCGTGGGCATCAATCGCTCTGGCGACTAAATCTGTGCTGTAATATCTGTAGTTATCGCTGAAAAATATAAGAATACAACAGCAGAAAAGTATCTGTGGAAGTTGAAGGGGATGGAGGGAGGGTTTTGCGAACCGTTCGCCATTCATGAACGCTGACAATGACGTAACAGGTTACTGACGTAAGCATGATAAAGGCTTGTCGAAAACCGGACACAACTCCGGAATTAACGTTACATTAATTGAACTTTCATTAAACTCGCTTTATCGTTTACCCGATAACTAGTACTTATTATTATTAATACAAATTTTAATTTAAGTTTTTAATCTTCTTAATTTCAAAACAGAAAAAAACGAATTGAATTATTAAATTGATTTTAATTTGATTATATTATCAATACTGAATTGTTTTTTTTTCCGTTTTTTTTATATAACGAATGAAAGCTTACTATTCCAGTGAACGAAGTTTTAATCGAACCGCTTATTTCTTTTTATTTATTATATAATACTGTTGTTGTGTTCGTTTTTATTGTTTACCACAGATTCAAATATATAGATCAATGTGTCCTATTTATGTGACAATAATAGCCTTAGATAATAATGTAATCTGGTCTGACAGAAGTTTTAATAGTCTTTATCAATACTCCAAAAGCACTGAGTACTAATTAATACCCCAGAAGTACTTAGTAAAATGTCATTTCTGGAATGAAAAACATCTACTTACTCTTATCATTTATTTGATATTTTTACAACTTCCTAACTACATACACGTCTTATTGGGTATAATTTGAAATAAGAAATACTGTATAGCCTACAGAATGAAAATAAACAAAAGATTTAAAAAAAAATGTTTTTATAACATATGGTAGTATAGTCATAATTTTTTTTTATAATTTGATATTTTGTCGAGAGCTGATTTTGAAACGTTTTGCTTGGGATGGATATGAATTTGATTATATGTTATCAAAAATATGGCACCTTTAAGAAGATGACAAAAGGAAGCATACTTTCTACTTGAGTGGTTTATTTGTTTAAAGATAGGACTTACGACGAAAGCAATCTAGCTGTCATAAGCAATTCATAAAAAAAAGTGGATACCATAAGGTAGAGTAACAATTTGAATATTCAAAACTCAATTCAGAAATATAAAAAAATTGTCATACCAGTTACGCGTCAGCAAAGGAAAAAAAATCAAAAATTGTCTCAGTACGTAATCCATCAGCCTGATGATTTGGTTACAGTATAAACATGAAAAACTGCAGTTGCACATGATAACGGACTAGGTGTACCCCATTCGGCAAACTAAACTCGCTTCTTAAGACGTTTGCCCCATCCATATAAATCTACCTTGAGAGTGATTTTTTTTCGTCCGATACCAATTTCTTTTCTCGTAGGACCACCAAATATTCACTATATGGAGTGATAGAGTAAAAATTAGAAGGTCACAATAGAAATGAAATTGATATCGTTCGGAAACAAAAATCACTTACAATGCCCCATCTATATAAACTGCTTACCAAATGTGAAATCAATTCTCTCTTTGGGAGTCGCGATAATAATGAAACAAAAATTAAGACTAACGGAAGAGAGATCCAAAATCTCGATATTACGTTTTTGACAACATATTTGAAATTCACTTTTTGTCGCAACTTTGAAATCCCTTATCTTTTCATTATTTAAATTAAATGTACAAGTATTCACCAGCCTAGTAGTCATGCCTTTCTGAGTCAAATTATGTCAACGACAGATCCGATATTTATCTGCTGTATTACGAATTTCAAAACCCAAAATACATAATCTTCATTCGTTGTATTGCACATGGTAGAACTTTTCGGTATTCAATCGATTTAGATCTTTCTATGTTTTTTTGTTCTATGGCTGATGATGTGAGGTTACTACATGTGTTCAATATAACGGATTTTTTTTTAAATTACTTTGAGGTGTAAGTTTTTTTTATAATTTTGTTTTGTTTTGTTTTGTTTTGTTTTGTTTTGTTTTTTTTTATTTGTTATTTTTATTTTTTTTATTTTTATTTTTTTTATTTTTATTTTTTTTATTTTAATTTGGTTTGGTTTGTTTTGTTTTGTTTTGTTTTGTTTGTTTGTTTGTTTGTTTGTTTTGTATTGTTAACTTTTACACTTCATTGTTACCTTTATATATAGATTCATTGTTATTTATTGTACAAATCTATATATATTTTTACAAAAATGTATCTCATTATGGCCGTTGTATGTACTTTGCAAATTGATTTCGATTTCTGATGGGAAACCCGTACAATTATACTTGACAGTAAAATTCACGATCGTTAGTTCGACAATGAAGATTATGGAAACCAAGAACTGTCATTGTTACTGTAATGTTGGTTTAACAAAAGAAATTGCAGGTATTGTGGTTTAATATTCAAGACTTTTGGCTGACGAAAAGCGATTCTCTTTTCAATTTAACAAGATATGTGGTATATTAAATACAAAACAAATGTAGATAAAAGACTGTAATAATACTGACAGCACTAGAAATTATTTTCTCACTCAAGAGACAGGCAAAATCCTATTTGTTTGCCACTTTATCTGGTCCGTGGGAAGTATAACTACACTGCGTTTGCAATAGAGATCAACCGCATGTAGACATTACTCAACGTAGCGATACGTAAAAAGAAGGGTACCAGTTATTTTCAACCTTAAAATGATGACCAAAACAAGCATTTTGCAAATAGCATATCAGGGCTTATACAGTTAATTAAGTAACTCTCTTTGTAAGAATCATGCAAAATCTGAAAAATTTGATACACACCAAAAAAGGCTACATATTTTTATTTTTGTATTTAAGTTATTTTATGGGTCTATACTATGAAATGTGTAATTATTCATTCAAATCTGCCTGCACTTAGGAGATAATCAACATTGAAAAACCAATAGATTTTATTTGGGTGGTGTCACTTACAGAGTTATCTCCCATAATTTTGAAATCTACAGTGCATTCTATATAATTTTTTATCTCCTAATAACACGGGTTATTTGAAAAACTGAATGTTAATTTCTGTTTACTATGGCAATTCAAACAAAATATCAAAAATAAAAATAAGTAGACTTTTTACCAACGAAACACATTTTGCATGATTCTTAACTGGAGTGCTACTTAATTTCTCATTAATTTGACTTTATTTACACTATTAACCTTCTCCAACAAAACGGGTTAGTGTTCAGAATTTGGTCGCTTTATCAGTAGGTCTGGTTAGGTTTCAGCAATTTTTCTTACGTGCTTACAGACAGCTACCAATGTTACTGTTCCTGTTTTAATGGCTGTATGTGTCTTCTTTTAGATTTAATGAAACTATTCGCAAAGCATAGCAGAAAAGTAAGAAGTAAAAGTAGTTGGAATGGAACATACTAAATCATATATAATTAAATAATTACTATTGTTTTATGTGCACCAAATAATTGTATTGTAAACGTATATCATGCCACCTTTTCAATTTCTAAATATTCTGTGAATGTGCACCAAATAATTGTATTGTAAACGTCTGTCATGCCACCTTTTCAATTTCTAAATATTCTGTGAAAGTACTATTGTTGGCAGCATACCAATTTTCGTGGTTTCCTTGGGTAGGATAAACCACGAAATATGGTTCCCAAAGAAAAGAAGATTTCCCTTGATGAGTATACTGTAAACCTTAAAACCACGAATTCAGGATTCCACGAACTTGTGTTTCTTCCCTAATCCAAGAAAATTGGTATCCACGAAAAAAGTATTTTCACACTAGTCCCTAATTTTCCAAATAACTGTTTGACATTTAAGATGTACAACAATGGACGGATGCGATATTGTATTGAAATGAAAGAGAAAGTCCCTGCATGAACTATATTAATGTACTAACTTCAAAATCTTCGTTTGATATAAGAATGAGATATTTTTTTCTTTTTGGTTTCATCTACTTTTAACCAATTATCACATAATGCTAAGCATTCGACAATCAAGTAAGATGGTAAAATTATGACTCTCACTGGTTTCCGTAGCAGAAAGTAGACGTGATGAGGATAATTTTTTTATGTTCTTTGTATCAGATAATCAATTATATAGTCAGGTGTAAACGTAACTGTAGAATAAGGCATTAGCTTGTTTTCTACCAATTTGACTCAATGTAAAACAGAATTATAATGTTATTCATTTGTTCTATGTGCGCGATTTGGTGTTTTACCCACTTGAGGATTTTGAACAATTTTCTTATTAATCTATCAATCTTACTGATGAAAATAAATTCTAGAAATACATATGATATGAGACATTATTTCTATTACGCTAGTAAGAATGAGAATAAACAATGAGTCTTTTGGAAGTGTCTACTACGTTGCACATTTCACCGTCAAAGTTACCTATTTAACCAAGATTGCCCCCAAACAATGTCATAGGTATAAGTAAATATATTTTTAACACATTTGTGTAAGAAGTATCCTGTTTGGGCAAGCTTTGGTAGACACAGGAAAACGAAAAAAAAAAGCACAACACAAAGAATTTTGCAGATATTTCCTTTATGAATTAAGTTTTGTTGAAAGGTTAAGTGCAAATTGTTTTTCCAGTACCGAAACATTGTTTTGAAAATTTTTATTGGTACATGTTTAGTACATTAGTCAAAAGACTTGGTCACACATTCAGGGCATGTCTTCGTACCTAAAATTAAAATCATTTGAGCTTTAGCCTTTTTGACTTTACGCCAGGTTTCCGCCTTCAATAATTTCACCATAGGTAAAAAAAAAATATGTAGTGTACCCGAATATAGGGTGGGTACCCTGACATACATGTATGTAGTTAGCAGCTTTGGGAATGCTTTTATACAATATTTGGTAGATGTTTGTGACGTATATCCTTTATTTGACGTGGTGTACTGTTTTTGAAGATACCGTTTTTATATGACTTGCTAGTTTGGTAAAACTTTTATTATTTTTACAAACTTTTGTTACGCTCTCTTTTACATGTAGAACACTTTAAAAAAACTGATTCAGGAAAGTATGTAATTGTGCAAAGTTTCTTGTGTAACACCATTAAAAAAACGTTTTTTTTTTTGTTTGTTTGTTTGTTCGTTTTTTTATAAAATAATAAATAACATTTATATTAACTATTTTTGTTGTTGCAAACCGACTGTCTGGTTCCCGCCATTTGATCCTAGTTGCCTGAATAGATTTTAATGAAACTTTCACTTTGGTTAAGGAAGGACACCTACTACGTTCGGTATTACCATGTCTAACGTCAAGGTCTTAATTATTGAATAGAAAGTTTAAATGTTTTCAAATGAACGTAGAGTTTGTCATTCCAGCTGACACGTTCTCGTTAAGCTGGAAAGAAAATTGTATCCATTTTTAACATTAAGTAGAATAGCTTGGAACTTCTACATTATTTGAAAGACATTTAAGAACAAACAAGGTTAAAGTTTGTCTTTAAAGCGGGGACTGCAAAAGCATGTTTTCACTTATTTTCCTTTCCCTGGACACGTGACTCGGTGGGTGCTTCTAGAAAAGACGCTTGTCCTACCGATTAAACTATTCCATTCTTCCAGTTTTATAGGAAATGCGTTCCTGTCAAATACATTTACTTGTGATATATATAACTTTTGATATTATCTAGAATCCTTCAAAATTTTAAGCTAATAAATCTGACAATCATATATATGACGTGATTGAAATAAATACATCACAAAATATAGCTGATTCAACCGATTTGTTGTTTTATTGCAGTTGACATCCAAATACAACTCGTTAAAATTGGCCGAAATTGCTCTTATTGCAAATCAACCTTTTATAATACACTGCTTTATTAAAAGTTGGTATGTGTAGTTCCATTCTTTGTCTGTGATCACATTTGACGTGGTATTGTCTTCGTACACAAATTCAATATGAAATTACTTTTAAAGAATAACAAAAAAGCTCTATAAAAAAGGAAATTTATCGTCATAAATATGATACATGAAATGAAAAATATATCCTATATTCATTAAGTGTAAGTGTTTGTAAGAACATGTTAATAAATATTTATTAATATCTATAAATGGGGAAGAATTCCACAACGGCTTGCCATTGAATCAGGCAAAATGGGAAAAATCAGAAACATGCATGTCAAAATCTCACCGATCTGACAATAAAATATCACTCAATGATGCTTTAAAGAAAAGACCATTATTTGATCTCTGCAACACTGGCTTTGCTCAGAAATTTTTCAATAGAATGTTAGAAAAATGAGGTTTTTGACAGAGTTATCTGCCCTTCAAATGTTCATTTTCAGTGCAGTTCAATGAAATTGTAATTCATTGGGCCAGCATGATATGGAAAATCTTGACTGTTTTTCTTGATTCTGATGGTGAAAATAGTCAAATCAAACAATCAAAATGGTGGATTTTTCATACCATGTTTCAACCATTGCCTGATTCTTACAGATACTGACACTTAAAGTTGCGATCACTACTAACCTCTCTTAAATTCTGTCAGAATGTGTCAGGTTTCTGCTCTACGACAGCAAATAGAACAGAACTCCTGACAGTGTCTGACAGAGACTGTGCTGGGTCGTGACAAAGAAAAAAATCTTGATTACAAAATTTACATTGAATTTCCAATGATATATTTAGAGCTCGTCGTGATTATCATCCCACAATCACTCGATCGTTGTTCATGTTTCAGTTTTCATCGATCACCGTCCAGTCACTCATCGTTCAAAAATTATCATACCTGTGATATTAATTAATTTAAATTATTGAATAATAAAATTAAAGGTCTAAGTGTAAAAGTGGTAACCGATAACTTTCAGATGTTTGGTAATTCGCACAAAGTTCAAGATAGACAAAGTACTTTTTGAGTAAAAGCTACTTTTAATAACATAAGGGTCACAGATCATTCTAAAACAATGTTAAAATTGACAATTTTAACTTGAAATGGGTGACTGATACCTAAATATTTCGATCAAAATTCTTCAAAATTCCACTTTTAATTACAAATATGAGTGTGAACACTTCCAATTTACCTATATAGTCTTATATGTGTACAGAATGTTGAAATTAAAACAGTTAGTGTCATGTTAATGAATATGACACCTGTATTTAAGTAAAAATTCTGCAAAATGTATGAGCAGTTTTATTTTTCACAATGGTCTAAAATTATTGACTAAATTGCTAAATTTTTCAATATAACAATGATATAGTGGCTCTGACATATTAATTTGAGTCAAAATCCTTTAAAAAATGTCATATTCTTGCAAAATGTATGAGTGCGCACACTTTTAATTTCATTGAGGATTGAAAATTAATGACTGGAATGCTAAATTGTTCAATATAACTATCATGTTGTGGCTGCAATATATTAGTTTGAGTCAAAATTCTTTAAAAATGTCATATTCCAGCATATGTATGAGTGCCCACACTTTTAATTTCTATGAGGGTCTGAAATAATGACTAAATTGCTAAATTGTTCAATACAATTATCATATAGTGGATGTGACACATTTATCTTGGTCAAAATTCTTTAAAGATAGCTTATTCGTACCAAATGTATGAGTGCGGGCACTTTTCATTTCCATGAGAGTCTAAATTGACTAAAATGCTATTTTTTTGTAATATAACTACCATGTGGGTGACACTGCGACTTATATATTTCAGTCAAAATTCTTCAAACACGTATATATACATCAGTCAAAATTCATCAAAAATGTCTTATTTTTTTAAAGTGTATGAGTGTGAACACTTTAAAGTTCCATAAAGGTCTAAAATGTCTGTATAATCTGTTTAGAATTGTCAATATATATAGGTACTCTGTATCATACCGGTGTCTAGATCTACAACCAAAAGAATTCAGTCCAAATTCTTTAAAGTTAGGTGCGTAGCCGATACGCAGGCAATATTTTTTATTGTTACTGCATGTCATACATAAAGGTCGGGTAAAAAATGAAAAAAAAAAAACAAGTTTAAACATAGCAAGTCTTCTCTCTCGTCATACGAATCGGGATTCGGATGCTACGCTTCTTTTTTTTTTTTTTTTTTTTTGGAATTACGTACATGTACTGTATGTAATTCAGTCAGAGAAGTATACTCGAGCTAATGACTGTCAGAATATGTCAGGACCTCTTCTAATCCACAAATCTGTTCTACCTAGTACAGTTTTTGACAGGAGAGTGTCAGGACCCATGACAGATTATGACCGAGCTTGTCCAAAGCCCTGACAGACCCTGACAAAGTGTGTCGCGGATCAGAACAGTTTCTGACAGTTTAGAACTGTTCTATGACAGCGAATCATGACTGGATCGAAGAGAGGTCAGAAGTGATCGCAACTGTAAGTTCTCGTTTTAGCTTCTTAAAGCGGCCAACTTTTACTTTAATATCATTCATACGCAAGGTTTACTAAGCCTCTTAACACATTACTTTAAATGTGTATAAATTGTTTTAGCCAATTAATCGAAAACTGTATCTATGTTAACTCGATCTGCCAGAATTGTTCTATAACTAATTCTACTAGCCTTATCTATTACCTACACTTCTTTCGCCAGATATTAACACATCGACTTTGAAAACAAAATTGAACTGGTAATCTGACTTCTATAAACATTTTCAGGTGAAATAAAGGTAATCTCCGATGAAGCCTTCGCATTTTCTTTAACTAGCCAATAAACATTCGTCAAATAACTGGCTTTTGATATTCAAGTCATTTATTATAATTTATGCTGCTTAACTCCTTTAAAAGACTAAAAGAAAGATGTATCATTTCATCTAAATCACATCAAAGTAAAGTTGAATAAACTACTTTGAAAATGAATATATCAGTAAATAATTCAACTAATTTTTCTAATTCTTCGTTTCAAGTTATGAAAATTGGATTAACAAATCAGTTTTTCATTTCATTATTCTTGCTTTATATACCAGGAATCATAACGAATATTATTTCACTGATCGTAATCGTGTACGAAGCGAGACATACCGGCCGGCCTACAAATTTTCTCTTGTTCATCCTATGTATGACTGACCTGGTAGCTGTCATGACTTCGGCACTGTGGCACAATTTAGGACGATTTGGTGTGATCCAGACGTACAGTGTTTGTGCGGTGAAGTCGTTTATGCAAGTATTTTGTCCAATTTTTTCAGGTTCCGTTAGTGTATTACTTGCATTGGATCGAGCACTAGCTTTTTGTGCTCCGTTTTTTTATCGTTCTCATGTTACTAAAAAAGTTTGGTCCGTTGCGTGCCTTTGTGCAAGCCTGTGTGTGTCTTGTCTTTGTCTGCTACCTCATCTTGGTCTGGGAAGTCTTTGGAATCCAGTATATAAAGGTAACACGGTTAGATATAGCTGCACGGCATTTCGATTTCAGGAAGAACTTAAGAAGAAAACATTCCTAATCCTAATATCAATCATAGGACTTTTGCTTATCATATCGATCATAACGTGCAACTCCATTGTTGTTTACGAAGTTCTTAAGCTGCATCAAAGAAAAGCATGTGTGACGAAATCATCCAGGGCATTGCCACCTACAAAAGCATCTGAATTACGATTTGCAGTTATCGTTGTTGTTCTAGCTATTGTATACTTAACGTGCTGGACACCATATAACGTAAGTAAAAGTTACATGTTTAGCATCTGAATTACGATTTGCAGTGATCGTCGTTGTTCTAGCTATTGTATACTTAACATGCTGGACACCATATAACGTTTACTAAGTAAATGTTACATTTTTAGCATCTGAATTACGATTTGCAGTGATCGTTGTTGTTCTAGCTATTGTATACTTAACGTGCTGGACACCATATAACGTTTACTAAGTAAAAGTTACATTTTTAGCATCTGAATTACGATTTGCAGTGATCGTTGTTGTTCTAGCTATTGTATACTTAACGTGCTGGACACCATATAACGTAAGTAAAAGTTTTTTATAAAATTTTTATAGGTATTTTCTATGTTACAAAATTAGGTTTATGAAAACCATGACGTTGTGATTGCTTCCATTTTTTATGAAAATAAAAAATAGATCATTCCGAAAGTATATTGTCTGTTAAATGCTGATATTTTACATATAATACCGTTTCAATTTCCGAAAGAAAACATAGACATTAAAGCTTATTAACATGTGATCAACATACATACTTCAAGCATTTCCTGAAAATATTACTGCCCAACCTCGTTCTGATATTTGCCATATTCACAGCTTCGTGGATAAACATGAAATATAAAATGCATACGAAGAACATTAACAGTCCGGTTTAACATGTCATGAAATAATATTATTCACACATAAGTTTTCCCCGGACCTGAAAGACCTATCTCTAATCGTTTTTCTTCTTTGAAATCTTGTTTTTATTCCTTCCTTCTTTTATTTATTTTTTTTTCATAATCATATTTACCTCTATTTTATAATTTTGATAGGCGTGGTTGTCTCCTTGACATCCTTGCTTTAAAAATAAATACAGTGCTGGCCAATATAATAGTTTGTCTCAATTCACATTCATTCATTTGAAGTTGTTAAAACTAATAAGAGGTTACAGCTGTAAGAAAAATAAGGATTTTGTTCCCTGTATACAATAACAGTTTGACCAAAAAATTAATCGGTATCATAAGCGTTTGATATTTATAATTGTTACATTGTTTCACGCCTACCGTTTTCTTTGTCATTGCTTATATGCAATTGGTCAGGTATTGTAAAAAAAACAACTGTTTCACTTCCACGTCATAGTAATAAGGGTTTGGTTTTTAGTTTCACAGAACAAACAGAAATCTAAAAATAAAGAAAATTTAATCAAATACAATATTTCTAATTAAAATCGTCATGATATAATTATTATGTAATCAACTTATTTATTCTTAAGGTTTGGATACTATATTCCCTTGTTGGAGCGGAAATGTCCGCAGCTGTACGTGGTAAAATCCACATGATTGCTGGATTCAATTTTACTATCGATCCATTTGTGTATTTGATCATTCGGAAGTCCAATCGACAGATGCTACGACGCCTTTTTTTCTGTAGAAATTGCACATCATGGAGACGTGAAGCAAATTTCAGTACTACAGCCTCAGATAATTCGATGTCTAATTCCATGACAATGCAAACATCGGTTACGAATATAAAGCCTTGTAACGATGTTTTGTTTATGAAGACCGCACATTTCAGCCATGGTCCAAATATCCAAAACAAATAGAATCGTTTATTTTCAAAGAAACATTAGTGTTCTGTTGTTTGTTTGTTTGTTTGTTGTTTTTTTTTTTAGATCTTTCCACATGGGTGTACTTTAATGTGCTGTTAACTTTTTCAAATTTTTTTTTCAACATTTTGTCAAATAAATATATTCCTTGAATAAAAAAGACAAAATCAGTAAATAGTGTAAGGAATTGTCAATACGTAACTCAATTTTGTATACCTGTATTGTATGATATACATTTCTATTGGACAAATTATGGTAGATTTATGTTATGGTTATATTGCTTAAAAGTGTAATAAAGAACTCTGCGTAGTTTCGTATTTGTTTTTGTTCTCTTGAAAAATTCGAAAAATTCAATAAAAATCTATTTTTCTTAAAATGGAATATGTACGTCCGAATAATTTTCTACAAATAGAATTATACGGTTTCATTTATTTATTTATTTTTAATTTTATTTTTTTCTTAATATTTATATAACTTGTTGGACTGTGGATGGATTGATCATTTTGTAGCTGATGGAATTAGCCACACCACATTATATATTTATATATTCGAATCATTGGTTTTTATTTTATTAGCCCAATAGGATTTATAAATAAAAAAGTACTTTAGTCGAATATCTCGAATTTATCTTTTAACGTTAATCCAGTTTGAATCGACTTTCTTTTTGATTTGAAAATTAGCTCGATTCAGACAAGTTTTTTCCCGCTTACCAATGGTTAAAATACACTTGTATTGCCGTAGAGAGACATGTTGTTGGAATATTCAGGGTTTGGTTTATACTGGATTATCTGTTAAATAATGGTGATCATATTAAGATTTGTTTTCTTTTCTTTGCAAAAGAGGCATGTGGCTCTAAAATATCATCATTGTTTTGCTGGCAAAAACTTTTTTATGATTTTCCTCTCGAATTAACTCATTGGCATGATCATTTTAGGAGCAAGGTATTTTTGTGCAACATCTATAACGATTACCTAGGTATAACTGGCGTACAGGATACTTTGTGATTGGGGTAGAAAAGCGTATCCTAAGACCTTGATAGTTTCTATCATTTTTTACCTGGTCTTCCAGTCTGACTGATCGCTTTTGAATGTTTCTACCAGACAAAAATACCAAAAACATCACAAGTTATAGAAATTTTATGTTAATATCTAAAGATTAAATGTTTTCTTCAAAACTTACCTTGAAGTACACTTTTTTAATTTCTTAGTGACTTTTACGTGGTCGTCTGGAACTACTGTACACATTGAGAAACCGGAAAACATACTGGTGCGGTCCGTCGTTTGACTTCAACATTTACAATCAGTGTTTTGCAAGAGGTGTGTTTCATTTGTTTTGATTTAATTTCTATGTGAGCGGACAAACGGCCCTTCTAGATTTTTCGTGTAGAGAAAGATGTTGATCTGATCTAACAGTGTGAAATATGAGCGTGGGCTGTAGGTACACTCATATTGAATTTGTCTTAGAACCCAGAAAATGGGCACCATTTTCATGATTATTAACGACAACACTATATTAATTGCCACCTATGTTCAAGTACGGTTATATCTACTGACACTGGTGTCTTATATATTAAACACCCGTGGTTGTGCTAAAACAGACGTATAATTTATTTAATAATATCCGTCTTTTAAAATTTTCCAAAAAGGGATCAACAACCAATATCTTACCATATCTCGTCCTTTGTTCTTATAATGAAGAATTTACCGATATTACAGCGTAGTTAAAGTACTTTGACGTGTTCAATCTCCCCTTAAAATGTGGCCATGTGGCCACTGTGGATAAAAAAATATTACACAAACAAACATGTCTCAGTTCAAATAAGATCTGAGTCACTTGTTAAAACAGAAATGAAGAAACTGATTATACGTTTCACAAATGTACAAACAAGGGAGTACTAGCGGTAAATTGACATGCCATCTCAAACTTACAAAAGGTTATGTCCTCATGCATTTTAAAAGATGCATTTCTTGTATGAGGACACTAAAAATATCTGTACTTTCTGATACTAACACCATATTTATCCTAGTATCAAAATTAAAGTTTACTTAAGTACCAATACATATTAAAATTCAGACACTACCAATGGTAGATATGATACATGATCATGAATTATAATTCCTATAAAGTACTAATTTCATGTACAATCCATATAAATGTAATCTCCAAAGCGCAACATCCAAATGAAAAACCAAGACTGATTACGTTGTCTGTAACTGACTTTGAATAGGAAATAAAAGTAAAGTTGGTGGGTGAAATTCGGGTGAATCGAGCCTTGATGTGAAATTCACGTGCATTGTTTACGTTCATGTTAAGCAAATTTCACGTGAAAATCATGTTCATTTCATGTGAAATTGAAATTCACGTGAATTTTATATGAAGCTCGATTAACATGAATTTCATGTGAGAAATATTTGGAAATATTTGCCTGTGTAATTCAAGAGCGAAATAGTTCTGGAGAAAACAATACTGTTCCTTTGACTGGCTTTGAGCACAAAGCACACAATCAATTTACAGTTAACTTATTATAGTGAATCTTATAACCGAAATCTCACAACGAATAAAGCATTTTTAAGATAAAAAAAAATCGAAAAAAAAATGATTCCAAAGAACTCCATAGAATGCGTTCCAAAGTATCAAACTATTTCATAATTCGTGGACAAAAACAGCCATAAAATATCATAAAGCAATAAATACGAAGAGATATGCACTTGAAATACGACGGACTTAAGTAGTTAGACCTAGGCTAATGAGCATAATTCTTACGAATCATTGGAACGTTTGTGTAAAGCATTTTACATCTATGTCATGTAAGCATAAAAGTAACTCGGATTGATCTCCAAAACTTGAAAGGCTTTAGTGAAATTGAATACGATATACATATATTACTGATTTCAAGAGTTATGCCCCTTGCCTTAGGTCTACCTCCATAAGAAGTACACATAAAAACAGCTAACGAATTTTTACTTGATTATCTTTTTAAAACACAACTTGAGATTTCCACAAATCCTTACAGTTGTCCTCAAATCTTAATTTGAAGAAATCTGCAAACCATCAAAATTTGTGTTGAAGAAAGAAAATGTGGAAAGGGATATTTTCAGGAAATATCATAATCGGCTTCGAAAAGGTTTATTTCATTAAACACTTCTACTTTAAAACATATTTGTCTTTGATATTTAAACATCAATAACCGTTTCTAATGGGACAACTTTTAGCATAGTATTTTCAAAACGTGCGATTTATTATTTTTGGATTACAAAAACTTCTAATTTTGTTACATTACTTCGAAAACATAAAATATTGTTTATTCTTTACGGTGTATCCATTTGCGCCATGAAAACTGCTTTGTTCAACGGGTCATAGTTTTCCTTTCCTCTTTCGTCTACCCCGGACTTGACTTTTTATAAGCATCTCGGCGGACGCTTACCCTACCGATGCACCCGATCCATGCTCCCATTTTTTAGTGGAGTCCGAGTTGCTCATTTGCTTGTGTTACTTATTATGTATGATTTTAGTTACTTTACGTTCTTTGTTATGCATGTCTGTTTTTCATGTCTGGTCTTTGTCCCTGGATTACATTCTTTTGATTACCGCTCTTTAACAAAGGATTCAGATATTGTTTTAGCTTTAACATTTGTATATTAAAAAAATCAGATAAAATATTGAAATCTCGACAAAACAGTAGATCTAAAACTAGTGTTAGTGAACCTACCGCTTCAAATTTTAGACATATATTGATTCAGACCTTAATCTGGATAGGTGATCATTTCTTAAGTCCTAAAAGACACCATCCATGTTAAAGACCATGGTTAATTGTCAATAGAACCCATGTATATTCAAATTATCTCAGGTTGTCTTTTAGGTTATTGGTTTTACCTAAAACGTACACATGGCTGTTTTAAACCCAAATTATAGAACTGGATTATACACTTTAAGCAAAATCAAGTGCATAAGTCAAAATGTCAAAAGAACGAACGTCCTTATAACTAACAGCAATACTAAAGCAAAAAAGATAACTCTGCAATGGTTCACACTTGTTTCAGGCAATAAGACACGATCGAAGCAACAGTAAGACTATATTAATATGCATTGGTAATTAGATCTCGTCCCTTACATTTACAGAATGCGTGGATACTTTTAGATGAAATACGATTATCCTCAGTTGAATTATTAACGGGCTAAAACACATCGGTCATTGTGGATCGGGAGATAGTCCAATGGGTAGATATATTGGGTTTTGGTTTATATGCTTTCGGCACTTTCATAATCCAAAACTTAAAATAAATCCACAACAAAATTTGCATACAAATGGACTTTCAGAGCGTACGAAAAGGTTTATTTATACTGGTTAAAGACTTTTTGGTGATGTCTGAATGTATATACTACTTTATTTTACGGTTATATACTAGTGCATGTATTGCGTTTGTCATAAACGTCATTTATATACATTCTATACAACAGATAAACAAATCTAGAACATAAACACTGTAAATCCATATAGCAGAAAAATGAGAAACCTCGTAATATTCTATGATTTACATCATGTTTAGAATGAATGCTTTCTCTAAGACATGTTTATATGTTATTTCGAAACAATTAATTATGTACAAACATTAAATTCTGTGTATATATCCGATTAAAGCCATATTAAGGTTTCATAAACCCGTATGTAATGTCCGCTTACCGTGATTACTCTTGTTACAAATATACTCAAACAATGCAAAGGATGATTGTACTGAGATATAAAGCACCGTTTGAACCATTGTTGGCACGTTAACCTATTGCTAAAATAGTGTTTTCTTTTCTTACTAATCAATGGTTGGCAAACAACAGAAAATACTGGACAAACTCTGACCTAAACCAAAGTTGTAAATCATAGTGTATCCTCGTCATTGCTTCTAACTAATAGGTATTTTACTCAGGCGAGTAACATATTCTGCTACTAAACACTTTTTTCTGATGTAACTTACATTTTGTGTTTGTATGTTTTGTTTTGTTTTGTTTTGTTTTGTTTTTTATTTTTTTGTTTTTTTTTGTTTTTTTTTGTTTTTTTTTTTTTTGTTTTGGCTTTTTTGTGGTTGCTTCATTTTTGTATTTGTTTTTCTTTTTTTTTTTTTTGATGTTTTGGTTTTTGTTTGCTTGGTTGGTTTCATTTTTATTTTTTTCTTTTGGTTTTGTTTGATCTTGTTTTGCTTTCTTTTGTTTTTGTTTTTGTTGTTTGTTTTTAGTTATTGTTTTAGCTGTTGATTTCGGAACTTGATCGGCTGGTATTACACATCAGAAGTGGGGACAGTTGTACTTCTAGTGATAAATGTTTTAATGAAAATACTTTAGTGGCAATTAAAAGGGGGTATCCATAGGCAAAACATATTAAAGATCTTATAAACTGACAATAGAAAACACAATTATATACATTAGAAACGAGAATCTTGAACACTGGAAACAACTAAGTTGCTTTGGAGCAATCAGTAGTAAAAACTTATTGCGAAAAACCCGTGCGATCCATGAGGTTGGATTCAAAGTCACATATGAAACAATTGGAAGGATTATTGCATTCTTTAGCGTATGTTCTAATCAACGAACGTCCAATTTTAAAAGATAAAAATGACTTTCTATTTCCACCTAATAATTGAAAATAAAAAGAGATGAAATTAGTTATTCTGGCTTTCACGTTTGTAAATTGGCACATAAAAGAAATGAGCTTACAAAAGCTTAAATTCCTTCAAATTCCGGATATGAAACTTACAGATCCAGAGAAAATATATTCTGACGTATATGTCATGTCAAAAGGTTTCATAAAACAGTTAATTCAAATTTCATAAATCTATCGAAAGATTTTTTTCTTGGGGAAAATATGTAGTAATGCCTCAATTGAAATGGAAGTATGTGCCATGCTTTTATTTAATTATATTGTTTTCCGACAAAGGATGTTAACTCGAACCAATCTGTTTCCTATACTTTTTTTTATTAAGTTGCCTTTCTTTTTTTTAAAAAAAAAAAGCTTGCTTCGCTTATCCTGTGATTTGCATTTTTGTTCTAGATTTTCTTAATATGTGAACGGTAAAAGTATTAAATTACATCCTTCTTTATTAAATTAAAACAGAAGAGTATGGTAATTTTTCTAAGTGAAACGATTTTTTTTTCAAATATTAAGTACCAGTCCATATAAAATTCAGACACTGCCCATATTGAATTAATTCATGGTGGAGAAAACCCCCCTAACAAACAATGCTTTTCAAATCAACGTATGCTATACTTTTACGTAACAGTTGTCCTTTCCATGTTAAGATCTGTACTTTTTAGATAATCATACATTTATATCTCCTTAAAATCAACAAAATCTAACTAAATCAAGAACAATAACTCTTGCAAAGTGCTAATTGGATGTACAGTATAAATTCTATTTCAAAAGCGCAGTCATCACATGAAACACTAAGACTGGTTATATGGTCTGTAGCTGATTCTGATTAAGAAATAAAAGTAAATTCAGTGGGTTTTTGACATGCATGAATCACCTCCTTTATGACAAAAGTCAAAGGAATAATTTTTGAGTCATATAAAAACAAACTGTATTTTGGGTAAATGTTTGATTTATTGCCTAGTATACAGTAATACAAAATGTCACATATCAACAATCCCTTTTCCACAATTATACTGCAATTTTGTAAAACAGAATAGAGAATATCTCCTGTAACCTTTCCATCACCAAAGCGATTGTTGTTTTGTACGATGAAAATGTTTATTTCGTGCTCGATATTTACTTGTTTTAGTATGTATTAGCTGTACATTTGACTCTTTGGGCTATTTAAGTTTTTTCACATGAAGTATTTGTTTGTACTTATATCTTTTCGGAAAAAAAAGCGTCATATTCATGAACGCATACAAAGTTATGATTCATTAAGTAACAAATATAATTAGTTTCACAGGGAATGCATAAATTAGAGGACAGATTGTATTTGCGTATTTTGAATGACTATGAATATTTTACTCTCTGGAATGGTATTATTATAAAATATAAAAAAAGTATAAAAAAAAATGTATTTTGACTAGCAATTCTCAAAGTGATCTATATATAAAACACGGTTAATTGTATCTTTGTTAATATATGTCATTATACTAGTAAGTTACATCTTGTTACTGCTGAAATGACTGAAACTTAACAGATGTTGCTTTTCCTCAAATACATTTTATAAAAGATAACAATCGAAGTGGAATAGTACTATGACTTAATACCAACTCGTGCAGCATTTATCTTCCTGAAGTCAACTACCAACCAGTTACTAACGTTGCATGATTGTATTAAATCTTTGAGTTAATAGATGTCTGTTGTGCCAAACAATTTTAAATTAAGTCAAGAACAGCTTTATAACTTTCTTCAAATACCGTTTATGTCAGGTACATAACCAAGCTACTTGTGTCTACCCTATTTTCGGTTTCATATATTACTCATTTACGTCATATAATGTCACAATGATGTTAAGGCACTTCCGGTTTATTCATAAGATCAAACAACTGATGATTTCCGTTCTGTTTTACTTTTACCGGAATCTTGGTCACTGTTCTCCTGAAACATAATGGAAATTAACAATATGTAAGGAAAGTCTTACAATACAACATGAGTCGAGTAGTTTTGTTTACACACCTCTATAGTTGCAAAAATGATGCATTCGTTTTGAATTTGAATTATAGTTCATCTATCTATTATCGAAAATATATCATTGCAACCTCTGTACTCGGAGTATTGCTATAAATACACCAACATAAGTGATATTCTATTCATCTACATAATCATCTCCCCCCCCACCCCCCACCCCCTGTAAAATATTTAAAAGCATTTTTTATTTATTTATGTGTGTATAGACTGGTGGACAGTGATTCATATCTATTGGCTACAATCTACATTTGTTATGTTTTTTTTTCATCATGGACCAATAACATATCAAAGGGCCATCATCGAGGATATTACTAGTGTATTATGGAAAATGCATTTCTTAATACATTAGAAAACCAGTTAATTAAAACTTTTTATTATAATGTATGTGAATAGTTTTTTTTTCTATTCTGTTGTACGCCAAAAGACTATTGACCGGTCAATAATATTTTAAAAGTAAGGTTTTTAACGCCTCATTCAGAATTCTCAGCTTTCAGTGTAATTCAAGGTCGAGTCAAGTTTTCAAATTTCAGTTTGACGATAAAAAAGCATGGTCAGTTGCAAGTCAATTTGTCTGCTTTCTCCTCGAAGTAAAAAAAAATATGACTATGTGCATGATTTCTTGAAAAGGTATATGGATTTCCTTATTTCATGAGATCTAGTATGCTGTCTCTATCAGTCTTTGGTATAAATTTGTTTCTTTTGTCTCTTTCTTTTTAATGAAACACTAACCGACTCTTTATTCGGGGAAAAGTAAATTTATTTCCCCTCAGTTACAATTATGGCTCTCAGTAACGCCTTGGGCAATAGTTGTACCTCAGGGAAAAATAAATTTACTATTCCCTTTATACCCAGTGAGTAAGTATAAATTGGTTGTCTAATTAATCATCATGTACAAGTTATGTTAAAAATGTGTTTTCTAAAGATTTACCTCAAAATAAAATGACATATTATAACATCTGCATCATTCTAATAGGAGTTATAAAAATAAATTAACATCATCATACTTGCACCCCTTTTGTACCTATGAGGATGCAACATGAAATATCTTTCGGAAGTCGTAATTGGCCGTTTCGAACCGCTAAATTAACCGGTTTACCCTCTAATGGATTTGTAAGAAACATAATGTACACTATATTGTTAAATAATTCAAGGAAATGCATCTACAATGTAATTAAGAATCAGTCAGGGGTGAAACATGGTACGACAAAACCAACCATTTTGAAAGTTTATTGACAGTTTGCAACATCAGAATCAAGGAATAAAGACAAAATTTTCCATATCATATTGAGTTATAATTTTATTGAAATGCACTGAAAATGAACATTTTAAGAGCAGATAACTCTGTCAAATTCATTTTTCTAAAACTCATTTGAAAACATTTTGAGCAAATCAATGATGCAGAGATCAAATAATAGTATTTTCAAATAGAGAATGCATCCTCGAGTGACATTATATTGTCAGATTGGTAGTGTCTTGACATGCACGTTTCAGATTTTTCCTATTTTGCTTGATTCTTACAAATATTTACAGTTAACTGCTTAATCTTACAAATAGGCTGGTCCGAAAGACAATGCAAATTGTTGGCATTATATAAATCAAGCTAATGTTTTGTTCAATAACTGGTTAATAATTTGAAATACAAATCAAACCACTTCAACCAACTTATTTTCTCCATGTTAAAAAAATACCTCTGGTTCAGCTAGTTTTACACTGTCATCTTTACCATGTACTTTTTGATTGGCTAAATGAATGGATTTCTTTCTATTATTATTTCCCTGTTGAACTGCCGAGTATACAAAACTTCTTCCGGTCTCCGTTCGACTCATTCGACGTTTCACCCATTTACATTGGGTTTTCATAAGAAAGAGCACCTACAACGATATGACCTATTTAATTAAGATTGTATGGTATCTTAGATACAAAGAACACAATACGATATAACATGAGGATATTAATCCAAATAAAGCAATGTCGTTGTTGTTTTAGGTAATATCGTATACAAAAACGGATAACAGGAAGTCGAGTAAGTCACGATGAGATTAAATTAATCGCATAATATCAGCTTACAGAGGACAAACGGCTTGGCATGAACAATAAGTTTACGAAAATTGTTCAAGAAACCAGATAAAATGACAAAAGATTCAGAATGCAAGAAAAAACAAAGATTTATTTTGATGAATATTTTTTGTGTGGTCGTCTTCGTGTGCTCGTGGATCGTTGCGTTGTGTCTATCTGTGCATGGGGCTGATTTGTTCGATGTGCCATAATTTTCCTTTCACCTTTCATCTACCCTGACCTGAACTTGACTTTTTATGAGAGACTCGGCGGGTGTTTCTAGAAAAACAGAGGACGTATACTGGTGCACCTGGTCCATGGTCCTAGGTTTTCATGGAGTCGCAGTTGCTCTTTTACTTTTGTTACTTTGTATGTATCATTTTGTTTATTTTATGTTCTTTGTGTTTGTTTTCCATGTCTGGTCTATGTCCCTAGATTACATTTGTTTGAATTACGCTGGAATCTTGGTTCTTAGGATTACTCTGTGTGGTTTACTTAGTGTAAACATTTATTTATATCTTAATGCATTATAAAATGATTGCACGCATAATACACCAGTTCTGTATCCGCCATTGTTAACAAAGAACTATAAGTAAAATTTGATGCATTTTTTGGCCTTTTTCTATTTTTCTTCATACAAAGCTTGAGCAATCAAATACAGTACACAGAAACACAGAAAACTGATTGAAGAAGTAACATTTATATAAAATTACGTATCATTCTGTTTGGTGTCTCTTACTGAATATTTCTTTCGTCATAAAAATGAAATACCTTTATAAAGAAAAATATCAACCATCTTACCTCTCCGTTCAGAAAGCAGAAAAGGAGCGCTACTAAAAACCCCTAGAAAGACAGATTATTGATACAAAAAAATCATTCGTTCAATTTTTTTTTTATATGTAAAATATATATGTTTGTGTAAAATCACTAACAAATGCCTTGCACGTTTGTATATATGTCTTAGTAATAATTTCGGTGAAGTCATTTGTTGTAAAAGACGTTTAAACCGTAATAAGTAGATCGAAGATGTTGAGTATAAAGTTCAACTAACTACGAACTAAGTGGCCGTTGTTCATCAAATAAACATATGAATACTAAATAAAATCTGAACAGGAAGGTCATAACTAAATCATTAAATCATATTTTTAATGGAAGTTTGTGATGAATTGATGGTGAAAAAGTGTTGCCGGTGAAATAACAGAAGTCCATAGAATAAACATCACTTTGAAAATAACCACTGCCTTTAAGCGTGGGTATGAATAGAATCTATGAAACTATTTGTGGATCTGCCTTTCAGGAAAGGGGTGAGGGTTAGGTTACATTGACATTGTTGTATCTAAACTCTTACCGGATTTTACTAAAGTGTTGTGTGATAGGTACCGCTTGTAGAGCAGGTCGGTCCCGACTTCCGGTGCCGGGGCATATACTTCCGGATTTTTGTGAGAGGTCCCCAAGTCCTTTAGTTTTCCTAGTTTTCAGAATGCTGGAAATTTTTATCGACAACATATTTGTCTAGTGTGGTGGATGCCTTTTTCGAAAAACGGTCATTGATTACTCTTTCATTTCCTCTTTCGTCTACCCCGGACTTGACTTTTTATGAGCAACTCGGTGAGTGTTTCTAGAAAAAGCAGAGAACGCTTACTCTACCGGTGCATCTGGTGTATGCTTCCAAGGTTTTAGTGGAGTCTGATTGCTCATTTAATTTTGTTACTTAATATGTATTATTTTGTTTATTATATGGTCTTTGTTGTGTTTGTCTGTTTTTCATGTCTGGTCTTTGTCTCTGGATTACATTCTTTAAATTTCCGCTAGAATTTTGGTTCCTTGATTACTTTTCCAGAAGTAATTGTATATTATTGTGTTCGCTTCCTTATGTTTGTATATAGTGTCTGTTTCTTGTCTTCACTATTAGGCCATGCACTTGTCATATCTGTCTTAGTTTTGACGCTTGCATATTTTTGTCGCTATTTGGAACTAACCTGGAATGATGCAAGAGTTGCTGATGCTATGTCATATGCAAATTTCTGATGTTCCGCACTATCATCCGGTCTGTTTGGGACTAGAAAACACTGGATACCAAACAATGGGATGAGAATTAATGTAGCTCGCACTGTCTGTCTGTAAAGTAATTTTACAATTTCGATTTAATCAAACATCTGAGAAAGAATTTGCTACTTATGTATGAAAATATACAAGGGTGAATAACTCATTTTTTTCAAAATGGACAAAAATGGCTAAGTTAACATTTCCTTAACTGTGTCAGCAATATAGTCTTTTTTGTTTTTGTTTGTTTTTTTTTTCAATAACTTTTCTTTTTTGAAATAAGTGAAAGGTATTTCAGTCGCGACTTTTATGACATTAAAAAAACCTACTCTAATTTTCCTAAGAAGATACAAGGTAATGAAAGACTAAAATATACAATGATACAAATATCTTTAAGACGTGAATTTCTTTTTCTTTTTTTTTCACAAACATCCTATATAAATTTGTATAGCATTTATTATTGAAATATATTCTATTAATTATTTTGTACATAGCAGCAACTGCTCGATGTCATTTATGGTAGATCATAGGTTGTTGAGGGCAATTTTTTTCTGACTCGATTTATATTATACATTATTTTACTAAATTTATAAATTCAATTCAAAAAGTGCTAAAACATAAGGTTCACTTGATAAGATCTATGTACCTGATTCTAATACCGTTGTTGATAAGAGTATACCTTTCAATCACGTGAGCAGCACAAAAGAATTTATTATATTGATAGAAGGGGTATTCCTTGCATTTGCTTTACATTAAACTCCCGAATGCTGGAACCAAATTACCATTTACTTGTACATTTCCGTTGTCATTAGAACGGGAAAGCAATAATGATGATATCTGCATATTCATCTATGATCTATGACTTTTTAGGACGTCCAATTAGAACTTTTGATATATCTGTCTATCAAGATACGTTTTCCATTCAAACGCATCGTTGTATCTTAGCTGTACATACCTTACAGGATGAGTTTCTTGTCTGTTTAGAGATCGCACTTTTGAGCATAATATTCGTAACACATTGAGCAAAAAGATAAAGTTAATCTGCAAACAGTAAAAAATGTACATATGTCATTACACATATGATATGAGCTAGTTACAAAAACAATAAAAGCTTTATAAAATTCAATGTATACCATCTTTAACCCACACCTGCATATTCGTATGGCACATTCATGGCATTAGCTAGTTCAAAATATACAGTGACCGTCTGTAACATCTCAAATTCCCATTTCATCACTAATACTAACGGAAAGGTTATTTATAAAAATGTTTTTAGAAACTACTCATACAATAAATTCACCAATTTATGAATCCAAAAAAAGTTCCAGAAAATGTTATTCACGAACTAAGTAGTCTGGACTATGTGTCAAGTGGTCACGATTCGAGATGTCAGGTCTTACAATAGGCATTGTAATGCATTGTAACAAAAAATAATACAGAAAAGTATAATATATTATCGGTACAATACTGTGATAATTGTTGAAATTTTGAAGTTGTATTGAGTAAAAACACAGTCGCAAAGGTAGCTAAGCAAGACAAAAAAAACAATCATACAATGGTACGCTTAAAAAATTGATTTGGAAAAGATAGTCTCTATTCCTAGTCAAATTAAGCATGTAACGTAATAGTAAGTTTTTAAGACGCACAAAGATTTAAAATAAATGTTTGAAGAACAGCATGTAAGTAAGTTATTCAATATATCATTTATTACTTACGACTAATGAGACTGTAATTGGGCCTGTAAATATCCATTTGTAGTATGTATCTTCATGCCAGCAGCTATAAATGGAACACATACAAAATCTTAATGGTCAAATTACTGGTTACCAGGACATGATTTCTATTACCGTTCCCTTCAGCGTTGTTTTATTGTGGTCGACCATTGGTCACTTGCAACCTATGTTTCCAGCTAACAGCAGATTTGGCATAAACATCATCGTTATACAATATACATACATGTGCAATGGTTAAATGAACATGAGAAGAAGAAATTTTTGTTTTGTTTTTTTGTTTTTATTTTTTTAGTTTAGTTTAGTTTTTGTTTAGTTTTTGTTTGTTTGTTTGTTTGGTTTTTTTTTTGTTTGGTTTCTTGTTTTGTTTTTGTTTTTGTCTTTTGTTTTTGTATATTTGTTTGTTTTTGTATTGTTTTTGTTTTAATGACCTATGTAAAAGTTTTCATTTGCAGTATGGAACACATCTTTCCTTCTTTCCTATTTATTTCCATTTTCATTAATGGTAAGACTTCAATTATTTCATGTTTGTGTATTCATAACATTTTCACAAGTCTTCTACACGTTATTTCTCTTTAGTTTATTTACTTTTTTATTAGTTCCATTTAAATAAATGCTACTAATTAAACATTTCTCAGAAAAGAGGACGATCACTACGACGTTTATAACTATAGAATTGGGTGAATATTTCCAAGGCATCCCGTCGTTTTGTCGTACTTATTTCCTGCCTTGATATTTAAAAGACTCTTACGCAAAAACTATTATGAACGAACTATTGTCAGAACCAAGAAGTATTTCAAGATCAGTTTTGAAATGATTTTAACAAAAACACCCACTGAAAATATAGTGTAACCACAAACAGAAGATCAAGGATCACCATAAAGGGGGTATATTCACGTTCTAATTAAGTTTTTGTAAGAGTCAGGCAATATGGGAAAACAAGAAACATGCATGTCAAAACCCCACCGACCTGACAATTTGATTTCACTCAGGGATGCTTTCTCTATTTGAAAAGACAACTATTTGATCTCTGCATACTGACTTGCTCAGACATTTTTTTTCAATAGAATAATAGAAAAATGAAGTGAAGTTATTGACAAATTTGTCTGCCCTTGAAATATTCATTTTCAGAGTGCATGTCAATGAAATTATAACTCAATTTTATTCAGTGACATGGAACATCTTGTATTTTTCCCTTGATTCTGATGGTGCAAAAAGTGAAATAAAATTCAAAATAGTTTTGTTCATACCATGTTTTATCCCCTGCCTGATTTGTACAAAGACTGGCACTTAAGCAAGAAAAACGATCGTATCGAACAGAAGTCGTCTAAAATTATTCATATTATGCTTTGCTAAAAATGGCATTTTGTACAAGTTTTGAAATTGAATAAGGAAACACTAATGGTTTTATGGTCTAATTATCTATTTCTAGAAAAGCTGAGGACGTTTACCCAACCGGTGCACCTGGTCCATGCTCCCAGTTTTTAGTGGAATCCGAGTTGCTCATTTCCGTTTGTTACTTTGTATGCATTATTTTGTTAAGTGTGTGTTCTTTGCTGTTTTTGTCTGTTTTCCATGTCTGGTTTTTGTCCCTGGATTACATTCTTTTGATTTCTGCTAGAATCTTGATTCCCTTGATTACCCTTTCATATTGACTTTTAAAACAATGAATCGTTATACAAATGTGTGCATGTATATTTTTCAATTGCAGTTTGTAATAAATTTAAAAGAAAGTAAAAATATTAAAATTTTATTCATATAATACAAATGTTATTTTATTAAGCCTTTGTTTCTTTCCTTTGTTTTTAGTTTTTGTTATTTTTTTGTTTTGTTTTGTTTTGTTTTTTGAACTCGTGATTATAGTTTATCGATTTACCTTTTGTCTGTTTCTTTGTTGTTTGCTCTGTACCCCACATAAATTGCAGATGGAATCAGAGACACCACTGAATTATATAAATACATTTATTTTATAAGTTACTGTAGTACTTCTACAAACACATTTTCGTGATATTGTCACTTTGTCCAACACAGCAGAATACTGAGTACCGATTTGTTCGACTTGTCATAGTTTCCTCTTTGGTCTACCTGGACTTACTTTTTATGAGAAACCAGGCGATTGTTTCTAGGGAAGCTGAGGACGCTTGCCTTACCGAGGCACATGTTCCATGCTCCCAGTTTTTAGTGGAGTCCGAATTGCTCATTTACTTTTGTTGTGCATGCTTTGTGCGTAGCATTTTGGTTATTATATATATTTTATTGTGTGTGTCTGTTTTTTTCTCTCTGGTCTTTGTCCTGCATTACATTTTTTTTTTATTTCCGCTAGAATATTGGTTCCCTTAATTACCTTTATATGCATTAAATAAAAAAATCAACAAAATTTCTTTGATCAAAATTTGAATTAGGCTTTTTGAAGAAATGAAGTTATATAAAATTAATAATTGCATTATTTTTTCCAATGTTACCACGTCAGTGCTATTCTATGCATTGGATTAGTTTCATAAAGGGTGCCTTGTATAAATAATGGTATATCTATATAAAATTACCTTGATGTATCATTGAAAAGAGAATTTAATTATGCATTACACACTTTCTTTTTAAATAAATCCTCAAACAAGCCCTTTGTTTAATAGACGTACTCTTTTGTATTATTTGTTAAAGTGTTTGTTTTCTGAATTAATAACAAGAGCTAAATCTGAATTCAAAAGATATTTATAGTTGGTTTTAGTTTATTGTTGAATATTCTACCAATCTTTCGGGTTAGGGGGTGAGCGGTCTCAAACATTTTACCCATGCCAGATACTCTATGTGCCTGTCTCATGCCAGGAATCTTTAGTCCAGTGGTTCTCGTTATTTGTTACGTTCATAATTATTCGCTTTACGTTTTTCCTAATGATTAAAGCGATTTTCGTCTTTAACGAATAATTTCACTTCATTTATTTTAGGCCTTTTCCAGCTTGCTTTGTAGTATTGGTTATGCCCACTGAAGACCGTGTGGTGACCTGTAGAAGTTAAATTGTTCGTCGCTTGACTTTGAGTGGGTGACTGTTTAATTGGCAATCATACCACATCACAATTTTTATATTCATCCTCATTTTCTACAACTATGTAGTACATAGCATATAGACATTACAACTTACCCCACCCTATGATATAACACACGGTTAAAAGAACAGTTTCATTGCTAAAGGTCCACACAAGTATTGTATGTAGATAGAATCCTTCACATACCATCCATGCGTAGTTACACATTGTTACATACTGTGCAAGGACGTGTAGAACTTTACACCACATCTGAAGATAGATAACGCATACTGAGTAAGGACTTGTAGAACTTGCACCACATCTGAAGATAGATAACACAATAAAATGGAGATAAATAGAACAGAGTGCTGAGTTTCATATGGCATTATTTACTAAACTATATTTCTTAACACTATCCGAAACAATCGAGACAAGATTTCTTTTTGGTTTCTGGGTTTGATTTCGTTTGGTGTTTTTGTTTGTTTTGTTGTTTTGTTTGTATTTGTATTTTGTTTTTGTTTTTGCTCTTTTTGCGTTTATTTTTGTTTTGGGATGTATGTGAAGAGTTGGTTTTTGTGTCTCAGTTAATTTTTGTCTAAGGACAATTTTTTTCAAATCTTAAGTTTTAAATGTTTTACCTTCATATTTTATTGCTACCTTGTTTCATACTTCATTAACTTAGTCACTAGAACATTAAATAAAATCACGCAATTTTATTGTACCGAATATTCTTTCAAATAACTTCTCTGACTAAAATGAATATATCATATTAGTTTTAGCACAAAGTGGGACATACATTTTTTTTTCATCAAAGACCTATCAACAATATAAAATAAGACTATTAGTAGCCGTATTTGATATAGTCATTAAAGACATATTTGTCATTTTATTGTCACGTTATGTTCTATTTTTAACGGATAAATCAACCCAATATCCTTTTATTGCATAGAATATCATTCTTATAATGATTTTAATGGCTGCAATCTTTCAATATCAGGATCAAACCTCATTTTATGTACTAAGATCTTGGCTTTTAGACATATCAATATACTTTGATATAAGTAACAAAATAACTAAAGATGATTCTTTATGATTAAATGATGCATAATGTAACATATGAATGTTGATTTGTCTACGTTTTATGTATATATGTATTTAGAAAAACCAGGCAGGGTGAAATTTAATAAGAGTTTTGGATACAGATAAGTACAAATTACTAACCCTGAGTTTCTTTGAAATATCGATCTTGACATAGGAGATAAGGAATGTACAGAATGCATAAATACAATGGAAATAATTTGAAACTTGCTACAGAAATACTTCCTAAAGGCGCTACTTGTACTATTTCATACACTAATTGCATTAACATCTTTATAATAAATAAATAAGAAACAAACAAGATTTTATTTATTTTACTGTTTTATGGTAACTCAGTAAACAGCTGTTTGGTCAAGAAGTTCTCAAATAGCCGCTCATATAGTGAACATAATTATTTCATTGCGTTACAATCACTTTTCCAATAATAGCTTTCATCCGTTGTGATTTACATGATAGCGATCATTATGACTTTTAAAATATGTTGGTACAATATTTATTGAACTAGAATCTCAAGAGACCCTGAATCACTCACCTGGTTTATCATTTGCTTATTTGAAAAACTTCACGAATGAGACAGGCTAAGTTAAAGTTTACTGAATTGTCAAATGCCGGAAATGCTTTTAATAGCATTTTTATTACCTGAACCAGAATTGTGCTAAAGGAAATAGTTTTTGAATTATTTCAAATATCTGTCTTCAGACCCCTATTTTCCATTTTTAGTATAGGCAGCCGTATCTATTCACGGATTTAAACCACAAGTCATTCTGAACACATTACACTACAGAATCAATATGCTTATTTTCATTAAATGATATTAAATGGTTTTAGAGAACATTTTCAAAGATGTGCATGTGGGGAAAAAATAAGAATTGTTTTAGGAGCCATCAGTAGCTGAATTGTTTCGAAATTTGGGCATTTGTCGGTCTTATGATGTGGAACAATAATATCTCAGCAAAACTTTTGCCAAAAGGAACGGTTTTTGAGTTATTAGGAAAAAAACTGTCTTCTGACCACCTATGTTCTTTTCTTCTATGGTTTTTCAGGGATTAAAATCCCAAATGTCATATCGTGTGGGATAACCTAAGGAGCAAATATGCCAACGTTCATTAAATTCTGTACAATGGTTTTAGAAAAGAAGATTTTCAAAGTTTCAGGGGCCTTAACTCCTACATCAAATGATGAATTGTTTTGAAAATTTTTGGCAAAGGTCCATCCAATGATGCTGACGAATATTACCCTGACAGAATTTCGTTAAAGGTAACAACTTTTGAGTTATTTGCAAAAAAATGTCTTCAGCCTCCTATGTTCTATTTTAAGTAACGGCGGTCATGTGTTATCACGGATCATAAATCCCAATGGTCATCTTGTGCACATTACTCAAAGAAAAATTTGTTCACGACGACGACGGATGTCAAGTGATGGCATAAGCTCAGGTGAGCTAAGAAATGAAGATAAGATCAATGTATTTTAAAACAAAAATTTACAAGTACAATACTTTTAGAGAATAAGGCAAATCTAGAAAGACCAATAAAATTTCTGAAAATAAAACCTGAAAATATAAATATACTAAAGGAAGTCTTCCTTGTTTGAAATTACCACTTTTTGGTCTCTGCATGACTGGATATGTTAGGCTTTTTTTTTCATTACAATTTCAGAAACTAGAGTTTTTTTTTCTGCCCACGAGATGTTCATTTGCGGTGTTTTCATATAAGATGACAGCTCAGTTTACCACGAAAAAATCTTTGTCTTTATTTCCTTTATTTATTGATTTGGTTCACATATACACTGTAAAGTGGTGCGTTTTTTTTAATACTATGTTTCACCCCCTGCCTGATTCTTACGGAGGTTGACACTGAAATATTTAATGCATCCAAAACCAGAGTAAATGACTTATTTCAAGATAAACATAAAATAAATTTACTTTTCTAAACGATTTAAGCACCCTATATACCATTTAATGTACAAATTGAATACTAAAGGCAACATACAAAAGTAAAAGGTTTTTTAAGGGAAGTTAGAAAACATCAAACACAGTTAACGCTTTTCAAAATAGTTCTAATCAGATATTGTAACAGAAAATGTAATAAACTGGTAGGTTTACAGTTTATTAACCTTATGTCAACTTTATGACATAGTAGGGTAGATGTATAACACGTGGGCATACTATACCAAATATTTTTTATGCTATTGCCAAAAGATTACATTAATTTTCTTCAATTTATGCAACCCCTACAAACTAACAAGTACTAGCTTTTTTAAGATGAATATGATACACAACGGGGTATGTTTCCTACAACATTTTATTTTATTTTTTAGATCATTTTAAGTGCCATTCATTTTCTTGACTTCAATTTCCATGTCAATCGGAACTATTCAACTATAGTCCTTTGACTATGCATTGGCACAGATGGAAGAATTGGAGAATGGTGTTCACCGAATTAATTCTTTTTTTTTTTTTGCGGATACTTATTTCTGCATGCAAGGATGTCAATTCACTTGTGCTTCTATATTTTTTAGAGTAAACCTTGACTTATATCTATTCCATATAAAGGGGTGTACACATATGTAATCTTGATATGTTAATTTTTACATAATGTTAAAACGGTTATCAGTTTGGGTCGAACAGGATGTAAAAAGGGTTATAAGTTCGGGTCTAACAACCGGTTTCAGTTCCGGTTATTGAATTAGCATACGCATTATTTTACCGTTTGAAACTACGTTTTGCATGGATGAGACAGGGAATAATACAATAACAGATATCAACTTTGCACCGGTAACCGGTACAATTCATTAGAAAAGCTACAAATGTAGGTACGATTATTAAAGTGTTTCGAGCTTAGCAGTAGCTTAATGGTTTTGTATATTTCTCATACTCAATTTATTTTTTAATCTTAATCTTCCTTATGATTTGTTTCCAATCCGGCTAATGATAGGTCACTCCTTAAACGCATATGTAGCATGCCGAAATATGCGTGTTGTATATGAATAATGTATTTATATGTATTTACAATTCAGAGTTGTAGTTTAAAGTGTAAATGTTAAACGCAACTCTAGAACTGTATCTTCGACTAATGAAATCTCAATACGTACCGGGTTTTCTACAATGATTCTTGGGTCAAAAGCACTACTGGCATAGTAAGTTATCCACAATATGGCTGTGATGATATACGACAGAAAGAGATTTTTATGGATGGTCACTCTGGTACATCGTAACTGTCTGAAATGTTGAAAAATGTGTGTGTATATATATATATAGAAGGGTCTGAAAAATTCCCAACGATGTTAGAACTGTCAAATTTGCGATCCAATTTTTTTGTCGTTCCCTCCGCGGGACAGCGGAATTCGTTCCGCTGTGACATCTATGACAACAAAGTCCAGCGCCCTAGACCACTCGGCCGGCTAGGCTATATAAAAAATATAGCTTTCGCTGACCGAGTCATTCCTTCTCGTAGGATTAATCTAGGGCTCTTACTTGGTATACGATGTATGGTAGTACGAGACGGATCACAATAACACATAGATGAACTGTGCAGGCGGTGTTGGCATAAATGTCACAGCGGTACGAGTTCGAGTCCCGCGGAGGGAACGACCAAAAATTTGCATCGCAAATTTGACAGTTCTAACATCGTTGGGAATTTTTCAGACTCTTCTAGATAGATAGATAGATAGATAGATAGATAGATAGATAGATAGGAATAATCAAGGTAGATAGGAATAATCAAGGTAACTAAGGTTATAGCAGGAGTCAAGAGGGTGTAATCCAGGGACAAAGACCAGACATGGAAAACAGACATACACAACAAAGAACATGAAGTAACTTAAGTGATACATACAAAGTAAAGTAATAAAAGCAAACGAGCAACTCTGACTCCACTAAAAGTTGGGAGCATGGACCAGGTGTATCGGTAGGATAAGCGTCCTCTGCTTTTCTAGAAACACCCGCCGAGTTTCTCATACAAAGTCAAGTCCGGGGTAGAAAAACAATCGAATTTTTACGTCAAGTATAATAATTACAAATAACATACTGGATAAATGACAATAGCTTTAACTTTTGCCATACTATTCAGAGCCTCCACATTTTATGAATAATTGCAGAAAGGACAATCCGTTACCCGCTTGATTTGCGTGACAAAAAATTGCTACAACTTAAGTTTGGAAATGTCATAGAAAGTGTGCGAAAGCTATATTGTGTCTTTATAATAGTTGTATAGTTATAATTATCCTGGACAGATTGGACTGCTGACTTGTATTGGAAACTCGGGTTTCATAACAAGTCATGTATCAGCACATGCATCTCCTAGGGGATGGCTGATAACAGCTAGAATGTATGTGATTCAAAGGAACTAGAACTTTCCTGACCCCAGCTTTCAATTCAGAAGGGAGTTCTATGCTGAATGACAATGACAAGTGATTTCAAACTAAATCCTTGGAGAAGGTAAACAAAGTCATCTTCAACTGAACTTGTAACATAAATTACATGGGTTCAATGAAGAAAATAAAGATAATATTCCACACAGATTTGACCTACATAATTGTAAAACAAACAGTTAATTAATCTCCTTAATAATCAGAAGTATATTTGGAATATCTTTAGACATACCAACAAAATTTTAGTACACTGATTTTAATAAGTTTTAACCTCTGAAATCGACGTACGCTACGCATACAGCTCATCATATGCTGATTATTAAAGGTCATGTTTCACCTTGTCTTGAAGTGACATTGATTAGAAATTCGGCGCGTTTGTTTTTTTTTTTTTTTTTTTTTTTTTTTTGTTTTGTTTTTTCTCTAGAAAGTAGATGATGGTTATCTTTAGGGCTTCCCTGTGTCCCATGTTCCAAGTTTGTAGTGTATTTAGGGCTACAAACTAATATCGTTCTCTATCAGTCTGTTATTGAGATTTAGTAAAGTATTTATATGTGTATAATTTTTCTTTGTCCAATATTTGTTCCTGGAAATGTTTACGTTAGAAACATGGGTCCCTCGATTTCCAGTCCAGCAGATAGATAAAAACGAGATACGTTAGCTTGCAAGTTAAAATTACAGACACAATTTAACTAAACCTTTCGAATTCGTTCTAATAAAGAATCAGAAACTGTTGCTAGTAATGATTAGTTAAGTAGCACTCCGCCTAAGAATCATGCAAAATCTGATTCATGGTTGCAAAGCCTACATATTTTTATTTTTGATATTTTGTTTAAAATGTCATAGTAAACAGAGAGTAACACGTGGTTTTTCATACAACCCATGTTCATAGGAGATACAAACTATATAGAATGCACTGTATATTTTAAATTTAAGGGAGACAACTCTGTAAATGACACTCAAATACAACAGAATCTATTGGATTTTCAATGATGATTATCTCCTAAGAGCAGGCAGATATGAATGAATACTTAAACATTTCACAATATAGACCTATAAAACAACTTAATTACAAATATAAAAATATGTAGCCTTTTTTAGGGTGTATCACATTTTTTCAGATTTTGCATGATTCTTACAAAGACAGCTACTTAAGATGTCGTAAGAAGTAGTCTTTGCAAGATCGAATCAATACAATAAAAAATTAAAAAGACCATGCAGACTAAGTCTTTCATCATATATAGTACTGTTTGAATTACCTAAAAAACAGGAAGATTCCCAAGGACAGGATAAGAGACACAATGGACAAACTGTAGCCACTAAAGTATACATAAAGCACATACTTCGCTCTCTGAAACAGACAACATAACAACATAATATTCTACCTGTTTTAGTTTAGGTTTTGACGTAACAAAGAACATCTATTAGTATTTCTATAAACATTGACTTCAATAGCCTTATCTCAAATACTATGTTATAACAGTAAATTATTCAGCAACCAAATCATGTTCGAAATAATAAGATAAAAAAGAGGGAGTACTTAGGAAAAATCCTGAGTCAAATTAACTCTAACAATGACAAGGTAATAATGCTTCAAGAGTTAAATTTCTACAATTTTTAGTTTAGTATTTTAGCAATTTTGGGACACCAACTTCTAAAATATTTCAGTTATTTTGTTTTATATTAATGTACAAACATCAACCATTGTAATTATACAACAGGCATTATATGTATTTCTTGTTTGTCAGTACACGAATTCACAATCATAATTATACTCCGAATGACATCAGGGAAACAATTAAATTTTACCTTATGGCGTCAGTTATCTTTCCATTGAAGAGATGTAAATATGAAAACAACGGAAAAAATATATTTTTTCTTGCATTGTCGTCCGCATGTCTGAATACGTCTTTGATCCATAAACATAGATGCTCAGCGTCTTTATACATGCTCATAAATTCTTCTATAGTGCTGACTCAAAATGGTTAAAAAAGGCTCTTTCATGCATGGTACCATTTGAACAATTTTTCAGGCGCAATGCAAAAGTGGTTCCCTTTTTTCAATTTTTATTTTTCATATGACAGTAAAAAATAGTTTATTCTTCATTCAGATTCAAATTTGTTTACCAGATAGCCACAAAATGAAATTTAATTTATCATCACCTATCAGATTTTTATATGGGCCTGTACTTAATACCATACTTTTAGCTTGAATGTGTACATGTATTGAATTTATCTGTTACATGACTATGGAAGATAATTGTCGTTGGAAGGAGACATTTTGACAGATTGAATGTGGTATCGTTTACTTCCTATTATTTATTCGGCTTGAGTAATGAACAAGTGATTGTAAGAGTAGGTTACATAACAAATTTATCGGATGCAGTTTAAGTACAACAATAAATTTGAAGTTAAAGCATAAATTGTATTTGTTACTGCTCTATAGTTTTCATACAATGCAGCAATCTTTCTATGATCGTCAAGAAAATTTGGAGTCAAAGGAACTTTGGAAACCTTTCATGAATTTGTTGAATATAAATATGTACAAATGTTTCGATTTGACAGCTTTTTTTCCTTTAGTATCTGATGCAGATTCAAATCATCAAGTTGTATTTGGTTTAACTTCCGAGTTTTAAATAAGCCTTTGAATGTGGTTACACGTAAACAGTAAATATTTTATTTATTATAGAAGTAGTACAGAACAAAAAAAGCCTACTCTCTGTTCAACAAAATTGTTCTCATTAAAAAAGATTTACAAGACAACATGATGATTTACAACTGAAACAGATACTAAATGAAAAAGGTGGAAAGTGAAATAATAAACTAGACAAGTAATGCACGTGAATTCTCTTTCACATTTTTTGTTAACCTCAGTTTAAATATTTTTTTTTTATTTTTTTTTTTGCATTATTGTATTTTATCCATTGAAGGTTGAACTATATCAAGAGAATAAACCGCCAGTTTGGTTAGGTTGAATTCTACATATCAGTTGACATATTCTTCTTGTCCAAAGGCGTTAGTAATGTATATATTAAGATAATATATTTCAATTTTATTCAAAGAGAATAAGTAATTTATTTAGACTTTACAAAAACGTGCAGTATGAGTTTCTATGGAAAACAGATGATAAACCCACTTACCCGGACTTTGTCTGTATCAGAACAAGGGAGATAATTGGTCCATGGTCGCCCAGATTCAGGATGTCTGTACCAGGTGCCATCCCTGTTACAGTCTTTGTAGGGCAAACCTTTAGAAGATAAAAATCATAGAAAAATATGTTCTAATTAATACAGTCCGCTCCAATGTTCATATCAACTACTTTTTTTATCAAAATTAACCTATGGAAAACGATAAAGGAAAAGTGGGTAGAATTGTCCAATCAATTGGGTCTAATATAAAATTGAAGCCTCTGTCTAACGTTTACAATTTACAATAGATTAATATAAAACAAAATCCAAGGCATGTGGTTCTCGAATATTTACTGTATTTCAATTGTCTATGAGTTAGAGCTGTTGCACAGGTCTGTATGGTTGGGTTTGATTTAAACGACAAGGCAAAATATTTTCTTTCAAGTTAAATTCAGAAGTCTTACAGTCTTACTTCCTCAGTCTTATATTTCATTTATTGTTGTTATAAGAAGGTCATAGTCTCGCAAAATGATCAGTTAACTGTAGTGTGATATGTTCAACATTTTTGCGATATTATAAATCAATTTCTCAAAGAGTAATTATCATATTTAGTCGCCAACAATATTTTATTCTAACTTGCAGGAAACACCTTACGATGCATTTTTTAACCCACGATGGCAATAAACCACTAAAAGATAGTTTTTTTTATAGTTCTATGGGACCTCAAAACATCACAATAAAAGGATATTGACATCTTCAATTGAGAAAAAAGCTTTTTCAATAAATGTGTCATAGTATGGCAAAATGACACAGCGTCCTTTTAAAGACAAGGCTAATGACAACGGGACCATTAGCCTAGCATGTTGAAATATGTCTGTTAGTGTAGAAATTTCAAACAGAAACTTGTTTGTGATATTTTACATTTTGTATTACAATTAAACTGTCTCAGTTTATCAACAAATAAAATAAGACCAACCTAAATTGTTAATACATATCTCATAAAGTAGAATTGCATACTAATGCATTGGTTACGGTATTTCTATGGAAAAAACTTCAAATTATATGATGTACAGAGGGTGGGGAATGGAGAAGGTAGTGTGTGATGGAACGGGGATTTCAAGTAGGGTGAATAAGGAAATTGGTTTTGAAAAAAATTATTTATCTGAAAATTGGATTGAGAGAAATCCCGAGTCAAATTTACGATAACAAAGAAAAAACGCTAGCATAAAAAATATAATTCAAAATTACAATTCAAATGTTGAAGAATTTAGAAATGTAAAATTTATTTTTTTATGTAAATACTTTATAAATGCAATAGGGAATCAAAGGAGAATGGTGATGGAAACACGTGGACAATTTGCGTGGACATTGCATTGCTGCCATTTATTAATTTATCACCATATCTTCTATATATGGCTCGTTCTGATTTAATCATGTTATAAAAGCATATAAGATATAGACTATTCTCCTGTGGCTTCAAGAAACCAGCCAAGGCTATAAATATTTATATGTGTCCAATATCAGTTTAATTGATAAAGGTGAAATTACTTAAACACTTCAAGATCGATCAAAATGTTACCTAATGTAAAAAATACCAAGAGAAATTATATCATATAACGTCTATCTTCCTAATACCGAATAATGTAAAAGGGTAGACAGGTACAAATATGTTACACATCTACATCTTGGATCTTTATATACATGTCCGGTTCTACAAGTAAATCCGATTTATTTAAGATCTCACAAACATGTCTGACTGCAAAATGATTACAAAAACTTATACAATTTATTTCAGTAAATACATACAGTAATATAAAGTAGCAAATTACTGGATATATCTGCATATCCTCCATACATAACAAAAGTAATTATTAGACAAGTTTGTCTGGATTATATCAAAACATTTATGATTTTTTAGAAAAAGCCCTCAACGTAAAGGTTTACGGAATCCCGCTAACAACCCTAGTTTCTATTACGTCGTCGTGTTTGTTAAACACCAGAAATAATGAAGACCATAGTATCGGCTCCTTTTCAAATCAACCAAAAAAACAATGTTCTAGTATCTACAGAAGAACGTTACACGAAAATTCTTTATACATCTTCATTGTAGGAGGTAAAATGTTTTGTTTTTTTTTTTCAAATCCAAAAAAACGTGAATAGAAGTCACAGTATCATTGGATCTGTTTGTGAAATTTGACTTTTTTGTGGAACCGGACATGAATCTTAGTCTTGTATATGTTTTTATATATATCATTGTTTTTTGTCAATGCTTCTGTTAAGAGAAACTCTCTTTTCTTACAAACTAATTTTTCACAAACAAACATATTGGTAGAAAAACAAAATGCCAAATCGTTTTGATTTTATACACAAATATAAGTAATTACCTAGGTTTTCTCCGAACTTAAACTCCATGAACTGTGGACATGTACCGTACGTTCTGCTACCAGCTTTTGCAAAGTTCCAGCAATCATAGCCATCAAATGTAGCATTGCAGTATAAACCACCTATAGAATACATAATAATACGAGCATTATAAAATTATATATAACTGATGTGTTAATTCAAATAATACTTTTATTTGTTATGAAAGAGTAATCAAGGGAACCAAGGTTATAGTGGTAATCAAAAGAATGTAATCCAGGGACAAAGACCAGACATGGAAAACAGACATACACAACAAAGAACATAAAGTAACTAAAATCATACATACAAACTAACAAAAGTTAATGAGCAACTCCAGTAAAAACTGGGAGCATGGACCAGGTGCACCGGTAGGATAAGCGTTCTCTGCTTTTCTAGAAAAAACCGCCAAGTTGCTCATAAAAGTCAAGTCTGTGGTAGACAAACGAGGAAAGGAAAACTATGACCCGTTGAATAAATCAGTTTTCATGGTGCTGATAGATACACCATAACGATCCACGGGTTCATGATGACGACCATAGAACTTCTGTAGTGATGACTTCAATCTTGTAGCAACATAACCCTGCCCCAGAAGCCTATTTGTTAGAGTTCTAGCGCGATACAAAAAGTCTGCGTAGTTTCGGCAAGCTCTGGCATAACATACAAGTTGTGATATGAACACTGCATACGCAGGAGCCGAAGGGATGTTGCCATAGATAAAAACATACAAAAAATACCAATGAATGATAGCAATACTTCAGTTTCGATATGCTGTACACATGCTTCAAGTAGATATCTGATCAACAACATTAGAATTTAATACCCAGAAATATGAGATATAACGTTTTTCTGAAAACGTGATATAGGGGAATAAATTAATAATAAAAAACATTTTTCTAAGTACTATTTTGAATTGCACGAAATTGCCTTGTGGTACTTATAATGTGCAATACACTAAATTTATTAAGTATTATTAGTTACGACTTAAGGAGGTAGACTTAGGGTAAGAGACATAACTCTTGAAATCAGTGATATGTTTGTGTCATATTCAATTTCACCAAAGCCTCTCAAGCTTTCATTTGAAGCAGAATAAAATCAAGTCACTTAGATGCTTAAATGAGATTGATGCAAAATAAAATGCTGAATACAAACGTCCCAATGATTTTTAAGAGTTGTGTCCCTTACCTTAGATCGCCTGAATATAGCTGAAATATTGCTGCTCGGGCGTTAAACCCCCAACAAACAAACAAACAAACCCTTACCCTGGGTTGCCTTCTTAAGTGCTACACAGTAGATAAATACTAGTTTTACAAATTATGCAGGAAGAAAATGGGTACTTATGATTAACAGTAAAAATATCTTCGAGACATGACCATATCATTTGTCATTTGAATAAACTTGTATTTTAGATCAGGAACGATTTAAAAATAACTTAAAGACTTGTTATTACTTAATGTGTCTCTTGTAAATTCCCAAGAGTCTTGATCATAAGGTAAAGTGTATAAATAAATGAATATTTTGTGTAAAATTTACACTTTCTATTTTTATAGGGAAGCAAACAGCAGAACATCCTGCAATGGAAGAACATATATATTTGGGTCTTATAGACTAATTGGTATCTGAATAGATTTGTGACAACATCCCCTTTTTTAAACACAGAGTTATTAAGTTTTATAAATTTGCTCTTTTACATATCATGTTCTAGATATATTACGTGACGTAATGCCATTATCTTTCGTAATTGGCATTACGGAAGGGAATAACATATGATAAGGGAAAGTCGAAAGGCGATATATTTGACAGGACGGCCTACCTGCAATATATAATTTAGAAGATTTATACAGCCAGTTATTTGACTTGATTAAATGAATAATTCTTAAGACGAAACACTTTGTTTCTGGCCTACCTGTCAAAAAATGTACGATGTATTGGGATTCACCAACATCTTATAGCTTTCAAGATTTTAATTGACTATTAACTGAAAAATGTAATGAAAAATGAAAATTATAATAGCTGTTTGACAGTTTCACTATCTATTTAATTCTAATTTAGCCTTGTCCACGGGTTCATTATTGACAAATGAAAATATAGTTTCTTGAACCAGTTATAATGATGACGTCAATATGACATGGGTATGCTTTGTGTTATAAAATGGCAAGATACAATTAAATCCATCGTATGCAACTCATTATCAGCAATTTCCAAACATGTTTAGCAAAATCAAAAATTGGTCTTAATGAATATGAAATCAAGAGATAAAACTAACAATGAAGGGTAATAACAAAACTATCGAACTGATAAAATTTAGGCAATTGTCAAAAGGAATGTCCGCATAATAAATGGTAATGTCAAGATAAAAACTGAAAAGTTTGAAACCCCCGTAAATGTACAAGCATTTCAAAAAGAAATGTGGGTTAAACCAGGTTTTAAAACGCACATAACCTCCGACTGCCATTACGATCACTCACACAACGAGTACAGTTACTGGTGTATTTGTTCAGTTAAGACGCAACGATAGTACATAATAGACTATGTTTTACAATCACATCTACAGAGTGAACTATTTGTACCATATCGTAATTTTTTTTAAACTGTCTATACCAGACCCTTCCAAATTCCTCTTATATCAATTATAATGTATTTTAAAACTAGGGAGACCGACACACCTGACAAAACCAATTTTAGTCCAAAAAGGACAGGTTTTAAAGTATTTGAAAGGATATTATGGTTTATTTATCAACGATAGAATAGACAAAAATCATTCATATAATTAATAATCGCATGGTAATATAAAACCCATTCACCTATTTGCCCAATCGTGTTTGTAAAGAAATCAACATACTTCTGTTTTACCACAGTTTGAATAGCTGATAGAAAAGAAAAAAACAATGTTTACAAGTAATACTGCGTTTGCAAGCAAAACACAAAAGTCGCCAAAACCGGGAAGTAGTCGAATTTAGTCGAATTATGAATCCGCCATTGAATTAAGAATGCAGTGCTTACCCTAGAAATTAATTTTCGTTGAAATCCAACTATGTTGACATTTTGTCGATTTTTGCAGCCATTTTAAAACATTTTTAGGCCAAATCTGAAGCCGTCATTGAATTTAGAATGTCATGTTTACCCTAGATATCAATTTTCATTAAAATCGAACCATGTTGAAATTTTGTCGATTTTGGAGGCCATTTTGAAAAAAAAAATGACGGCATTCTAGAGAATTATTTAACGCCTATGATGTCAGCAAGTCAAGAACAGCGTTCATACGTCTAATGAGTTCCACTAGTTCTATAGAATATCTTTTTTCATTTTTCAGGGTTTTGTTTTGGCGGCCATTTTGAAATCGGCAGCATTTTGAAATTCCGGAAGTGGCTTGCACACTCCCTGAGCATGCTTGATTTGTGAGCCAAGTGTGGTATAAATCGAATAAACGGTCTCCGAGAAATCACCAGGACATCTTTACGTGCAGAAGAAGAATAATAATAATAAGAAGAAGAAACGGTGCAGAAACAATAAGTCGCAAAACTTCGTTCTGGCGACTTAATTATGTTGCATGCATGTGTCTGGTGACCCAATAATATTTACTGTATAGGAACTGTAAAAAAATCACTTAGATATGAAGACAATGTGACAAAAGTTTATAGTTATTGTCCATCGTTAAACCTATCCGAGTTTCTAGTACATGAAAACCTAGGGAATACCGAGGTACAAACCAGGATGAGTGGCCGTAGACAATAACAGCTTGAAACAATAAAAACATAACTGACAAAGAAAAAGACAACATAACACAGTAACATACATTTTCCTTAGATAATAAAATTATCACAATGACATTTTCATTTCTTTCTTTCATAGGAACTTGTAGATTCCTGCATGATAAAAATACTAGTAATAATCTATCAAGGTAACCAAGAATTTAAGTACTTCTCCGTCTAAGAATCGGGCAAAATGTATATACGGTGTGGCACATGAAGGGAAAAAACGCTGAGATTTTATTGCATTAACCAATTAATTGTACCTAATAACCATCTAAGTGTTTATAAAATTTGCCTTTTTAAGATATTGATAGGTCAAATTTAGTTGAAATGCACAACAGAAAAATGGCCGGAAAAATTTTCCTGCACTCTTTCCCTGTATAAGCAGTCAAAAGATATCTACATCACAGATGCTTCAGGATAAACTTAAATAGCTTTTTGATTGTTTTCTAGATGTACTGAATATATTTTAGGCAAAAATGACTACATTAGTGAAAATGATGTGCCACCCATTGCCTGATTCTTACACAAAATGGTACTTAAAATGACAATAGCAAGTTATAAGTACCACAACAAGTACTTAATCAGATAAATGAGTACGACTTAAAGTAATTTTAAAATTTAATATTAAAAATTGTACAGCACATGATAGGAAATTGTTCCCTATTAGTGTCTCATTTTTAACATTTCTTTATTTTTATTCAACGTTTCTTATATTGGACCCTTTCATCTTTATTAATTAGAATGCATTACGAATAGGGGAGATACATTACATCAGATCAATTATTTAAGAATATTATTTTGCAAAATGTTTTCATGGAAGAGGAAATGGCTTTTAAAACAGGTTTTTTTGTGCAGCTTTGCTTAGTTTAATTTGTTATACTAAATGAAAGGATTTTAATCACTAGAGCGTTTGAATGACTCCTAACATGCAAGCTTCAAAGTTGTACTAATGTTTAAGGGAAGTAAATAAGGGTTCAACTTCTGGAACAAAGATGCCAGCCCAGTATATCTGCTTTGTTGAAGTGATTAAACGTTTCAAATGGGTACAATGAGGAATATATTTTATAAGGTGGGAAAACGTTTGAAATGATGCCTTCTACTGCAAACCAAGATTCCTTTAGATAAAATATTCAAACTGAAATATGAAATATGAAAAATATCTCTGTCATGTACGGCTAACCAATAACCTTGCCAGTTTTATAACTCCTTAACCTTTTAGAGTTAAAAAAAATCATAATTCCTTATAAGACTTCAAGCTATCTGTTTTCATTTTGTTGCTTTGTTCAGCATATGACTATCCAGCATTGAACTATGTTTAGCATATAATTTTGTCCCTTCGTGTAGGAGTATGAATATTTTTGTGGCAATATTTTGCTACAGCAGTTGACTCAAGCCGTGCCCGGCAATGTCATTTCTTCAATATATCATAATTTGATATTTTGTAACTTTATAGTATATTAACATAATTATAGCTATAATGATTAAATCTTTTAAAAAATATATTTCAATGCCTTACCCTACAATCATTAAAACATTAAAAAAAACTACACGGTGAACATTTTTGAAAATTTGTTTAATGATTTGCATATGAATATTCTATATAATACATGTATCAGTTTTGAACGAAAATTGAATTATGGATTTTTTTTTTTTTTTTTGTGCAAAATATAGGTTTTTATATAAGCAAAAAGCCGAAATTTACCATTCTTTTTGTTATTTTGGTAAATTAAATGCCTAGAATCTCTTCCATAAAATGGATAGAATAAAATTTCATGGTAAATCTGATCTATTTATTCTCTTAAAGTAAATTTGACTTAATACTCAGTTATTTATTTAAATACATCGTCAAAATTACCCTAAAATACCAGATATGGGTCAGTTTGGCCAATATTTTCTAAAAATAACAATATTTTAGTCTTCATTGTTCAAAATCTGCACGGTGAATTTTCTTTAAAATTTTACAAATGAAGAGCAACAGTTAGTGTAATATCATAGATAAATTTACAGAAATTAGAATTATGGGAAAATTATGGGCGTACCCTAGGTCTACTACCCTAAGTAGCAGTGTCTTTGTAAGAATCATGCAAATTCTGTAATATGTGATACACTCCAAAATAGGCTACATATTTTTGTTTTTGTTGCATTATGGGTCTATATGATGACATGTATAATAATCCATTCCAATCTCTCTGCTCTTAGGAGTAAATCAACATTTAAATCCAACAGTTTCTATTGTATTTTAGTGTCATTTACAAAGTTGTCTCCCTTAATTTTGAATTGTACAGAGCATTACATATATTTTTTATCTCCTATGAACAAGGGGTATATGAAAAGCCACATGTTACTTTCTGTCTACTATGACATTTTAAAAAAAATATCAAAAATATAAATACATAGGCTTTCCAACCATGAATCACATTTTGCATGATTCTTATGTGGAGTGCTACTTAACAAAAAGAAGCACAGCATATTATTTTTTATTGTTTTACTAGCGGTATATCATATTAATGTACGTTATTAATCACATTTCTTTCATATGGTCATAATACATCATGTGCCACCTTCATATTTGTTTGATTTCTTATTTGGGACTGTATTCATTTTCTCCCTTTTAAAACATTTAAAAAAAAGATATATTAATATTCTCAGCCAAAATGACCCTATCTTTTCAGATTAAGTTGAAGACAAATATATAACTATCGTAATTTACCGAGATGAAATACAATTTCTATTGAAATACTGCATGGCCTGCCAAATATATTAATTGACGACAGACAACGATAAGTTGGTGAAAAAATGGGTGTCGTTCAAATTTCTACAAAAATGACTTATTTTGACTATCAGAAATACCAACAGAAAATCATCGCTTTTGTTTCTTTAATAAATAGATATTGATTATATTAATATATTTAATGAAGGTTTTTTTTCGCTCAGTTCATAGAGATACCATTTAAAAACAAAGAAAGTGTTTGTTTATCGAGCTAGTAAGGACTACAATTTTGACAACAAAATCTCATCTGCGTAAAAAGGATCATAATAATACGAGTTTGTTAATTACGCATAAAAGAAAAAAAATGATAACCATGCATCACTCTGGTGTACCCGGAATTAGCAAACTAAACAACAGAAATAGGTCTTTTGAATTTAACAGTAGAAATTCTGGCTTTTTGAGAACGAGACTTGCAAGCCCTATTGTACTTAATATAGCTATTAGGTTTACATGAAACTATCTTCGGGAAAGATGAATTTACAATATGACATTAAAATAAACTACACTATAATATAATCATATATAATACAGCTATGTTTTGTCCATAAAACAATTTGAGCAAAAATGAGATATAAATATAAAATATTCAGTAAAATCTGCCTTGACCGAACCCTGTATAGGACGAGCATCTCTCTAATCCAGACACATTGTAAAGTCCTTTCATATCAGTTTAAATGTATTTTGAAGTTTAGCAAACCGAATACCTGTCTAAAGCAATCAAACTCTACAGTACAAAAGAGGTTCGATTTAGACAGGTTACACTATAATTGTATTCACTTACCGTCACTAGGATATGGTTTGTGGAGAACTGTATCATTGCAGCGGAAAAAATTCCTGATTATCTCTGCACTCATTAGCTCATCAAATGTCAACGGTGAATTAGCAGTGGTTGTGCCAATTTCCATTTTTAGATATTACGTAATCCCTTTCACATATCTTCTTATCACTTGAACTGTTAGAACTTTTTCATAAGCATATATTTAAGATCTGCTTTCCACTGCCCCATGTTAATAAACATACATGCCATAATAACAAAGTTATCACAATGAAATGACCCCAAATTACTGATAAATATCCATGTTTTTCTTCAAGTTACCATAAATAGTTCCTTCTTTAAAACCGACAAAATGATGCACAGTCAATTGTTAAATCATCAATTCTATTATCTGTTTTTTTTCTATACCATCCACAACGTGTTCACTATACAGTACAGTAATTAGAAATATTATCTCCGAGTCTCGTCCTTTTCTCTTAAATAAGATAATATTTATTGTAATATTTCAAACATATTAAGTCGGTTTATTTTATATATATATAGCAAAAAAACAGTGGCAGCAATTCAGTTACTCACTGATAGGTTATAAGATGTTGAAATCAAACAACGACAAACAGCTAGTAAAAACAGACAGAGTTATCCCCGCCTAAGTATATAGTTTGTCTGAACACTTAAAATCAAAAATATAGATATGAGAGTTCACTATTTTTTCAAGTCACATAAAATATTTTGATCATACAAATTATACTCCAATCTGATTTCAAAATCGTTGTCCTTTGAATTTATCCATGAAACGTGCACAATTATCTGTCAGGAGAGTTAGAATATTTTTTTAGATCATCAGTAACAAAATTTCAACTTTTTCTGGTGACGAAAAATCATGTACGAGAGATAGTCAAGCCTCTTTACTGCAAACTCCAACTGCTAATCCTAAATACGAGTTATAATAGAACACGATATGCAATGTAGATGTCACAATCGGTCTTGATGCACACCTGAAAATCCCAAATAAAGTTTTGGTTTTACATCTAAATTATAACAGTTATACAATAAAAGTAACGAGATACTTCTTAATGAGAACAATGATAACTATACTGTTATAGAAATACGATCTATGATATCGTTGACGATAGACCTAATATGCCTGTCCCTTCTGGAAACATGCAGCTGATGAAAAATAATAAAGTAAAAAAATTCTCGAAATATCAAACTAGAAAAAAAAATGATTTTGTCCGTGTTTACGGGGAAGGGTAATCAAGGGAACAAAGATTCTAGCGGAAATTAAATGAATGTAATCCAGAGACAAAGAGCAGAAATGGAAAACAGACACAGACAACAAAGAACATAAAATATAAAATGACCAAAATAATACGTACTAACAATGGTAAATGACTTAAATAACATATGAAAATAAGCGATTCAGATGTTGCTTTTGATTTATTATTTAGATTTAGACTGATCATCGAAACTGTAAAATTAAAAACCCGGCGCAAAAAATTCCAGGTTATGTCTGTCAAAATATTTATATATATATATATATATATATATATATAGAAAGGTCTGAAAAATTCCCAACGATGTTAGAACTGTCAAATTTGCGATGTAAATTTTTGGTCGTTCCCTCCGCGGGACTCGAACTCGTACCGCTGAGACATCTATGGCAACACCGCCTGCACTAAGTCCAGCGCCCTAGACCACTCGGCCAGCTAGGCTATAAAACATAGCTATTGCTGTCCGAGTCATTCCTCCTAGGGCTGTTACTTAGTACACGATGTGTGGTAGTACGGGACAGCTCATCTAGGTGTTACTAGCGAATAGAGTCGTCACATTCTGAGACGTTTGTATATATATATATGAAAGGTAATTACAAAACTACCGAATGTATAGAACATATATCAGACATGTACAGTTTTTTTTTAAAAAGACATGTGTAAAAACATTACAAATGATTCAATGTGTTTATAGCAAAAAGCAAGAAAGTCCAATATCGAATTACTGAGTTGTTAAAAAATCACTGGAAAAAAAATGTAAAGTAAACAGGATTGATATAAATGTATAATAGCAAAATGCTTTAAACTGTTGGTGTTTATTTTTCGGATACCGTTGAAACAAAATTGTTTCAAACATCGGCTTGATGTTGAAAATAAGTATCAAGGAAATGACAATTTGTTTTAGTTGTCGTGCGAGGAATACCCTCACTAGCATGGCAGCAGCCACAATCGCTTGCAATGCATCTCCCGCATGGAAGAGTAATCAAAAGAACCAAGGTTATAGTTGTAATCAAAAGAGTGTAATCCAGGGACAAAGACCAGACATGGAAAACAGATATACACGACAAAGATCATAAAGTAACTACAAAGAAACAAAAGCAAATGAACAACTCGGACTCCACTAAAAGGTAGGAGTATGAACCAGGTGCACCGGTAGGATAAGCGTCCTCTAAAGTCGATTACATTTTGTTGATATTTTCATACGTAAAAGTGAAAGGTCGCCTCAATCCTTTGCTGCGAAATATGTAAATACTATCAAAGGGATAAATCGTTTATTTTAAGCATGTTTGTAAAGAAATATATTTTATCTCGTGTTTTTCTTCCTGCGTTCGGCATTGATATTTGATTAGTGTTTACTCCATACAATGGCAAATATATTTCACGTAAATTTTAAGTAAATCGAGCTTCACATGTAATTCACGGGAACTTCATATGAAATTAACATGGTTTTCGCGTGAAATTCAGTTAACACAAATTTCATGTGAACTCTTCACATGAATTTTACGTGAAGGCTCGATTCACCCGAATTTCATGTTAACCCTGTCAAAAAGTTCAAGTGAAATTCATGTAAAATCATGTGAGATAATTCTGCCATTGTATAACAAATGTATCTGTGCAAGTCGCGTAATATACTCATGGCAGAATTGATATAAGAAAAGATAACCACAAAAGCTGTTCGAAAAAAAATGGTTTTGTAAAAAAGCTTTTTTAAAAACCTCTTTTAGACTTTGAAATTGGTTCAGATTGGTTAAACTGGTACCTCTCAAATTAGTTTGAGATGTTTTTTGTTTAACAAGTTCCAAACTACATTTAAACTAATATGAAGGAACCTCTTAACGTAATTAAATAGGATTAGTTTTAGGTTTATCAGGTATCGGTAAGGACATGTTTCCTGTATTTGGGTAGTGTAAATGCCACTCATTTTCCCGGTATTTGGGTGTTGAAAATACCAATTTTTTCTGTATTTGGGTAGTGTAAATACCACTCATTTTTTCTGAGTATGGTGATCAAGTGAACCACTCTCAACTGCTGGCGTATGTGTATACTGAATACTATAAGTTATTGTTACGACTATTTCCCGAAACTCTCTGATGCACCGTTCTTTAGTAGAAACTGAATAATCCCATTCCTCTTCGCACAACTTCCAATAAATTACTGATGTTTCCTTTATTAAATCATTTTCAACAAGCGTCTGATGTGTCTCGTGTGTGTGTGTGTGTGTGTGTGTGTGTGTGTGTGTGTGTGTGCATTTGGAGAACGGGACAAAAAGGATAGGAAAGAACTTTGGTTTTCAGTGGGTGGTTTTATTGAATGAAGTGATATACCAGGGTAATGCATCTTTGTTAACCGATGAAAAATGTTTATGTATGAAGTATAATTTATCGTATTACGTACCTGAAACTTAGTGTGCTATACTAGTTCCATTTTTTTTCATAGAATTTCATTAGAAATATACATATGAAAGTATAAAGAGCTTCAACTGGTAACTTCTATTTTGTTTTTGTCAATTGGAAGCAATCCGTTAAGAAAACCACCAATTGATATGCGTATCAATATTTACTCATGAATGTGATAACAATATTTCCTTACGTTGTTTGCGGACAATAAATTTATATAATAAACGTTTTGACAAAACTCATTGCCAAAACATTTTGTAAAAGCATCTGCAATATTCATTTTTGTACTCTACCAATCAATAGAGGAAATCAATATTCTTCACACTAAAGTACATACAATGTATGTCGACTTCAGTGTTTACTTAACATCAGAAGTTAAAATCTGATATCTGCAATAACATTTCATTGTTCATTAGTTTTATGCATTTTTGATATATATTTCAAAACAAGTCTGTCGTAACTCTAAATTCGAAGTGAGACTGTATATTTTCACCGACTTCCCAATAGGAGTACAACGTCATCTCTGCTATGACAAACAATGCAACACTATTTGCATCAAGTTTAATACACAAGACACTTGACTAACTATACTTATTAACACTAATGAAAGAGTCATCAATGAAACCAAGTTTCGAGCAGGAAAAAAAATAATCCAAGGATGAAGACTATACAGGGAAAATAGACACACACAATAAAGAACATCATGAAATAACAAAACACACGTACAAAGAAGCAAAAGTAAATGAGTAACTTCACTAACAATTTGGAGCAAAGGTCAAGTTCACCCGTAAGGAAGCTACCTTTGTTTTTTTTTTCTGAACACAAGCGCAGGTCTTGATGGGATGTTGCCACAAATGAAGGAGAACATTATTGATTTGGCATTTGTGATTTTGCATATTCTGAAATATTGAAATATATATCTTAAAACTTTTCTGAAATAGCTTATGATCATAAGTGTGCATCGTAATTTTTAGGACATACCTCTTGATTTTAATGTTAAGCCAGTCAAATGACACTTTTATACTGCACGCTTGTATAAACAATGTGAGTCGGTTTCGCAAAACACACATTCTATTAAATACCCTATCATGAGACACTTGAGAAAGTGATTAATGAGAATAGCCAAAGAGCTTTGAATTGACATTGGAAATATCTAGTTCAGCTGATAGTTCATTGTCAATATTATAGGCAATATGTCACAATAAATTAAGGAGGTAGACCTAGGGTAAGGAACATAAGTCTTGAAATCAGTGATATGTTTGTTTCATATATCAATTCACCAAAGTCAATCAAGCTTTTATTTGAAACAGAATGAAATCAATTCTTGTTACTTTGATGCTTACATGAGATTAATATAATATACCGAATAAAACGTTCTTATGATTTACAAGAGTTATGTCCCTTACCCTAGGTCTACCTCGTTAAATCACTATAACAGACAATTTCACAACCAAAATATCAAAATAATGAAGAAAAATATTAAAATAACTGTAGCCCAGTTTTGCTAGTTTACTTTGCTTTTTTAAAAACGAAGCTAAATTTAAACAATTGTAAACAATACTGAAAATTAATCCTGTTGAACGGGTTTAGGATACCGATAAACCAATTTAATATATATATATATATATTGTTTAACATGACTTACATTTTAATGTAGAATATGATACTAACTGAAATCATTCAAAAACCATTTATTTTGGTCAACTGTAACTATAACTAGTTTTAAAAATAGAAGTAAGGATATACAGTTACTCGTAGCGTTTTTGTCTTTGACTAGACTACTTATCCAGATGACGTTCGCTGACGTATATTTTTAATATGACGTAAGACTTCTACGGAATCATTTGTACTAACGGAATCCATGACGTGGTATTCTGTTCTAAATTGACCTTGTTTTTATATAAAGCAAATGCAATCATTATAAATATCAACTCTAAGAGAACCAATGCCATACAAGCAGTGACAAATAATATGATAATCTAATTGTAAACGACACAGACTATATGACACGTATTGCAGAATAGGAAATGACTAATTCTTACATTATAAACAAGTTTAACTATGTCATTATTGACTTTTCATAATTATAAATTGTAAATTGTGCAACTTGATGCTGATAAGTAGGTTTATCATTGCCATTTGGTTATAATAGTGTATTGAACTTAATTATTTTTTATTATAACTATAATTACAAGAATGACTTAAAGTTGCATTAGCTGACAAATTTGTTCAGTTCTGATTCTATTGCATTATTATACCTACAGAATATTGTGACAACAACGTTTTTTTAATCAAAGATGATAGCTCTGATCTAATTATTTTTAGCCATTACTTCCGAAGATTGCCGACAGGACAAAACCTGGGTTAAAAATACTTTCACTTTGGTAAAACAAATAACAATAAGGGATGCACAGGTAAGCATGTGTCTTGTGTACATTTCATTTCATCTATTTCTTCATTAGTTTTCAAATAAATAATGACAATTACTGCCCATATTTGTGCCACATTATACCACAATACGTAAATTACAAAAGGATCCTTGCGTTTTATTCGAACTTTTTTTCCTTTTACGACTTGAGTATCTGCTTAATTATCGGAAAGAAATTGACATACGTATAAACGACACGATTATAAGTATACTTAAGTATTGCTAGTTACAACCTTATGTGCCTCATGAGGATAAGACATCAGACTTAAATTCAGCATAGCAGTGTATTATAACGGATAAATCCCTAAGATATGCAGTATCGTCTAAATCTATTTGTGATACAGTCATTTTCTTTTCATGGCGAAATAAATTAATTTGAGATAAATACTGTAATCTGACTGGTTAAAATAATTTTGTTATATCTCAATGGATAAAAAAAATATTGACACGCCCGTATTCAGTTAAATTCAGCGCTACTTTTCTCATTTTTAAAGATAAAAATATGTTTTAAAATTAATTTATACGAATTGGCAATAATGAAAATATTGTCTATTGAAAAGTAACATAAATTTTCCATGTGCATATTTTGTTTATTGCGCTATTGCGAATCAACATTCATCTTATGTTTATTTATTTCTTGTAATATTATCGTAACACTTCCGTAAATTTTAATAGTGTCTCTCAGACGTTGATGGGAAGAGAGACATATTCCTTTTGCTTTGGCCGTCTGGTGGTTTGTCTGTCCGTCACGCCTTTGTAAGCACAAATCCTTGGAAACATCGAAACCAAATTTCCACACCAAACTTTATAGGTATTTAGGACATTTTTTGTGCATGTTACACGGAATTTTCGATCCAATGAATTTTGCTTGAGTTTTTGAACTTTTGAAGGGAGGGAAACATATCTTTTGTATGCGAAAACAACATTTAATGTTGATATACGCCGACTGTATCACATCACTTTTATCATCCTATTTCTTTTCAAAATATCGATATATTGTCCAAAAGCCGTTCCTTTTACCAGTATCATGTATCATGGTTTAAATGATGGATCAAATTCACTAGGTTAGTAGGTTATGTACTAGTTCCATTTTGATACACTATATCAAATTATGCAAGTATGCCATGACTTAAATTTTAACAATGTTATTTTTAAACGCTTTGCAAATATATGTCAAAACACTCTTTAATATACTCTGAATTTACAGTTCTGTGTCGATATATAAAAGCGACCCAAAATAGGCCGTTTATATGATGAGATAGAGACAAAGACAAGTGAGAGATGTGATTTACCACATTCTCGAAGTCAATTGTTAAAAAAAAACAGAAAACGGTTCTTTCACATTGCGTGGAATGACATAATGTCATTGAATTGATTGCTGATTCTTTAAAACAATAATGAGGACAGGACGTGTCAATTTATATTATACAGTTTTATCTTAAAAATTACTTACATTGAAAAAAAAGTATATTGTGTGCATTAAGAAGTATTTAAAAATATGTAAATTTGGTCTGTAAAAACTAGATGAAGTTTCTTCTTTCGTCATGAATTTTATATTTTATGTCAACCAAGTTTGACAGCGATAGGTTAGTGAACGATCACAACACCTTTGATTTTGCTGCATATTTTTCTTCATAAGAAAATAAATTAATATGAGATAAATACTGTAATCTGATTAGTTAAAATAATTTTGTTATATCTCAATGGATAAAAAATATTGACACGCCCCTATTCAGTTAAATTTCTCATGTTTAAATATAAAAAATATGTCTTAAAATTAATTTATAAGAATTGGGCTATGATAAAAATTATTATTGCCAATTCTTAAATGTTTCGATTTATAGATGTCAGTGTTCATATATACCAATGACGAATCATTATGATAAGTGTCTACTCTGATTTTATTTCATAATTAGTAAAGCATAACATATTTATACTGTTTTTACGCATTTCTGTTGATAAAAGTGTGGTCTTAACTGTGTAAACTATCACTTCCTTTTCATTTAAGACGGATAAAGAGATCTTACAAGACCTCAGCTGAGATAAGTTGTTGCAAAGTCTTGAATGAACAACATTAAGTTCTTCTAATGATGCATATTTGAAATACAGCTATTTTTATGAACGCTCTTTCACATCTTTTTTCTCTTACACTGAATAAAAATGACAATATGGGCATATCTTAATTGCTTTTGTGTTTTATGTCATTAACAAGATCTGACACATCCGTAAAAGAAAACGTGATGCTTAAATATTATGAAATAGAACTACTAAATAATTAGCTTTACAAGGAGAACATTGTTAACTTAATGTAGTTAAGATAATATACTGCTTTATCACATGAATATATTTTTCTTCTGATTAGCTTGAAACTACTTTCAGGTCATGTTAAATCATGATAGTAGTTTCAATTAGCTGCGAGACAATTATTTCTTGTATGTTACATTCTATAAATAACCAAACTGCGACCGGAATACCGGTCATGTGGAATATAATAGCGTATGGTTTTAATCTTATATAAAATCAAAAGTAGGTTGATAGTGTAAATGATTGTGAGGATAATTGTGAATCATCAAATGTTCCTTGTGTTTTAATTGTAAACTTCATAAAATAGAAAGTGGGAGTTGAATATCACAAAATATCAATTTCAGTTATTTAATCTATACATCATAATAAACGAGCCTCGTTAAGAGAGCTGATATTTTGCGATATTCAACCTACATGAGTTATAAAACCTTTTTTCTATGATGCCTTTGGAGTACTTTAGCCGACTCACATTCGGCATGTGTCATGGCAGAAATTCAAGCGATTGTCCTTCTATGATGTTATCAATAGTGTCAAGAGAACAACGTTAGAAATGTTGGCTTCCGACCAATCAAGTTTTACAGAAAATCACACAATAACCAATCGCAACGTCGATTTTTTTTATCACTTTTCATATCACACCGTCTATGATGTGATTTCGTATCATAGACAAATTTTGATAACTCATTCGTGAAATAAATTCTGCGATTTCTCTTTCTTCCACTAAAATGACGTCTGCTATATTTGACGTCTGTGGTGCGATTGAATAATACAAAATACAACATTTATTTGAATATACGAAATTTTGATAGATATTTACGTGAATAATCAAAACATGTTTAATCCTGCAAAAATCCCTTCGAGATTTTAAGCTTGCACGGAACAGCATCCAGTACTCGTGTACCAACAAATTATACAATAATGAATGTTACATGATTTTAAGAACGGAATATTTTTTCTATTTCTGAACCAAAATAATTTAGTCCATACATTTTCATCTTTTTCAGCAGGAATATAGTAAACTATTTCTACTTTTAACAACATTAGACTACATTTTATTTTTAAAAATGACAAACAGCAATACCAGTGCATCAAACGATGGAAAATGTGTTTAATGACTACACCGGGAACACGAGAAAACAAAGTTTCATTTTTTGGAAAAAAGAATTGAATTCATCATTAAACAGAACAAATAGATATTCAAAAATTCCATCATACATTAATTAAAAGTATATACCATGTTCTACAATCTTCGACTTGCATTTTTTTCATTTCTTATCATTTTTTTTATTTTGTTTTATTTTGTTTGTTTGTTTACAACAACAATTCTTCCATTACATTTATTTTCACATTAGTACTGATGGAAAAACTTTTGCGCTACAAACAGACATGCATAAACCATTATAAAATGTCCCTAACATATTGATGCAGTAACGATTCAATAATTATCTCTAAAATGATGTACAAAATCTATATTATCAAGCGACAATCGTGTATAATTTGCTTGGTTTTAAGAAAAAAATGTTAGACTGGTTTGAGGAGGTAGACCTAGAGTAAGGTACATAACTCTTAAAATCAGTGATGTGTTTGTATCTTATTCAATTTCACCAACGCCTTTTAAGTTTTCATTTGAAACAAAATAAAATAAACCCAAGTTACTTTGATGCTTAAATGAGGTTGATCTAAAAATGCTGAATCCAAACGTTCCAATGATTTGTGATGTTCCCTTACCATAGGTCTACCTCCTTAAATCACAGTGGAGTGTAATAGCTGAATGATAACGAACTATTGTATTGTTTTAATTAGGCTTTGACATTAAGTTTAGTCTCGACATCTTTAGTCTTGTTCTACCCGACACTGTAGACAATACTCTGATGCAACAATGCTTTTAAAACGTTGCGTGAAAATGAAATTAGTCTAGCTCTATAATAAATCCCTTAGAGAAACACTTTGCTTTAATAAAAATCATTTGTGTTGTTCCAATTAAACGTCCTCACATTCAAACTATGAATGATGCTGTCTGTGTGGGTTGGGTGTCAATTACTTCAAGAATAAAATCCCAAACCAGTACTTTTAATTGTATATATGCTAATAGGGAGAACATACGTTGTCCATTATCAAGCACCTTCCGTTCTACCGTTTAGTAATTTAATATCAAATTCATTATTACAATGCACAAGCCCGGGGAATCGACTTTACACTATATATCTGTATTTGCATGGAAGCTTTATAACTATTACAAAAATAACCAATGAGTTTGAAAAATTAACCTGATCGTTGTCAAATTAGGGGATAATAGTATAACGAGAATAGGTATGGTGAATATGTCGATGAAACAACAACCCCACCTAGATGAAAATGTCAGCTCAAGGCCAATCATTTGTCTTCAATGAACGACAAGGAAACCCTCACATCACACCATTCTAAATGCATTTTTGTTGTTGAAGGAACTACCACATGTATGATATGGATATGAGATAAAATGATGGTCGTTAGTGAGAAGCATGAATTTAACTTCGTTATGAATAATACTAGAACTAGTACCAAATAAATCTAGGTTAGCTAGATTTTTTTGGATCCATAAAAAACAAAAAATATATATCTCAAATGTTCATTACACTATGCAAAGAAATGAATTTTTATCTTTAAAATCTCATTTTTCACCATCTTCATTTTATTCACCAAATAATTCAGTGTGACAGTGAATTTGTAGTAACATGGAACAATTATCAACAAAAGCAAGAAAACATGGTCATAACATCAATCGACCAAATTTATGTTTCAAAACATTGCAACAATACAGCTAGTGTTATACCTTTGGGCATCATTGATCATTATCTGACATATGCCATTTGCAAAAAGAAATAAAGCGGTCCGAACAAATATACAACCATAAAATACAGAGACTACAAACATCTTGACGAAGCTAGAAGATTTGCGTAATATCAATTGGCAATTGACTGATAGAAAGGCAATTTAACTTTTTAAATCCTTAAATCCTTAGTTCAAGAATATTCAGATGCTCTCAAATATTGTTCATCAAGTTAGTACTAGATCCACAAGGCCAAGTAGGCAAAATTTACATAACATTCCTAATTCCAAAACTGAGTATTTCAAACGCTATTTTATTTTTTCAGGCAGTTATTCTGGGAATGACTTAAATGCAATTTGACAAAGTGTGTCGTAAAACTTGTCGGATTTTAAATACTTGCATTAACAGGACATGCTAACATTGCTCACTTAGAATATTGACGCATCTGCTTTAGTAAACGCTTTGGGATTCCTTTTGTATAAGCAAGTGTTATTGGTTAGACATGGTCAACTGGTAATCAATGCCAAAAGACCTTATATAGATAGCAGTGTTTTATCGAATGTTCCCAGGGTAATAGATTTTCGATAATTTACACTGTGAAATAAATTCGGCAATTTCACTCTCAGACTTTCTCCCGCCAAACACAGAATTTAAAATTCATGTTGAAAATATCGATAAGCTAAGACAAAAATCAATATAATAGATAGGATAATTAATTGGTAAGAGTGAATAACCAAAAAATTATCACTCGTGCCAAGAACGCATGAAGATTTAACTCGTGCGCAGGATATGTTCCCCACACTCGTTAAATTTAAAAATATTTTGATTATTCACTCTTACCAATTAATTATTCATTATTATTATCGTCAATAAAATGAACAAGACATTTATGGTTCGAGGCATTATCAAGGTTTCAGGCAATATCACTGGATATAAATTTATCTGGGCGTTTTTTTTTTTTTTTTTTTTTTTGTTTTTTTTTTTTTTTTTTTTTTTTTTTTTTTTGTTTTTTGGGGGTTTTTTTTGTTGTTTTTTTTTTCGGGGGGGGGATAATTTAATTTCTATTTCATTGGTATAGTTGAAGGACAAAATCAGAGAAATGAATATGCGCCTTTTTAGTCTGCTTGTCTGCCTGTATATCATTACCGATTAAGTTCGACACCAACTCTTTATCAAAGCAGTAATCAAACATACGAAATAAATCCTATTTAAATTTGAGTATAAATAACTTTATTACTTCAGTATCAGTCTTTATAAATATCAGACAGGGTTGATTTATATATGTAAAACATACACAATTCACTTGTATTTATTACTCAAAAACAGTAATATGCCAAATATTCAATTTTATTGATAATTTTTATTTTGTTTATGACAGTTTGTCATACAGAAAATGCAGTTTTGAGATAAAACTATACAGATTGTACATAAAATTAGTAGATTGCAAGAGTTATCGTTCTTGATTTTGATTTTCGTTGATGGATGCATGGGTTCTTCCGTGTTATAGATCTATGAGCAGAAAGAACTATATATCTGACTTTTACATATCTTAAAATCATACAATATTAGTAATACAAATCCTCCTCCAAAAACCAAAATCCCAAACAATTGTATACAAATTTCTCAAATCCAAAAGTATCGAAATAGAAAGCCAAATCCAGCAGTTCTACCATGTGCAATACAAGAAATAAGCATGGTGTTTTATGAATTTTAAAATTTGTATCACTGCAAATTTCGAAATATATGAAATAATTCGTGGTCAGACACGTCTGACTTCTGGGTGACTACGGTCGGGGACCTTTGTTCCACCAGCAATGGCATCGACTATAATTGTTTAATGAATTACCAATTCACTTAAACCAATAAGGGGCTACCATTTGATCCTGGGGTGGAGAGCTTCCGATTAAATTATTCATTTTCATCATATCAACGGTTAAAATATTTGATTTAAAAGTCTCAACCCATCTCCAACACATACAAATGGTCGTCCTCGTATTGTGACTTCATATTGTTCATTTTGAAATATTGTTTTGTTTGTCTGTTTGGGTTCTTTTGTTGGTTTGTTTGTTAGCTTGTTCGTTTTGTTTTGTTTTTTGTTGTTTGTTTGTTTTGATTTTTTTTGGGAGGGGGGTATTATTAATATTATTATTGTTGTTGTTGTTGTTGTTGTTGTTTTTTTTTTTCAAAGTATTTTATGCAGATCTGATAAACTGAATATATACATCTACATTGTATATAGGCAGATACAGGGGATGGCCCGGGTCCCTATCATGAAATTGTAAATACCATACTTTTATATGTTTAGACATAGAAAACATTCTAAAAACCAATGAACATCAAACATTTATCACCGAATTTCTGATATAACATTATAAAATCATCATAAGAACATTGGAATATTGGATATTTTAACATTTTTCATGAGGAAAGATTGTGGGACCATTGTCAGCCCCACCCCACCCCCTATTTGTAAATCTCCGCCACTGGTGTATATAGCTGAATTTAGAAATTAGTACATTGTTATAGTTTTCTAATAAGAAAGGTCTATAACTAATTATTGAAGTTTCTCTTTCAAAACAAAAACATTTAACGAAGTTGGTGTTTGGAAATAAGTATTAATCAACCTGCTCTGTGCAAATTATTGTTCTGTACACTTTTGTCTTTTTTCTCACATTTTATCTATACAACATATAAATCGGTTTTAATAAAGCATTTAACAAAATACGGTATTACAAAAAAAGGGAGTGCGTTTTGTGCAGAAAAAAAGGGAATGATAAATTGCATGAAATTCAAAAATATATTTCAAATCTATAAAACAAGTCACATGATTAACTTGGTTTCAACATAGCTGATTCTGAATACATTACAACCTGGGGAATCATCATTGAACTAAAGGACAAAGAAAGAAATACTGGCATATAATACAACACATTTAGTTTAATGTTTATGTTACTTGAGTATATAGGGACAACTCTTTCGATGTACCTGTGTATGTTTTGTAGCCAGCTGCAGCCTGCCCTGAGGTGTGAGGGTTTCTTCGTCGTTCATTGATGATAAATGTGTGGCCTTGGACTGACATTTTCATCCCTGTGGGTTGTTGTCTCTTTATTCATCATGATGTATGTAAATCAATCTGCACTCTTTTTGTGGTGATGCGTTTATCGAATAACCAGAATGGATATGGTGAAAATGAACAACCCCATCAGGATGAAAAATGTCAGCTCAAGGCCAATACAACTTAGGTGCAGGTTTTTTTACTCGATACTTTTTTACGGACCTTAAAGAAACTTCTGACTCTGAGAAACTCCCTTCAGGCGTGGTGGCAGAATTAAGTCACAAATGAGCACATTTGGGAAAGACCAAATCAGATACCAATCAAGCAAGACATAGAGACGATGGATTTATAATTGGCTAAGGTATACACTACATAAGGCAAACATCACTTGCCAACACCTACACGTTTAAATATTAATGAAATCGTTAATGTAATGTCCTCCATCTTTAAAGCATTGATAATGCGTCTACACTTGCATTTCAAAAATGTGAAACTCGTATCCAGCATTTCCACTGCCACAAAAAGTGGTTGTGTTATCATAGCATCAATGTTTCAATCTTTACACTATCACTGTTTCAATCAGTAAATCATGATTTATTGCCCTATATCTGAAGAATGTGATATCTAAAGCTTTAAATGACTATCATCAATATTTTAATAGCAGTTCGCTTTATATTCAAGATGTAAAACAACCCATAAACATCTAGAACTGAATGTATAACTTAAAGTACCAATGACACTGCGTATAGAAGATGAGATTCATGGTGATGAAAAATTGACCGAACTAACGAATTTTTTCATCGGTCTACGTATATTTTGTTTGTTATATGCATTTTTGAGGGAACAATATATTAATATATTCATCTCGTACATAAATCAACAGAATCAAGGACAATGACCCTTATTCAGTAACAATAACATATACAATCTATACATTTATCTATCCCAAAAGCGCAGTAATCGAATGACTAACGAAATAGTAATCAAGGGAAGCAAGGTTATAGCGGTAATCAAAGAGTAATCAAGGGAACCAAGGTTATAGCGGTAATCAAAAGAATGTAATCCGGGGACAAAGACCAGACATGGAAAACAGACGTACACAACAAAGAACATAAAGTGACTAAAATCATACACACAAAGTAACAAAAGCAAATGAGCAACTCGGACTCCACTAAAAACTGGGAACAAGGACCAGGTGCACCGGTAGGGTAAGCAAAGATTGGTTATGTGGACTGTTAATATTTTAAATTAGAAATAAATTAATTGGATGGGTTTTTGACATGCATGAATCACTTCTTGTCTGATTTTTATCACAGGCTCTTGGGTTGAGACAGTTGGAAGATCGTATGGGAATGGAATTTTTACGAGAAATTGCCTCGTAATATGCCTTTGCCCAACGTTTTTCCAATTTTCTCTATGGCATGTGTTTTTTGTAAAGACTGTTGCTTAATTGCTTAACGAATTTTGTTGGTTTAAAAATTAGTGACACGTACATGACGAATAAGAGAAAATTGCCATTTGGACAGGTCAAGTATTTATGTTGTTACAACTGAGTTAATTAAATGAATGAATATATAATAAGAATGCAACCTTAATAAACAAAATCATTCCATAATTTTAGCCAATCTTATATATATACGAAGAACTGGCAAATTCGAAATATATCTATGCATTCAATGGAAATACCATATCTTATCTTTAGACTGTCAAATAATTGTAAAGGTAACTTTTTTGCGGTGTACTAATTGTCGCTATTTTCGCGGTAGACAGAAAATCGCAAATAATAGTACCCGAGATTTTGATTTTTAACACCATATAAACTTGTAATATTTTGATACATCAAAAATTTATACCTGCGAATATGTTCACTTGACAGAATCCGCGAAAATTATCAACTATTAACATTAATACGTTTACAGTAGCCAACATTTTAGGATAATATGTTAACTGAATTGAAGTGATCAAAATAGTATTTACCTACATCCCTGCATATAAAAAACAGTGACTAAATGGAAATATTTTGTAAGATTTAATTTTAATTAGATTATTTTCCACAAAATATTATACAGTTCGCTTATTCCTTTGTAAGCGTAAACTTTCGTTTCTTTTACTTTAATTCTTTAATTAGCCTTTTAACAGATACCTTTTTTTCGGAAAGTGTGGTTTTGAGGTCATTGATTTAATTTACAATTTCAAATCAAACTTGATTTCTAAAAATATTTAAAACAATTTCTTTTGCCGTGTACATGTACCTCGTTTAAATTCACATATAGTCTCTACTGTTTACTTTAATCGTAGATTGGAAAAAGAACGGATATTTTGTGAAACCCAACAAATATATCTGCGTAAAACCTATCCTGGTTCCCGGGACTACGTTCCAGGTATTCGCTACTAATCTACATCAAAAACAGTAAATACCTTAACAGGTCAACAAAAGTTTTTAGCAGGTGTACACACACCTTTAAGAAAGCTCTGAAAGGCTCCAACAGCCAGAGTAAAGCATCTATGATGACAAATGATCATTATCCTTGTAAAAAGTAATATAACGTCACAAGGTCACATTTAAAAACTGACTGTGGACTGGCACGTGAAACTAGTGGTGGGTTATAATGCCTTAAGTAATACTCCAGATAAGAATCATGCAAAATGTGATTTCTGGTTGGAAAGCCTACATTTTTTTTTATTTTTGATATTTTGTTTAAAATGTTATAGTAAATAGAAATTTACATTTGGCTTTTCATTTAACCCTTGAGATAAAAATCATATAGAATGTACTGTAGAATTCAAAGTTAAGGGAGATAACTCTGTAAATGACAATAGAATATAATAGAAACTATTGGATTTTCAGTGTGCATTATCTTCTTAGAGCAGATATATTGGAATGAATAATTATACATTAATTTTCCTAATATACATGTATAAAGCAACGTAATAACAACAAAAATAAAATGTAGCAATTTGGGGGTATCACATATTACAGAAGTTGCATGATTCTTACAAAGACTACTACTTAATCATTCTCCTATAATGTGAGGTAAAAAATCAACTGACACATCATGCGTGTCTGTATAACTACTGTGTCCTCAACAAATAATCAGTTATGCTTCAATATCATCTCCACTATTTTTAACCCAAGAAGAGTTTTAGTAACTAAAAAGAAGTGTATATTCTTTGACAAACGGAAAAGCAAAATACGTGATAGCTCTAGTTTTGCAAGGGAAATTTTATTTGTATCAATAAAAATCAGAATGGTATTCAACCCGTACGCAAAACTGACCGTTCCAAAGGTTTCTTCAAATCTGTGTTCGTGAGACATGTGTCTGATGGCTACCTTTGTATACACACTTACATTGTAATAGACAATTATTTTGTTTTGCTTACTTCAGATCATTTATTTACGAGTCCATAATCTGGTTCATAGAAGACATTATGTAAACCATTGGATTTCAAGGTTTACTGTGGCGACAAAACGTATGTAACTTTCTATCTTTATCGATTGTATCCTGTTTATTAATCTGCTTGCAAATTGTAAACAAATACTTTGTCCCAGAAGAAAGAGATTGACGGCAAATCTTCAAAGTCTGTCTGAAAAGATTGTGTAAGTTAGGGACTCAGTCTGGTCAAAATTTATCGCCACATAGGACCAGTGCAAAAACAATAACAGATTTAATCAAAGTCGCTACCCTATGGCTATCTTACTGAATAAAAATTATATCCTATGCTAACTTGGTAATAAAACGGTGGTCTCCTGTCAGTTTCCTAAAACAAAAACATGTATGTTTAAAAATTCTACTTTCTACACTGTACTTTGTTGTTTAAATTCTATGCATTTCAATTTATCCAAATGTTTAAACATAGTTCTGTGAATTCTACAAATGAGATTTGAGATTTTCTATTAAATTTGAAGTATACATTGTATACAGTTGGTTCATGTTAAATAATAGTGTCTACTCTATGTGGTGCTCTATGTGGTAGATTATTTGTGTTAAAAAAAATAGTTGTGCTTTATACGTTTATAAATATTTTATCTTCAAAACACTTTTTTGAAAAAAAAACTGTGCTCTATGGACATCATCAGTGAAAACAGTGAAAATAGTGATGTCCCAACAATAGAAATGATAAACAGTGCCTGTCCTACTATGATTTGCACCGGTCCTAAATGGCGATAAAATGGATTTTGGTGAAATCTTTCGGCATAATATAAAACGCAGGATGAGATGATAACTGTCTAACTGTCCCCCCCCCATTAAAGAGATGTAAGAGGGGTAATCATTAACATGTCAAGAACTTATAAGCCAAACTTCACCTACAACCCTCAATAGAAAGTGAATCTACATGGTGCACCTTAAATTGTTCTACTCCAATACAGCTTTAAGTGTACTTAAATGTCCCGAAATGATCTAATCATTAGATGAAATATTTTATATATTAAGACATTTTTTTGTAAAAAAATTGTTTTTGTAGATATTAAATCTAAATTGATAAAGATTTTATGTGCGAAACTTCACCTAAATCAGAAATTTTCATAATGGATGACATTTGTCATCGCATTATTCAACAAATGTATATTTATTTTATAAAAGTAGGGTATCATTTCTGGTTATGCAAAAAATATTTATAGTACTTGCTCTTACAAGTTTGTTCATGTTTAACTCATGAAATTATGTTGTTAATTATTTCTGTTTATTTTTGCTTCTTTAAAAATTAGGCCAAGTGATCATATCAAATAACTGAATAATCTTGTGTGACTCCTATTCCAAGTGGACAGACATTAAGACATATTTATATTAAACCTCAATTTATAATAGCACTTGTTGGTTACTTGTGTCCACTTACATTTTATACTAATAATAACATATACATGTAAGATTTCCTGCCCAGTGCCGCCTACTTGCTCTCGTAAAATTTAAAGCTTTCCTGGACTATATGATATTGGTTACATCCGTTTAAGTTCTCATTCATAACGTTCTTGGGATTGTTTACTGACAAATTAGAGGATAGAAGTAGTTATGGTGATGATTTTAGCAAGATGAAAATGCACACAAAGAACCTTGTAAAACCAACGACGACAAAAGCACCCCGAGTAGTTTTCGTATCAATTAGGATATCGAATTAACACCCGTTTGTTTTAATCAAAAGCACTATTTAAATTCATCTGCAGTAGCGACCCCTTATAAGTTATAACGCGTGGTTCTAAGAATAAAACTATGCGTTTCAAGGCTGATATATATTACCCATCATTAACGTTATAGTAACGTGACACAAAAGATAAAGCCTTTGATATATGTGATCATGTGACCAATGGTGCAAAAAAAAGACACTGAAAACTAAGATTTTTTCAATCTTCGTAGGTTTTACTCCAGCAATGCTAGAGGTTGTCTGGCAAACTGCAAGCTATTTGCTGACTGGGTTGGGGTATGGCGGAACGGAATTCCAACCTCTTACGTTGTAGGAGTACATATGTTTATACAATTATATTCCTTACTATATACAAACTGCATTTTGGAGAAAACAAATTCAAGAACAATAACTCTTGCAAACTTTCAATTTATGATATCTAATCTCATAATTGCAATAACATGCAAAATAAGACTTGTTCAGTGGTCTGGAACTATTCCTAGGAATTTGAAGTGAATTTGGTAGGTTTTCGAAAGTCGTGACGCACCTCCTATTTAAAATTTATAAAGACTGCTCTAGTTGACCGAAGTCGAAATCTCCATGAAAGGATGCCACCACATGGAGAAGAATTGGTAGCAACTACAACAATATGATTCGGTCTGGAGATAAACCAATTAGGCACAGACTATTTTCGTCTCGAAGGGAAGGGGTGATGGAACTTCTTGTTGAGTGTGACTTTTTCTCTACTGTTTAGCAGCATGTAAAGTTTTCATTTGAAGATCTACATCGTTTATTACTGGGGAAGCATGGAATCAAATGTGTTTTCTGTCTATGGCCGAGTAAAACTTTTCGACTGAAATTTGTATAAATAAAAAGGAAAATACCAGGCCTTCCCTTGCTAATAAAATGTTTGGTGCCTAAGCTCCTAATCAAAACAAGTACAAGGTCAAAGATGCGTAGGAAAGGTCAAAGATGTGTGGGAAAGGTCAAAGATGCATGTATACTAAATGAGGAAACATTTTAGCGTTTACATTAAAAGTACCGCAAATAATCTGCGTTTTCCTTCTAAAGATACATCAGTACTTTTCTCTGATGTCGTGGAAAGTAGGACACTTAACAGAAGTCATCAATATATTTGTTTTCTCAGTTACTTGTTATGTAACTTTATTATATCTACTGGTATACATACCGTTCTGTTTGAATTACAATCTAAAGACGACAAAGATAAAAAGATAAAAAAAAAATAATAACCCAACAGCCGTTTCTCTAAAGAGCATAAGTCAATAAAATATCAGACAGACTGTCACGGGTATTGAAAAATATACATAACAAAGTGATCGTATGCTATCAAAGACACAAAATGATGAATTGCCACCATTATCTAACTTTTGTCATAAAACGTAAATGGAAATTTTCCCTAAGGTTGTGAGCAAAAACAACAGACATTATAGTCTGTATGTAATCGACTATTAGTCGTTCTGGTCTAAAAGGTGTCTACAGATATGCTGTTGTTTTGTCTTAATTACATCTTCAACATACTTAACAAAGAAAAGAAAATATTGTTGAACCACATTTAAGACTCGAACAAACAAGTGAGAACTGAAAAATCAACAAATACCAACCGAATACTAGTACATGTGTATACAAATTTTTGATAACCATATCTGTGCAAGCGTTTGGAAAGATGTCAGGTTGAATTTTGAATAGACACATCCTTAACATTTTCATACACATCCTTGGATTTTTAATTCTGAAGCATTCTCCTCCTTTGTCATTCATTCTGTGACATCCACTGTGTAATTGATTCTGGGACTTTTCCCATGTCATTGGTTCTTGGGCATTCCCTTTTTAATTGAGTTTAAAGCATCTCCTTTGTCGTTGATTCTGTGACATTCACTTTGTTATTGCTTTTTTAGGCATTATCTTGGTAATTGATTCTTGGGCATTCCCTATGTCATGGATTCTTGGGCATTCCCTATATCATTGATTCTGGGGTATTACATATGTCATTGATCCTTGAGCATTCCCAATGTCATTGATTCTGGGGCTTTCCCTTTGTAATTGATTCCTTTGTCATTGATACATGTATCTAATTTGCCATTGATTCAAGAACATTCCCTCCCTTTGTCATTGATTCCATGGTATTGCCATGTGATTGCTTGTGGGGCATTTCCTTCATTTGTTATTAATCTAATGCAAGCCTTTGTCATTGATTCTAGTTCATCCCCTTCCTTTTTCATTGACTCTGGGACATTCCCTTTGTCATTGATTCAAGGGTATTTCATCTTTTTGTCATTCAATCAGGGGCATCATTCATTTTCCATTGTTTCTGGGACATTCTCTGTGTCATTGATTTTTTGGGCGTTTCCTCTGTGCTTGATTCTGGGACATTCCCATTATCATTGATTCTGGGCCATTTCCTTTGTAATTGATTTTGAGACATTTACATAGCCATTGATTCTGATGAGTCCCCTTCCTTTGCCATTGGAACATTTCCATTGTCATTGATTCCTAATTTTGCCATTGATTCAAGGACATTCTCTTCTTTTGTCAATGATTCTATTTACACGTGGGCTGGAGTAACCTTCCGTGCACCCCCTTCCCACTTATCAACAAAAATATGATTTTTATCTATCCTTATACATCGTAGTCAGAATTTGTCAAATAATGCAAAAATTGGATTTTCGCTTTTCCCGTAAAAAGTCGCATAATTTTATATCTACAAGTATCTACAAGTTATAGCTCAACTATAACGTCTAAAATTTAGTATCAATCGATAGGTAATCTTATTTCTATATGAATAGACCACGAAAAACTAATTTTCAAGAAAGAATTTTCAAAAAGTGTTAAAAATATTACCCTTACCTCTAGAAAATTGGTCTGAGTATTAAACATAATTTTCGTTCAAAGTACACCAACACTGTAAAACCCATTCATAATTAAGATAATGATTTTCCCAACATATCTGATCAATTTGGGCGCTTATATTTTTGGGGGGTACAATTACTATTAAAACGTAAAAACGGGAATTTTCAGAATTTCAGAATTTCCTCTATATTGCCCGTTCTTGTCATTTTGTCTTCAAAATACCGTAGTGTAAACACGCTTTTGTGTGATACAGTACATTTATATAGTCTCTCTTCGCTTTCAAATGAGCCCAAGTTAAAAATATTTGAACTTTTTAGAGACAAAAATTGCCACCCCTACCCATGAAAAAATACCTCAACATGAACTTAAATGTTATTTTTAGCTTATAAACGGTGTACAATATACATGGTGTGTACTGTCGTTTTAATTATCGATGTAACCAACATATCTACTCATTTCAGGCGCATATTGTTTTCAGTTTCAATTTGACAATTTGAGTTTTTAATAATGAGGAGAATTTTCGGAATTTCTTCCATTTCATCGGTTATTGGCATTTTTTTTTCAAATACCTTTCTTCAAATAAATATTTGAACTTTTCCATGTCCAATCAGGTGAAAAATTGCCACCACTACCCATGAAAAAAATACCACAACATGAACCAAAATATTTTTGTTGCTGATAAACAGTGTACCATAGACATGTTGTGTACTTTTGTTTAAATTATCGATGTATCCAACATATCTGCTCATTTTATTCGCGTTCTTCTCAGTTTCAAGTTTACAATGCATAGTTTTTAATAAAAGGGAATTTTCGGATTTTCATATTTTTTTCTATTTAACCTGTAATGTGCAACTGTTTCAACTACACATATTGTCTACTTCAAACAAGCTTTTGCATGTTCAAACACATTTATGTAGCATCTAAGTTTTCTAATAAGCCAAGGAGATGTGTAATTAACGTATTCCATATCGTTTTGGCGAAAGAATAATTCCCCATACCCAAAAGAACTATTTTAAAGAAAATTATCGTTTATAGTATACACGAACTGTACACAAGGTCTATCTGGCATTTATTATGGAGATCTTCATGTATCAATCATTTTTTGTCCGGCAAATATGCAAAAATTATCCCGAAGACATCATAATAATAAAAAAGGAAAATTTAAAAATCAACAGATTATCACGAATTTTAGCACGTAAATTTCGCCATAGATCCATCTTCTATTAGTGAACACTTTAAACCATGTAAGAATTTGATTAATTCAATTGTTTTTGAGTTATTTGCAAAACAAAAACTGTATTTTGATCCCTATGATCTATTTTAGTAACGACAGTCATATTTTTTTAACATTTCAAAATTGTAAACGATCAAGTTTGTGAAGGATATCCTCAGGATCAATTATGTAACTTTAATTAAATTTTGTTGCATGGTTTCAGAGAAGATTTTCAAAGTTGTACATGTGAAAAACAAAAACAAATTGTTTCAGGGGCCATAATTCCTAAATCAGGTGATAAATCATTTTGGAAATTTCGACATAGGTCCGTCTTTTGATGGTGAACACTAATACCCCATGTCAAAATTTTGTTAAATTCAACTGTTTTTGAGTTATTTGCAATAAAAAACTCTATTTTAACCCATATGTTCTATTTTTAGTAACGACAGCCATTTTTTTTAACATTTCAAAACTTTTAAGCGATCAGCCCTTAGGAATAACCATGCCAAGAATCATTCCAATTGGTCAAGCAGTTTCAGAGAAGATATTTGAAAAAAAGCTAATGATGCCAGACGACGACGACAGACGACGACGACGACAGACGGACGTAAAGTGATGACAATTGTTCACACGGCCTTTAGGCCAGGTGATCTAAAAACGCTAATCTACTACATATAGGCCAGGTGATCTAAAAACGCTAATCTACTACATACGAATTGTTGGTTTTCATAGAAATTTGAATCGGTAGTGGGTACCATTCTTTTGCCCAAGTTGCATGGAATACATTAAATCATGCATTTTCTTGGCTTATTAGAAAGGAAAGATGCGTTGTAGAATATACAAAAGCTTGTTTGAAGTAGGGTACTAAAAAAATGCAAATTACAGGTGAAATGGAAGAAAATATGAAATTCCGAAAATTCCCATTTTTATGAAAAACTCGTTATTGTCACATTGAACCTGACAAGTACGCACCTAAAATGAGCAGATATTTTATATTAAGTAGATTAAGAAATAAAACAATAGAATCAAATATGTCTATAGTACATAGTTTATAAGCTAAAAATTAACTTGAGGTATATTTTTTCATGGTTAGGGGTGTTGTTTTTTCATTTAACTTGACTTTAAAAAGTTTAAATATTTATTGTCTGGGCTCATTTATAGCCAAAAGACTATATAAATGTACTGTATCTCACAAAAGCGTGTTTACACTACGGTATTTTGAAAAAAATAACAAAAACGAGTGACATAGAAGAAATTCTGAAATTCTGAAAATTTTCCTATAATTTAAGATTTTATAGTAATTATAACCCCAAAAAGAAAATCCAAGCGAATATATTGATCAGATACGTTGGGTGTATCATTACCTTAATTATTAATGCCTAAAACATGAGATTTACGGTGTCGTTGTGCTTAGAATGAGAATTATGTTTGAAACTCAGGTTAGTATTCTTGGGTCATGGATAATATTTTTTTAACATTTTTGAAAATTCTTTCTAGAAAATAAGATTACCTATCGAATAATACCAAATTTGAGACGTTTTAGTTGAGCTGTATAACTTGTAGATACAAAATTGATTCTGAGTCATTTCCTTTATCATTGATTCAGGGGCATTCCCTTTCTTATTTTGATTCTGGGGCATTCCGTTCCTTTATTCCTTTTTATTGTTTTCCGTCAAAATTTGTCATTTCCATGTCTAAAAATTGACAAAAAATGACGAATAATGTCCTAGCACCCCCTTTTTTCTGAGGAACCGAATATAATTTTATACGCGATGCTGTCTCATGTCTTAGAAGCTTGTCTAACATATTTGGCAGAAGTCGCTTTGCCACGGTAACTTTAGAATGCAAGAACTATCTACTACAACTTAAGCAGGGTTGTTTTATTAAACATACTTGGCTAAGGACGTTTCTCCATCTTTTAAAACGTATTGTAGTTAAGATATGGGTTGAAATTCCTTATGTATGAAGATTGTAACTCTGCTCGGGAGGGAACTCGTGTATATAAATAGAGAATAATCAAGTAATTAGTATTAAAACATGAAAATGTTACATCACCGAGAGGATTGTCGGCTTACCGTCTATAGAAATATTGTCCTATAAATGATAACTATATTCCACAAAGTACCATACGTCGACGAACTGTAGAAGCTCGCGGCCAGACTGCGGTAATGTCTGTAATCATTTGTAAACAAGAACTTTACAGCGACAGCTGTGAACAGTGCCACACATTGGTTACCGCATTTTGATTGACAAAAATGTGGCAAGTACTTGTAACAGTATGTTCAGCAAAACCCAAACGAACAGATGATAGAATAAACCATTGTCTAATATATAGTTCTTGTTTGTTTCTTCATGTAAACAAACAGCCTTGGAATGCTTTTATTATTTTACATGCTGCATTTTGCTTTCGCAGTGCATGAAAGTTTTTCGTGTACTTTTGAGTTGATAGTTCAATTCTCTGGAGGTACGTGCATTTTTAGTTCAAGGATATCAGCTTTGTGATTGGCTAAAATTCGTTCTTTCGTAGATTTAAGAATAAATTGGAGCGCCATAGATTTTAATGAGATTTTGTCTCAAATTCATGGTTTAAACCAAAAGTAGAAATTAAAAAAAAAATAGAACCCACGGACAAATGTTCTTCAACATAACAAGAAGTTCATCTATATCGTGAGTTTACAGTAAGAAATCGTCGTACGACCATGCAAATTACAGATTCAACTTTAAGTTGACCTATATATATATATAATTAGCTACTTGCCACAACAGTTTGAGTAGTAAGTTATTTTATGTATATTTACTATGCGCGTCTATAAATTGAGTAGTGTAAGGAGAAACTAATTTTTGCATTAGAATTTCCTTGGTCACTAGTAATGAATATGAATATGATGTTACGTGAATGTAATGTATATGAAATTGTTTCACTGCTTTTAATATTTTGTTGTTGGTTTCACTTTCTTCCCATTATCTATTTTTATTTTCTTAATAAATATTTGATGACAGCAACTCAAGGCTGATAATAGACCTACAAGGTACCCTAAACAGCGGCTGGTTTAATACTCAATTTTTGCACGATATTAACACCACCCCCACACACACCGAATTCGCAATTGCCTAAACATATCGAGAGGCTTTCAGATATCAAAAGGTCAAAAGCTATTAAAAAAAGGAAATAAAATAATGATGTGATTAGTTCATTGAATTTACTCGAAGTGGAGACTGTCTCATCTCTCCAACTTAAAACAAACAGCTTGTCCATGACCTGTCATGGTTAATGTCACATGTATGTATTTCTATACTCCGTTTATTACGTACATACCTTTATTTTTTTTTTATTATTATTTTAACCTTTCACTATAAAATCATGAACCTGAATCGTATAAGAAATTGAGTTAGAACTAAAAAGATTTATCTAACGAGCCTGCAAAATTGTATCAACTGACACTAAAAAGAATTACTCACCGAGATCTTTGAGGAGATAAACCCAAGATGACAGCTTCAAACTTTGTAAATTAACTTATATTTATTCAAGTATTAACAATATTGAGTATCCTGTTCAAATTACAGTAATCTGCCTATAAATACTTCCTAGCCTGTAATACATTTTGCTATTTAAACGATACATGTATTAAACTTAATCTCTACAGTGTATCTACTGGCTGCTCACCTGATGCAGCATTATTGAGGCACGGAAAGTGTGACATATTTCTGTAACATAACTGTTAATCATCATGCAGCTGGATATACTGATATATATATTTACACAGCAAAGTAGAATTCATAGTAGATTAATTTACACGAAAATGGTGCACAAGTACTGTTTGTACTGAAAACTCGTAATGGTCCAGCCGCGCATGGAGAGGGCCTTATTTGCGGGGTTTTAGTATAATTAGGATATCTTGTTAAAGAGACAATTTATGGAGATGAAAATGGGATTTATAAGTAAATAATCAGACGTGATATTAATGTCCTGGTCGCGCCGATTTAGTCAAAAACGAAATTAAGGAAAAATATGCACAACTTTTCGTGGTGCAATAACATCACCATAATAGGATAATAAATGTATTAGAATGTGTTTTTTAACACTTATATACGTCAAAATCAATAATAGTTGGCGCCAGACTGATATAGTACTCAGCGTTGCCCCGGACAATATCAGTCCTCCTTTGTTTCTTGGGCATATACTACTGTCTGTCCTATTACGGAACAGTGATGGATCCAGAAGTTTAGAAAAGGCCTGCTAAATAGTCTAAATGGGCAGTGCTCAAGTGATTTTCATTTTTTACTATATAATCTACCAAACTTTTATAAGCATTCGTAGGGGGGCCCCTCCCGAACCCTTCGGATCTGCCTATCAAAAATAAAAGTTGTATTAATAAACCCTTCTCTTTTATTGGCGGGAGATATCAATGTCATCTTGAAACTATACTGGCACGTTAGTACATGTACCAGGTGAGCCAGTTATTATAAACACCTAGAGGGTTGAAAAAACAAAAACTTATAAAAATAAGATAAAACACATTATAGATAACAGATCCTGACATTGTAACACATGTTTTGATACATTAAACAACTAATGTGTGTTTCACTCGAATAGTAATCATTTAAATTAATGTAGCAAAAACATTTTCTGGTCACAAGCAGATGTTTCCCATACTAATGCTGTCTATAAGTACAGTTTCTCCAGGGAAGAAACTGACAGATTTTCGTACGGTCCGTCTCCGGGGCCCGTCGAGCCTATAAAGTAGTATAGATCTATTTAAACAGATGTGAAAGGCCTCTTTCCTTGTTTCCTTGGCTGACGTTTCGGTGTGACAAAAATAGAATATCTACTACAGTATATTGTATTTACGTCAGCAATTTCATCGCAACTCAAAATGATCGAATTTATTGGTCGTTCAGCAGTGACGTTAGTATACCCTATGTTTTAGTTAGTTTTGTGTGCCTCTTTTTTTTCTTTTGTTATTTTTTTTAAAGGGGGGGGTGCTTACACAACTCAAACTCTTACAATGAGTTGATTACGATTTCTGACCTTGTTGAAATGGACTAGCCAGTTTCCTTCACATAGAAAAATGTAACTGTTACGAGTTTCAGTAGGTGACAGAATAAAAAAAACCTCCTGTACTGGTAAAATCAATGTTCAGATAACAGTATTTTGTATTTTCCATTTGCTTAAGGTGTCTATTTAAATTACCACAGATGAATGAATTCATTTAGCAAGACTGGTACTTACGTTAAGTTATTCCAGTTCAATAAAACCAGAGGTCAGTCAACTCACTGTAATTAATTTCAATTAGAAATCTGGACGATTCGTGGGCACTGATTTATCGCTCGTGGCAGTTAACCAAGTACAAGACTTAGCTGTACAACGCAATTTTTCTATAGATTAAAAAGTCGTTTAATATACACTAAGTCATGATATTACACAATAGAATATAACGATTATTATTCCTCTTATAAAGAACCATAAACTCTAATTCATCGTATCAAGGCTTAAGTATATTTTTGTATTATGCAACATAACAACGTTCCATTTGTGAAACAAATAAAATAGAGCTGATAATTGAATTATTGTTGTGAAAAAAAAGTGGCTGCCTTCAAAGTACAAGCCTCCTATGTACCTGTACATCATCAGGCTTAACCGTCTCCTCCTAATATAGAGCCTGCGTATCATCATGTCTTTCAATCTCCTTCTAATATACAGCCTGCGTATCATCATGTCTTTCAATCTCCTTCTAATATAGAGCCTGCGTATCATCATGTCTTTCAATCTCCTTCTAATATAGAGCATGCGTATCATCAGGCCTAACCATCTCCTCCTAATATGGGGCATGCGTATCATCAAGCCTTTCCATCTCCTTCTGATATGGAGCAAACGTATCATCATGCCCACTCCTCTCTATTTGAACTTATATATCTATAACCGTCTCTAGGTTAATATTTCTTAAATAACTTTCTAATGAGATTATACACAAATTAAAAAAAACATGCAGTGCTTCGTTTTGTTTGAACACATAAGTATGACTTTCCACGATCGAGCTGGTTTAAAAAGTTTCCTGTCACTAATACATTAACTGAAGCACGGGGACTAGTATATAGTCGGGCTGCATATTTGATAATATTCCTCGAGTTTTTCCTTAGAGAACATTGAGTGATTTCTGAAATTCTTAGAAGTAATCAAGGGAACCAAAATTCTAGCGGAAATCAAAAGAATGTAATCCAAGGACAAAGACCAAACATGGAAAGCAGACATACACAACAAAGAACATTAAATAACCAAAATAATACATACAAAGTTACAAAAGTAAATGAGCAACTCGAACTCTACTAAAAACTGCAGATATGGATACACCGTAACGATCCATCAATTTATGATGACGACCATAAAACTTCTGTAGTGATGACTTCAATCTTGTAGCAACATAGCCCTGTTCCAAAAGCCTAATTGTAAGAAGTCTAGCTCGGTATAAAAAGTCTGTGTAGTTACGGCAAGCTCAGGCATAAGGTATGATTTTTTATATGAAAACTCCATACGCAGGTGCTGAAGAGAAGTTGCCACATGTGAAAGGAAAGTTGACAATACGGAATGAAAGTCAAGATATGAGGCTGAATACAGTGTCTGTAGTATTCTTTATCTCAAGTTCGTTGGGGGTAGATTCGGTGTATCAAATCCCCGAAACTAAGATTGTATAACGATAATACGTCATCAACGTACCAAAAACTATGATCAAAGGATCTGACTAAACGATGTTCCTACGTTTGGATTAAATCAGCTATAAAGTCAGTTTCATAAGAGTGATGGAACAGGAAGAGGTGAAAAATACCCACTCTGGTAGATTCGAGCTACTAATTGTTCCATTCAATTACTGCATGTATAGGATCTAACTACATTGTATTCTGTTCAAATGAATTTCATAACAATGAAAGCATACCGAGAATTCTGAAAAGGTCACTTAAAAAGAAAAAAAATAGAATGGAAAGTTCGATCGTATATGAAGTGACCGGAAAAAATAATTAGTAAGTATATTTAATTTCGTTCGTTGGGTACATTCATGATCAAACCCTGCTACATGCATGTTTTCCCCTCAACCTAGATTTCAATCAAACGTCTCCCCACACGTGTATTTGTCTGTAAACATTTTATTAGTGAGGGACCATTGGTGCCTGTTATCTTTTTAAATTATTTCAAATTTTAGCCCCCAAAAAATTGTTTCCTCCGCTATGAAAGAAATAAATTATGATTCAATATTTCTCACATTATTTAATGAAATTTAATTATATAATGTCAAATAAAAATAATAACTCTGACTGCTACAAACTGAATTAATATTTTTGAAACAACGAAAGATTCCAGGCTCCCTTTCCAGAGGATATGGTCTGTGTCTTAGCAATTAATTGATAAAATAAAACACTGAAATTATTGTTTATATTTTTATTGAAAACCAAAGCATTAATTTAGCACATATGTAACAGAAATATTGCACTAATATATTTTAAATTAATTATCTTTGATAAAGTATATGTGTATTCTGTATCATATTTTTTGCTGTACAGTATGAATTGAATCATATATATCTTTTTAGGCAAATATTGTACAACAGTCCCTAAATCGTAACAATTAACCCCAGAGAGATCCCAAACAGATTCACCAGAGCAATGCAAATTTTCTACATTTTTACTACCTAAAAGGAAAAATTAATGTTTTTTTAATATGGGAAGTGTACTTTATGCTTAAGTATCAGTCTTTATTTAAACGCAGATGAGAGGTGAATCATGCATATCAATCAAAGTGCTGTTAGCACTGGAGGTTTTTTTGATTTTTGTGAAAATTGTAGCATGAACAAAATTTCAAAGAATACATCATGTAAATAAAAACTGTGATCATACATTTTGTACATTGCATATTTTTATTTCTAGAACTGTGTTTCCTAATGCATATAAACTGAATATCAATCAATACCACAGATTTCTGAAGTATAACCTGTAATCAATAGTTAAACAGAATCCAACTTTACACACATTTACAAATTTGGTTAATTTTCACCTTTTTTCACAAAAATTTGTTCATTCCACAATTTTCACAAGAATCAAAAACTTCCAGTGCTAATTACAAGAATTACATTTGGACTGTATTTTTGCGTAGTGGCCAGAAACAGTAGAGAAATACCAGTCATGAACTGGTGACATAGGTATTTTTATCCTACAGAAACAAAAACCCCAAAAATCCATCAAATCCACTTTTATTTGGGGGGGGGGATGGGAGGCATTGCTCTGAGTGGATGGAAGCAGAGATGCAGTACTCCATACTGTGATATAAAAACCTTGAAAACAGTGAAATAAAAAAAAGTGCAAGTAAGCTCCTAAATAGAATGACCACTACTTGAAGTGAACAAAAGGTCTGTCTTGTATTTTTTGCCCCAAAGGCTTCTCAAGTATATCTTAAATTTTCATGATTTTTTTTTTTAAAATAGACATGGAATTTCGATCTAACTTTTGACCATTTTTTTTTCAATTAAGGAAATGTCAAAAATAATTTTTAGGTCCATTTTAGAAAAAAAAGCATGAACACCAGGACAGATCAAACTAAAAATAAACTTTTTCTACTTTTACTTTTATTTTGAGTTCATAAAATAGACACCTTTCCTGGAGTACTATTTTTCATGAAAACACTGTTTTTCCTCAAAAACACGTTTTTTGTGTCAAAGCTTGATATTTACCCTGTACTTTTGATGAAAAATGATAGCCATTTGCCAAGAAACAAAAACAGGAAAAGGCAAAAAAGAAGCGCACTATATTTTTTAGCATCCATGTTTTGACGTACACCCACTCAGGAATATGTAATACAAGACTGATACCAAAAGGGTTTTGCACACCATTTAAAAGTGTATAGTAACCTGTAGAAGTTCAATTGTTTGATGGATAACCATCTCACTGGCAATCATACCACATCTCCTTTTTGAAAAAAAAAAACACTGTAACCCTGGATGTAGATAATCTCTCTAGGCAGCGATCTGAAATTAACTTCTAATGTAACTTCATCGAAACACATCTCCATGTGATTTCTTACCTTCCTGAAATATTATCAAAACGCATTGATCTCTTAAGTGGAGTGCCACTAACCAGATATATGGGCAGACTGACAGACTGAATGGCTAAAATGTATTTCTTACATATAATGTAAGTACAATGCATACTCAATGGCTCAATGGATTTTGATGACAGAAAAAACAGACAGAATGACTCCAATTCATAGTCTATATATCTTGTATGTGTGACTCCTCCTTAACCACTCAATGAATTCTGATGAAACTTAATTGCAAGTTTAGTTAAGGTATACAAGAAGAGATTATTATCATCATTATTATCTGATAACAGCAAAGAGAGATATAACAAATGAGATTCAGATGTTTTGAAAAGGGGAGTCAAGAAAAAGGGGGTATCAAGCTATCATTTGCCCATTCTCGCCCAAATATTGCAGAAAAACAAAGTTTTCCAACAAAAGGGGAGGGGATCTTACTCCCAACACCCACTGCACCACCTTCGATGATGTGTAATTTCCTGAACACCTTCTTGCTCTATCATACAAAGTGAGAACTGTTTAAAAGATAGTGTATTACCATAATATGTTAGAAGATAAACATATAAAATATGAACCTTTATCTACAGTGTTCATAAATAGAAAGTAATAAAAATCTTGGGAGAATTGACAAAGATACAAAGTAATATTTAAAAATTAAGTTTACACAAAACTGAGATCTATCAACAAACTTCTTTTGAATTCCAACGACATTTATGGTGGTTCTGTGTAATTTTTCATGTCCCCACTTAGTATAATTTTATGAGAACAATTTATATGAATTCTACTTAATTAACATAGAGTTTAAAGTATTTAAAATGCCCCATTAAAAAGAAAATTTACACAAAATTTGAAGTATTTGCATTTAATGCAGTCCACTTTTATCATTAATCACCATATTTTCTCTACAAAATCACAAAAAGGAATAATTTTGACTTCAATATCCACAATACAGCTTTGGTCTTCTGTAAACATATGTCATATGTAATGACATGTACTGACTTGCAGAGATACTTTGATTCTGGTTAAACATGGTACAAATACTGTAAAACCTGTCTAAACCAAACCACTTTTAACCTGTCTAAACCAAACCACTTTTAACCTGTCTAAACCAAAGCACTTTCAACCTTTAAAATATGATTTAGACTCTTTTCTGTTTTTTTTTTTAAATTGACATAAAGGGACTTTAATAACTATCTGGTGTAGACAGGTCTTTAAATTATTAATGGTTTGGTCTAGGCTAAAATAAAAAAATTTCTAGATTTGCATCCTCTCCCTCAGTGAAAAAAAAATATTTGATTTTTTCCAAATTTAGGTCAATTTCTTTCAAATTGACAACATTTTACACTTTAGTTGATAAAATTCACCCACCTGCCACCAATTTTGAAAAATGTTGGATGAGAATGACTTTTTTATGATGGCCTTAGACAAGATTTCACCGTACAACATAACCTGGAAAAAGTCCACTAAGATTATAGTATTCTAACAAATGTTGACAGTATATCACATGGCTGCTGATACCTTTGTTCTATGAACCTTGATTGATTCAGGTGTTGACTCAGGAAAAGAAAGGGGGAGGGGCAACCCCATATCCTCCCTTTAAGAAAAAACATAAGGCATCTAATGGGGCATTAAATGGTAGCCCCCTCCACACACACGTTGAAAAAAATTTAGGGGTATAAATAACTTAAAATAGCCTGAACTTTTGTTTACATTGTCCAGTCAAACTGGAACTCCATCTTGATCTGTATTTTCTGATATTCAATTACTACACAAAGTTTGTAAGATGATACCTTAACATCTTACAAAGTTATCATCTGGAAGCCACATGGGGACAAAGGGACAGATGGACATTTAACTTGTGGAGAGTTTAATATTTGAAGCCACAATATGCAAGCATGAGTATCTATTCTTACGGTGTAGGTAAAATTGACAGAATAAGGCAAGGTATCTATAAAACCCATCAAAAAGGGAAGGCACCAGCACCTCCCCCTCACCAAAAAAAAAAAAAAAAAAAAAAACATGTATCTGTAGGGAACACTTACAATATGTCTATTGTCCTTATAGTAAAGATGAATTAAAATGGATATAGTATTTAAAAATACAATAAACATTGTAATCTTTTTTTCCATTTTATCAATCTACTCTAAAACCTCCAGCTGTTCATTTAACTAGTTACTAATGATACCAACAATGCTTTCAATGCAGGTGCTAATAACTGTAATGGTATTATTTGATGTAGACATTCTCGTGTACGAAGTAATATCTGTATGCAGGCACTAGCTTCAAAGAAGTACTATTTGTATGCAGGCGCTCTTTTCTGTGAACTACAAATGGGACAGCTGTTCTGTTAATAGACAAACAAAAAAAACCTACTACAATAATGTCAAGATACTAATAATGTTCATTGATCCATAATTTTAAATTTGAATTTGAGTAAGATGTGGTTTGATTACTTTTGCATTTTTTCTTTTTGAAGTGTGTTATTATGGATCAATGTTTATTAGTCACACATTATAGGATATATTATACATTATTACATTATGAAGTGTCACTTTGAAGTTTATATAAAATATCATTGTAAAAGGTTAACTTAGATCACACCTTCTATTTTTTGCCCCAAGAGTTTCCTAATTTTTCTCAGCGATAAACTTGGATGAGCATACTTAAGAATTTCAATTTAAGAACTTAATCTGGAGATAACTGAGCCTTGAAGTTTTTTTAATAAGATATTTCTCCATTTTGTAAACTATCAAAAACTGGTGCATGGAATTTCAATGAAATTTGTAAAATTGATTACTTATCTCAAATTCTTTCCTTCTGAAAAAGATGGGGGAGGGAGGGTTCACAATTTTGTTTTCTTGTTTTTTTTTTAAATCAAAATTCCTACTACATTTCAATAGGACATTTCCCACTAATCATCTCCCCTTTAAAACAGGCTTTCAGAATAAATGTTTATAATTTTACAATACACAATTGTATATCAAAACTTCTCTTAAAATAATTTAGAGATAACATTTCACACCATATCAAACACATTATATTTTATCAAATTTAGAATAGGGACTGGTTGGTGCTAGATCTCCCCAACAAAAACCAGAGGTCAACACAGTGAGTAGAGCCTCTGAACAGCAAGAGTGTCTTAGATTTCCTAGTCTTATGTTTCTGGTGGTGTTTGGTTGTTTTTCTCACTTCAAAATCTAATTTTGTGGTCGGTCATTTCTAAAGTCTCTGTGTGCGGCTATTCGTTGTTTATTGGAAGATGTCATAAAATATTTCATTGTGACGTGACCAACTTTGGGTGAGAAAAGAAAACCTCAAATGGCTATAATTAGGAATATCCTTGTTTTAGAAGTGAAAAAAAATCTCCAACTGCCACACAATCACATGCTATCTGAGACAATCATTAACTAAATATGCCTGTCCCTAAATGTTGGGGTACAATTCATATCCCAGCTTTTGTGGATAGATTGGAAGTGGTCAAAAAACTTTAAAATTTGTAATAAGACATAAGGTAACAAGTGAGCAGTTTACAAAACTTAAAAAAAAGAAAAATGCTAAACTTTGGCCCCTTTTTTATCCTGATTACAAAATGCCTTAGGCCATTACTCTTAAAATCAATCAAAAACTCCTTTATGTGATATGTAACATTGTAGTATACTTTGATAGCAACCAATTGACATTTACTCAAGTTATTGCCTGGAAATTTTTTAGTTCTGATCCCTTTTAGACCCCTAATTCCTCTACACTTATGTTTATAATCCTGAAAATAAATCTATGCCTGACCCTTGTTGTATGGAACCATGTAATAAAATTTCATAGAGATCCATACATCTGTTATACAGTATGCATAAGTTACTTAATATACAGTTATTTTTTTTCAAAAGCTTGCTTTTGGCCACTATTTGATCCCTTATTCCTAAAAAGTAGGAACCATAACCTCTAAATCAAAGCAAACTTTCCTTATGTGAAATGGAAAGTAGTTGCAAAAAAAATTTTCAAGATCCATTCACTCAAATTCAAATTATCACACCAACATCTTGTGTCTATAACAACAACACAGAAGAAAAAACTATAAATGATGACATACCATCATAAACATGTGCATGTATCTAAACTGCAAAAAATTGCAGTCATATGAAAATTGTTTGATCAAAATGGTGGGATAAAAATTATTTTCATTTACTTATACATACACATGTGTATACAAAATGTAAAACCAGTTTGATAAAGGACTTAACAGAGACTGCCATCATGAGTTGAAGCTTGACAGGGGAGCAGTTACTTAATAGATGGGCATACCGAAAGTTAGCTATACAAAATTTCATCCAGTAGAAGCCATAGGAAGTTATATGAAAGTGTGACCATACATTTGTATGGACTTACAGTTGGATACATAAACAGTGATTGTAGTATGGCCCCCATAGCTACTCCACAGAGTGTGGGAAAGTTATGGTTTGGAACACAGGTAATTACATACTTATTAATAACAGTAAAGTTTAAACAATGAGTGTGTTCAGGACAAACTCTCATACCCTATCCCCAAATACTTCCAAATATTGGAACTTCTTTCACCAATGACTTGTCTTGAAAAGTATTAACACACAAATAGATAAACTGATGGATCAAAAACTAATATCAGCATATTCCATGGAAACTCCATTGAATTGAGGTCAATAGCATTATTACATCCTACCAATATTGAAAGAAACAGAAAACTAATGTGCTGTGCAGGAATGGACTAGGGGCCATTTGCCCATCAAATGAGCCTTTATTGTCAAATAATTTTATAGGATAGAAAAAATATGACTTACCATTCCTCTAACAGGAAGACAGTCCTCATGGAACGCATGTTTACAGTGGAACACTATCACATCACTGGCATATCTCATATCTACAAAACATATCACACAGTAAAGACAGATAAAACATTTTATAGGTTAGAGTTTGTCGTGATCAATATTATTGTTACTGAACTAGTATAGAATTACCGAATGACACAAACTTGCAGTATGTTGGGCGCTGCTGGGGAGGGGGGGGGGTTATGACATGCTTACCCTTCCAGAGCACCTGATGTCACTTCTGGTTTTTGTGGTAGTTTATACCGCTAGTGCTTCAATGTTTTGTGTTATGTCTGGTTTTCATTAACTTCACTCTTTATATTTAATCTATTTTATTCAGTTTGCTACATTGTGTATGTACATCATCTTTGATTTCTGATTTCATATTCTGGTCTTGTAATTGGATTTTTATGTATATGAATTGTCCAATTGTTCACACTTTGGTATTTTTTTTTTCCAGATAACTTGATTGAATGACCATTACCTACCAGTACCTTATTTAGTTAGATGAGTAATTGACAAGGAGATTTAAACGTAATTTCTATACAATATAAATTCAAATACTTATGGAATAATAGAAAGTTACAACCTTCTTGTTGTTTGGCAAGTTAACTGTGTAAGTCAGTTCATCAGGTGATTGTCAGTAAATTTAAAAAAAACAAAAAAGAAAACTAAATTCTATCTCCTGGAGATAACTGTTTTACTTGCAACATGTATAACCTGAATATTTTCAAATCTTAGTATATTATTGGAAAAGTCTTTGAAGACTTCTTGATATGTGTACAATGGACAACAATGCTACCATTTTTTTAAACTTCAATAAGTTAAGCTTTTAATCTATTCAACATGAAGTTGAGGTGTGACGCAGACAAAAGTCACATACCGTATATTACCCATAATGCTGAAGCTACATACAAGATTTCATTACATTTTCATGAAGATTTTATTTTTAATATGATAAAAAAAACCAAGAGGTTGCATGCATTGTATTGGGTAATACCTCCTCCTGTACTCAGTAAACATAAAAATAATATTGTGATTGGATAAAAAGAAAGTAGTTTTGCAAGATACATGTCTTTATTCCCAGCCATATATACAAAATTTCATCCAGTAGAAGCCATAGGAAGTTATATGAAAGTGTGACCATACATTTGTACAGACTTACAGTTGGATACATAAACAGTGATTGTAGTATGGCCCCCATAGCTACTCCACAGAGTGTGGGAAAGTTACGGTTTGGAACACAGGTAATTACATACTTATTAATAGCAGTCAAGTTTAAACAATGAGTGTGTTCAGGACAGTGGCATAAGAAATGTGTGTGAATTTGAAATAATGTAACCTATTGGTACTAAACCTGAAGAAATATATTCATATGACGTACATTTTGCTGATATCCAATTACCATAAAGTTCAAATAAAGATGTTAAAAAGTAAACAGAAAGTGGGTGGATAATGGAGACTAAACTTACTATCATTTGCATGAAAAAAAGTTCCTACAATACTAGTTAATGAAAGTTACTATGCAGAAGAATATTCCTTAGGACAGCGCCACACATGCTGAAAAGTTTAAGCATATCAAATCATGCTGCTGTTTTTAAACACATGAGAATTCATCAGAGAAGACAGACTACTTGTAATAGTGAAGGACCCATTACTAGAAATAAATTGAATTCAACAGCAATCCTTAAGCACAAGGAACCTCCATCAGAGCATTTCTGAAATATTGTATTGTGTGTAGACAGACAGACAGGCAGATTGACAGGACGGACAGATGGACAGACAGTGAAATACTATGACATGTTTAACATATCAGAGTTTTTTCTTAATTTGTGTGAGGAAGAGAACAATTGCAAGTCGTCAAGAAAATTGATTTATAATTAAATCTTACCTAAAACTACAACTCTCTGCTGGCAAACATTGCACATTGCTGCACCTATAATGTAAAACAAGTTACATAAATTGAATTTTTTTTATGAATAAATAACCATTCTATGGGGAAAAAAATGAATATGGTTAAATGCAACATATAGTTTTCAATAGGTGTAAGCACAGATTTCAGTAAGCTCTGAAATGCCCCTACAATCACGTAATAAAGTATGACTGTTTTTATCAACAAAAATAATATCTTTACAGAAGATGGGGTACAACTATTGAGAATTTTACATACAGTCACTGCATGACCATCGTAGAAATTCAGGAATTTGCCTTAGATATGATGATAATAATATGATACTCACTACTGACAGCAATTCCTTTTCTTTGAGTCTTTATCAGTTTGTCCAATAAGTTAAAACTATCAGCTACCAGAATTTTTCTACATCCTTCTCTCAATGAGATCTGAAGTTAATAAAACAAAATAAAAAATTCTCGACTATAAAAAATGCTCATTTTAATTGATAGTTTGTGTGTGTTTATTTTGTCAACTTAACTGTAAACAAAAAGGGCAATTAATCTCATCTTTTTACTTTATATTGCTTAAAATGCCTAAAGAGCATGCATATTTTTGGGTACCCTTGAATTTTACAGTTGTGACTTAATGAAGAAATAATTCAATGACTAAATCTAATCAATTCTTGAACTACTGGCTGATCATGTAATACATGTATCTTTATTACTAAACTTGAAAAGAGCTTAAGGAGGCACACCTTGGGTAAGGGATACAACTCTTAAAAATCACTGGAAGTTTGTATTCAGCATTTTACATCAATCTCATGTAAGCATCTGAGTAACTTGGGTTGATTTTATTTTGCTTCAAATTAAAGCTTGAGAGGCTTTGGTGATATTGAATATGATACAAACCTATCACTGATTTCAAGACTTATGTCCCTTACCCTGGTCTCCCTCCTTAAGTACTTCTGTTGCCTCTCCGACACCCACATGATTAGATAGTCTCTTTGATCTAATCTATTGCCCTCCCTTTGACTCACCTATGACTTTCTACCCCCAACCCTTGCACTGATCTGTAGCTGGTGTTTCAATAGTATTTTGACTAGAACGTCACTAAAAACCTTCTATTCCTGCCCCCCCCCCCTTTTACACTTACAAACAAATGGTATTCTTAAGTGAATTTAAAAAGACCTTTTCTACTACCCTCCTCTATCATTTAATTGTAGATGTTAATCCTGAATCATGTAATCTTTTGACTGTATAATCTTAGAACTTCTATCCCCCCTTTTTTACTAACCTGTAGATGGTAATCCTGTAATATTTTGACAAGAGAATCTCTGAGACCTTCTATTTCCATCCCTTCCTTTATTTTATCTATCAGTATTATAGGATCTACATGGGTCCCAATGTTGTGTAGCAGCACCTTGATAAAAACTAAACAAAAAGACATGCATTAAAAGTCATTGCTTTTGTTCTAAATACAATTGATTGACTGATTATGGTTTACTATCCTATGGGAGATATTTCATGTATTTCAGGAAAAGAATGATTGACCAAATGAACAGACCCTGCTCTGTACTAAGAGAAGGTCTAAGATTACTTGGTGTTACTTAACCAGGGATCATATCCACATCTTCCTGTACTTGAGGTGAGTATACTACTGTACTTGAGGTGAGTATACTACTGTACTTGAGGTGAGTATACTACCATACTTGAGGTGAGTATACTACCGTACTTGAGGTGAGTATACTACTGTACTTGAGGTGAGTATACTACCATACTTGAGGTGAGTATACTACCGTACTTGAGGTGAGTATACTACCCTGAGACTTATGAGTTGGTAAAACTCATTTGAAATCCATACTAGCATTAACTGCCCTTCAAAAGAGATGACAGTGCTATATTTATTTACATTCTTCTTTACCGCAAAACAAATGGTTTTGATGGAGGAGTTGTTTTTAATTGAATTATTTTACATATAACTAGGTGAGAGGCCCTCTCCAAAAGAGACAAGAAAAGGTCTTAATTAAAAGCATTTTTCAGCATGACATGGGTTTTATGACTTATGATGTACTGTGGTTCTCAACCCCTTATGGAAAGAATTGGATTTGATTGTACATACGAGGATATAACTTTTTGTACCATAGTTTAAATTGGTCTGGAGCTGGCATGACAGTTAACTGTTAGTAATTAGTCCTTTGTTTATGCATTTGTGTAACATATAATCAGGGTCTTTATTTTTTAACAAGGGACTCAGACCTTTTTGAACTGATTTTATGATGTGTTTAACTGTGTAATAATTTTTGGATAGTCGTCAGATTTAAAAGGCTAGGATTGTGATCACACCAAAGTACTTTAACCTCACTGCATATTTCGGGCCTGACCAAGTCATGAATTTCTGGCCGGTATATGTATTGTTTGGTTTTCACTTCAGTTTACTTACATGTTGATGGAGTATATGGGGGCAACTATTTTGCAGTACGTGTGTATAATGTTGTTTTGGGGCCACTTGCAGCCTGTCATGTGGTGTGAGGGTTTTCTCGTCATTCATTGAAGACCCATGGGCAACATTGAGCTGACGTTTTTCATCCTGATGGAGTTGTTGTCTCTTTAACATATTCACTATACTAATTCTCTTTATATCTAAGAACCTGCAACCAATACTTTAGTCTTGTCTTCCATGACTTTCTCTGCAGGGGAGACAGAAACTACTCAAACATACACCTTTATACACACATTGCCAGGTAGCCAAATACATTCATAGAATGTTTGTATTCTGCCTGCATGTAAATACACATACAGTACATGTAACAAAATACACTTGAAAATTTTCTTTTACTAAGAAGGCACAAAATTACCATTTATTAGTATTGCTGTAAAATCTAGACACCCAAGATTCATTACACGCCACATATGATATATGATATTTACATACTGGACACAGCTAATGCTTTAAAAAAAAAAACGCTGAAAACATAGGCATGTGAGGGCCACAGATATTTCAGGAATTCACAAAAATAACACAATTTATGAAAAAAATTATTTCTCCTATCATGCAAAAACTGAAAAATGTGATACACCCCAAAAGAGGCTACATATTTTTATTTTTGTAATTAAGTTGTTTTGTGGGTCTATATTACAAAATGTGTAATTATTCATTCAAATCTGCCCGCTCTTAGGAGATAATTCACATTGAAAATCCAATAGATTCTGTTGTATTTGAGTGTCATTTATAGAGTTATCTCCCTTACTTTTGAATTCTACAGAGCATTCTATACAATTTTTATCTCCTATGAACACAGGTTATATGAAAAACCAAATGTTAATTTCTGTTTACTAAAGCATTTTAAACAAGATATCAAAAATTAAAATGCGTATGCTTTCCAACCATATATCACATTTTGCATGATTCTTAGCTGGAGTGCTACTTAAGAATTTTAACCAATAGCATAGATGGGGACATTTCACCAGAAAAAATCTCCTTACAGTGCATGTAATATTCAACCAATATAAGATTAGTATACAGCAGCTGTGAAGATGTGGTTATCCAACATTTCTACTTTATTTTACAATTATATTTTACTGTATTGTCAATAAAATAGGGACGCCTATGACAGAGACTGAATAGTTTTCTCAAGTCTAGACAATGAAGTATCAATTGAAATATTGAGATATGACAAATGTGTAAATATATTGTGATTCAAAATTGGAGGCTCTAAAAAGCCAGAATCAATCAACTGGCTTAATAAGCTATATTCTATTTTGTGTAAAAGCAGCCATGTTTCTTCATGGATGAAAAAATCTTATACGAATTTTGTCCGTGATATCCTCTTTCATAGAATTCTGTTCAGTAGTTTCTAAAAAGAAGATTTTTTTATTGTAATAACATCAAAAACAGCAACAAAAAAAAACATCCAAAAAAAAGCAATGATACGGATTAACAGATTTTCATGAAAATTCAAGCTAATGTAGATCTCATCATGCTGAACACATTTACTGTATTCAGAACTGACTTTTTCCTTACATTTTTCAAATGAATTTGGAGCTGGAGTAAATCGAATAATTGTACAAACCAAACCAGCTAAACAATTCAAAAGAGTTAGATATAGACTGGTCTCACTATACTATCAGAACCAGTCTGACCATTGTGGTATAGGCTGGTCACACTATACTATCAGAACCAGTCTGACCATTGTGGTATAGACTGGTCTCACTACTATACTATCAGAACCAGTCTGACCATTGTGGTATAGACTGGTCTCACTATACTATCAGAACCAGTCTGACCATTGTGGTATAGACTGGTCTCACTATACTATCAGAACCAGTCTGACCATTGTGGTATAGACTGGTCACACTATACTATCAGTACCAGTCTGATCATTGTGGTATAGACTGGTCTCACTATACTATCAGAACCCACCTGACCATTGTGGTATAGACTGGTCTCACTATACTATCAGAACCCACCTGACCATTGTGGTATAGACTGGTCACACTATACTATCAGAACCCACCTGACCATTGTGGTATAGACTTGTCACACTATACTATCAGTACCAGTCTGACCATTGTGGTATAGACTGGTCACACTATACTATCAGAACCAGTCTGACCATTGTGGTATAGATTGGTCTCACTATACTATCAGAACCCACCTGACCATTGTGGTATAGACTGGTCTCACTATACTATCAGTACCAGTCTGACCATTGTGGTATAGACTGGTCTTACTATATTATCAGAACTCACCTGACCAATGTGGTATAGACTGGTCACACTATACTATCAGAACCAGTCTGACCAATGTGGTATAGACTGGTCTCACTATATTATCAGAACTCACCTGACCAATGTGGTATAGACTGGTCACACTATACTATCAGAACCAGTCTGACCAATGTGGTATAGACTGGCCACACTATACTATCAGAACCAGTCTAACCATTGTGGTATAGACTGGTCTCACTATACTATCAGAACCAGTCTGACCATTGTGGTATAGACTGGTCTCACTATACTATCAGAACCAGTCTGACCATTGTGGTATAGACTGGTCACACTATACTATCAGTACCAGTCTGATCATTGTGGTATAGACTGGTCTCACTATACTATCAGAACCCACCTGACCATTGTGGTATAGACTGGTCTCACTATACTATCAGAACCCACCTGACCATTGTGGTATAGACTGGTCACACTATACTATCAGAACCCACCTGACCATTGTGGTATAGACTGGTCACACTATACTATCAGTACAAGTCTGACCATTGTGGTATAGACTGGTCACACTATACTATCAGAACCAGTCTGACCATTGTGGTATAGACTGGTCTCACTATACTATCAGAACCCACCTGACCATTGTGGTATAGACTGGTCTCACTATACTATCAGTACCAGTCTGACCATTGTGGTATAGACTGGTCTCACTATATTATCAGAACTCACCTGACCAATGTGGTATAGACTGGTCACACTATACTATCAGAACCAGTCTGACCAATGTGGTATAGACTGGTCTCACTATATTATCAGAACTCACCTGACCAATGTGGTATAGACTGGTCACACTATACTATCAGAACCAGTCTGACCAATGTGGTATAGACTGGTCTCACTATACTATCAGAACCAGTCTAACCATTGTGGTATAGACTGGTCTCACTATACTATCAGAACCAGTCTGACCATTGTAGTATAGACTGGTCTCACTATACTATCAGAACCAGTCTGACCAATGTGGTATAGACTGGTCTCACTATATTATCAGAACCAACCTGACCAATGTGGTATAGACTGGTCACACTATACTATCAGAACCAGTCTGACCATTGTGGTATAGACTGGTCACACTATACTATCAGAACCAACTTGACCATTGTGGTATAGACTGGTCACACTATACTATCAGAACCAGTCTGATCATTGTGGTACAGAATATTATGAAACAACATCAGACATTCTTTTGCCTTTTCCAAAGTTGTATAATTAAATTTTATGAAATATGTGCTTTCGGTCCCTTTTTGACCCCTAATTCTAAAATGGTTTGGGCCATGACCTCCAAAATCAATACCAACCCTATTTGTGGTTTGGAACCTTGTTATAAAATTTTAAAAACTAATATTTAAAAACAAAGTGTCCAGGGACAACACACAGACGATGTCGATGACAACAGTGCCTTACCATTATACGACAGGAAAAAAATTTGTGGCTTATAAATATAAGAAAATTTTTCCTAATTGCATTAATATTTCTCAAAATGTATTTAAATGGGTAAAATAACAATACATCATCAGTGAAATACCTCAGTTTTCTTACCAACTTTGTTTTTACATCAATGTTTCATTTTTTCTTTGTTTATACACTAAGACTGGAATCTAAATAGACATGAGAATAAACCAGTATCCCACTTAAACATTGGAAACACTTGGTAAAAGGCTATACTCACCTGGTTTATCTAGACTACTCTGTATTAGGTCCTCCCATAATTCAGGCTCGTTGTGATCTTTGCAGAAATCTATAGCTTTATTTACATCTTGAAGTTTCTCTGTAATCAGCTTCAGAGCTTGTTTCACGTTACCCATTCTCCCTGTAAATTTAGTTATTTAAGGATCTAACATTGTTTGTTCAAGATTTAAAAAATAGGGCATTAATGGAGCACAAAGTTGTGGTAAAAAGTGATAGCAAAATTTTCAAAATTGTTTAACTCAAAAACCACATTTTGGATTTTGCTGGGAAAAAATCAGTATTTTTTTATGCTTAATAACTATGCAAAGTCTCAAAATATTCATGGATAAGTTCTCCAGGAATCCTCCTGAAACTGTTGGGGGACAAAACTTTCTGGAGGGTATCACATAATACCTCACTATCTTGTGTGGCAGAGCAAAAATTGGCCCATTTCCACACAAAATAAATGATAGTCCACAGGTTTTTCAGTTAGATTTGAGAGCGAATGGTCTGATATTTTACAGATTAATACAGCCCGATGCAGGTCCGGGTGTCAAAAGAATAGGCCTGCAGCAGCGCTAAGCTTGTCGTAAAAGGTGACTAAATAGTGCTCAGAAACCTAGCCGACATTATTAACCTTGTTTCCCATCCCATTTTTCATTTCATCATCATTTCATGTTCATTTTATCATCCATTTCATGTTCATTGTCTGAATATAGCTGAAATATTGCTGCTAGGACATTAAACCCCAACAATCAATCAATCAATCATTTTATCATCCACTTCATGTTCATCGCCTGAATATAGCTGAAATATTGCTGCTCGGGCATTAAACCCCAACAATCAATCAATCAGATTAATAAATTCTGGAAAAAAAAGTGTTTAATCCTCAAAATACCAATCTAAATAATCTGTAAATGTATTTATCATTTTTTTTTTATCTTACATGCATGCAGGCATGGTTGTTTATTTCAATGTATATTTTAATATGTGCTACAATCATCCAAATCTATTTTTAAAATGTCAAAAAGTAATAGATTAAAGCAAAAAAAGACACCAATTCCCCTTCAAGTTAAAATGATGTTACATTATAGAAAAAAAGACACCAATTCCCCTTCAAGTTAAAATGATGTTACATTATAGAAAAAAAGACACCAATTCCCCTTCAAGATAAAATGATGTTACATTATAGAAAAAAAGACACCAATTCCCCTTCAAGATAAAATGATGTTACATTATAGAAAAAAAGACACCAATTCCCCTTCAAGATAAAATGATGTTACATTATAGAAAAAAAGACACCAATTCCCCTTCAAGTTAAAATGATGTTACATTATAGAAAAAAAGACACCAATTCCCCTTCAAGATAAAATGATGTTACATTATAGAAAAAAAGACACCAATTCCCCTTCAAGATAAAATGATGTTACATTATAGAAAAAAAGACACCAATTCCCCTTCAAGATAAAATGATGTTACATTATAGAAAAAAAGACACCAATTCCCCTTCAAGATAAAATGATGTTACATTATAGAAAAAAAGACACCAATTCCCCTTCAAGTTAAAATGATATTACATTATAGAAAAATCCAATATATTAAAATTACAACTTTGCATGTATTTTTTTCTATTTAAAAACACACCTAGGAGAAATACTTGTTCTGGAATGAGATTTCTCATTTCACATTCATCTAGCGCCATCTGCAGTGGATAATAAATACTGCTCTTCAGAAAGGGAAGTAACTTCTTTGAATCAAACTCAGCATACAGTTTAACCATCTTTCCATGATACTGTTCTCCCATATGGGGATCTTTCTGGAAGATTTTATCTAAATACTGAAAAAAATAATGAAAAATAATAAATAACTATAAAAAAAATTTGTTACATAATGTGTTTATTTAAGTACCAATATATATAATAATCTATATAAAAACCAGAAAATGCCAATTGTAGAGGTGATTAAAGATACAGAAAAAACCCACCAAACAAACAATGCTCTTTTATCTTCATAGCCCATATTTTTACATAAACCTTTCTACATACAAACCAGTTTTTGGGATAAAACCAAAATTCATCTCTCTCTTAAAACAACAAATCAAATATGCTAACTCTTGCAAAGTTTAAATTAAGGTGCAATCTATATAATTTTTATCTAAAAAGTGAAGCAACCAAAAAACATCAGTACAACTTAAAGTGAGTTTTTGGGGGATAAGAATATGTGATATGTATTAGTGTTAACACTACATTGCCATATGATAACGCCATGTCTCAAATATATGGTAAATAATGGAACTTTATTTCCGTGTGTCTAAAAAAGAAGGAAGCTTTAGTCACACAATCACAGAAATAATCAGGTTTCTGAACCGAAAAAAAAACACATCTTAAAAAGGAGATGTGTCATTACAAAGAGGATACCAGAAATATTTTGTCATATTGGTAAACATAGTGCCATGTTTTTTCTTACTATTGAGAAAAAACTTTTTCTGTCTTGACCATAATGAATTGTGCCTTACATAATGTGTTTTATTTTGTACATAATCACACAACCAGCACTTTCTAAATCTTCCTAAATCTGGAAAGATAATGAAACTAGGATATGATTGGTTAGAAAGTTAAAGAGCTAATCATGCAATGACAAATGATAATTAAAATACTGTGAAAGTACTATTTTTCATGGTTTTCGTGGCCGGGTGAACCAGACCATGAAATTTGGTTTCCAACAACAAGAAGATTCCCATTGATGTGTATACTGAAAACCTCAAAACCACAAATTCAAGAATCCACAAACTTGCGTTTCTTCTCTATTCCACAGAAATTAGTATCTAGGAATTAAAGTCTTTTCCCAACCTATACCCAGATAAAATATGTCATGTGTAACTTAGCTGGTATTACAAACTCACAACAAACAGATACTTTGGTTTTTTCTCCAACTGGCTAACTACTTTTTCCATCTGTAAAAACAGGAAAGAAATTTCATAATATTTAGGATTAATCTTGATGCTTATCTGCATAATATAACAAAAAAATTTCAAGCTTAACTTCATATTTTCAAAAACCTGTAGGGTAGTACAATACTATAAATAAGAATTTGATAAAACAAGGTGTCAAAATGACTTCTGATTGTTCATTATCCTCATAACTGTTAAGCATTAAGACAGGTTGACAAAATGTCATACCATACCCAAACTGTTGCAACATGTAATTCCACAGTAAGGAAGTCCAACCCAATGCATAATTCTTATGTGGAGTAATACTTAAATAGCAGTCTTTGTAAGAATCACACAAATTCTGTAATATGTGATCCACCGGAAAAAAGCCTACACATTTGTAATTTTGTTATAAAGTTGTTTTGTGGGTCTACATGATAAAATGTATTATGATTCATTCCAGTCTGTCTGCTCTTAGGAGATAATTCACATTGAAAATTCAATAGTTTCTACTGTGTTTCAATGTCATTTACTGAATGATCACCCTTAATTCTGAATTCTATAGTACATTCTTTATAATTTATATCTCCTATAAACAGAGTGTATATGAAAAGCCAAATGTTAATTTCTGTTTACTTTCACATTTTAAACAAAATATCAAAAATAAAAAAAAAATGTAGGCTTTCCAACCATGAATCACATTTTGCATGATTCTTAGCTTGAGTATTACTTAATATTCTTTTGCATAAACTCACAGGGATTTTCTCCATATTGTCCATCAGCATTGAAACAGCCTGTATTTGGTCAAATTCCATTAACTGGACTATCTTATCACTGATAGAGCTAAATAAATTGTGTTTCTTTATCAACTGGAACACATCTGGATGTTTTAGTCTAAAACAGAGAAAAAAACTTTATGGAAATTCAAGATTGTAGTAAGTCACAAAAATGCTGACTGCTGAGGGAAAGCAATAAAATAGCATATATTCTTAACAAGCATTCTGAAAGTATTGCATGACAATAAAAAGTCCCCTACACAAAGAAAAATCTGTCAATTATAGTAATCATAATGAATAATTTGTTAATGAGAACGTGTATAAAACTGAGTTTCGGCATTAATCTTGAAGTTCAAGGGCCATCACTAAACAAAAAATTAACAAACCAGAATAAAATTCAACTTACTTTGTAAGTTGTCATGGCATAAGAATTATACAAAATATCAAATAAATATCTGCAAGCATGATGAAAAACGTGCAAAAAACTGAATTCTTACATTAATTTTCAAAGCCCAAGGGCCATCACTCAACAAACTAGAGGCGCTATAGAGCCTGAATCGCTCACCTGGTTTGATAAGTAATATTTTATTTCTGTAAAAGTAGCCATGTTTTTTCTTGGACAAAAATTCCTATGCTCAACCTAAGAAATAATCATATCAATTTTCATTGAATTCTGTCCAGTAGTTTCTGGGGAGAAATTTTTCGAAAGTAATAACATTAAAAATAGCAAAAAAACATAACAAAAGGCTCCCAGGAGCCTGAATCACTCACCTGGTAAAATTTTTGCCTTTCAAGGGCAATAACTCTAACAAGAAGTTGTCCAACAATTTTAACTCCATGAAGACTTTGGTAGGACTTATAATGAGGATCATTTCATCAATTGGAAGTTTCATTCAATCTATTATAGTTCTCAAGATTTTACTGAAAACTGCAAAAAAACGTAATTTTTTGCCTTTCAAGGGCAATAACTCTTATACGGAGTTGTCTGACAACTTTGATCCCTGGAAACTTTCGTAAGCCTTAAAATAAGAATCATTTCAGCAATTGAAAGTTTCATTCTATCTATCATAGTTTTCAAAGTATAAGCTGAAAACTGTAAAAAAAAAAATTACTTTTCACCTCTCAAGGGCAATAACCCTTACATGGAGTCGTCTGACAACTTTGACCCCATGAAGACTTTTGTAGACCTTATAATAAGGATATTCAGCAATTGAAAAATATTGGCCAAACCTAACAGTTTTGGAGATATATGCAAAAAACTACTGTACGACATCTTTGTTCTTTTTTTAGTAAAGGCGTCCATGTTTTTTAACAAATCAAAAATCCAAACTGTCATTTTGTTAAAGATACCGTAAAAAACAAAAATACCAACTTTCATTGAATTCTGTACAGTAGTTTCTGAGGAGAAGATTTTCGAGAATAATAACATCAAAAACAGCAAAATATGTCTAAAAAGGGCAATAACTCCAACATGGGTCAACAGATTTTCACCAATATTTTACCACAGATAGATCTCATCATGCTGAATACTTTCACCCCGTCAAAATTTGGCTAAACCTAAAGGTTTTGGAGATATATGCAAAAAACTACTGTGCGACATCTACGTTCTATTTTTTGTACAGGTGGCCATGTTTTTTAACCAATCAAAAATCCAAATGGTCATTTTGTTAAAAAAACAAAAATATCAACTTTCATTGAATTCTGTATATCATTTTCTGAGGAGAAGATTTTTGAAAGTAATAACATCAAAAACAGCAAAATATGTCCAAAAAGGACAATAACTCCAATATGGGTCAACAGATTTTCACCAAAATTTGACCACAGATAGATCTCATCATGCTGAAAACTTTCACCCCGTCAAAATTTGGCTAAACCTAAAAGTTTTGGAGATATATGCAAAAAACTACTGTGCGACATCTACGTTCTATTTTTTGTACAGGTGGCCATGTTTTTTAACCAATCAAAAATCCAAATGGTCATTTTGTTAAAAAAACAAAAATATCAACTTTCATTGAATTCTGTATATCATTTTCTGAGGAGAAGATTTTTGAAAGTAATAACATCAAAAACAGCAAAATATGTCCAAAAAGGACAATAACTCCAATATGGGTCAACAGATTTTCACCAAAATTTGACCACAGATAGATCTCATCAAGCTGAATACTTTTATCCCATGTCAGAATTGGCTAAACCTAACGGTTTTGGAGATATATGCAAAAACCTGCTGTCTGACCCCTTTGTTCTATTTTTAGCAACGGTGGCCATGTTTTTCGACCAATCAAAAATCAAAAGAGTCATTTTGTGCAGGATACTCTAAGGAACATTCATTATAAGTTTCATGCAAATCTATGCAGTAGTTTCAGAGAAGAAGATGTTTGAAAAATTGTTAACGATGACGACAGACGACAACAATAATAAACATCTGCAAGCATGACAAAAAATGTGCAGACATTCATTTTCAAAGCCAGAGAGCTTTAACTTGGCATAAAAATAACAAACAGCAACAACATTCAAACTTGATCTGTAACTTTTCATTGTTAAGCAATCTGTGGAATGGCATGTATTCCCAAACAAGTTGTTCATTTCAGAAACCTGAGTTTTAAGCTTCTTATGACCATTTCTAATGATCTAGATAACCAGTGCTAGTATATTTGTATCAGTAGGTGATAATGTAAGAAAAAGTAATACCCTTTTTTAGAACACCAAGGTTCTTCTGGTCAACTAAAATCTTTCAGTATACAAAGATTGACAGGTAAAATCTTAGTATATGTTCCACCAAAATCAAAGGACTATAAACTAATTTACTTACCTCAGAAAAATACTTAAGGCTTTGTCAAACTGTCTCTCAAATGAGTATCTACAAATTTAAATATCATCAAATAAGAAAATGTTTGATTGGCACAGCTGATCACATCTGCTTGATATTTTTGTAAGAAAACAATAAAATATCATACATGTGCAGTGTATATTCCAAACAAGTGTTATATTTTTTACCTGATATTTATATGAAATGAATAATGTTAATATTTACATGTACATAAACGGGTGGAGCCACAAAATGGAAAAATCTACCCATTGAAACATCTGATTTTATCATACCTAATATTTAAGTCATTCTTCACATAAAATAAGTAGTTTCAAAAATCAAAATGAAAAATGTAATTATCGGACAGGCATGTGCAAAATAAACCTCGTATATTTCATAAAAATTTTCATTCAATTATTTTTACTGCATTTTTCTAGCCTCCAACAAATAATTCAATAAGGCCACAAGCCTTGACAGGCATCATATTTGAACCATGGAAAAATAATCCGAACATAAACATGCTGATAAAGTGTCTTTATCACAAATGCATTATTATTTTAAGACAGAAATTCTGAATTTCAAAAAGTAAATTATCTCCCTTGAAATATTTTACACAAATTTATTTACAAAAATAAGACAAACTTACAAATCCCCAAGGGCTCGTATGAGGTATGTGTTACTTCTGTCCCGATCAAGTCTGTCTAAACATGCATTGATTACTGTCTGTACCTTGTAAAGATGTGGTGGCCATTCTCTTACCATCTGTAAAAATCTCTGGAGGGAAAAAATTGGTGAATTAAATCAAGTGGAGTTTCAGACTTCTGACAGACGATAGGAGATATCTAATAATTCATGAGTTAAAATGTTATATTCTGTTTCTTAATTTTGAAATTTACAAAAAATAAGAATTAAAGAATTTGTATAGCTTGAAATGCTTCAACAAAAATATGAAGATAACATCTGAATTTGTAAATGGACAACTTTTGTTATACCACTATATGGACCAAAAATAAGCCAAGGTCTGGGTTTTATAAAAGAAAATCTCAAGTTGAGAATTTCCTCAAATCTTCAATTTCAAATGATCTGATTGGTCAAAATTGAAGTTGAGGAAAGATTTAAGGAAATCTCAGTTTAAGATTTTTTATGAAACAGGGCACAGAACTCTGAAATATATTGTAAAATAAATACCTCTCCATCTGATAAGAGAAACTCATTCAGCACCATTTCATATATTGCTGGGTCTAAGACAGGATTCTCCCTGGGTATATATGGAGCTATAGCCTGCAAATAATTTATAACTGCACATTACATCATTTCAAAAAAACTAAAAAGTTAATTGTGAATTATAATACTACAATAGTTTCACTTAAGTTATAATATTAAGTAGTAGTCTTTGTAAGAATCATGCAAATTCTGTAAAATGTGATACACCTAAAAAAAATCTACATATTTTTATTTTTTTATATGTAGTTGATTCATGGGTCTATATTATGAAATGTGTAATTATTTATTCGAATCTGTCTGCTCTTAGGAGATAATCAATATTGAAAATCTAATAGATTCTATTGTATTTGAGCGTCATTTACAGAGTTATCTCCCTTAATTTTTAAATCTACAGTGCATTCTATGTAATTTTTATCTCCTAAGAGCATGGGTTATATGAAAAACCAAATATTAATTTCTGTTTACTATGGCATTTCAAACAAAATATCAAAAATAAAAATATGTAGGCTTTTTACCCATGAATCACATTTTGCATGATTCTTAGCTGGAGTACTATTTAATAGTGTGTTTTGTTTCTTAGTGCTTATGTACTCTAACTGTTGGAACTGTTTTGGTTTTTTTTTGGTTTTTTTTTTTTTTTTTGTGCTTTGCTTGGTCGAACAGTTCATTGGTGTAAATTTTGCAGCCAGAGGTCATGACGTCATAAACAACTTATACTAGAATATATTTGAGCGGGATTATTTTCATGATATTTCATTACGACAAATGTAGCAAAAATTACCCATTGTACCATACAATAACACAAAAACAATACCTTATCATATGTATATACAATAATACAAATGTATAGTAAGAACATATGGCTTACCATACCTCCTCCTCCATTATTGCTGTAGTTATAGTATAAATACCTTGAGTTGTTTGATTTTAGCAAACTTATACACTTCTTCCTCCCAGCTATCTTTACTCTTACTGAGAATCTTCACACAAATCTGAGCTGCCTTCTCATAGTCCTTTTTACTCAGTAAGAAGTCTAGATAATCTTTCCCTAATGACTATAAATACCATAAATGTATGTTAGAAATTTTTTTCTTTTTAATGTTACTTATAAAAATTATTATCTTATAATACCTTAGAAAGAGTAATCAAGGGAACCAAGATTCTAGTGGAAATCAAAAGAATGTAATCAAGGGACAAAGACCAGACATGAAAGAGTAATCAAGGGAACCAATGTTATAGAGGAGATAAAAAAAATGTAATCCAGGGACTAAGACCAGACATGGAAAACAGACAAACACAACAAAGAACATAAAGCAACTAAAATAATACATACAAAGTAACAAAAGTAAATGAGCAACTCAGACTCCACTAAAAACTGGGAGCATGAACTAGGTGCACTGGTAGGGTTAGCATTCTCTGCTTTTTGAGAAACATCAACTCAGTTGCTCATAAAAGGTCAAGTACAGGGTAGACAAAAGAGGACAGGAAATACTATGACACTTTGAATGAATAAGTTTTCATGGTGCAGATGGATACACTGTAATGATCCACTAGTTCATGAAAAGAATGCACCTTGCTTTCTGACTTAAAATCTATAGCAAATTAGGGATTCAAATTAGTGCTGTCAAAAATACAGGACCCTCAATGTCTAATGCAGGACCATATATATTTTCTTTACTTAGGTACTGGACCAAGGGTCCGGAAACAGTAAAAAATGCTGAATATTGACCAACAAATTTTGCAAATGACCAAGGACCATTTTCCAAAATCGAACATCAAAAATTGGATCTGCCATGATTTATATTTACTCTTACTGAGAACCTTTCAGTTTCTTCAGAAGGACTTTTCATGTAGGATGCAAAAAAGTCATGGACCTTTCACTCTTGAAAAATACATGTAAATCTGAACCCCTAAGCAAAGAAATATGCTGAAACCTTTTTTTTACATTTTTTAAGCTTCTTTTCTTTATGTCAAATTAACCATTTAAAGGAATAAGTGACAGTAGATGAAGAGTAATTGTAGTAATATTCAAAATGAACAACAAAGTCAGGAAAAATAACAATATAACAAGACGCATTTACACAATGGATACATCATATTACATGTACAATGCAAAATCATGTTTTCTTCTTTTCAGGTTTCAACATGGGTGTGAATGTGAAAGTCATTTGTAAAGTCTTCTATGCAAGCTTTGTTCACCAAATAACATACAAAGTTTTCCTGTATTATTTTAATACATTCAAGGATATCACTTTTGCAGGGTTTTTTTTTCAAATTAATTTCAAAGCTACTATTTTTCACACTTATTTGACTATCTTGAAAATATTGAAAATTAGCATAGAGCAAAAATTTATATATTTACAGAATAAATTGTGTGAATAAATTAACGGTTTAAAGTAATTCCTACCTGCAAGTTGTGTTTCTGTAAAATTTTCTCCTTTTCTTGTACTTTGGCCAATGCTGCCTATAATGAAACACAGAGTTTATTCATTGAATACATGTAATAATTAATCTGAAATAAAGGAATAACTTAGTTATTTGACACTTGTACTAAACTTTTTGAAGTGTGTAGCAATTTCTCTAAAAATTACTAAAATGATGATAATTCTAGAACATTCACAAAGGTGTGAAAGGTGTACAGACTTACAGACAGTAAGATGGGTAAATATTGAGTAAACAAAAAATATTGGCACAGAACCCAGTTGTGTGAAACTTAATCAGCTAAATAAATATTTATCTGTTGGATAACATGTATTGATAGAAATAGACTTCTCCACTGGATAACTTGTATAGATAGAACTAAACTTACGAAATGGATAATTTATATAGACAGAACCAGAACTATATACTGGATAAATTGTACATGTTGTATTGATAGAACTAGAATTATACACTGGATAACTTGTATAGATAGAAATAGACTTTACCAATTGATAACTTGTACAGATAGAACTAGACTTATCCAGTGGATAGCTTGTATAGATTTAACTAGACTTATCCAGTGGATAGCTTGTATAGATTTAACTAGACTTATCCAGTGGATAACTTGTATAAATAGAAAGAGACTTACCTAGTGGATAACTTATATAGATAGAACTAGACTTTACCAACTGATAACTTGTACAGATAGAACTAGACTTATCCAGTGAAAAACTTGTACAGATAGAACTAGAATTATCTGGTAGATAAATTTTGTCCAGCAGATACATTTTTCAAATAACAATACATCAGTGAAGCATTGTACCTCATATTGTTCATGATCAATTAACCATGTCACATGATCATCCTCATCTCTCAATTTTGACACAATTATATCCTTTGGACTGACGATATAGAATAAATTTTCTTCTGGTAGGCATTCTGAAAATTTAAAAATAAGAATAATAGGTTTATTGACTGCAATCTAATTAAAATTGAACCTATCAATTGTTCTATTATTAAGTCATTGCATATTGGATCTAATAACACTCCATTCTACTTTCCTCAGGTTTTTCCCTTTGAACACTGCTTTCAAAATCATAAAAGATGAAATCTGATTGGCCGATCAGAAAGTTCACCAGAACAGATAGTAGAATGAAGTGTTGTTAGATCATACATTTGACACGAACAAAAACAAAAGGTCAAAACACTTCGGAAACAAAACTTTAACAAAAGCAATATGAAGAAGTACTCTTGAATTTCCTTAATGCATATCTAAAAAGCCATCCAACAACAAATGCTACTAAATGCAGAATGTATCTTTGTAATTTGTTGGTGCATACATCCAATGAGCATAAATACTCATAATGTAAATAAGTATATACTGCAGTTTTATTTAATTTTGCTATGTGGCCAAAAAAGAATTAAAAACAAAGCATCAGTGAAAGTCATTTTTTTCCAAAACCACATAAATGCCTATATGTTCCTAAAAAAATGAGCATGTTTACTTTATTTTGTGTACTTAAGATTTGAATACAGGTGCTTTCAAGCTCAACACTCAATTTTGTATTGCCAGGGTTTAACAGGCATTACTAAAGGTCATCTCCTTTTAATTGTCTAATCACATCAGGCTTCAGAAGTCTGAAAATGCAGGATAGATAATTACATACATCTATCTGAAATCAGTGTCTAATTTATGCTTCCTGCTTAGAACACAAAAGTTTTTCCGGAACAACTGAAAATTTTCCAGATCAAAATTAAGTGTATAAGACTGGCATTACTAAATATGAGACTCATTTTTTCAAACAGTTGAAAATTAATGAGAAGACAACCGCTTACAATAATGACTTCCGACTTTGATGAAAAACAAATTAGTGTGGATTTGATTTTTAAAACGTAACTGTTTAAGACTGGCACTAATAAATACTCATTTGTTTTTATCAAACATCTCAATAGTCATTAGAAGATGATCAATGATAAATGACTTCAGGCCTTGATGTATGGATTTAATTTTAGTCAGATAACAGTGTTTACCTAGATGGTAATCATTGCATTTATACTCCTCATATCCCCTGAGAGAAAGAGCATCACTGGTCACAACATCATAGTCCTCCATCTTAGGTGTAACTATCTGTAACTGTGGACGTCTACTAGAACTCTCCTGCACTGGAGGTAATTTATCAGATGAGTAGACAACACCATGTCGCTTGTCCTAAATAGAAATAAAAAAATATTCATCCAAATTAATTAGAAAACTTATTCATTCCAATTGCTCAGCAGGTTCAGTATATACTTCCGCAAGAAAAATGCAAGAATTTCAACACAAAAACTCAGTTGAGTGCTGTAAGAATTGTTACGAGTCTCGCATTTCCCCACAAGAAGTTCTTATTGAGTCTGCTCAGAAATTAGCAGAAAATAATTACTTGTTTTTTCCTTCGCTGAAGGAAAAAGAAGTGCATTTTGTCTGCTTTTATACTATATCAGGGTAACAGGATCATTGAGATCCCCAACCATAAGGATCATTGAGATCCCCAACCATCAGTATATTGAGATCCCCAACCATAAGGATCATTGAGATCCCCAACCATCAGTATATTGAAATCCCCAACCATAAGGATCATTGAGATCCCCAACCATCAGTATAATGAGATCCCCAACCATAAAGATCATTGAGATCCCCAACCATCAGTATATTGAGATCCCAAACCATATGGATCATTGAGATCCCCAACCATCAGTATAATGTCAAAAGAAAACACATCTTAGGCCCAATTACAAAAAATGAAATTAGTGAAACAACTTTAGAAAAGAAAAAGTTATTTCAAATATTAAAAAAAAATTATTTCATTAAGAATTTCAGTTATAACTATAAAACAAGTCTCGTTGAGGTGAAATAAAAACTACATGTTCACTTTTTTCTGAAAATCTGTTTCACATTTTATGAACTTCCTGTAATTGTAGCTTGGTACAATTTTCACTTGCCCCATATTTGCTACGGAATCTAGGTATATTGATTCTTCCCGCCTAAAAGCTACAAACACACATCTGCATAACTCATAACTTACTTATATACAATCTTACATACATGTACGTAGACAATAACAGTGCACTGACTTAACCTAAAACTTGTATATATATGAGGCTAAGAACCACAGAAAAATGCAAGGCACTGCCGAGCATTTTGACTAGTTCAAGCCAAATTCGTAAATCAAAGTTTTTATCAAGTCAATGCGATGTTATTGCTTTAACCTGCACCAATTTTTCACAAAAAAATGATATGCTACGTACGGAAAACAACATTTTTTATTCAAAGTGGACAAAATCCTGGCAACTTGTAACATTCATGACGTCACAACAGAAAAGTAATACTTTGTCAGGTACCATATACCACTTGTAAATATACAGTCAATGCATTTTGCCTGCTTAAACAGAACAGTAGCAGTATATATGTATTCAGCTCCTCATGACGCATGTGGAATCTTGACAGCATCTAACTATTTCTGTTAAGACAAACAAACCTTATACAATTCCTGTACTTCTATTGGTTTATCATATGTCAGTAATACCACGTCATTACCCAGGGGTGCTATACCGCACACAAAACAGTCCATCCTAAACTGGTAAACTGCAAAAAAAGGATGTTACTGTTTCAAAAAGACATATAACAAAGTTAATTATTACACACAAAACAACTATGAATAAGAATGACTTTTAAACTTTGTTGTTCCATAGGTGGTCATTGACAATCAAACCAATAAAGGAATTAGTTCATATACACCAATATGTGGCCCTGAACTACATTGTAATGTGTAAAATCAGAAATAATTGATCAAAAACAAAGCACTGTGAACAATCTATAATGTTAGTAATTTGTCTACTGCTGCTGAAAGAGTAATCAAGGGAACCAAGATTTCAGTGGAAATCAAATGAATGCAATCCAGGGACAGATCTGACATGGAAAACACACCAACACAAACACAGGACATAAAGTAACTAAAATCATACATACAAAGTACCAAAAGTAAATGAACAACTTGGACTCCACTAAAAACTATGGATTATTAAATTATTAGTGCTACAATCCTCAACTTACCAATCTCAACATATCTGCTGGGCAAGTTTCTAACATCATCACCAATTCTGTCTCTAATTACACATATCTGTAATACATAATAGTACTTCTAGGGATGGATCCAGACATTTTGAAAAGGAAGGGTGCCTAGTTGGGTTCCACAGAAAAAGAGGGGGTGCTAGGACATTATTTGCCATTTTTTGTCAATTTTACACATGAAAATGACAAACTTTCCAATCAAAAGGAAGGTGCAACCCACCTGCACCCACCCATTCTGGTCTGGATCTGCCACTGACTACGGATGTATAAAGTATTCAGTATTCATTGATTGCTTGATTTGGTTGGATTGATTGATTGATTGATTGATTGATTGATTGATTGATTGATTTGTTGATTTTGATTGATTGGTTGATTTGGTTGGATTGATTGATTGGTTGATTTGGTTGGACTGATTGATTGGTTGATTTGATTGGAGTGATTGGTTGGTTGATTTGGTTGGATTGATTGATTGGTTGATTGGTTGATTGTAGTTAAATGCCTAATGGTTTGATTTGAATGAGATTTATTAAACTAAGCCAGTTTACCAATAAAAGAACTCTGGTCTTTGACTAAAATCTTTATACTGACATTTTCTCATTTTAAAGTAATAGAAATTGAGGTATTTCACTATATAAAAAAACTTCAAATTTCAGAACTGGAACATAACTGACCTGAACTCTATCAGCCCAACCAATAAACAAAGTTCTTCTATCTCTCCAACATAAATTACAGCGATACATTTCTGGTCGGTAACTAAAATTCAAAACCCCAAAATTTAGAATAGATACAAATAAGATACATGGTAAATATACGTAATCTTTTCAAAAACAAAATAAAAAAAAGTAAAGTGTAAAGTGTACGTTTTTAAGATATTGATAGGTCAAAATTTAGTTGAATATCACTATAAAAAAATGCGAGGAAGATTTTCCCAAAGTTTTTCCTTATATAAGCAGTCAAAAAATATCTACATCACCAATGCTTCAGGATAAATTTAAATACTTGAGTTGTTTTCTTGACGTATTTGAATATGTTTAAGGCAAAAATGACCAAATTGAGAATCATGTTGTGCCACACCTTGCTTGATTCTTACACAGAATGGTACTTAATTGGTCAAATGTCAATACATTGAAACCTGTCTAAACCAAACACCCTTTTGACTGAGAGATTTGTTTGGTTAAGGGAGGTGTTTGCTATATACAGGTTTCAATAGTATTGAAATTGATATGAAGAGACTTCAAAAGATGTCATGTTTACAGAGTTTTCCGTTTAAACCCAGAATAAAACGGACAGAATAAAATTAGACAGGTTTCAATGTATTGACATTTGACCAATTAAGTACCATTCTGTGTAAGAATCAGGCAAGGTGTGGCACAACATAATTTGTAGAGTTATGTATTTGTACAGTTAAACCCGTCTTAACACATGTATAAACAATTGTATTAAGAATTCTTCCAGGAAAGGACACTATGTAAAAGTATATAGCAAGTGAAATTGTTTAATATTTCCTACCTGTGATCTTTAGGGATATGGGTTATTCTTGCTCTTGAACTCATGTCATATATTTTCACACCCTGTAAATATTAATGGGATAATCCATTAAAAAGATTTAACTAGTGTGCAGGACTTGTTTGGTGCACTTGTTAAATCTCTTATCAGCACAAATAACTGTATTTTGGTTATTCACAATAATCTTTTGATTTGTGCTTTCTGTGAAAATCAATCTTTCATTGCTACTAACCATTCACCAAAGGGAATTTTCTCAGTAACAACCCTTATTTGATTATTTTTAAATAATTTAATTTGATTGTTCATTTCTCATCTGGGCAAGATAGATTATTTTCTATAAATAAACTTTGTACTGTGACATCATTAGCATCGATCCGTATGCAGTCCATGATTCAAATAATTCCAAACTAAAATAAGGCTTCAATGAAGGGACAAATCTTAATTTTGACTCGATTAATTATTAAATTATAAGGATTGTTTTAATTTTTTTACCAAGTTATGCTTGCATACCTTACTTTAATACTACAGTAATATCAAGCATTGCATGCAACATTAACGATATACATGCAGCCAACCAAAATAGGTATCAGATAGATCCACAGAAATGGGTCTGGGAAGTATATTTAAATAGAAAGTAGCCTTTAAATTGATTTAAAATTAAAATGTGCCTTTCATAAACAAAGAAAAAAATTTAGAAAAATTATTTACAGTATCTTAAATTGGAACATTTAATAATTTTTTTTGTAACAGACAACCATTTACCTATTCTATCTCACCCCTTTAATCTATTGTCCCTTTTTTTTCAATATTAAAAATGTATAAGTGTGATGCTCGGTTGTAGGCTGTGCGTAACTCGTAATATCTAGAACTTTACAAACTAGAAAAAAAATGATATTTATTATTACAACTCCTACACGTAATAGCTTATTCTGTTTTTTTTTTTTTCATCACCTTCAAGTTCAATTTCAAATTTATTTACTATTACAATGTATATCTTACCTGATCGTTAGCCCAGGCTATAAATTCCCCACACCATTTTATTTCCCTTATTGGACCCTCTCCTTGGTGTAACAAAGTTGTTCTATTCCTGTTAAATAGTCCTCCTTTTTCGTTCAGAATCAACTAAAAAGGCCAATAAAAGGTATACAATTACCAGGTTGTCCATGTAAACCTCAGACAGATCCTATGATATGGGTGGCACAGGTTAAATTTTATCCCACTGAATTTTTTGTTCCAATATAATGTTTATATCATATGTATGTCAAATAATACAAAGATTTTTTTTTAAATCGACAATAGATGACCATTCTTAGGTAGTTAAGTGGACAATTGATGAAGAGATTTAAACCATCTTTCCAACTTAGATTTAAATACCTATGAAATGAAGTTAAAATCTCCTTGTTATTTGTCCAGTTAACTACCTTAGGAATTTCATCAGGAAATGGTCATTCAAGCAAGGGAATGCCAACTCTATTCCGTGAAGTTAACTATTTCACTTGCTGTAATAGATAAAGATATATAAAGAGATACAAAAATAATCCTTTTCAAGTCACTACAAACTCAAATGTTGTTAAATGGCATGCTTTGTTTAACTAGGACAATTATAATGTTAAATTTCATGCTTTATTTAACTCAGACAATTATAATGTTATGTTTAAATCTGCAAAATTTTGAAAATCATACTTTCTCCAGTAAAATGATTGTAAACTATGATGTTTATGCTTTAAATAATATGTCTGTTTTCCATATATTTGGAAATGCTTATCATGTGTATATATGTTAAATTTTTCTTTAAATCAACTTTTTTTATATATTATATTAATTTATGTTCAATTGAATGTATTCATATACCCTAATTAAGAGTCTTGAGAAATAACAAGCTGAAACTAGAATGAGCCAATTTGGACTATATTTGAAAGAAACCTGTGGCAAATCTAATTATTTAATTTGAAAAAGAGCTACCTTATCATCTCCAGTAACAAAATGCTTCCCACTGCCATGTTTGTAGAATATGGGGTCCATGGCTACAGCCTTCACTGGTCTGTCAAAGTGAAGAGACTGATTATTCTCAGTTGTATAAAACCCTGTGATCAGGACCTACAAAGGAGTTGTAAAATTTCATCTCTTTCACTACAAGATTATCCATGTCAACAAAATGATCTAAACAGAGCTTATGTATATTACACAAGGAACTTCAAGGTCAAACTACCATAAAAATAAGGTCCATATAAAAGACCTTAAATGAGTATTAGAATGATCATTGCCCATGTTCAATCATTTTGGTAAGTTTGTTTGTTTGTTGGGGTTTAACATCCAAGCAGCAATATTTCAGCTATATTCAGATGATGAACATGAAATTGATGATAAAATGAACATGAAATGGTGATGAAATGAAAAAAATGATGGGACACAAGGACAATGGGGTCAAAAAATTTTGATTGCCACTGGAAATAGGGAGAGGTGGGTAGGGTCGGGCAATTTTGCCTCCTGTGGCGGAGCCCTATGGTTCCTACTCCAGGAGAATACCACAGTAGGGTTCTTTAACGTGCGAGGAACGTGGCATCTTTCCCAACACGGTGCACCACTATGGTTTGCGGTCAGGCTTTCCGTATTATAGCCTGACAACCCCAGTGTGTAACATGCCAGGTGTACCCCATTCCACCACCTGGGGCACACATCCCAGTTGCTCTGTGGGCAGAGCGCCCCAGCCCCAAGATAAGGATCTGAGCACTATTTAGTCGCCTTTTACGACAAGCTTAACGCTGCTGCAGGCCTATTCTTTTAACATCCGGACCTGCACGGGGCCATTTTGGTAAAATTTGGACTTCTATTGCTTTATCCATTTCATAGCATTAATATTTTTTGTCCAGTGATCCCATTCATAAAACACACCTTAAAATGATATTTGAGAAGATTATATGAAATTCTTGTTATTTCTTCTGGATTTTTAATAGATAAAACCAACGAAGACAAAGCTTATGGAAAATCCAGAAAATCCTTTTCCCACGAAAATTTCAAATGCCTTTACCTCAAAAACAAGCACATTGACCTTTATTGTCCTTAAGTATCTTTTTTTTCAAGAATCCAATCTTAAATACAGTTTTGTAAAGTGATCTCCCCTTCGACAAAATCATTTCTCGTTACCTTGCCATCATCAGAACAGCTGGCAACATAATCTCCATTATCATCTATGCTTATCTGGTTCACTGTAGTGGAATGCTGGCAAAATAGAATATAACAAATTAAGTATCAGTCTTTGTAAATATAAGGCAAGAGGTGATTCATGCATATCAAACACCCACAACTTTTATTTCTAATTCAGTTACATACCACATAACCAGTCTTAATTTGTTAATCAATTGTTCCAATTATCACTCTTGATTTGGCAGCTTTAAATGGGAGATGAGTGAATGTTTTTTTTTAAAAAAATACTGATTTGAATACAGAAAGAACTATTATTATGTAAGAATATAGTATAGGTAAACCAGAAAGAAATTGCTAATTCAGATGTTTTTTTTTTTTCACCTTGACCTCAATCATAGGCAATGCCTGAACTTTAAATGGATTGGTACCTTATTTGTCTAAATCAATTAAACAGATAATTATTCAAAAGAATGTAAAATGTGTTTTTTGAAAGTCAAATGGCATGAGATCTATGGTAGTCAAAATTTTTATGCCATTCTAAGGCTATTTTTTTTATTTTCTATGGTCAACTCCTTGTAATTCATTAATGAGTCTCTAACAAGAGGCTCCAAGGAGCCTGAATTGCTCACCTGGTTGAATTTTGCCTTTCAAGGCAATAAATTAAACAAGAAGTTGTCCAACAATTTTGACTCAAGAAAACTTTGATAGGACTTATCATAAGGATCATTTCAGTAAATGAAAGTCTAAATCTATCATAGTTTTCAAGACAATGGCTGAACACTGTAAAAAAAAAAAAAAAAAAAAAAAAAAAAAAAAAACAGTCATTTTCCCATCAAGAACAATAACTCTTATAAGAAGGCCTTGACAAATTTTATGCCTGAAGACTTTTGTAGTCCTAAAAATAAGGATCATTTCAGCTATAGAAAGAATTTGGCTAAACCTAATGGTTTTGGAGATATATGCAAAAAACTACTATCTGACCCCCATGTTCTATTTTTAGTAACGGTGACCATGCTTTTTGACGGATCAATAATCCCAACATCAGTTCTATGCATGATACCCCAAGAAACATTCATACTAAGTTTGGTTCCAATTGGTCAAGTAGTGACAGAGGAGAAGATTTTTGAAAGGAATAATATTAAAAATAGCAAAAAAAACGTCGAAAAACGGCAACAACTCCAGCACGGCTGAACAGATTAAAATGAAAATTTGACTGCAGATAGATCTCATGCTAAACACTTTTACCCAGTCAGGATTGGGCTTAACCTAACCATTTTGGAGATATATGCGAAAAACTATTGTCTGACTCCTATGTTCTATTTTTAGTAACAGTGGCAAAGCTTTTTGACAGATTAAAAATCCCCACATCAGTTGTATGCATGATACTCCAAGGAACATTCATACAAAGTTTGGTTCCAATTGGTCAAGAAGTGTCAGAGGAGAAGATTTTTGAAAGAAATAACATTAAAAATAGCAAAAAAATGTTGAAAAAGAGCAATAACTCCAACATGGCTTAATAGATTAAAATGAAAATTTGCCCGTAGATAGATCTCATCATGTTGAACACTTTCATCCCATGCCAGAATTTGGCTAAACGTAACCGTTTTGGAGACATATGCCAAAAACTATTGTCTGACCCCTATGTTCTATTTTTAGCAACAGCGGCCATGTTTTTCAACGGATCTAAAATCCCCACATCAGTTCCATTCAGGATACCCCAAGGAACATTCATAACAAGTTTGGTTCCAATTGGTCAAGTACATGGAGTTTTTGAGGAGAAGAGTTTTGAAAAATTGTTAACAACGACAATGAACGACGATGACGATGGACGCCAAGTGATGGCAATAGCTCACATGGCCTTCGGCCAGGTGAGCTAAAAATTCCATGGCAATCATCATGATTATCTGAACTATGTGAGTATGTATAAAATGTTAGGGTCCTTTTTCAAATAAATATAATGTATATCTCTCTTCAATCATTGCCTTAGGAACCATTAACTTTAAAACATTGTTACAGACATCATTTTTACAACCTTTGAAATATCAACATTGGAATATCTGGAATAAAATATATATCAGAGATTCAAAGCAACTTGTAAATTTTAAATGAAGTAAGTATACATTAAATAATTTAAGTAAAGATGTACAAACAAAGTGTCAATGACATACAGACAGACAGACATTGAAGGGGATTGGGCAATTCTTCCAAACACTTTTTACCCTGATGATAGTAACATAATACTAGCAATACTGATGAAGGATTGATAAAAAGTTGGTGGTAGTGAAAAAAACATCCTTAATGTCTCTGCTCTTTTTATCAAACAATACCAGAAGTTAGTTTCTCATTATCTCATAAGAGTAAAATCTATTGCAAGCTTTGATGTCATTGTGTGATCTCTTAATTTTTCCCACATAATTTTACACTTACTATTATTTTGTGAAACTCAATTATAATATGAATCAGTAAGTAAAGCTTAAACAAATCTTTAAAAACATTCTTACACTCCTGTTCAATATTTTTTCTCAAAAAATTGTGATTAAAGATAGTGTTTGATTTTCGAGTAATTAATATTTGACTAATTTCATTCAAATTTTTGTATAGGGCTAAAAATTTGTCCTCAGATTTAAAAATACTATTGGAGAATTTCAGTGTGTAGTGTGCAAATGTGTAAAGGCAGGTTCTATATTGGTTCGTTTTGTTGTTTCATCATGACAACATTGTACGGATGATTGAGAAGTGAGGTTTGATCATAATATGCTAAGACATGTTTCCTCCCTCTGCAAATGTATGATATGAATAAAATTATTACCTCAATAGCCTGAAATTTATATACATGTACATGCAGTTAAAAATGTCTGTTATGCTATAGTGATGATACAGTTACAGTTTGAATAATAGAACAAGCTGCATAATTACTTCAGTATAATCATTTTTTTTAAATAATTTGAAGGTTTAAGTAAAGTTCTTACAATGTACATAATCATTCAGTACAGAGGTATTAAGTAAAGTTTATCATTTAGTACATAAATATTTGTATCACTTAAATGTAAAATTCTTAATTTGGAAGTTCAAATGCACACAAAAACACTAATTCAGTAAAATCAGTAATGATGACAAAATAACCCACTACAGAATATTATGATTGATAACTCTATACATACTGCTGTTATTTCAGTATCTCTAATGTGACATCCAATATGGTCAAGAATATAGATCATGCCCCAGTGTGTTCCTGCTGCTAAAAACTGTAAAAATAGAAAAGAAAATAATGTATGGTTCACAAATGACTGTGATATTTTTTCTGTCAATGAAGAAGTAACGGGACTAACCCCAATTGTGTGATGCTCAACAAATAACCTGCAGAGCAGGATATTTTGAATTGAGCATCAGGGTCATTGGGGTTACTGAAAGGAAAAAAAAGGAAAAAATAAAACATGCCACATAATTTAATTTTCTTGTCAAATTCAACACAATAGATCATCAAAGAGTTATCAAGGGAACCAAGATTATAGCGGTAATCAAAAGAATGTAATCCAGGGACAAAGACCAGATATGGAAAACAGACACACACAACAAAGAACATAAAGTAACTAAAATCCTACATACAAAGTAACAAAAGTAAATGAGCAACTCAGACTCCACTAAAAACTGGGAGCATGGACCAGGTGCACCGGTAGGGTAAGCTTCCTCTGCTTTTCTAGAAACACCTGCCGAGTTGCTCATAAAAAGTCAAGTCCGGGGTAGACAAACAAGGAAAAGTAAACTATGACCCGTTGAATAAATCAGTTTTCATGGTGCTGATGGATACATCATAACGATCCACGAGTTCATGATGACGACCATAAAACTTCTGTAGTGATGACTTCAATCTTGTAGCAACATAACCCTGTTCCAGAAGCCTATTTGTTAGACTTCTAGCGTGATACAAAAAGTCGGCATAGTTTCAGCAAGCTCTGGCATAACGTATGAGTTGTGATATGAACACTCCATATGCAGGAGCCAAAGGGATGTTGCCACAGATGAAAGGAAAGTTAACAATTCTGAATGAAAAGTCATCACGTGTGTCGTAAAGTTTGGTCAATAGTTTTACTTTACCATCGATTTGTAAGTGTAGATCAAGATATGAGGCTGACTTCACAGTGTCTGTAGTATCCTTTATCTCAAGTTCTTTTGGGTAGATGCGATGTATCAAATCCCCGAAATTAGGATTGTTTAAAGATAATACATCATCTATATAGCGGAAACTGAGATTGAAGGATATAGCCAAACGATATTCTTTCTTTCTGATCAAATCAACTATAAAGTCAGCCTCATAAGAGTGAAGAAATAGGTCAGCAAGTAAAGGAGCACAATTTGTTCCCATTGGAATGCCGACGGTTTGTTGAAAAACATGTCCACTACACTGGACAAATATGCTGTTGATTAAAAATTCCAGCATTTTGTAAACATCTTCCTCAGTATATTTGGAAGATGATTTGGAATTACTTCTTACAAAGTATGAGGAATCTCTACCAAGAACTATATATTTGTATCTAGGTGTACCATCTTTTTTGGAAAAACAATGATGTATAATGTTTTTAAGTCAGGATTTTAACTGAGTATGGGGAATAGAAGTATACAGTGTTGAAAAATCACAGAAAAATCAAAAATCAAAAAAGGTTGATAGTGCCACAGTGACATAACAAAATTGTGGGCATGTGTTGATAAATGGTTTTGTTTCTTCAATCTGAAGATGTGATACTTCTGATACTACCGCAAATTATTCCAGAATGAACCTAAACACTATTTTGATACTGATAGCAATTTAAGGAGGTAGAAATAGGGTAAGGGACACAACTCTTACAAAACATTGGAACCATTGTATTCAATATTTTACATCAATTTCATGTAAGCATCAAGTAACTTGGACTGATTTCTTTCTGTTTCAAAGGGAAGCTTGAAAAGCTTTGGTGAAATTGAATATGATACAAACATATCACTGATTTCAAGAGTTATGTCCCTTTCCCAAGGCCTACTTCCTTAAAAAAGAATTGTATAAATGCAGAATAGAATTGTATGTTGTTCAAAGCAAAATGGGACTCATACAGTTTTAACACAAACAAAATTTGAACTGCTCTGTAATTTCCTACCTTACTGTGACAGTATCATTGTTCGTGGGGTACCAATTTTCGTGGTTTTCATTGATTCATTAAACCACGAAATTTAATTCCCGATGAAAAGGAAATTAACTTTTCATTTTTATGATGAAGTTGTCAAATCCATGAATTCAAGAATCTACAAACTGATGATTTTCCTCTTAACCATAAAAATTGGTATCCCCAAATAAATGTACTTTCACAATATATTTTTGTTCATGCAGTAATAACTCAAGTGTTGAAACATTATACCTTTAAATATACTGTCAAACAGCTGATACCAATATTAACTATTGAGTTGAAATGTTACCTTTGAGTGTACTGCCAAACAGCTGATACAGTCCTTTTTTAAAATATCTACCAAATCATTGCTGATTCTCTCATATTTCAGTTTAGGTTCCTCTTCCTGTGAATAAAATAACCAAGCTGATAAACTCAAGGCAATGATTCATAGGAATAGTCAAAAGGGAAAATTTGTAAAACAAATGTGAATTGTAAGGCAAAAACCAGGAAGTTCCAAACAACTGCAATGGTCCTATCCCATAATTTGGCACAGGCATTTACTGTTACAGGTGTATTGCTATACAAACAGGCAGCATAAAATTGGCACTGGGCAAAATTGGTAAAATTAGTAGTCAAAACAGTACAGAAGGAAATTTTGAGAAGGGGCCCTTTTCAGAATTTTCCAAAAAGATATTTGCAATCTGAAGACGTCATTTGTTAAGAAACCATATAGTTTTCTTTCAGATGAGGGAACCCTTTCCAGCCAAAAAGCACAAATGACCCATGGCCTCTTGCCTTCCCAACCCCTGGAACATCTGCATTTAGTAAAATTGATTGCCTTCAATAACTCCCATGATAAGGCTGCTTCCTCTTAAGAAAGTTTCCCTATTTCACTTTGTCCATAATAACAGCTAAAATTGACCAAACTATGATAGATTATTTCTTGTAGTAAAAGTGCTCAATATGGTGTTTCTGTTTGATATTAAACTGTTTATGACTTATTTAAAATGTTTCCCTATTCTTTATAATATCAATAATCTTAACTAAAAATTAGAAGTGTACATTTAATTCTTTATTCTAAATTTTCCAATTTATGAAGAAAAGAAACATACATGTATTTTTTCCAATTGAAAGGAAATGGGCAAACATTTTTACTGATATTTTAATATTCAGTCATTCACTATTTAGTGGCTACCGTCTAGTATAAACAAAGTTATGAGAGCATAATTGAATTTCATCTTCTCTCCAATACATCATGTCAACTTCATCTTATAGCATAAATGGTAGTGTATCAATTTTTAAGTTGGATATAATTCTGTGAAACAAGTTATTTAAATAAATCAGTTTAAAGCACATCTCTATCCTTCTCCTTCATGAACTTACTTCTACATTATTGTGTTTTTTATGCTTCACATAGAAAGTTGTCATAATCTAAACTCTTTATCTGTTATTTTTTTGTTTAAATCATTTGGACCTAACATCTTTTCAAGTCCAAACAAAAAATCTTAAAATTCAAAATCCTTTCCCTACTTTTTTTTATTAGAATTAAAAACATAATCTAATGTACTGAGGGAAAAAATTGTTATATGTTTAAAATATAAACTTATTCTCGGGTTTTTCTTACCTCCTCTTCAGATTCTTCCTCCTCACTAGTCTCCTCATCCTCCTCAAACTTTAAAAAAAATAATACTCATGTAAAAACCCAGGCCATATACCATCTGCTCCATAATGACTATTTTAATACATGTACAAATGTACGCGGTTGTATTAATACATATGCAAATTTTATAGGATGAAGTCCAGTGTTTCGTTCAGCCAACGCTTATTGTTTCCAGCTTCTAGTTGAACAGTGTTCAAGCCCTGTTGTGCAAATTCTCCTAAATTTTATACATTTGTGTATTGGACAAGTAAAAATACAACTTAAAGAGCAAAAGAGGATTGGAAATACAGTGTATGTATAATGTTCACATTGCAATCAAAGTTGTCCCATACTAAGTTTCATAGACAAACAATATGAAAATGCAAGAATTTTTTGGTAACAAGACAAATGCATTTATGGTTCAAAGCCATACATGTAAATATTTTATTTACTTTTTAAAACAATTTATTTATTTTAATGATATTTTTTTTTTAAATATATATGAATATTCAAAGATCTCTGCTAACCAAGTTCTACTCATGTATGTCCTGTTCTGCATACATGTACCACTTACATTGAAACCTAACAATCATCAAAAAGAAATGCTGTGCACCCTTTTAGGTAATGCCTACTCAATATACATTGTAGGAGGTGTAAACAAAAACTGCAAAACGGGAAACTGAAAGTTAAGAATCGGTTTCTCATTTAAATACATCATATGGCATATTTACAGTCTTTTGGATCTAACTTTAACGCTAAACTGGTCAGAAAGTTATATGAAATAAATATGTCAACTGCAAAGGTTTGTTTAACATAAGCAATTTTCCAACTAACATCATCTTCTGTTGCAACAGACGCCATTTTGACCGAGTCACATGACCGTCTTAAATAGTTCACGTCGTACCGAACAGTGTTTGTTTGTAACCCATCATTTTATTTCATGATATTTCAAGAAAACATTTGCTTTATTTCATTATTTTATATTTATTCGTTCTCATTATTAGATTGCCTGATCGTGTGTCTGTTTGTAAGGATTTCCTCTTTATTTGCTTGATACGAAATTTAATTGGTCCGAGTTATTCTAGAAAATATTATTTCACAACTTCCTGTTTACATTTTCGATAAGAAACTCGGAAAGATGAGAAAGATGGAAGTATGACACAACAGGTCATATAATACGTGTTATATGTCCCTGGACAGACTAACTTAAATTTTTTGTCAGTACATAAATAAATAACAATGAACGTTTACTTGATCTAGATTCTAAGAAAGATTATTTTTTATGAGCTTTAGAGTTTAGTATTCATTGTCAATAACTGAATAAGCCCCTCATCCTTTGTTTTATTTTTAATTTTATTATTTTTACCTTTTACTCATAACATGAAAATATGTTTGTATTCTCCTGAACATGTGGTGACCCTTATCATAGGGTGGATTTCCTATACAAAACAAGAAAAGAAAGATGGAAATACGACAGAATTACTCAAAACTATTGTCAGTACACATATAAAATACACAAATATAGCATTGATCTATGTATAAAACAATTTCCTCTTTGGATTTTTTACATTGAACAGTGACTGTGTATTGACTACCTATAATTTAGCATGATAATCATGATCTTAATAGGCATGTTTTTTTTATTCTATTGTTTATGTCATATGGAGGCAATGAAACCTCTAATAATTTGGATTGTTCTCTCCTTTAATAGACAGGTGAAAGTTGAAAAATTCACAAAGAAACATAAATTCATACCACCTTCATTTTATAACACCTGTTATCACTAGATACAATAAACTTGAGGAAGGCATTGGCATTATTGCGAGCAAAGTGGACCCAGTTGATAATACAACTATTTATGTGGCCAACACTATTTACTAGCAACATTAATTTACATACTCATACCCCAATTTTACACCCCAAATTAAATTGTTAGTAAAATCTCATGGCCCTTTGACAATAGTTTAGTAGGTTTCACTCTTAAACTCTTAGTTCCCTGTTTACAATAATCTGACCGACCTAATGTAGGCTACTACCCTAGTCTAGTGACAGTCATTGTTTTAGTGTAAGTAAATAAATCTTCAGGGTATAAATCAATTCTGCTCTTTGATATCCAGTAACCATTGGCACTTCAGTATTTTTTATTTGTTTTCAATATATTGATAGAACTCATGATGACTCTTATTTCAAGAAAATATCCTGTATATATATATACCCTTTTGTTGATAATCTGGGATAACAATTTTAAACTCGTTGTTTTTCTTAACAGGTGATGTATATTGCATTGATGTAAATCATTGGATACAACAGTCAGTAAGTAGCAGACATGGTTTTCTTCCCTTTTTATGGGATTTCTGCTTTTCAAATCTGGATTTATACTGTTATGATTCTTTTTTTATTGTATATTTACTTTAGATTTTTTCCAATTTCCACTTTGTTTGTTGACCTCTCAAAATCATCACTGAAGTAATCATTAAAATGTTGGTCTTTATTACAATCATTCCCAATTCTAGTTTTCTCAAGTTCATACTTTGATTAGCATACTTCATTAGTTCAGGGATTATAGTTGACATTAGCACACAAGACGTGTACATTTATCCAGGAAATGTTATGAACTTTTTGTAAGGCTTGATCAAGTTGTTTTTAATGTTGGTATGTACATGTATATGTACCAGTAAAGTAGATAGTAATTTTACTTGCTCAAAAATTCACATTCGAGAAAGGAATTTGAGTTAGAAATTTATAATATTTGGGCTTAAATCATTTCTTTATACCTGTGTGGTTAATTGTTCACTGGTCCCAGTGTTTCAAATGTTTCTGTACCCATTTATATCATATTTGTGTTAAATACTTGATTGATCCAGTAATACTTTTGGAAACTACAGGGTAACATTTTACCTACAAAAAAATATTGTCTTTTTTAGGTACTTGGGTTAGCTGACATGTATTTTTTCTAATATACATTTGTATGTAGAACATGGATACAGAAGTTAAAATGTTGGACCATGCTTTGTGTCAGGAGATGGAAAAGTATGTAGAGGAGTTAACAACCAGCGGGAGGCCGGTCCTTAATCCTGACATCATGAAGAGTTTCAAAAAGATCTGCAAGTAAGAACTGTCAAAATGAGTAAATGGGTAAAACAACTATAAATCAACATCTACAATAAAATTTTACAGACAATTCTTAACAGCTAGGCATTGTCCCGTAAAGAAATTCTCAGGTTTACACTATCATAACTCACACTGAATGCTAATATCTTATTTGTTTATTGCATGATTTTCATATGGAAATCTGTATTTTACCTCATAGTTGTGAATCAAGAATATTTAACTGTATAGTCATTGATTTCCTCAAACAGTGGCAGAAATTAAGACTTAGAGTAGATGAATAAATGTTTGGAAACAATGTTTCGTTTTATGTTAGAGAACAATTTACAAGTACATGCATGTATGTAATATATAAACATGTTTTACTGTTATATACATGTATGTTAAAAAAAGCATTGCTGGTACATATTGATGTAAAAGCTTGCAACAGTAATTGTTTTATATCTATTTTAAAATACTCAGCATTGCTTGTTTGCCGATACACATACCACATAGTATGTCTAAAACATAGATGTATCAGTATTTGGGTGAACTTTTAATTGTAGGTTATCTCCCTTGTATTGTGACCATGCCTATCACTTGCTGAGTACCCAGCTGACAAAGAACCACTCTGAGATTCGTCTTTCAGCTTTCCAGATGATAGAAGAACTGTTTTATAGATCTCATGGTTTTAGAGAATTGTTGATAGAAAATTTCCAAAGGTTCCTTGAACTTACTGTTGGTAAGAGTTCTTCAAATTGCCTGTATTATTTACTCACAACTGTAGCCCCCTATACTAGATGGTCTTATAGTAGCCTATTTGTGTTGAGTATGGGAGGTTGTGGATTAAATCCCCAAGTGAGTCATACCAAAGACTTTAAATTGATAGTAATTGATGGATAGTCTTGGCCTAGTACATAGCAGATGGAGGACAGAAATATATACTTTTGGATGTGTCGCTCTATGAAATATATACCTTCGGACATTAAACATTATTAAATCTATCAATCAATACTCAAAATTGTATTATAGTACATGTAAACGTATTTAAACAATATTTTGCCATTATATGGTGATGGTATCATTGTTTAGGGGTATTTGTTACACTTATTATTTGTCTGAGTGTTATCAATAAAGTTTTTTTGTTTTTTGTTTTTTTTTGTCAGAAATGAAATATTATGTTGTCATTGAATTGATCATGAAGTGTAAACTGTATCTGACTATTTTTAATTCAACCATTTTACATACTAAGTACTGGGTTGTTGGTATTACCTTGTGTATGTACCCAAATATGGTATGATATAATTAAAAAACATTTTCTCTTTTTACAGAGACTGATTATGATAAACCCCTTCCTCCTCCTAAAGCAGCGGCAGATCTACTGAAGAAGTCAGCTTACTCTGCCATACAGAAGTGGTATGATAAGTTTGGTAATGAGTACAAAAGACTGGCTCTTGGATTCAACTTTCTGAAAACATGTAAAAAGGTACACTATTAAAAGGCTTTGAAAAACTTGTCTGAAAGGAAGTATTTGCTACATTTATAACTCTATGGTCATTTACAGTAAGTGTGTAAATTTTCTAAACTTCACTGGTACAATACTAGTAGTATGGATGTTTTCAGTGTAAGAAACTTAGTTTTTTGTCCATCATAGACCCATCATAATTTTATGTAGACCGCACTACATTTCTAAGGAAATTGAGCCAATTTTATCATAGACCTGCTTGATTTTATATAGACTTAGTCCATAGGTCTATTAATTTCTTTCACTGATGTTATTCAAGAACTTCAAAAATGTTGGGTACTACATATGATTGAATAAAAAAAATTATGAAAACTTGCAAGGGAGATAATCCAATTTACTTATTTTTCACACTAGCAAAATTTTGAAATTCCAAATATTTTGAATTTGACGAAACCTTTGAACTAGTTTATTACAAATACAGATGAGCTTTGATATACAACTACTATTGGAGGCTTGAAAGGGGAGATAGTTGAACTTATTTAATTAGTTTTCAAATGGATCAAGGGTATTTTCTTTTCAGTTTTCCATAAGTATTTCCTGTTGGTTAAAGCCTTCAAAACAGCTTAACAGTGTAAAGTATTGTAAGGTGGAGAAACAAATTTGACTGATGATTACCGGGGTAATTATCAGTAGTGAAAAAAGAATTGTTGGGAATATTATTTCTCTACTAAACTAACAAATTTCAATACTTTATAACTTTGGATATAAATCTTATAGAATTATTATAGAGTCACTTTCTCAAAGAATGTTGAGAAAGTTGACAATTTTATTTCAACTATATTTTTTTTATATACAAATTTATTTTCAAAAGTTAAAGTTCATGAAAAACCTCAAATTTAGATTTTCCTCATATCTTTGAACTTTTATCAATTATTCAATTTCTATGGGTCTGATTTGTGAAAATTTGAGTTAACAAAAATAAATTTTATGCTTCTGTATGAAACCAAGCTCTGGGATCTTTCTGAAGTTTTAAATCAATGGGCAACTTGGGGAAAATTGAAAGTCTTCAATAAAGTGGCAAATTATAGGTTTAGAAGGTCCACGCCCTGGTAAATAGATTTTCTAAAGTCCATGTTAGAAATCAGATAAGTTCCCTGACCTCTGACCACGGCTTAGTTGAACTTCTGCAGTGTTGGATACAATAGGATAATTAAGTGTAAGTGTTTGTAAAAATAAGGCAAAATGGGAAAAATCAGAAACATGCATGTCAAAACCCCACTGATCTGACAATGTAATATCACTCAAGGAATCTTGCTCTCTTTGAGAAGACTATTATTTGATCTCTGCTTTGCCCAGAAATTTTTCAATAGAATCTGAGAAAAATGAGGTTTTTGACAGAGTTATCTGTCCTTGAAATGTTCATTTTCAGTGCATTTCAGTGAAATTGCAACTCAGTGGTACAGGATGATATGGAAAATCTTGTCTGTTTTCCTTGATTCTGATGGTGCAAATAGTCGAATTACACTATCAAAATGATGGTGTTTTTTTTTCATACCATGTTTCACTGACTGTTTGTTTGTTGGGGTTTAACACCCGAGCAGCAAAATTTCAGCTATATTCAGGCGATGAACATGAAGTGGATGATAAAATGAACATGAAATGATGATAAAATAAAAAATTGGACGGGACACAAGGACAGATGGGTCGAGCAATTTTGATTGCCACTGGAAATAGGGAGAGGTGGGTAGGGTCGGGCAATTTGGCCTCCTGTGGCGGAGCCCTATGGTTCCTACTCTGGGAGAATACCACAGTAGGTTTTTTTGACGTGCGAGGAACATGGCATCTTTCCCAACACGGTGCACCACTATGGTTTGCGGTCAGGTTTTTCATAATATAGCCTGACAACCCCAGCATGTAAAACGTCAAGGGTACTCCATTCCATCACCTGGGGCACACAACCCAGTTGCTCTGTGGGCAGAGCGCCTTATTCCCCGGCTAGGGTTCTGAGCACTAGTCGCCTTTTACGACAAGCTTAGCGCTACTGCAGGCCTATTCTTTGGACACCCGCACCTGCACAGGGCTGTTTCACTGACTGCCTGATTCTATAAAGACTGCTACCTACTTATAAAGAGTGAATATCCAAAATATGATCATGAGTACTGTAGAAGGCCTAGATTTAACCAATGTGCAGAACTTGTTGGCACGAGTGATAATTAATTGATTATCCTATTTATAAGATAGATTTTTTCCCTTATTTGTTGCTCCATTATATTTTTGACATAAAATTCAAATTTTGTAAATGGTAGATGTTGTGACGTTTTGTGACATTTTGGCAGGAGAAAGTACAAGAGTGAAATCCCCGAATTCATTTCACAGTGTGAATTATCAAACATTTTTAGACAGGGAACATTCAGTAAATCACTGCTATCTGTTTAATAAACTATGTTCTGTTTCTAGGTTGACTTTAATGGAATAAGGTCAAGGTCAGAACTACAACAAAAGCAGTTTAAAGAACAGGAAGAAAAAAGAAAGAAGTTAGCTGAGGAGAGAATGACAAAAACACTGCAAGAAATGAATGGTATGGATTTAAGAAAATATTCTAAATATGATGGCAGTTGTAAGTTAATTTGCAGTTCTTTTTTTTTAAATTCTTATACCACCTGTTGAGCTGTATGAATTTAAAATTTACATCGAACTACTGTTAACTTGGAAAAAATTCACACTATATTTTTTGCAGCTTTAGCAATCCACAAACCTATGTTCAGTTTTTAATTTGTGATTATTCCTCAAATCAGATTGTAATGTCCTTTCCATTTTTGAATGTTTAACTGCAAGTTTTTGTATAAAGAATCAGGTAAAATGGGAAAATCAGAAACATTCATGTCAAAACTCCACCAATCTGACAATGTAATATCACTCAAGGATGCTTTCCCTATTTGAGAAGATCATCATTTGATCTCAGCATCACTGGATTAGCTCAGAAAATTTTCAATAGAATGTTTGAAAAATTAGGGAAATGACAGAGTTATATGCTCTTGAAATTTTCATTTTTTAGTGCATTTCAATAAAATTATAACTCAATTTACCAAAATGATATTGACAATGTATTCTTTATTCCTTGATGTTAATGGTACAAATAGTCGTATTCAACTTTCAAATTGATGAGTTGTTTCGTACTGTGATTCACCTAGTGCCTGATTCTTGTAGAGACTGATACTTAATCAGGGAAAGTTAAACTGTCATGAAAAGTCACATTTACAGCAGCCTTTATGTACAAGTATATGTACATGTAACTGTTACATACATGTACTTGTACATGCATGTAAATATCTGTAGAAAAAATTTAATGAAACTTATGTAACAGTAGCCTGAGCCATGAAGATTTAACAAGTGCTGATAAAATTATCACAGTTACAAGTACTGTGAAAGTTCTTTAGGTCGTGGATACCAATTTTTGTGGATTAGGGAAGAAACACAAGTTTGTGGATTCTTAAATTCATGGTTTTGTGGTTTTCAGTATACACATTAATGGAAATCTCCTTTCCATTGGGAACCAAATTTCATGGTTTGTCCTACCCACAAAAACTGCAAAAATTGGTACCCCACAAACAAATGTACTTTTACAGTAACACAATGTGTAAATATGTTCCTAGGACTCCCAGCGAAATATTAGGCCATCTTTAATTCCTTAAAGTAACATGTAGGACTGGGTAAGGCATCATACAAAATCTCAAATTTAGGATTCTCTTACATCCTTACTCAGCTCAATATTCAACCAATCTTAAAGTCAAACTTAAAGTGTTTAAATAGTCTGTTGTTATGTCATCTTGGAAGCATGTTGTTTACTTTTCATTATTTTTTTTATTCAGATTTGATGGGAGACATAAAGAATGCCATAACTGAGGCCAAGACTGGTTTCCAACTGGTGTTACCAGCTCCTGATGACTTTTTCATAGACTCAGCTGAAACCAGTAAAAATGGTTCTGATGAAACAAAACAATCTGTGTCACATGACCCTATACAACCATGTGGGTCACCTTCATGTTTAACAGTCAACAAAGACAATGAAAATTTGGCATTAGACACTACTTGTAACTCAGGGACAAGTGGAAATGATGAATTGACTACTATCGATGTAGGATGCAAATCTCAGGAAAACTTGTGTGTTGAAAAAGTTGAAAAGGATAGAACTACATGCAGTGATACCTCCAACAATGAAAATAAATGTATAGAGTTAGATAATTCTTCTAAAGGAAATATTCCAGGAACTTCCTTAGATAAAGGAGAGTCTTCGTCGTCGTGTTCAATGACAAAAGATACTAATAATGAAATGGCGAATAATCGCAGTGACAGTTGTGAAAATTTTAACCAGAATGGGGAACTGAATAGTGGCAGTGACGCTGATGACAGTGATGAATATAAAGATGAAGATGAATCTGATGATGAAGATGTTTTACACAAACATGGCCTTGGCAATGTGAAGTATAACTTATCAATAGATGTAACTCCTGGAGTAGTGTCACTGAAGGAAACAGAAGATAATAAGGATATATTGCAAACATTAAAAGATCATTACAGACTTATTGTTTCTAAATATAAACCAACAGTCAACAAATGGATTCAGGTACTTTTATAGATTCACTACGTTTAATCCATTATTATGCATCTTAAGGAGGTAGACCTAGGGTAAGGGACATAAATCTTGAAATCAATGATATGTTTGTATCATATTCAATTTCACCTAAGCTTATCAAGCTTTTATTTGACACAGAAGGAAATCAGTCCGAGTTACTTTGATGCTTACATAAAATTGCGGTCAAATGCTGAATACTAACGTACATATGATTTATAAAAGTTGTGTCCCTTACCCTAGGTCTACATCCATAAATAGATCTAAACTACATGTATCTTACTACATGTTGAAATTTCACATAAAAAGGGTCCTTTGTTAAAACAAGAAAATCATAATAACAAAACTAAAGAAACATATTCTTTTAAATGATACATTTGAGTAATTTTATTTATACGGTGTTGAAAAGGTTGAATTTAATATGTTCTTCGGGAGACTCAGATTTTTAATGATATTAGTGGCCAATGTCTACATTTTTACAGAGTTTGACCAAATATGGAAATAAAGAGAAAGAAGCATTAACAAAAAGTGTAATTGATGTTAAGGAAGATTTAGATAATCTCTTGTCTAAATACCATGAGATGAATATCATCCCTGAAGAAAAAGCACCAGTTGATGAAGGTAGGATTATAAATATCTGCACTGAATCTGTTCAGACGATAATGCCTTAGTGATATGTTTAGGAAGTTTTATTTTAGCTGGGACTGTTTGTTTAGACAATAATGCCTGAGTTATATACTGAAGAAGTTTTATTTTAGCTGGGACTGTTTGTTTAGAAAATAATGCCTGAGTTATATACTGAAGAAGTTTTATTTTAGCTGGGACTGTGAAGACAACAATCAAATGCCTTGGTGAAATGTGAAGAAAATTTAATTTTTATCAGTATGTTTTCTCAATTAAAAGTATAGTATACATTTGAGAATGGATACATTTTATAGTACAATACAAATCATCTTTAATAAGTTTCAACCTTATACCACAGTTACTTTGGTACCAAGCTAGAAATTTTGATTTTAGATGTACTCATGAAATTTAAGCTACATACATGTACATGTAAATACTACCAGTTACTGGTTCATTATTCCAAGGCATACCATTTGTTGAAAAATGTACCATGTATATCTGTGAATATCAAAGGGCAATAATAAAATTCTTTAAATTGTCACATTGCCAAGATATCATTGTTGACTTCAGAGCTTTTCTAAACTAAGAGAAATATGATGTACATGTATTAAAGTGTATGCATTTCTTGTCCTTTTTACAGATGAAAGTGATGATGATTTTGAGGAGGTTGCAGAAAAGGAAGGATATGAACCTTTCATACCTCCACATAAAAGAGCAGAGTATGGTTGGTAACAATTTGTTCCTTGTCCTCTTTTTTCAACAATTAAATACATGTACTGTATTAACATAACAAAAAAATGGAATAATTCTTTACATACTTGTTAATCCATCCTCAATAGGGGGAGACTCCCACAAAATCATTGAAAAATTTAGAATCTCCCACATAGAATTCGTAGTAAATTTTTGGTTAAAATTACGATACAAATGTATTTTCTGTGAAAAAAATAATAAATTTTTCACAAAAAATTAGCTTTTACATAAAAATCTCTCAAATGAGACAGTGACGATGGGGGAGAATCTCCCACATGAACTGTTCCAAAGGTATTTGTGTCTTTAAAAACAAAGCAAGTCTTCTAATACAAAAAAAAGTATCATTTACTTTACTTATCTCTTTATTTCAAATAGGAGAAAATTTGCTGTTATGAGTCAGTATACATGTAAAATGTAAAATTAGTTGCTACATATGAATATGTTCATACATGTATATATATGTACTAAGTAAGTAAATACCATCATGCTTGAAACACATACTTCAAAATAATGTAAAATACATTGTATATAAATTTAAATAATTTTATTTCAGATGTAATATGTTTTCTGACTGGATAAAAAATTCTGTTCATCATCTCATAAACCAAATTTTATATATGACTTGGACGTCGTCAACCTTTTTCAATGGTATATTCCTTGAATTTTGATACTAAAAAAGAAATTAAATTATAAGGAATGGCTGTTATATTTTTTGGTCTATTTGAAATAACTCTAATGCCCGTGGTGCACACTTGAAAATAAACTGCTATGCAGGTTATTTAGTGTGCGCCATGTGATTGAGGTAATTTTCTCATAGACCAAAAAAAATATAACAGTCATTCCTTAAATGTAAAACTATTCACTCAACAACTTATATTTAAGTTCAAAAACTCCTGTTATTTGTAGGACTAGAACCTTTACCACAACCTAAACCCTCAACTTTTACGAAACAACCAAAACCATCCACCAGTCAGCGGACCTCAGGATTCTGGAGTCTATCAAGGACCATTGATCAGGAACCTGAAAATGATCCTACAACAATGAAAGCCAACATAGCACGGCTACAGCAGAGATGTGGAGAGTATGTGCAAAAGATATCTGTTTATTCAGAAAAATAAATAACATCAATATTCTGTTAACAACTTAATTATCTTGGTTGCTAATTTTCATAGATTCTGTCAATTGAACACATTGTGGGTATCCATTTTCACGGTTTTAAAAACTGATTAGCTGTATAAAGTGTTAAATATCAATTATGCAGGTACTATTTTTCGTGGTATTCTTTCCACTGTGAAAATAAGTACGTTAACAGTACATATTAACTATAAGCTTATGTGCATATTGTATTCAATACAACTTTCTGCCCCAGATGAATTAATTATTTATTGCTGGATATACATGTAGATATTTGGATTTCAAAAAGTGTATTGTATCTTATAACTCTAATGGTACTCTAGCACCAAGAGATAATTTTAAGTTAGATAGATGATGGAATGTATGTGTACAATAATTGTTTCAGTTTTAGGACTGACAAAATATGTCAGATCATGAAACGGTTGTGGTTAATTGTGGTCTGAGTCAGAGATACTCAAAGATAAATGTATAAAAACTAACTCAGTAAATTAAAGAGTGCTTTCATAACATTAGGATGAAATGGAGTTCTGTTTTGGTACCAGAGTTGTCTTTCTTACAACCAATATTTGTCCTGTGTTTCAGAAGAACATCTACTTCTGCTATTTTTTTTATACAAACCTTATTAAACAATTATTAAAAAGAGGACATATTTATACTTTACTGTGAAGCTTCAAAAATGCGTTATTGTAGCATTTTTCATATAAATTCTCTGTTTATTTATAGAAATCACTTTTTGTGCAACTAAACACATGTATAGATAATTACAGGAGTGAGATAACAAGTGTGCTAGAGTTACTCATAAATTTACTACTAATGAATTTTACCAGAAAATAGCTATAAATGCTTAGAAATATGTTGAGCATCTTTTTCTTCTTAGTTGCCTAATAATGAAAATGATACTATCATTTAGAGCTAGCACCACTGTCATTAAAGACCTTCCAACCCGGAATAAAAAAGTACTCTCTAGAAATCCATATAAAGACAAATTATTACAACAAGCACCTGTTGTACCTTATGGAGCTGACCTAGAACACTGGGAAAATCCAGACAAGATGGAAGCTCCGCTGGTTATCAAGTAAGTGATAATGACATGGTGAAATTCATTTAGATTTAGTAAAAATCGACAACTGCATTATTACTAGTATTAAAGAGTGAATATATTTGTACTTAAACATAAAACCTACTATAATAAGCCTACTTATAAAAAGTCATGAGCTGTAATAAGTTTTAATATTTGTTCCAACTGGTAAGAATTCATACTCTGCAGTCATATCAAGCTGCACCCTGCAAAGCATTTTATTTGTAGTCTGATGTAGTCACATGGTTTTGTACACAGTAATTCCTTGGTAGTGAGCATGTGCAACCAACTTGTCGGCTCATGCATATACTTAAAGTAATAATGTTAAAAGTCATATGGATGCATCAAATTTTATCAGAGGTGCATATACACAAGTCTCAGTTCACATAAATGATTTTTTTTTCTCAGATTGTGTCTTCTCTACCCTAATTCTCTAGCTAGCTGGATCACTAATTAACAGGGAGCAACACATTTTTAGCATTATTCTGAGTCCAAGCATGATAAGTTTATCAAATGTAATTGTGTTTGCAGATATGATTCTTTACATAAATTTTGGGCCCCACATGAGTTTGAAGAATTACAAACAGATAAGGTAGGCATATCTACTGTCTTTTTTTCCTAGGCCAAATATAAATAGTTTCATGCTTATCAGGCCAGTCCATGCCTCTCTGAAGGGTTCCTCATACATTTTTATTGTGTAAATTTGATTCAGTCTAGCACTATTATCTGCATTACAGATATACTTCCTCAATAGACAATGTCTGGGCCTATGCCAACAATGTTGAATCAGAAACAGATCAGGTAGGGTCAACACTAATACAATGTCATTGTAGAATTGTAGTGATTAAAATTGTAGTGTCTCACTTACACCTAGGGTAGTACCTGGTACAGTAGACGTACCAATAATTTTCATTGCTACAGCATGCCATACCTAAAATTCTTGTCAAAATATTTTTAAAAATAGGATATTTTATGACTTTTCCCAGAACCCATTTTTTGCTGTACCAATCCAGAATTGGTTGCTACACTTCTGTACACAATCTAGTGTATAACATTGTAGTGTTTCATCTTAACACAATGCCATTGTACTGTTTTTTTTATCTTAACACAATGTCATTGTAGTGATTTGTCTTTACACAATGTCATTGTAGTGATTTGTCTTTACACAATGTCATTGTAGTGATTTGTCTTTACGCAATGTCATTGTAGTGATTTGTCTTTACACAATGTCATTGTAGTGTTTCATCTCTTTACACAATGTCATTGTAATATTTCTTCTCTTTCAGAAATATGTAGTTTCTGCTTGCAGACAACTTCTTAATATTACTGATTTCTAAGCCTGTGACAGTATTGTTAATTGTGTATACAAGATTGCCCTCATAGTCTGACTTAAACCCTTGAAATTTCATTTGCATGAGTCCTGGACTGTCATGACTTTTAATTGACATTTAACTGTAGACTGTTCATATTCATCAAGTGGACCATTGATCCCAATACTTGCAAAATTCCAGAACTTTCTACCCTTAATTAAAAGTAATTTTGAACCCCTGCTTTGAACCACTGCTATTATTATGAGTATTTTACAGGATGGTCTTGCTGCCTTGAAAAATAGGACTATAAGTTATGTTGGAAAGTTTGAACCTGTCAAATGGAAATGTCGAGCTCCAATGCCTGATGGTAAACTATGTGAGAGGATGGATAGGTTCAAGGTACAGTGAAATTATTGGGTATAGATAAGAGATATCCAATAATTCACATATTGCTGCTTAGTAGTCTGTTTCTCAAGGCGAAGTTCTTTTCAGTACTAATTTTTTTTTCTGCAATTTATATAAAAAATGTGTGATTTAATTGAGCAATGCCGACTGTGCAGAACTGGACCAGGTTTATTAAAAGTTTTTTTTGTCAAATTTTGAAATGTTAAAATCAAGCAAAAATTTATATCTCGTGTAAAGAGTTAGATTACCCTCCATAATTGTGGGAAACTCTGTCTGTTCTAAAGTATAGAACAACAAAATGGGTAAAAAGTTCACAAAGAGCTTAAAGGAATGCAGTCAAATTCAGATCTCCAAATCTTCAATAGATGATGTGTGCAAAATGCCACCAGGGTGTATTCGGTAATTTTAATATCATATTTTGAATGATATGTGCATCATTTTATTCCAGTATTTGAAATGATTGATTTCACTATTAAATGGTACATGTAGTCACATCTTCCAGTCTGTAATACATGTAGTCACATCTTCCAGTCTGTAATACACATTGTCACATCTTCCAGTCTGTAATACACGTAGTCACATCTTCTAGTCACATTTTCCAGTCTGTAATACACGTAGTCACATCTTCTAGTCACATCTTCCAGTCTGTAATACACATTGTCACATCTTCCAGTCTGTAATACACGTAGTCACATCTTCTAGTCACATTTTCCAGTCTGTAATACACGTAGTCACATCTTCTAGTCACGTCTTCCAGTCTGTAATACACAGTCACATCTTCCAGTCTGTAATACACGTAGTCACATCTTCTAGTCACATTTTCCAGTCTGTAATACACATTGTCACATCTTCCAGTCTGTAATACATTATCTGTAATTAAAAGTCCTTATACACAGCAGTAACTACAGTTCACAGGATGCTTCTACTTTGTGATTCATACTTCTGATATTATTTGTTTCACTCTGCAGTGTCCATTCCATGGAAAAGTTATAGGAAGGAATAGTAAAGGAGAACCTACAGACCCTAAGGATATAGCCTCTCTGTCTAAACAAGATGATATAGATTGTAAGATATTACTCATAGCTAAGTGTATTCATTTTGTTTTGCCTGTTAGATGGAAATTAATTTCAAAAACATTAAAAAACATAAGTCTCCTCTCTGAAGTTGAGATAATTATGTCCAAATGTAATACCTCTTTTTGTATTATGCATTTTGTCTTTTTTTTTTTTAAATAAACGCCCAAAATATTTATTTTTTTTTTCAATATATACCTCTTTTTTTAATTAAATTTTGTATAATGATGTACATTTTAAATAAATATATCTTGGTTCTGAAAATATATTTTTACATTAACATTTGGTGCAAGATGCATACAAATTTACTCAAGGTAGTTGTTCTTTTCAGTATTAAGTATCAGTCATTATAAATATCAGACAGGATGTGATTCATGCATGTCAAAAACCCACCAAATTCAGTTTTATTTCATAAACAGAAACAGTTGCTGATTACTTAACCATTGTTCTTGATTTGGTTTCATTTGGTTGATTTTAAAGGGAGATAAATATATGATTTTATAAAAAGTGCAGATCTGAATGTGAATGTGTAGCATATGTAGACTGAAAAAGCATCATTTCTTTGGTGGGTTTTTCTTCACCATGAATCACTTTACAATCAGTAGTGTCTGAATTTTATGTGGACTGGTAATTAAGTAGCTTGCCACTTATTATCATGACACCCAATATCATTTTTGATCTTCATTTATTTTTTCTTATTAAGGAATGGATTTGTCCATGTAGCACTTGCTTGCATCTATTATATCATTAGATACAAGTAATGTTAATAATAATGGTCTTTTAAGAAAAAAAAGCTCGGTGAAATGACTTGCTTTAAATGATTGCAAAAAATGGTGATAGTATACTGCTATGGCACTGCCATCTACATTGTACCAAGCCACTGTCTACAATGCGCTTTATTAATTCCAGTAACCAGTAATGACCAATCCTATTGGAGAGACCCAGAACTAGAGGCAGATATAGAGGCTGCCCTGGGTATTGACCTGGGGTCAAATAAAGGCAAGGGCAAAGGTAAAGGTAAGGGCAAAGGGAAAAAGAAGTACCCAAACCTGACAGACATCTCAGAAACTAAAAATACATCCAGAAACAGGCTTGAGAAAAAAGTTTTCAAAAAGTAAGTATGTCATGTATGAACTCCATGTGATTTTTCCCACTTTATCAAAAGAGTAAAAAGTTTGTGCCAAACAGTTCATGGACAAATTTTTCCCACATCACAAACATTTGAGAATGCACAATTTAAAGATATTAGCCAGTAATAGACAGTCCTTCAAACCAAATTTGTATTTGAGAAAATTTGACAATACATCGTGGATACAATGGAGGTAAGACTGGTGCATCCTGTTTAAATTGAGTTATCTCTCTTTGATCACATTGTTTGTAAATCTTCTTTCTCTATCAAAGGTTTGCTGTAATTTTGAATGATAGATTTCTATTAAGACACTGCAATATTTGTTAACTTTGTTTCTGTTTTCAGAGCTACAATAAAAAGAGTTGCTGCTGTTATGAATGAAATAGACAATAAGAAGGCCAGAGATAAATTTGGGAACCAGTTTGTTTATCAAATATCAAATAGATGATATAGTTTGGTTTATCGTTTAGGGAACATGTGATAAAAGTGCAGTGTTCGTGGCTTTTAAAAAGGTCAAAAAGTCAAATAGATTGCCTGTAAGAAGATTTTATCAACAGAAAATGTGATATTCTATGAAACTTTGAATTTGGTTTTGACATGAGGAATTCAAATTATTACCTATCACAAATTTACCAGGATAAACTTGATGTCTTCCTGTAAGGACATTTTTGGCATTTTGTGCAGGACTTAGTTTGAGGCTTTCATTGGTTTTAACAGTAGAGATACAGTTAGAATGTGATTACATTTTCATATTTTCATCTTGTAATCACTTTCAATAACAGGCAAAAAAATTGATTCATTGAAACTCATCCATATCAGGTGCTGCAGTAGTCCACATGGACTATATCCCTTCATTATTCTACCTCAAACCAAGAATATTTAGAAATTTCAGAATTGATTAAAAAAAATCAACAAACTTAAATTGACAATGATAAAAACTGGCATTATGGATTTTTCAAAGTTTCTGATGTGAATTTTTGCTCATAGTTGCAGAAAGTTAAAATTGTACTTTGGACTAAAATGTAAAACTGAAATAATTAATATGTGTAAGAAGTTTTGAATATATAGTACATTGTATATAGTCAAAATCAGCTCTTAAAATGTCCAAAAAAATATTCTATAAATATTCAAGAGAAAAGTTTAATTTGTTCAGTTGTTGTAAAGCTAGCTTGAATTGAAAGATTGAGGTTACACCATAGGCAAGGTTGATAGGTAAATATCTAAACAATATAATCATCCATCTGCCAGTGTCCCTTAATAAATTAAAGAAAAGTTTTGAATGTTGTTTATAAATAATTGTTACTGAAGTTTGTTTGATCGCAATTGATTATAAATACTATTTGTATAAAAACTATATTATGGTAGATATATTAGCTCTCTTTATTTGTTCTATTTATTGTTTAAGGAGGTTTACCTAGGGTAAGGGATATAACTCATTAAATCAGTGATATATTTGCATCATATTCAATTTCACCAAAGCCACTCAGCTTCCATTTGAAGCAGAAAATAAATGAATCCATGTTAATTAGATGCTTACATAATATTGATGTAAAATGCTGAATACAAACGTTCCAATGACTTTTAAGTGTTGTGTCCCTTACCCTAGGTCTACCTCCTTAAGTTAATAGATAATGAAAATTGTTAAAATTCAGTGGCAGATGTACAAGGAATCAAGGAATTGGAACACACCACCAACAAACCCCTTACCCCCCCCCCCCCACCGCCATAAATAAAATATAAATAATATGTAAATTACTAAATTAGTTACAATGAACTTGAATAATAGTTTAAAAATGCAAAACAAAATACTGTCAACTATCTGTGATGATGGTTTTGTTGTTTCTAGTATCATTTATTTGACATGTAGTTCTGTCAGTTGATCTGAAGAAATAAAACATTTCAATACAGTGGTAGTTTGTCATGTGATGTTGAGATATGATTGTCTGCAATTACCACTTAATCAGCATTACCAAAGTGATATGCTCCTACAATTAAGTGTCAGTCTCTGTTAGAATCAGGCAGTGGGTGAAACATGTAATGGAAAAACCCGCCATTTTGAAAGTGTAAATTGACTATTAGCACTATCAGAGTCAAGAAAAAAGGACAAGATTTTCCATATCATTTTGGTAAATAGAATTATAATTGCATTGAAATGCACTGGAAATAAACATTTGAAGGGCAGATAACTATGTCAAAAACCTCATTTTTCTAACATTCTTTTGAAAAATTTCTGACAAAATCCAGTGATGTAGAAATAAAATAGTGGTCTTTTCAAATAATGAAATAATTTTTGAGTGAAATAATGTTTTTAGAATGGTGGGAATTTGACATGCATGTTTCTTATTTTATCTCATTTTGCCTGATTCTTACAAACACTCGTAAGTACTGGAATCTGTAAGAATCAGGCAAAATTGGAAAATAATGAACCATGCTCAGAAAAATAATGAATTGTGCACGGTAAAATAATAAATCATGCTCAGAAAAATAATGAATCATGCTCGGTAAAATAATGAATCATGCTCAGAAAAAAATGAATCATGCTCAGTAAAATAATGAATCATGCCCAGAAAAAATGAATCATGCTCAGAAAAAAATACACCAAATTGACAGTGTGTGCACATAGTCGTATTGATAGTGCCAGACCGTTACCAGAGAGTGAAAGAGGAAAAGTATGTTATCTCTCTTAGACATGGAAATGGTATGAATTTTATATAGGACCTGGGCTATTGACCACTAGTAGGATTAAAATCAGAACTCATTCAGATATATAACGAAACTTTTCATTTGGGATCTGTCGAAAAAGAAAACCGTTGGTGTTATTTAAATGCAAATATGTTGAAAAAGAAACATGGTTGAAAAGTACAAAAATAAGTAACGAAAATCGTTTAAAATGCATTTTCGACATTTTTGCTCTAAATTTGAGACTTTAAGTTGGGGAATTTCCAAAGTAGCATCCATTACAACCGTTATAGCGTAAGGTTTTTGGCATTCTATGATTGATGAAGAACACATCTTCAGATAGTGTAAGATATTTAAGGTCTGATAGTTTAAGAAGTTTGAGGGTCTTTTGGGTGAAAATGTAACTTTCTGTTAAAATGTGTAAAAAAAATGTAGCCCGTCAATGGCAATATTACAAAAGGCTTATATTTGAGGGGTTAGGCTGACTAACGCATCGACTCCAATAGATTATACGCTTCGTCATGATTATACATAATGTATTTTTTAAAACAAATAATACTGATATATTGCAAAAGTATAACAAGGTATGCGCTATTCTATATTTTATAACGAGTCAATAGCACGCTGTATGTATTAGAGCTAATGTCGTATGGTCGTGTTTTGTCTAACACTGACGATATAATTCATATGAATATTTTCATTTTAATTGTGAAAAAAAAACATATAGCTAAATAATATCTGACACTAGGTAGAGACTGCATCGACTTACTTACATGAATTATGCGTTCGCAAAGCTGTTGTCCTACAAAGTAATTCTATTTCTATTTTCAGCTCGTTTCTATACCGAACCACAAGGAAAATTGATTCTTTTTTCATGTGCTATATTCACAGTCAGCCCTTGTTAAAATCTACCAGCGTCAATGTATCATCACTATTTAAATTAAGGGATGTGTTAAGCATGTCTCCATATTTCAGTGTTTGTTATTTGCGGTCGTATCAAACAATACCAGCCTGAGTACTAAAATTGATGACGACAAAATTAAACATAATATTTTCAACTCCTTCTCCACTTTTGTTAAAAAAATGTCAATTTCGTGTAAGATTTGAGCAAAAAATGAGCAAATAATATACCCAAACCCTTTTTTGTTGAACACCTCTGGACCCCCATTTTTTTTAAATCTCTGGATGTCTTGTATGTGTGGTAGTGTACGTACAGTGACTGACGTGACTTACACTATCAATCTCCATACCAAGCGTCGTTTAAATTATCAGTCCCTATATTAATATTTTTCATCGATATAAATACTATTATTACGGTAATTAAATGTAACAATTCTAAGACGAAACCCTATACTATATGATTTTAATTTTATTTTGACACTGGCTATTTCAACATCATTTATACAATTTGCGTTTCATCGACAACATTCAAGAAAATTTGTTGAAATTATGGATATCAGTGTTGTTTGATTCGAATTAGTTTTTTAAACAACTCTTACTCGACCAAATTTGTTTTAAATTTACAAGGACTCACTACCTATCTAATTTTTTTTCTCCACTGCGGAAATACAGAAGGAAGACATACTGATCAGGAGCAACTACTCAGCTAAATAATAGGAAAGTAGTGGCACCAGAAAAAATATTAGCAATTACTTCATTTACGTAAGGCTTACAGTAGAACACAGAGTCAAAGCTGAAACAACGACGAAATTTATCATTATTATTTTTTTTGGGGGGGGAGGGGTCTTTCTAAATTCGACCCTATACCAAGCTCTTCTTCATACATTAGCTCCTTTTCCTAGCCCCTTAAAACATTATTTCCCATGCCTCACTCCTTAACACATGAACCAGATAATCTTGACGTTCGCTGAGGCATTCATATGACGATGGAAGCGACCAGGCCAGGCCAAATTAAAATTAGCCTCCCATAACTGCCATGTACCTATAGCCCCTTGAAATGTATCCTAAATAAGTACCAGCCTCTATACAAAGCCCAATTTAAACATCAGTCCGTATATACGAAATAAATGTATACATAGCCCCATGTAACATAGTCCCTCTAAATATCAAATCATTTCTTTCTTGTCCCTTATATTTGGGATCCAGGCGAAGTATTCCGGGATTAAAAACCCCATTTTGTTCGAAAATTTTAGGAATAGTGTACAAAAAATTCACTTTTTTTTGGATCCGCCCTGCCTTATGATTAATTATGTTTTCATGAACATTTGAGGCGAATGAATGCAGTTATTGATTGATGAAATGAATGGATCTTTTCCTCGAGTTTGTCATTCTCAGAGTTGTTACACATGTCTTTACTTTGGGAATTATTCTCGTCCACTAATTGTTTTAACATCCGTTTCCTTGCACCCTTTGAATAATTCCGATGAACTTTAATAGGCATGCTTCTTTCATCTTTCAGATCGATTGCTACATCCCCTGTTAATTTACGAATAAGGCGCTCTCTGCTCTTTTTGGCGAACGGGTCGTGTTTGTATCGTAAATGGGGTTTAACGTAGTCCCGGATTACTTTCCCCTTGTAAAGAATGCAGTTATCATCCAGCACAAAATTATGAGGATCGGAGTTCACGTCAATAAAATCTACCATTTCATGAATTTCTGTCGAGCCCACCTGAGACATTTGTCGTTCCGTGATGCCTTCCATTTTAACCCGGTCCATTTTTTCTGCTATTCCATTTTCTGAATTGTCAACATGAGGCACATTTTCAGTAGCATTTGTTTCACTGGTGGATTGAGACGTGTTGGATAAAGGAGGCAAACCATCACTCCCTTTATTATCACAACTTCGTTTTTCTTCCCTTTCGGTGAGTTCGAAAATTTCCGTTGAAACTACAGTATCCTCGCGATCTTTGGCACCAAAAGGTTCTTGTATAGATAGGCGTTTCTTTTTTCGAACTTTATTACGTTTCGAATTCTTGCTTTCTGGATTCGGCTTTGTTTGTAAGACTTCATCATTTATATTTTCGTTTTCATTAACAGTTTGTGTCTCAAAGACAATTGCTTTGACAGAAACCTGTTCGCTCGTCTCATTTTCTACGTTATCAACTTCGGCACTAATATTTTCTTGATTTTTGTTATCCGTCGGAAACTTTTCCTCACGACTCGAAATTTTGGATTCCTTCACTGATTCTAAACCTTTCTGATCATTATTTGTAATAGTCTGATCGCTATTAGGCAATTGTCTGTTTTCAATGTCCTTCACCCTCTCGTCGCTATGCGTTCCACCTACCCTCTCGTCGCTATGCGTTCCATCTACCCTCTCGTCGCTATGCGTTCCATCTTTGTCAGGCATAGAAATAGCATATTCACTTTCAACAGGATTTTTTAAGTTAGAAAAATCATGCTTTATTCTTGAATTTTCCGACTTGCTTTCAGTTTTAACCTCGTCATCCCACACGATGGTGACTGCATGGGCCACTCGGAAGCTTTGTTGCTCTTCATTTGAAGTATCAGTTTTAATTTCTTGTGGAACACTTTTTCTTTTATGATGAGCAGATTTAAAAGTTCGTCTCTGTGGCACGGCAGAAAATAAATCACGCCGGCCATTTTGAAATACGGGTTCACTGCGTGTTGATTGTCTACTAACTGCCAGCGACCTTGCTCCACTAGAAATACTCTTTGCTGAAGCTCTCCTTAAAATCTTTTTACCCTTTTCCCTAATAAGGTAAGATGCTTTTAACAGTGCTGGATCAGTAGCCTCCCTGTAAACCACATTGAAGGTTGTTTCGTGAGGCGTACAAGACCATGGTCTCCGGGAGAGGAGAACACTTTTGAACATTTCTTCTGATACTTCAGTGTCTTCAAAATCTAATCGAATATTTCCAGAAGTTTTCCTATTTTCTTTCAAAAATTCCATTTCTCGCTTCTTCTCCTTAGCAAAGAAATCGTATGTTGAGGTTTTCTCTTCCTTAAGCCTCATTAGTCGATTTCGGAGACCTTTATCTTCGACCCTATTGCGGCTCATGGCCGAAACCTCACTCTCTGAAAAATGTCTACCCATTGTTATAGAATGCCACTTACTCTGTATATTCTTCAAACGACAAGTCCATGATTATATAACACGCAGACTATTTTAAGGAACTTTTTTTAAATTGCAACTAAATCACAGAAACCGAACACCGGAAGTTGCTTATTTCTGTTATCAAAGTATAGAATGATTTAAGGCCTGTATCCGTCCATATTATAGTAAAAGTCTTATCAAATAAAATCTATGTTTCTGATCAGGTTTTCGTTAGAAACGAAATGTCACAAATAATAAAATTTATTACCACTTTTCAATTAAGACTATTCTTATCCAAAAATCTACAGTTTGTTTAAATTATTGTCGAATATTTATCTCCCATTCCAAGCCACATTTATTACATCAACAAAATTTCTTTGTGTTACATCAAAAGGAAAAGATTATCCGAATATTATATTAAATTTCTTCTATATAAAAGTAACAATGTTCGTAAGTTTTACTTTTGTGACAACTTCTATATATCGGTTTGTCTAACAAGATCCCATCGTGACCGTACAAACAATATGATATTAAAACTTTGACTGACACACACTAAGTCCCTCTATCTCTGTATTATTCCCTCGTCAACAACAAGTCAAAAAATTGTTTGAACTCGCGATATCTTAAGTCCATCGATTTCCAAAATATTGAATTTGATTTGAACAGAATTTTTCGAACTTTTGGTCTCCTTTATCTATAATTAATTACGACTTTGTAGAATACATGTCGTGTCTCAAGTATTATCGTGCAAAATTTATCTTCTACTCCTCTAAGTTTGAAACGTACACGAAATCCGTTTCACATCTTGAAGGGATTTTAAAATCAAAGTTGAGATTCGATTTGTGGCCTTTTCACATAAGAAACCGATCAGAAATCAATACAATAGATTTAAAATGTCAATATCATGTCTACGATTTCTATACCCCCTTTATCCTTTCCGAAACAAAAAACCGTGCTTTATAGTTCAAAACTTTATCGAAAATTAATAATTGTTACAAAGATGTTTATGTAGCCCACAGCACAAAGAAATTCTAAAATGGTACTTTCAGAATGATAAAGAATTTTTAACCTATTCTTAATTGGCATCTTTTAATTTCAGTTTCAATTATATAACAGCTCATCTCGTCTTTTTTTTTTTCATGTATTTGGTTTTGCGAAATTAATCAAATCCCCATGAATGGGTTGACATATCCTTCCAATAACGATAGCTGTTTCTTTCCAGATTCCAGCATTTTGGGCTGGGATACTCCATCTTGTGTTTTCAGTACTGTAAAATGGATGCCAGAGTAACTAGTGCAGTCGGTTTTTATCATAGACCTATAATATAATTAAAGGTCTCTGGTTTTATATATTCCTTGATTTTCTTAATATTTTACCGTTAAAAAAATAGATTCAGTTATGTTAAATGATATTATTCGATTTATATATTAATATTCAGTTCATTTACAACGCATGTTCGTTTGTTGTGTTTTTGGCGAGAATATTTCATAAGCTTTAAAGCTTTTAGATTTTTCATAATCGCTAACGATATGGCTAGTGAAAAGGAGTGTGCACTGTTTCTTCACTTCAACTACATGGAGTACTGGCATTATGGCGTGACCGTGCTTGACGAAGAATTTTTAATCCCAACCTGAAACATTTATGCATATAAAACAAATATTGAGATTGGTTAAATTTTAGCTTAACATGTTCTTTGCTCTTGTTATTCTTTTATCTTTAAATTCCAAACTAAACATTTCGTTTTTCAAATTCCCCCCTTAATTCCCTATATTTAAGGAGAATCAAGGATTTGCAATTCGTAACACTTTACATTCGCCATTTAAATCACTTAATATTTGATCTTAAAGTCGTACAGCGAAAAACAAACAAGTATATATCGCCTCTTCATACAATCCATTTATTGAAAAATTAAATGCTAGGTTAGTTTATTTTGACTATTATCCTACATGTCCATTTCAAGAGAATTCTTAACGTGTCTTTTAATAAATATTTTATAACTTGAAAAGTGAATGAGTATTTGTTCAGCAATGTCTTTTACAAGCCCTTTTTATTTGCTTGTTGAACATTACATGAAAAACAAACACTGTTTAACTCGGTTCAGTTTACTACACTTGGTCTGAAAATTAGCTTGAAAAGCATTAAATTAGATTTATTCAAATCATATTTTCATTTTGCTAAATGGTCTCTGATTTACTTAATTCAATATTAGCCTTTAGTGGTCAATAAAAGTTGTCAAATTTAATGTCCCAAAGATTAAACATTTTGATTGAATCTTAATGAGGCGCTTTATGAAAATGTAGATATAATATATGACTGTACTACAGACACTGTATGAAGTCATACCTTGATCTACTGTAAGAGATCGGCAGGAAGCCTTAGGGAAATCTATGCGACAAACCCGTATGGAGCTCATACAATGTACGTTATGTCAGAGCTTGCCGAAACTACGCTGACTTTCAAACTGTAAACTTCTATACCATTAGGCTTCTGGAAATGGAACGGGGTTACGTATAGTTGCTACAAGATTAAAGTCACCCATACAAAAGTCTGCACTAACCGAGAACCGATTTGTTCACCGCGACATAGTTTCCTTTCTTATTTCGTCTACTCCGGACTTGACATTTCATAAGCAACTCTGTGAGTGTTCCTGGAATAGCATATATATAGCAGGTTTACCCAACCGGTGCACCTGGCCAACGCTTCCATGTACTAGTAGTAGTGGAGTCCCGGTTGTTCGTTTATATTTGTTTCTTTGTGCGTGTTATTTTGGTGATATCGTTTTCTTTGTTGTGTATCTCTTCTGTGTATCTAGTCGTTTTCTCAGGGTAATGTTCTTCGAACGCTTGTTCCATTGATTTGAGAGATATTTTTGTTAGTTACCCTAGGTTCTTGGTATTAAGTCTTTTTCTCTCATTCTAAGCCGCGGTAATTAGAATTGCACGTTACTTTTTAACCAGCCCCGTGCAGGTCCGGATGTCAAATGAATAGGCCCGAAGCAGCGCTAATCTTGTCGTAAAAGGCGACTAAATAGTGCTAAGAAACCTAGACGGGGGCTAGGTGCTCTGCCCACAGAGCAACTGGGTTGTGAGCCCCAGGCGGTGGAATGGGGTACCGCTGGGATTGTCAGGCTATAATACGGAAAACCTGACCGCAAACAATAATGGTGCACTGTGTTGAGAAAGATGCCACGTTCCTCGCACGTTAAAGAACCCTGCTGTGGTATTCGATAGGAGTAGGAACCATAGGGCTCCGCCACAGGAGACTAAATTGCCCGACCCTACCCATCTCTCCATATTTCCAGTGGCAATCAAAATTTGTCGACCCCATTGTCCTTGTGTCCCATCTCATTTTTCATTTCATCATCATTTCATGTTCATTTTATCATCCACTTCATGTTCATCGCCTGAATATAGCTGAAATATTGCTGCTCGGGCGTTAAACCCGGCACGTTTTTTTTGTGCGTCAGATCAGAAATTTGTGGTTAAAGGGACATAACTCAATGCTACTTCATGTGTTTGTTACCCAAGTACAAGATAATTCGTTCCTTTTTTGACAGCACACATTATAACTATTTGTGAGTAATTATTTAATATAAATCACTTTTCAATGATATCACAATAAGAATATTTGCTGTTTTGTCGGCTGTAAGAGATGTATTTTAATTCGATTCGACAAAATAGCTACATGTATTTTTTATTCCATAGTTGAAATCGTATCGTTGAATTTTGTACTTATATGCTGTTACAGTGTTCGGTAATGTCATTTTGCAATACCAAAGGTACGAACAAGAGGAAATCCGTGGAGTAAACAATGCCCGAGACACTCTGGGGACATCCGTGGATAAAGCAATGTCCGGGACACTAAGGGGACATCCGTGGACAACACAATGCACAGGACACTCAGGGGACATCCGTGGACAAAACAATGCCCGAAAAACCAAGGGTACATCCGAGGACAAAACAATGCCCGAGACACTCGGGGGACATCCGTGGACAGATTAATGCACAGTACACTCAGGGGACAACCGTGGACAAAACAATGCCCTAAACACTCGCGGGACATCAGTGGAGAAATCAATGCACAGGACACTCAGGGGACATTCTTAGACAAAACAATGTCCGGGACACTAAGGGGACATCCGTGGACAAAACGATGCCCCAGATACTAGGGGACACCCGTGACAAAGCAATGCCCGAAAAAACTAAAGGTACGTCCGAGGACAAAAACAATGCCCCAGACACTCGAGGGATATCCATGGACAAAACAATGCCCGATACACTAAGGGAACACCCATGACAAAACAATGCCCGAAAAACTAAGGGTACATCTGGGGACAAAACAATGCCCGAGACACTCGAGGGACATCCGTGGACAAAACAATGCCCGAGACACTAAGGGGACACCCGTGACAAAACAATGCCCGAGACACTAAGGGTACATCCGAGGACAAAATAATGCCCGAGACACTCAGGGGCCATCGTGGACAAAGCAATGCACAGGTCACTCCTCAGGGGACATCCGTGGACAAAGCAATGTCGGAGACACTCAGGGGATATCCAATGACAAAACAATGTCCGGGACACCAAGTGGACATCCGTGGACAAAACAATGCCCAGGACACTCGGAGGACATACATGGACAAAGCAATGTCCGGAACAATCGGGACAATCGTGGACAAAACAGTGTCCGAGATCCAAGTCTAAGGGGACATCCGTGAACAAAACACTGTCCGAGACACTAAGGGACACTCGTGACGGAACAACGCCCGAAACACTTGGGCAACATCCGTGGACAAAACAAATACCCGAGCCACTGAGGGAAAGTCCGTGGTCAAAACAATTCCCGGGACACTAAGGGGAAATCCGTGGACAAAACAATGCCCACGACACTTAAAGGACAAAAGACGAAGAACAATTAACAAAACACAAAAGGACCAAAACGTGTACACAGAAAGGATGGATTATTAAATCGTGGATGAACTCAAATGCTCAAGAATTGTTAGCAGTAAGGATGTCATCACTCTTAAGACTCGATCCTTCAAAATCCAGGTCCAGTTAAGTAGCAGTCTTTGTAAGGAACGTGAAAATTTTATAATATATGATACACCCAAAAAAAAGGGCTACACATTTTAAAGTTGCTAATATTGTTCGCGACTTCTTGCACTCGTTAATTCAGTAATTTACATTCGCAAATGATTTGCATAATTATAAATTACATATCAAATGAACCAAATTTTGACTCGTCACACGATTTTAGAGCATATTGCAACCTCGCTTGAGTTCGTGCCATTTCGGGTGTCGAAGGGAAACCAAAATCAGTGGCACAGAATATCTGACAATTATCGACTTCGAAGACTTCAGTGTTTGATTATTTTTATTAAGTTGTTTTATAGGTCTATCTAAATGTAAATTATTCATTCCAATCTGTCTGCTCTCAGGACATTATCCGCATTGAAAATACATCAGTTTATATTGTATTTTAGTGTCATTTACAGAGTTATCTCCCATAATTTTGAATTTTACAGAACATTCTAAATAATTTCTATGCGTAGCCACATTTTATCCCCTATAACTTGACAACAGTCCAAAACACATAAAATCTGTCGATACATTTGTTTACCAGGATTAAATTAGGAACGCAATAAAATGAATCATTAAATTGGGGGGGCATTCTACATAGTTGTAAATAAAACATATTTTTACTCTTTTTGGCCTTTTTCTAAAACGGTAGGGGCCACAAAGTCCAAATTGAATAGAAACCTTCCTATAGTGGCAGTTAAAATTATTTTCGGTAGCTTATGATATTGACCAAGGAACCAGATTAATTAGTTTACCTGCCACTATAGAAAGGTTTCTATTCGATTTGTCCTCGGACGATGACTGCACCATAACATTATACGTCCGCAATTTTTGTTTTTGAGGTCTTATTAAAGGTTGGTGACGTCACAGTCACATTACAAAATGACGGACATTTCTTTATCCAATCAGAAAGCATGTTACATCTGAAATTAAATTAGTGCTGAGTAACCCATGTCATGCCGTTTGATTCGAGGACTATGTTGAACCTCGCAAGCAACAAGACCGGACTTTTTGAATAACACCTTTGCTCTATATCAGTTCAAAATAGAAATTAAGTTAAAGGCTAAAAACCACTAATTCCACTTTCCATAGGCTTCTATGCTAATTTCACAATATTCAATGGCTTCTCTGGACTTTACCTTAACTTTAACCTGCAGAGGACTATATATCAGCATGATTCTACATATGTCAGCTCACCATCCTCAGAATGGCATGTGGGGTTAGCAGACTTGCAGTGCAGTACTGGTCACCGGAAGTGAAGGGTCTATAAATAGCATGGGAAATCCCAGTGTTTTCACAAGATAGGGGTATATTTAAAAATCATTATGGAGATTAGGCTTCACATCACAAGAAGCAAAATGCACCTATAAAATGTACAGAAATGTTTTTCCTTTCAGAAACTGTTTAAATTTTTAAAATAAGATGAGAACTTTTTTCACAGCACTATGAGGAACAGGGGTAATTTCTGCGTAGGACTAGCCCCGTGCAGGTCCGGGTGTTAAAAGAATAGGCCTGCAGCAGCGCTAAGCTTGTCGTAAAAGGCGACTAAATAGTGCTCAGAAACCTAGCCGGGGGCTAGGCGCTCCGCCCACGGAGCAACTGGGATGTGTGCCCCAGGTGGTGGAATGGGGTACCCCTGGCGTGTTACATGCTGGGGTTGTCAGGCTATAATACGGAAAACCTGACCGCAAACCATAGTGGTGCACCGTGTTGGGAACGATGCCACATTCCTCGCACGTTAAAGAACCCTGCTGTGGTATTCGATAGGAGTAGGAACCTTTGCGCTCCGCCACAGGAGGCTAAATTGCCCGACCTTACCCATGCCCCTTTTTCCAGTGGCAATCAAAATTTGTCGACCCTATTATCCTTGTGACCCATCCTTTTTTTTCATTTCATGTTCATTTTGTCATCCATTTCATGTTCATTGTCTGAATATAGCTAAAATATTGCTGTTCGGACGTTAAACCCCAACAAACAAACTGCGTAGGACTATTTTTGCGTACGTTCCAAATGCTCATTGGTTGAATTGGTGGTCTGTAACCTAAAACAATTAAATATGACAAAACCTCCATTGTCTTGATTTTATATTCAGACAAAACTAAAAATTGCTCAATCATAACCAATAAAATTGAATTGAGCATTAAATACCCCTGTCAATGCAAGATTGTATGCCATGTTACATGTTAACGCTACTTTCTACCTTTGATAAAGACGAAAACATGGTCATTATTAAAATATTTTATTGCATGTGTAATACTCGTTATAAATTGTTCAATGAATTAAACATCAATAAAGAAAAATCAATGATGCACAACAAACCCTAAAAAACAAATAGGGTTATCCCTTGATTTTTAAAGATATGTTGGTGAGATAGGACATTGTAATCGTATATGTATGATAAAAATATATGACGCCTTGAAATAAATACTGGTGATCGACACGTGATCTGTCGATCTCCATATCAAATAACTGAATTTGAATTATTTATTTTTGTAAACGCCAGTGAAGAGTTGTTTTTTTTAAAGATGGATGTTTTAAATTATAACTTTCCTCGAGCACAAATCCACTGACACCATTGCTCGCCAGGCTTAAAATAAGATGCTTCACGGTATGAAATAATGGAAAAAATGCAAAATGTCTGCATCCAGAAATGTTCTAGAATCTATAAATATCTTATTTTCGTATGAAATATGTAACAAAATAAAACTAGTATTACAAAATTTAGTATTTGTTGAAAAAAACTCGTAAACAAATTTCTACATGTAACCACATGACGATCAACACAACAATATAATTCCCACGATACAACTGTTTGAGATCCAGTCTATTTTACAAATCCCAAACCTGAAAATTGTCTTCAATTTACAAAGCCCCCATCCTGGGAAAAGTAATGAAATGTGACAGAAATCACATAAACATGGTGCATGGATGGTTTAAACCACCCCAGTTAGTCTTCTATACATCTGTAGCTATAATAGTGATACCTGCCTCAGTATTTTTCAAATACGCTCCCTACTCAATTTTTTGCATCCCCCCCGCGAAAAATTTTATCTATATTTTTTTCCCAATTTAGGTCAAATTGAAGCATTTTTTAATTTAAATTGATAAAAATTGAAAAATTAAATTCGCTGGCCAGCCCCTAATTTTGAAAATGGATTAGAATCTGGACTTCTTAATGATGGCCAAAGATATGAAAATAATGCATTGTCTGATTTTATAACATGAATAAACAGGTCTCCAAACTGACAAAAAAATATGGAAGTAGAGAAAAAATGGGAGTGATCAGAAGCATAATTGCTCCAAGTTCCAAGAAAAAAAAAGATTTTGTAAGACTGACTAAGATACATTCATTTCAAACCCTAAAAAGTGCACTATAAGTATTGGTAGCCACAGCATAGAATACAAAAACAGAAAATTAAACACAATGCTTGGTTTGAATACATGAAAATTTATACCTGATAAAAAACTGAACACTTAAAATTATTACAAATGCTTGGTTTGTCGCTTAGTCTGTTTTAACCTTACTTGTCAATCGGAACTACAGTCTTCCTTGTTTAGTGTAGCGGAAATGTTACAGTTTCCTAAATAATATGAAAATGTAAAAAATATATATATATATCAAGTCTAAAAAGATTAAACTATACTCATATAAACATAGTGCATATGTACAGTATACTTGCATATCTTTGTCACAAGCATTTTCCCAACAGTAAACGCAAAAGAAAAACATCGAGACCAGTAAAAAAGTTGAAATATTTCATTAAATTAAATTCAATGTTTCATAGAATAGATTCATGGAATAAATTGCTGTAACTTATATCTGGGTCATCTGCTCCTTCTCCCACTCTTCTACTGATCATACCCAACATGGAAAGGATCTGGTCGACCTGTCATCATATGTTGTTGTTGCTGTTGGCTAACTACAACTACTGATGCTAGAAATATAATATATATTTTTGGTTTATAAAAATTTTTGTTACTTTGCAAATGGTAATCATTTTGACAGACCCCTTTGATTTCTTTTTGGCTAATAGTTGCCGAAATTCTTGAAAAGGTATCAAAATTATGTTCCTGCACACCGGAACAAATCAAGATGCAATACTTGACATCTATTATCAACTTTCTTGATCATGATCACTTCTCTTGATTGACAATGTGCCGGTTTGACGTTGGTTGAGTCCAATATAGTCCTGACATGTTGTTGTAAATATTGATCAGTAACATTACATACAATCATAATTAACTTACATGGATTGAGTTGGTTTCTTTTTTACACTACTCGAATTTCACTGTGTAACATGTGTAAATCATAGATGTATTCTCTGTTCTGACGTTCAAATATTCGCCCTTTTCCAATTACCTGAACCATCTTATCATCTAATTTTTTTTCATTGAGCATTTTTTACTCTATTTTTTTATTTCAGTAGTGATCATTTTCACTGGTCATTTTCTCCTAAATCGATGTTTTTTGTCTATGCTATTGTTCTCTTTCAAAGAAATTCACAAAACTTATTCTTTTGTCAATTTTCTTTCTTTATCTCTCAATTTCCAATTACATATGGGCATCTTAAGTAGTAAAATAACTACATTCCTGCTGTGTATAAATCTTTTTGTTCATTCAAATCATTTCCACACTTAAAATAAAGAAATAACTTTCCTGAAAACTACTGACCCTGTCCAAACTCCGGAGAAGGTAAAAATAACAATTCTTACATAAACAGATCCCAAATAAAAATATGAGAAAACCACATTTGACATGTTCATTGAATTACATAATCTTATTCCAGAAGACCCCGTTAATTTGCGAAATACTTACACTGAGCTCCGCTATTTGATACGATGTGTCCTGGTGATGATTTTCTACAACAGGAACAACATCCACAACAACAACAGCATGTCAGTAGAGCAATAAACAGCACAAATCCAGCTACAAGGAGGGGGACATACCTACAAAGACCAACAATAACATCTTAGTAGAGCAATACACAGCACAAAACCATGCAGCCACGAGTAGAAAGTGTATCTGCAAAGACCAACAAAAACACGTCAGTATAGAAAAATTAGCAAAACAAATCCCGCTTTAAGTATAGACACGTGAATACTAAGACCAAAACAACATGTCATTAAACCAAGCATAAATCCAGAGCTTTTAGGCAAGGAGTTTCACAGCTGCAAAGACCAACAACTGTGCAATATCGCTGTTGTCAACAAAACATACATAACTAGCTGTTGGGCATACTCGCATGCAATCAAATTGATGTTTAAAGCAAAAAAGACCAAATTATATTCATGTGTCCCTTATTAGCCCCATAGAAATGGACCAACAAAGTCAAAGAATACATTTAACAGATTTTATCTCAACCACAGCTATGTGTACACAATCCACCCATTACAACACCGCCATTAAAAGTGAGCACAATTATAAGATACACTTCTTGATTTCCCGCCCAGAACTGTCAGTGTGCACAAAAATACCCCTCATTTCATCGCTAGCTTTTAATAGTGACCACAACTAAACTTACAGGTGTTCAGCCCACCATTGTGTACAGAAACCATCTCTCATGTCTTCGCTGGCCTGTAACAAGATATTGTCGCAGCAGTAGTATGTCAGACCAATCGTTTTGGGGTCGTAACAGCAGTAGTCTGAGCACCATTCGGCTGAATGGATGGTCCCTGTCAAGTCACTATAAGATTTGCAACATTCACCGGCTAGTACGGTGCTCACTGCAAAATTAAAGTTAAAAAATACATACAGGTGATAAAAATTCCACTGATCACTCAGTTATTTTCATTGGTCTAGGTCTAATCCTAATTTTTAGTTGACTAAAATGTGAAGTGCTATACTTGAAGTGGTATATATTGGCATTAATGTCAATTAGAGAGAGCATTGAAAAGAATCTGAGTTTGTTGTACCTGTTGATTAAAGAGTAATCAAGGGAACCAAGGTTATAGCGGTAATCAAAAGAATGTAATCCAGGGACAATGACCAGACATACACAACAAAGAACATAAAGTAACTAAAATCATACATAACACAAGACAATTTAAATTTGCAAAACACTGAATTGCAAATCTTGCGCCGCTTTTTCTTCAACCTACCATGGCATGTGAGTAACCATTGGATGCAGATTTGCATGGGATTTAATAAAATGCATTTTGTTTTACAATATTTACTAAAATCAATTTGTAGTTACAATTATAAATTCATGGGATTTTTTTTTGTGTCCCATGGGATTTTTTTCTCCCATGGGATTTTAATTTCTCCCATGGGATATCTTGTGTTAAAATACAATGATAGTCATAGAGAGTGTATGCCTTACATATTCACTAAGTGCATTTTTCTTCTGTGCAGTATGAATAAAAAAGCTGAATGACTAAAAGAGAGAGGTTTTTTGTATTGTTTAGGGATGTTTTTGAAGTTTTTAATCTTCTATAGCTTTGAAATGAAATCACTTTGAAAATTCACTTATCAACCACAAATGTAAAACAACGAAATAGAAAAAAAATATTCAAAGACACTCTGACTATAAATATGCTGTTTAAGAATATAAACTTAGAATGCTGTAATGCTGTATGAGCAGTACTTTTATCTTAGTATTTAAATAAATTATAAAAATTCTAATGGAAGTCTAAATTCAGGTCCATAATCAGCTTTTTGGCACTTCTTTTTCTTCTTGGTCAGCTTCAACCCATGAAACATGCTTTCTTTCTCGTCTCTGTAGAATAAAACAAGTAAAAATCTCTATGCAAACAAAATATATGAAATATTTTACAATAACATTTTATTTGTAATCAAAGTGATCTTATCTGTTCTTACTTGATATATGTTCATTTCTAATATCAACAGCTGAAATTACTTGCAATCAGACATCTAAAAGATAACATGAACAGACACACAGATAAAGTGCTTTCTATATAAGTTCGTGGCAGCACTTTTGATTTATTGTGCAAAGTATGGACAGATGGACAGACACCAGTATGCCATAATATGTCCCATCTCAAAAAGCAGGAGTACAAAAATTCTGGAGAACAGTGTATACCTGATATGATAAGCTATCAAGTTTGCATATACTGAATTAGTCATTCACCATAGAGGCAAGCAGGTGGCTGGTCCCTGAAATGGTGAAAAACAATTCTGCATGATAATACATATGGTACCTTTCAATTTAGTTGAATTAATTTTCATTGCAAGCATCCTTAAAGCAGTTATCTTGTAATGCACATAAGTAACATTCAATGTTAAGTCCAACATGCTGGGGGTAAGTTTAATCAAAATTAATTAAGAGATTGTGGAGAAAGCTGTCGTTGAACTTTGAAAAAATGTAACAAGTTTAGTGTAGTCTGAGTTGCTCATTTGCTTTTGTTACTTTGTGTGTATGATTTTAGTTACTTTATGTTCTTTGTTGTGTATGTCTATTTTCCATGTCTGGTCTCTGTCCCTGAATTACATTCCTTTGATTGCCGCTATTACATTGGTTCCCTTGTTTACCTTTGAACACAAGGTATGTTAGTGGTGCAAAGAGAAGAGCTTAACAAAATAATGGTCCAGTTCAACTATAATTTCAGAATAGGACTTGACAAACTCTATTTGCAATTGAATATTCACACAATAAAGATATTTGTTTTTTGGCTTAATCATATAACAAAAGCATCTGTATAAAAAAAGAGATATCTCCTGATAGCAAGTAATAGTGTTTTTTACCAGAACTTAACATCTAGCTAGAGCTTGTTTATCTTTCCTCAGACAAAGTTGGTTTAATATTTAATTTTGCAAGTTCTTTATACGTCACTCACCTTTTACAAGTCATTACTAAGAATCCTTTCATGCATCCTCTAATCTCTCTTGAGCAACATAGAGCACCTTCAAAACAAAATTATACTTATTATGCATTATTTCAAAATTAGATAACTTTCAGATTCTGTATATAGACAGTAAAATGGAGTTATAAACATGTAACTGAAACAGGGGCTGCACTGGCTTCCAAAATTCTGTCACCATTTTTTTAATCAATGTTCAGAAATAAGAGCAAAAAGTGGTGCCAAAAAAAATATTACAATTTTTTAAAATATGACAGTACTAAGTCCACTGATGAAATTCCATGAGAAGAAAAAATGAAATCAGTACAACTTATATGCCATATATATACAATTTCCAAATCATAACACAATTTCTCTTCAAACACAAGAAATCTTATACCCCAATTCCCACTAATGAAAACTTGCATCCAATCTTCAGTGTGTGTACTACATTTGAGTCTAGAAGCACTGAATCTATTATGGTTTCAAATGATCATATCTATATTGTTAATTTCAAATTTAAAGCCTTTCTGAATTGTTAATACAGAAGATTAACAACATAAACAAGTTACATTTGTACCCATAACTATCCATATCTACATTTTAACAAAAAAAAACCCATTTGTACTGTATCTTATGTGAGACAGTACCTACCTCTATCTAGTTTGTCTTACTGCATGCACAGATAAACTTATGGAACATATACAAAATGTATTATTTCAGCATTCAAAAATGGTCATTGCTTATTCTGTTTTAGTCACATTTTTCACTCAATATTTATTCAATCACTTTTAGAAGAATTACCATTGCAGTACATAAATAAAAATCATTGCTTAAAATATGCAAACTATAAAGTTTGACTCTGCCACATTTGCCCAAAAAATGGCAAAATATTGAAAAAAAATCCAACAAAAAATGGGGGGTATAATCCAGACCATACCCTTTGAAAAGCCATCATGTTTAAATGGTTTTAGTAAACATTATCTGTAAGTGAGACCTGCTGTTGTTGTCCAGTACATGCATTTATTTCCGTTTAGTAAACGACAATATCGAATACTCGGGAATGAATGATACTAACCTGTATCTATTTTGGAAAGAACGAGTTTAAAATATTAATTGCATCCAAGATTTTGAAAGCAGTGAAAGTTCTTATCCTCGCGTGCTTATTCTCATGCGAAGTTTCTCAATGAGTTTGGAAATACAGGGGACAGAAACGAATTATGGTGTAATGTGACAAGTTATGATTTGACCACGGACCAAAAGGTAACAACACATGGAAACGTTCTATCGTGCACCACATTTCACACTCCTAGTATTTTAATCGTAAGTACATTTTTTATCAGGCTTTCTAAAAATCAGACAGCACGTCAAAAACCAACCCAATTTAATTTTATTTCTTGTTTAGAAACAGTTACTGATCACATAACCAGTCTTAGTTTTTTATTTGTTTGTTGCGCTAAATAGATTTTTGTTTGTTTGTTGGGGTTTAACGTCCGAGCAGCAATATTTCAGCTATATTCAGACAATGAACATGAAATGGATGATAAAATGAACATGAAATGAAAAAAAAAAGGGTCGACAAATTTTGACTGCCACTGGAAAAAGGGGGGATGGGTAAGGTCGGGCAATTTAGCCTCCTGAGGCGGAGCGCAAAGGTTCCTTCTCCTATCGAATACCACAGCAGGGTTCTTTAACATGCCAAAAACGTGGCATCTTTCCCAACACGGTGCACCACTATGGTTTGCGGTCAGATTTTCCGTCTTATAGCCTGACAACCCCAGCATGTAACACGCCAGGGGTACCCCATTCCACCACCTAGGAATTTGTTGTTGAATTTGTACCAAGTCTGCAAAAATATTTAACAAAACGGATTTATTACAAAAAAATGCCTTACTAGATGTAAACTAAGATAATCATCACATTCCTTGTTTGTTGAAACTGGGGGTTACTATGGTATAGAGATGTCAAATAGATAGTGTGCTTTGTGCACAATGAAAAGTGTCGAGGATGAATTTCATTTTGTATCGAGTTGTGACGCCAGCATGTCTAACCTTATTATTTTAGAAGCCCCTCCTCTTTCAAAATATAGTACATGCATATATTTCAAAATCACTGGAAATGTCAAGGTGATGTGTAATTTATGTAGGTTCCTATTCCATGTATTTAGTCTTAACTTAATTACTTTAATTATGATTGTGTATTTGCATTTGTAACGTATATTATCTTCTGTTCAGTTGTTAGAATACTGGGATATGTACTGTTGTCTGTTGTAACATAGTACTGGTGAGCATGATTGCCTTACTTAACTTATACAGATATTGATTTGAACTGATCTTTACAATGAATTTAAAAAATCAAAATCTGCAGGCAAAATGTATACGTAAAACTCAAATTTTCGTTCATTACGAGAAAATGACTACAGGTATTAACAGCTCGATATTCCGTTTTACTGTTAATTAAGTACAATATACAGGAAATGGTCGGTTTAGCTGGGGGCACTTATAATCTAGGTAATAAATACATCCCGTAATATGGCTTCGTACGTGTTTCGTGTGGCAGATCAAGATATTTACAAAATAGCAGCTGACATACGACCCTAAATTTACCCAAGAAAATTATGAAAATGATACATTCTATTCACTTTTATCGAAAATATGTGAAGCAACTATTTGTTTGATTATTTCTTATGCACAAATGTCACATTAAAAAATCAATTTATAAGGGGACTAAGGACAGCCGCCATAAAACCTGGTTTAATCCTCAATGTCCAAAGGAAATGCCTGTACCGAGTGACGATGACCATTGCAATAGTTGCAAACTTTCCGGTTGTACTTTGATAATACCATTTAAATTTTATGTAGACTTTTCATGTTGACTCTTATATAGAGTTTATTACTGCGATAACTTTGTTAATAACCATTCATTTGTTATGGACAAATATTCATGTTTGTCTCTCACCATTTGTTTTACGGTAATATTCTACACATACCACGGAAAGCTCGATACTCGCCCAATTAGTAAACTAAACCGTTGAATAGGCTTATTCATAAGGGATCTAATGTTATGATATTCTTGTCAGACCTTTAAGGATGACATTTTTTTGGTATTTCATTGATTCACTCATGGAGTCTTTAAATAGAAATTGGACCACTATAAGAGAGTTCGCCAAACTCATTAGTGATGTCATATTCACTAATTAAGTGTCAAATTGGTTGGCAAATAAACAACGAAATAAACAATTAGCAAATTCATGATTAGAATTCCAAAAACGTTATGATGATATAAAGTTGATGCCCCATGCCACTCAAGGGATTTTTTGCCAACCAAATCCAAATCACAGGTAAGTGATGACATCACGAAGAACTCTCCTATATTTTAAAACAGTTTTTGGCATGACATGGGTTGTGTCCTTATTGTATGACGTGTGAAGCACCGTGGCTCAACCGCGCATGGGAAGAATTGAAATTGATTTTACATATGATAGGGACATCCAGACTTGGGACCGGCAAGTTATCCGGGCGGAGTTAATGTCCATTTAAAAGATTTTTCAATACTAGATCCAATACAAGGTAAATCTTGGCATTTTTTGGCATTTTTGGCATTTTTTGGATATATATATTCTTAACTTCTATTTTATTTTCATATTTTTATAAAATATTTGATATCACTACCTTTTACAGGTAGACTGACACAATTAGTGCCAGTCTTTTTAAGCGCAATTCAACCAAGGGGAAATATGTTGGGACAATTAAACTAGTTTTTTATCCAATTGGCGCAAAAGTTGAATCGAAAAACGCGCAATGTACACTTTCATTGAACTTCAACGTGTAGACACTTGGTAACCAATATGAACCGTACAAAATAGTATGTTCAGTGTACACCAGGTACAGATTGTACATATAGATTCCATCGTATAGTGTTTCAAAAAGTAGAATGGGTGAATCTTATTACACGTATGTACAATACAGTTTAATGCATATCATAAATTGTAGCTATAACCAGAGGTATGACAAACTTTAGAGCTTCAGTTTCCCTACATGTATGTAGGCGATTTTGAAATTATACAATTAAGGATTTTTACTGTAATGTTGGAATATACTAGTATACCTTTTTCATCATCTCATCTGTAAAAGCTTCTTGTATATAAAAGGAACGCACATTTGTACACTATATACACACGGATGATCAGAACTGTAAGGGAACGAACATCTTCTGCAATATTGGACAGATTATACCGTATAGTGTTTTGAAAAGTAGAATGGGTGAATCTTATTACACGTATGTACAATACAGTTTAATGCATATCATATAAATTGTATCTATAACCAGAGATATGACAAACTTTAGAGCTTCAGTTTCCCTACATGTATGTAGGCGATTTTGAAATTATACAATTAAGGATTTTTACTGTAATGTTGGAATATACTAGTATACCTTTGTCATCATCTCATCTGTAAAAGCTTCTTGTATATAACAGGAACGCACTTTTGTACACTATATACACACGGATGATCAGAACTGTAAGGGAACGAACATCTGCAATATTGGACAGATTATACCGTATAGTGTTTCGAAAAGTAGAATGGGTGAATCTTATTACATGTATGTACAATACAGTTTAATGCATATCATATAAATTGTATCTATAACCAGAGGTATGACAAACTTTAGAGCTTCAGTTTCCCTACATGTATGTAGGCGATTTTGAAATTATACAATTAAGGATTTTTACTGTAATGTTGGAATATATTAGTATACCTTTTTCATCATCTCATCTGTAAAAGCTTCTTGTATATAACAGGAACGCACTTTTGTACACTATATACACACGGATGCTTATATTGGACAGGTAAATCCTGTCACCTGTTGAGTCACCTGTTCTGTCTGAGCCATAAAACAATTATTTTTTTTAAAATGACCTCAGGGCGATTCTATTCGTCACCTGGCATGCGTAGTGTCGTACGTAAACCTAACCGAGATTTTGAAAGTGGGTTCTAAAAGGGGTGGGGGTCTAGAAAAAAGGGGTGTGTCATAGTATAATATTTCCTCATTTTCACCAAAATTTTGCATGAAATTATCAACATTAATCCAATTATATCATTTTTAATACTTCTTTTTTGAACATAACAACCAAAGGATTTTGATAGGCTATTATAAAAGTCCTTGTCTATAATTATATTTACTGAAAGGATCTGCTTACTAGTGAATGATTTTTTTTTTCTTTGAATTTATATAAGGTTTTTATAATTTTACTAGCGAATTAAAACCGTACATGTAACAGGGAGTTATAATTAATTACAGGTCTATGCGTGTAACTGTCACCAATGATTTTACAGTCCATGCTTTAATTTACCTTACAAAACCGAATTAGTGCAGCCCGTGAAAGAGGTTCGCTTGCGTGGAAGTTATTTTCTGATATGGCACCATCCTATGGACGAACGGAAATGCCAGCATCTTACGTTAGATCTGGGTATTAAAATGTACACGTACTATGTTTAATCAAAACAAAGTCCCAATAAAGTGCAGTTTCATTCGTTAGCCCAAGGATTTATATTATATATAGCATTTACCTAAATTTAACTCCTTCGCTAGCTATGAAATAACTTTTTTTACAACTATTTACTACGTTACTGGAATGCTCATCTTGTGCGTTCCTGCATCGATAAAACAACAAGTGTTATACGAGAGGATAATTACAGAGGAAACATCAGATATGTATTGTCAGTCAGTGGCGAAACGGGGTGCCGAAATCACGCATGACACAAGACGCTTTTGTATACAGTTCATTCCCCGCTATGACCTCGTCCCAGCAGCGAGATAAGGTACCAGTATCGTATTGCATATCCCTGAGCAGGTGTACGTCAAAACATGGATGCTATAAAAATATAGTGCATTTTCTTTTTGCCTCTCTACAAACTAATATTTTGTCAAAAGATATGAACAATGACTTATAAAATAGAGCAAACATCACACTGTAAGATGAAGAACTTTTTTAACAGAAAATCTAACATAATATCATAAAAATGTTCCACTGAAAAGGTTGGTTTGGTGAGTGCAAAATGAAAGTGAAAGTAGGGAAAATGGCTATTTATAGTTCGAGACTACTTTTCTGTCCGATCTTCGTGGACTCACCCTATTTTCTTTGCGGGAAATTATTTTTTCACATGTCCTTACAAATGCTACATAAGTGAAAGTTTTATTGAATCAATTTACATATTTTTTAAAAAATCCTAAAAATATGCACTTCACTATAGAAGTCTATGGGAAAATTAATACGATACTGAGACCATAAGTGTTGCTGCAGTCGTTCAGAAACTAACGAATTCAATACAGCAATAAATGCATACGTCAAGTTCCGACTACAGTAAGTTAGGAGTTGTACTGCTCCAGAAAATCTGCATGATTTGCTCTGACTACTCTGCCCCTGAAACAGTCTCCTCCTTCCACAGTCACAGCCACAGGTTGTGAACTACAGCTGAATTCTCGTGCGGTGTTTACCCATTATAAAATTAGAATTTTTTTTAGTATTTTATTTGAAGGGGGAATATTTATTGTATCTGAAGAATCCTTTTTTGAATTAGGTTCACTGTAATTGTAATATTTAATGATTAAAGTTACCGTGGTCAGGTAATTTATATTGCAGGGACTGGGCTTACCAAGTTTATAATATGGAGTATGCATTGCCTAAGTCAGCGAGCAACGTGAGCTTTACTGTATATGTACCGTCTGTGCAAGACTTATAAAAATAATAATGGGGAGGGGGGATGACAATTTTTGCTTCACAAGTGCAATATTTTTATTTATATTTAACCAGCAAGCAAAATCAATATTTGTATTTGAAAATATGTCTTGTTAATTAATGGGGAGTTTTTTTCAGCTATACTTATTTAGTGAAAAAATGAACACCCAGCCCTTTTTACAAATTTCTGGATCTGCCCAGCATATAGCTACTTATCTGTCTAAGAAGAATTAAAGTATTTGTAATCAATTAAACCTCATTTGAACATTAATTACAAGAATAAGTCACAAGTTTTCAGTCAGTAGAATAGACTTACAATTTGTTTACTTATAGTACAAAACAGGCACTACCTGACAATCCTGCAAAAAGTTTTAACTGGATTTGTTGCTTAGTATGTGTTCCTAATACGTTAGTTCTTAAAAGTTCTTAAATAGAACTTAAAATAAGATATGCTGTGTGCAAAGATTGAAATATGTTGATTGGCATTTGATTTTTGTTTTGTTTTTGTTTTTTTGGAGGGGGGAGGGTTCAATACCAACAGAAATTTTTCAACAGAACCATATTTAACTCAATCTTTACACATGTGGCTGGCATTTTAATACTTGTACAACTAAATTTGTTTAGCTGTATTTTTATTTTTTTCAGAACTTTAAGTAAGACTTGTATTTAAAAGAGAGACACTTACACATTTTTTAGAGAAGAATATTGACCAATTAAAAAGGGCGATTATCATTTGACACATTTACTGAAGCAGTAAGTACTTTTACATGCAATACTCAGTGGTTATTAAATAATTAAACAATTTTTTTTCATCCACAGGTATGCATTTTTTACATAATCTTGATGACATTGTCAACAGGCTGAAACAGTTTTGCTTTGAATACACAGGAAGCTTTCATGATGCACATTTTAATAGAAAGCACACTTAAACTCGCAAAATAGTAGTGGAGATGTTTGATTTTGTTTTTTGTTTCAGACTATCAGAAACTTTCACACATACTGTTTGAATGATTAAAAAGTCATCAAATTTTTTATATTATTAAAATTGGAAAGTTAGGCTTTATGTAAAGATATAATATATGCACTAGACCCATAAAGGGAGATAATTAAACTCATTGGTTTTTAATGTGAAAGCCTTGTTTGCACAGCTCCTCCAAAACCACTCAAGGTATTTTAAAAACAAAATTATGTGAAGAAATGCATCAGTAGAGATTCAATGCAGTACTTTTAGCTTTGTATATTGTAGAGACAACCTGATAATACCAGATGACTATTAATACATTGACCAACCTGATGGATTGGGTTTTGGATCCTGTAGTGAGAGCAACATGTGATAACTTGTAATTACAGGTATTCCTATATATGCATGGTAAAGCATTACTTGTACATGATTTTGATGTTTTTTTTAGGTAATCAGTTTACTTCAAATTGTTATTAATGTTGTGCACTCTGTTAGTTAATTGAGCACAAGAAGCATATTACTTGTAGTTAGTTTTTCAACTTAGCACATTAAGTTCTGTCTTTATACATGAATGAGTTCCATATAAATCAGAATACATTAATAAGTTATAAATATTTGTAAGAAACCTTTAAGAGTTGAAGACCTACAGATTATGCTTTGCATGGCTTTGAAAAGTAAGGGGGTGGTTGTTGCCTGCTGAAACTGACCAATCACCCTCATAGTAATTAGTCAGCCAGTAACACAAATCATGTTTACATTAGGTTGTTACTTTATTATCTTTCAAGGTAGGTTTTTGATAATTGGTATGTTGTTAAGCATTTTTAAGATGTATAGCCTTCTAGGGTTAATTACCATTGACCTTGACATCACAGTTTTGTGCTTTGTTTGCATTTTTTTAAATTAAAAATCTACCCAATACTATGACATTTTTAGTTCGTAACTATTTTTTAGGTATCATTATTGGTTGGGATTCTGTGGTCAGAATAGCTACTGGTATACAGCAAGAAATTCCAGCAAGATTAGGAAGGATTTAGGAGGATTTTCACATTATATTTAAGAGCAACACTATCATGATCAGATCATCACTACAAAGTGTGCAGTATATAACATGAGCTTTTACTATTATTACCATCAAATGAGAAATTGAGAATCGTCTTTTGGTGATACTGGAGTACAGTTGTAAAGAAATCACCATTGCTACCTAAATATGATATATGTACGTACATGTACTTGTGACTGCTAATATTATTCCCACTGAAGCTAAAGTGTTGACATTCAAGAAATAGTTTAGATGTATCAGCCTCATTCACAGAAGGGTAAAATTGGAGGAAACTGTAGGGGTTTAGACATAAGCAACAAACATGTAAATTTTGAAATAGGAATGTAGTTACACGTTTATTCATCAGAAGAAATCAATTCATTTTATTCAAAACCCCACCATTGCAAAAAAAAGTTTTAATTTTTTTAAAAATAATCATTAATAAATGTCTGCCGATTCAGGAAAAACTTAGAACATACATTATTGTACCTTACTATGATTTGATGTGCTGTAATTGTATCAAAGTGTTTAAGTAATTTTGTATCTGTTTACATTCATGACAATATTAGGTGTTTTTATTATGTCTATGTTAGCCAGATTGGAATAGTTTATATGAACTGTGATTCTTGCCCATGATATAAGGTTCAAAATGATAAGTTAGACTTTGATTCAGACATTCAATTCCTGTCAAATTGCATGGGCATCTATTTCATATCCTTGGAAATTATGAAGGAAGGTTTAGGCGTTAATTTGCACATTTTTGCCAAAATTTTGCATAAAATAAACCCAATTTTTACACAAAAAGGGGTGTATTAAATAAAGTTCATTTTGCATTTTTACACTTTTTGTTTAAGAATGGACATGAAATGCCAAAAAATACAGATACTTTTGTGTTGAATGTGGATATGGTTATGCAATGTGATGAAAGACTAACCTTTTTGTAGTTTATCAACAACATCAGTACTTTTGCAATGCAAAAAAAAAAGAACTATATTTTGTTATAAAGCATGTTCAAGAAATAACACTTATCAAGATAATTTAGCTTCAATTCTTTTTAAGTTGAATAATTTAATACATGAAAACATGCATATTCCTTATAAAATTTAATAAAGTAATAAATATACTTAATAAATGTGAGAATGCATTGGTTATTACTTGCTTATAAATAATAGAGATGCAAAATTATTTAAATTCTATAGCTTTATTCAATCTACACACACATTTGTACTTTCTGGTATTTTATCATAATACCTCTTCATACACATGTACCCATTTTTATATGTTTCTAACTGTATTGATTTACAAACAAAAAATCCTATGGGACAAAATAATCCCATGGGAGAAAAAATCCCATGGGACACAAAAAAATCCCATGGGATTTCATGAAATCCCATGGGATAATGAAGAATCCCATGGGATAAAAAAATCCCATGATTTTTAAATCGAAACTTTTAGTTTATTTTATCAAAAATTGTAAAATAAAATGCATTTCATTAAATCCCATGCGAATCTGCATCCAATGGTTACTCACATGACATGGTAGGTTGAAGAAAAAGCGGTGCAAGATTTGCAATTCAGTGTTTTGCAAATTTAAATTGTCTTGTGTTTGTAACAAAGACAATGAGTAACCTATCTATTATGACCAAATGGAACTAAATTTCATTTTTGGGAAAGGCCGGCCCAGTCCAGTCGTTTGTAATCTAATATAGTTTAAGACCATTTGATTTTGCATTTTGTAAACATCTTCCTCTGTATATTTGAAAGATTATTCCAATGCGAATTACAAATCTGGCGTATACAATGCTAGAATACATGTATTATGCTCATTGTATTGCTACAAATGGCTTTAATTCAAATGACAATGGGTAAAACTTGATTATTTTTTTTTAGATTTGTCATATTTTTCCATAATAGATGTGCATTTCCCAGTAAAAAAATTAAATCAAATTAGTTCAATACTTCTTGAATCAAAAGTTATACTAAGTAAGTACAAACAATGTAGTTGTTTAAAAACATTTTACAAATTCAAAGGGGATTGTGTCCGGTTTATATGAAATTCGAACCAGAAAAAACTTTGTTAAATTAGTTTGGATATTTCATAATATTTAGTCAAATACATGCTTACTTTGCCAACAAAGCCTTTGTTGTTCATCCAGATATAACTTGGGAACCTAATACTATTATTATATTGCAAAATGGAGCATGGGGTAAACACTTCACAATATGCGATTTCATTACATTTCTTAGTCAAAATAATTCTACCGTCTTAGGAGCCTAGGAGGCTAGTTTTTTTTTTTATTTTGCTTGGTCGCCCATAAACATCAGATAAAAAAGTAGCCAAATAACAAAATATTTATAGTTTTTAACTGCGTTTGTAGAAGCGTGGACCATATCATGTTCGGATTGCAAAACCAACAGCACACGTGTATGAAATTAATAAAAGTCTAGCGGCTGCTACACATGCTTTAAGGTACACGAGGTAACTTGACTGCAACGAAACAAAACGAAAGCCATAAAGCGAACGCCATTGACCGGGAATAACACTATAAGAGGCATGATCGAATAAGATTATGAGTGGTCGTTCATATCAAAATAGCGTTATTTTCATCTAGATGTAATTTTCGATCTAGATACTTCTAACAAGTATCTAGATACTTTTCACAACTATCTAGATGCTTCATACAAGTATCTAGATGCTTCTTACATGTATCTAGATACACAAAAACTCACCACGAGTATCTACATTAACCTATAAATAATTTTAATGTAACTCAAGTCAATTAAGTAACACAATTTAAGTACATCACTTACCACATGTTAAACAGAACACAACTAAAGACAACATCAGTACCGTATCGTTCGCCATGTCGAGTGGTCAGTGGGTGTATTGAATGCTTTGCTTTTGTTAATAAACGCAATAACATCACTTGACCTAGATTTCAGTTTTCAGAAAATTGTAGTGGGATAACTGGGATATCTGAGAAACGAAACGAAAACTTAATTGGTAGTGCACGATAATCTATACTCCAAGTCACCTCAGATTGTTTGCGGTTTTTTTGCAAAATTCTCGTAGGAAAAATAAATTTTGAATTTTTTCAATCTCGGAGGTAAGAACGAAAAATAATTGTAAGGGAATCGTAGTACAGAACGACATGAATAAAAAAAGTTTTTGAAAGGAACCGTCGAGTAATTACAAAAATAAACGCAAAAAACCGCAAACAATCTGAGGTGACTTGGACTATAAGATACAAGGTATATTTGTAAAACCACGTACTTACCTTACGATTACATTTTTAATGACCAAAATAAGCCTGTAAAAAGACAGATACGTAAGGACAGGACCCTGAATGGTACCCCAATAGCCCTCCCCTCATTGTAATATATTTTTTTAAATTATTTTTTTTACTATTTACGGTTTATTTACATCATATACATGTGTATGTACCAATATATAACATTATGTCAACAAATACATGCGAGTTTTCTATCTATGTCCAGTTCGATTGATCAGAGCCGCTTCGCTCTATATGTTGCTGAGCTTTCATATATCAGTTCTCGCACAGTATTTGTACCCAACAAGGCGGACGTAGTCAATTGGTTCTGTGATGTCTTTGATCGTAAGTTTTTGTACAGGTGGACTATATTCACCATTTTTTCCTTTTTGTGTTATTTTTATTTCACCGGAGCTTTCATCGACAGTGACCGCATGCATTTTGATGTACGATGTAGTATGTAACTCCAGAAGCACGTCGATACGACTCATGGCCATATGTTGTTTGATCTTTTTTGGGGGGCGGGGGGTCATGTCCACATCATTGGTGGGTATCTTGAGGTGGTCGGACATAATTTCGGAAACCACTATATATTAATAGGATTATTAATTGGAAAGAGTGAAAAACCAAAATATTATCACGAGTGCCGAAGAACGCGTAGATTTAACCAGTGTGCGGAGCTTGTTCCGCGCACGAATTAAATCCTGAAGCGTTCTTGGCAGGAATGGTCATATGTTGGTTATTCACGATAAACAATTGATTATCCTATTTATTATATAGATTTGCTTCATAATTTATCGATATTTCCAACACGAATTTTGAATTCTGGGATTGGGCGGATTGATATCAAAGTTGTGACGTCTTGGTGGGAGAAAGTCCGAGAGGGAAATTACCGAATTTATTTTACAGTGTGAATTATCGAATTTGATTACTGCCTAGGACACACATTCACGGATTGCATCGCCATTTCTTCTACGGATTAAATTTTACGGATGACCCTGGAAAATCCGGCTGGCGTTGTTCGATACGGATCCGATACGACTGAAGGACGGTGGAACTACAGATTACTACGGAAAACTCCGGTCTGATACGATTAAGTACGGAACATTAAAGAGCGCCCTCATGATGTTGTTAAGGCAAATACAGGCTAAGACAATTACATGAACTGTATCTGGCTCTTGGTTCATGACTGACAGAAAACATCTGCTTCTATTTGCCAGAATACCACAGACATTTTCTACTACTCTTCTGGTCCTAGATAAACGATAGTTGAAAATCCTTTTATCATGGGCAAGGTCTCGCCTGGAGAAAGGTTTCATAAGCCAGGTAGGTCTTCATGTCAAAGGCGTCGTCTGCAATTATGTAATATCCCATCGTTTTTTTATCACCTGGCAGAGGTGATGCAGCTGGCATGACAATTAATCCCCTTTCAATAGCTTTCTTCAAATCACATTGATTCCAGATCTGAGCGTCAGAACACCCACCTTGTGCACCAATATTCAACCGTCGAAATTTGTAATCGGCGTCGACGAGAGCCGTCAGACCTACTGATTGATATCCTTTGTAGTTGTAGTAAAGGAATCCTCCATTCGGAGGACTCCGTATGGCTACATGTTTGCCATCCAGAACATCGAGTGTATGGGCAAACTGAAACTGCTCAGCTATAGTCTCTATAGTCTGCCATTGTTCAGGCTCAGTAGGGTTCTACATGTATTGAAGCTATAGCCTCGCAAATATCTCGAGCAATACCACTTATTGTGTTGCGAGCAACCCGAAAACCATACATCAATGTTCGGGAACTGTCCCCTGTATCCAGATATCTCAGTGTGATCGCTAGTCTCAATCCAGGATCGATGGACTGCCTACACCAGATGTTCTTCTTAGTAATCCTATAACCAATGACATGAAGAAGTTCCTAAAACATTTGTGGATTTACCCTCACAAAGTTCTTAAATGCCGCTGGATTTTCTAATCCTTGTTCAGCAATTATGGCCTCCTACTGCCTATGGATAGGTCTCCGGATAAGACAGTCCATGTTCCACCATCTCATCTACCTCCGGTCCTCCCTACATGTGTCATCAAGACGCTTAGTCATTATTCTTGCATCTCGAGTCATATCAATATCAAACCAAGCCAATTAACTGCAAATATGAGTTGTTGATGGTTCATTTAGGACTGGTGATCTACTGTATCTACGACAAAACAAATACTTTATCTTTAGTACTACATGTGCATGGTATTTATACAAAATAGAGGTGTCATTTTGGTGGCAGTTGAATGCCTGATAATGTTGTCATATTCTTATGACAGTGCTCCATTGAGCTTACAGTGTATTTTGTCAGGATGTTACTTACTACGCACGTAGTAAACCGTAAACATCCTTTTGAAACCTTTCTGATCCTTACCAGTTCGTAATTCCACGTAATGGGGTCGTACCTTTCAGTTATACATTCGTACATGTAGAACACCGTACTCTATCCTTAGGCTCCGTGCAGTTCCGGGTGTTGAAGAACAGGTCTGCAGCAGCGCTAAGCTTGTCGTAAAAGGCGACTAAATAGTACTCAGAACCCAAGCCGGGGCTAGGGCGCTCTGCCCACAGAGCAACTGGGATGTGTGCCCCAGGTGGTGGAATGGGGTACCCCTGGTGTGTTAAATGCTGGGGTTGACAGGCTATAATACGGAAAACCTGTCCGCAAACCATAGTGGTGCACCGTGTTGGGAAAGATGCCACGTTCCTCGCACGTTAAAAAACCCTACTGTGGTATTCGATAGGAGTAGGAACCATAGGGCTCCGCCACAGGAGGCTAAATTGCCCGACCATACCCACCTCTCCCTATTTCCAGTGGCAATCAAAATTTGTCGACCTCATTGTCCTTGTGTCCCATCCCCTTTTCATTTCACCATCATTTCATGTTCATTTTATCATCAATTTCATGTTCATCCTCTGAATATAGCTGAAATATTGCTGCTCGGACGTTAAACCCCAACAAACAAACAAACAAACAAACTCACAAACTCTATCCTTAGCAATAACGTATTGTAACTGTACTAGTACGTACTTATTCGTAAGTAACCGTACAAGTCCTTGACGGTTACTAATCCACGAATTAGTAGGGATCAATATGGATTTAATATGGGTTAAAACGGGTCAATACGAGGTTTTATTAACTGATGACTTAAAATACAATGTAAATTGCCCCTTTAATACAACAGGAGGTTTTAGCAACCATAATTTATACAGGGCAATTGCCCTGTATTAATTTAATACAGGGCACATGCCCTGTATTAATTCTGGCCCTGTATAAAAGTTAAACTTGTCCGCCATTTTGTTTGAAACAGACTATAGGAAATATGTCATACTGAGCTGTATTTAAAGGTTTGTACAGATAACTCCTGTTATTTTAAGTCATCAGTTAATAAAGGGATCATAAAATGGTTATTTTTATATTAATCCTGTATTATGTCCTCGTACAGTCGTATTGGGTTTCGACCACTTGTATTGGCCCTCGGCTTCGCCTGGGGCCAATACAAGTGATCTCAACCCAATACGACTGTACTTGGACATAATACAGGATTAATATGAAAATAACCATTTAATAACCCTATATTACGGTTAAGTAGGGTTGTGCTACGGTTGTTTCATCCGTGGTCAAGTTTTGGATATATTCAAAATTTGCCAGAATAACCAAGTGTTACTACGTATCATTATGAATCATTACAGATATAATATGGTAGGCTACTGGGCGATGCAGATCGCTACGAGTTATGCCGGATCGTATCCATAGCTCTTTCGGCAAGGCGATCCTTGAATGTGTGACCTAGGCAGTATGCTGGGAACATTCGATAAAACACTGCTATATATTTAATAAATAAATATATATATATAAACGTTTCAGAATGTGACGACTCTTTTCGCTACACTGCTCCATCGTTTCAAATTGATACAGGGAAAATAACGGAAACTTATAGAATGGTCTGAAAAACTCCCAACGATGTTAAAACTGTCAAATTTGCGATGCAAATTTTTGGTCGTTCCCTCCGCGGGACTCGAACTGGTGCCGCTGTGACATATATAGTAACACCGCCTGCACAAAGTCCAGCGCCTAGCTGGTCGAGTGGTCTAGGGCGCTGGACTTTGTACAGGCGGTGTTGCCATAGATGTCACAGCGGTACAAGTTCGAGTCCCGCGGAGAGTACGACCAAAAATTTGCATCGGAAATTTGACAGTTCCCGGTGTTTGTTGACGATTTGCTTTAATGCATTTTTGAATTCGTTTATTATACTTTTCTTATCGTCAGTTTTTCCAGATTTCGTTCGTTTCGTTGGATTTTGTTTTGTTTTGTTTCTCAGTTTATCAGTATCCAGAACACACTATCACGCGGAACAATATTACAAATTTTGAAAATAGATAACAGAAACGTGGGGAGAATCCGAAAGTGCAAAAAGTTAAATGTAATAAAACAATTTTCTATAAACCACTAAGTATTTTCTCTTAGCAATACCGTTTTCTCGAAAACTATGTGGAGTCTTGACCTATAATAAATGAAGGTCTCCATATTTTAGTTTATGCATATTATAAATCATGTTACATTTCAAAGTTACAACGGTATTATTGTGTTATATATGGCAAGCCAAAATGGATAAAAATATGTATTTCTAATACATGTATTAAAAATAGTTTTTTAATATTACAAATTCATTTTTAAATATTACAAATTCATTTTTAAATATTACAAATTTGATTTCTTATATCACAAAACACTTTTTTGATTTTGGAAAGTTATTTTGTGATTGTATTTAAAAATTGACTGATTTTGCAATATTGCAAAGTGAAATCTTTTAATATTAGAAATTTATTTTGTAATATAAGAAATTAATTTTCTAATATTACAAATTCAACTTCTAATTAATTATATCACAAAATGTGTGATAACATAACATTTAATATTTTTATTAAATAAAAATTTGATGTCCATCCACGCTACTGAAATGAATGAAAACAGCTGATACATATCGGAATGTTACATGTGTTTGTCTACATGATTAAGGCGGGCAGTAATTTACACACACAAGCCACGCCCACTAAGGCGTGTGCTGCTCATACAGGGTATGTAAGTCTCGTCACTCCGTGCTTTCGTTAGAATGGGTCCTAATCTACCGTTCAAATGTATGGAGATTCGTCATTAACATAGCATAAAACAGCGGAATCATGTTAATAATGTTAAAAAGCTTATCAAAGAGCAAATTTATCTTAATGCTGATAGCGTATTAGATGAATTTTCTGGTTCCAATTCTAAATATCACTGGTCAATAATTAAAAAACTGGTAAAATGTTCAGGGGAATCGACTATACTTACTCAGCTAAAAAACGCAAATTATGAATTAATTTCGATTGATCGTACAAAAGCAGATCTTTTGAATAGGTATTTTTAGCTCAATGTCTAACTTAGATGATACGGGTACTGAGTTACCAGTATTCCAGAAAAGAACTGATGCGTCCTTTGAAGAACTCCAAATTACTAAAAATTGAAATTCGTGACATCCTTGGAACTCTTAAACTTGGAAAAGCTTCGGGTCTTGGTGGTATCAGTCATCATATGCTCAAAAATACGAACTATACAATAAGCTTTTCTCTTACAATACTGTTTATTATTTCTTTATCACAAGCAAGATTTCCAAGTATGTGGAAAATTGCTAGTGTAATGCCTCTGTTTAAGAAGGGAGATAAATCGAAAGTTCAAAATTATAAGCCAATATCATTGTTATCTGTTTGGTGAGGTGTTTGAAAGAGTTGTTTTTAAACATGTATTTAACTATTTACTTACAAACAACTTACTATATAAGTATCAATCTGGCTTTATACCAGGTCACTCAACTGTTCACCAGCTGATAGAAATTATCTTAGAATTGTTATGTCGTTAGAATACAAAGGTTTAAATGTAGTCAAGACTATCATATGCTCATCTTGGCCTACACTGCCCACAAAATTTACGAACAAAATTTTCAAACAAAGAGGGGCTAGAGTCCCATCCCTGGACCCCTTTTTGAATTCGCCACTACACTGTAATGTATTTTACAGTGAAGTAGTACATTTGTAAGGGCCAAACATGTGGTTTCAATATTTCTTTTAGTTGGAGAAACCATAAATGTAGCCATAGGAAAAGTGGTTAGGTGACCGTGCATTTTTTTTTATTTTTGAAATAACAAGAGAACTGAAAGTACAAATATAACTACGAAAGCGGAAATAGTTTGACTGAACGGTATTTTGTTTAAGATTTTTTTTTTAATGTCACCTTTAAGCATGTTATAGATAAAGTTTACCACTTACTACACAAATAAAGAACTAAACAAGCCAATAGTGGTTGTGACACGTCATCCGCCACTTTGATAGCGATGTTCAAGTTAACTGATATCTCGACCTCATTTATTACAGTCCTTGACTTACTATTGAGTTTTATGGAGGGGAAAGAGGGGTAGGGTTTTGTTAAAGAGATTTAATTGTTTCCATCAATATGATATTTTTTTTTATTTAATTGAAAGAAAGATAACAACCATGTCGAGTATCCGTCGCAAATATCATCTGTCTCCCAACTCATAGTGATACCGTCGTGTGATCAGAGACGAACTATGTAAAAACGTTCGAAATGTCCTAAGCCAAAAGTGGACAAAAATCAATATTTTGTAATATTAGAAAATTAATTTTTAATATTGCAAAATCATTTTTTTAATATTAGAAAAGATTTTTTAATATTAGAAATTCATTTTGTAATACATGTATTAAAATTCAATTTGTAATATTAAAAATTTATTTTCTAATACAAATTCCTGATTTAGTAATATTATAAATTGATTTTTTAATATTAGAACATGAATTTGTAATATTAAAAAATCATTTTGCAATATTGTAAAATCAGTACCATTTTCTAATATTACAAAATGATTTTCTAATTTTAAAAATAACGTTATGAATACATCAAATCCATTTTCGAATATTAGAAAATTAATGTCTAATATTAAAAAATGTTCTTTTTTTTAATATTAGAAATTCAATTGATTTTTGATATTAAAAAAAGTGTTTTATGATATTAGAAATCTGATTTGTAATATTAGAAAATGAATTTGTAATATCAAATATTCAGTTTTAATATTAGAAAACACTTATATTGTAATATTAGAAAACACTTCTTTTGTAATATTAGAAAACACTTATATTGTAATATTAGAAAACACTTCTTTTGTAATATTAGAAAACACTTATTTTGTAATATTAGAAAACATACTTTTTTAATATTACGAAATTATTTTTTAACATCAGAAAATATTTTTTAATATCATAAATCAATTTTGTAATCATAAAAAAAAAATTATTGTCTAATATTACAAATTCCTGATTTTGTAATATTATAAAATATCACACATTTTGTAATATGTAATATTAGAAAATGAATGTGTAATCTTAAAAAATCACTTGGCAATATTGCAAATCAGTCACATTTTTTAATATTAGAAATTCAATTGACTTTTTAATATTAAAAAAAAATGTTTTTTTTAATATTTAAAAAGGGTTTTGTAATATAAGAAATCAAATTTGTAATATCAAAAAAAAAATTTTTAATATTAGAAAACACTCGTTTTTGTTCACTTTGGTTTGCCATAGAAATGTCACAGAATAAGGCAATAAACTCTATTAAGAAATTACGCATTGGTTGTAATGTCCACTTTCAAATATGCAACCCGCGCGGTCGACTAGTATTTAACACAATTTGTTTTATAGTAGTCGGACTCACATTTGATAGTGGGAACACCAAAGAAGTTACGATCAATGTCTACTTTCAGAATAGAGCTCGATGCCTTACTCTGCATGTGACATTTTAAAAGTCTATAAAGTGGTCGTGTCTATGACATGATTTACTAACATAGAGTGTTCGTTTCCAATACAATCGGGAACCTCCAACCTTCATCAAGCAGCACGGCGGAAGCAGGAACTACTCACCCTTCTGAGATTTGTTTTTCTGTGTGTCTTATTCAGTTTCTTTGTGTTCTCATTGTTTGTCAGCTGTCTTTTTGGTGTTATCAGCGTTGATTTAGTAGTTTTCCATCGTTTACAATTTCGGTATTGATATTTGTTAATATTGATAATGAACACATCAATGCCATGCATGGGAATTGATTCCATGGCAAAACAAGGAACAGGTAGATGGTGTACAAAGAATGCGATGGGAAATGAATAAGAGGATAATTCCCACCATTCAAAGGCTGTGTCAGTTTCAGAAAACGACGATGAACTTTCACAATTTCATCTTATTTATCTAAAGGATGCATTGAGTAAATTCACATCATTTATTTAAGAATTGGCAATAATAAAAATTGTGTCTGTTGAAAAATAACATAAATGCAATAAACAAAATATGCACATGGAAAATTTATGTTATTTTTCAATAGACAGTTTTTTTTTATCATAGCCAATTCTTATAAATTAATTTTAAAACATATTTTTATCTTTAAACACGAGAAAAGTAGCTCTGAATTTAACTGAATAGGGGCGTGTCAATATTTTTTTTATCTATTGAGATATAACAAAATTATTTCAACCAATCAGATTACAGTATTTGTCTCAAATTAATTTATCTTCTGTGGAACAGACGATCTCCACGAGATAGAGGTAACTTTAAATCTTAAACTTTTAGTAAAGGCTAAAAACCACTAATTCCACTTCCCATAGGCTTCTATGCTAATTTCACAATATTCAATGGCTTCTCTGGACTATACCTTAACTTTAACCTGCAGAGGACTATATATCAGCATGATTCTACATATGTCAGCTCACAATCCTCAGAATGGCATGTGGGGTTAGCAGACTTGCAGTGCAGTACTGGCCACCGGAAGTGAAGGGTCTATAAATAGCATGGGAAATCCCAGTGTTTTCACAAGATAGGGGTATATTTAAAAATCATTATGGAGATTAGGCTTCACATCACAAGAAGCAAAATGCACCTATAAAATGTACAGAAATGTTTTTCCTTTCAGAAACTGTTTAAATTTTTAAAATAAGATGAGAACTTTTTTCACAGCACTATGAGGAACAGGGGTAATTTCTGCGTAGGACTATTTTTGCCTACGTTCCAAATGCTCATTGGTTGAATTGGTGGTCTGTAACCTAAACGTAGCATGTGATAAGTATATGCAAGGACTAATTTCGGACAAAAATGCGAAATTTAAATTATTCTTATGTCTATTTGTTCCTTGCAAAAATACAAATTCAATAAGAATCGGCTACCCCCTTTCTTATAAAAAGCTATGCATGTGCTGCTCCGACAATCAGTCAAGTAGCAGTCTTCAAAAAATAAATAAATAAACATAATGTAATTCATGTGCGCAATGTACCTTCTCTAGCAATGCTAGAGTTTGTCTGGCAAGCCATTTTCTGACTTGGGGTGTGGAGGAACGGAATTCTAACCTCTTACGTTGTAAGAGTTGCCACGAACCCTTCAAAAGCACTTTTATTTCTTATTAAGAAACGGTATGTGTACGGACCACATAACCAGTCTTAGTTTGTACAGACCATATAACCAGTCTTCGTTTAATAGGTCATTCGGTTGTACTTTGAGATAAAAAATGTATGGTCTAAAGATAATGCATTTTGCAAGAGTTGTCGTTCTTGGTTTTGGTTGATTCAAGTGCACGAGATCAATGTATGGTTTTCTCCAAAATGCATATATGAATACAGAAAGGGGTATTGCTATGTAAGAATTTATCATGTAGACTGAAAAAAAGAAATCTTTTGTTCAATGGGTTTTAATGAGCCATGTTATTATGGAGTCCGATCGGTTTATGAGATCTTTTGAGCATTTGTTACAGATACTCGAAGAGTTGGAAACTTGAATTTTGTGCCGAAAAAAAAAAAACGATATTCTGATATTTAGACGTAACAAGAAAACTCTAGCTTCCCGTTTCGTTGGAAATTTTGCAGTAGTGAAAAAGACATTAAAACAACTAAAACTCATTTTAGTATAGTGCTCACGACTCAGCTGAAATCAAACGAAGCAGTCACATCTGCATGCGAAAGAGGTCTGTGGTCATTCTACGGGATGTTTGGCGTATTATGCTTTCAGAAAGATGTGAACACTACTACACATTTTATACTGTATCGAGCTGTGGTAATTCCATCAGTTCTATATGGATGTGATCTATGGAGTGCTATGTCAAAACGTTACATTCAGGCATTGAGAACATTTCAACACACCTGTTTGAAACGCATCCAGGGTCTGTGGAAATGTACAATATCAAAAATTGTAGAAAGCCTATTAGGCTACCAGGACATTTTGTATGAAATTGACATAAGAAAGCTTCAATTCTTCCAAAAACTTACATTTTGTACAACACTTCGAACAATAGTAAAGAACATAGTTGTTCCGTTTGGTTTTAATCTTGACTGCTTTACGCTCATCCAAAAGTACGATCCCATGAACTATATCGAAAATTTCATTAGAGACAAGATTTTTCTACGAACAGCCTATGGAAACGAGTAATGAAAAAGCATGTAATGATGTTACTCCTACAACGTAAGGGTTAGGATGGCACCAAGTCAGAAAATAGCTTGTCAGACAACCTCTAGCACTGCTGGAGTAGTAATGGTGTATGCGAACAAACAAAAGGCAGAAATCATGCACAGTGATAGTGAATTTTCACGTTTTAGGAATATAGTGGTGAACAATAGACAATTCATTGATTGGTGCTAAATCAGCATAATAACTGAACAATACATTTTCCTTGCAAAAACTGTACCCTGTGTACCTCAATCTGACACCAAAACGTGTATGAAATGTGGATCAAGTTACACTGACACTATTATGAACACTTCGTTTTATTTTGTCGTAGTACTTCCATTCTCCGCGATGTGTTTTGGACTGACATTTTGAACTCTTTCAGGATACCCGTTTTTCTGTACCTCGATTAACTATACTGCAACAGTCCCGAGATCTTACTTTGTACATTACTTGGTAAAAACCATAGTTGGCAATGAACATTCATCGTTCCAATTTACAAACTTATAAATATGTGCTCAATTTTTAAGGAAAATCTTAGACTTATTTTTGAGTATTTTTTACATTGCTGACAATTGATTACTGATAATGGTATTTTTTTATTCTTATTTTTATTTATCTATCTATTTATTTACTTATTTAACTTTTTAAACCACAACCGAACATGTAGTAACAAGCTTAGGCTATGAGCATTGCATTTCGTTCTTCTAATTCATCAACCTATGTGCTAACCACATAAGAAACATTCATTGGTCCCCTACACTTTAGTCGAAGGGAACTTTAGATTTGCACTCCGTCCGTCCGTCTGTCAGTCCGGATTTTTTTTTAAACGCCTGCAGATATTGAGCTGATTTTTGGTATTTGTGAGTCTATCCTTATGAATTACAGATCAAGTTTACGTTTCGTTCCGCTTTGCTGATTTCTGTCCGAGTTATGGCCCTTGAAATTTGAAAAAAAATACCGAAATTTAAGTTTCCGCACTTTTTTCTAAATGCTTGCAGTTATTGAGCTGATTATTTTTGTATTTGTATTTTTTATGAATTACAGACTAAGTTTACATTTCGTCCCGCATTGTTGATTTTTTCCCAAAGTTACCAACTTTCAGTTTTATGCGTTATGCCAAAATTCAGTTTACGCGTTTTTCTCTCTAAACTCTTAAGATAATGAGTTGTTTTATTGAAAAATCAGTCAACCGTTATTTGAAACCTAATCTGTCCATTTACAAATTTGCATCTGTTAAATAGATTTGAACATTTTTCTTGTCTTTGTCCATATCCTTTCTTCTGTTCAAGACCTAGGCCATTTCCAAGGTAGTGTTTGGGTCAGTAATTTAAACAGCCGTTAGGGGACTATGTATTGTTTTGCAATACTCTTAGAATGCTTGAAAATGTTTAATTATTTCTTTATGCTATTCATGTTTCACTTGTGAAATTGTCTTGTATGTTTATCAATCTCTGTAAAAGAGGAATTGAAGTATGATGATGGTGATAAAAAAAAAAGCTTAGCTAGCCTTAACCCGAATAATATTAGTCGTGTAATTCCGCCGATCTATGATTGCTCCTTCGGGTGGAGAGAACCAGAGGTGGAAAATGCTTGGATAATTCGAGTTAAGCTAGCCCCTGAAAAATTTTAATTTCCGTATTTCTTGTTGTTCTTGATCGGTATTTTGGCTTTTAATGTTATAATCGGTATATCTCTTCCGGTTTAACTTCAAAACAAAAAATGTGAAAAGACAAAGCAATTTATTGACAAGATCATGAGCCAGTGAAGCTCCTTTTCGATTTAGTCCAGAGGTAGAATAGAAAAGATTCAAAGGCTTGCAGCTAGATTTGTAACAAACAGGTACCACAATACATCTAGTGTCTCCAACATGAATCATGATACAATATGTAAATTGGAGAAACCTAGCTCATAGACGATCAGACACAAGATTAATAATGTTATACAAAATCAATTATTCCCTAGTTCCATCACTAAAACAGACCGGTTAATTCCACCTCTAAGACAGTCCCATAACATACACTCATTATCCTTCCAAATACCTCAGTGTCAGTTACAACTTACAAGTCGGACAACTACAATGTATCTGTCTTTCCAAGAGCCATCAAATTATGGAACAGTTTACCAATGAACATTGTCATGAGTGACTCAGTCGAGTCATTCAAAACAGCCGTTTCAACTTGCACTTACAGTCATTAAACATCTACCAATGTATATAGTTTTAAACTCACTCTTATTGTTTATTTTTAAATTCACTAGTTTAATTTAGTTTGGAATTTGTAAATAGCATGCGCAGAGAAAAGTGACATTGTCTTCAGCGTGTTGAAGTTGGTCAAGAGATTGTAGATGTAGAAGAGGTGAAATTAGTTAAACTTTGTTGACAGGTACATGTAATTAAATAAAACAGAATGAATGATTAATTGCCATCAATAGCCCTTTGATCTTTCTAAACCATGAACATTATTTTTCGGCTGTACCTTTTGATTTTAATCAAAACCATTTACAAATGATGCAAGCTGTAAAATGTAATGCCAATAAAAAGGTCAAGAGTTCAAGAGTTTTGAATTGGCATCAAACATGCCTCAAGCGTGTAGGGTTATAAAACACATAAAAAAGAGACAATTCATAGAATGCATTGCTATTTCTTACAAAACCAGTCATTTCCTCTTGTCCTAGCTGTGGCCAGTTTGGAGAAGTTTTACTCTACCTGTATAACTATTATTAATAACATGAATTTCTACTCACATTATTTATTTTGATACCCCACAAGAAATACCTGGTTGAAAAATTTTGATTCAAAATTAAACCTGATTGAAAAGATTTAAAAAAAAAACACCTTACCCCTGGCAATATAGGAAAACACTGAAGGATTTAAACACAAACACCTACTAAAATCCTATAGAAATTCATGTATCTCAAAGTAAACTTATTTGGTAGCTGTAGTGTAACATTTGTTTGGCTTTAAGATTTTAAAATATTTCAAAGAATTGATTTGGACCTGTGCTCAACTCTGTCAAAATAAATAAAGAAACCATAATATCTGATGTATATTTTTTTGGTTAATTTTGGCTGTAGAGGTTATGAATGTACTACATGTACTTGTATAACCATTCAATACCGTTAACATATTTGGAGTTTTCCAGAACTGTTATTGTAAACCCATACATTATTAATTAGGCAGCAGGTTCCAGAGATATTTGACTATTTGGACCATCAGAATTAAGGATAAAAGACAAAATTTTCCATATCACGGTGGTGCATTGAGTTATAATTTCATTGAAATGCACTGAAAATGTACATTTCAAGGGTGGATAACTCTGTCAAAAACCTCATTTTCTAAAATTCTATTGAAAAATTTCTGACCAAAGACAGTGATGCAGAGATCAAATAATGGTCTGTTAAAATAGAGAAAGTACATGTATCCTTGAGTGATAATTACATTGTCAGATCGGTGAGGTTTGGACATGCATGTTTCAGATTCCCATTTTGCCTGATTTTTACAAACACTTACACTTAAGACTTCATCTGATATTCATGATTTTACATTTACAATTTTTTTGTGAAACTGACCACAGTTTCCTTTTGACCTTATCTGCAATACAAGTACATGTATATTTAAGTGTGAAACAGCATCTGATGTTCAAAATTCACTTGACGCTTCTGCTGGCCTCCTCAGAAAATATGAATGATTTTATGCAACATTACCAGGTTGTCAAAGGACATTTTATTTGAAGAATGTCTGAGAATTTCAAAAGGCATGTCTGCAGCAGTTAGTAATAGACAGAAGAAACATCTGCCACTGCATGGAGCTTGATGTATTATATTGTGCACTATTTTTATAGAAGAGTCACTGTTGTGGGTATAGGTTTTCAACATGGAACTAAGTAAAATTCAGATATGATATTTTTTCTATTTAAGTAGGAATTCCTACTTTTTTACGAAAAATTCTGGTATAAAAAATTACACATTTTTGTCTGAACAGGCAGAAAAAATTGTTAATTGGTATATCTCTTCCAATTCCAATTGGAATCATACAAACAAGGTTTGATATACATTGTAGACCATCAAACTAAATTTTAATTTCTCCACTCTTCACAGTGGAGTCACTTATGTTCTTCACAATGACACAGTAAAAACTGGCATAAAATTGCTCTGTTTCAATACAATGTAGTTTTCAATATTTTTTCTCTGTTGAAAAGTGAGGCTTTCTGACAGGATAAAAGTGTTTAGTATGATAACTTGATAAGATCTGTCTGGTCACATTTTCGTGAAAATCTGTTGAAATTCATAAAACATGAAGGTTTCATTCAGTGCACATGGTAGAACTTGTTAGTGCTGGATTGGCTTTTGTTATTAATACTACTGCCATTTGGTTTTGAGAACTTTATGTATACAATTCTATTTTATTTAAATCTTTCTTTGTGTTTGATTTTTATGCTTCTGATGAGAGGTTACTCCTTAAGACACAAGTACAGCATTTTTTGCAATATTGTATAATGATTGGTACTTTAGTAATTGACCCTTGTTGGAGTTACATGCTGCTGGACAGAGTTCACTGTTCTATGGAAGTTGGTTCTGTACATTTTGTATGATTGTTCTTTAGGGTATCCTGCACAAAATGACTATTTGGATATTTTATCCATTATAAGAAACATGGCTGCTTTTACAAAAATGTACATACCTTATAAAACTATATGTGCATTTGTAGGTGAGCAATCCAGGATCTTTAGGGCCTCTAGTTAAGAGTTTTTTGTTTTTAAATAATAATTTTTGTTTGCAGTAGTTGTTTTAGAATAATATGAATCCAGTTCAAGGATCAACTAACATTCCTGTTCAACAGTCTACTGTACAGTTTCATAATACGGTAAGTTCATGTACATGTAAATACTGGTGCTGTAAACATTGAGTGGTGGAGTGTTATTTTCACGATTTGCTGGAGAAAGGTTTTTTTGTGGGTGTATATTTTGTGGCCAGATGGTAATGTTTTAACATCATGGAAAAAAACAATTTCACATGGAGAATTATCATACCCTGTCATGTTAGAGGCAAATTCAAAGGCATGCCATGCAGGCATTAACATTTATTTAGGGAAAACTGACAGAAAAGGGTGGGATGTCCACATCCTCCTTAATCTGTAGGGAACACTATATATAGAACAGATTTAAATACATATACATGTGGTTACCAATAATGCAGAAAGCCCCAAAGAGTTTTGATTTGCAAGTGATTATAATTTTTGTGAAGTTGTTATACTGCAATTGCTGATACATGTACTTAGTAAAAGGTACATGTATATTTCTACAGCAACCGGTCACTGAAAAACTAAGAGTAACAATAAAAAAATTAAATGAATGAAATAGTAATGTTATAGGAGAATCTCTTTGAAATATCTACAAGAAAGGTATAGTGTATGTATGTCCTTTTAAGTGGGTATAAATCCTATATTAGTGAAATTAAACATCCTAGTTCATACATGTACATGAATGGTTTAGGCTTTGCCTATGAGTGCAGAGCTACAAAATTGTATGTACTTGTTTTTGTTAGATGTCTTGACCAACGGTAATAAGCGAGACTTCATATGACATATGCTGTGTGTCTGCATTAAAAGTTCAAACAATCTTCTAACTACATATCGATATGTCATTTCAGTAATGTGTCAATTCTGATAGAATGTTTATGAGCTATTCATTTTTCAGGGCATCTATGTTTACAGTATAGAGGATGATGCTAATGTTCTGTCGCTAAAGAGAACAAGAAATCCACTAAATTATTATCTTAGTTTTAACAGGAGACAATTAAGACAAATTGGACTTGTTTGTGATTACTTTGAACCTTTTTGTTTACTATTAATCACATTTTCATTATTAGAGTAATGACAAAAGTTAAGGTACACAGAGTTACAGAGGACTTTATGTATTACTGGAAGCATGGTACTATTGTTTTTTAGGTCTTATGTTGTACTTCACTTTTCAGACTCTACAGACTGGGCAGCTTGTCACAGGGAGTAACCCCATGTCAGTAGGAGTGACTGTGTCAGCCCCTGCCCCAGTCATGAACCTTGGACAGCCTGGTATTGCCATCCGTCCCAATATGCCATCTGGAGGACAGAGTGTTCCTATGGTAGTACCACAATCTTCCTCACAACAGGAAAATAAAGTTTTAGATAAAAGAAGATTACAAGATCTGGTAAAAGAGGTTGACCCCATGGAACAACTTGATGATGATGTTGAAGATGTAAATATTGTACAATACTGTAATATGTAGAACCAATAATTGAGACACGTGAACAGTAAAATCTGTTTAGACCAAACACTGCATAATCTGAAAACCTTTCTAAACTAAACACTACATAATATGAAAACCTGTCTAGACCAAGCACTGCATAATCTGAAAACCTGTCTAGACCAAGCACTGCATAATCTGAAAACCTTTCTAGACCAGACACTGCATAATCTGAAAACCTTTCTAGACCAAACACTGCATAATCTGAAAACCTGTCTAAATCAAACACTGCATAATCTGAAAACCTGCCTAAACTAAACAATGCATAACCTGAAAACCTTTCTAGACCAAACACTACATAGTCTGAAAACCTTTCTAGACCAGACACTGCATAATCTGAAAACATGTCTAAACCAAACACTACATAATCTGAAAACCTGTCTAGACCAGACACTGCATAATCTGAAAACCTGTCTAGATCAGACACTGCATAATCTGAAAACCTGTCTAAACCAAACACTGCATAATCTGAAAACCTGTCTAGACCAAATACTGCATAATCTGAAAACCTGTTTAGATGCTTTTTAAAGTTACTCAAAATCAATTTAACTGTATTTTGAACCTTAACAAACCAAATACCTATACCCTATTTATCATCATTTGAATAAGTTTTGAAAGTACACATTTGAATATCCTTTATAAAAAAATTAAAGTGGACATGTGAATCAGTCTAGGATTTAATCTAGTTATTATTCTCATAATTATAAATCCTTTATTTTCCAGAATAATCTATATTTTCTTACCTTAGATCAGCATAATTAAAATGGTGAAACTGGTATTTTTAGGTCCTGATGCATATAGCAGATGATTTCATAGATAGTGTGGTGTCAGCATCATGCCAAATGGCTAAACACAGAAAGTCTAATACCCTCGAAGTCAAAGATGTACAGATGCATTTAGGTAAGAATGTAGGGCAGTGTCAGCATTGTGATAGATGATGCAAAAAATCTATTACTTTGAAGTAAAAGATGTACAGATGCTTCATGCAAGAGGTAAGTATGTGCAATGTAGCATAATGACTGCAAGGTGTCATATGGGTTGATACAGAATTACCCTCTAAGTAAAAGATTAACAGATGTCTTTTGATAGGATGTACCACAATGTCAGCATGGTGTCAGATGCTTTGATACAGAAAATCTATTACCCTCGCAGTCAAAAATATACAGATACATTTAGAAAAGGATGTAGCACAATGTCTGCATCATTAAATAAGGATGTAGCACAACACATGGGTTGATACAGAAAAGATCATGGAACATTAAAATACTGATATCAGGACCATGGCTCCAGAAAACCTAAAACAATACACTTGTAATAACTTACTACACCATATAGTGTACAATACACGAAAAACATCGTTATTGGCTTAATTGACAATTGCTCATGTGTTCATAGCTTCTAGTGTTTAATTTCAATTCTAATTCCAGTGTGATATAAAATGACATAATTATAGAATTAAACACCATTTTAAACAAATAAATTAGAATTTCTAATATCTGTAGACCATAATATAATCATTGTTACTCAAAATGGATAGTGTATATTTTACCAACCTAGTTAACTTAACTTTTACATAATTTCTTCTTAGAGAGAAATTGGAATATCTACATACCTGGATTTGGTTCAGAAGAGCTGAGACCTTACAAAAAGGCAGCACCAACAGAGGCACATAAACAGGTCTGTATCTCTTTGATTGTTGTGTCTTACTGTTTTCACTTCTACAGTCTTGTGTTCCTTTTTCTCTTCTGCTGTCTGTTAATAGCTACTTCTTCTATATCACTGATTGGAATTTAATGAAATTTTCACAAAATTTTAGATTTTGATTGAAATAAATTTGGGGGTTTCATATAGCAAAACTTGGACTTTGTCATTTATGAATATGGGGACATGTGGGTAACTATCTCTTATCTGTTACTCCTCCATCACAACTGTAAGGATTTTAATGAAACTTTTACAGATTTTTCATGACAATATTCTCTTTGTGTATGTCCTTTCTAAACTCCTACTGATGAAGTGGTTTTTAGATTTTGATTCAAATCAGTTTGGAGGTCAAAGGTGCAAGCTATCAAATTGGTTGAGAGGAGTATGGATTCTCTTCAACAGTCTCGTCTTACTGTTTTCTTTCCTTGCATATAACCCTGAAGGTTAATTTAAAATCCTTTGTGGCTATCTTTCTGCATTTCAGATGACCTTTTAAAGCATCTGGGCATTTAAAATATTCATTTGTAGTTTTGAAGATCTTAACATTTTGAAAATTTGAATTTGTCCATCTTAACATACATATTTGCTATTTCTCAGTGTTAATTTGAATTCCCTTAATTAACCAATCAAATTATAGTTTGAGGTAACACTACTGATAAGAAAAGGAGAATAAAAGGGAAAAAAAAACTCAGTAGATTTTTTGGTACATCTTATGTTCAGAGTAGAACTTGAGCTATAGTTTTTAAACCTACATGCAGGTTTGGACATTAACAGTGGTTCGGTAGTCCTGTACCTACCTAAATTGAGACAGGACTACCTTGAAATTTTGATTGGTAGTCTTTTGGGCTACCTAAATTTATTCTTAAAATTTTATTAGTCCTAAAGACAGGACCACAAAATAATTTTGAGGGCTACCGTATTAATCTATCAAATTGTCCTGTGGGCTACCTGGTACCCTGTAATATGGTTATTAGTCAAGCAGGAGTCATGTGATGAGGTACCAGAAACTTTGTATTCTTTAAATAGGAAGTGATTTTTGTTTAGGGACATGGAAATGCCGGGCGTCCCTCTGTCCGTCCATGTTTTCTGCACTTTTTTTTTTTATGCTTTACCAAATAAGTTTGTTTTTGGTATGTGGCCTTATTATGAAGAGTTACAGATTAAGTTCAACTTTGGTTATGGTTGAATGATTTTCATGGAAGTGACGGCCCTTGAAAATTTCAGTGAATTTACAGTTTTCCGCAATCACCAATTGATTTTAGATTTTGAATTAAGTCTTACTGTGAGTAGTTACAGATTAAGTTCGACTTTGGTTAGGGTTGATTGATTTTTAGCTCACCTGGCCGTCGTCCGTGTGAGCTGTTGCCATCACTTGGCATCCGTCATCGTCGTCATTAACAATTTTTTTAAAACTCTTCTAAAACTACTTGACCAATTGGAACCAAACTTGGTATGAATGTTCGTTGGGGTATCGTGCTTAGAACTGATGTAGGGATTTTTGATCCGTCGAAAAACATGACCGCCATTACTAAAAATAGAAGTAGGGGCCAGACAATAGTTTTTCGCATATATCTCCAAAACGGTTAGGTTTAGCCCATTTTGAAAGAGGTAAAAGTGTTCAACATGATGAGATCTATCTGCAGTAAAATTTTCATTTTAATCTAGGTCTCACTAACCACTTCTAACGTTTCCATTACTTTACATGTTAAAAAAGTAATTTTCAAAGTCTCACTGTGAATTCCCAGGACAAATGACATCTTAAAGCTGCATACCGTTGCGAAGCTTGGAAAAGAAGGCTTCCAAAATCATTATGATAATGGTACGATGATAGTAGAAATTCTTCACAAAATTTACTTGAATAAATAATACTGAAAATCCACATTTTTACCTGTTCTGCTAACTGACAGCATGGAGGCAAATTACTCACACATATAAACAATATTCATACACTTTCGTAGTTAATTACATATATGATTTTAAAGTACACATTCTCAGCTTTATTTTGACTACTTTTAATCATAATACACACAAATAATGCACTTACAATGCATATGTCTAGGTTCAGTGTGTTTTTGGTACAATGTACTACATAGGGGGGGGGGTGGCCATTTGACCCGGAAGTGGTTAGTGAGACCCTATTAAGCAATGTTGGAGTTATTGCCCTTTTTCAAAGTTTTTTGCTATTTTTAATGTTATTTCTTTCAAAAATCTTCTCCTCTGACACTATTTTACCAATTGAAACAAAACTTGGTGCAAGTGTTTCTTGGGGGTATACTGCATAGAATTGAAGTGGGGTTTTTTGATCCCTTGAAAAACATGGTCACAGTTACTAAAAATAGAACATAGGGGTCAGACAGTAGTTTTTCGCATATATCTCCAAAACTGTTAGGTTTAGCCATATTCTTTCATTTGCTGAAATGATCCTTATTTTTAGGACTACAAAGGTCTTCAGGCATAAAATTTGTAAGATGCCTTCTTAAAAGAGTTATTGCCCTTGACAGGGGAAAATGACAGGTTGGTTTTTTTTTACAGTTTTCAGCCAATGTCTTGAAAACTATGATAGAATCAGACTTTCATTACTGAAATGATCCTTATGATAAGTCCTATCAAAGTTTTCTTGAGTCAAAATTGTTGAACAACTTCTTGTTTAATTTATTGCCCTTGAAAGGCAAAATTCAAACAGGTGAGCAATTCAGGCTCCTGGGAGCCTCTTGTTATGGAAGTTATGGCCCTTGGACTTACAAAATTTCAGTGAATTTAATGTTTTCCTCACTTTTGTTTTTGCAGGGGGCATTGGAACACTGTTCTTTTATTTTTTTTTTATACATAATAACAGATTAAAAAATGATCTAAATCTACACTGTAAGGGATTTGTTCACTTCTTGTTTAAAATTTATTTTTGAATCATGAACTTCCTCAGTAATGGATTCTAATGCTGCTGGTGAGAGTAACTCTTTGCAACACATGTACAGCATAATGAAATTATCATATTGAATGGATGGCATTTTTGTTTTGAACACATTTTAGTAGAAAAAAATATTCTCCATGAATATGATGTTCTACCATTTAGTAAATCCAATTCAGACTCTGATGAGAATTTTTTTTCATGACTAAGAAGACTCATCTCCCTTATTGATATTAAATGTTTTCTCATTTTTTTCTTTTCACAGAGGTTAGCCTTGATCAAGAAAACTCTGAAGAAGTTCTAAAATAATGAGAACCTGTTGTTCAATATATGGTAAACTTTTTGTTGGTGTATAGATATTACCAAACGAAGGGGTATTAGTATGGGTATCCAGTTTCTCTAATTACAGAAAAAATACATCTGCAGCCGCAATAGACTTATGACCGATTTCCACACAAGAAGATTACAGTATTGACATTGTAATAGTGTTTTTTTTAGTTTAATGTCTGTTTTTTAAGATCAAGTCAGATACTCTATGGGGGTTATTTTTTGCAAGTATAAATTTTGGCAGTTATAAAATAATATTTGGAAATTTTCCTGATTCAAAGTTTGGCCATTGCTAAGTGGTGTGCTAAATACTTAAGCTCTGAGTTAAAATATTTTTTATACAGATCAATAAAATAGGCCAAAATGAGCACCCAGAACAGAAATCTGCTATACAGTGAACCTTATAGGACAGGATATGTTATTGATGGTTCTTTGGTAAAGGTATCCATTTTGTAGATTTCAAACAATTTTTTTTAAACATTTTTGATTATTTAATGTTTTCATAAAGGACTAGATATAATTCTGTACCACATTGATAATATTAAAGCTATTTTCAACTTACCCCGAAAGTGAAAAAATCAGTCACAATATTTGCTACTTTATGAATAAAAGGATTTAGGATTTTCCTTAATAAATATAATGTTCCCATCGTCTTTTTCAACTTCCTTCACCAAGTCGACAAATGTTTATTTCTGTTTTTATTGTACAATATCTTCATAATAGCTATTTGCAGTGTTTTTGTCACCCTGGGCAAGTGCAATTTTGGTGTGGGAAAGTTGATACTTAAGCCCTACTTTCCCATTTGGAATTAGAAAACTTGAATTTTTTAAAGGACTTCTTAAGTTTGGAAAGCAAACTTCAACTGTTTGAAAGAAATCTTCTTGAAGCATTTTACCTTGGAAACCTAAAATTTTGAAAATTCCTAGAACACTGCATATGAATTAATTTTAGGGTTTTAGATAATATCAAAAACATATATGATATTTTTTCATAGTGTTTGTTCACCTATAAAAGCAGGAATTTTTCCCGTATTGTTATACTCATAATAAATCTACTTTAATACATTAGAATGAAAACATGTAGATAATTTTGTAGTTTTTGTGGATATGAAATATACATATGTATACGATGTGTAATAAATCATTACTATTAATTTTCATCTTTATTTGGATCTTGTTTGTTCAAGGTGTATCTTAAGGTGGTAAGGGACACAATTCTACAAATCATTGTAACGTTTGTATTCAGCATTTTACATCAATCTCATGTAAGCATCAAGGTAACTTGGACTGATTTCATTCTGTTTCAAATAAAAGCTTGATAAGCTTTGGTGAAATTGAATATGATACAAACATATCACTGATTCCAAGAGTTGTGTCCCTAACCCTAGGTCTACTACCTCCTTATCTCAAAGAACAATGTTTTTATTCAGATATATTTTTGTCCCAACTGAAATATATACATTTCTATAAAATCACCAATTGTTGGGGGTCAAATGATGGTATGGTTGACATCATCTGTAGATGCTTGGTTTTCAGCTGATACTTAGTGGATATAAGGGGCAAAAAGGATTCAAACGAGCGTTTTATAAAACTATTGAACTGCTATACATGTTGTGTAAGTATTTGAATCTGTATGAAGTTGCAACAGAAAGTTTTATACTACATAGAACAAATTGAGATTGATTTTGGGGTGTTGACCTGTACTGTTAATGGAATATTAGAGGCTAAAAAGGGCAAAAAAAACCAAACATTTTTCTGGTTTCTTGACAATGGCTTAAGTAAAAGTTCATGAACTTCTATGAAATTTTAGTGGCAGTATCCATACTAAGGTTTTTGGTTAGTTTATTATGACTTGTTATGACTTTTAGGTTGCACTATACAGATTGGATTGGGTTTGAACTGTCTCATACATAAAACTTACCCTGTCTAATTTTGTAAAACTTAAAAATAAAAGGTGAAACTTGGTGAAAATATTGATTGCAGGTAGTAGAGCATTCTTATAAAATAGATGCAATACTTGTGAAGGTAAAGAGGTGTAAAATGCACGCTTTAAGCTATCCAGAGATATTCAGGTCCTCACCAGATTGGATTCTCCTCCCTGCATCAACTGGCTGTTTTGGCATAAGTGCAAAATTTGCACAAACTTTAAGAATTAAAAACAAATTAGCAGAAAAAGGTACACTTTTCATTTGTTTTTTTTTTTACTATTCTACCATGCCCACTTATTTTTCCGACAGTTTTAATGCGCCTGATATTCTAGAAAACCTTTTTTTTTTAAATTGGTGTTTGGAAGGCACCCACAATTTATGAAAACAGATATATATTTTTATTATGTAATAATGGCTACAGACAAATGGAAAAGAATATCTGTCTTTTTTTTTCATGGATCTCCATAATGTAAGGTTTTGAAAAATATATACTTTTTACAGGAAAAAATTGTTGGATTTGCTTGTTTCTCAATATAACTTTATTTCAACAAATTGGCATAAAGTTCTCTGCAGTGACCTATCTATATAATAGAACCTTAACTATTTAGGGCCAAACACGTATATAAGGTTCTTTTTTTAAGTCTCAATATTGCTAGCGACTTCTTGCACTTGCAATTTCAGTACTTTATATTTTCAGATGATTTGCATAATATATTACTACTAGTACTCCACGTTATGCTGCAGATCTGTGCCTTGTTTACCGCCACAGTGTCTTAGTTCTAGCTTCAAACGAGATAAAAAAGTACCTCTTACATGTAAATATCATATGCGTATGTTCTACGTGTACTTCTTGTTAGTATGAGAACGGGAATTTTATATGAAATGATCTATTTGCATTGAACATTACCCAGTTGCTGATTCAGGCATAGGGGCTAGTTACCAGACTATATAGGTCATATACATTTTCAGGGTCCCGATACATTGGGAGTTGTTTAATCTGGTTCCGTGGTAAAAACAATAGGCGACCTAAAGGTCGCTAAAATGTACATGTACCTCTTTTGAACAATGTCATACACATTTCTATGTATGTATGTAATATTACCCAGTTTCTGTTTCAAACAAAGGGGCTCGACTATATAAGTCATGTACATTTTCAGGGCCCCAATATCTAAACAATTAAAGCCATTGTCAGTTGTTTAATCTGGTTCATGCAGCTGGTAACCGGTTGACGTTTAAAAAAATGATTGAAAACATTCCGGTTATTACGGGTGCGAAAGAGTAATCATATCAAGGGAACCAAGATTCTAGCGGAAGTCACCCAATTTGAGAGCATATCGCGTTTGTGACATTTCGGATGTTGAAAGTAAGCTAAAATCAGTGGCAGAGAATATTTGACGCATAGCGATTTTGAAGACTTTGATTTCTTATTGAAACCATATTGGGATCCACAAAATACACATGGATGATTTAGGGTTCTTTTATTGATAAGGCAGACTGGAATCTGTTACAAATAAATTAATTGACCCTGTAATACAATAAAATACTTTAAGTACAGAGAAAAGAAAGATAACTCTATTTTTAAATAACGAACATATTCTGTCAACCTGTACAATATTGTTAGAATAAAATATAGATTATGTTTTCATATATTTGTCTGTCTCTAAGACTCGATATATCTTGCGTCTACATGTATGAATAATAATTATTCATGATTGACATAAATCTCATACTAATATAATTTTGTAACTTCTGACATAATAGTATTCTGTACAGATCTCTTATACTCTATTAATTGTATGCAACATGTAAGATTTAAAATAACAGCAAAACATAAGTTTGCCAAACATTGCCACAAATGGTTGTTAACACAAAAAATTATAATAATAACACAACTTACTTCTTACCTCTCAAATAGATGAAAAGGTCAGGTTAACTGTCTGGTATAATACAGTATGACACATCATACAAAACCTGAAGCAATTAAATGTTTCATAACTGATGTGTTCATGGAATAATAATAACATTCATTACAAACACCAAACACTTTGAGTACATCATTAAATACAATTTATTATTTATTATTTATTATTTAACATATTAAAATTAAACCATTTAATCAATTATTTATATCCTATTTATTTATAAGAAATCACATTCATTCAAGATTTGTCTCTTTTGAAACTTTTGGTTTAATAGCTCAATTATTAACTATTTTAAATATTTATAATCCTTTATATCATTTAGTCTCTTTAAATGGTTTAAATAGATTTTGCTCATTCACTCAGTTCATTTTCATACTGCAAATTCATTCTCAAATTCAAACTAAACATTCAACCTCATACTAGCTGCTCAGTTAAGACAAAGTTATTTTAGTGGGATAAAGTGCTAGAAATATAGAAACTCAGCAATACAACTAAACTTCCAAAGTAGATTTATGTTGAAATACTAGGCAGAAACTATAGACTAAGTTATAAAAAAAATCTCAAGGAAATCAATATGTCTGCCATCCAGCTCAGCAAACTTAAAGAGAATAATACTCACATTCCAAAGGAAACCCCAAAGAGAATTTTAAAGTACATGTGACCTGAATAGACCACTAAATAAAAGAGAAATAAAAGAGAAATAGAGAGTTCTATAAATAGCTCATCAGCTGATAGGTATATCCATCAGTCAAAGTAAATGATTATCAATTACGTTGATGCAAGTAACAACATGTATACATTTTAATATAAATGTGAGTAAGTTTTAATAAACATATAAACCATTCATTTATTAATCTCAAATCATATATCATAATAAATAAAATACAATACAAAAATATATAGAAAGAGTAACATTAAATGAATATTATATCCACAGTCAATTCCTGGTTAAATTCCACTCTGCCACATTATGGTCACATGCAATTTTTAAATTTGACTTAACATCTTTGAATTTGTTTTATGCAGTCTTTTCAAGCTGTGTGCTACAAGCACTTTACTCTTTCCTTCCATTTCTATACTGCCACAAAAAGTCTGGTTTGTCATCATAGTCTGCAGACATTTGGTGTCTGGGAAAATAATTTGAGTAAAAGTGAATGGATCTCAATTTATTTTACTGTTAAATTTTTCCGAAAAATACCATAGCATGAAACGAAGGCGGCAATTCATATTTGGGTTGTGAATTGAAATGTTGATTCAGAGGATGAAAGGGGACAATTTGACTCCTGTCAACATTTTATCACATTTGATTGCAATCCAAATTCAAACTGTATCAAGCTTCTATGGTGTGTTACTTGTTCGAACTGTTCTGGGTTTGACCTCTCTTGTCGTGTCAAGCTATGTCATTTGAAACATTGTATTGCCATTCTTCGAAGTTGATCAAGGTTTTGGGTCGGTGATAAACTTGTTTTTCTTAAATGCGTGATGATTATGAAATGCTACATGAAATTAGTTTGCTGTTAAACCTACTCGCACTTGTTTAGTAAACAAAGAGATCAAGATGATTTACCATTTTCACCTCACCTGCCTCAGGCAATGTGAACTATTACCAGCACTTTCATCTGTTGCTATGAACTTTTCTTTAATTTTTTTTCTCATCTGAAACCACTCCATGGATTATTATCATACTGTGTCACCGGCATCCTTAAGGTATTTATATTTAAAAAAAATATGTCAGTTATATAAATCAAGCGTAAAACATGACCACTGTTACTAGGTCAACAATTTCTACATATTTCTCAAACTTTAAAACAATGAGATTTTAGAAATTATACGTGACCCATCTTCTTCAGTTTGATGAGCTCTACAATAGTTTCCACTTGTTCAAAGTTGTCAGACAACATCTTGTTAGAGTTATTGCCATTGTTGAATGGATGGTTATGACAAGACCTACAGAATTCTTTCGGTAGGTTAAAGTTGCCAGACGACTCCGTGTTAGGGTTATTTCCTATGAACATTTGCTTCAGATATTTGGTTTGTTAATTGATTAATTTGCATTGAATTATTTTATGATACTTTCATTTCTATTGGCCAAAAAAGGTGTACCATATAATTACACTCTAAGTTCGATGTTAAAAGTGTAAGTATTTATAAGAATCAGGCAAAATGGGAAAAACTGAAACATGCATTCAAAACCCCACCGATCTGACAAAGAAGTATCACTCAAGGATACTTTCTCTATTTGAAAAGACCATTATTTGATCTCTGCATCACTGGCTTTGCTCAGAAAATTTTCAATAGTATGTTAGAAAAATGAAGTTTTTGACAGAGTTAATTATCTACCCTTGGAATGTTCATTTTCAGTGCATTTCAATGAAATTATAAACTCAATGGTCCAGCATGATTTGGAAAATCCTGTCTGTTTTCCTTGATTCTGATGGTGCAAATAACAAAATTACATTACCAAAATAATGCTTTTTTTCCATATCATGTTTCACCCACTGCTTATTATTAAATGCTATTATATGTATGATTGGTTGTTGTTTAGTTTAGATATGACACCATGTGTACCAGGCAGTGGGTGAATCATGGCGTAAATATAAACACATACAAATGTTTCCAAGAAATTTTATTCAAAATGTGATCTGAAGTGCAGAAATGCCATTCATTTCTTTTTGAGGTGTCGGTAATTCGAGGTGTAAGAAGTGCCTTACAATTTCATCATCAAAGGGAGACTTTCCACTATCGATATTCTACTGCAACTTTGAACTCGCTTTTCTGCATCCTCTGACATTTCTAATAATTATTTCTAATAATTCGTCTCCAATTAAGAATGAATGTTTCATTTTTGATGACTTAGCACACATTAGAAGATATATGGGCACGACTAATCAGAATAGCTAGAAATTCGTTTCATCGGCTCTTGAAACGTCACGTGTAAAGCCGATTATCCAATGAGATTAGCGTGGTTTCAGTCCACGTTTAAGTTTCTGTCGGCTCCACTAGCTGAAATAGACCACATAAAAGGTTTAAGACATAATAAAACTTGAGCGCAGATATATTAACATATTTCAGGATATTTTTCTAAGTTTCTGTAATATTGAGTTATTTTTTTTTTGGTGTGTTTTAGTATGCGAATCGGATTGGAAAAATGTAATCATGGCTCATGCTAAATGAATGTTTCATTTTCTCAGTGAGATTTAAAGTAACGACAACGTAATAACTAAGATGGATTTCTAAATATGTTACTCCAACAGTTAGGCCCAGCATTACTGAAATATTACACCTATTTTGAAATTTCCATCTATTTGTCACTTACGTGCGTCATGAAGTTGGATTGTTCACATAAATAAGTTTATCCTGCAAATAAGCTTTCCACTATACAAATGAAGGATGTCAGCTTTATTCCGCCATTGCATAATTTCGTTTCCTAGTTACCTTTTCAGTTAAAAGCAACGTCAAAAACAGGTAACAGAAGAACGATCTGCATTTTATTGCTTATTTCTGGTATCTCGAGATGCTGTATCACAAATGTAAAATCTTTTACTATATAATGTTTTATCTTAACACTTTTTTATCGGTATTTTAGACACAAAAGAGATATTGAATTTAATACTGAACTCAACGTTCTGTAGATGACAAATCTCTATGCTTTTGAATGGTAAACTAGGACCCATTATCGTGATACCACGGATTCACATGACGACACTTACATACCCTAATATGGATTTGACTACAGAGGTAAAAGTATCCAATATATGGTGTAAATAACTTTCCCATTTGTTAATACTGACATTTGAATTTGTTCATCTAATCAAGATTTATAGACGATCACTGGCCAACCTTGCTGATTTTCTCTCATTAAGGAGTCATTTTTGCCCATATTTCAAATGAAAGTAACGAAATATATTTCAACAGGAGGTCCGATCCCCGGGACTCAACACCTTGGATCCGCCATTGACAATTTAAAACGTTCTTATTGGTTAACCAATGCGCTCATTATTACCTTATCCATGCAAGTCAGTACTTGATTCCGTTTTTAAGAATCACTGCATTTTGCATGTCATTACATTTTCTTCCATACATATCACCATGTCTACTTGAGGTGAAACATGTGAACTTTACAATCCATAATAAAATCAGATTACCAGTATGCACGTTATCAATATAACTCATAAACAACCTCTCAAAGATAGTGATAGCGGACAAATATGGCAAACTAAACAAATGTAACCATTTAAGATTATGGAATCCATTTACAAAGAATGGGATTGTTTGACACATTTTGTACATGTTTGGAAAGCCCAATAACGTTTATTTGTAAAATATTTGTCGACTAGTGTTGCCACACCCTTCCTTTAAAGAAACAGGTCTGTGTCCCAGAAAATATATCAGTCTCCGGTTTAGCATCGGGTGAGCAAAACAAATAACAACAACCGAAGTAAAATAAAAGGATTGGAACATTTTGAATGTCAGGGAAAACAACATATTGTAATCCTGGAGACGACTCTTAATCGAAAATTTACAAAAAAAATCGAGATTCCATTCATATTCAGTAAAACAAATATTACCAGGCTCCTAATTCGATATAGTTTATGAACTATATTTTATTGTGTTTGACAGACATATACAACTAAAACTTAACAACTGATGTACAGATATTAACAGTAAGACACACATGTACAATCCACAGAAATGTACATGTAGCAAAACTTGGAACCGACACCATATTTAGCCCAAGCAGCCTTTTTACAGCACCAACAAACCGAACCGTATCGTTTCAGCAATTCAGTGTAAAAATATTTTCTTATGTACATCTAGTTTTATTAGATCAGAGAATGTTTTCTGTTCCCTTAGTTACCGTAATATTGGTACATTTATATATATGGTCCCACTTTAAACAAGTCGCTGTTCATTCTTTTCTCGAATAAGTAATATAAATCTTTCATGAAATTTAAGAATTCTCATATTCGTTTAGAATCAGACGGTGTCATTAGCATTGACATGTGTGCCGCTATTTACATATGTACAAATGTAAACATAAAAAACGTCAGCATAATCTATGACTACATTTTTCACAACAGTCTAATGCTGCCTAAATATATCTTCATTTTTTTACAGAAAATCAAACTATACTAAAGTGAGCACAGTATCATTTGATTCAAGATGTAAATGTCGGAAACACACACATGTACACATATGTTGCATACCTATACATATATTTTCGAGGTGCATAGCGTCTTCGTTTTGTTGATTAAAACTATATTATGAAACGCCGAACAATAAAAATGATATTTTTTAGACAAATTCATAACAATTTCTGTTCGATTTGTGGATTTTAAATCCACATGCAAACGTTCCAGAACAAGACGGAAAAAAACATAGATTTCAGATCTTGCAGGAAAAAGGCTGAATCTGCACCGTTCGTATCGATACTTGTCACTTTAGGTTTTTGTGTTTGTGGTGAGACCGTCATACCCTTGGTATGTACGTTTTCAGTTACATCCGTAGTTCGTTGTCGAGTAGCCCTTTCCTGTGAACCAGTATTAATGATATTCCCGTAAGTAACACTTTGTGACGTAATTGACTTCTGTGTTTTAATTGTGTTAGTGGTAGTAATCGAAGCTGACGGTTTTGCTTTAAGATTTATTTTTGAATATCCGACAGGTTCAAATTTAGTTATTTGTTCCGTCTGGATGGTTCTTGAAGTCGGTACAAAGTTCGCTTTGGTTGTAGGGTAAGTAGTTTCAAAGGCTGCTAAAGTTTGACGTTCGGAGTGTGTTTCCATGACAACTGTTGTCCTTTTTGTTGTGCTGAAAGTAGTAGTTTTTGGGGTTGCTATGGTAACGGAAAACTGTTCAGTACAACTATCGTTTACTTCAGAACAAGCAGCCTTTTTGAAATCATAGTCGTCCAGATTGATTTTTGTACCAGAGTCCTTTTTTTCGCACCAGTTAGAATATAGAAAAGAGTGTGTAACCTTGTCCCTTACCATCCATTGCAAATCACAGGAACACGAAAATATGTTTTTGAAGAATGCACTGGAATTCGCATTGGTTAACAATGGTTCCAGTGACATACATTTGAACATTTTGAACGTATTTTCGTGAACTGCAAAATTGTCAATAGAACCGAAATTGTTTAAGGCATTCACTTCGACTAATCCAAAGTGGCTGTGAGAAATTTGGAATCGCCCAACTTTAGAAATAAAGTTTAGTGCATTTTCACGTACCACAGTGACATTGCACTGTGTCATCGAAAATCCCTCCAGATTTGTAATTTTAGAGAAGCCATCTCCTTGGATCTCACCAATAGACACGTTGTGGAAGGATACGGATTTTATACTCGGAATGTCATTGAAAGCGCCTGTTTCTATTATCCTAATTTGCGATTGAAAGAAACTAATATCTTTTAAAGCATGGCTAATATTTGAAAAAGAGCCTTTCGATATTATCCCAATTTTTCCAAAGTAAATTTCAACTTTTTCCAAATTGGGTGCCATCTTGAATAAATTGGTATGTATCGAGTCGGCTTCCATCTCATAGATAACAATGCCTTCTGTGTCTTTGGGTAGTGACTTTGGAAAATGCTGGAGGTTACCGCAGGACATGATACGATTCAGGCAGAAGCAACCCTGGTAACAACCACCAATCGTAGAGACAACATTCAGAGCCACCAAGACCAGGCTTATCACAAACACTGAAATGGGATCAGTCCTACAGTAATAACCACCAAGTAAATTTTAATTTTCGTATTCGGATTTCATTCTTTAAAGTAGTTCGTTAATATGTGTATAGAAATTAGCGGAAGAATTTGACGTATCGTGCATGTTTATTACACATAAATGTGAAAACCAAGTCTCATCTAACACTGATTTTATTCGGTCATTTTTTAAAATTTTCAATAATGGCTTTCATATTAAATTTAAAATTTCTATCTCCCACAACGGAACAAAAATATAAATGAATAAATACATGTTTTTTTTTCTCACAAATACAACAATCAGCTTAGAGTACACATTTTCAAAAAAAGGAAAAGACATGAAAAGATTAAAGAAGAAACGTTTGCAAAAGAAAGAAAGATTATAAAATAAATTAAGCAACTCACTTTTTCGTTACTTCTCCTCCGAGTGTCTACGGAGACCTTCGTGCTATCGCCTTGTTTATAGATACGTAAGTATATCGTGGTTTGACTAAGATGTTGTTTCAATTTTATCCACTTGAAATGAATAACTTGTGTGTTTGTTACAAAGTAGTCACTTAAGAGATTGCAGTGATTAAGGGGTCTAGTTACGTTTTTTTAAAAAAAACTCTGTTCGATGGCCGAGGAACTGCAGACAATTTCTCAGTGTCTGATTCGCTCTTCAGATAATATAGTCTGTTTAACCATTTAAGGACATCAACTCGGGGGTCCCGAAATTTCTTTTCTTTCAAGGGCAACTACTCCAATAAGGGAATGGTACACATGATGGAACGATTCTATCTATATGTACTTACACTTTTCAAGCACCTAAAAATCGTAAACTCTGGACTTTCAAGGGCAATAACTTTGATAATGGATTGCCACACAACCTCGACCCTACGATGACTTCATAGGGATAGCGAACTTCAATGGTTGAAAGTTTCTTTCTGTCAGTTACGGTTTCAGCTACATGTATGTCGTCACACGATCTGAACCTAATGTGAACTTTTGTATGCCTTTTCTCAAGAATCATTTCAACCTTTAAAAAATTTCTATCTACATGTATTACGGTTTCAAGTTAACATCACTGGATTTGTCATTTTTTATTTGTTATTCAGGGACAATTTTGGTTTTATGAGGGCTTTTTCAACCTTTGAACGTTTCTTTCTATCTATTGTGGTTTTCTAGTTAATAAAAGTCGTAATTTTTTATTCGACCGCAAAAAAAGATGCATATATATTGGTATGGTACTTTTGTTGTCGTCGTCCGTAGACACTAGGATTTCATGCGATAACTTTAATTGTGGTTGACCAATTGTTATGAAATTTTGACATGATTTTACTTACCACATCCTCCCAAGTCAGGGTTTTGAGTCCACCCTCGCTCCCTCAAACCCCTGACAACACTCACTCATATTTAGCTGATATCGTCCAGAGCCATCTAGTGAGTTACCTAAATTTAACCCGGATCCAAAATCCAATCAAATCACTCGTGATAGAAACTCTTCGATATAACTTACAAAATGGCTACATACACATAAGATCATTTTTTCTCGCTAAAGACTCTAAACAGAATCTACAGTTATCATTTTTTGTCATATTGAATAATTTGTGACATTTTACAACTATCAGTTACTCGTATCATTGTTTACATTTCCAAAGACATTTTATGTCAAATAAATTTTCGTTGGTGCTCGCACCCGGAGAAGCAACCAATCGGAATTGGCTGAACTATACCCGCTAAATATGAATGAGTGATGTCAGGGGTTTGAGGGAGCGAGGGTGGACTTGCCAGTAAAAAAAGTTTCTATTCAATTTGTAGTTTGTGACATCTACCGTTTTAAAATAAGGAGCGAACCCATGTAGAATATTTTTTCTTCCGATTTTAATCATTCCTTTTTAATTATGTTCCTTATTTATTTTTTGTTAACAAATTTATCTAGCAGATTTGACGCGTTTTGGATCGTTTTCAAGTTATAAGGGATCATAGGGGCCATGGCACACCCCCTAAAAATTAACTTTTTTATTTTTGGTCCGATTTCATTTTTTTTTCTTGGATTTCCTATGACAATCCCTTCTAGCATTTTTCAATCAGGTTTCATATATCTCTTATGGTTTTCGAATCATAAAGGGTCAAAGGGGCCACATCCCCTTAAAAATCGAGTTTAAAAAAAATTTCAATTTTTTATTGAATTTGCTTTTGAAAATCCATTTTCAGTCAGATTACAACTATCTCTTAATTATGGTTCTCGAGTTATAAGGGGTCATTTTTTATATTTTTTGGCCTGATTTTGAAAACTTTTATTTATGTTTCAAATTATATGAATATAGTGTCCAAATCAGTTGTTGTGTCCGTCCCTACGCTTAAGTATGTCAAAGACTAATATTGTGTCCACACTTGTCCCAACTGTACAGTGTTCGACCACTGAGGTCGTATCATGCTGCACTCTGCGAAGTTTTTTCTTCCTTTTTTGTGTTACATGTGTGAATGTAGAATACTTACTAGTGTTTCCCCCCAAAAAATGGTAATTTTAGCATTTTGAGGGCACCCACCTGTCACAAAAAGTCATAATGTGTTCACCCTATAAGTATTCCAGCAATGCTAGAGGTTGCCTGGCAAGCTATTTTCTGACTTGGTGCCATATGGAGGAACAGAATTCCAACCTCTTACGTTGTAGGAGTAACCCTATAAGCTGCAATTAAAAAAAGGAGGAAAAGAAAAACTGTCCTCTCTCTATTTTGATGTTGAAAGTTTCATTAATAGAAGCCAATACTATATGTGCTAATCAGTTTAAAATCATTAAATCTTCAATAATTTTATATGATTTATAGGTTTGGCGTACTGGGGCACATTATAAAATTCATGATGAGGGTTGCATGGTGCAGCAGTATGCTAAATTGGTCTAGGTAAATCTGTAAGCAACTTAATAGTGTCCAAGCTGGTCCAATAGAAAGTGGTATTATAGGGCACTTTTTTTTAGAAAGTTTCAACTTTCAAGATCAAAATTGTAAGATATTGCAAAAAACTGAAGATCATGATCCCAAATAAGCACCAAAATCTGTGAGTCTCACAGGGAATGCTGAAAGTTGAAACTTCAAAATCCACGACTCTGAGTGGCTCTCACTTAAAATGCCTGAGAGTTGGCACTACTGCTAAAATATTCCTTTTTAATGTTTGTCTTTGATTACATCAAATTGGTTCTTGTGGACAGACTTTTCTTTTGAGATTACATTGATATACCTGTTAACCTCCCATATTAGGGTGGGTGGGTGGGGGGGGGGGTTGGGCTTCCCCAGTATTAATGAACAATTTAAAATCTCCCAAACTAAAATGTAAGATTTGTGAAAGGTTTCTGGTTAAAACTACTATATGTTCTGTAAAAAAATATACGTAAAAAAATGGAATAATTACAAATAAATTGAGCCAAAGTTATCATGCAGGTATGGAGTTATTTAAGGGGTTTCTGCTACTGGAACATTTCCTTGGCTTAAAAATATATTTTGTTAAGGATGGTTTTAATGTCAAGATTATGTTAATCTAGGTCATGAATCTCGTGTTTATTAGTCTCAGGAAGTTTTAACTGATGAACTTTCTAGCCTTGAATTGTTATCTACATTGAAAGTATTTTTAAATTTAAGAAGAATAGAATGTCAAATTAATTCATTTATTCATTTTGTTTCTAACTGGGAAATAATTATAAAAGTAGGTTTAATAAGTGTGAAAATTAGCCCTGTTATAATGATGTATAATTTCAAATTTATTTTAGATTTATTATATTAACTAGTACATGTGTTCTTATTTTAAAACAACGTTCAATTGCAACCCATGCATGTAGTAGCAGAAAAACTGAAGATGGAAGTAATGAAAAAGTTGAGTTTGTGAACATTATTGGAAAACTGTATAGATGTAATATTTTGCAGTATCATTCTGGCACTTTTTATATTACAGATTGTAAATTATGTATTTCAGAATTTTGTTGTCAATGTAACAAATAACAGGCCCGAAGATGGTGTTAATGAACCTGCTCCTTTACTGTAAATAGTACTGTACTCACCAATCAGACAGGGAAATGAAACATTAAAAAGTAAATTGAATGCTTGGCAATCTGACAGTAAATTCTCTGAAATGTCTATGTACATATAGTATTGAAAGCGTGTTTATTAAAAACAAATATAAGTTTAGCAAATACACATGTCGTGCAAGTAGTGTTGAACTATACTGACAATGTACATGCATGGTGCTATATTTCATACTTAAGATAACTGCAATGACCGTGGTCCTTATCATATCGCAGGGAATGTGATTGACAGATAAATGTTAGTTTCTGTGTTTCCTCTTTTTTTATCTTACCTGCTCAAAGATGGTATAAAGATTGATCACTAGGAGGTATTTAGTATTTAAACAAACACATGTGGACGTATATTGGTATGTCGTCGTCCGTAGACACTTGATTTTCGTACTATAGTTAGAGTATTGGCAGGTTGATCTTTATGAAATTTTCTAACAATGTTCCAAATCACAAAAGGTAGATTGATATTAATTATAGGGGTTATGGGCCCAACTATTTTAGAATTAGGGGCCAAAAAAGGCCTGAAATAAGCATTTTATGGAATTTAAATACAGTTGTATATATAATTCCAATAAAAGCGAGGGATGTCTATGATATTGTTCCACAGTATTTTATACCACCATTAGTCAGATTTGGATTGAAATTTGGGGTAAAGAATTTGACTTTAAGGAAATTGGAGACCATGAAAAAGGGGGACCCAGAAACATGCATTTCTCTGTTTTCCAGATAATAACTGGACTTGTGGTGAAATAATCTTTTTGAAATTGTATTACAAGGTGCCATACCAGAAAAAGGAAGACTAGGATTGATGAGTTGGACTGAGACTTGAGATAGGTAAGAAATTCAATATGGGGTCACAAGCATTTTTTTTTCTGATTTCTTGACAATAGCTTGGTTACTTTTGGTCCTATTATGATTTTTTATTAGATTCCTCATGAAGATCCTTGCCAGTGTTATTCAATTAGATTTCAGATATCTTATGGTTTCCCATTTATTAGGGGCCAAACAAAAAATGGACTCTTAAAATATTTTTTGTGTGCGATTTTGAACTGTACAATGTGTGTCCCCTTGAAAATGATACTGACATCTTTTGTTATGGAGTGATAAAAATATCTTTTATGAAACAAATTTTCTGATACTGCTTGTGATAAGAGTGGTAGATTTTTTTTATAAAAAGGATTTAAAGACTGTGATAGTGTGATAGAAATATTTTATTTTAATAAGACAGATTTTCAGACTGCTGTGATAAGAGTGATAGAAATATTTCATTTTTTATAAAGCAGATTTTTAGACTGTTGTGATAGAGTGAGAAATATCTTTTTTTATAAAACAGATTTTCAGACTATGTTGTGGTAGAGTGATAGAAATATTGTTATAAAACAATTTTCAGTCTGATGTGATCAGGGGCGGATCCAGGATTGGGCACAATTAAAATTTCGCCGAGCGGAACGAGGCGAACAAATTTTTGAAATATTCTTCTATAGTGGGTGCAACGTAGATATCTTTTGTGGTAAAAGTAGCGAGATATTTAAAGTTTCAACCTAAAATCGCCTATATCTACCCATGACAACCCATGCTTTTCAATTTTTTTTTTTTGGGGGGGGGGGGGGGAGGGGGGCGCACGCCTGAATGCGCCCCAGGTGACAGTGTGATAGAAATATTTTTATAAAACACTCTCAGACTGTTGTAGTAGAGTGATAGAAATGTATTCTTTTATAAAACAGATTTTCAGACTGCTGTGATACTGTGACAGAAATATTGTTTTTATAAAACAGATTTTCAGACTGCTGTGATAGTGTGACAGAAATATTGTTTTTATAAAACAGATTTTCAGACTGCTGTGATAGTGTGATAGTGTGATAGAAATATTGTTTTTATAAAGCAGATTTTCACTGTTTATTACATGTACTTATTTAACCAAACTGTGACAAACTTTTAAATCACATATACACACAGGCTGTCTTTCCATCTACATTTTCACCATATAAAAAGTGTTTTGATGTCAATCAATGTCAAGTGAATCATATGAAATAAAAAATAGGACTGTTACTTGAGTATCTTTATTTTTAAGACATGATAGTCTGAGATGGTGAACATTCTTTCAATCATAGCTGTGAGTATCTTATCAACAGATCACAAACACATCTATATCATACTATACAAATATAATGCTTTTGTTCTTAAAACAGTTACTAGCATGGCTAATATAGACATAGTTTTTGCAACTTTGAATAACATTCTACCAGCCAATACACAAGTTCTTTAAAATCCCCCCACACAATGTATGTGTATATATATATATATATATATATATATATAGACACACACACACACACACACAAGTTCACAACAAAATAAAACTGTTAAAATATCCATGGAGACACCAGACCGATTCTATATTACAGACCATTATAGGCTGCACAATTTTCCCCCTAATGTAATGTGTAGCTCATGATGCTTTCAGGGAGGATAGGAATTTTTTCTGTGTTGAAAGTGAAGTACGTAAGTACTGGTGAGTAATTTTTATTAATAGTCATGTTTCATATTAACAATGACATAAGCTCTCATGAGCTCTCATAATGACTTATTCTGGATGACACAGAATTTTCCTTACAAATTAATTAAATTATGAACAGATCAATGATTTGTTTCCCTTTGTTTTAAAGTTTCTAGTGTTACCTATATGATTTATTTCATTCCTATCATTTCAGTAAATTACAAATTAAGATTCAATTTTTGGAAGTCTGTAATAATGGATGAAAATTGTTTGGAAATGATCTTCCATGGACACTCTCTTAAATTTTAAAGGTTCTTCACAAATCCTCAAGTTCAAAACTCCACAAAGCATCAACATTTTGACAAACCATGAAAATGGAAAAATACAGAGATGACACAAGACAATACATAGTAACCTTTCAGGGGTTCAACTTCACTTTCACAAGAATGAAAGGTCCTGGTGTCAATTTCATAAAAAGTCGTAAGTGTAAAATTGATTGTACATAATGACGTCACAACCTAAAATAGCATTGTGAGGTCATAATTTACTATCACTTTCACACTTATGACTTTTTGTGAAATCGATGCCTGGACTTTTGCATGTTTAAAACCGAAGGTCAACTTGACGACAGCAAAAGTCAATTAAAAGGGTTGAAGGTCTAAGACCCAGGTAAATGAGATTTTACAGTTCCATGGTCTGAAATTAAGAGTCTCTGACTTCAGACCACCACTAATTTGAACCTCTGCTTTGTCTCAACTTTTCATTAAAAATACTTACTGTGAAAGTACTATTGTTGGAGGGTACCAATTTTCGTGGCTTTTGAGGGCAGGCAAAACCACAAAATTTGGTTTCTTCCCTTACCTATGAATAAAAGTACTTTCACAGTATGTGAAATAGTAAATATAATGACATGAATTATTCATGAGAATAAAATTGATATGATATTTTTTTCGGAAAGTATTGAGATTAATTTTGATTATATAATGCCTGATACGTTACTTCTACTGCTAATGATTCTAGAACTGAACTACAACAAAGAACTTTCTTTATAATAAAATAAACTTTCAATTTAAAAGATGCATGGAAAAGAAAAAAATAGGAACAGAGCTTCAGTAACTGCCTATACAGGGTCCGAAATACATATGGCTGAAAATGTTGTCTGAAATGATGAACATTATATAAAAGTGATTGTTTGAACTTGAAATGTGAGTCAGAGCTGGTGTTCTAAGAATATCACATATTCCCATTGGCACCATCCATACTGACATGCTCATTACTAAAGTACAAGTCAAATTACCAACAAACATTCATTTTTATGAAAACATGAATGAAAGAAAGTTATAGTGAAACAAAATGGCATGTGCCTCCCACTGCCTGGGTCTCCCATGGACATCATCTTAAAGCAATACATATGTCTCACAAATTTAAGGGAGAATAAAATATTTGAGTATAAATTTCACTGGTATAGGTAAATGGATTTCAAAAGTGAATATTAACTGTTACCCTGATTCATCAAGACTATGTCTATAGCCCAAAAATGTTTATGGCATACATGTATATAGAATTCACTGGTATAAAAATATGGATTTCAAATGTAAATGTTACTACTGTGAAAGTACTATTGTTCATGGGCTACCAATTTTCGTGGTTTTCATGGGTAGGCCAGACCACAAAATAAGGTTCCCAACCAATAAGAGATTCTCATTGATGTGTATATTGAAAACCTCAAAACCACAAATTAAAGAATCCACGAACTTGTGTCGCTACCCTAATCCATGAAAATTGGTATCCACAAATAAAAGTAGTTTCTCAGAATTACAAGACTATGCTTTTACAAAAGGACTAGAGTAAGAAAGGAACTTGCAGCAAATTTTAAAAAATCTATGACACATATCGATTTATCTGGTACATTAATATTGATTTCAAATGTGCACATGAAACTTTTGACACTTATTCTGAATCATCAATATGAAGGCTTAAAACATACATGTACTTGAGACTCAATGTTATAAAAATTTCTATAAAATTCATGTATAAAGTATTTTTACACAATTCACACTAGTAATTGTAAAATGTACATTACTACATTTTTATAACAGGACTAGAAAAATAGTGAGCAATAGGTCAAACGACGTGTGTATACATGTATAATACTTAACCTACATGTAGATAAATAAAGAAAAGTATAGTTTTTGAATATTATGAGTTCTCCAACTGCAACAGCCAATACTAAAAATAATCTTATTCTGTGTAATACAAGGCCAAAAAAAAAAAGAAAATATGTGTATTTTGTGTCACCTGCTTGAAAAAAAATAGGGTCAACAGGTTGAATTTTAAAAAAATATCCACCAAATGCCATTTTGTACAATAATTGTGGGTTCGGTGACAGATCAGGGATAAAATTCCCGGCAATTGAAATTTGTACTATAAAAAGTTTAGGGTCAGGGACAAAATTTAGGTTTGGTCAGGGTACAGTTAACACACATATTTGTTTTTGTTGGCCTAATACACCTGCAAAGATTTAACATAGGTTATTTCATGATTACATGGGTGAGAAAATTTTAATTAAAAGTAAAATAGTACTAAAACAAGTAAACTGAAATACACAGAACTGTGATGTATTTATATTTTCAAATCTACAAGACTACACTTTAATACTTGCACTTGAATTTTCAAATGTAGAAGTAAATACCATTGCATTAGCTGTTACTTGACTCAAAATCAATATAAAGAACAGGAAACAAATATAATAATCAAGTATGAGTTAGGCACAGCCAACAACCAAGCTTTTTCTTACATTGGTGGGAGGTTTTTGGTTAAAATATGTATATGTTCTAAATACTAAAAATTTGAAATTTTACATAAAAAAACTTTGCTTTTATGCAAAACTCTCCAACATGAGATGATGTCAATAGGAGAGGATCTCCAACATGAACTGTTCAAAAGATAAACAGGTATGCAAAAGCCCATTTAAAAGCTTGCATTCATAACAGTATACAAGATAAAATAACTGAAAAAAATACAATTTTCTCATGAACATCAAATCCATGGTTAATGAGATTCATACATGCTTTAACAGAACAATAACAGATAGGTTAAAATTGCAAAATTATATGTTTATCACAGAGCAAGACTGAATATCAGAGAATAAAATATGATACATATGTATGGTTTAGGAAATGTCATTAAAATAATAAAATTTGACGAAATTTTTCACCTAACCATGATTTAATATAATGACATAAAAGGTTTAAAATAGATAACCAACTTCCTCACTATAGAGTAGGAGAATTATTCAACAAATAGAAAGGTCAACTAAAACATTATCTTGGTTCTCAGGCCTCAAATCAAATTTTGACCAACAAGATCACTTCAAAGTCATGATTATAGGGGAAAAACACAAGACTTGAGGCAATTCTCAAATTGAGAATTTTTTTTTATATAACCCAGGGCCTGGCCTGAGAACCAAGGATACATTGTCTAGGCAATGACACAAAGTAAAACATCAACAAAAAACATAAAAAGCATCTAAAACACAATACTGCAAAAAAATATCTACTCTAAAATAAAATAAAATCCTAAAGTATGGCCTTCATCATAAACCTGATGTTACATTGTAGAGGAAGGAACCCGATTCTGTAGTATTCAGGATCACTGTTGTGTTTGAAATCATGCCAGAACATGTTAGAAGTTCAGGAGTCTCTACAACTAACAAACCTGTAAGGAAAAACCAGCATGTATAAAAAACATTCAGTTCAATATAAAGTATTGGTATTATAAACTTGTTTTAACAATAGTTTAATTTGTTTATGCCTTCTGTACTGTACATGCTGACATCAAACAGATGACTTTCACATTCACTAAAATTCTAAAAAAAATTCTTCCATTATATCGAGGTCAACTTGGGTCAACAGGCATAAGATTGAGTGACATTTCGTAAGAGAACAGAAACTATATTTAATTACTACAAAGAATTTTTAAATTATACATAAACTGTGAAAGTATTATTGTTCGTGGGGTACCAATTTTTGAGGATTCCGTAGGTTTCATATACCACAAAATTTGGTGAAAGTTGTCTATTGCACAAGTTGTCGTGCCTACTATTACAAAACCCCTATTAAGCAGGAAGCTGATATTGGACAGCAACCAAAATTACTTTCAACATATGCCCCATCTATATAAAGCCACATATCACATTTGTAATCAATTGTGAGACAATATGATGAATTTTCAATGGATGGAATAATGGACAAATGGTTGGACAGCAAGGCAATTCCAATATACCCCTTCTCTTTGAGTGGGAATATAATATTGGTTTAAAGACCAATTACTTTGCTAAACAGGGTATTCAGACACTTTAAACTAACTTATTATTTATATGTACCTAATTTTCCCTGTGTAAAAATGTTTTTGATAATTCACACTGAAATAAACTTGGTAATTTCACTCTGACTTTCTCCCGCCAAAATGTCACAACACAAATAATAATGGAGGAAATCATATAGAATAATCAATTGTTTATTGTGATTAACCAAAATTTAATGAATGAATTATGAGTTAACTTGTACTTGGATCTTGTCGAACAAGTTCCGCACACAGGTAAAATTCTAAGCTTTCTTCGGCACTTGTGGTCATATTTTGGCTATTCACACTTTCCAATTAATTATCCTATTATTATCACATGTATGTTGACATTTTTCAACACATGAAACAGTCAATTTATACATGACTCAAAAAACCAAATAAAAACCTTCACTTCATTTATTATAATACATGAAGTTTTCTTATATCACTCCACTAACATTACAAACATGTGAAAACTAAAATCTAGTTCTGACATGATAACATTTTTTGCCAAATATGTTTTCTACTGTATAAAAGTATGACTACACATACCTGCAACAGAAGCTGTGATAAGACAAGCTATAATCCCTCCTAGTAAAGCCCTTAATACTACCTGGGCCAGATCACTTCTCCTCTCAGGGGCCATGGAGCCCAACACACCAAGCTGCATACCCAAAGAACCAAAGTTAGCAAAGCCACACAGTGCATACGTAGCAATAACTTCTGATCTTACCTAAAATATATTATGCTTTATTAACTATCTGGAAACATAGAACAAATTTCTTTTGAACTGATTTATTTAGAGTTCGTTTCTTATTTTTTGAATAATTTTTTTTTTAAATAACCTGGTTTGCAGCAGTTTTCACTTATACATGTGGTTTATGATAAGTGCAAACTGGTCCAAACCTGTTCAAAACTTAGAAAAATTAATCTTTATAATTTAATTCTTAATGGATTCCATCCAAAATATTTAGAACGGATTCATAATCAAAATGTTTCTTTGTTTAGAATTATTCAGGCAGGATTTCATGAGGTCAACAAACAGCGGATTTTGGCAAAATCGCAAGTAAATATACTGTAAAAAAATCTTAACAGTATAATCCAGATAAAATTGTTTTAGCATATCTAAACAAAATTGAGTCTTTATGTAGTTGTTTCTGCAACTATTACAACTGCAGACGACCAACTATCAAGGGAGGTAACTGGTTATTATTTTATAACTAATGCAATCTACTTGAGTTAACAGTCCTTAGATTTTAATTTGCATATGGCCAGTCTTCGAATTCTTGTATGTGCATAGTACAATACCAACCTATATAGTCCCTGAACCGATCAACGCAACTATATGATGGATTGATGACAGATGATTGTTTGCTGACGGATTGATAAGTAATGACTGGTGACTGATCTGATTGCAGTTGTGTTTTGAAAAATGACTGATGAACGGTTCATGTAAATTTCAGAATTTGTATTGAAACAAATCAAATATACTACTAAATTAAATTTACTGTAAAATTAAAGAAATTAAATCCATGTATTGTATTTGTTAAAAATAAAACAAATGTAAAATAAAAAGTAATTGTATTGATGTTTGAATTTATTGCATTATGTAAATATGTGGAAAATTAACAGACGAAACAACAGAATCCGTAAAATATATTGACTGTTCTGTGGTCACGTGATGTGATCACTGCTTTAATGGATCAGTTTGACAGATGGATGACTGACCAATCACAAATTTAGTTGCATGGACCACTTCAGGTACTGTACAGTAGTAAAGTACAAAACTAACTTACCGACAGATATTGACCAAAACATGACTAACTTACCGACAGATATTGACCAGTCCATGCCTGTCTGTTAAGACATATAGCCAGCTAACTTACCGACAGATATTGACCAGTGCATGCCTGTCTGTTAGATATATAGCCAGCTAACTTACCGACAGATATTGACCAGTCCACGCCTGTCTGTTAGATATATAGCCAGCTAACTTACCGACAGATATTGACCAGTCCACGCCTGTCTGTTAGATATATAGCCAGCTAACTTACCAACAAATATTGACCAGTCCACGCCTGTCTGTTAGATATATAGCCAGCTAACTTACCAACAGATATTGACCAGTCCACGCCTGTCTGTTAGATATATAGCCAGCTAACTTACCGACAGATATTGACCAGTGCATGCCTGTCTGTTAGACATATAGCCAGCTAACTCCTTGTAAGCTAGGAACTCATTTAAGAATGTTTTCATCCCAATAAGTTCTCCAACAATACCAGCATCCTTCCAATCAACCCCCATAAGATAAGCCAGAGGCATCAACAAATAGGAACAGATGATCTACAAAATAGCAAAATAGATGGTCAAACAAGGTTACCCTAATTTATCAGATTAGTATTCTTTTTCAAGTTTTTTGAAGTAATTTCAATTATAATTTCGAAGTTTTTTGTATTCATATTTTTTTTTTTTTTTTACTAAATTAATGTTTTGAATTTCCAGAAGTCACAAGGATGTACAAATAAAAAAATTCTTTTTATCAATCCTTTTTTCCCAAATATCAAAGAAACAAAAAAGGTCATTTTTGCATTTCATGGTCAATAATTCTTACACATGTAGGAGTAATCATAAAAATTCAACCAAATGGAGAATTACTTTGAACTCTTAATGCTGAAGAAGGATGGTTACCTTTATTTTTCTGTATCTCTCAAGCGTTTGTATTATTTACCATAACTTCAGATAAATTAAAGACTTCACCTCCAACCCCATCCCCATGTTTTACTTATTTCTATTTGGGGTCAATTTGTTGTAACCACAAGAATTTGAAATATCAGAAACAATTTATTTGGTGAGCTAATAAAGAATTACAAATTCAGAAATGATTGTATGAATTAATATTGAGTGATTGTTGTTAAAGACCTATTTTAACTTTTTTTCCAATATTAAGTAAAGTTCATCTTTGAAAATGTGAATGATTCAATAAATTTTGTAAATACAATAGATCAATAGTTACATTTTCTTACAAAGGATATCCAAATTTAAAAAAGAATTTTTTTACCGCCAACAAAGAGAAAAATAAAAAAAACATAGCATCTCCTCTTCCCATGTAGATATAAATGGAACAGCCCTAAGAGAAACATTTGTGAAATAAATTATTATAAAAGTGATGACTGGATGCATATAAAGGGCATGAATCACTAGTTCACTTCATTGAAAATGTGCTATGGTCAACACTTTTACAAGTCGATGAAACATAAAAAACAAAACATCCATTCTTAAATAAAATTTTAAGAGTATGTAATAGTGTAGCAAACAATTATTATTACAAATTCAGTCCCAACAATAGGAACAATCTCTATTGAGTTTTGCCAATGTTACTCACCTGAAAAGATAATGCTGGGATTCCAACAAAACTGCCAAACCATGACAGAACCGCATTGACAAACTCCAACATGGCAATGAAAGCAATCAGATTTGCGGCGATGTTTGCCACCAGTTTTATTGACGCTGATGCGCCTGCTGCAGCAGCTTCAAGTATATTTCTTTCTCTCCTGAAATTATAATAAGGTGAAGTCAAATGATTGATGAAAACTCCCTTAATCATTCCATACAGAGAAAAAATTTAATTTCCGTGAAACAAAAAGTTATCAGACAGCGATGGCAACTGATATCATTAATTACGTATACCCATCTATATAAAGCCACATACACAGCCATGGCAACTGGATATCATTAATTACATATACCCATCTACATGTATATAAAGCCGCATACCAAATTTGAAATCAATCCTTCTATTGGGAGACATATAATTGTGAGGAAATTCACCATAATGACAAAGCCATTCCAGTGTAATAACACTGGTTACATTTTTGTGGACAGATGCACAGAAAGACGAAAATAAACATGATCACCATTAACTACCTGCAGAGCAAGGGAATAGTGAAATGCCTCCTGATAGACCCTAAATAATTAGTAAGCAATACAAATCAACATAGTTGTTAAGTCTCCCACTTTTGTCAGTGGTCTCCCAATATTTCACTAAAAGTTCAACAATCCTGCACCTACATGCCCTTTTCAAAACGAGAGATTTAGCTGCAATCAGAAATTTCTTCCTTTTTTTTTAATTTTCCGCTTTAAATTATAAAAACAATTACTTCATTTCATGTCAAAACAATTGATCTTGAGCCTGTGATGAAGAACATTAACTGACTGCAATTGTAATATAGAGAAATATTGCATGTCACCTTTCAGCAAAGGGGATATCACAAGAAATTTTAGTAGATAAATTGGATTTAAAGATGTTAGCTGCTCATGTTCCACCATTCTGAATCATTCTTACTTCTTTGGGGTTTTTAATATATAAAAGATACTATGACAAAACCTATTGAAAATCAAGAGAAATCATTTTCTTGTCAAAATAAGCAGGCTGACCCATCAACTTTTTACCTTACATTGTTCGTCCATGAAAGATCTTAAAAAATTTCACAACCCTATGAAATCCTTGTTTTTCTTAAACAGAGAGGTGAACTTCCTTAAGGTCAAATAAGGTTTGTAAAACAGTAAATGTAAAATATATTGCAAAAACAAATCTCTGCAAATCTCCTGCTTTAAGAAATTTTTGAGAGAATTTTTGCAGGTTAACACCAATGCCAAATAAAGGTACTTTCACTATGGACTTACTCTTCTTCCTGTCCCAAGTGACTTGTCTTTTTAAGTTGGCTCTTCTCTGTCTCAGGGTACAGCAGTTTGGATACAGCTAAAGCACAGGGAGCATTCATCACTGAAGCACACAATAAATGCTCTGCTGGAACCTAGAATATAAAAAGACTGTCTAAGTTTTTTTTATTTCTTAGATCACCAGGAGCAAGGCTTTTTTTTTAAGATGGTTTTTGCATCCCAAAAATTGTATTGGCTAATCATTAAGAGATGAATCTATTTTTAAGTAGCACTCCAGACAAGAATCATGCAAAATGCAATTTATGGTTGGAAAGTCTACCTTATTTTTTTGTTGTTGATATTTTGTTTAAAATGGTATAGTAAACAGAATGTTACATGTGGTTTTTTTGTTTAACCCTTGTTCTCAGGTGATAAAAATTGTATAAAATGTACAGTAGAATTCAAAATAAAGGAGAATATCTCTGTATATAACACTGAAATACAGTAGAAACAATTGAATTTTTGGCAAGAATTATTTCCAGAGAACAGACAGACTAGTATGATTAGTTATACATTTCATGATAAAGACCCATAATGAACTTTGTAACAAAATAAAATATGTAGTCTTTTATGGGAGGTATCACATATTACAGAATTTGAATGATTCTTACAAACACTTCTTGTTAATATGTACATGTATCTTACCCCAAATGATATGTAAGCAGCCAGAACACCACCTGCAATAGTTGCAAATCCTCCAGTCATCACGGCATGGAGCTCTGAACAAGTCATCAAATGTAAAAATGGACGGATCAAAATTGGTGCCTCAGTCTGAGAAGAAAGTAAGAGAGGAAAGTTCAAATACAAAAATACTTGTATTTATTAGTGTTTCTAGATTTAGCAATGATTCTTTCTATGAGTGACTACCAGTTACTCACTGAAGATCAGTGATCAGTGCAACAAAACTTAAAAAATACTGAGAATCTTTTTAACCTCCATGGTAACCCCAATTGAAGCCTTAAGATTTCATGACATCAGAAAGAGTATGTTCTCAATTTTTTTTTTATATTCCATTGAAAAAATTCCAAATTCTTAAATGAAAAAAATAAACCAAAACAAAAAAAACAATAAGGTTATTTTAAATAGAGAACATACTTTTGTGTGTCAATACTTTATTAGACAGGTAGGTTTTTGTCATGCACTCTTTAGGTTTTTGATTTTTAAAAAGATAGAATAAAGTTCCATAGAAAGAATACTAGGGGAAAATGTATTTCAAGTAGAACAAAGAGACTCAGCACTTGTGGATAATTATGTAGCCTCTACCATTTTTATTTTTTACCAAGCAATCTTAACAATCCTAACCTTGGCCTGTGAATAATTATGTAGCCTCTACCATTTTTATTTTTTACCAAGCAATCTTAATAATACTAAACTTCAACTCAGCTGGTGCTTCTAGAAAAGCAAGAGGACCCTAATCCTTCCAGTGCACCTGGTTCTTACTCCTATTTTAATTGGAGTTCGAGTTGCTCATTTACCTTTTTTCCTTGAACATGTTTTTTTTTTGGCTATTTCATGTCATGTGTTTTGATTTTCACTGTCCAGTCTTTATTCATGGAGAATCTTTTTTATTATTCCTTCAAAAGTTTCGTAAGGAAATACGAGTACACCACTTACCTGGCCAATAAATATATTCCCTGCAGCACACAGAGATTCAGCAGCTGTTGTACCTAGTGTTACTCTCATTACCCAGGCTATTTTACTAATCACAACCTGCATGGCTCCTATGTAGTACAATACAGAGATGGCACAGCTAACATATACAATCACGGGTAACACCTATAATACCAGAATCAATCATCTATGTATTAATATATGCAAAATGTTAGTAGAAGACTATTGGCAATGTCTATAAATAAACTTTTAGCACTGAGATATGTTGCCTGTTATATATGTTTTTCAAAATTTGATAGTGATGTTAACAATTATATATTCCATGGACTATTATAATATTCATACAATCATTTATAACTGCTGGGGTAAGGCAGTGAATGTGAATTAAGGGGGGCATGTGCTTTTTATCACATTCCTGCTGAAAATGTCCCATAAAAATCAGAATTTTTTACAAAGAATGTTAATGAATGGCCCACTGAAATTTTGAAGATTATTAAAAATGGCCCATTCTCAACATTGTAATCCAAATCACTGGTATAGGTAACACAAATATGGAACTGAGGTGTAGTAATGCACAGGTGATCCATGCTTAAATGAGGTAATCAGAAAACAACATTAAAATTTAACATAAACACAGACACTGGAAAAGCAATACCTAAGTCTCTTCTTCCTTGACTTTGGTGCAGGCCAGTCAAAAAATGACATGATATACAGTAGTCATGATCTAAATACATATGTATTGTCTAATATATCTTAAGGAGGTAGTCCTAGGGTAAGGGACATAACTCATGAAATCAGTGATATGTTTGTATCACATTCAATTTCATTGAAGTCTTTCAACCTTTCATTTGAAACAGAATGAAATCAGTCCAAGTTACTTTGATGCTTACATGAGATGGAGTGATTGATTGATATATGGGGTTTAACACCCGAGCAGCAATACTTCAGCTATATTCGGGCGATGAATATGAAATGGATGATAAAATGAAAAATGGGGTGGGACACAAGGATAATGGGTTTGACAAATTATGATTGCCACTGGAAATAGGGAGAAGGGGGTAGGGTCAGGCAATTTAGCCTTCTGTGGCCGAGTTCTATGGTTCCTACTCCGGGAGAATACCACATAATGGTTCTTTAATGTGCGAGGAACGTGGCATCTTTCCCAACACGGTGCATCACTACGGTTTGCGGTCAGGTTTTCCATATTATGGCCTGACAACCCCAGCATGCTACACGGCAGGGGTACCCTGTTCCACCACCTGGGGCACACAACCCAGTTGCTCTGTGGGCAAAGCGTCCTAGCCCCAGGCAAGGGTTCTGAGCACTATTTAGCTGCCTTTTACGACAAGCTTAGCGCTGCTGCGGGTCTATTCTTTTGACACCCGGACCCGCACGGGGCACATGAGATGGATGTAAAATCCTGAATACAAATGTTCCAATGCTTTGTACAAGTTGTGTCCCTAGGTCTACCTCCTCAAGTGATCATATCATGGTTATAATAGAAGGTGGTTTTTACTTACAGGCTAATTCATTATAGAATGCACTCCATAGGAATATTTTAATCATATTTTTGTAGATGATTATTGCTGAATACAGGTGGTGAAAAAGTATAAGTGTCATTCAGAAAACATGGATTTTTTACTTAAAACAGCCTACAACTACAGAGGTGTAGTAGTGTGCTTGTAAATAACTAACCTTCATGGCAAAGATATGGTCTGTGTACTTGTCACCAAACACAAACTGGGACCCTTTATCTGTAAACATCAGGAAAGTCTGTACCTGTTTCCCGAGAAACTCAAAGATCTTGTACCCAACTTTAGACTTCAGAATGAAAGCAGCAAAGAAGAATTGAAGGGTAAATCCACCAATAACAGGTCTCCAGTTTATCTGAAAATAATAAATAGAAATTTGTTTTAAATACATTTATATCTCAGGGATGTCAAAAAAAGCTGTCAACCTGCAAAATAGGATGGTTATTCGCTCATCTTTTGATGGCTACTCTATTTTCAAAAATGGGTGAACACTAGCAAATCTTTCATCTGTTTACCTGCTACTTAAAATACTACTGACATCCCAGTATTTTTGTTTAGATTTAGAAACAGCACTGCGTAGAAAAAATTAAAGAACCTTAGTGAGCGCCCTCACATACCCCACACATCCCCATGTTGGATACTCAATTAAATTTGTTTGTAAGAGAAATACATGTAGAAGGACCCAGATAAAAAAAGGAATAAGAGTGTTTTTTAGGCTTTAGACCTTTCTCTTCTAACTAAATTCTGTTACTCAGAATGGTAGTTTCAAACTCCAGGCTGTGATTTCTTTGAGTTTTAGTTAATCCAAAGTAAATATCATCGTAGCAGAACAAAATAGAAACTTGACCTGTAACTTATCATGGTGAACTTATATACCAAAAATCGTGTCATAATCTGCAAGCGTTTAGAAAAAAAAGTCCGAAAAACAGTTATTTCTGTGAATTTAGCTAAGTTCAAGGCCCATAATTTTGGTAAAAATCATCAAAGCAGAACCAACCACAAACCTGTCCTGTAACTTATCATGTTGAATTTCTGTACTATAAATCATGTCATTATCTGCAAGCATGTAGAAAAAAAGTCAGGGAAACTGTTATTTTTGTGAATTTTGCTAAGTTCAAGGCCCGCAATTTCGGTAAAAATCATCAGAGGGGAATGAAAGTTAAACTTGACTTGTAACTTATCATGGTGAACTTACATACCAAAAATACTGTCAATATCTGCAATCGTTTAGAAAAAAAGTCCGAAAACTATTTTTTCTGTGAATTTTGCTAAGTTCGAGGCCTTAATTTTGGTAAAAATCATTGGAGCAAAACGAAAGTTAAACTTGACCTGTAACTTATGGTGAACTTATATACCAAAAATCATGTCAATATCTGCAAGCGTTTAGAAAAAAGTCCAGAAAACTGTTATTTCTGTGAATTTTGCTAAGTTCAAGGCCTTAATTTCAGTAAAAATCAACAGAGCGAAACAAAATGTACACTTAACCTGTAACTTATCATGGTGAAGTTATATACCAAAAATCATGTCGATATCTGCAAGCGTTTAGAAAAAAGTCCGAAAACTTTTTTTTTTCTGAGAATTTTGCTAAGTTCAAGGCCCGTAATTTGGGTAAAAATCATTGGAGCAAAACAAATGTTAAACTTGACCTGTAACTTATCATGGTGAACTTATATACCAAAAATCTTGTCAGTATCTGTAAGCATTTAGAAAAAAAGTCTGGAAAACTGATGATGGACTGACAGGTCAAAAACATTACACCCTTTGCAACTTTGTTGCGTCGGGTATTATAATTAGACCCTTCCTTAAAATGTAGAAAAAAATGGCCAAAGAAAAAAGGGAGGTAATAGAGGACAAATTCCTCTTTATAGAAATAAATACAAATTTAAAGGATGACCTAAGACACGCTGTGAGCATGATTTTGGTCCGACAGGAAGTTAACCTATAACACATAGCGAAGATCTAAACTAGTTCTGCAACTTTAAGAAAAAAATGTCTATCTGTTTAAAGTTCAAATCTTTAAGTTTTGTTAAATAATGAAGAACAATAAATCCTAGTTGATATAAACTGTAAAAGGCATGTATATCTTTAAAAATATTAATATATTCAACTTTGTCCTCTTACAGTGTACACCTGCCACATATTAGATGTAGTTACTTCACACATTAGGCCACTTGAAGTAAGTTATATGAATTTGTGGTCAATTTTCATGACATCAATAAAAGGATAAAATCCTTTTTTTTGTACTTTTCTATTGCCCATTCTCCCCAAATTATGGTGATATGGATGCTTTTTTACATATTGTACAACAAGAAAGAAAAAAATCTGAAATCTCAGTCAGTACTTATTGAATTGGGCATATTCTAACCCAAAACAGGCACAATATATTGTATAAAGTGAACTATTTTTCACAGTTACACCCCTCCATCCTAATATTCAAGCTGTGACACAGCTTTAAATACATGAATAAATAATAATAAAAGCTCAAATGTATTGTTATTTCTGGGAAAATACTACTGATGGGAGGCCAAATTGAGGAGGACAATCCAAGCAATAAAGTTACTACCATTTCATTTTGAAGGAAAAAAAAAGGAATTTGGCTATAGAATTGTCCTTATAAAACACAATAAATCCCTGACAAATTTGTTGTATGGGTCAAGGACAAGATTTGACAGCATTGGCTATGGACCTACATACCTTGGTAGGATGGGCTGAGAAGACAAGTAGAATAATGATGAATACAGCAATTCCTGCCAGAGATATAAGGTTCTGTGGTCTATGTTGTACTGAGGTCACTATCAGGCTAATGATACCAGCTACTACAACAAGGCCTAACAACCTGAAATACATACAGTTCACTATCTGTATCATGAAAATACTTTTCAATACCGACTACTTAGGCAAAACCTATGTAAACAGAAAATGTCCTTTTAAAACATGTCTGTCTATCACTAATGACTTATTGTAGAATTTTTACAAGCGGAAATCGACAGAATTGGAGGTAAACATGTCAACGGTAAGAAGGAATCACAACAGCAAAAATCCTGATTTGAAAAAGTAGAAATTCACTTTTAGGTAGAAGGAAATCATGTCTGCATTCAGACTGACATCTTGAGAAAAAAATTTAGTCCATTTGTCAAGTAACAGTTTTAATTAATATGTGATATATCAATGTGCGGTATATGCATACTGTATATCGAGTCTCCAATATTTATGTGAAACAACCATTTAAACAATTATGAAAATATTTTGCACTTTAATTTTGGCTTTTCCTTTGCAAAAGCAAGTAATGCTGTAATATGAATTAATTTCATATTGATTATAAAATCAGCATTTTCCAGTTTTACTTACATCTACAATGGATAAACATTATAATTCCAAAACATGGATATCATGCTTAATGACCCAGGGATCATAATGTATGCAAGATATTTCACAGAATGGGATAACTGCTATGATTTAGTTTTATGTAAGTGTATCAATACTTTAAATAATTAACATAAAATTAATCAAGAAAATGCTCTATTGCTATGTAAACAAATGCAAATCCTGCAAAGAATAAAAAAACACAAAACTAACCTTACATATTTAAAATTCTTACACTTTGAAACACAGACTTAATGTCTGTCTGTCTGTAAAACACTCTTTGACAGGATTGATGAAAGTTTCTTTAATGTCATCATCAAACTTCTTCCTTATATACCAAATAACAAACAGCCCAAACACAACACAGGTAAGAATGATGAGAGGGGTGGGGTCACGAACCTTGTCCCTCGTACACAAGACAAGTGCAGCGATGAAATATGCAACATATGCCACCAATAATGATATATATAGAACCTGGAAAGATGGAAATGATGATTTTAAGTATACACATACTTGTAAAAGGTGTAATGAACTGTGCTACATTAGCAGATGATATGCTGTTAAATTTTGCATGCATGGACCAGTGGGTTTTAAGGAATACATGTATAAAACATTCACATGCTGAAATAAAATACAAAAATATCAATCATATATATTGCAAATTTTGTATATGCTGTGCACATGTTTCAAGGAGTAATCTCTAATCAGCATTAGAATCAAATATATAGGAAGATCTTAATCCAAAATTTTACTGTATAAAAGAGGTATTCAAAACCCAAACTATTGAAATAGGAAGCCAAATCCATCATCAAGAGATTCTACCATGTTCAATACAAGGAATGAAGCCTCAAGTTTTTATTAAATTTAATTACTTAAGGTCAAGGGTTAAAACAAACTCTCTCCCACTGCCCTGCAAATTTTGTGACAGGGAAGTCAAAATAAAACCTAATTTTAAATGTTTTTTTCCTGTTCAACATAACATAAAGACAAGTAATCTTCACTCCATGCCAGTTCAGTTTCGTCAAAACTTCTTCGCCAGTTGGACAGTGTTCTAATTTCTACCACTCTGAGGTTTATTTGAAATTCCATCAATAATACATTTCTCACAAAAGAAAAAACAAGTAAAACTGTGTATATATTCATGATGTTTACAGGTTAATACATATCAGTTTTAACACTATAAATAGTAACTACTTCAATTCTAGGTCAATATCTAAGGCAAAGAATTATCTAACTTGATTTTTATCGATAACGACTACTGTACCTTTTTGATGGGTTTGTGGTTGTTATTGTAGAATTGTGATACATTGTTGTGAATTTTGACAAAGCTAAGGAAAATGGCTGAACTTCTATCGCTATCTTCTGTTTCTTCATCGTCTACCTGGACGGCTGATTGAATGGCATCTAACAACAAGAAAGCCAATTTCAAGAAATTTTCATGTGATTATTAGTAGAACTAATAAGCACATGATACGTCTGTTGCCCTTTTAACTTGTCCTTATGGTTTTAATGAATTTATATGATCAACTAGAATTACAGTGAGTATCCTCCCCCCCCTCAAAAAAAAAAAGGTTAATATGAGGCTCCCAGAAGCCTGAATCGCCCATCTGGTTGAATTTTGCATTTCAAAGGCAATAAATTTAACAAGAAGTTGTCCAACAATTTTGACTCAAAAAGTCTCTGGTAGGGCTTATCATACGGATCATTTCAACAAACAAAAGTTTCTTTTCATCTATCACCGTTTTCAAGATATTGACTGAAAACTGTTCCTTTCCTACTTTAAAATCATATTTGTAATTTACTACAAAAGTGTATGAATATTGTTTACATGTGTGAGTAATTTGCCTCCATGCTGTCAGTTAGCAGAAAAGGTAAAAATGTAGATTTTCAGTATTTTTTTTCAAGTAAATTTTGTAAAGAATTTCTAGCTTCATTGCACCATTATAATAACAATTTTGAAAGCCTTCTTTTCCAACCTTCGCAATGGTATGCAACTTTCAGGTGTCATTTGTCCTGGGAATTCAAAGTGAAACATTGAAAATTACTTGTTTAACATGTAAAGTAATGGAAACTATAGAAGTGGTTAGTGAGACCTGATCTGACAACTTTTATCCCTGAAGACCGTTGTAGTCCTAATAATAAGGATCATTTCAGCTATTTGAAAGAATTTGGCTAAACCTAACGTTTTTGAAGATATATGCGAAAAACTACTCTCTGACCCCTACACTGTATGTTTTATTTTTAGTAACAGCAGCCATGTTTTTTGACGGATCAAAAATCCCTACATCAGTTCTATGCAGGATAGACCAAGAAACATTTGTACCAAGTTTGGTTCCGGAGATATATGCAAAAATCTGCTGTCTGACCCCTATGTTTTATTTTTAGTAACGGCAGCCATGTTTTTCGATGAATCAAAAATCCCCACTTCAGTTCCATTGGTTCTGATCAGTTGAGCCGTTTCAGAGGAGAAGAGTTTTGTATAATTGTTAATGACGACGGATGCCAAGTGATGGCAATAGCTCACGTGACCTTTGGCCAGTTGAGCTAAAAATGTACAAAAAATTTGGCACTATCAAGACTACCTCAATTTTAAGTAAGTTTGTTGTCTTGATTTTTCACCCATACATTTCTATCTTGTTTAAAACACACTTTTCTGACAAGGTTACCAAGTACCTTTTATATTATTTAGTTGATCATCATAACAAATTGGTCTGTTTTAAACAATTTTTGAACAAATAAAATTTCCTTGGCCGTTTCTGTTTTTTTTTTTAAAGAGTAAAACTTCATAACACGAAAATGTAAAATTTGACATTTACACAAATCGGTAGGGAGCTTACTTCAATAAATATGAAAAATTCATAAGAGTTTCATAAAAGTTAGTGAAAGTGTTCTTGAGTAATTGTGCGAAAACTTCAAAATCTCCATATTTTTAAGTATTAAAATTCATAACATGGAAACAAAAAATCTAAAATTTATAAAAATCAAAAGGAAGCTTACATCAATAGATATGAAAAATTCACCAAAGTTTCATTAAAGTTGTTGAAAACATATTGAGTTATTGTCCGAAAACTTGAAAATCACCCTTTTTTAAGTAATAAAACTCATAACATGGAAACGAAAAATCTGAAATTTATAAAATCGAAAGGGAGCTTATGTCAATAGATATGAATAATTCACCAAAGTTTCATTAAAGTTGGTAAAAGTGTTTTTGAGTAATTGTCCGAAGTGCAGACGAAGAGACAATGGTATACCATAATATGTCCCGTCTTTGAGGAGTATATAAAAATCAAGTCACCAGTGTTTCTGCTAACTCCATTAACCCTAATTTTTTGTGCCTTCTGTAAAGTACTTTCGGCCATATTTTGACAAGCACTATTAAAGTAAGAATTGTCTCAAAACAAACCCCATTTCCATACCTACAGGTCCTAGATTTTTTAGAACATTTATGTAGAAACTCAAGTATTTTTTCTCTGACTAATGGTTGGAAAGAATTTGAGAAAAGTTCAATTTCAGCACTCAACCATGTCTAGATTTATTTGTTACAAGACCAATGAAGAGTAAACTTCTCTACTTAAGCCTTTTCTGAAAATTAACTTACATTTTGTAGTTCAGGTAGTAAAATAAAATCAAGCCCAAAAGATATATAGAAAGTTTTGGAAAGCTACCAATTTGTCATTGACCAAGAAATTTGAAACATTGCTTAAGGAAGTAGACCTAAGGTAAGGGACACAACTCTTACAATTCATTGGAACTTTTGTATTCAGCATGTTACATCAATTTCATTTTAGCATCAAAGTAACTTGGATTGATTTCATTCTGTTTAATTGAAAGCTTTGCGGGCTTTGGTGAAATTAAATATGATACAAACATATCACTGATTTCAAGTGTTATGTTCCTTACCCTAGGTCTACCTGTTTAAGTAAAGAAACAAGTTCATGTAGTATAATGCATGTATCTACATGTATAAATCATACCATTGTCAAAGAACTGTGTGACACTAATAGTTTTGCCATTTGTATCTAACTCTTCATACTTTGGCGGGTAAACTTCAATGTTTCTTGGTGTAGATGATATAAGAACTGGTTCCCCTTTCTCTGAAGCCATAACAATTCTCTAAAACAAACAACTACATGTATAACAAATAATCTGAATAAGTTTATATATTAATAGTTAAATAATAAATGCCAGCTGTGTAAATTTCAATGGGTTGATAATAAGCTCGGAACCGTACTGAGTACAATGTACATTTCCTAAGCAAAACCCAATTAATGTATTGATATTTGTTTTTTTTTTTCAAAACAAATAAAATTATCAACAACCCATCCAAATCAACTTCAAACTGAAATAGATGGAAGTATCTATGAATAGTCTGCTACTGAAATCATGGAAAATAAGTTCATAGACAATGTCTACTGGTCTACCACTAATTTCAAACATGGCCTAAGCTAACACTCTACCAACTGAACTTAAGAAGTACAATGTACAGCTAATATAGCACATGTACATGTGTATTTTACTCCATGTACCTGCAAGAGGAAGACACCACTACATAAGTACATGGTTGCATGTACATTGTATCTAGGCATTTAACATTAAACATTTTGTCATGTTGTTACAGGTTCATGTAATTCATTGATAGCAATGATTATGAAATTTATCCTCAAGTCCATGTATATTTTTTTGTGATCTGAGATTTAAACTGGTTTTCCAGAATACCTGTTCATTGTGTTACAGTACATACAGAGACATAATATAACTAACCACTGACATACTGGTACACCATTCTGTGAGTGGTTACCCACTATTCTCTTAAATTTTTGAATGGTAGGTCATGCCCAACAACTTTCAAAAATAATTTGTAGGAAATTTTAAGTAATAATAATGTTATTGTCTACCATTCTCAGAAGCCTGTACCACTATGTCGGTGATCAGTCATGGCATGTCTCTTTCTGTACTGTAGTGTACCTTTTGGGATTACATGCATGTACATGTACTATAGTGTTACTGATGGTTTTGAGAGGGCATGTATACTCTGACCTTTTTTCCTGACATTTTTCCGTAAATACAATGTAGTTGTAAATGCATGCATGATGTGCCTTCAAATTTGTCTATAACATGCTGATGTGCCCTTTTTCTTTAATGGATTATAGGCAGGGTTTTAGCTAGGATTTTGAGGGCTTTAGTCAGTTTTGCATAGACGATGAACGACATATTATGGGCAGCAGAATTTTGTAAACAGTCAGTAGTATCATAAACTGAAGACATAAACACTCTTAATATATTCATTTTAAGTTTACAGATACAGGCATGACAATAAATACAGTAAATGTTACAACAAAATAACTGTTATTTTCTATAAGAAAACATGTGTATTACTTAATAAAATAAAATAGTTACAATTAGAAAAATAGATTTTTTACATCATGACAAAGCTTGATGCATTCAGTCTAAAAATAGCTACTATTTGACAAAGTATGACCTGACACTCAACTAATAAGAGAAAATCCTCCTATACCTCAAAAGCCTTTTTCAACCTATAACTCCTCAAATCAGAAGGATGGAGACAGATCTTTAGAAGAGAATTCATTGATGAAACCTTGAGCCTGTTCCTAAGATACGTCTTGGTCAGATTGTACCTACTACACCCCCTCTCAGTCACCTGACGATATCACAAAAACTAGACAGATAAAAAGGATGTTGGCCACATGGGCATAGTCAACTGCAGAATGTTGAACTCTGTAAGCGGTTGCTCTGTGATGTCTTACTGCTGGGTGGTATTTTTTAAGTAACCTTTGACCCCAGATCATGAGTAGAATTGAAGACAGTCGTAACCATTGTGATTTCGTTTCAAGAAAAAAAGAGAATCGTAAAATAAATATTTATCGTTGATTATTACTTCCTAACTGTCCGCTATTGCATTAAAATTAATAGAAATCCGTTAAATAACCACACATCGGAGACATTGTATATATAATGTGTGCATGGTTGGTGAAGGGTTTGTTTTTATATGGGAGTAAATATCGGTCGGTATCCATTAAAGATTGAAATCCTTTAACACGACTAACCCTTAAAATAAGGATATATGAAATATTACCAAAATATATAGCAAAGAAGTCAGTATAATGTTATGGAGCCTGATACACACTGTGATTGTTTATTCAAAATTTGCTTTTTTTAAATCAGGAAAAACAATATTTACTTAAATGCAAAATTTGATATTAAATCAAATAACATTTAGAAAAAAAATGTCATGCTTTATATTTAAAACTTTGTAAAATATGAAAATAACAAAAAAACTTGCTGTTACCATAATTTTTTTTTTTTACTTTTCTACTTTTATATAAATATTAAAACACCTGTGGGAGATAATTAACTGTTCAGGTAAAACCACTATACTCGGCGTCACATAAATAACATACTGTTAAAATTTGAATAAAAATATTTTCTACGACTTAATTGACACCAACCGTCGTTTAAATTGTCTTAAATGACTTGCTCATTCGTTTAGCCAAACAGCTTCTCAAAAACAAGTCGCTTATTAGCTTAAATCATGCGTAACAAATCCTTACGGGAAAATCCCATACTAATATCCGCCATGTTGGTTTTTACGGGACGATTTGTTTACAAACGAAGTGCGTAAGTTCCCGTCGAATTCCGGTGACAATCGTCTGCTTGATCAACTTCTCGGTATTATACGTTGTTCGCGTAAAATAAATCCGAGATATCCGAAATAACGCCGAATTGCATTCTGGGTTCTTCGGTTTTTGGACAAACCATTTAAACGTAAACAACATCTCCTAGCAACCCGATCACTGTAAACATGGCCGACTTTTTACAATGTAAATATTGCCACCTAGAATTAAAATCTGACCGGAATTTAACGATTCAATGTTTAGGGAGAAGCCGTTTGGCTTAACGAATGAGCAAGTCATTTAAGACAATTTAAACGACGGTAGGTGTCAATAAAGTCGTAGAAAATATTTTTATTCAAATTTTAACAGTATGTTATTTATGTGACGCCGACTATAGTAGATCCATGTACCAGTTCAGATAATTAGTCACTTCCTATTGTAAATTGGATACAGGCAATGCTGGGAGATGGGGGTCTTGTTAATTAGGAGCCAATAAGCAATAAATATCTGGCATTGGATGCCAGGTATGAGGTATACCAGGTATTTATCAGACTATGCTGCGAACTGTACTGTATCCTGCCTTTTTCAAAAGCTTACAAGGAAACATTTTACTTCACATGTATAATTTATACAGTATAAATCAACCATCCAAAATTTGTCATTTTTAATTATTTTCTCTACATTATCTTTTGTGGTCCTAATGATCAAACAATTGATAAAGTGTTGTTATTTTCAAGGATTATAAATTATGCACTTATTAGGGATGCCAGGGTAACAACAATAGCTTTTGAAAATTTATAGGAGAATATCCTGCCTTTTTCAAAAGCTTAAAAGGGAACATTTTACTACACATGTATAATTTATACAGTATAAATGGACCATCCACAAATTTGATATTTTTAATTATTTTCTCTTCATGAACAGTCAAACATAAACATTGTACATGTAGGCCCTTTTCACTCACTAAATAACTACGAAAAAAGTGTATATTATCTTACATTATTAGTCAATGAACATCACATGTATGTTTATAGTCATTAATCAGGTCAAATATTTACTTACATGTACATTTACAATGTACATAAATAATTCCTTAGCACCAATCAATGACAATATACACTCCTTGAGATGTTTAGGTTTTCTGCATGCACGATACCCAAACACATGCTAAACGCTCACCAAATGCACGATAAAAAAAACGCTTCTATCATGAGTTTAAACATACACTCCCAGCAACATACAAATGCTCCTAGCACGCGTTTAAACGCACAATAGACGAACGATGAAAAATAATAATATTGACATATAATGAAGACAGAAAAAATAGTAAATTAAATTAATGAAATCATATAAATTAATAATAGCAAAAAACATAAAAGTAACAGTGAAATCAAGGAAATAATCAAAGTACAAAAATGAACAAACTCTATCTATTGTGCGTTTAAATGAACGCTCATATCGTGTGTTTAAACGAATGCTCCTAGTGTGCACTTAAACAACGCTTCTATTGTGCGTTCATCATGCGTTCAAACGAATTCAAAATGATGTGTAATCACACGATAAACAATGCACGCACACTAAAATGCGAAACGTGAACGTCTCAAGGAGTGTATGTACATGTATATTTTCAGTCAATAAAATGTGCACATCATGACAAATGTTAATTATTACTAACAGATCCATAACCTTTAAAATATCACACTTTATTGTAATTGTTTAATAACAGACAGCCTTCGGCTGTTTATTTTCACATCTTGTAGGGTTGTTGTCTCTTTGACACATTTCCTGTTTACACTTTCTCACAGGGCTTTCAAAAGTTTGAGGAGTAGCCAGCCATGAATCTGAGAAGTGGATCCCTATCCAAATACTTCAAAGCAAAATTTGTCAAAATAGGCGAAAACAATTAAGATATAATTGAAGCAGATGAAAATAGCTGCCTTCTGCCTACTTTTTCAGGGGTAAAAACTAGGAAATACAAGCTGGTAGCCTAGACCATATTTTAATATTTTCTATACGTTCAACTAAATTCTACCTAAAAGCTCGATACCCTGGCTCAAAATCTAGTAGAAATAGGCTACTGGGGGACTGCTAATTTTTATCCCTGTTTTTCAAAGCAATGTTGCTTTCTTCTTCATGCTTATTCAAGTTAACTAATGTAGAACTAGGACAAATCCAACAATTGCATTTAACTTTGTAAGGCCAAGTTAAACAAGAGGATCCCAGGACCCTGAATCACTCACCTTCTTGAATTTTGCCTTTCAAATGCAATAAATTAAACAAGAAGTTGTCCAACAATTTTGAATAAAGAAGTCTTTGGTAAGACTATCACAAGATCTTTTCAACAATTAAAAGTTTCTTTTAATCTATCATAGTTTTCAAGACATTGACTGAAAACTATTAAAAAAAAGTCATTTTTCTCCTTTCAAGGGCAATAACTCTTACAAGGAGTCTGAAGACTTTTGTAGTCTAATAGTAATAATATGGATCATTTCAGCTATTGAAAGAATTTTTAGGATATTTATATGCGAAAAACTACTGTCTGACCCCTATGTTCTACTTTTAGTAAGGGCAGCCATGTTTTTTAGGAATTGAAAATCCCCACTTCAGTTCTATGCATGATACCCCAAGGAACATTCATACCAAGTTTGGTTTCAGTTTGTCAAGTAGTGTCAGAGGAAAAGATTTTGGAAAGAAATAACATTAAAAATAGCAAATATCGTTAAAAAGGGCAATAACTCCAACATGGCGTAACAGATTAAAACCAAAATTTGACAAGAGATACAGATCTCATCACACTGAACACTTTTACCCCATATCAGAATTCTGCTAAACCTAACGGTTTAAGAGATATATGCGAAAAACTACTGTATGACCCCTGTGTTCTATTTTTAGTAACGGCGGCCATGTTTTTTAACAAATCAAAAATCCCCACACCTGTTCTATGCAAAATACCCCAAGGAACATTCATACCAAGTTTGGTTCTAATTAGTCCAGTAGTTTCAGAGGAGAAGAGTTTTGTATAATTGTTAACGACGACGGATGATGATGACGGACGCCAAGTGACGGCCATAGCTCACTAGCCCTTCGCCGTTTGGCCAGGTGAGCTAAAAAAGATGTGCATTTCCTATAACCTTTCCCATCCTATTTATTTCAGCTAAAATAGTGTACCCTTAAGTGTTTGTTGAACAATGCCAGTCAGAATGTTTCAGAGACTCAATGTGAAAAATAAGTAAAAAAATATCCCAACCTGTACCTATGACTTTGTGTTGGAAATGCAAACATTTTTTTGCCTAAGGTCATGAAAGTTTTATATATATACATGTATATAAAAGCAAGATTGTCTTTCCTTGATTACAACTGAAAGAGTAATCAAGGGAACCAAGCATACAGCGGCAACCAAAAGCATGCAATCCAGGGACAAAGACCAGACATGGAAAACAGACATACACAACAAAAAACATTAAGTAACTAAAATCATACATACAAAGCAACAAAAGTAAATGAGCAACTCAGACTCCACCAAAAACTGGGAGCATGGACCAGGTGCACCGGCAGGGTAAAATATTCTTTAAAAGTTTCATCATAATCCTTCATTAAAGCGTCTTCTGGTGGTGTACTTACATGTTGTACCTCGTTTAAGTGCTATGTTCAAGCTATGTTGATAAGATTACAATCCCCTTTGCACAAAATCACTATTCAAGTGGCCACTAACACTTAGGTTTCCCCGTGCAGGTCCGGATGTTAAAAGAATAGGCCTGCAGCAGCACTAAGCTTGTCGTAAAAGGCGACTAAATAGTGCTCAGAACCCTAGTCGTGGGGTTAGGGCACTTTGCCCACAGAGCAACTGGGATGTGTGCCCCTGGTGGTTGAATGGGGTACCCCTGGCGTGTTACATGCTGGGGTTGTCAGGCTATAATACGGAAAACCTGACCGCAAACCATAGTGGTGCACCGTGTCGGGAAAGATGCCACGTTCTTCGCACGTTAAAGAACCCTACTGTGGTATTCTCCTGGAGTAGGAACCATAGGACTCCGCCACAGGAGGCTAAATTGCCCGACCCTACCCACCTCTCCCTATTTCCAGTGGCAATCAAAATTTGTCGACCCCATTGTCCTTGTGTCCCATCCCTTTTTCATTTCATCATCATTTCATGTTCATTTTGTCATCAATTTCATGTTCATCGTCTGAATATAGCTGAAATATTGCTGCTCGGACGTTAAACCCCAACAAACAAACAAACAAACTAACACTTAGGTTAAAATTACAAACACGTGTTCTCAGTAAAAAAGGGGGAGGTGGTGATCACAGGATCAACAAAAGAGAAATAAAATGAACGTTTGAGAGTTGTCAACTTACCTTTTTGCTAATTCAATTTCCGTTATTCTAGATTTGTCACTTGAATTCTTTCTTCCACGTGCTGAATTTTTCCAACGACCAACACTCCTGAATTATTATTATGAGCGCCAAAAATAGCCGGAAACAGGTTGTGACCTTACCCAATATGTTCCTCGGCCAATCGAAAAGGCTGTTTTTACTTTCAGTTTAGACGATAACCAATTAAATCGTCTTTCACTTTAAAAACAATAACCAGAGGGCCATGTGCGCCGGTAGATTGCGTCAGCTTGTCGAGTAATATCAGCACTTGTGAATCCCGCCTGCGATTTAATTGATCAATTACAATACATTTATTCGACCGCACTAGAAACTCCGATTATCCTTATTGAATCATAAATATCATCAAATGTTATTTAACTATTATACACAAAAATTCATCGATGATATTTTTAGTTCATAACAGAAACTTTATATTACAATGCACACATGATTATTGAGCGATTTTGAATTCCATTGAAATTATCCATAAGCTTTTGTTTTGCGATTGTTTTTAACCACCAAAGAAATAATGTCTATATTCAAATATTGAATAACAATCACTATTAGAACACAAAAAGTACTCAAATACAAGTATGTTTTATTTTAATAAAAGATGTCCCAGATGGCTGCACATCAACAAATTAATAGCAACATTCATACACAAATACAATATAAAACGAAAGAGAAAGAAAAAGTCATTACTGATCATGTACATGTGTTAACTAGTGTTTATGTAGAATAGAAATTAAATTATTCAGTATAACGACTGAACATCGTTCTATGGTATAATATACAGTAAAGTAAAAGTCAAAAGAGGCGACATCAAGTTTTCTAGATTTTTTTACTGGTATATGAAACTGTTTGATCGTTTGAGTGTCATGAGTCTGCAGTGAATAGATACTCAGATGGAAAATGACCAAACATTCAGAGCGATGCTGTGCATGGTTTCAAATAATGACGTTTTTGAGTGAATTTATATTGTCAGGCAGTGCCAATGGGTTTTGCCGATGCATGTTAATTTGCATGTTCTTACAATGACTCGAGTACAGCTTATATTAAGTGATTTATGCATTTCTGAATACCAAATATTTTTTTTTATTGAAAATCTTTCTGTAGGCCCCATAGAAACGGTATTAGGAAAATAGACCGTTTTGTGCTAACGTTGGGGTAGTCGATGAGCATGCGTAGAGCATGCTCAATATACACTTCCGCGAGGAAAATTCTTTTGTTCTACCCAAGCTCTACCTCGCGGAAGTGTATATTGAGCATTCTCACCAACTTACCACAAAAGGGTCTATTAATATAAGTGAAAATGAAACTAGTCCACTGGAGATATTTGGTTATGTTCTACTACAAAAAAGTACGGAAAAACATCCCGCCAGAATTTTTACATTATAACCAGTCAAAAAATATATTTCAAGATATATAGCAGATCCAAATTATTTTTTGTTAGAAAAGTCATTCAGTAGTCCTCATAGAAACTTATTCAAAAATCAAAATGCAAATGAAAAGTTGCCCACTGTAGATATTCACACTTAGATGTTGGTTATGGTCTAATAAAGAAAAAGTACGGGAAAAGTTGCTGTCACAAAAATGCAATAAATTAAACAAGAAGTTGTCCAACAATTTTGACTAAAGAAGTCTTTGGTAAGACTATCACAAGATCTTTTCAACAATTAAAAGTTTCTTTTAATTTATCATAGTTTTCAAGACATTGACTGAAAACTATTAAAAAAAAGTCATTTTTCTCCTTTCAAGGGCAATAACTCTTACAAGGAGTCTGAAGACTTTTGTAGTCTAATAGTAATAATATGGATCATTTCAGCTATTGAAAGAATTTTTAGGATATTTATATGCGAAAAACTACTGTCTGACCCCTATGTTCTACTTTTAGTAAGGGCAGCCATGTTTTTTAGGAATTGAAAATCCCCACTTCAGTTCTATGCATGATACCCCAAGGAACATTCATACCAAGTTTGGTTTCAGTTTGTCAAGTAGTGTCAGAGGAAAAGATTTTGGAAAGAAATAACATTAAAAATAGCAAATATCGTTAAAAAGGGCAATAACTCCAACATGGCGTAACAGATTAAAACCAAAATTTGACAAGAGATACAGATCTCATCACACTGAACACTTTTACCCCATATCAGAATTCTGCTAAACCTAACGGTTTAAGAGATATATGCGAAAAACTACTGTATGACCCCTGTGTTCTATTTTTAGTAACGGCGGCCATGTTTTTTAACAAATCAAAAATCCCCACACCTGTTCTATGCAAAATACCCCAAGGAACATTCATACCAAGTTTGGTTCTAATTAGTCCAGTAGTTTCAGAGGAGAAGAGTTTTGTATAATTGTTAACGACGACGGATGATGATGACGGACGCCAAGTGACGGCCATAGCTCACTAGCCCTTCGCCGTTTGGCCAGGTGAGCTAAAAAAGATGTGCATTTCCTATAACCTTTCCCATCCTATTTATTTCAGCTAAAATAGTGTACCCTTAAGTGTTTGTTGAACAATGCCAGTCAGAATGTTTCAGAGACTCAATGTGAAAAATAAGTAAAAAAATATCCCAACCTGTACCTATGACTTTGTGTTGGAAATGCAAACATTTTTTTGCCTAAGGTCATGAAAGTTTTATATATATACATGTATATAAAAGCAAGATTGTCTTTCCTTGATTACAACTGAAAGAGTAATCAAGGGAACCAAGCATACAGCGGCAACCAAAAGCATGCAATCCAGGGACAAAGACCAGACATGGAAAACAGACATACACAACAAAAAACATTAAGTAACTAAAATCATACATACAAAGCAACAAAAGTAAATGAGCAACTCAGACTCCACCAAAAACTGGGAGCATGGACCAGGTGCACCGGCAGGGTAAAATATTCTTTAAAAGTTTCATCATAATCCTTCATTAAAGCGTCTTCTGGTGGTGTACTTACATGTTGTACCTCGTTTAAGTGCTATGTTCAAGCTATGTTGATAAGATTACAATCCCCTTTGCACAAAATCACTATTCAAGTGGCCACTAACACTTAGGTTTCCCCGTGCAGGTCCGGATGTTAAAAGAATAGGCCTGCAGCAGCACTAAGCTTGTCGTAAAAGGCGACTAAATAGTGCTCAGAACCCTAGTCGTGGGGTTAGGGCACTTTGCCCACAGAGCAACTGGGATGTGTGCCCCTGGTGGTTGAATGGGGTACCCCTGGCGTGTTACATGCTGGGGTTGTCAGGCTATAATACGGAAAACCTGACCGCAAACCATAGTGGTGCACCGTGTCGGGAAAGATGCCACGTTCTTCGCACGTTAAAGAACCCTACTGTGGTATTCTCCTGGAGTAGGAACCATAGGACTCCGCCACAGGAGGCTAAATTGCCCGACCCTACCCACCTCTCCCTATTTCCAGTGGCAATCAAAATTTGTCGACCCCATTGTCCTTGTGTCCCATCCCTTTTTCATTTCATCATCATTTCATGTTCATTTTGTCATCAATTTCATGTTCATCGTCTGAATATAGCTGAAATATTGCTGCTCGGACGTTAAACCCCAACAAACAAACAAACAAACTAACACTTAGGTTAAAATTACAAACACGTGTTCTCAGTAAAAAAGGGGGAGGTGGTGATCACAGGATCAACAAAAGAGAAATAAAATGAACGTTTGAGAGTTGTCAACTTACCTTTTTGCTAATTCAATTTCCGTTATTCTAGATTTGTCACTTGAATTCTTTCTTCCACGTGCTGAATTTTTCCAACGACCAACACTCCTGAATTATTATTATGAGCGCCAAAAATAGCCGGAAACAGGTTGTGACCTTACCCAATATGTTCCTCGGCCAATCGAAAAGGCTGTTTTTACTTTCAGTTTAGACGATAACCAATTAAATCGTCTTTCACTTTAAAAACAATAACCAGAGGGCCATGTGCGCCGGTAGATTGCGTCAGCTTGTCGAGTAATATCAGCACTTGTGAATCCCGCCTGCGATTTAATTGATCAATTACAATACATTTATTCGACCGCACTAGAAACTCCGATTATCCTTATTGAATCATAAATATCATCAAATGTTATTTAACTATTATACACAAAAATTCATCGATGATATTTTTAGTTCATAACAGAAACTTTATATTACAATGCACACATGATTATTGAGCGATTTTGAATTCCATTGAAATTATCCATAAGCTTTTGTTTTGCGATTGTTTTTAACCACCAAAGAAATAATGTCTATATTCAAATATTGAATAACAATCACTATTAGAACACAAAAAGTACTCAAATACAAGTATGTTTTATTTTAATAAAAGATGTCCCAGATGGCTGCACATCAACAAATTAATAGCAACATTCATACACAAATACAATATAAAACGAAAGAGAAAGAAAAAGTCATTACTGATCATGTACATGTGTTAACTAGTGTTTATGTAGAATAGAAATTAAATTATTCAGTATAACGACTGAACATCGTTCTATGGTATAATATACAGTAAAGTAAAAGTCAAAAGAGGCGACATCAAGTTTTCTAGATTTTTTTACTGGTATATGAAACTGTTTGATCGTTTGAGTGTCATGAGTCTGCAGTGAATAGATACTCAGATGGAAAATGACCAAACATTCAGAGCGATGCTGTGCATGGTTTCAAATAATGACGTTTTTGAGTGAATTTATATTGTCAGGCAGTGCCAATGGGTTTTGCCGATGCATGTTAATTTGCATGTTCTTACAATGACTCGAGTACAGCTTATATTAAGTGATTTATGCATTTCTGAATACCAAATATTTTTTTTTATTGAAAATCTTTCTGTAGGCCCCATAGAAACGGTATTAGGAAAATAGACCGTTTTGTGCTAACGTTGGGGTAGTCGATGAGCATGCGTAGAGCATGCTCAATATACACTTCCGCGAGGAAAATTCTTTTGTTCTACCCAAGCTCTACCTCGCGGAAGTGTATATTGAGCATTCTCACCAACTTACCACAAAAGGGTCTATTAATATAAGTGAAAATGAAACTAGTCCACTGGAGATATTTGGTTATGTTCTACTACAAAAAAGTACGGAAAAACATCCCGCCAGAATTTTTACATTATAACCAGTCAAAAAATATATTTCAAGATATATAGCAGATCCAAATTATTTTTTGTTAGAAAAGTCATTCAGTAGTCCTCATAGAAACTTATTCAAAAATCAAAATGCAAATGAAAAGTTGCCCACTGTAGATATTCACACTTAGATGTTGGTTATGGTCTAATAAAGAAAAAGTACGGGAAAAGTTGCTGCCAGGGTTAATATTTTTACACTTATAACCAGTCAAAAATATTTCACGATAATTGTAGCAGATCTAAGGATGTGAACATAGGAAGAGTTGTTTTTAAAACCTAACATATGTATTTATACAGTTCCATCGATTATCTTGAGATAAATTGTGATGAATCATCTACTGCCTGGTTTTTAAGAAGAACCATACTTTATTAATTGGTCATAAGTACTAATCCATTCAAAATTCAGACCCTACTATAGTGCAGAAAAACACCTAACGAACAATGCCTTTTCGATCTACATATGCCATATTTTTATGTAACTGATACCTATACTGATCTGCAATTTTTTTATAAAACCATGCAAATCGACCCTAATCATGAACGATAACCAATTTCATAAACAATCTCTATAATTTATATCTCAAAAGTGATAATTACCGCATGAAAAATAAGACTGGTAATTATGTGGTCTTCAGTGGCAGATCCAGAGAGGTTACAGGGGGATGAAACCCTCTTTTTTATCGGAAAATTTGTTTTTTCATGTGTAATTTTGCCAAAATTTGTTAATAATGTCCTAGGACCACCTTTTTCTGCACGAGGAATCCCGTTGGCACCCCTCCTTTTTAAAGTGCATGAATTCGCCCCTGGTCTAGAACTTTTTCAATACAAAAGTTAATATGGTGTTTTATTTAACATTCATGCAAAAATTCGGTCTGATATTTATAAAGAATGCTATTTAAAAAAAAAGAAATTAAGAGACAAAAATATAATAAAACTTCGTATTTCTGTCTTTTTCTTCAGTCAGTTAAACCACATTTGGTTTTCCTGAGATACATTGTATAATCAGATCAATTTACATGGCCAGTCTCATAAAGCTCCGAGTGCTTTAACCGAAGGACGATAAAGTTCAAAGCTAGCTAATATCAATAACACTATCAAAAACATCATATTAAGAAGAAAAAAAAAACATTCGAATTATCTATTATATGCTGTGAAACATGTAAATGGCCTCGTAAACTAGGTCATACGTTTTCGACCATCGTAAAATGTTATTATTCCAGGGAAGAAAACACACAGAAATATGAGGCAGATGTAACCAGCAAAGGACAAAGTTGAAACAATGATATTTTTTAAGTAATAATGCCATATACAGTTTTACAATTGGGATTTATTGGCTTCATATTTTATTTAAAGATGTGATCTATAAACATTTATTACAGAAATGAAACGCAAAGATCCTTGCTTTATATTACTCTTGGTACAACAGGGTAATTTTCTGTCAAACTGAAATCAGGCTCTCAGTGCTTCTTATGTCAAAGGTTAACTTCACATTTATTACCATTATGACGACTTCGTCCTCTATTACCAAATGTGAGATCCAAATCTGCAACTCACTAATGATGACCAACCATGAATTTTTATTGATTATATATAACTCCTTAGACCAACAAACCAAGAGTCAAACTTTTCTAAAGTTATTATAATAGCGAGCACCGCAAAGCGGTATGAGCTCTACGGTTATTACATGTAGTATCTTAAATTTCCCTTAAGGTCCCCCAATATACAAACGAAAAAAAGTAAGGTCCCGGAAGTAACAAAAAGTGACTGTCCTTACAGAGAAAATTCATCGCTTCCTTAAACCAAACAAATAAAATTACATAGGTTGAATTAACGTTTAAATAAAAATAAATTCATCATGGAAAAAATATAGCTCCGATTACAATATCCAAATCGAAGCAAAGCTTGTCTAAGATATGCAGTGCAGTCTGGATTTTGTTTACGTCACATGATATGTTTAAATTATTCTCACCATCCGTGGAGAACTGTAACTACGGTTCCGGTATCTGTACAGATTGATCCGACGGGTCAAAACTGAAAAGGATGTTGCTAGAGATGCCCTAAGAAGGGCGGATTCAGTCGGGGGCGTGGCGGGCATGCGCCCCTCCCCATAAAATTTGCAAAGCATGGGTTGTCAGGGGTAGATTTAGGCGGTTTTAGGTTGAAACTAATTTCTCGCTAATTTTACAACAAAAGATATCTACATTGCACCCACTCTAGAAGAATATTTCAAAAATTTAACCTCAAAAAAGTTTTCGCCCCGCTCCGCTCGGCGAAATTTTAACTGTGCATCCTAATCTAAAATCCTTGGTCCGCCCCTGGGGATAGCTTATGTAAAGTATTGCGAAGTGCTATAAAGTTATAGACCATTTTGAGAGCGAGGGAAAAGAGGAGTATGGGGTTGGTATTTTCGAAAAAAAACCTTCTTTTTCTCAAATTATTCATTTATGGAAAAAAAACTTCCCCCATTAATTAACAAGGCAGATTTTATGAATAAAATTATATGAATAAAAATATTGCATTTGCGGAGTAAAAATTTTCATCCGGGTTGACCCCCCTTTTGTAATACCCTTTATTATTTTTACGAGTCTCACACAGACGGTACATGTATGGTAAAGCTCACGGTGTCTCGCTGATTTAGGCAATGCCTACCCAATATTAGTTTAAAAATTCCCAATCCCTTTTCTGTGTCGAAAAATCTTTTGACCAGACCAAACATATGGTGCTTGCACCAGTTAGTTATCTTGTATTTCTCATTTCTCACCCCAAAATATCGCTTGATATGCGTTGTTTTAAGAATGATGAGTGAGTGCATTCGAGCGGTTAAGAGTGAAATAACAGAAAAAACAACAACAAAAATAAGAACAAACAAAACAAAACAAAACAAAAACAATTGAAATAAAAACAAATATTTAAAAATGTTGTGCTGTCCTATATAATGACAGTATACGCCGTATTATATTCATGTTACCGTACAATTTTATTTTATTTAATTGTTAATTGATTGTCAAGTGTTTATACAATCATTTGTTTGATGCCTTTTAGATGGGATTAGTTATCAATTACCGGCATTAGATTAAACTGACGACTGATGTAGGACATCCACAGATCAAAGAACAACACTATAACCTTATTTGCTCTGTATATCATTTTAATAGGCTTACAGATATTTAGAGAGAACTTCATATTATTATCATTGTTTTGTTAACAAATTTAATCGGATATTCATACGTATGTACGCTGTCTTAATATATTGTGGAAATTGAAGAACTTGCAAACTATTCCACTCCTCTCAATTAACTGAAAAACTGTTAGCAATGTTCATGAACTCGATATTCCATTTGATAACATGCACCCTTTAACCTCCATTTTTATTTGGATCAAAATCCTAAATAGAAAGTGCACAAAGGGAACATATAATACCGATTCTGTTAAAATTTCATTCAATTTCATTCAATGGTATAGGAGGAGTATCACATAAGAGATGCACTCATTTGCTCATATGAAAATTACTAAGCCCATGATTTCCTATGTGAAACCCCCAAATTGATTCGGATAAAATTCTTAAATAAGTCAGAGATGCACAAAGTAATTAAATTTGTTTATTTCTCGAACTTGAAGGGAGATCTTTTTAGTTTGAAGTCATTATTAAACCATAAGAAGAAAACAACGATTAAAACAAAACAAATATAAACAAACATGCGATAGATTACATCTAATACACCTATCTATACCGTTATGTGGTTTTAAACAACGACTCATCGACTTAGCTCTTCACAAACCTTGTTGAAAAACACGTTTATACTAAAACCAAGCGACCTTAGTTTTTTTATTTACATTAACAGGGGCGGATCCAGGATTCCAGTTTAGGGGGGGGGCGTTAATTAAATTAAATGCCATGCAAAGCAAGGCAAAAAAATATTATGGGGTGAAACTTGTGGTGAAAAAAATTTTCTTACCGATTTAGGGGTGGGGGGCGTACGCCCGGCACGCCAGTCCTTAGATCCGCGCCGGATTAAGTACACGTGTATAATTAATAATAACAAACTGTCGTTTTTAATACACAGGCACACATGAAATTCACGTCAGTTGAGCTGCTCACGAGCTTCACATGAAATTTGCATGATTTTTTTCACGTGAAGATTTCACATGAAATTCATGTAAAGGCTCGATTCAAACAAATTCACACGATTGAACTAGTTTTATTTGCTCATGCAATTCGAATTCGGGTGTGTTGGTGATTCGAACAAAATTACACAATCGAATTATGTCACAAGTTTTATTTGTTCATGCAATTCAGGAGTGCTGGGACATAATTTCACAATTTAGCATTATTTTCTACTCCGTGTTTAATTATCTTTTTTTTGACCGTATGGATTAGGGACAATCCGTCTATGCCCTCGATAGAATATCTTTTTTTTTCGTTACAATTAAAAAAAACAGACAAGTTTTTGTTAGAACTCTTTCTTGGACTTAGGAATCATGTGGCAAAGCACGATCTTTTTAGCACATACACATAATAAAGACTAGAATGAAATTACGCCACGAGCTTGGGCTTTTCATGCCTCGTCCCTGACTTCGGTTAAATTTGCTGCCGCCTACGGCAATACAGTAAAAAGATCACAACTTGCCAGATATCCTGGAGGGGCATTGTTTGTTGCACTTAACAAGTGAACATAACACGCCACCAATAGGTTGGAAGAGTCTGAAATTTCAGAAATGGCAACCATTGTGGAAAAAGAGACTCAGCCAGGACACGCGCCTTGAGTAAGAAAGGAGAGGTACAATACACTGCAAGAAGTGACAGATATTCTCCAGACATAGAGGACAGACAATCCTCCAAATAACATATTCGTAACGGACAACAAATTCAGCAAGCCAGTATTAGATACAAGAGACTGGTAGATGACTATAACAACTTCCTTAAGTCCACAAGGACTCAGCAAAGTGCTCAAAACATGAAAGCTTGTGCAAAACTGTCTGACGTTAGACAGAGGGTCTTCAATCTAGCCCTAGAACGACCTAAAAAGATGAAAATTCAATCCTCCTGACATAGTACAATTCACTCCTTCTCACACAGTACATACGGGGAGCCTAGGAGCGCTCTATTGGTATCGCAAGACGAATCCTTGATGCAATGCTTGCTAAAACTCCCAGCAGAAAAATCCCTTCTCATGATGTATTTACCTCCTTCTTGGCCGAGGTATGTGCCATAATCAACTCCAGACCGTTGACGCCTTTCTTCACCAATCCCAAGAATCCATTGATTTCGAAACTAGCAATGCTCTTGACGCAGAAAGCCGATTGCGTATACAAGCGAAAGAGCTTGGTGAAGCATACCAAATAGACGTGTACCACTTACAGTGGAAACGAGGGCAAGCACATGCGCAGACATGTTGGTTCCTCTGGTAAATTAAGGGAGTACTTTATTGCCCTTGATGCAAGTAAGAAGAAAGTGGACTTCCACTCAATGAGATCTGGAGGAAGGAGATGTGGTTCTTCTCAAGGACGACTCTGCCTGCCGAAACTGCTGGCCTATTGGTGTCTTCACAAGGGCAATCAGAGTTCCAAATGGTACGAAAAGCTGTAGAGAGAATCATGGTCAGTGAAAAATGTGACCACAAAATGTACAGGCGACCAATTATTGAGTTAGTTCTACTATTGGATTGCGATGGAATCCACTGTTGTTTAAATTCAATCCCCGGACCGATAGGATTCTTTTTGTGGAATATTTCTGTCTAATTTTATGTTTTCGGACCGCTACGATTCTCGATAGAATTATCTGTTGTTTTCAGTACAACTAAAATGGCCAGACACATTTTTGTTAGAACTCTTTCGTGACCTTAGACTCTTGCAGCAAAGCGCCATCTTTTTACCACGTACTCATAGTAAAAACTAGAATAGAATTACGACACAGGCTTGGTTTTTTTCTTGCCTGGCCTCTGAATATGGTTAAACTTACTGCAGCCTGAGGCAGTACGTCAGGTGGAATTCACTTGCGATTAATGTGTTAGTTATTTGCCATAAATAAGCTGTGATAGCGATTTGAGGCAGTTACGGCAAGATTTGAGAAGTAAATAATGATTTTATTTTTGTTCACATAAGTTATTTATTTTCAGCAATTTTTAAAGTCGAATTTTACAAATTACGTTGACATCGTCCGGGTGGTCTTAAACCCCAAAACTATATATTGTCAAGTTAAAAGTTAACTTGTGATGGTATATTCTAATCATTCGAATAACCCTTTTTATATCAGTTATTTTCTATTGCTTGTATACTTGTGTTTATATATATCGAGTTATTTTTGGTCATTTCATGTTCTATTTTCCCCTCTAGTCTTTATTCTTGGGATAAATTCTTTTGATTACCTTGAGTACTCTTTCATCAGGAATAGGGGCCTTATGATGAAAAAGGGAGAGGTAGAAATTTCAGATTTGTTCTTTTCATCCTCTGCAAAGATGCATCGATGATACACAACAAGAAGAAACTCAAATATACCAAGGGGCGGATCTGGACACTTGATATCATAGCGTTAAAAAGCAAAGAGACAAAAATAAAATTGTGGAAAATAACCAGGAGTACCGTAAAGTTTGGTGCTGTATTCGTGCCAAGGTTTGATTAACTGACGAACTCTCATCATTTGCTGAAAATGTTGTTTTGCAAAGACTCTTCATTGTAAGTTTTACATTGTTTTTTTCTTTCTGCATTTCTATTTGTGATATTATCGACTACATACAGAAAAATGTATCTTTCAGAAAAAAAAAATCAATCAATCAATCAATCAACTTTAAAATGATATCCATCTGATGCGGGCGGTAAAACAGTGAAACGTATTGATGTAACAATTAAAATGCAAATGATGAGAGTTCGTCAGTTAATTTAACCTTGGCACGAATACACCAATCTTTACGGTACTCCTGGTCATTTTCCACAGTTTCATTTTTGTCTCTCTGCTTTTTAACGCTATGATATCAAGTGTCCATATCCGCCTCTTGGTATATTTGAGTTTCTTCTTGTTGTTGTGTATAATTGATGCATCTTTGCTTCGCGGTTTATAAAAAGCTGGTTTATATAAACTGGTCAAAACCAGGAGTTCATATTGTTGGGTTGAAGTTGAAACCTCCAGTTTTTCCATGTCTGTTCGCTACATTATATGTACATCATTTTTGTTTCCTGTTTTCGCTTTGAGGCCATGTGCTCGAATTTTGATATCACTCATTTGACAATTTCCCATCATTGACGCTTTGGTATATTTTTGGTGATATTTTTTCATTATATAGCTGTGTGCGTAAATGTTCATGATTTGAACATAAAAATTAAACATGTGAAAAACGAAATCAATTTATAGGGGAACGGCCCACCAGGGTATCGTTTGGATCCCGTTATATCATTGTGCATACTCAGCATCGATTGGAACATGGACCATTCATATTGATCTTGACCGTCACTATTGAGGCTTGTATTATTTGTTCTCGATTTATTTTGGAACCGGAATATCTACTGCTTAAAGTATTCAGAGACTATTCCACACTCCTGAAGCATTGCAAAACCGAAGACCGAGATATATATATATATATATAGAAAGGTCTGAAAGATTCCCAACGATGTTAGAACTGTCAAATTTATGGCAACACCGCCTGCACAAAGTCTAGTGCCCTAGACCACTCGACCAGCTAGGCTATAGATGTCACAGCGGTACGAGTTCGAGTCCCGCGGAGGGAACGACCAAAAATTTGCATCGCAAATATGACAGTTCTAAAATCGTTGGGAATTTTTCAGACCTTTCTATACGTTTACGTTATCTTCCCTGTATCAATTTGATCCGATGGAGCAGTGTAGCGAATAGAGTCGTCACATTCTGAGACGTTGTATATATATACTAAGCTACTATAATATGACTGTGTTATTTTCAAACGTATTACAGTGAAACAATGTTAGGCGTTGTATTTGTTAAACCATATATCATATTTACGCATAAGAAATTTGCAGTCTTTAATCAATGAACAATTTCTTCCTATGCTTTCAAATGGGAGTTAATTATGACCAATTCTCGTGAAATCAGAGGATCACGTGACTAGACTAAAAATCCCTACTGAAACGACAAATGTCATTACTAAGACAGCATAATAAACATATAAGAGAATATATAATCATTTATTTAAAATAAGACTGGTGCAGCGTAATTTACAGTAACTGTACTGGCAAAATTAAACTACATTAAAATCCATTGGAATATAACTGAAAATGCGGAATTACAAGGTTTAACAGTGTGTCTATGGAACCCTAGGCATTGGATGGCACACGTCAAATTTAGTTTCAAAACAATTTAATCCATTTGTGATCATAAACTCGTGTTTTAAAAAATGTTGATTTGTAACTTACTTAAAAAGTAAGAATGAAAAAGAAATCAAAATACATAGAAAACACTTGAAACTTTACAATAGAAAGGAAATAACTATTTGTTCTGTTCATGTTTTAATTATTTTTTTCCGGGAACCTTGAATATATATTAAATGAGTCTATCCGTTTTTGATAAAGAAAAACATTGTTCCTTCTTACATCACAATAAATTAAACATTCACATATGTACCAAACCTAAAAAAAAAAAAATTAAAAAATTAAAAAAAAAAATGCCATCCTATCATAGGATATGTCTGGTTTCTTTATTTACAGTCTTAAAATTAAAAATTCAAATTCATAGTAAACAAAACCACGAAAATTCATTTATCACATTTTGAAAAACTATCTCACGTCAATCTCAAGACAAGCCTTTGTGTGTTTATTCACAATAATCCATAATACGGTAATACATTTCGCTTGTATGTAACAATAACCTTTATTTTCTTATTTTCTTTCCACTACAACCAACGCGAAGATAAATGTTGGACATTACATGAAGTTTTTATTTTAAGACGTTTAATCCTTCATCTGAAATGAATTATTCTCAGAGAAGAATACAGTATAGTTGATATGTATGGACCCCTTCTCCAAATTTTCATAATAGAATTTCTTAATTTTCGTCTGTTTAAAGTCATCGTGCAAGTAATAGAAAAAAAGAATAATTATTTTCAAATTGATGTTTGTATATACTACATATAAGATTCATCAGACTTCTTTTTACCATAGAATAAATCGTCAAACATCATTTTCACGATTTGTTACCCCCTCCCCACCAACAAAAATAAAAAAAAAAAAAAAAAAAAGATTATACTGTCATCTATAAACATAAAAAAAGTCTTCTAATACTACTACATTCTATCTTGTTCACTTCCTTCCAACGCAAAAGTACAAGTAAGACCTACTTAAAGATTCAATGTTAACTTTATTAGCATATATCGGTAAAGTGAAAATCTACAGTGGTCCAATAGCTTCACAATAATTCACAGGAATGAACATGAAACTAAATTCTTCGTTGCCGTTGTTATATAGCCTTTCTGTTTGTTTAGCAAGGTCTACGAAGAAGTAAACCCAGTCACGTGGTGCACATTATATAACCTGTGGTGTACCGTAAGTTCAGAATGAAAATATTACAGTCATTTCGTTTTATTAAATTTTGAATTAAAACTAAAATGAACAAACCATCAAAATAACGGCTTAACGGCACTGTTATATAACAAAACTATATCTATGAGACGATAAACGAATTCGCTTTGTCAGAAAACGTGTAACATAATTTAATTTAATTTTTTAAATCTTAGTAAAGAAACAATGCTACCAATAATGATAATAATAAAAATAATAGTATTTATCATAATTATAATAAAAGAAATACGACGATCACACTTTGAACTACAGAATCAAAACAACGAACGAAAATGTTAAAATGATAAAAATAAAAAGGAGTATTTTGGTTGAGGATAATAGAAATTTACTACTAGTACAATACAAAACCAGTCAGAAATTTAATCAAAAACCAGCTGCAAACTTTCCTTTATTTAAATGCAACAGACCCTTTTGTGGTAAGTTGCTCAATATACACTTCCGAGGTATTGGATGGAACAAAAGAATTTTCCTCGCTGAAGTGTATATTGAGCATGCTCTACGCATGCTCGTCGACTACCCCAACGTTAGCACAAAAGGGTCTATTTTCAAACAAACTTTTAACTCGACACATTGTATCCCATAAAATATGCCCCGTATACTTTGCACTAAGAAGAATTCAATAGTTTAGTAGTACTTAAATGCTCAATTACTTTGAAAACATTTAATTATCAGTATATTCTAGCATACTATTCTTGATTAGTATTCTCCAATGAAGCTGATAAATACAATTCAAAATGCAGTTTTTTAGGTTGAAACATTCTCTAATAAACATGGAAAGTAGAAGGTAATCGTCATGTAATCTGTTACTGTAAACACACGCCGCAACTGTCTATGACCTGAAATAAAATTGGAAATGGGCAGATTTAATCACATTGTGACGTCACTATAAAACGTTTTATGACGTCTTGTAAATTCAAGAAATTTCGGCAAGCAGGCGTATTAAAAATAACAAAAGCAATTTCAAAAGGGTTTTAAAGAACCAAACACCACCAGGAAATGCAAGATTAGGATGTTCTCTAAGTACACAGAGATTCGTTAGAGAACTCGAAATGTTACCATTGGCTGTGTGAGATTTCTCTGTCTTGCGCTTTCAGCGGTGAGCCTCATATCTTGACCTACACTTAGAAATCGATAGTAAAGGAAAACTATTGACCGAACTTAACGACAAACGTAATGACGTATCATTCAAAATTGTCAGCTTTCCTTTCATCCGTGGCAACATTCCTTCAGCTCCTGCGTATGGAGTGTTCATATCACAACTCATACGTTATGCCAGCGCTTGCCGAGACTTCGCAGACATTTTGTATCGCGCTAGAACTCTAACAAATAGGCTTCTGGAGCAGGGTTATGTTGCTACAAGATTGAAGTCATCACTACAAAAGTTTTATGGCCGTCATCATAAACTTGTGGATCGTTACGGTGCGCCATGAAAACTGATTTGTTCAACGTGTCATAGTGTTCCTTTCGTCTACCCCGAACTTGACTTTTTATGAACAACTCAGCAGGTGTTTCCAGAAAAGCAGAGGACGCTTACCTTACCGGTGCACCTGGTCCATGCTCCCAGTGGAGTTCGAGTTGCTCATTTCCTTTTGTTACTTTGTATGTATGATTTTAGCTACTCTATGTTCTTTGTTGTGTGTGTCTGTTTTCCGTCTCTGGTCTTTGTCCCTGGATTACACTCTTTTGATTACCGCTGTAACCTTGGTTCCCTCGATTACTCATTCATTAAATCAGTCAAAATAATATTAAACGATTTTTCATTCGCATCAAATTAGCGCTATTACTAAAAATTCCCCAAATTGGGCTATAACATTTTCCGATGATACAGATAACAATTAACTAGGTCACCTCACGGTTAATCTAAATACTTTATTTTAAAATTGACCTCATTATCCAACGTCACTGAAATAAAAGTCTACAATAAAAAGCTTTCAGACATTAGGATTTCATACTGCTTTATATTATACCAGTCTTGCATGGGCGATTAAAATTTCGATCCTGCCTTTTTTTCGGGTAAAATTAAATCCTGGATTTTTTTTCGCGCTTTTGCATTCACTTTTTTCCAAAGTTAATCATAAATTTTACAACCTGCAGCATACTTTTTTTTTTCAGGGGATGCACCGTTCTGAATATTTATTCCCTGGATTGGTGCGTCTTGCCTTCAAATTTATCCCTAGCCCAAATGAAAATCAAATGGCTGCTGCCTAATAAAGTAGATACTATTACGTATTTTTCCTTTTAACTAATTAATATTTATTCTCTATTTGGTTTGATGTTTCATAACTTTTTCAAGTAAGTGAATCCCCATATAGATAAGTAGATAAATTCTATCCCCTAAGGTTCCTTGTTTGTTTTTGCTGACAAAAATTTCTTGATAAACTTGCTACTTCGTATGCTCAATCGTCTTCTTTTGCCATACAAATAAAAAGTCATGTATATACATACTGTTAATATTGGTCAATGTGCGTTGCAAATTACAGCTTTTTAAATATTACAAAAGAAAAAAATTGTCATCTCTTGGTCAAATGTTCATTAACCGATGAACTGGATAGGATAGCTACCTTGGTAATTGACAAGGATATTTAAATTTTTATTCCATATGCATTCAAACCTAGGTCAGATAAAATTGTTCAACCTCCCTCTCAACTGTTCTGTATAACATTTTGAACTTTAAAGAAGTAAATATTTCCCGACAATGTGATTGGACAAATTATGCTGATGTTCTGGACATTCAATCTAGGAAAGATCAATTCTACTTCATGAAGTGTATTGTTTTTTTCTCGTTTGAAGTCAATAACCACTAGGATTATGTGATTGCTCATGGACTACTGCCATACAGTCAGACCAGCGGACAAAATAACGACTAGACTTGCTTAACAGTGATTATAATAGTACTCACTATGTCACCGGCGACCTTCATCGAAAAGGTCTGGAAGATTGAATAAAGTGTCAACAGTTCCTGCATTTCTTTTGCCTAACATCATATTGTTGCCCGGTATTGTTAGAGCTACCCTGATTAGTTTTGCCAGCGCTAAAACCTGAAAGTAGAAAGGTAAGTGTGCAAAGTAACTCAAACAGGACATATATGGAAAAAAAAGTAATAACTGTCAGACCTGAATCCCTATAGCGTGATTTTGTTTTAGAAGTACTAGTTTTAATGAAGCTTAAAAAAGCAAAATTTCCGTATTGTAGACACAGTTGTTGATTTGTACAGTGGGTAATGAATGCCAGAAATGTATTATTTTTCTTCACAAATCTGTTTACCATTTGGCTACATTGTACAAATGTATCAATAAATGATTCTCAAAAAGCCGTAAACGCTAAATCTGTTGTAAGTCCTATCACAAATCAAGCTTCTATGTCCAAATATGAACTGTCAAATGCCTGGACCATTTTTGCGATTATGGCTAAATTGTTTATTTTATGAATAATGTGGTGTGTTGCTTAGCTGTACTAGTCATCATAGTTTATTGCACAATTCTGTGTAAGAATCAGACAATGAGTGGCACATCATTTTTCTCAATTTGGTTTGGTTTGCCTCAAACATATTCAATGGATCTAGAAAACAACTGAAAAAAAAAGTATTTAGATTTATCCTGCAGCATATCTAGATATATCGAATGGTCTGATGGTCTGAAAAATTCCCAACGATGTTAGAACTGTCAAATTTGCGATGCAAATTTTTTATCGTGCCCTCTGCGGGACTCGAACTCGTACCGCTGTGGCATCTATGGCAACACCGCCTGCACAAATTCCAGCGCCCTAGACCACTCGGTCAGCTAGGCACGAGTTGGAGTCCCGCAGAGACCTATCTATAAGTTAACGTTATCTTCCCTGTATCAATTTGATCCGATGGAGCAGTGTAGCGAATAGAATCGTCACATTCTGAGACGTTGTATAATATTGATTTGTTGTGACATGCATCATTAATTCGATCCTCTATCCAACATAATAGCATCTAAATGAACTGTCCCGTACTACCATACATCATGTACTAAGTTACAGCCCTAGATTAATCCTACGAGGAGGAATGACCCGGCCAGCGAAAGCTATATTTTTATATAGCCTAGCTGGCCGAGTGGTCTAGGGCGCTGGACTTTGTGCAGGCGGTGTTGCTATAGATGTCACAGCGGTACGAGTTAGAGTCCCACGGAGGGAACGACCAAAAATTTTCATCACAAATTTGACAGTTTTAACATCGTTGGGAATTTTTCAGACCTTTATATATATATGGAAAATATGCAGGAAAATTTCTAAATTTGACCTATCAATATTTTAAAACTGGAGGTTATGAGATATAACTAATTAGATAATGCAATAAAATCTCTTTTTTTTCTTCATGTGCCAATTCATATACCGATTTTGCCTGATTCTCAGACACAAAAGTACTTAAAAGGGAGATTTAATGTCCTTTTTTTCACAAAAGAGCATTATGAACATAAATCCTCTGCTCTTTTCAAAAGAGATAAAACATTTAACTTGCAAACAAAAGAAAAAAGACATTTAGAGCTGTTAATTTGTTACTAAATTAGTGTCTTGATATGAGCAAAATGAAAGTGCGAATAACTGTAGATTGTAATACAAATTGTCAATTTCGAAAATATAAGTTCGTACCTTATTAATTTACAAAATTACCCATTGTTAGAGTACAGAAGCGTTATGAATTGTTTCCTATACTTGCTAAAAAAAGATTAAAAGTGTGAACACTTGCACTTGTCGAAAGTGAAAAACTGAATCAAACATGTTTTCCTACTTTGAGAAGAGGTACTAAAATGACAAAAATAATTTCGCAAATTTTTAAACAATCCTAAATGGAGTCACGTAATACTATCAGAATCGTGCTAGAACGACACATGAAATAAAAAATATCACAAGAAGAAACCGTAAAAAACGAGAAAACAATATTCGTCAGATTTCCCACCAACTTTTCTGTGAAACATGAAAGTATGAATCAAGTGTAATGTACGCTCTGTAAACAATGGAAATACCACTGTAAAATGAACGCGTAATCATGGATAAAAAATCCGTATCATTTCCTCTGACTTGATGCCTATTTGTCGATTTACAAATGGATAAAAACTTCATGAAAACCGACCTTCATAATTTTTATCTTGGTTTAAAAAAGTCTTCTTATATAATATTTGTATAACGAATAAATGGTCTTCTTTGTTTTTTTTAGAGCTGATAAAAAGCATGTCGTAAATATCAGCATGGTTCAACTGTGAAACAATGATGAGTGTCGTTTGAAAAACGAAAAAAAAACATATTGAAAAGGTCATAGTGAAATATTCATAAAATATGTACTTGGATATCATTTGAATATTAATTTACCATCCACATTTCTTCCACAAACATACAAACGTAGGCACTAGGTTTATGAATATAAAATATTTCAGGGTATTTTGTTCAGAAATTGAAGTGTTTATTCCAATTATTCTTCGTGGAGTTTATTTTCTTCCAATAATGGAAATTTGCTACTTGTGGATATTTTTTTCGTCTGAAACAATGTTCAATATGTTTGTATACTGAGTAATATCATGAAAATCAATTTGTTCTTGAAATGGAAAGAAGACTGACGCTTAAATTGTTGAAGATAGGGTTTTGTTTTATTTCGCGTGCAGTCTTGACTTTTTATGAGCAACTCGGCTGGTGTTTCTAGAAAAGCTGAGGACGCTTACCCCATGCTCTCAGAATTTAGTGGCACCCGAGTAACTCATTTACTTTTGTTATTTTGTATGTTTTATTATAGTTATTCCATGTACTTTGTTGTGGTGTCTATTTTCCATATCTGGTCTTTGCCCCTGGATTAAATTCTTTTGATCACCCTAGAACCTTGGTTCCCTTGATTACTCTCTCAAACAATAATTGCATGAAATTTTATCAAAATCCACAATTTAACTTATCGAATAGTTGATATTCATACCATATAACCCTAAGGCAATTTCATGTTGTTTTTTTTTAAATTTAGTAACTACATTTTTGAACAAACATTCCACAAAAGTAACGTTTCGTTTCCTAAGTTCTTTACACTTGCAATTTTGTTGCAACCAGAGTGTAATTCAATAAGAAATTTTAGACTATTTGATTATTTTAAAACTATCGAATTCACTTTAAAAAATAAAAAAAAATCTTTTTACTTTTTACTTTAATTCAATTTCTAATGTGAAAAGATAAACTTTATCTTTTCTTTCGTTTTCAGAGAATCGAACTTTTTCCCGTAAGTGCGGAAAGTCATAACATAACCGTCTCGTTTTTTTTCTATTTTAAGCAGATGAAAATTGTGGTCAAAATCCCCTCTATTAAAGGTAAAAGTACGTTAATCTTACATAAGATGGTTTTCAAAAATGTTAATGCAATTTTACGATAATGTTAAAAACTGAAATAAATAAAAAAGATTTTGAACATCAGCATAATTTGTCCAATCACATTGTCCGGAAATATTTACCTTAGTAGGGTACATACAAAAGTACTTCCTTGATTAATGAGAAATGGTACCGTTCTTCCTTTAATAACGACATTGAAGATTCAGAGTGGATTGATATTGAATCCAAACAATAATTTGTATGAACTATTATAATTAACTCACATTATCATATTTCAAGACATGATACGTTGATTAAAATAGTACATAATCATATAGTCATATGAACAGCTCGTTTAGGGAGGTTGACCTAAGGTAAGGGACATAACTCTTAAAATCAATAACATGTTTGTGTTCAATTTCACCAAAGCCTATCAAGCTTTCATATGAAACAGAATAAAACCAGTAGAAGTTACTTTGATGCTTACATGAGATTGAAAAAAAAAATGCTGAATGCAAACATTCCAATGATTTGTCAAAGTTTATTTTTTACCCTAGGTATACCTCCTTAAGACTGCAAATAAATAAATGTTGATTTTTCCGTTTCTTTTACATTTTTAGTTGATATTAATCGCAGTTCGGTAATTAATTCGTTCACATGTCATATGAAGAGTAATAAAAATATAGAATTGATAAAGTCCAGGCAATAGTAAAAATGATTACTAAAATAGTACGTGTAACAAATGGCAATATCAAGGGAAAAACAAAAATCTGGGATGGTCCTGACAGTGTACAGATTTTTTAATGGAAATGGTGGGTACAACCAGGTTTTATAGCGCTTAATCTCCCGCTATCATATTGTTATTCCCGGTATATTACTATACAAACGGCAGCATAAATTTGCCACTGGTTAAAATAGGTAAAATTAGTTGTGAAAATACAATAGAAGATATGAGCAATAAATAAATGTAAGTAAAATGAAAATAAAAGTTAATACAGTTAAAAGACAAGTTCAACAAAGAAGACACAACAATTAAAAAAAATACAGAAAACAAAATTGTTGATACTGTATATAAAAATTCCATCATCTGTCATCCGTTGATTAGAAACCGAATATATATACCATCAGGCTATCGGAAATAAAACTTTTTCTGGCAGCGTATGAGACGTAATTTTTTTATAACCTTGGTTGACAAGCCTGCCTCATTGGCAATGATTGCGCATTAAGAAGTCAGAATAGTGGCTACTAACTCTGTCATAATCATAGATTAAAATTGGGATTTCTTTCTTCTTCTTTCTTCTATAGTATACAGACGATCTAAATACAGGACAAGAAGCGATCGTGAGCGGTCGGTACTATTACGTGACAAGGCAAGATCATGTGAACAAGGTACTTTTATGGGACAAGATAAGGTTGTGAACAGATGGTACTTTTACGGTAAAAGACAAGATTGTTTTCGTATAGTTTTATTACGGGATGCGATAAAGGTTACGGGACAATGAAGTGATGTTGACGGATGTTACTATCACGTGACAAGACAAGGTTATTGTTACTTGAATACTGTGGTTTTGAATGATTCAAGAATATTTTGGCCCTGGAAGAGCAGAGACATCGTGTTCTACAAAGCCTGTTATAGATATTGATGCTCCATCACCTAATAACAAGTGCAGTAGTTTTCAACTTTCTGGTTTTCGCTACAATAATGCATTTTTTATACGAATTTTGGCTTCTTTGACTAATATCTGTAGTTTTACCAAACAGTAATTTTGTTATAACACGTTCTTTATAACGTGTCAATATCACTCAAGTTGAAGACCCTGCAAAACAATTCTAGAACAATGATATCATAGGGTATGTAAGACTCGTCATGTGACCCCATAATTTCGCAAGAATGGGTCCCATTCTACCATTTAAAAGCAGAGATTTGGCATCGGAAATTGCGGAAAAGAAAATGACACTAGAAGGAGACTTACATACCCTATTGAGGCTAATTAGAAGCATAACACTATATAATACAAAACATATATGTTTCTTATGTTTAAAATTACAAAAATAGGTGAAAAGCTGTTTTTACACTTTATTATAACTGTTCTATAGTTGCTAGTTGTCTCTCTTTTATTTAATCTGAAGATAGTTCGCATATATGCATGACGTGTTAGTACCAACAAGTCGCTTATTAGCTTAAATCATGCGTAACAAATCCTTATGGGAAAATCCCATACTAATATCCGCCATGTTGGTTTCTACGGGACGATTTGTTTACAAACGAAGTTCGTAAGTTCCCGTCGAACTCCAGTGACAATCGTCTGCTTGATCAACTTATCGGTATTGTACGTTGTTCGCATAAAAGAAATCCGAGATATCCGAAATAACGCTGAAATGCATTTTGGGTTCTTCGGTTTTTGGACAAACCATTTAAACATAAACAACATCTCAACGAGAATTAAAATCTCACCGGAATTTAACGATTCAATGTTTAGGGAGAAGCCTTTTGGCTAAACGAATGAGCAAATCATTTAAGACAATTTAAACGACGGTAGGTGTCAATAAAGTCGTAGGAAATATTTTTATTCAAATTTTAACAGAGGAGACATATTTGATCACTTGGTGGCTTATAAGAAGCAAATATATCCATAAACATCTTCATTTTTTTAACACGTCAAATTAAGGTAATGAATTTGGTCATTAAGCAGATTAAATAAGGAATATCTGCATATAATTTGTTGAGAGATAAGGCTATCAATTTTCTCTAACACTGTTCTAAAATTGTGTAATGATATTCGGCAGCTTTTCTAACTTGAGTGTTTTCAAAACGTGAATAAATAAACAATTTTATTTTTCAAAGGTCCGATATTTAGGATCAGTAGAAATGAAAAAAAAAATGTAAAAAACACACAAAATATACCAGCTTTCAGCCAAGACAAAAACGCAGTTTAATAAAATATATTTGATGCAAATATATTATTGAAATACATGATACATATTACCAAATTGATATAGAACAGCAAAATAATTCATAAACTGACACAAAATTCATTAATTCTTTTCCTTGTCTCTCATAATTACATAATCGCTTTAATTTGATACATTTTTCTGCGTTTCCAGAAGCTATAAACTATAGTTTTTAAACCTTCATTAGATTGTCATACCTAGTTAGTGCATATTCAACACCAAAGATGTAACTGATTACGACAATTCAATTTCAATATTTAAAATAACGTTATGAACTGGTACACATTAGATTGAAAACGCATATTCTGTCATACATCATAAGATGTGCATTAGGAGATGACGTTTTTGTTATTTTATTGATGAAAAAAAAATCAATATATCGTTTAGTATCAAAACCCAAAAATCAAAACTATTAATGCAAAACGCTTTAAGGGCTATAACCATGATATGGGGTGTGGGCGGAAGTGTGTTTACCTGGTCCATGCTCACAGTTTTTAGTAGAGTCCGAGTTGCTCATTTACTTTGTTACTTTGTATGTATGATTTTAGTTACTTCATGTTCTTTGTTGTGTATGTCTGTTTTCCATGTCTGGTCTTTTGATTACCGCTATAACCTTGGTTCCCTTGATTACTCTTTCAAATTAGAAAGTTATAATATGCACCTTCCTTAAATGAGTAAACAAATATATTATTACGCTATTTGTTATTATTCTGTTTTGAACAATCTTGAACCACCCCGTCACATTGTCAGGTTAGAGAAATACAAGTGAACAGATCGATAATATACGCTTATAACTTGTGCTTGATCCAATACCTACTGTTATATTGATATTTAAATATTATTATTTAAATAAAACACAGGCAAATGCATCTTTTGTAGTTCCACAAATCAAGTAAATGGTTCACAATAAAAAAACAAAAAATCTTAACCGCCTTCTTTACGACCATTGTAAGTATAATGCAGTCATTTGTATACAGTTTATCGAAATAAAAACAAAATGTCGATGCAGCATATTAAATGTTATTTCCCAGTAAGAAATATGTTCTAGTCTTTAATTGTCTGCTGAATGAACGAAAGTCGTAGAAATCTTAATATAACGTTTTCATCTCCATAATAAAAGGCACAAGGTGAATTGATGCCTTTTGCATTTTCTGACAAACTACTTACCAAAATTACAGAAACATCAATTTATAGTCTTTGTAAATGATGACCATTTAGACAGACACCTTTGTTTTGTTTGTAATATTTTCAGTTTTGCAATAATTGTTGAAAATGTAACAAATATGTACTGAAAAGCTCCTAGTCAGTTGTTCACGATCATTAACGTCCTTCCTTCACGATCAAACTGTAGTACTTGACTTATATTATCGACCTGTTCACGTTCATTTTCTTCGCTGTACAGTGCGACGGTGGTGTTAGACGTTAGAATATTTTTAAAAAGTTTTCAGAAATAATATAAAACTATGTCATGACAGTTCATCTATGTAACAATAACGTGACACATGAATTATTGGAAAACGTCGTTCTTCAAGACGGAATCCGATTGTGAGTTTTGCAACATTTATTAAATAATAGGTTCATGTATGACTAGACTTTGACAATGCGAGTTATTTTTTTGTTTTGCAACAAAACCTTCACAAACCTTTGAATTTACGTTGATATGACAGACCGTCATACTTTTTTTGTAGCTGATCTGATCCGAAAGAACAAATATTGTTAGTAAGACCCCTTAACCTCAGTTTCCGCTATAAAGATGACACATTATCTTTAAACAATCCTAATTTTGGGGATTTTATACATCGCATCCCAAAGAACTTGAGATAACGGATACTACAGACAGTGTGAGTCAGCTTCATATCTTGACTTACACTTAGAAATCGATGGTTAAGGAAAACTATTGACCAAAATTTACGACAAACGTGATGACTTTTCATTCAGAATTGTCAAATTTCCTTTCATCTGTGGCAACATCCCTTCAACACCTGCGTATGAAGTGTTCATATCACAACTCATACGTTATGCCAGAGCTTGCCGAAACTTCGCAGACTCTTTGTATCGCGCTAGAATTCTAACAAATAGGCTTCTGGAACAGGATTATGTTGCTACAAGACTACTACAGAAGTTGTATGGTCGTCATCATGAACTCGTGGATCGTTACGATGTATCCATCTGCGACATGAAAACTGATTTGTTCAACGTGTCATAGTTTTTCTTTACTCTTTCGTCTACCACGGACTTTTTTTGAGCAACTCGGCGGATGTTTCTAGAAAAGCAGAGGACGCTTACCTTACCGGTGCACCTGGTCTATACCCCCAGTTTTTAGTGGAGTCCGAGTACGTACATGCTAGAAATTGTTATTTGTATAAATTTATCAAATAAATACAAATCGAAGAACAACTATAATACTGTTTTAGGGGAAAATAACCGATGCAGTGAAAATATAATAAATAAAGATAAAACAAGAAAGAATTCACTTTTTGCGTCAGAAAAGAAATTTTATACAAAATATAAACACTTAAAATGTCATAGAGAAATAAATGTTTACGAAAGAGCAATGGCATCAACTGGGAGAACTCCCTGTTATGATAGTAAATGTTACTTTGTTGACAATAACATGATTTGATATTTAATATTGTGACTGTTTAACAACAACAAACGATTATTCATTTCATTAAGATTAAACCCTATCATTGAGCAAAAATTTAAAATATATTAAAAACTCTTACTGCATACCGTCTGTCGTAAATGCTCCGTATTATTACAGAGAAGAAATACGTTTTCGTATGTAACTCTAATCAAAAGTTGCCAACAAAGAAGCAGGCGTTTACTTTTGTGAATTTTTACTGAAAGTTTATTTTTAGGTAAATCTAGAACCGGGCTTTTGTATACATATGCCAGTAGGTTTTTCATTGTTTAAGAGATACGTACTTGCATCTATTTGTTTCAATTTTTTGTGGAGACATAATCGGCTTGTCAATTCGGATCATTCATACGTCACTAAATGTCTAATGCTAAGAATTTAAACCACTTAATATGTGACCGTAATTGGTAGTTATTTTTTTAGGTGTGACACGAGGCTATCGTATGCATTTGTGGAATGATAAATGAAACAAAATATATCTATACGATTGTCAACTTGTGATTTATTCCTTTGGACAACTGCCATTATTGAGACAAAGTAAAGATAAAGAAATGCAAATAACCTATTACTTCTACATTCAATCCGAGCTTTGACCTTAGATTTTCACTGGCAAAAATAATTCACATTAATTTCCTGTGAATCGAACTTTACATATATGTCACTTTAATATAACACAAAATCTAAGTGATTTTCATGTAAAATCATGTGAAAATATTTTACTTGTGCAGGGATCAGTATAAAATCAATAGTTTGTTGACAGGGAGAATAGTAAAAAAACACATTTGGAGAAAAGCCACGTTGAAAAAGAATGAAAAAAGAAGGTATATTGTCTGTTTTGACTATTTTTCCAATATTAAAAAGACAACTTTGATTAGATGATAGAAAAGTTTTTTCCTCCCTGCGTAAAATGCTTACTACTACCAAAAAGAAAACAATTGCATTTTCATTGAGATCGTTGATAGTCTGATTACCATACTATAAATAATGCATTCCATTAATCGAGACCCTTACTTGTGTGAACACTTATTAACGAAGAAAAAAGAGAATGATTTTCAAAAACTTTCCTTAGTTGAAAATGAATATTATTATAACAGACAAACGGACGGACGAATACACAAATTTTCGGAGGGTATCATATATTAACTCGCCACTTCGTGTGGCGGGGCTATAGAAATAAAAACAAATTGGAATATTTAGATTGATTTATAATTTGCGAATTTACCAAATTGTCAATATTTCCTGTATAGTATCACTATTAGACAGATGGACAAGCATATCATTTACCTCGAAAATTTGCCAGACGCATGGATATATCATGATGAAACAATTATTTTGATATCCAAGTTAATTTTAGCTTGAACATATCATATGTTTAATGAAAGACTAACATGATTGGATTGATATCAAACCACAATATCATACCTTCTGGTCTTCTTGGTCTATTACATCTTGGTACGATCTGAGTGGGGACGAAACTATCACCTCTAGACATAAACACAACAGGATGAAGACAGACAGGACACACTTAGACAGAAACATAATATCTGAAATAAAAAAGAAAAAAATAACTAGATTTTGAAGTCTCTACTTCTGTCAAACCTGTTTTATTTGTTTTTTAATTTTGAGGCCTTTTACAGCTTCCTTTATGATATAGGTTTTGCTTATCATTAACCGTGTGGTGACCCGCGGAAGTTTAATTGTTCGTAGTTTGACTTTTGGTGGATGACTCTGTCTCATTGGCAATCATACCACATCTCGCATTTTCATATTTAGTCTTAGCGACCATCTAAATTCAACAATATAATTCAAATATCCAAAAATATATATAAAAGACCACCTTTCTTATGTAACGATTCATTGGCTTTCCCTTGAAAATAATAGCAAGGGTGTCAAAAGAATATGCCACAGCAGCCATAAGTTTGTCATAGAAGGCGACTAAATAGAGCGCAGAACCCTGACAGGGGACTAGGGTGCTCTGCCCACAGAGAAACTGGATTGTGTGGTTAAAAGTTTGAATGGGGATCATCAGCCCACAATACGGAAAACCTGACCGCAAACCATATTGGTGTTGGGAAAGATGCCAGCTTCCTCACATGTTAAAAAACCCTGCTGTGGCATTCAATAGGAGGAGAAACCTTGGCACTCCGCCACAGGAGGCTGTCCGATTTTATGACTGGTTTGACCTGTCGAATAAACAAATCCGGAGATGCCGAACTTGATACATAAGGATGCAAAATAATTAATCATCTATCTAATTTTAAAAACGTACATGTGATATGTGAACCACTGAGTCATTGAACTGAGATAAACAGCTTCTAAACACGTATGAGAAAGTGAAAATTATTACATTCAATTGTTTTTTAAGCCTTAATCGAACTGATCAAATGACTAAATATATGATATTCTTTTAATCAACGCATCATTTATAGAAATATTATTAGAAATTGATACTTAAAAGCTCAAACAAATTATTGTTTAGGTTCAATGCCAATCCTTATTGAATTTCCAGTGTCGTTATTAGGCTATATATCTTATTACTTCAATGTACCTTTAAGCAGATTACACATTGTAGACGCAACAACACTTTCAAAAGTTCAAGCCTTTTTCTTATGGTGAAAAAAGTTTTTATTTCTGTTAATAAAAGAAAATATAAAGTCTATCTTTTCACATTAAAAATTAAATATTTATACTTTTCCAACAAAGCTAATTGCGAAGGTGAATTTGATAGGCAAAAGAGCACCTTTTGAAGAAAAGCTAAAAGCTTTTTGAAAGATACGAAAGCCGTTTGTTCAGTTACACAATCATTAACAATTGACAGATTTATTGTATTCATTAGATCTAAGTATTCATAAATATTACCAAACTTCTAATTGAATTACACCATTTCTTTCAAAACGATTGTTAGTGTATGTTACCTAGAAAACGGAACATTAATGTTGTGACTAGAATTTTCTAAATGTAGTCTCTACAAATGATTGGTGTTCCAACATATAAGATAAGATTTTGAAAGACTATGGTATGAGTTTACGTGTAACCACACAACACGCTTTTTAATGGTGGCTATTCATAAAAGTTTACGCATATATTTTTTTCAAAATGCACGCAAAATAAAAAGAAACCCATCATCAACAAGTTTTGCGTCAGTCTTCATTCTGTCTAGAGATTGGAACCGTTGCAAATATATTGTTTGTTCTATAGAAAACTTAAAATTCAAATTGAAATTTTAAATAAAATTTTACAGGTTTTCGACTACTAGGCGTATAAACTTCTGGAAAATGCTATCAGAAGGCGCACGAACAGACATCCAGAAATAGCAAATTTTTATTATAAATGAAAAAAGTATTATTCCAAGAACAATATCACCTAGCAATTTCTTTTAAGGAAGAAATGCGATTGGGATATGTATACGTTGATGTTATTTCAATATATGCATGCAAATTTCACTCTTTTCAATACCATTTATTTTAAACGACACTGATCACTGGTTCACAGTAGAACCATGACGGTGGCCTTTGGGTGATATTAGATTCACAGGTTGATACAGCACGTGATACAGATTTTGACATGTAATATTTAGTATATAAGACAATGAAACTTGATCAAAATACATACTATATCAACATATGATGTCAATTGATCGGTCCAGGACACAAGTCCCAATAAGAATTGGTATAACGATAAAACATAAGCAGATCAATGGGGCTGCACCACTTGTCAAACGAAAATATCGATTATAAAAAAAAAATACTTGAAATCACATGAGTGCCCTCCTTACGACCCCCGTCCCCTTTTCGGAATTTAATAATTTGTTATTCCAGTTAAGTTATTTTAAATTTTCACTTTTAATGCAGTTAAAACAAAAATATATAATTTTATAAGTGATTGAAATCTTATTCATATAATGATCATTTAGTCATTAATATCACGACCACTTGATGACTACAACCAAAATTGATCGATATCTTACCTTTCAAAAATACCAGTATTCCCAAAAAATGAATCAGTTTTGTTGCATTTTATACTTAGCACCCAAGTGGTAGAAGTATCTTTTACTTGTTCGTTTGTTAACTTCGAGACGTTTACACTATTTCCGAAGTTACTGTCACTTATCTATGACGATTTGGCAGATGTTTTTCTACTATTTTATACTCCGTCATGAAAGTGATAATTCCTTGGTGAATATTTTCTCAATTTTCACAACTGTCCACACTTATTTCTACGACCATTATTTTACAGTTATATTATATTGGATTGGTTCCTTTATATGAACTGATGAAACCGCGCCTTTCAATTTATGTAACCAAATGTAAAAAGTGTAGTGTGACGTAGTTTCAAACGATCATCTAGTACAAAAGAAAATGCAAAGTTTTCCTATATATATATATATACATTTAATTCATCGATAACTGAATTAGGTATTATGACTATGAACCTCCTACTGTTATATCAAAGAGGAGGAGCGTTGGCGAATTAGATACGAAAAATCGTATGGTAGAATTATAAAAAAAATACCACTTATATTGCAAATTTCCTTATGCTGTTCATGTGTGGCAAGGGATTACCTCTTATTGGAAGCATTAGAACCAAATACATAGTAAGATCTATAATTAATTGTATACAAGAAGTACTCAAAGCCACAAATATTGAAATGGGATGCTTAATACAGCACAAAGAGGTTCTACCAAGTGCAATACAATTAATGAATTCTCAGTGTTTTAGCGTTTTCGAATTTTGTGATACTGAAAATTTCGTCAAATAATCCATGATATAAATTGGTCAACAGTTCCAACTAATAATTGTGATTTTTAATGATAAATTCTGATGCCAAATGATTGCTTGGTGCAATTAATACGTATTTTGTTCTGTCCATATATAGTGATATATATTAACCTATAATTATGTACGTTGTTGTTGACCATAGTTGGTCCCCAGAAAGGTAGTGTTAATTTAAGCTAAAATGCAATCGCCTAGAGTCCCTGTGTAAATAAAAAAATCAAGAACCTGAATAATGGTATATGTGTACAAAAATAGTCTTTTACAATTGTTTAGATTGATTTACTGCTTCTAATGAGAGGTCACGTGTACAGCATATAGAAATTTGCAATATATGATTGGTATTTTTGTATTTTATAACCATTGGGTCGATGCCACTACTGGTGGACCACAGGTCCCCGAGAGTATTCATAAACCCATTACTCATACTTGTCTGATCCTAAAATAAACTAGGGTAACAAACAAATTACCAAACAGTAATCCAATGTATAATCAAGTCCATATTAGAACACCTGAGTAGCTTGTACCCGAAATAAATAAGATTTTTTTATGATGTATCCATCAGCACCATGAAAACTGATGAATTCAACGGGTCATAGTTTTCCTTTCCTCGTTTGTCTACCCCGGACGACTTTTTATGAGCAACTCGGCGGGTGTTTCTAGAAAAGCAGAGGACGCTTACCCTACAGGTGCACCTGGTCTATGCTCCCAGTTTTTAGTGGAGTCCGAGTTGCTCATTTGCTTTTGTTGCTTTGTATGTATGATTTTAGTTACTTTATGTTCTTTGTTGTATGTGTGTGTTTTCCATGTCTGGTCTTTGTCCCTGGATTATATTATTCTGATTACCGCTATAACCTTGGTTCCCTTGATTACTCTTTTATTATATTTATCAAAATTTGCACTATTTTTTTTAAATACCTAAAACATTGAGGCTTCATTCCTTGCATTACACATGGTAGAATCTTTGTGATGGATTTCCAATTTCATATTTCGCTAGTTTTAGTTTTGAGAACTTCTTGTATACAATTAATATTTAGATATATATTGGTATATAATGATGCTGAATATTGGTTACTCCTTGAAACACGTGTACAGCATATCGAAATTTGCAATGTAACTTGCAATGTATATGATTTGTATTTTTGTATTTACACAAAAATGCTAATTAAACACATTTTACAGTAAGTTTTAATATTCATGTAATATATATTTGGGATTTATTTGTGGTGGCAAAAACATAGTTATCTGTTTCACAGCTTACTAAACATAAGTATTAGATAATTGTTAATGAAATAACAACATGAAACTAAATTGTAAAAACAAATAATGTTTTTCACACCGTTACATATAAAAACACAAATGTCATTTATGTAAAGCTGTAAGAGTAAACAATGGAACTAAGATTCTAGCGGAAATTAGAACTTAATCCAGGGCCCTAGAGAGTAAGAAAAAAAAACCGAAACACACAACAAAGAACATAAAATAGTCAAATTAATACGCACAAAGAAACAAATGTAAATGAGCAACACGAACTTCACTTTCACTGGGAGCATGAACCAGGTGCACCAATAGGGTAAAGGCACGTCTTCTGCTTTTTTAGAAACACACGCTGATTTGCATAAAAAGTCAAGTCCGAGGTAAACAAAACAGGAATAAAAAATTTTGACATGTTGAACAAATCGGTTCTCAAGGTGCAGATGGATACATCGCAACAATCCAGGAGTTCTGTAGTGATGACTTCAATCTTGTAGCAACATAACCATGTTTGCGTAGTTACGGCAAGTTTTGGCATAACGTTTCAGTAGTGACACCCAGGTGCTGAAGGGATATTGCCACAGATAAAAGGACAATAGGTAAGCTATACAATTTTGGCATTAAAGAAACAAACCGTGAATTTGTATGTCGTTATTTACGGAAGTTATATCGTATTTTATACAATATTGATGATCGAGCAGATTCGCTAAACATGGCTTATTTCTTGGCGTCACAGAAACATACTACTCTTGGTGATCCGCATTCCGTTTAGCCCTGAAATGTTTTGTTGAGTCTTTTGAGTTTTATAGCCGAATTTGATGTATTGATATAAAATGTGACTGGTTTTTCAGTAACATCTTTTGGCTTAACCATTAGTTTATTAGAAAAGAATGTTGCTCTGATTTGTTTTTATTCACAAAATCTCTATGTGTAGTTGTGTAAATTGAAGCCCCAGTCGATTATTAACGATTATTAAAAAAAATAATTCAACGTTCGTATAACAAAGGCTCTATGTTAATTCATATACAAGGCATCTTTGTGGAACTCTTTGCAATCCTCCATGTTTGTATGTTTCTTAAGGACCAAACAGGCTATTCAAATCTGCCAGTCACATTTTTATATCAAAAACTTAATACCAAACATGTGAACAGAAAAAAGCTTACGGTTCACTTTGACCATAAACTGTTCTGTAGCAGTATTTGTAAAAATCATGCAGAAGGTGATTCATGCAAGTTAAAAACCCACTGAATTCAGTCTTATTTTTTGTTTTGAAACAGTTACTGATCACATAATCAGTCTTAGTTTTTCTATAGGTTGTTGCGCTTGTGAGATAAAACATGTTATATTATTAGTCTGTATATTGCAGTAATTGGTCAAAAAATGACGAAAAATGACGAAGTATTCAAAAGGCAGTTTTTTTTACTTTATTCAAAAAATGACTGAGTAATGAAAATAATCTTTCAACGTTGTCTGATTGTTTTTCGTACTTTTACCATGTAAAACTGTGACTTCCAGTAACATAATAATGCTTTAAGTACTAGTTCACATAACATTCAAACACTGCCAATTGTAAAGTAATGCATGGTGAAGAAAAAAGACCAGCAAACAAACGATGCTTTTTCAGTCTACATATGCTATACTTTCACAATCTTTTCTGCATTCAGATCTGACCTTTTAAGAAAATCATAAATTCATCACCTACTGAAATCAACCAAATAAAGCCAAACCAAGAACGACAACTCTCCCAAAGTGCAAATTTCATGTACAATCTATATGATTTTTATCTCACAAGCGCAACAACCTAATGGAAAACTAAGACTGATTATGTGATCAGTAACTGTTTCAAAACAAAAAATAAGACTGAATTCAGTGGGTTTTTAACATGCATGAATCACCTTCTGCATGATTTTTACAAAGACTGCTACTTAATAATACATTTATATGTGATAGAATTTGCACTAACACGTGCTCGATATAGCACCGCAAATTGGCGAACAACAAAATATTAAAAGTAACAAAAAAAAAAAAAAAAAAAAAAAACAAACAAACAAAGGGTGTAGGAAGAATTATAAAGTAAGTTTGTCAAGACTTTTCATCTAAGAAGTTAAATATGTCTACTTTAAATAGTCTATCACTTAATAATTTTAGTGGCAGACATCTAATAATCTGATAAATGACATTATTGAAATGTCTTTTGGAAGAACCAAAATAACAAACTACATGCGTTTAAATGTATCGACTGAATCACGAATTTTACCAAATCGTGACGATTGACATAAAAAAAGCCAGATTCTCAAGTCTGAAGCACGCGGTTTCGTAATTTATGGAAAGGAGGGGATATTCCAATCAAGTTTCCATGTGACTTCCGACAACCAACTGTTGAAGCATATGCTTTTTTGTCAAAGAGGACTAGTGGATTGGCTATCGAATCTCCAATTTCTTTCAAATGACACTGGAGTCTAGACATAAAAATATAGTGGAAGTGGAATATCATACGGGTAACAAAGTATCTGTAATTGTTTAACTAATGGTATAAATTTCTTAATAATTGGTAAATGAACTGGACATTTTTTTTACTAAAGCGGTTCTCGAAGTCTTTTGTTTTGTTTTTTTGTTTTGTTTTGTTTTTTTCTTTAATAATTTAAGTTTTATCATTTTTCAGTTCACATAAAATACTGTCAAAATAACTAACACTTAAGATTTTACCAGTTAAAGTGAAGATTTAAAATGAACATATGAAAGCTTAGCAATATTACTTTTACATACAAAGCAAATTTCAGATAAATTCAAACATGTACAAATTTGCTCACAGTTGAAACTTACCGTTTTTAAAATAGGGCTTACGAAAGAAAACCTTTTATTCCTTAAAATAAATAAAGAATGAGTTCATTGAACTGTAAAAAAATGTTTAATATGTCATTAAATCAATTTGGGATGACAGGTGTTGTTTTTCAAGTTTCAGAGGACGCTTACCCTACCGGTGCGCCCGGTCCATGCTCCCAGTTTTTAGTGGAGTCCGAGTTGCTCATTTACTTTTGTTACTTTGTATGTATGATTTTAGTTACTTTATGTTCTTTGTTGTGTATGTTTGTTTTCCATGTCTGGTCTTAATCCCTGGATTACATTCTTTTGATTACCGCTGTAGCCTTGGTTCCCTTGATTACTCTTTCAATATTAGATAAATGTCTACAATTAAGAAAACAAGAAATAGACTCTTTATGCTCATTTATTTACGTATAACTACATTACTAGACGCTTTCTGACCTTCCTACTACGGAAACATTTTTTCTATACATTTGTTACCAAAAGTTTATTTGCTGTCAAATCGTCCGTTTAAATCAGGATCGAGAGTCCACTGTCTTAAACGTGAAGTAAAATGGACGTTTACTTAATAATTAGCACACACACACACACACACACACACACACACACACACACACAGAGAGAGAGAGACACACACACACATATATATATATGATAATATGTAAGAGTAATCAAGGTTATTGCGGTAATCAAAAGAATGTAATCCAGGGACAAAGACCAGATATGGAAAACAGACATATACAACAAAAAACATAAAGTAACTATAACATACAAAGTAACAAAAGCAAATGAGCAAATCGGACTCCAATAAAAAGTGGTAAGCGTCATCTGCTTTTTCTAGAAACACCCGCAAAGTTGCTAATAAAAAGTCAAATACGGGGTTGACAAACGATGAAAGGAAAACTATGAACCGTTGAATAAATCAGTTATCATGGTGCAGATGGATACAACATAACGGTCCACGAGTTCATGATGACGACCATAACAATGTAACATTGTGGAAAAGTAGAATCGCGAGGATATATAGCAGAAAACAAACTATGAATTATAGAAACAAGTAAAGGCGCATACACATAATGAAGGTTACTTAATGAATACTATTCTATAAAGGTTATACAATGGTGAATTTGTTGCGTTTCATGATATATGTTCCCTTTTCTTATGACTTCCTTAGAGGCTATTTTACAGTGAACATGAGAGCTATCTGCAACAGTAACTAAATAATAACCTTTCACTTTGTTTGATTTGGCGACTATCCTGGTAATATTTTCACAGTTAGTACGTTGATTTCACGTGTACTATATGTATTTGCGACACGAATTAACAATATTTGAAGTTCTGTTTTGTTTAACCTTCTCAACACTATAACCATTGGACTGCTATTTTGATAATAAGTACCAATCCATATAATTTCATACACTGCATATGTGATGGGCAAACAAGAGAAAACAATTCTTATAATTTTGTTATATTTTTTTTCTAAAAAAAGCTACAACCGATTAAAAAACTATGATTTGTTGTGTGGTCTGTTACTGTTTATAAAAAATAAAAAATAAATTTTGTTTGGTTTTTGACAGGCGTAAATAAATCGCCTCCTACATGATTTTTTTTATAAAGATTGCTACTTAAATATAGATCTCTCTTTTGACTAGGCGAAGTATATGTTGTATATTGTTACAGGATCGTTGTATCTAGGACTGTATCATTATTTAGCACTATGATCCTTTTCAGATTTTAGAAATGGATCAACCCGAAAATAAGAAGAAGAAAAAATCATAATAGCCTTTGATTTTGTGTCTTGGTGTGCCAATAAGAAATATATATATGGGTAAAATTCACAGAGATTACACCCATATATGTTAAACGCAATAGTATGACAAAACTTGCATGCTTTTTTATCTACATGAAATTCGAATGATTTCTGTGTCAAAATTTATGTTTATAAGTTTCGGTCGTTTCCCAACGTGAGGTAACATTAGTTTTACCTGCATGACAATATTATATGAGTATACACGTGTTTTAACGCAAGAATCTTGGTTTGTTTGACGCCGGCCTTTTTGAAAGAAACAAAATGTGAGTCTTATAAGTAAAATTACTCTGAAATGAATGTAAATATAAACGTATCTAAAATATCCAAAAGGCTATACCCAAGCATACTGTCATAATACGACCACAATTATATTGCGGTCTTGACCTTTACTTCTGACCTATTCAAGTGACCAGAAATTTTGAGCGTTATTGTTACAAACCAAAAGACCAATTCGCTGAGCAAAGCTGTTATTTACTTTGGGGTATTACAGTTCAACAAGGTCAGGAGTAGGGGTCAACTCCCTTTAACAACTGCTTTGGTGAAAGCTTACTGAAAGGTTCTTAAAACACATTGTATATATATTAATTTGCATGAAAAGTATTAAGATTACATCATGTGTTCACATTTCTGTTGTATTGTTTTAACAGTTCGAAGCATTTCCGGCATACTGAGCGAGATTAACTTTTTTAAACACCTAAATAGCATTAAAATACGAAAGTCACATTTGATTAATATACTGATAAAATACATCAGTTTCTATTGTATTTTAGTGTCATATATAGAGTAATCTCCCTTAATTTTGTATTCTACGTTACATTATATATACTTTTTATCTCCTATGAAAAGCCACACTGTCTGTTTACTGTGACATTTTAAACAAAATAATAATAAAAAAAAAAAATATGTAAGCTTTCCAACGATGAATCACATTTTGTATGATTCTTATGTAGAGTATTAATTAACACACGCACAGCACATGGACATTTTTAATATTTATATTAACGAGAGTTCGGAACGGCAATGTTCATTTAGGGATTTTGATGTACTCTAAACATTTCACAAAAGACATGACATCTTTACACGCCTTGTTGATCAAGCACTGTAACATGGTGTTAGGCATTACTGATAAATACGTCACCGTAAAAAAGTTTGTTGAGGGATAAAATATTGTGAGCTGTGTTTAATGTTTTCTGAATTTAAATTTTTATTTCAAATGAAATATTGTATACCTCTAAATGACTTCTGAACGATGTGTAATGATTTTTATACAGTGAAATCATCATTGTGTTGCTCAATAGATATATTTATTTCCTGCAATTTTATTACATATGAGTAAAAAGGTTTTCAAAAGTTCTGTTTCCTTCATTTATTCGTTTGTTTTTGTAGTAATCCCAGCAATAAAGTGTACAATGTATAAACAATATAGAATCACGAACTCGTGAATATACTGCACTCTACATAAGTGAGGAACACACTATTATATGACTATGGCTAGAGCATGTTAAGTACTTCTCCGTCTAAGAATCAGGCAAAAGGTTTATAAGGTGTGGCACATGAAGTAAAAATACACAGAGATTTTATTGCATTATCCAGGTATTTATATCTCATAATCTCAAGAAATTACTGTCAAAGTGTTTGTAAAGTTCGCCATTTTAAGATATTGATACGTCAAATTCAGTTGAAATGTACTATGGAAAAATGTGGGAAAGGTTTCCCGAACATTTTTGCCTTATATAAGCAGTCACAAAATACATCTACGTCACCAATGCTTCAGGATAAATTTAAATAGCTTTTCAGTTGTTTTCTAGATGTATTGAAATATGTTGAAGGCCAAAAAAAGACTAAATTTAGAAAAAAATGGTGTGCCACTCTCTGCATGATTCTTACACAGATTGGCACTTAATACTGAAAGCAGGCATAAATAGAAATAATATGTTCTAAAAAGATCGAAAAGTTAAAAAAAGGTAAAGGTGCTAAAATTGGCCATTTTTATTTTTACTTTCGCTACGACAATTTACAACATTAAAGGATTTCAAACATTAGCTCTAGCTAATATTAATATGAATATATTCATAAAAATCGAGATTGCTCTCCCACGGAGACGATTTCTACGATTAAAACAATAATTTAAAATACGATTTAAGTATATTATATAATTCAGAATAATAATAATAATAATTTAATCAAATATAATACTTTTTTACAGGAATGAATCACTTCCTGTCTGAAATTATATAAACTGGTACGTCCGACATTCTAAACATTACAACACAATCATTGTGTATTTTTTACGGTAGTTTACTAATTCGTTATTACAGTATGTTTTATTCACAAACAAATCACCTACAAGAAGAAATGAAGACCAATACATTACATCAGAACTTCAACGTCGCTAACTACGGTGCAAAATTAACATCACTGTTTCACAATATCAATAAAATACATCTATTCTGTTACAAAATTAACAAATAGTTCATAATACTGAATGTTATATAGCAATATATATGGTTGCCCCTAGAAACGTAGCCGAGTACCTATTTGCTGTATTATACTCTTTAAATGTAGTTTACCTTATAGTTTACTTTAAATGAATCACGTGGAAGAATATAGAAACATTATAGACAACTTCTTACATGTGGACGCCACGTTCTTAATTTGAAAGTGAGGCGCTCAATTTAACATTATACTTAAGGTATAGATAGACAGATATACTTTAAATATAGTTTATATAAAGAGCCTCGCTGGCCAAGTGGTCTAGGGAGCTACTGTTGCACTGCTGACACACCGGTACAAGTTCGAATCCCGCCAAAGAAATGAAAAAAAAATGCTTCACAAATTTGATAGTTTTAACAACGTTGGGAATTTATCAGACCTTTCTATGATTACATTATTTTCCCTGTCAAATTGGTCCGATGGAGCTGTGTAACAAATAGAGTCGTCACATTCTGAGACGTTTATCTACTTATATATATATATATATCTTAGAGGTATAATACTACATTATAGAATGTTTGGTATGAAATGGTGCAATAAAACCTGCACGACAGACTCTCTTTTTTTAAAATAAACGGATGTCCTCAAAAGGGACAGCCACAGTGACCTATATTCATCCCCTTTATTGCATGATGCTGGAAATACATAACTTTGAATATTTTTGGCGTGTTCATATTAGCATTTAACTCCACAAAGTAATTTAATTAACCTTCGTTTTATCTCTATCAATTGTCATATGTAAAAGGTGCTCAAGTATAGTATTTTTAAGGAGTTGTAAAAAAGCGCTGCTAAATTTTGCACGATTGTATTGTTATTTCATTTAATTAAATTCCATGTCAAATCTTGCACACCATTCAGTGATAATATTTTATCCACCAAGAGAAGAAAAAACGGATAATGCAAAACTCAACAAATGCACCAGCGTATTACCAAAGTACAAAATAGTAAATACTTTAAGAGATCAACATTCAGTTATTGCATAACTCCGTCTGTACATTTTCGTCGTAGTACGATGATTTATTTCTTTTCCAATTGGATCTAAATGACTGTTAATTGTCAGAAGACAAACGAGAGATCTACTTTTATTAGTTTTTAGGGGTTGGATTGAAACACAATCCTTTGAGAATTGACATAATACTTTCGCTAGACTTGTTTTAAGAGATATGAAATTATCGTATTATTATAAAGATAGTACGTTATTTCATAGAGAGAAATTTAATGAGCTTAACCTACTCTTACTTGTCTTATTGCGTCTTTCATGACAATAAAAACAAATTAAAGAAAACAAAAAAAAACACAAAAACAAAAAAAAAACAAAAAAAAACAAAACAAAAAAAAAAAAAACAAAACAAAACAAACAAACAAACAAAAAACCAATAAACAAAAAACATCAAACCTGTATTCAATACAGAATATTGAATTTAAACTATAAAGATAGATTGATTAGGAATCATCATCAGATAAATATCCGCCAATATAAGTATTAACACAAGCGACTAACGCCAACTTACCTGGGAAACTTTTCGGTGTGCTCTATTTCTCATAAAACAACTTTATCAGTAGGTCTTATACTTTATTTTCACACCTTATCCGAACTGCCTCCTCATCTAAAAGCAATGAGAACAAAGGAAATGAATATCCAGTCCAAATACTCCGGCATTAATTACATAAAATAACTCCTCAATGTATCTTGAAATTGACAATCAACAAGACCGATAATGAATGCCATTCGACTCTGGTCATTACTCGAATTTGTTTTCGAGATTTGCACTCCTTTTATGTGTAAAAGACAGGAAAATTAACATTGGTAGATTGTCTTTGTAAATTGCTTACTTGATAACACGGTTTTTATAGGTAAAGTCGAAGTGAAGGCGACAATTCGTAAAGCTGAAATTAGAATAATTCACTTTTGTCGGTCTTAATTGGGAAACTATGCTCTACACATTAAACAATTTCAAATTCTTATAAACGATAAATTGTATAATTCAACTAGGTGTTAAATAACTGTTTCGAAATGATTTATTTTGTTTTACAACCTCAGACGTTAGGTTTACTAATCGCCTAAAATCTGGAAGATTTCAAAAATCACTTATCATTTATATCTGTGCTAGACGTGTTTCTTTTCTCTTTTTTTCCCTTCTTAATTGTCTGTTTTGTATGTCGTAATGTCTGAAAGTTCGAATACAAATTTTTGAACATAAGGACAATCAAAAGTTAAAATTATGTTAAAATAAATAGATGTCGAAAGTCAGGAAACAAAGTTAAAAAAAAAAAACAAAAACAAAAAAAAAAAACAAAACAAAAAAAACAAATGACTGATTCAATACTTCAATAATGTAAGAGATATCAATGGAACGAAGATTCAAACGGAATTCAAAAGAACATATTACAAAGGCGGGGAAAACAAACAAAAATAACAAAGAACACGAAAAAAATAAATAAATAACACGTACACAGAAACAAAGGTAAATATGCAACTCGGACACCACACAAAAAATTTTGAGCATAGATCAGGTGCATCGGCGGGGAAAGCGTCATCTGCTTTTCCTAATAAATGTATTAGGTGTTGTGATCATCAGTGAGGTGTTCTGCCTCTCCCCCCCCCAAAAAAAAAAACAAAAAAAACCACGTACCTTAAAAGATCATCGAAATTTTCTACGCGTACCATTATAAAAATACCTTGAAGAATACAACTTCAAAGTTTTAATTTTGTATCTGTATTTTTCTTGATAGAAATATTTACAACACAATGGGGACGTCTATGAAAGAGGATTGCAACATTTTGATTAATGATAACCGTCAGTTTGGTTTCGTAATGTATAGGCTTCCGGTTCGTTCAGCTACCGGGTAAACATTTGCAGACGTGAAACATGCTGATAGAGAGTAAAGAGCCTGGAAGGTAAGAAGAGACGTTCCAATTATTACTTTATGTGATCCACGCGATTCATATATCACAGATTATTGCCAAACAGTATGTACAAGTGATATATGGAGCAACGAAAGCGATTAATAAATGTATATCTTATTCACCATAGTAGTTAGTTGTACTGTTTGGGACAAATGAATAATGTTTTTTTTTAGAAAAGCTACAAGTCATTCAGCAATTTATCTAAGATCAATAAAATGTCTAAATAGAAATTGAGTGTGATTTTGTTTCTACTGTGTCCAGATTAAAAAGGGGGAAGAATGTGATTACGCTAAAGTACTTTAACCCCGCCGCATGTTTTGCCCTGTCCCAAGTCAGGAATTTCTGGACTCTGTATGTATTGTTTCGTTTTTACATTCAGTTCTCTTCTACGTTCCTGGAGTATATGGGGACAACTATTTCGTTGTACCTGTGTATTATGTTATTTTGGGGCCAGCATCAGTCTGCCCTGTGGTGTGAGGGCTTCCTCATCATTCATTCAAGACCCAATGGTTGCCTTGAGCTGACATTTTTCATCCTGGTTGTCCTTTTCATATTCAAATCTGTACTTATGATAAAATCGTACAATTATCTCCGACTTAAATCCACCAAATTGAACAAAATTAAGAACGATAACTCTTCCAAAGTGCTTATTTCATGTACAATCTTTATTTCAAAAGCGCAACACCCAAATGAAAAACTATGACTGGTTATATGGTCTGTAAGTGATTCTAAATAAGAAATAGAAGTGAATTCTGTGGGTTTTTGACATGCATGGATCATCTTCTATCTGATATTTATGAAGACAGCTACTTAAATACATTTTTCACGTTTCTTATACCATTAAACAGATAGACCTATAAATTTTGTACATTCTGAACACATGTTTATAGGTAACCTCCGATTAACAGAATTAGAATAAAAAGGAAGGTCAAGATCCAAAAATAAATTATACACTAGAAGTTCTCAAAACCAGAAGTATCGTAATAGACATCCATTGACAATAAGGTTTACTAAATTCTGTCAAAGGAGCTTTCAAATCAACTCAAATAAGCTTTATTAAATGCCATCAAGGTTAAAGTACCATGAAGAGCTCTTATAACTAGTCCATGGGCAAGGAGGGTCCACTATGCATCCATTTTCTTTATATATCCTTTTTACGAAAGAATTTGTCGCAAAAGAATATTCTCGGATACTTGTTTTCAGTATAAGCTATCTTTGTACCCCACTAGGTCAAAAGGTCAAGATATTCCTGAATCATTTGCTTTGTTCCAGCGTATAAGCAATCACTGGGACATTAAATAAATAAACTACATTGTTAAGATTCAGATTTTATTATACACTCAAACAGGACAGGACTATAACAAGAAGCAGTCAACTATAACATACAATACTATGGTGACCTTGACAGAAGTGTAACGAACATATATGCAAGTAAGATGCTAAAGCAATCAATAAAAAATAACTGGCTGCAATACGTGTATAAGGTATAATCGATGTGTTTAATAATGTATATAAATGTTTATAAAGATATAATCATATAGCACAATGTCTTCAATGGTTTCAAGAAAGATCTGGTTTTTTTAGATGTATGTTAAGCATGTATCCTTACCCCAGCAAAAAATCGCTTAAATTGATATATATTTTTTTTCATGTTAATACTTCTAGAGTTGAATGTGTATAATGTTGTGTTTGGTCAGCTGCAGTATGACAATATGACGAAGACACATACAAAGCAGGTATGTAAACATAGTATTAGTAAGCGAAAAAGAAATGTTTAGCAAGCCGAAAGCAACTTGAGTTAAAAAGCTGCTATGCTTTATACAATGAGTAAAAGTCTTTCGAATTTAGTGTTAGTGCAAACTTGATGAATCATAGTATAAATAGTAGTTGCCTTTTATTTCACCTTTTATAATAATTCTAAAAATTGTTTTTATTGCATTTTGAGTAAAGTAATACATGAAACCTTTGAACAAAACAATAAATATTTAATAATGGTATAAAATTAGTAAGCCTCTATGCAGAGGTCAACCAATATTTGCAGTACTCATGAAATAGAAATACCGAACGTTAAAACATGGGGACATCCGTGGAAAAATTATTGTTGGAAACATTTAATCGACAGCAACCAAATGCGAGTCACACATTCCCCATGAACTAATATGTACACCCAGAAAAATCGAATATTGTAAATACAGCTTCAAACCGGAGATGAAACAGGTGCTACGGAAGGGTAGGCAATTACTGTCTCTTACAAGATACCGTTCAAAATGTTCATTGACAGTAAAGTCCGGTGAAATATTAACCGAAATTAAACGGCCAATCAATGTCGGTAGATTTTTTTTATTGCGAACTGAAACTATGGGCAGTAGTTCTTTGTTGATGTAATTTTCAGTATGTAAAATGTTGCAATTGTTGTAATGATTTAGCACAACGAATGATAATAGAGGACTTCACACGCTGGAGCCGCTGCAATGTTACTCAAAAGTTGTCATAGCGTTTTGTTGAATGCTTACCACTTCAATCATTAGGCAAAATGAGATGAAGAACGTAAACTAGACTACAGTGCGTCTGTAGGGTTGAGGTAAATGGAATGAAGATAAATACCGAAACCAGGATATTTAGTATTGAAACACTATACAATATAAACAACAGATACAGAAACCCAAAGGCCGTGTTGAATTTCGTGTTTGTTTGGATATAAGGTCTCACTAACCGCTTCTAACGTTTCCATTAATTTACATGTTAAAAAGTTATTTTCAAAGTTTCACTGTGAATTCTCAGGACAAATGACATCTAAAAGCGGATAACATTATAAAGCTAGGAAAATAAGTTTTTCATTATGGTAATGGTACAGTAATCATAGAAACATTTACTTCAATAAATGATATTAAATATCCACATTTTCACCTTTTCTGCTAACTGACAGCATGAAGGCAAACTGCTCAAACATGTAAACAGTATTCATACACTTTTGTAATAAGTTACAAGCATGATGTTGAAGTACATATTTTCAGCTTTATTTAGACTACTTTTGATCAGAATACACACAAATTATGCGCTTATAATGCAAAGATCTAGGTTCAGTGTGTTTTTGGTGCTACATTGGTGGGTGGTTATTTGAGGGAAGTGGTTAGTGAAACCTAAGGTTTGAAGGATTTCTTCTTCTTTAGAGTGGTAAATTGACAAGGACATATTTGCAACTAGTGTCCATCGGGATGCCTGTTGTCTGTTGAAATACTTGTCTACCAAATTTGACTTCAAAACTGTATCTTCATTGGAAATATTTGTTTCATCCTATGTACAATGTATATAACGAAGTGATACTTTGTTTTACTAAAGAATAGGCCTGCAGCACCACTAAGCTTTTTAAAAATGCCAAATGTTTTGCATAAATACCTTTCCGTCCTCATATTAGATATTTCCGTGCAACATAATCACACAGCACACCGATATGACTGTAAAGGAACGAATATTATGGACTTAAAGGTCTTTATATTTGTGCAAAAATGTTTTAGTAAACTAAATAATTAAATTTAGAAGTTTTTAAAGATTTTTTTTCAGAAAAAAAGTTTGTGGTGATGCAAGTCTGAAAACATGCCTAATAATAAACCTACAATTTTCTGTAAAATCATAAATTTTATACATTGTTTTCAGATAGGGTCACCAATTTAAAATGTTCTATTTCATATTAATATCTTCTAATTGCGGGACAACAGATGATATGTACAGTTTTGTAAATGTAATCTGGTTTTATTGATTGGTTTAAACAATTTCGCTCACGAAATTTCACTTTGAAATATACATCCTGCAAAAAATTGTTTTAGTAAAACAATGATTGATTGATTGTTGGGGTTTAACGTCCGAGCAGCAATATTTCAGCTATATACAGACGATGAACATGAGATAGATGATGAAATGAACATGAAATGATGATGAAATGAAAAAAAAAGGATTGGACATAAGGACAATAGGGTCGACAAATTTTGATTGCCACTAGAAAAAGGGAGGGATGTGTAAGGTCGGGCAATTTAGCCTCCTGTGGCGGAGCGCAAGGTTCCTACTATTATCGAATACCACGGCAGTGTTCTTTAACGTGCGAGGTACGTGACATCTCTCCCAACACTGTGCACCGCTATGGTTTGCGGTCAGGTTTTCCGTATTATAGCCTGACAACCCCAGCATGTAACACGCCAGGGGTACCCCATTCCACCACCTGGGGCACACATCTCAGTTGCTCTATGGGCAGAGCTCCAAGCCACCGGCTAGGTTTCTTAGCACTATTTAGTCGCCTTTTACGACAAGCAAACTTCCTTGAAAACTGGGGTCTTAAATGAGCTATTTCTCTGATATAGAATTAGGACTCCTTTGTCATTAAAGAGGTAAATTAATCACCCAAGGACGGGATCTAATCCTTACATTATATCTCTCATTCTTTATGATTGGGACATTGTAATCTACTTTTGTCATTAAATTGATACATTGTCCATTCTGCAGCACCATTCAATACAAGCCTGATAAACAAACAATCTCCGGGGTAATAGAACATTATTAAAACATAATTAATTTACCAATATGAGGGTGCAGTGACATATCACTCAGGCATACAAATTATATACGTCAAATAATCAAGAAAACATGTTTTGTTTCTTAAGTAAACAATCAAGAGCAGCTTCCTGGATATTTTTTTTACTATTTTTTCCTTCATTTACAAAATTCAATATCATGAAAACAAAGCGTCCTTGAATGTTGAGTTGCGAAGGACATGACCAAAAAACCGAATTTATGGCGATCTCCAACATGCGGATATTATTTAATCCCTTATTCATTTCATGTTTTATTAACTAAACCTGCTATGACCCGGGGCTATGGGAAACGCCGTAGCTATTATGAAAGAAGCTTGTCGTACTATTGCAGTGAGTGAAAAGATGCCCGCCATCGTGCTAGTTTGATTTCTTATTTTTATTGTGTTTATTTTGAGTTTCTTTTTATATATTTTTTTTCTGAATAATTACTTAAAATTGTGTATGTGTGTGTGTTGACTTTCAGTTCTCAGGGTGATTACTTACAGTTGTACTTCAGTTTTCAGTATGTTAAATTTCAAATTTTGTTGTCTTTTTTCTGAAGTTCAGTATGTAAACCCGTTTTGTGTGTTAACTTTCAGTTTTCAGTGTGATGACTTTAAGTTGCCAGTTTTTTTAACCTTAAGCATTCAGTGTGTTGACTTTCAGCTTTCAGTGTGTACCTTAAGTATTCAGTGTGTTGATTTTCAGTATTCAGTGTGTTGACTTTCAGTATTCAGTTTGATTACCTTAAGTATCCAGTGTGTTGACTTTCAGCTTTCAGTGTGTTGACCTTCAGTATTCAGTGTGTTGATTTTCAGTATTCAGTGTGTTGACTTTCAGTATTCAGTTTGTTTACCTTAAGTATCCAGTGTGCTGACTTTCAGCTTTCAGTGTGTTTACCTTCAGTATTCAGTGTGTTGATTTTCAGTATTCAGTTTGTTTACCTTAAGTATCCAGTGTGTTGACTTTCAGCTTTCAGTGTGTTGACCTTCATTATTCAGTGTGTTGATTTTCAGTATTCAGTGTGTTGACTTTCAGTATTCAGTTTGTTTACCTTAAGTATCCAGTGTGTTGACTTTCAGCTTTTAGTGTGTTGACCTTCAGTATTCAGTGTGTTGATTTTCAGTATTCAGTGTGTTGACTTTCAGTATTCAGTTTGTTTACCTTAAGTATCCAGTGTGTTGACTTTCAGCTTTCAGTGTGTTGACCTTCATTATTCAGTGTGTTGATTTTCAGTATTCAGTGTGTTGACTTTCAGTATTCAGTTTGTTTACCTTAAGTATCCAGTGTGTTGACTTTCAGCTTTTAGTGTGTTGACCTTCAGTATTCAGTGTGTTGATTTTCAGTATTCAGTGTGTTGACTTTCAGTATTCAGTTTGTTTACCTTAAGTATCCAGTGTGTTGACTTTCAGCTTTTAGTGTGTTGACCTTCAGTATTCAGTGTGTTGACTTTCAGTTTTCAGTGTGTTGACTTTCAGTATTCAGTTTGTTTACCTTAAGTATCAAGTGTGTTGACTTCCAGCTTTCAGTGTGTTGAACTTCAGTATTCAGTGTGTTGATTTTCAGTTTTCAGTGTGTTGACTTTCAGTTTTCAGTGTGTTGACCTTCAGTATCCGGTGTGTTGACCTCCAGTATTTAGTGTGTTGATTTCCAGTATCCGGTGTGTTGACTTTCAGTATTCAATGTGTTGATTTTCAGCTTTCAGTGTCTTGACCTTCAGTATTCAGTGTGTTGACTTTCAGTATTCAGTGTGTTGACACTCAGTATTCAGTATGTGGACTCTCTGTTATCAGTGTGTAGATCTTCAGTATTCATTGTGTTGACTTTCATCTTCATTTCATGTTCATTTTATCATCCACTTCATGTTCATCGCCTGAATATAGCTGAAATATTGCTAAAAATCGGGCGTTAAACACCAACAAACAAACAAACAAACAGATATTGGCAGTGTCTGAATTTTATATGGACTGGTGGTTAATACAAAGTATGGCAATGGACAGATCTACAGACAATCATTTAATGACATTGACCCCGTGCGTTGATGATAACAAAATTAATTATTTCGTTTCGTTTTTCTTTCATAGAGGTTTAAGGGTGTGTATGCCTTATCATATTATGTAGTTTTTATTCTATTTACACTTGATAGAAACCATATGTGTTGTTGTCAAGTGTTTTACGAAACGTGCTCGTAATACCGCTATGTAATGTGATTGTATATAAGACAAATAAACTACTTATTTATTTTATTTCATAACACAATATAGCTGTTTCTTCTCGGCTTTGTTCTACTTCTCAGTATTTCGATTCTTTTGGTTAGATTACTTCTTGTATACAACATAGTTTTGTTTCGATTTTCCTATGTATTTTGTTCAAATGCTGAAATTACTCAATGAAACACGTGTACAGCATACTGGACTTGACTACATCAATATGAGTGGTATTTTGTATTCTGAATCAAGTGTCATTGTATCTTTCGTAGTCAATGGATAATGGAATATTAAGTCGGTCTTTTAAAATAATTCGTCCACCAGACAAAAATTGTCGATAAAATGATGTAACTGTGTGACAAAAGGATGAAATAGCAAAGAGAACATAATTTGGAAAACAAGTGCGTTCGACACTTTACTTTAATATTGTCTCTTCTTAGTAAAACAATCTTAGAATCCTTATTACTCTTAGGTTTTCTTTAACCTTTTACAATTTATATGTGACAAGTTTTTTTTTCTTTATATTATGTTATACCCAAATATGTTTAATATATAAATAGATATATGCATATTGTAGATATATTTCAAGGCATTTAATATAATAGGTTTGTTTGGGTTTTTTTTGTTGGGGTTTAACGTCCGAGCAGCAATATTTCAGCTATATTCAGACAATGAACATGAAATTGATGATAAAATGAACATGAAATGAAAAAAAAAGGATGGGTCACAAGGATAATAGGGAGGACAAATTTTGATTGCCACTGGAAAAAAGGTGATGGGTAAGGTCGGGCAATTTAGCCTCATGTGGCGGAGCGCAAAGGTTATAAGGAGAGTTCTTCGTGATGTCATCCCTTATATATTATTTGATTTTGGTTGGCAGAAACATTGAAGGGCATGGGGCATCAATATTAAATTATCATAACTTTTTCATTTGTTAAGATAATTGAAAAATTCTTTAAATTACCTAAAATGCAAATAAAACTGCCTTTTCCCATCGATTTGTAAAGAAAAAGAGTTAGAAAGTCGCATACAAAATATGCATTATTTTATCTAAATAAACATTTTACAGAACCAAAATTGGGTATTGAATAATAAAGTTATGAAGTTTTGAAAATTGGGATTCTAATCATGAAATTGTCAATTGTTTATTTAGCTGTTCATTTGCCAACCAATTTATCACTTAATGATATGCAAATCAGTGAATATGACATCACAAATGAATTTGCAAACTTTCCTATATATAGTATAGCCTATAGCTAATTGGCCGAGTGGTTTAAGGTGCTGGACTTTGTGCAGACGGTGTGGCCATAGATGTCACTGCGGTTCGATTTCGCGCGAAGGGAACGACCAAAAATTTCTTCGCAAATTTGATATTTCTAACATTGTTTTGGGAATTTTTCAGACCCTTCTATGCTTACGTTATCTTCCCTGTATCAATTTGATCTGATGGAGCAGTGTAGCGAATAGATATTTTTCAAGAAAAATTCAATATGTGCAACCGACTTCCCGGGTCTCCTATGTGCACACTGTTAATGTATCCTCATACATATAGGAGTGATTGACAAGATTTCGTACAACTGTAAAATGCAAAATAAAATTTTCATAACCAATCACAAACGGTTTAATAATAAGTACATACTGCTCACCAGACTAAAAATTAATTTGAAATCATGTGAGATTTCTTTGGAAAGCAGATCCTCTCACTGAAAATTATTTAGAACTGGATGACACGGTAGTTGACAATATTTTACATTTTAATGAATCTTACCCGTCAGTTTTCGCTTTATTCATTCGATTTGTTTCCAGAGTAAATTAAACCATCAGACGCTAGAGATTCTTGTCAATGAAGTAAATATCTTAATGTCAATTTCATTGAACTATGGCAATAAGGTGCGAATATCAAGATAAAAACTTCCGATCGTAAAAATAGGCATTGACAATCTGTGGAACGCTAACATTTGTCTCCTGTCTATTGAAGCAATATATATTTCCTGAACAATTGCTCAATGTTCACTTTAAATGAACGTAAGGCAATCTTAATTGTTCTGATTACTGAAAACATGTCTTAATGAGATAAATTAATGACGCAAGTTGCGTTGTAATCACACGTTACTGAATAAAACAACCAATCATTTTATCACCGAAGATTTGAAAATTTTCAAATAAGATTTTTGAGATTGAATAACCAGGCCAGCATTTCACAGACTGACGTACGGTCAATCGTGAGTCGTGATTGTGAAATCTTTAATTAAAAAAAATATGTCTTAGAGAGGCGCATGATTTTTGGTGTGACTGTTTAACAAACGTACTTGTAGAAAAAAATCGTAGCCGTGCGGTTACTTTAATCGTGCAATTTTGGAACCCATTATTATTGGAAATAACTTTGAAATGTTTCTACTTTCACTTTCACTTAAACGCGCCGGTTTCGTAGGGTGAGGTCTTGATCGGATATTGCTCATTCATTCCAGTTTTCATAAGATTCCGTCATTCCATAAATATGACTGGGCAATCGGAACTACTTGGGCATGTCCGCTCCACTTAAAAATTACTTCGGATGCTGAAAGAAGAATTTCTTCTTGAAAAAATTGCCGGGATTGTAGTCATACGCGAATCAAAGTAGTTCTATCCACCAGGTGGCGCTAAAAAATTAGTTGGATAGCACTAGAAATAAATACCAACAAGTCTTTCCGGAATTTTGGCGCGAAGCGAGGAGCTAAGAAAAAAGTATTGGTAAAAAATTCAACCAGTTTAACTATAATTTTAAAATCGGATCGGTCAAATTCCGGACAGATCCACCCACCTAGTGTCTCCGAGGTTTTTCTTTCGTGTAACTAGAAAGGCTTAGGTGTTCTGATTGTATGACCGATTCTGTTAATAATATCAGAAATTATTTCCATTTCCCTCCCCTTTTCCGGTGTTACTCCATTCTTGAACTTCTTGCTTTACCACGAGAACATGTGTCTTGATATTTATGTTCGTTAGGTTAAAATGCTTAGATTATTACCAAGAGATATTTATTTGATTACCTGGCTTACTTATTCTGGCTTACTGAAATACTTAAATTACTATTTAGTTACAGTGTAACACTTTTTTGTACAAACTCATCAACAATTAATAGTACATGCATAATAACCAGAGGTATAACCACCCCCTCCCCCCAAAAAAACAAAAAAAAAACAAAATTAAAACAAAGACAAAACAAAAACAAAAAAAATATTTAGGGAACCAATTAACTTTGCATGAAATCTAGTTTTTTACAAACCTTAAAATTTATCTTGCCTTGCTTATCTCGCCCTTAATCCTATTTACACCCCTAACCTGAAATCCGGGTACTGTCTGAGTACGGCTTGCTCCCACTATCAAATATGCAGCCCGACTAGTATATAACACGAAAAGGGTGATCCCAGATTGGGATGCTTCCCTTCAACTCAATTATTTTTCAACAAAATCGAATATTTTACTGTTTACTGCTCAGCAATCACTTGAAAAATGATGAATCTAATAAGTAAACACAAGTATCACCATCAAATACTTTTAATCAAATCAACATAAGGACTTGTACATCCAAACTCCATATTTCTAGAATGGCTTGGACCGAAAGTGAAACTACTACGACTTTGGCATTGCTAGAGAAACATACGATCGGATGTTACTAAAAAGCGGAAAGGGAAAACAGAACGGAATCGGAAAACAGAAAGAATACATGTAGTATGGTAATGATTCTCAGCTTAAACAAGTCGTCAGCGGTTATATCAGTTTATATTTATCAGAAAAATTAATGAATATTCATGTATGATTAACATTTACTTGCGGCAAAACAACAAAGCATAATTCAAATGATGATAATTCTGCTATACAAATTTGGCAAGCAAACGTGGACAATGATGAGTTTTGATATATCAAAACTATATTTCATTGTATTAAAAATGTCATTGATTTTAAATTTAAAAAATTATATTTAGAATTCTATTGTCAATGTCAAATAAAAATAGTGGAAGGGTGTTCTAATACTAGATATAACAATTTCTTGTATTAGAAATTCGTTTTCTAATGTTAAAAAGTAGTTTCAAATATCAAAGAGTAATCAAAGGCAGAAAAATTCGATTGTTAACCAAAAATATATTCAAAAGATAAAGACTAGAAAATAGACAAATCAACAAAGAACATGGAATAACTAAAATAACACGTGCAAAGAAACAAAGTAAATGAGCAACACTGACCCAACTAAAAACTGGGGGCATGGACCAGGTGCACCGGTAGAGTAAACTTCTCTTCTTTTCTAAAAACGCCCACCGAGGTACCCACAATAATAAAGTATCCGTAATAATAACTAACCATTGGTTCATTATTACGGTCATAAAACATGTGTTGTGATGACTTTAAACTTGCAACAACATATCCCTGTTTAAAAGGCCTATTTGTACGAATTATAGCACGGTACAAAAAGTCAACGTAGTTTCGACAAGCTCTAGCATAACGTATGAGATGTGATATGCAAAATTTCATATGTAAGCGCTGAAAGGGTGTCGCTTCAGATGAAGGGAAAGTTGACAATGCGGAAGGAATAGTAATCGCGTTTGTTGTATAGTTTGGTCATGAGTTTTCCTGTGCATCGATCTCTAAGAGAATGTCAAGATATGAAGCTGACTTCTGTAGTATCCTTTATCTCAAGTTCTTTAGGGAAGATGCGATGTATAAAATCCACAAAAGTAGGATTGTTTGTAAAAAGTCAATGTCAAATTTCAAAAATTGAAAATCAGTTTCTAATATGGAAAAAAAAAAGATTTTTTAATATTATACTTTTTTTACATTAGAAATTTATTAATGCTGTATTTACACAAAAGTTTCTCCCTATTTTCTCAAGATCATTTTTCTGAGAATCAACGCAGTGACAAAAACAAAAACAAAAAACAAAAAAACAAAACAAAACAGAATATGATTTTGCTGAAAGTTGTGTTTCACAATAATATTTTCTAAAATTTATTTTGATATTTAATTCATTTTCATATATTAAGCTTGTTATTTTTCATTAAAATTAATTTTCTTAAACAATTTACTAGTACTTATAAAAGACTATATATTACTAAGAAATGATAGAAATACTAAATTTTCGAAAACGTTTTTGCTTCTTAAATATTGAATTTTTAATATTTGAAATCGAATTTCTAATTTTAAAAAATGAATTTCGATATTAGAAAAAATAATTTCTAATATAATTAAAAATTTCGTACACTAAATATTGAATTTTTAATAATTAAAAAAATCAACAAGCTTATATGAAAAAAGTTTGTTGAATTTATTGCCATTAATTATAATGTAATTTAATATTAATTTTTTCTATGTAAAGAATGTTTTAAGTAACTGTCTTTGTAAGAATCATGCAAAATCTGAAAAATGTGATACACCCCAAAAAAGGCTACATATTTTTATTTTTGTAATTATGTTGTTTGGGTCCGCGAAGCGGATTATGTTTCAGCGTAAACGGATCCAAATTAGGTAATAGTGTATAATCTAATCAGAAATTGAATACATTCATTACATTTTAATTAAAAATAAAAAAAAGGATATACCCATCACTTTTATCAACACTTTAATTTTCCCGCCGTGTAGTAATTCTAGTAAACAAATTGGCCGCCAATTTAAAATCAGCGACAAGACGCTGTCATTTCATCACTGGGAAATGTTCAGTTATTTTCCAAAATTGAAGACACAGTTATTAAAGCAGGAATTTGACATAAACCCGGAGGACATAAAATTAGTTAATAATTTATTGTCACAAAAACGTTTCAACGTTACAATGTGACTGAAAACGTTGTTTCGGATGTTGACAAACAAAACGTAGTTCAAAAAGGTGGGCGTGATTCTCATCAAATTAAAATATTTGGTAATATGTCGATTATGATTAAACATAATGGTTATGCACTAAAGGTAGAGAAGGATATCTGCCGGATCGGTCTCTCATGCAACATTCACACTTACAATATTAAACCATTAATTAGGGGAATCCGTTATTTCCCTTCTGTTTAACATAAATGATTTTTTTTTCCATTTTATATAGTTTCATTTTGGTATATTTCGTTTCGTTTCATTTTCTATTTTTTCGTGTCGCAATTTTCAGGTACCAATTCAATCATGCATGAGTCTGTACTAAAAAAATAAAGAAGTAAGTAGATGCACATGCTAAATCTTGTTTCATGATTTTCATCCATTCGTTTTTTGTTTTGTTTTGTTCTTTGTTTTATTTGTTTTTGCTCTAAAATGAATGGTGTTTTTACTGATACTGTGTGAATATAAGAAACTACATAGAAAGCTAGAAAAATCTTTAAAATAAAGGGAAACAACTCTTTGATTTGTTCACAATTTAATTGATTTGTAAGAGATTTTTTAAAATATATTTCGAGTTATAAACTTTTAATACAGAAAATAATCTTATTCTCTCTGACATCATATAATGAGTTTTATATTATATTGAAAACAAACAGAAAGGAAAAAGAAATGATGAATTAAATGAATTCTGTGTCGCCCATATCATATGATCCGCATGTTTTTCGATCCAGACTTTTTCAATTTTATTTTCATTTTTATTCCTAGTTCATTATTATGTTTCTATACAATTTTTTGCTTTATATTTCTATACCAGATCTAATCTATGTCCATTTATATCCTTATTCGGTTTATTAGCAGACGATACGTCATTTTATTCTTACGGTTATGATAAGAATAAAAGTACAACGACAACTGATAAAGACCTAGTCATTTAAGTAGCAGTCTTTATAAGAATCAGATAGGAGGTAATTTCTGCATGTCAAAAACTCACCTAACACATTTTATTCCTTTTATAGAAACAGTTACTGATTACATAACCAGAGTGACTCATAGTTTTTCATTTTGTTGTTGCGCTTTTGAGGTAAACATTATATTGTACATGAGACTATCGCTTTGCAAGAGTTATCCTTCTTATTTGGCTTGATTTGTTTGATTTTAGTAGGAGATAAATGTACGATTTTCTCAAAATTACAGACCTTAAATCAGGAGGACAATCATTACGAAAAGTGTAGCATATGTGATTTAGAAAGTATGATCTTTAGTTTGGATGGGTTTTTCTTTACCATGAATCACTTTAATATGCGCCTGAATTTTATATGGACTAGTACTTGAAACGGTTATGTATTTTAATCCTGAGAAAACTCAACATTTGCTATTTTTCATTAATTTTTAAGGGGAAAATTACAGGGTCTTTTATTTTTATTGATAAATATATGTATACATAGTACTGACATTAATAAGAATTTTGTGTCACGTTTGGCTGTGATGCTAAATTTAGAATTATATTGAATGATATACAGTCATCAGGTTTGGGCCTGTGGTGTTAACAGAAGTAAACGCCGAGAGAAGTAAGTAAAACAATGTTTTGTGTATATTCAAGATTTCAGGCGAACAATAAAAATTCCGAAATTTAGGGTGCAAACGCCCGGCACGCCCGTTCCTGTATCCGCGTCTGAGCCGGGTTTCGTACTACAAAGGCCAAAATTAATTATCAACACCATTTTTTTCTTACAGCCATTTAGAAGAAGTGGTGTTTAAGCCTTAAGGATATTAATTTTTCACTGATTGGTTGAATATTATATGAAATTAACAAAACTGGGATCCAACCACCGGATGCACCACTGACATTTCAAATGCGATTCGTCTAGCGTAAAATTATAACTTTGTGACTCACATGAAAAAAGGGTATTATGTTTATGTATGAGGTTGCTGGGTGCATCTTGTTTTTGAAAGGACAAAGATATGTTCTTTTTGTAGAATATATGGCTAAATCAGAGTTATTCCGCTTTAAAAGAGTGCTTTCTACTTATTTTTCCCACCACTTGAAGAAACTTGTGAAAGTCTGCCTATTAAAAATTATAAAGAACCGAACAATAAAACAGTTAAAAAGCTGTGTTTGTTTCAAATAAATTTTATAATCGCATACAACTGCATAACAGATCATTGTAACACAAGGTGTATGTACGTATAATTCAACGTATGTCGACATCTTTAAAGAAGTACGTGCATGTATGAATTATTATATCAAATTCAGATCTGATTATAATAAATTTAATCAAATTAGTGTAGATTTTGAACAATATTAAGTAAAATATGTGCAGCGGCTTTTTTTGACAACAACTTTTTTTGCTGCAAAAAGGAGCCAAAATGTTCAAATTTAGCTTAATTTTGGAGAAAATTCATTACATTTTCTTTGCGGGAGATTTTGGCCACATGCGTCGGCAACTTGGATAATCAAATCATTCAAACCATTAACAACTATTTTACCATAAAAAAACTGTTACAACATATTTTGTTTGTTAAAGTATGTGAACAGTATGTCTGGATCGGAAAACCACACGTATATTCACCGTCAGTGTGACATGATGAAATCTTTCTTTGTCAAAGGAGAGACTAGTTAGTGATCCTAGCTATGTGTTAGATCGAGCGATCACATTGGTTTAGAGTCCAAGTTTGAAGACTTAAGTCTATAAAAAAGCAGACGAGAAACTTCAAAGACCGTGTCCCTTTGGTTTTGACTTACCATCCTAACAATGTTACAATCCAGAATATTCTGATTCGCAACTTTATATCCATAGTACTCGAAGACGAATACATGTCATCAGTATTCTACGATTCACTTCCCATTACTGCATATAGAAAAGAGAAAAGTCTGAAAAAGCAACGTGTTAAGAATTATTTAAGAGTGCCACCAGACGTCCTCCTGTCATATACAAAGGCGCAAAACACTGTGAATGATTAAGCTGTTCGAACACCATGTCTCTTTACTTGGGAAACTGACAACTCGTCGATCGGGCCAGCCAACGTCTTCATGTAAAAAAAGATTTTACCTCGAGCTCCAAACAGCGTCTGACGTTCGAAATTCACTGTTGACTATGCCGCCAACCCTCTCAGTAATGCAAGAATCTTGCAAAGTCGGGAAAAGATGAATGCTCTTGGTAAGAAAGGAAACGAACGTCTGCCGCTGCCCGGAGCATAGGTTTCACCTGTACATCACAAAACGTTTTTTTACGTTGTGGTTTGCAAATGCTGCGAAATGGTTTACGTGGCGAGACTTATCGGACTTTACATGTACATTTGTAGATCGCTGTGTAAATCACATACAAAGCGTCATCAATGAAAATGATTGACCAGTCGCTGAACATTTTGTTAAGCCAACAAGTGATAACTGTTCTGCAAACTAACAGCGTCAGTTCCTTGAACAATGGCTTTCCAGTTTTCTTGGTTTGAATGTCAAAACTCGAATTATTGTCATAGCACACACGATATTTACTGTATTTCATTATTTATACTTGCAATGTCATTGCTTTCATCTTGAATTTCACTCGTCTTTACTACAAAGATCATGATCAATGAAGGTCACCTTGTCTCTATAGTCCGGATTGACAGTGGTCCGTCTCTTCATATTCATTCTTATTGCCCCTAGCGAAGTCGTAAGTCTGAGCATTTTGGCCTCGTTTTCATTTTTATTACCTTTTTTGTGTTTAATTTGCATTTAGTTCGCTTTTACCATTTAAATTGAACTATTGTTCACTTTTTAAGTCGCTAATATTGTTAGCGATTTCTTGCACTCGTAATTTTTGTACTTAATATTCCCATATGGTTTGCATAAACATGTAGTTATACGCCACTAAATGCTGCAGGTTCTCGCCGTTTTTACCACCATAGCGTTATAATTCAAAATTCAAACGAGGTAAAAATGTGCATCTTAAGTTTTATACACGTGTGTTCTACGTGTGTTTCGTGCTAGTACGAGAACGGGAATTTTACATATCTTGAAATGATCGGTTAGCTTTGAACATTACCCAGTTTCTGATTACAGCACTGAGGCTCGTTACAAGACTATATAGGGCATACGCATCAGTACATCCCAATAGTTATGAATATTTATTGCCAGTTTCTTAATCTGGTTCATAAACTGGTTCACTGGTCAATATTATAAGCGACCCAAAACTAGCTACAACGTACCTTTTTTTTTTTAAACATACACATGTCTATGCGTGTTGTTTAGCATTGAATTTATATGTAATATTACCCAGATTCCGATTCAAACTCAGGCGTTACAAATGATTATATAAAGGCCATGTATATTATCAGGACACCGATATCTATATATAACCATTCGGGTCATTCTGAAGGAGAGAGAGAGAGAGAGTTGTGTAAATCAACAATTTTCAAGGTTAAAGCAGTTCGTAGTTCTTTAGTCGATAATTATTCCCCGGACCCAAAGAACGTAACATTGATCCTTACAGGATACCTGATAGACTGTACATTCTTCATCCATTTCGATGTTCTAAATGTCAGAAGTTTCGTCATGGAAAAGGCCAATGTAAAAGAAAACCGACGTTCAGAAGAATGACATGAAGACCAAGATTGCAAACAAGATCCAAAATGCAGAAACTGTGTAGAAGCCCATTCATCCTCATCTAAAGACTGTCCCCTTTACAAAAAGAAATAGAAATTTGAAAAAGACTGAGAAAAACATCTCATACACCGAAGCAAGAAAACAATTGTCAATCTTCGACTGCTTCTTAGCATCAGGTAAGACTTCCTATGCTAACGTTGTTAAACGTGTCTCCCAAACATTATCTGTTAAGGAACAAACCATTATGACTTTGAATGAAGACATTAATGGTTTGAACTCCTTACTGAAGATTTTACCAAAACCCACTAAAATCATCTCGAACAACTAAGGAAAGCTGAATCACAATCTTCTTCACAGACTCAATCTTCTCATTATTCCCAAACATCTTCAAAATCATCTTCTCCACCATCCCGTCGCGACAGTCATTATCTTCGTTTTCTAAATCATCTTAATAGAAAAAAAGTGCAACCCCCACCCCCAAAAAATGTTGGGGAATTTCCATGGAAAAATCTACGTCTAGTCGATAAAAGTTAAACATAGCTCTGTTTCTCTAAACACCGATCTACAAGCAGTGGCTGTTCGTTTGTCCCTTGATAAAACCATAAACTAGTTGAGTTAGTAAATCAGTTACGCAAACCATTTACTATTAATGCGCATAATCCTTTATGGAGACGTTATAATACTAATGATAAAGGTAAAAAAAAATTGGAAATCCTTCAGCAAGAAGACTTGTGTATTTTTAATAACGGATGTGGGAGTAATCATTTTTCAATTATTTTGGAGCTTTTCTTTTCCAAACAGAGGAACGCCAACCACGTTTCAAACTTGGAAAAGCAGATTGGCTATCATTTGAAGCTCACTGTCTTGAAGAATTACGTTTAGATGCAATGAAAGATGCTGAAGATCCAATTCTATTATTCAAAGAAAAACTGGTATCTATAATTGCTAATAAAACAATACCAAAATCCTCGACAAATCTCAAACGCCAAGTGAACCATGGTTTACTGATGAGTGCGACAAAGCAATCGAAGAACGCACCAAGGCGTATCGCCGTTGTGATAAAAATCCTAGCCAGCGAATTTGTCAAATTTTAGAATATCCCGAGCAATGGCTCGTCGTATCTGTAAACAAGCCCTAAGAACCTCTTGGAAAAGTTTCGTTTCTAGTATTTAATCTCACACCCCTCTTAATAAAGTGTGGAACTTATTTATAAAAGTAGAAGGAAAAAAATGAAATTCTTCAGTAAAGCACCATAAAGTTTGTGATTCCACTCTTACCATAAAAAAATCGCCAATAAGCTAGCCGTAACATGATTAGTTACACTAATCTTCAACTAATTACAAATCGAATTTTCAAAAAAATAAATCATCTAAAGAAAAGACAAAATTTAATTTAAAGTCAAATGATTCAAAATCCTACAACTCTCCATTTTTTATAGAGGAATTAAAATCTTCACTGACTAAAGCTCATGATACGGCTAGTTGACTAAATAATATTCATTATCAACTTTTTAAACATCTTCCAAGTCCATCTCTCCATACACTTCTTGCGTTAATGAACGAGGTCGGGCTACTGGAGACGTTCCTTCCACTTGGAAAACGGCTTCAGTTGTCCCTATCCCAAAACCAGGAAAGGATCATACGGATCTTTCAAATTATCACCCTATCGTATTGACTAGGTGCGCTTGTAAAACAGTGGAACGAAGGGTCACTGATCGCCACCTTTTGTGGTACCTTGAGAAGCACAACTTGTCTTTCTGGTCTGCTACAGGGGACAAGTAATATTGAAAGGCAGTTACAACTTTGCCTTAAAAGAATTGAGAAATGGGCTTAAGGGAACGGGTTCAATTTTTCTACATCTAAAACTGTTGGAATGCACCTTTGTCGAAAGCGGTAATTGCATGCGGACCCAGATCTCTTTCTTTATGATGACAAAATCAAAATAGTAGAAGAAACAAAATTCCTTGGTTTACTATTTGATATCAACAGGGTTTGCGTCTTCGGCTTGGTGCCTTTAGAACCTCTCCTATTGAAAGCCTTTATGCCGAGGAAAATGAAACATCCCTTGGAGACAGAGGTCTGAAATGAGGTCTTCAATATGTAAGGAAACTTATGGCCTACCATAACAAGCATGCCTATGACTATGTCATTAACCCTGTTTATGTGGATATTTATCAAAAACATGAAAGCAAAACTCCCCCTTTATAAATTTGTATTAAACTTCACCTGGAGGCCATTCATCTTGAAACCAATACTGTGACACCCGTTGTTTTTTTTTTCGAAATACCCTCCATAGGATCTTCCACAACCCTTCTTTTATTTTTGAATTGCGTGAGTGTAAACAGTCTGATACCAACTCTTTACTCTTAAAACAAATACAGTTTAAACTTAAAGCTATTTACCCAAGTTTTGCAACAGTGGACACTGATGCTTAAAAGATGGCAATAGCGTTGCGTGTGCTAAATTAGTTTGATTGCGATAATATGTTTGATTTGTTCAAGAACGTTTCATCAAAAACATTATCGATTTCTTGCGGGACATCAGTTTATTGAATAAAACCTAATTGTTTATACTTTTTGATTGTTCAATACAACATGTATTTTAATGTTTTATCGAATTATTTTTTCTATTTTTTATGTCTTACCCTTTTAATGTAAATTTTTGTATTTAAATAGCATTTTGTTTTAATTTCATTCTAATAAGAAGAGACTTCGATTTCATTTTTAATGTTTTTAGATTGTTAAATGTTCTTGCCGTGATATGGTCCTAGTCGCCGAAAGGGTATAAAACAACAATCAATCAATCAATCAATCAATCTAAGAGCACATAGATTGGAATGATTTTTTACACTTTTCATAGTAAAGGCCCATTAACAACTTTATTACAAAATAAAAATATGCAGCCCTTTTTTTGGGTCTATCACATTTTTCAGATTTTGCATGATTCTTACAAAGACTACTACTTAAAACAAGATCCAGAATATAATCATGAGAGTTCAATATTAACATTTTACTGACATTGTTTCATCGTTTTAGTGCTATGTAAAATATGCTGACTTTTTATATTTGTAACTGTCATGAACTATGCAATTTTATGCGTTGTAAGTGCTGTGAAGTTTTCTAATTAAGGCCTAAATGACAGGTTTCTTTAAATAACTGAAAATATATTTAATAGTACATGTATTATGGCATGCGTTAAATAACTCAACAATTAAGAACATGATATGTAAACTTGTTTTGTTTTAGTTTAAGTTATACAAGCTTTATATCTAACTTTTGAAAATTATTTTATGCTACTTTTTTTCACAACTAACGCGAGTAATTTTGTACAAAAACAAGAGGCTCTCAAGAGCCTAAATCGCTCACCTGGTTAAGTACTTTAAAAAGTCGAATAAATGCACAAACTAATAATAGTTTGACAAAATTTACACAGATGAGATTTGTTATAATACTTAAAATTTAAACATTAATCATCATTAACTGACTAACATGCTAAATGTGCAAAACATTATAAACAAGAGGCTCTCGAAGAGTTTGAATTGCTCACCTTGCCAACCTTGCCCTATTAAGTAAGTAAATAAAGGCATCAAGCTTTGTTACCATCTTTTATAAAAAAAATGCTGTAAATTCAACTGAGTACCCAGTATAAATTTGCTGAACATAAAATGAAGTTAAATCATTGCTATATAACATTTTCATCATCACATTGAAACTCAAGAGACCATGTTTACCAAATATTATTGACATCAAAGCAAGTATAAAAATTAGCTGGAAAACGGCGACCACGACAGACACGGACGCCATGTAATGACAATAGCTCACATGGCCTACGTCTTAGCAAGCTCAAAATATTGCAATCAACAGATTTTTCCCAATTTTGCTTCAATCATAGATCTTTACATACTTTTACATATATCTTTTTTTCTTACATTGATCATCAATTTGATTTCATTTCTTTATGTAGGTACAAACTGATAAAAACGTCATAAATAGCACTTTCAAGAACAATAACTTCAAGAACGGTCAACATATTTTTTCTGAAATTTGCACCAAGAATAAATATTGAAATAGTAGATATTTTATATTCCATTTATTATCAATTTACTTCGTTTTATAAATAATAGGCAAACACTGCCAAAAAAATATTGTAAGCAAAAAGGACAATAACTCCAGTAAATCGATTGGTTTTTTTTTTAAATTTTCGGAGAAGACGGATTTCTTCGGGCCATAGAGTTTAAGACGTCTCAGATTTTTTCTATCTGGTTTTTGAGATATATACAAAAATGTATGGTGAAACCCCTGTTTTATTTTTAGCAACAGCGACCATATTTTTTGGCGAGGGACCATAATGGATATAATTGTGGGAGGAAAATGATGATTGTCACCAAATTGTCAAATTCTGTCCAGTTGTTTTAGAGGAGAAGAGTTTTACAGAAAGGTTAACAACGACGTTAAACGACGACGATGGACGCAGAGTGATAATAAAAGCTCACGTGGCCTTCCTTGGCCAGGTGAGCTGGAAATCCGTTTGATTTCTGAACATTCCGACAAAATATTTTTAATTATTCTCGCAAAAACAAATTATAATGTAAAAAAAAATGGGTTTTTTTTATTTGTATTTTATTTGTATTTTATTTTATTTTTTTGACCGGTTATCTGAGCATATCATGAAGATTATATTTAAATGCAAGAAATAAAGATACCTGTTGGACAAGATCTGTGATAACGGCATTCGTCATATGTTAGCGTACAAAGAACATATGTATCGACTGGTGGACACCTCGAACCCTAAAAACGAAAATTATGTTAAATCTATAAGATAATTAACAAAATTTAAACCAAAACAATTTCAACAGTTTTCTTCCACCATTCACAAGATCATCTTCACCAGGTTATATATAGGGTTTGAAAAATTCCAAACGATGTTAGAACTGTCAAATTTGCGATGCAAATTTATGGTCATTCCCTCTGCGAGACTCGAACTCGTACCGCTGTGACATCTATGGCAACACCGCCTGCACAAAGTCCAGCGCCCTAGACCACTCAGCCAGCTATTTAAAAATGAATAGGCTTTCGCTGGCCGGGTCATTCCTCCTCGTAGGATTAATCTAGGGCTGTGACTTAGTACACGATGTATGGTAGTACGGGACAGTTCATCTAGGTGTTATTTTGTAGAATAAAGGATCAAATTAATGATGCATGTGACAACAAATCAATATTATACAAACGACTCAGAATGTGACGACTCTATTCGCTACACTGCTCCATCGGATCAAATTGTTGCCATTGATGTCACTGCAGTACGAGTTCGATTCCCGCAGAGGGAACGACCAAAAACTTGCATCACATTGACAGTTCTAACATCGTTGGGAATTTGCATCACAAATTTGACAGTTTCAACACTCTTGGGAATTTTCAGGCCCTTCTATAAGTTTACATCATCTTATATTTATTCTATTTAGATTCTGATGTAACACGCTTTCGTGACTGTGACGTCATCAACCTTTTTTTTTGCTGATTTGTAGCTTAAATTTTTATACATAAATGAAATTATAAGAAATGAATGTTATATTTATAAATTATCGTTAATTTGATATTCTATCCCATCGAGAAGAAGGAGACGACTTTGGGTAGGAGCAGATCAATTTGAAATTTGCGCCCAACTTGGAAATTGGAGGGAAAATGAAATATCTTAAACGCTAGCATCTGCACTCAGTGGACAAGCCCGAACGTTTAATATAAGTTTGCCAAGAGTAGAAAGACACATTTTAGTACAAAGGCTCGGCCAAGCTTTGGAAGTTCTACACAGGATAGAATGTGAATGTCGCGCCTCGAAACAATAAAACAGACAAGCGGAGAATAGATTAGCAGACGATCTAAGGCTAATGACACAGAGGGCGTCTAAGGATTTTAACCTGGGGGCACAAGAGGTTATAGCATTGAATCAACTTTTCAAATTCGTTTCACCAGGCATGAAGTATCAATTAATGTAGGGACTGCAAAGCTTTATCTGACGCTGTACGGATAATCGAGACATACGGGGCTATTATGGGGGGATTCAAGTTACAAAAGACGACAAATAAGGATGGTTAACACCATGGACCGCAAAGAGCATCATGAAACAATACAAGGACTAAGTAGGAGGATGGAGCAACAAGAAACCGAAGGGAAAAGTGAGACTAGACACAAAGAAGTGAAACCATGGAAACAGAGGGTACAAACTGAAAAATCAAGATAAAATGTGCGAGTCTAAACTATTACTTCAAGGACTGCCCTATTCTTATCAGATGTGAGGAGGAAATGAAAAAAAGCAACCATCAAATACTGACTCCAGAGGAATTACTATGAGAGGGAATTATACAAACCAACCCAAAAAACCAGGGAAACTTCTTCAGTCCTTTGACTCGCTAGACCGGGAGTCAAAGAGAATTTTGCGGCCTCGTGAGGATATAGGCCAAGTAGGAAATACAGAAAGTAAATGACGGATTTATACGGAGGGAATCAATCATCAATCTTAAGTAAACAGAAATTTGAAAAGCTAAGGGCAATTTGTAAGTCAAAGCTACTGGAAACAACATCGCAATTATTTGCTGCAGATGGAAATAAGATAGATTGATATGGAAGCTTACAGGAGTTAATAAGACTGGAAAATTCAGAGTTTATTAGAAAATCTCATAGTAAGGGATATAGAGCAAGACATCATATTAGGACAGATTATCTGCTGGAGAATATAGGCAGAACAGACTATCGGAGACAAGGTCTTATAACTAAGGAGATGGAAATTCAATGTTGGATTGGTGGATAAACAAAAATGAAATGCACAGTACTATCGAGATCCGAACAATTCTACAACAGACAAGGGAGTATACCTTACCAGAGGAGTCTAAGACCCAGATATCAAACTTTTTCCTGCAATGAGTTCATTAAAGGACAATAAACGGGTGTCAATTTTTTTTTTATTTGTATAGTAGCGAATAAAGCAATAAGCTCCGCCCTCCATTATGCTGTCACCATCCGGACTACTTGTTTTTCCTTTGATCTCTTGTTTGTAAACATGGTAATTATGTCAACAAGCACGGTCTTAGTTTTCAGTTGTCGTAACAAAGATTTTAGACCCATTTTTTTATGAAAATGAACAAAATAAATGATTGAAAAATGGTGAATACAAACGTCCCAATGATTTGTAAGAATTAAGTCCCTTACCCTAGGTCATCACCATGCAATGTTGAATGAAACTAAAACAGCCCAGAGATAAAATTCGTACACTGCCCACATACATATTACAGATGTCTCATAGTGTAAATGAACCCAATGCAAACAAGCAGTGTTTTTTTTCAACATATGCTATTGCAAAAGGTTAACAAACCACATCGCCCGAAAAAACTTCGAAAGAACAATGGACGGACATCATGCAATTTCAGGACATAAGAATGTTGCACCTATTAACAATTACAGTGCTATGACAGAGATCCAACACAGGGGAATATCAAACATCTTGGGCGACACGACAGGGGCAAGGACAAATCAAATGGCGCTCTCACCTTCTCAACAACAAGCTCAAAGAACATGCACAATCACGCGTCCCGTCGAATCTCCAGTGTCAATTGTGAATCTTTCAGTCACAGCGTCCCGAAGATATTGTGCCATCCTTCTCCCAAACAAACATGTCTAGCCATGTCAATTCAATGTTTTACGGAGCAACTTTGAACATTGCCACTTTGAATGTGTACACACAAAATCCAACAAATCAATAAACTTTGTCAAAAGTGAAAGTAGGTCACGGAAAAATTTATTTCACATCAGAAAAACATGTTAAATGACGGAATTTGTTGTTTAATTTTGAATATTTATGTTATGTTTATGACTCGTTTATAAGTAAAAGTTACAATTTACAATATTTCGTCAAATAATGTCCATTTCTCAGAACTACATTTTGTCGCAAGTTTTCAATGAACGGCAAATGCTTGGGGGCCCACGACAGGTTCCTACTCTTTAATTAAATACTCATAACAAAACAAAACCATCAACATTGACTTATTGCAGGATAAACACAATATTAGTGTATTACAGAAAATATATAGAAAGTATTTGTATTCGGCTCGGAAGGGGAGTAACTGCTCGACAGAGCTCGCAGTTACTTCCCCTTCATTAGCCTCATACAAGTACTTTCTATATTTAGATCAGTCACAGTTTATACACAAGAGTATCTAGGCAGTTTTGAATTCTACTATGAGAAAGAAGAAACGATCAGAGGAGTTTGTAATAATATAACTCAACAGAGTGATTCACTGGAAAATCCAGCTCGGTACATATACCTGGAAAGCACAAAAAGAATCTACAAATGACCCAATAATTTAAAAAGAACTGAGTTCTACATAGAATTAATACTGGACAAGCATCACCTGTTACCTGTTTTAACTTATCCAAATCCAGGGAAACAATGCATAGTTCATACTGATGCAAGTGACTTTGCAATTGGAGCCGTTTTCTAAAAGGAAATAAATGGGAAGGAACATATGATCAGATATATGAGCAAAGTCTTACACAAACATGAACTATTTTATTGTACTACTCGAAATGAACTATTTTATTGTACAACTCGAAATGAACTATTTTATTGTACTACTCGAAATGAACTATTTTATTGTACTACTCGAAATGAACTATTTTATTGCACACTCGAAATGAACTATTTTATTGTACTACTCGAAATGAACTATTTTATTGTACAACTCGAAATGAACTATTTTAGTGTACTACTCGAAATGAACTATTTCTTTGTCACAGCAGTAATGAACTTCCATCCATATGTCTAATGCAGCGGTAAGCTGGATGACAGACCTCAAGAACCCCACAGGTCAAGTATCTAAGTGGATTGTACTGCTTGGATCATATGGCCATGAAATTCAACATCGCAAGGTCGAAGTCGAAGCAATAAACAGAATCATTACAAAATCATGTTGAACATAACAGGAACAGTCCCAAACAAAATGTATTTACTTGAATATATACAAAAACAAAGGAGGAGACGTATGATCACCTTTAAGAACACAGGAATGCAGACTAACAACCAGGAAACAACAGGACAAAACATTTGGAACACTCTAGAATGGCTACCTTCTGCAGGGATGGGAACCAATGGATCTGAGAAACCGACAATTAGCAGATCCAAACATAGGACCTCTTTTGATTTCACTTTAAGAAGGAAAGAGAAGACCGACATGGGAATGATTTCACATTAAGAATGAAAGAGAAGACCATCATGGGAAACGATCTCAAATGGAAGCTCTATACTCATAACATTATGGGTACAATGGGACCAGCAATAGATACACACAGGAATATTATTTAGTAAATTTGAGGCTTCAGTAGAAAACCAAAAAGGCATGCAAATAGAGCTCCCTTAGGATCATATGTCAGCAGTGGACCAATTAAAAGAGTAGCACTGGACATCTAAGGACCATTTCCACTGACAGAAAAAGGCAACAAAATATATGTTTTGGTAATAACTGCTCTCTTCACTAAGAGAACTAAAGCCGTTGCACTAGCCAATCAGGAATCTAGAACCATCTGCACTGCTTTCATGGACAACTTCAAAACAAAATTTGCGACTCCATTACATATACATACAGACCAAGTAAGGAATTTCAAATCGGATATCTTTAAAGAGCACTGCTCAATACTGGGCATTGATAAAACCAGGACTAAGTTTAAGGCCATAATTTATGGTGGTGTAGAACAATTCTACACTTTAGCCATTATATTGACAATGTACTGCGAGCAAAATCAGAATCAATGGGATAGATATCTTCAACAGATCATGGTGGCCTATTGCTCTTCTGTTCGAGTTTCAACATGAAGGACACCAAAATGTCTAGTATTTGATCGAGAAATAACACTCCCTCCGCAATCCCTCATAAGAGATAACAGAAAAGGATACCTTATTCTCTGGACATCCTCAGGATTACATCAGTCAGTGGAAAAACAAATTGGAACAAAGTTATTAAGTTGACAAGAAATTACTCAACCAAGCAGCTGCTTATCAAAAGAGGAGATATGAATTAAAAGCTAAGAAAATATTCTTGAACACATGATAAACAGTGTAGATCTATGATTCAAGTAGGAAAATTAGACAATGCCCAAAAACTGACTTAAAAATGGAAGGGACGTTACATTGTAGAGAAAAAGATAGATGATGTTACTTACCGTGTCAAAAGGACAGCAAAGCAACCATCATCAGTTTAGCATGTAGATTGTATGGCTTTGTACACTGGGTGAAACATACCGACATTGCTAATGCGATTTAAAAAGTGCTTGCCATGGAGTATAACACTGTAGAGGAGGATTCATGAAACGAAGTTGAAAGCCTTGTTAAACCATGCTATTTAATACATTTTTGTGTGAGATGGATCCATCGACTGATTTTAGCTAGTGGTCTGGCCAACGACGGAGCTTAATATATTTTCTATTTTGAGGACTACAGCGCAGAGACTTGCCATTGGAGGATTAAATAGTCTTGGAATAATATATTTTGAATGATTGTTTGATTTTTTTAGGCAAATGCTCATTTCCGCATGATAAAAATGGTCAAATCATGTAATTGGTCTGTGTGGATTTATGAATAACATAGGAGCACATAAGTAAGAAGGACTACATTGTCATTTCAGGATGACTTCTGCTATTTCCTTGGAGTGTTGGCTTGGCCCAGATACCTTTGACAACCTGTGGACCTGAAGGCACTTGCCATTGAGATGCATGAAGTTTGCAGAGTTATTTGTCCCTGGAGCCCAGAAAAGAGAGAATGTTTCTAGAGGATAAATGAACCAAAGAGACATTGTAATACGAAACATTAATTTGTTCGGAGAATTCCAAGAGTGGGATTCTTCGGTGAAGTACATAGGTTTTTGTGCAGGCCAGAGGACTATGCCAGGGTAGTGAGGCCTGCGGATAGGGAGTATATGATAATAGTTAGGACAGGGACAGCCTTAAGTTCATGGATAGAGTGGAGAGGGAGCAATGAGAAGCCATTTCGGTATTGGGAAAAAGGCCCAAGGAGTTATACCAGTTCACATCCTAAAGAACAGAAAAAGGTAGTGTGCCCAAGATCCAGAAGGGAAGAGCGAGGAAAAGTCGCATGAAGGTTTATTGAAAAACAGTTGCCAATTTGAAACTGGAGTAAAAAATTAAGTCACTGAAACATTATAACATTTATGACATTTGCTTGTCGCGCTTCTCGGCATAATTCATCATTTTCCCGACAATCATATTCACATTTTTTGCAACAACTGGAGTTGAAAAGAAAATGCGATAAAATGCATAAAACGTGACTTTGTCGATATAATTTATGTCGCAATGTTCAAACATCATGCAATATGATAAATCTTTTAATAAGTAATGGAAGAGTAATCAAGGGAACCAATGAAAAGAATGCAATCCAGGGACAAAGACCAGACATGAAAAAAGACATACACAACTAAGAACATAAGGTAAATAAATCATACATACAAAGTAACAAATACAAATGAGCAACTCGGACTCCACTAAAAACTGGGAGCCTGGACCAGGTGCACCGGTAGGGTAAGCGTCCTCTGCTTTTCTAGAAACACCCGCCGAGTTGCTCATAAAAAGTCAAGTCCGGGGTAGACAAACGAGGAAAGGAAAACAACGACCCGTTGAATAAATCAGTTTTCATGGTGCAGATGGATACACCATAACGACCATAAAACTTCTGTAGTGATGACTTCAATCTTGTAGCAACATATCCCTGTTCCAGAAGTCTATTTGTTAGAGTTCTAGCGCGATACAAAAAGCATGCGTAGTTTCGGCAAGCTCTGGCGTAACGTATGAGTTGTGATATGAACATTTCATACGCAGGTGCTTAAGGGATGTTGCCATAGATGAAAGGAAAGTTGACAATTTTAAATGAAAAGTCATTACGTTTGTCGTAAAGTTTGGTCAATAGTTTTCCTTTACCATCGATTTCTAAGTGTAGGTCAAGATATGAGGCTGACTTCACAGTGTCTGTAGTGTCCGTTATCTCAAGTTCTTTGGGGTAGATGCAATGTATCAAATCCCCGAAATTAGGATTGTTTAAAGACAATACGTCATCTATATAGCGGAAACTGAGATTAAAGGATCTAACCAAATGATATTCTTTCTTTCGGATCAGATCAGCTATTAAGTCAGCGGCATAAGAGTGAAGGAATAGGTCAGCAAGTAAAGGAGCACAATTTGTTCCCATTGGATTGCCGACCGTTTGTTGAAAAACACGTCCACCACACTGGACAAATATGTTGTCGATTACAAATTCCAGTATTTTGTGAACATCTTCCTCTGCATATTTGGAAGATGATTTGGAATTATTTCTTACAAAGTATGAGGAATCTCTACCAAGAACTATATATTTGAATCTAGGTGTACCATCTTTTTTGAAAAAAACAACGATTTTTAATTGAGTATGGGGAATAGAAGTATACAGTGTTGAAAAATCATAGGTCTTAATGTTATTATATTCAGATAATAGTCTTGAACTGATTGTCTCCAAAAGATCTTTCGAATTTTTCAGGATCCACATTGAATTAATACCACTATGGGAGTAACAAGTGTTGTGGTAGGACTGCAGATCCTCTTTGACAGTTGTGAGTATAGAAGTTAAAAGTTTTTAAAGAGGTTTGGTGGTACATTTTGCAGATCCAGTTATGAAACGTTGTTTATATGGATTCTTGTGGAGTTTAGGAATGCAGTACATAGTCGGTAAATCACAATCATCGTCCTTGGTAGAGAGACCAAAAGAGGATAGCACAGATTTATGGTTTTCCACAATCTCTTCTTTGGAGAGAGTAGTAGCAGTATAGATCTTATCACTGCTATTATTTTCTACGTCTACCTCTGATAATAAACATTGGATGTAGAACGTTTTGCAGACCAAAACAATGTTGTTTGTCATATATAGTAGACAATGTTTCTGCTACATCAGGGTCTTTGAAAACCGATGTAGCCTTGGCACTCATCGACCTACTTGAAACTTTCATTCGTTTCAAAATTAAAGACCTCACGGCCTTTAACCATTCTGACATAGAATCAATGTCTTCTTGTTCTCGTTTTATTCATTTTCTTGCATAGTCCTCGACGGCATCCATAAGAACTTCAAAGTTATAATTCCAATTTCCAATTTATGGAGTGTAGTTCACGGTACTTGGGACCTTTAGAAAGGATATTATGCAGATATTGGTTTTCGATGATCGTTTTTCTGCATCTTGGCTTTTCACACAAACTGGTTTAAAGAGTCTGTGGATACCAATATCCAAAATGGTGGCAACAAATCTGTATAATGATGAGGTGGGGTCAGAAACAGGAGTGTTAGGACTTGTTTTGTAAAGGGAGTGTAGTAGAGTGAGAGGTATATAATAAAGTTTAGTTCTAATGTGAAAACGCACATAACGTAATGTAGTTTTACCATTACGTCATATACTTTTAACGGCATGTAATGAAGTATTTTTATTACGTGATGAAGTATTCGCGTCATGAAAAGACGTACCTATATCACGTATTATTCTTTTAAAACCAAATTACTCTGAATTGATATAATTGATATAATGTAAAAAGGAAAACGCATAAAGTAAAGGTATACTGACAAGATACAAGAAACATTCATAAATCATCATGCCATATTTTTTCTTTTAAGGCAGTGATGGGCTTCCATAAAAGAACTAAATGTTTTTTTAGTCCGTGTGGGAGTAGGACATGGATTTTTTTTATCCAAAACCCTCCTTGTTTCAACCTCTGTGGATCAATCTAGATCATACTCTGTTCCACGATTAGAATTTGCACTTTACTAAAATCCTCGAGATCGTGGTTTGGTAATCTGAAATGTTGACTAATAAGAAGTAAGGGTTTTTCTGTTAGGTCGCTTCTGTGCCCATTTAAACGTTTCTGAAAAGGTTGATACACCCACTCCAGTTCTTCCATGCTTCCAACTTGATTTTTTTATGAACAACTTGGCCATCCATTTCATGTTCATCGCCTGAATATATCTGAAATATTGCTCCTCGGGCGTTAAACCCCAATAATCAAATAATCAATCTAGAAAAGCAGAAGACGCTTACCCTACCGGTGCACCTGGTCCATGCTACCAGTTTTTAGTGGAGTCCGAGTTGCTCATTTGCTTTTGTTACTTTGTATGTATTATTTTAGTTACTTTATGTTCTTTGTTGTGTATGTCTGCTTTCCATGTCTTGTTTTTGTCCCTGGGTTACGTTCTTTTGATTTCCGCTAGAGCCTTTGTTCCCTTGTTTACTCTTGCATAGTTTATTTTTTTACAGTGTTTATGTTTCTAGTTAAATTTAAAGTTTAAGATCATCTCAAATTTGGGTTTCAATCACTGCTGGCTAAAATAATGATTGTGATGACCATGCCCAGCCAAGATATAACCGAGGTAAATAAATTATCTACTTATCTTGTTTAACTTAGTAATATTTTGACCATATCAACACTCCATTGAAACACAGTTTGTTGAACTCAACACTAAAATGCGTAGTAGAAGGCTGTCTTGAAACACCAAAGCAAATGTAGTATTGAGTAGGAAACAAGATGTTTATTACACCGTTTTTGTGCATTGAGGTGCAGCTTAATTATAAGATTGCATAAAACGCTCGACAATCTATATTTCCTTCTAAAAGAGAATTCCGGAAACAAACAACTTTCATGGGAAAACATCCATGTTCTCCGTACATCATATAATTTGGCGTATTATTTCGTATCTTTTTGAAATATTTTCTTGCAAAATTGTAAGTTAATCTCCTCAACAAGTTTTATGTTTTTGAAACTCCAAACCTCGACGGAATAAGTTAGAATGGGACTGATAAGAGAATCGAATAATTTTAACTCTAACTCGACCGGAAGAGATAAATTTTGCTATTTTCTATACAAGGCATGAAAGGCCTTGGTAGTTTGCATCACAAAAAATCCGTTATATTTAAAGAACACACCAAGATAAGAATGTCAATCTACAATATCTACGTCATTACCTTACAATTTAAGTGGAAGTGTTTGTTAGAATCAGGCAACATGGGAAAACCCCACCGATCTGACAATATAATTTCACTCAAGAATGCTTTCTTTATTTAAAAATGCCATTATTTAATATCTGCATTACCGGCTTTGCTCATAATTTTTTTCAATAGAATATTAGAGAAATGAGGTTTTGACAGAGTTATCTGCTCTTGAAATGTTCATTTTCAGTGCATTTCAATGAAATTATAACTCAATGCACCACCATGATATGAAAAATATTGTCTTTTTCCTTGATTTTGATGGTGTAAACAATCAAATTACACTATCAAATCGATGTTTTTTTTTCATATCATGTTTCACCCATTGCCTGATTCTTGCAGAGACTGACACTTACAAGTCGTTCGAGGATTATACTTCCTCTTGCTAAAACATGTTTTTTTTAAGCTTTGACCTTTAACTTTCAAACATAACTTTCTGTCGTCATCTACGCACATAGTAGATATATTTTCTAAACGATTCTAAATTGTTGAGGTAAAAAGAAAAAAAGGAAAAGTGAAAGTTTTTCCTCTGTTTCACACCAATATCACAGGCAAGAAAGTCCGAACAATCATCCCCTTTTCTCGAAAAAAATATTTTATATTTTGATACATATCATGGATGACCATAACTATCTTTCCCTGTATGATTGATCTATATATCTTTTGCCATAGACTTCAGGGCCGGACCTAGTCACTTCCTTTCCATACTGTGTCAAAAGCTCTTTTAAAGTCCACAAAAGTACAGTATAACTTTTATCAAAATGACAAATAAATAGATATAAAGAAAGTGTAAAAATGAAAATTTTATCAGTGGTCGAAAACCCTTTCCTAAATGCTTCCTGTGCATTGGTTAGAAAATCAAATTCTTCTGAAAAAGTGTTCAATCTATTATTCAGTATTGCTGGAAATACTTACCTCAAACATGAATTCAATGTAACACCTCTATAACATTACGGATGAGATGAAAACTCATTGTTCTTAAAAATAGAATAATAATACCTTCACACCAACTCTCCCTTAGGAAACAGCTCATAAATAGTCCACTGAGTGTTCTTTTGTCATTTTGCACGTTCTAAGACAATTAAACTTAAGATCTTCGTGGTAAATGAATCAGGCAACGATGGGTAAGTTATGCCATTTTTGATTTGTTGAGTTGTATATGCGATAAATCGTATGGGGCCACATTGTATGAAATATTCCGTCGAGACCCTCATCGTTCCTGTATTCTGGTTCTGTGCTTATAGTTACTGGTTCGTAATATTTCACTATATTTTGTGTTCGCTCTATATTTTTGGGTTTCTATTTGGTCGAAAGTTTCAGTGATTTAATTTTTTTACATGTGTTATAATTCGAAAGTGATAGTTGCCATTTTGAATTGTCTCATTAATTAATTAGAAATACAGATGAATAGCAACATTTTTAGTATAAAACTGAAGTCTAGTACATGCAGTTATTAATAAGGTATGTGTAGTCAACATATATATAAAAGAATGTAACATTTTCATCATATTCAGTTATGGGTAGAACTCGTTTGTTACACAAAATTACTTCTTTGAGATGCAGTGAAAGATTTAGCACTCACTAGTCATAAGTAACGCTGTGATCTCGCTAACGAGATGTTCATTTCATTGGCTGTAAACTTAGCTGAAACATAACGAATATTGTAATTAGCCACGTGCATAACAGCTTTGTTTTTTTAGGTTAAACCTCTAGATTCGGCATCCTTTATAAAATAATTTACAAATAATAATCAAACTGTAGACATTTATTTGAAAATTTAAACAAAGCAAGTACATATATCCAGGGGGTCATTTTTTTCTGTAAGTGGAAAAGGAGGTTTCAGTTTTTTTTATAACTTCAAAGAGGGGGGGGTTCATTTTTTGCACATGGATTTCAAGGGGTATCCAAATTTTTAGTTAAGCAGAGCATTACACCAGTCAAATTAAAACATATTTTCCCACCATTAAACATTTTATTTCATTGTCACATGCATGATCTCTGGTAAAATCAAGTTCACACATCAACATAACCATCAGGACCTAAAACATTTACAGTTATTAAATCAAATTGGTCCGACTTATCTGCTGACGATTCAATTTCCTTACCAATACCTTGAATCTCAAGAGCTGTGTCTGATTCTGCTTGATTTTGATCAGACTTTTCCAAAATATCAAGTTTTGGAATTGAAGACTTGAATTTTTTATTGTAAGAATTCTTAACATCTCAACTGCTTTTGCTTCAAAGAGTAATCAAGGGAACTACGGTTATAACGGTAATAAGAAGAATGTTATCCAGGGACAAAGACCAGACATGGAAAACAGACGTACAAAGAACATGAAATTTTGTTAAAATCAAATATACAAATTAACAAAAGCAAATGAGCAACTATGACTCCACTAAAAACTTGGAGCATGGACCAGGTGCGCCAGTAGGGTAAGTGTCCTCTGCTTTTCTAGAAACCCGCCGAGTTGCTCATAAAAATTCAAGTCCGGAGTAGACGAAAGAGGAAAGGAAAACCATGACACGTTGAATAAATCAGTTTTCATGGCGCAGATGGATACACCATAGCGCTCCACGATTTCATGATGACGACCACAACATAAAACTTATATAGGGATGAATTCAACCTTATAAAAACAAAAAAAATTAGCAAACAATTGAAATGAAAACAAACTGTCATGTTCGAAATGAAAAAATATACTCAAATAAAACATTAATTTAGCGACAAATATGCCGAAGTTCATAAGCAAGCTACTGATAAAAAACACAATGGAGAAAAAATTTAAATAGTTTGGTGTTTTTTGTAGAAGGTTTGGAATTATCTTAAACTACGAATTTCAGGTTCATTTGTATTCACCTTAATGTGTCACTTACTTTTTGGTGGAATATACGTCCATATGTGAGTACACGAAAATCAAATTCAGACGACCCCCCCCCCACAAAATACCGTTCGGAAGTCTAATTTTAGTTCAAAAGTCATGTAAAAGTCGCAGAATTCCGAACTTCTGTTTCCATAGGCTGCGGTTGCTATGGTTACCGGAAGTGTTGGTAATAATGTTTACATTAGCGGTGTGTTTGAATTTGTAATGTTTGAGGAATGTTTGATTAGTGATTTGTTTTGATGAATGGACGTATATTAGGTTTGTGATAATTAATGGTTGCACATTTATTAGTATGTGATACTCATAATTGTTTGGAACTCCCTAGGTGAGGACCTCCATAATGTTGTTATAATTTGAGTTCAATCCCCTTGCTTGTACTCTTGAGAAAATAAATATGTTTAAACTAATTAAAGTAAGTCATAATTGTAGATTTACAAAATATTACTATCATTTCAGATAGAAGTTATTATAGATATTATAAAGCTAAGCTGATAGTCAATTTTAGTGTGTTACCTGACTCCATAAGCGGATAGGGGTTAACTATTTTTATCATTCAGCTTTGAAACACTAATAGATATTTTGTTAACTAAAATGGATTAATATGTGTCCCTTACATTTTTCTTCTAATTTAAGTAGTATTTGATTCAGCCCAGATTGATTTGCTTAAAGTGTTTTTCCTTATCATGTCTTTACTTTCAAATTCTGATGTGATATGTATTGATATTGTAATTTGTAATTTCTGTGTAAATTATATACTCTAATAAAATTTTTGAACCTTAACCTTGAGTTCGATGAAGCCGCTAAACCCCCATGACATTTGGCGCCCACGTTATAGTTTGACAACTCAGCTAATGTTACTGACTGGGACCACACCTGAATGAAGTATATTATGCGCAAACCTTTGATGTACACGATGTTTCCTTGACTATGTTACTTCTGACTACAATGTATGGAATTGTCATATTGTACATATATTTTTTTGCTTATTTTCTTTTTATGTACTTGTAAAACATACAGAGAAGTGCACATTTTACTTGTATGTTTGTTTGTTGGGGTTTAACGTCCGAGCAGCAATATTCCAGCTATATTCTGACGATGAACATGAAATGGATGATAAAATGAACATGAAATGATGATGAAATAAAAAAGGGATGGGACACAAGGGCAATGGGGTCGACAAATTTTGATTGCCACTGGAAATAGGGAGAGGTGGGTAGGGTCGGGCAATTTAGCCTCCTGTGGCGGAGCCCTATGGTTCCCACTCCGGGAGAATACCACAGCAGGGTTCTTTAACGTGCGAGGAACGTGGCATCTTTCCAAACACGGTGCACCACTGTGGCTTGCGGTCAGGTTTTCCGTATTATAGCCTGACAACCGCAGCATGTAACACGCCAGGGGTACCCAATTCCACCACCTGAGGCACACATCCCAGTTGCTCTGTGGGCAGAGCGCCTAGCCCCCGGTTAGGTTTCTGAGCACTATTTAGTCGCCTTTTACGACAAGCTTAGCGCTGCTGCACGCCTATTCTTTTAACACACGGACCTGCACTGGGCCATTTTAAAGTATTTATGAGGTATCCATAAAAGGTTATATAGTATATAACTTCTAATATAATACATAAACCTAGAGTGTTTTACAAAAAGAGTGACTAGAGTGTTTTACATCAAATTGAGGTATTATCCGTATTATAAGAGGTTACATGTTAGATTTATTGTAAGAATATACTACTTTGTGTTTGACAGATATTCACTATCGTAGCATTGGGCTTATTTTATTGCATGAGAGTGAAGTGACTGCCCAGCCCAGACCCCACCCTTACCCCACACCCCTTTTTGTCTTGGTACCCAAGTCTGTATCCAGGGAAGTACCAAATGTTTTAAACAGATGAAGATGACTAAGGTAAGTGACTACTCGTTGAGGTTGACGTTCGTTTGTTGTCCTAGTTGGTAATAGTTACCCCTATCTACTGATCTAGGTTTTAGTTTTGTAGAATTGGAGTTTGCTGGGTTATTTAAAGTTTGCTTTCCTCGTTTGTTTTTCAGTGGTGGTATTGATTGGTTTGTAGTGTAGTTATGTCTTGGGTGCATGTAGGTTTAATACTACGTTACAATTTTGTGAGACACATGAGATACTTGAATTTGTAGTATAACATTTAAGTTTAGGGGTAAGCGTCCGCGGATTTGTTGACAGTCTTTGTTTGATATTGGTATGTAGAGTTTCTAGTATTAGGCTGCGGAAGATAGTTGTATTTGTCTGGATTTCTTGCCTCGTATAAGAGGTTGTGCGTGGTTTGCTTATGGTGATAAGATTGAGTAGTATTGTTTGGTGTTACAGTAAGTTTGCTGTATTTTATGACACTTTGTATACCTTTTGGTGTATATTTATCCTTCACTTCACCATATCAAAATTTAGTGAAATTTAAAACATTATATATTCTCCAGAGGAATCAATATCATGGCTAGAAGAATTTCGAACAGAAGATGATGTATGTGATTTAAGACCAAGTATTTCGTCTTTCTTGTGAGGCAAATCAGCCGAAACAAAATATGACTAATGGAAGAGTTATCAAGGGAACCAAAGTTCTAGTGGCAATCAAAAGAAAGCAATCCAGGGACAAAGACCAAACATGGAAAACGGACATACACAACAAAGAACATTAAGTAACGAAAATAATACATACAAAGTAATAAAAGCAAATGAGCAACTCGGATTCCACCAAAACCTGGGAGCACGGACCAGGTGTACCGGTAGGGCAAGCATCCTCTTCTTTTCTAGAAACACACGCCGAGTTGCTCATAAGAAGTCAAGTCCGGGTTAAATGAGAGAGGAAATGAAAACTATGACACGTTGAATAGTTTTCATGGTGCAGATGGATACGCCGTAACGACCTACGAGTTCATAATGACGACCATAAAATTTCTGTAGTAATGACCTCAAAATTTGATGTTTACTCTTCTGTTGTTAACCAAAAATGACTGTAGACTATGTAGAATTCTGTATAAAAAAGCGTTAAGCTAAGCTTTCAGGGACATAGTAATTGCATTCTTAACATCTTGATGTAAATTATCTAGACAATGAATGTCCTTAATTTTGACTATCAGACCCTTAAAGAGCCTAATTATAGGGCTTTACTATGGACAAAATCAAGGAAAGGTTCGCCGAGGTCCTTTGTTGTGGGAATTATCAATGATTATGGTAGCCTGTCAAAAATATAGACATGACAGCAATATATCTATAAATGATATAGGTTAATGAAAAAATAAAATAAAAGCTATTGCAAGTGGTGTCATTAATACAGAATAAAAAGGCGAGAACACAGGACTGGTAATCAACTTAGGAGGGTGATCCTTCAACGTTGTTCCCATAACCAAGGACTTCAAAATAACTTTAATGTCCTTGCTAGAATTTGGTTCTTTTTTCGTTATATATTGTTTGTCTTTAAAAGTAAACATTAATTTTGACAGATCGTAACATACAGGAGGCCCAGGTCTGTATCCGCTGGTTTTATTTAATTCAGTTCCGTAGTTTTCATTGAATATGCACCTTAAAGATGCGTGTCAAACAACCTGTCGGGACAAAAAAACAATACATCATTGCCATTCAATATTTCAGCCCAATTTTAAATCATTCTTATTTTGATATCTATAATCAGAGGATATCTTCCTACTTCACCTTATACCATAAAACTCGGTAAGTGTTGTCGAACTTAATTTTAGCAACATCTTATAGAAACGAAGATATATCTTTTCTATAATATCATCATTTTCAAAACCGCATATCTCACATCCATAAAATAAAATATGTTTCACAAGATTACCGAAGAGATCTTATCGAGATGCAACAGAAAAGTTTGTTTAGGTGCTTGCTTGATGATACTATATACAGCCTAAACTCCTTTATTAGAAAGAAATTAAAATTTCCATTTATGGAAAAATAAACACCAAGGTAATTGAAGTTGTCAATCATTTCGATCGCGATTCAATTATAATTGAAGCTTAATTTTTGCGGTAGCCGGCCTTTAGAAAAAATAACATTAGTTTAGTTTTAACATTTACTTAAAGTTTCCAAGTAACGCAATACTCTTTTAAATTTAGCAGAGCTTGTTGCAAATTACTCGCGGTTTCTGCCATAAAGGTGTCATCTGAGTACAGGATAGTATATACTTTAAGCAATAGATCTAACCATCTTCCAATATCTTCCCTGATAGTTTTTAGATGAACAAAATGTTCAATAATTGAAAAACACAACTATCTTTTTTCTTATTACATGACTTTCCAGTAGTTACGTTCATTTACTGTAACATATTTATTTACAGATAATGCTTCAGTAATTAGTCGTTTAAATTATTTCTCGATTCGAGAGGGTAAAATTGAAATTTTTAAGTAGCACTCCTGCTAAGGATCATGCAAAATGTGATTCATTGATAAAAAGTCTACATATTTTTATTTTTGATGTTTTGTTTGAAATGTCATAGTATACAGAAATTAACATGTGGGTTTTCATATAACCTGTGCTAGGAGATAAAAACTATATAGAATACACTGTAGATTTCAAAATTAAGGGAGATAACTCTGTAAATGGCACTCAAATACAATAGAATCTACTGGGTTTTCAATGTGGATTATCTCCTAAGCCCAGGCAGACTTGAATGAATAATTACACATTTCATAGTATAGACCCATAAAACAACTTAATTACAAAAATAAAAGTATGAAGCCTTTCTGGGGTGTATCACATTTTTCAGATTTTGTATGATTCTTATAAAGACAGCTACTTAACATGCAAGCTTTTATTTAGCTTCAATCGCAACCTCTCGGCCAATCTCGTTGATTCCGAGCATAGTCGAGATTGGCCGAGGATGTACCGATTGCTTTAGCTTTAATTTAGCATAGAAAGTGGAGAAATAATTTAAATCAATAAATAGACTGAAGAAGAATTGGTTTGTCCCATGAAATCTGTCGAAAACTCGGAAATGTAAGATAGCAGGAAAACTCTAACTGCCCGCTGTTTAAATAGTCATGTGCATTTCTAATAACCGAATGGGAGAAATATAGTTTATGATTACATGTACACATGCAGGCAGTTTGTTTTGAATTTGCTTGCTGCATATTAATAGTATGTTAATCTGGCCACCAACATGATATTGTCAGCACTTTGAATTGTATAACCCATTTACACCTTTTACCATCGCATATTCCAATTAGCCCTTATCTTCATAGAGAATTCCTCATTTCATTTTTTATCATATCATTGAATTTAGATTCTTCAATATTCAAATTTTATTTTTAATTAGATTCAAAATCTTTTATATTGATAAAAAATTCAATCTGATTTTTCTAAACTACCCATTCAAAATTTCAAACTCCCCAAAATGAAATCCCTATTCCCCAAATCAAATCCCAATTCCTCATAAGAAATCCCCATTCCTCCATACGAAACCCCCATATCCCATACGAAATCCGTATAACCAATTACCATCCCCTATTTCCTGTTTCACCATAGAATAAGAAAAATACCCAAGATAGGAACTATTTTTTTTGAAAGTTTGACTTTATTACTTTAAAGTGTCGAATATTAATGTAGCATTCCCGACTTTGACATCGTTTTTTTTTTAATTTTGAGCAAAAGAAGTAACAGTTACTCTCCAACCCGACAGACTGGTTTACTGTCCATTTGGAGAAATGGACACCAGTAGACTTCATATTCAAATATTTAAACATCTCGGTGGGTGTTTTCAGAAATCACAAGGCAATTAACCTACCGATGCACCTGATCCATGCTCCCAGTTTTTAGTGTAGTCCGAGTTGCTTATTTTTTATTTTGGTTATTTTATGTTCTTTGTTGTGTGTGTCTGTTTTCCATGTCTGGTCTTTGTTCCTGGATTACACTCTTTTGATTTCTGCTACAATCATGGTTCCCTTGATTGCTCTTTGACTTATTGTAGCTGTGATAAATACTACCATATTTTCAGTAATTTATGAGTAAATAGTTGAAGTTTCGTAGAAAATTGTTTACTCTTCTTCCTTTCCACAATGAAATTGCCAACCAAGTTGTCGTATTTTGATGGGTTCAGTCCCGTTGAAAAACTATCTAAAATGGCTGCATTCCGTAAATATGAAAAAGGGCTATTTAATACAGATATAGAACAACAAAATACTTCTGAAATAAAATAACAAAATACTTACAAATATTCCATGGCTACAGGCGGAATTAACCAACAATAGCATCAGAACTACTTTAGTGATCATGATTCCAATGTTGCCCAGATTTCTTCTAAATATCAAATAAATGTATACTATTTAAAGCATGTGATTCGCTTTGTTCTCCTACGTAATAATTAAGCACCATTTTGATTGGTTTTCCATGTATAACATGGGTACGCGTCTATACTTGATGATGCTTTACAACGCAACCGAAAAATCATTGTTAAAAACCTTATCCCAATCATTACAAAACAAGCTGGTATCAATTGTGTCGTTTATCAGTTTTTTTTTTATTTACATGTAACGCATGCCTGAAATAGCCCTTGGCGCGAGATTATTTTGCTTGTTTGTTTCAATGTTTGTTAAAATTTGCTGATGTTGTTTAAATAAAAGATACATAAAAAACTCAACAGAACATTTTACAAACATGACAAAAAAAAAAAAAAAACACAAACAAAAACAAAAAAAAAACAAACCAAACAAGCGGTACACTTTAATAAATCTCAGGTAAGTCACAGTTCTTAAAATGTGATACCTTGAAGAATTAAGTACCATTCAATGTATGAATAAGGCAATCATGGGTGGCACATAATTTTTTCTCAGTTTTGTCGTCCCTAATATATTCGAAACTTCTAGAAATCAATCGAAATTTGACTGCTTATAAAGGGAAAAATGTGGGGAAATGTTCCCATCTTTTTTCTATTGTGCATTTCAACTAAACTTGACCATACCATACCTTAAAAAAAAGCAAACTTTACAAACAATGTGTTTGTTTAAAGGATAAATACTTAAATAAAACAACAAAATCAAATCTCTGCGTTTTTGTTCTTGATGTACCACACCTTATTTGCATTCTGTCTGAAGTACGTAACACTCCTGTATTGTAATCATTTGTATTTCAGTGATTGTCTAAAACGATAGCATATCCATCGTCTGCAAACATTCCCATCATATACTAATTACGATTACTGGAAGCAACTGTTGGTATGACAATTAAAAAGTGGTTTTTTTTTTAATGAGTGGTCGAATTAAACCACATGTTGAATGTTGATTGCTGACTGACGAATATTAACAGCCAATGCATCTAAAATATAGAAGTCTTAACCGCATTTCATAAATATACTATTTACCTCAACCTTGAGCTTATCCAAGTTTCTGATTACATCGTTCCAAGTTTTCTTGGTCCAAAAAAAAGGCCCACTTATTTTGTACTCAAATTGTACTAATTTTTTTTTTTCAATTTACGCAACGGTCTAAATTGAACCCTGAATAAACAGAAAAACTCTATAAACTTTATGAAGTCATTAAATATTTGTAAAAATGTATTTTGAACCTGGGTTAACCAAACATCTCTCTGAAGTGGACATTCTACAGTCTATAACAGGTTCTGTTATAGACAGGTTTCACACTGTGAAAAGTGACCAGTATCATGCTCAAAGACCAAATTCCGGAAAAAAAACTGAGCGATCTAGACTTTCTCCCACTTCCGGTTAAGATTAATAGGTAAAATGGCAGGTCATACAGTGAAGCAATCTTCGAGACAGAGGTCCCTGGATCTCCTACGTCAAACAAACAGTACAGGGACGAAAGAGCCACAAACCTCTATTTCGGAGATTGACAGTGAAGAGCAAGAAGGTATATCGTTGCTTATATGGATTTAAAATCAAAAAATGATTTCTACATCTTAACAATATTCTCAATTTCTACAAACAGAAAATAAAAGTCGATTCTGACTTTCAGACAAAAGTTTGGTTATGAGTAAGTTTATTTTTGTACGAACAAACAAACAAATACTTTAAGACGCCAGTTACAGCAGAACAATAAAAAAGAATTTCATACCTGGGTTACATTGATTGAAATGATTTTTGCATATAATTACATTATCAAATTTGTATCAAAGACAGAATCAAGTAGCACGTTAAGCACAGTGGTCTGTAGTTTCACCATGTACCAATATTTTCCCACTAGGACCGTATAATGCAGAAACAGTTCCGGATTTCTAATTAAGTATGAGGTCTTTTTCATTACCTTAGTAATCATATGCTTGTAATTGTATGGAAAGTAGAAACAGTACCGGCTTTTATATATTTGCCAGTTTTTTTTGTTTTGTTTTTCTTTTGCTGATTATTATGCCATTATTTGGAGTTCTGCGTGTATATGGTATTGGTATCAACTTCAGGAGACTACAATGGATTTAACTAGTATCAATATTGTTAATTTGACAATTTCCTTTTACTTTTTTCGTTCTTAACGTTAATTTACAAAATTTAGGTGGCCCTTTCAATTTGATCACAAATGCTGTGCATGGTAATCAAAGTTGGATGTTAGTGCACATATGTTCCATGATGACATAACGAATATCCGACTTTGAACAATACCAGATCATCTTAAAAACTAGTACATGAAATAGTGTAAAATGTCAAAAAAAAACCTTTAAAGTAATGTTATTTGAGACATGTACTTTGTTTGAATAAAAGTTTCACTGAAGACAGAAACATTGATATTGTTAAGTTTAAACAAATCATCTTTTGTCAAATTTCAAACTGCTTTAAAAACGATGTTCATCTTTAGAGTTAAATCTTTCTGAGAGAAAAAGGGACAAATATAAATTTAAAATATATGTTTACCTCAACAAATATATCAGAGATGTTTCTAGTCCATGAACATCATTCCATTGCATCATGATGCAAATTACGATTTTTCTGAGGTGCTTTGTTTTTTTTTCAGTAATAGAATTTTTATATGTAACCTATTTTATTTAGTTCGCTACATTTCGTATATAGATCATCTTTGTTTTCTGTTTTCACGTTGCTATGTACTTAAGCCTGAATTTAGATGTATTGTAATTGACCCATTTTTGACGCTTCGGTATTTTTGCCAATATTAGGTATATAATGAGTAACCTCACCCCGATGATCCAAGTATTGAGCTTCCGATAGAAATTCAAAACAGCAATTAATGGACATGTTTTGTTTCTATATACGTAGCATGGAGATATTCTTCTATTAAATTTCAGAAAAAAATAGCATGATTGTAAATGCTGACATACTTAAGTAAATGACGAATGACAAATACTACCCTGTCTTTGACTAATTAAAAAAAACTTGACAGTTACCAAACCTCTCTTTAAGCTCTTATATTTCGTTTTTTTTAAATATTTTTTATGATGAGAACGTTGTCAATTTTTAATACGGAAGCGTATTAGAGCCATTGTTTTTTGGTTTTTTTCAAATTGTTGACTTTAATCTTGGAATTATCAACTTTAATCTTGGAACTTCCAACTTAAATCATGGAACGATCAACTTTAATTATGAAATTATCAACATTAATCTTGGAATTTCTAATGAGTGTCGCACCAATGAGTGTCGGACTTATGAGTGCCGGACCAATGAGCGTCAGACTTATGAGTGTCGGACTATCGATGTTATCCATAACATCATCAAACCGGAACAAAATTCAAACTCGTCATGATAAAACTATATATCACATCAACATCTTCACGGCGAAAACTAGCGCAAAACAAACGTTTCCCGGCAATAATACTTCATTTCCTTTTTAAAACAGATGTACCCAGTTGCGTGCAGATTTTAATATGTTTTAAGTTATTAATATTTTTAGGAGTGATTTATTATTTTTTGCCTATTCTTCCTATTTTTGGGTCAATAACAGACCCTCCATCTCCTCAAAACTCCGGAATCCGCCATTGAATACAAAGGTATGGTTGAATCGTCATAATATTCAGTTATTTATGAACAGAAAACCGAGATAATGTCATAAGTCTGACGCACATTGGAAATTCCAAGATTAAAGTTGATAATTCCATGTTTAATGTTGATAATTCCGGGATTAATATTAAGTTAATCATTTCAAGATTAAAGTCGACTACTTGAGAAAAAAAAAATAACAGACTGACCTTAATACGCTTCCGTACAATTAAACTCTTTCAACTGTTCATGCTTGAATGTCTGCATTGTATTAAAGTAAAATTACTTGACTGACTTTAGTATAGATATAAAATAGTATAAATATATGGACAAATACCTTTTAAGTACACAAAAGGTAAAGACACACAAAAAGAAAGATAAGAAAAAATAAAATAAAACCTAAACAGCCACGACTAGCACTATGATTACGGAACGGCAAGTTTACATTGAAAGATGAAATGATCGGTTAGCCGGTTAGCATTGAATTTATGTAATATTACACAGTTTTCGATTCAAACTCAGGGGATCGTTATAATAGACTATATAGAAAAAAAAGAGTGTATAGAAAATTGAAATTGTGTGTCATGTGTTATTTCCTGAATGAAATGTTGAAAATTATTTCCTGAATGAAATGTTAAAAATTACAAGTAAAAAGAACAAATTTTATTGCGTAGGCTATCTTTTTTTTATAGATAGTACTTGTTTCTATTGCAGATTATAAGACCGTTTCGGGAACTTGTACTTGTATGTGGTTTCAATATCAACTTCGACTGCAATGGATCTCGCGTAAATGACATTTATTTTGATAACATGTCACATGTAACATGATGACATAACGAATATCCGACTTTGAACAATATCGATCAGTTTGAAAACTATTACGTGAAATCGTGTAAAATGGCAGAAAAAAAACCTGTAATGTAATGTTATTTGAGACACGTACTTAGTTTAAATCAAGGTTAACACTGAAGACAGAAACATTGATATTGTTGAGTTTAAATAAATCAATCATCTTTTGTCAAATTTCAAAAGATGTTCGTCTATAGACTTAAATCTATTTGGAAGAAAAGGGACAAATATCAATTTAAAATTTTTTACCTCAACAAATATATGAGAGAGATTTTTAGTCTATGAACATCATTCCATTGCATCATGGTGTAAATTCAATCTAATTAAAAGCCGATCTCACACTTCCGGTTTTTTTTAGGTTACAGACCACCAATTCAACCAATGAGCATTTGGAACATACGCAAAAATAGTCCTACGCAGAAATTACTCCTGTTCCTCATAGTGCTGTGAAAAAAGTTCTCATCTCATTTGAAAAATTTAAACAGTTTCTGAAAGGAAAAACATTTCTGTACATTTTATAGGTGCATTTTGCTTCTTGTGATGTGAAGCCTAATCTCCATAATGATTTCTAAATATACCCCTATCTTGTGAAAACACTGGGATTTCCCATGCTATTTATAGACACTTCACTTCCGGTGACCAGTACTGCACTGCAAGTCTGCTAACCCCACATGCCATTCTGAGGATTGTGAGCTGACATATGTAGAATCATGCTGATATATAGTCCTCTGCAGGTTAAAGTTAAGGTAAAGTCCAAAGAAGCCATTGAATATTGTGAAATTAGCATAGAAGCCTATGGGAAGTGGAATTAGTGGTTTTTAGCCTTTATGTGCGACATAACAGAAGACCGGTAGCCGCGATATCGGCTGGGTGTAAATTACAATTTTTCTGAGGTAATTTGATTGTTTTTTTCAGTAATAGATAGCTTTTATTGGTAACCTGTTTTTTTGGTTCGCTACATTTCGTATATAGATCGTCTTTGTTTTCTGTTTTCACGTTCAAGCCATGTACTTCAGCCTGGCTTTAGATGTATTGGAATTGACCCATTGTTAACGCTTTGGTATTTTTGTCAATATTAGGCATATAGTGGGTATTCTCATTCTATGTCTCCGTATATTAATTAAAATTCAAAACGGCAATTGATTGACATGTTTTGTTTCTATATAAGTAGCCTGGATATTCTTCTATTTCCTACTTGCGGAGCTCGGGATACAGCCATATTTTATCCTGTTTTTGCAGAGTTACCTCCCGTAATAGCAGGTATAATTTCGAAGTCTCTCTAATCGATGTTCGGATTCGGGCGCAGAAAAAGAGGTAACTCGAATGACAATGGAATCCCCAGCAGACAAACACAACGGTGTTCCTAAAATTTACATGGTGTTTCATTTAGTTGGTAGGTTACATATGGATGATTTTCATTTGTATCCCGGGTAAAGAAAATTTATGGCAGGGTGGGTCAGCAGAACGAGAAATTCCCTTTTGACTTTCGAGATTTTCTAAAGTATCGTCGATATCGTATGGAAAAACTTACGTGTTCCGAATAGACACCCGCTCCAAAGGGAGATAAATGTTGACAAAATGTTGGTCCGCAAGTCGGGAATTAAATTTAGAAAAAAAATATTATGATTGTAAATGCTGGCCTACTTAAGTAATGGACGAATGACAAATATTACCCTGTCTTTGACTAATTGAAACCTCTTTTTTTAAAGATCATTATAAGAACGTTGTTAAATTAATTATTTCATCTGTTCATGCTTGAATGTCTACATTGTATTTGAGCAAAATTACTGGACTGGCTTTGATAAAGATATAACGTAAGAGAAATATATGGGTAAAAACAGTTAACGTACACAAAAAGACAAACAAAAAAAGAAAGACAAGAAAAACTAAGATAAAATCCAAACAACCACGAGCAGCAAGATAACTGTGGGGAAAAATCAGGGATGAACATTCACATTTCTGAACTTGGGACAACGGCATTACTTGTATATACATACATCAACGAACAGAAACAACATCAGCTAATTCAACCGGCAGGTTAGATAGATATTATACTAAAATGGAGAGTTCAATATCATTAAGGTCTTAAAAAGTTCTCGTTTTATCGCAAACAGTATGTACTACATGTACGTCAACAAGGTGAATTCATTAGTTACAGGTCGGTCTTTACTCCCATGCTTGTAATATTGGACAGGAAATTAAAAACTCCTGAACCAGAAAACAATCTTTTGTTTTTTTTTCTATACTGTGTAACGGTTCAATATATATTTCATGAAGCATTTTTAAACTCCGATTCTTGTCACTAAAAAAGCATTTGACTGATGATATTATGAAGGCTACGTACTCATGGTATATTCTGATCGTGGTGTTTGTCCGTTTTGTCTGTACTTTCTTTCATTAGGCAGAGGGATACCCATCTAATGGAACTAAAAGAAAATTTGGAACGATTTTCGCCAAATATTGAAGATGAGCAATCCTATTTTTTTTTGGTTTCTGATCAAATTAATTGATTGGCTTTAAAAGTGCGTGTTATCAATTAGTGAACATTGCTTGTTATAGGGAATGACTGTAATATTTTTCCGGTCTATTTGAAATAACCTCATGCGATGCTTGTGGTACACACTTGAAAATAACCTGCTATGCAGGTTATTCAGTGCGCACCACATGATTAAGGTTATTCCCTCATAGACCGAAAAAATATAACAGTTATTTCTTTAATCTGTTTATGCAAGTTGAATACTACCGTGTATGACGTGCTCTCCTCAACTTGTGTGCATGTGTATTTTAAAATCTGTTATGTTTAAGACTCATTGTTGGATCCAATGCTATACAAGTCTTAGACTTCGTTCGAATAATTTGAATGCTGACCCATTTCGTGTAAGATTAGGACAATATCATAAATGTGAATGCGGTTGGGTGATAGAAGATCAGTTCACTATTTCATGGAGTGCCCTCTATATATTTAAGTACCAGTCCATGTAAAATTCAGACACTGCCTATGGTAAGATGATTCATGGTGCAGAAAACCCACGGAATAAATTAACAATGCTTTTTGGTCTACATATGCTGCATTTTTATGTGACAATAGTCTTTTTCTGTATTCCGATCTGTCATTAAAATCAACCTAATCAAACCAAATCAAGAACGATACTCTTGTAAAGTGCTTATTTCATGAACGATCTATATATCAAATTTTATGTCAAAAGCGCAACACCCAAATGAAAAAATGAGATTGGTTATGGGGCCTATTGCTGTTTCTGAAATATAAGTAAAGTGTGTGGGTTTTTGACATGCGCGGTTCACCTCCTTTATAATTCTTGCAAAGTTTGCTACTTAAACTCGCAAAAAACTTTATTATGCATTTATCTATAACGGCGAAACGCATATTGAACATGTTCTTTCTGGTAATGATTGACTTACTTCTGATCATACCACTGATATGTCGTTACGGTGCAACGCTAAACATTATTTTTAAAGATTTAACAGCGCATTTTGTAACTCTTTGAAACACAGCGCTTTTTCATTCATGTGCAAGTGAATTTAGGCTTTATATACGGTTGTATTAGACAAACTTTTATTGGCGTATAGACATAGAGCTTAATATGTGTATTGTATTATGTGTTGTTGATGCATGTTATATTTGCTATGTTCATTATGGAGAGAACCAAGTAAGTTGGTTTTTAGTTTTGTCTGATCCATTTGCTAACTTTGGAATTAAACATGTTTTAACTAAGGGTATAGGGGTCCGAGGTCAAAACCTCCTTCTTTGAAAATTTCTTGCGAGGTATTTCAAAGTTAAAGCATTTTGAAGCAGGGTAGGAAACTCACTCAAATTCTAGCCAGTCCTGAATACAATTTTTAAATATATGTACTATATGTCTATACTAATTTTTGCTATAATTGGCCAGTCCTGCCAAAAAATAGCCAGTCTCGGGCTGGCGGTCAGACTACTATATCTTAACTCTGTTTGAAGGGTAATATGCGCTACCAGGCTATATTTTAGAAACAATCATTCTATAATTATTGTTACAGTTGAAAATTCAATTCATAAATGCCCATTTTTTTAAAGACTAACCAATATCACTAACATTAACCGAGGATAGTACAAAGGGGAGTAATTCAAATGTTCTAAATACTTTTCAGTGTCATGAAATATGTTTCTGATTAAATCATAAACTTATAAAATTTGGTAGGAAAATGTAACTAATAGTTTCATAATAAGCAAACTAGAGTAATAAGATTCCAGAATTTTAATGTAAAATTCTGCAAACAATTTAAATGTGAAGTAACTTAATAATCTTAATCATTTCTTACTACCATTTTTGCCTTTCTTTGCACTATTTTTAGGAAGATATTGTTTTGCGATTTTGTTAGATGAATCTGTTTGAGCCCGACTGAAAGCATTTGTTGACTTCTCTTTATCCCCTAACTTGAGGTAAGTATACCCTAATAAATTGAATGATTTAGGATCCTGACATTTATCACAAAGGTTTTCAAACCCCTCGAGAGCATTTTCAACTTCAGACGTTTTCTTAATAGCAGTATAACAGTCAACTAGTAAATAGTACGCAAACGCTACTGATAGAAGTTCTATACCGCCATACATTGTAATTTCCTTTTGTAAATATTTGTCAACTGTGTACGATTCCATCTTTCCATAGTAGTTTACTGATTCTGGTTTGTCTTTTTCAGAGGAAACTACTCTCATTATGTGCGGAATAGCATCTTCATAACGGTTGCAAGTGCACAGGAAGTGTGCGTAGTCAATAAAAAGACCAGCTCCATGACCTTCACCTTCGCGTCCCAATGCCTCGTTGAACTGAGTATCCGCCGTTTTTAGGAGTTCTACTTGTCTTTGTGGAAATATGTTTGACGCTGCGTGATGTAGGCAAGCGAGGTGTTCATATAAACCGGCACCGCCTTTACCCTCAACGTAACGTAATATGAGAAACCTACAGAATGTTATAGGTTTCCATATATCTTCTGGTGGCAGATCATTGCTAAATTCAATGTTTCTCTGGTTTAAAAGATGTGGAATATATTCTCGTTGCTTTTCTGCCTCCTCTTTCCCTAAAATTGGTTGAACGAAGTTATCAATAACATCCTCGAACACAGCAGCACAATGGTCAAAGCCATATTCGTGATAAAATCCATTGCACACAGAGTTTGCTGCTCCTATAAAATGAGCAACTGACTGTTGCGCCTGCGCAACATCTTTGTATGATTTTGCGTCGGCAAGAACAGGAGCAAAGAGTTTACGGACATTTAGATTGTATGGGAACACATCTAAAACAGTGTACGTTTCTCCGAGAGACAGTAATTCCTCTACTGGCTTCCGTCTAACGTTTGTCAAACGCCTATCAAGTTGTGAAACTTGTAAATCAGTAAAATGATCAATCAAATTGTTAGAGCTAACAAAATAGCATGGTAAATTTTTCTTTTTGATGGCCTTTGTCAAACTATCAAGGAGATATAGAACACAGAAAGCCGGATTCTTATGCCACATACGAGTTTCAAGATTTTCACATGCGTGAAAAAAGACAGAGCGGATGTGAGAAATTTTCAGAATACCCTCGGACATGATCGATAGACACAACATGTAAAATATAAGATAACATTGTCTCTGAGTATCACCAACCTCTTCTGATATTAAGCGCTTTTCTGCCACTGCGAATGATATTTTCCACTCAATATCCCCACTCCCACTCGTTGGATGAGGAGTCGGTACAATATGTACTGGGCATTGAGATACTTTTTCTATTGTTGCAGGCGAAGGCCACTGAAAGGTTCTTTCACGACTTATCCAATTCTTTGCTGTAGGAGGCCAAGTTTTGCACTGAAAAGCAAGCTGATGATCTACTTCGTCCTGATAGACATCTTCTATTAAACCATTGGAGGTTTTCTTTACTGTTTCCTTCTGAGCACTTACTAAAATTCCACTAAAACCGATGGATGTATGGGGTCGACGCTCAAGATTGAAAGTTTCATTCGGAACACCTGAAAATACATTCATGAATTTGACGTCAAAACCGTGACCTTTGCTTAGTAATGAAGACAACATTGAATCAATTGCGTTCTTATTGGACGCAAGTTTGATTCTATAGAGTTCGTCTGATTTCTTACTAGCTAGATATTTAATTCCCTTCCTATCGATATGAAGATCTGCGTATTTTCCATTGCTTCCGTTGTCGAGGACTTTTAGTCTGCAATATCCAACATGGCAACTGTCTGTCGATATGACGTAATTTGCTTTATCAGCATCAATCGACTCCGGAAATTCTACGGTTACGTCTTTTACATGGAGAAAAGTGACGTCTGAATCGTGTATGAATTTCTTTTTCTCAAATGTATCCTTTGATTTTTGTATGATTAATGGGGGAATACGCATGCCCTCTGCATAATTTCCGATTACTGTTGGAGTTGCCACTGGAATTTGGGTTTCGACATATCGGCGTGGTACGAAGCTATGGATAACGTATGATAGATGTAAATGAGGTAACCCTGATGTATCATCTCTGCTGCTGATGAAATCGCTAGCAACTTTACAGTCTTTCCTGCCGACCTGAAACAAAAATGATCGAATTTAAATATTTAATGAACCCACATACACACACATATTATTTACACAACATAACGTAATGTTCAGAAAAAATTGTTAAGTCATTCGCGGTAGCTTCAAAGACCACAAGGGTTTACATTACCAATAGTGACTTTATCTCATATCAGTAAAAAATCAGTAATTTCGATTGGATAAAACCTTTACACGCGGTATTAATTAACCTGCAGTATGAATTGTTACCAGTCAATACAATAGTATGATAATGCACGGTTACGAATTTAAGAGTTACATCCCCTCATTAAAACGCATTCATGATCAAGCAGTTGTCAATGTAAATATGCAGAAACACGATTTGCATGGCTTTCTGAAAAAAAAAATCGAGGATATGGTTCCTCAATGAAATAAACATAATAGTTGTTGATAAACTGGTCAATATTGTGGTATTGAGACTGCCCGTAGGACAGTAGTATTGACTGCGACAGCGATAATGACCTCGCCTATATGACTCGGTCTTTATTATGGTCTTAGTCAATCATGTCCTGTGACCAGTCTAAATATCACGATATTGACCAGTTTATCGACAACAATTATATAATTATTCGATCGAATTATATAATCGTCTTTAATGAATCCGCTATCATTCTCTAAAAGTTTTTAAGGAACATCGCATTTGCGATATTATGTTTTAAGACTAAATTAAGGTCTCATTTATGTTCATCTCAAACCACTATGTCTCATTTGTGGTAATCTCACTCAGACTACTATGTCTCCTCTGTCTTTCTCCGGGGAATCTTATATTAAAGACGTCTTCCGTTTTTTTTTTTTTTTGGTTTATTTTTTTTCCTGATCAATTGTATTTTCAATTGACATTCAGCATTTCTATCATAAACAAGCAATATCAATTCATTTGTAAAGTAATTTTGATGCAAATTGCCATCAGACATGCTTCTTTGCACTATTGCAATAATTGTAAACGCGATTGGGTAAATATAAAAACACTTATGTATTCTATTGGAAAGTAGGTTGGCGTAAAACGGTGTTTTAAAAGGGAAGTTACAAAATGCTTTTGCCATCTAAACACGGGGCTAAATCGACAAGCTACAATTGTGTTATTGCATTTAAAGTTGATATGAAACCTATGAGACTTGAAATTATTTAAGAAGAAAGCCAATAAGAGGGGGTTTATCAGAATAGCAAAGAAGCCCAGTTACAGGTAATATAGAGACTTTGTAGTTTGAGACGAACACAAATGAGATAGAGTAGTTTTTCATCCCAACAACAAGTGTCTGACTAAATGGATAGGGGTTGTTGTGTTAAGTACCATTCTGGCAATGGGAGGCAGATCATAATTCTGTATTACACTATTCGAGAGTTTACGCTTAATTCGTTCAAGAATGGATGTTTCACTGCTTACCAGGGGCAGTACTGATCTAACGAACGAAGAAAATATACTTATTTTGGATAGTGTCTTCATATTTATTAAAAGGTCAAAAAGATTTCTGATCTAATATTATTATGGAGGTAAAACCAGTGTCACACAAGGACAGCGGATCCACCTGTCCACTTATGTTTCTCTTCAGTTTGTACATATATTTTTGAAACTTTATTTTAAATTATTTTTTCTTTGTTTTGGTGTATTTTTTTGTATTTATTAATTTTTCAATGTACTGTTGTTTTTCCTTTTTTTTCTTCATCGTCTTGTAAAATCTAATTCAGAATTGTCATTTTAATATTCATAATGATTTTATGCGTGCCCTCAATATTCTAATGTTCTTATATATGCATTGTATATTATTGATGGGAGAAGACTTCATAAGTTGGTAAAACTTGTGTGCTATCCCTTTTGTAGATTTAACAAATAAAATTGTTGTAAACCAATGGTTATATCTTGAGTTTATCAGGTATAAATACTTGGTTAATGCAATAAAATATGTTCCTTTATGTGGCATACCTTACACACATTTCCCCCGGTTCTTAGATGGAGATGTACTTATCAATGTAGAAAAAAAAATACAGACTCGCATGTACATAGAGTAGTTATAGATGTGTATACAGAAAATGGATTATTGATCAATATCCTATCTCAAGAGCAATAAAAAAAAACTCAAAACATATTAAGTTTTTTTAAAACAAAAATTCACCACAATGTTACACACATTTATTTGAAAGACTATAAAATATTGAAGAACTTCTTTGTTTAAGAATCAGGCAAAATATGTATATGGTGTAGTATATGAAGAAGGGAAGAAGTAAAAACCCAGAGACTTTATTGCAATATCCAAGTATTTACAACCTCATGAGCTCCAGAAAAACCATCAAGTTTTAAGTGTTTGTAATGCTTTTTGCAGATATTGTTAAGTCATGTTCAGTTAAAATGGAAAAATGGGAATAATTTTCCACACCTTTTCCTATATAAGCAATCAAAAACTATTCATGTCACAGATGCTTCAGGGTAAATTTAAATATATTTTAGGTTGTTTTCCAGGTATATATTTGCGAAAAAAGACCAAATTGAGAAAAACGATGGGACACGCATTGCCTGATTCTTACACAGAATGGTACTTAAGATTTAACATCAATCACACTACACCCTACACCCACAAGAGAAGTGAGAAAAGATTTATTACTTTTTCTCAATTATTAAGTAGTAGTCTTTATAAATATCAGAAGGGAGGTGATTCATACATGTTAAAAATCCACCAATTTTACTTTTATTTCATATTCAGAATCAGTGACAGACCACATAACCAGTCATATTTTTTCATTTGGGTTTTGCGCTTTTGAGATAAAATTCATATAGATTGTACATGGAATTAGCACTTTACAAGAGTTGTCGTTCTTGATTTTGGGACATAAATGTATGATTTTCTCAAAAGTACAGATCTGAATATGGAAAGGACAACAATAACACAAAATAGCGCATATTTAGACTGAAAAAGCATTGTTTGTTCGGTGGGTTTTTCTTCACTGTAAATCACTTTAATATGTACAGTGCCTAAATTTTATATGAACTGGTACTAAGATATGCCAAAGGTTTTTAACAACTGGGCGAAGACCATTTCCACGACATGTTTCCCACCATTTTGAATATTTTGAATTGAGTTTTCCTTCATGGAAGATAACGATTTTCATTCAGTCGAGTCTTTACTGTAACCTCGCTTGCAAATCATCAAGGGTTCCTTGCTTCCGTCCATACCTTCGTTACACAGAATGGTGTACCTTTCTTGAATGGATAAAGAAGCTTCCCCAGAAAATCTATTACTTGTAAGATGTGCAACTCCAAATTAGTATGAGATTTCACATGGTAAAAATGGACTTTGTCCTTTATAAATATTATAATAGGGTACCCAATTAATTCTTATTAGCAACCCATCCTACACCATAGTATGAATTTTCATATTCAGAGTGCGCGCATTCTATGCAAAATAAATTTTGACGTTCCATGGAGAAAATCATAGACTTTGTCATTTATGAATATAGGGTATCAATATCTGCAATTTTTCCAACATCTCTGTAAGGATTCACAAAATGTATTCAATATAGAACATGATCACTTCCTATTAGAGATTGTGATCTGAATGTTTTGTTGTTCATGTTTCACATAGCACGACACAGGCTTAAGCGTTTGTATGAATTTAGTGAGCATTGCCGTAATAGTTATTATGGTTTGGTAGAACTTCTTCTTTAGATAGGTGTGGTTCAAAATTATTTCCTACTCAAGACTGTAATATATTATTTTTATTATGCAAACTATATATAGCCACATTATGAGCAAGCTAAAATCTTATTTTTATTCACTTTAAGGAGGTAGACCTAGGGTAAGGGACATAACTTTTAAAATCAGTGATATGTTTGTATCATATTAAATTTCACCAGAGCATTTCAAGCTTTCCTTTGAAACAGAATGAAATCAGCCCAAGTTACGTTGACGCTTACATGAGGTTGATGTAAAATAGTGAATATAAACGTTCCAATGACTTGTAAGAGTTGTATTCCTTATTCTAGGTCTACTACCTTAAGTGGGGGTGGGGGTTACTATCCGAGAAGAATCCATACGATCATCTAGTAACTTTGAAAAATCTTCGCTATCTACAGATATACCCAAATAACTGGTCAGGAATATAAATACTGTAAAGCCTATTTGGATTATGGAGCAAAACATCCATCCATTCCAATAAAATAGAAATATATACTCGTAGTTTCATCAATAGTTTAATAAAAGTCATTACTCATGTTTAGCATATGTGCGCCTAGTATAAAATCTTCAACCCCTAAGGCTTTTACTGTTTCATACCTAAGAAGGATGAGCACGCTATCTTGATCACCAGGAGAAAATTTTCAATGAAACACAGTTTATAGTATTGGACTGTCATCTATCACTCGTCTTGACGTACATGTTTATACATTCTAGGGCGGATCCAGAGGCGGTGCAGGGGTTTGGCACCCCCTTTTCATTGGAAAATGTGTCATTTTCATGCCATTGTGTAAAACTGACAAAAAATGGCAAAAAAAAAGTCCTAGCACCCCTACTTTTTCCAAGGAACCTCGGCTGGCACCCCCTCCCCCTTTCAAAGTGTCTGGATCCGGCCCTGCATTTGTAGCTCAAAGTATCATTGCGATAATAGGTACAATTTTGTTAGCTTTACAAGTTTTACATACGGAAAGTGCTAGCCCTTAGTTTGGAAAGCACAAGAAAGTTCCGGTAACGTTTAACCATGAAATTAATGTAACTCTCCAGATGCAACATATATTTGTATTTTCTACAATATTGATTTAACTGATTTCATCTCTCTGATTATCATTTGTAGTCAATATTTAACAACAAACAAACCAAAATCTGATCCAAACCCACAATAAGTTCACCCATTTTTGACTTACCGCCATTTTGCTATCGTCTGCTGTTAAAATTCCGGCAGGAAGACATATCCCATTGATCGGAAATAAAAATGTAATAATCAATTCATTAAAGTTTGATGTGATATGGTCTATTCCATCATCAAGATATAAATAAACAGGGTTGATTCGTAAACCAACGGCGAAAAATATCCAAGCAACGTGTCTTAATAAATATTTTGTAAAATTCGATCGATACGATTTGGTCTGTAAATGATGTATCGAAATGGATTGGGGGGTAGGTGAGATTAATTGAATTCTAAAATAAGATCGTCTTAGTACAAGTTTAGGCTTATTCAAAATTTTACCTTTAATTTAGGATTGAATTCCGTCACCGAAATACAAATATTTCATTTTATACTACACAAGTGTGTCGGTAAATAGCTTGAGATAATTAACCGTCTCCTAGCAAGACCCTCTTTGTGGCCCCTTGGCAATTAAAACGTTTGAACTACAGAAATATCAAAATATGAATTTCATTTTACATTTCCATTGAGGGACTTCAAGGTTCATTATACAAATTTATGTATGTATACAAGTGGCATATACTTCAGTTAAATACTGGTTTGTAATATTAATAAATGCATTCATTGGCTTCTATTTGTTTGTATGCAACCATGTATACATGTACGTGTATGAAATATCAAACTGAAAGAAGAATAAATACATTTCGAGTTTAAATGGCAAGTTTACATTAAGATATGCTTACAAACACGGATTTGTAAACGTAAAAGTTTGTCTCGAGTAAGTCATTTTAAAGTTTATTTTGGAATAAATAGGCCATTATACATAGTAGGATTACTTACATGTACACTGTAGCATCTATCACTGTTGTGGAAGAGAAAACTTACATGACCGTATGACGGATCCAAAATATTGAAAAGGTTGGGTTTTGGTTCCAGCTGGGTCCGAGAAAAAAGGAGGTTCCATGTTATGTTTTACTCACTTATCGTCACACTTTTGCGCGAAATTAGCAAATGTGGTGGATCCCCTCCCCCCCCCCCCAAACACCATTTTATCCACCACTGCGATCAAAAAGAATGTACAAGCAAATCTAAGGTGCATAATATATATGTAAACTGAGACTTAAACATGCCTAAAGTGAAGCAACAACGAAAAAATGTCTATTAATTTGGGTGGAAGGAAATGTTTGCTGTTCAGCGTGGTTTACTAACTTTCCACCGACAGTATAGTATAAACATCCATTATCTCATTAACAAAATTAGAGTTTGATTTCTTATGCACATGTAACAATAACAATCAAAGATGATTATTTTAACATAGTCCTTTAGTTATACTTGTAAAGTTACAAAAATTCACAGTGTTGGTGTTAGGTAATGTGACGGGGAGAACACTCCATATTTATCGTTTGTTCTTCGGCACACTCAGTATTAATAGTTTGTTCGGTACAAGACGACTTTCACATTCACTTCCGTTCCGGAAAATCGAGGTCAACTGGGGTCAGCAGGTGTAGGATCGGGTGACATTGCAATGAGGGCCCAGGGAACAGGAACTTGATTAGATAACTACAAGGAATTTTAAGTAATTCAACATATATGAAGCATTTCAAAAATTGTTATGCTTGAAGACGTATTTCCACTTAACTATTATTGCTCTTGCAGCATTCAAATCCGATCGACATCCTTTCTTTCAGTATAAAACCGTAAAACAGTTTCCATATAGCGAATGTGAAAGTCGTCTTTTAATCGTTTCGTATCTCGGCAATGTGAATTGGCATCAGGACCGTAACTCTTGGCTAGCAAAAACGATACCAACACTTAGTATTACTCAATATGACGGTCACAAAACTTAGTATTACTCATTTATTTGTCGGCAATGTGACGATGGCAACAGTGAGTCTCAGTATTACTCAATGCTACAGTCACAAAACTCAGTATTACTCATTATTTTATTTGTCGGCAATGTGACGATGACAAAACTTAGTATTACTCATATATTTGTCTGCAATGTGACGGTGACAAAACTCAGTATAACTCATTATTTTATTTGTCGGCAATGTCACGATGACAACACTCAGAATTACTCATTTATTTGTCGGCAATGTGACGGTGACAACATTCATTATTACCTATTTATTTTTCTATTCAGTATTAAGATTGTTTACTCGGATAATTTAAAATTCTCTAATGTGTATAATTGCACAACACAAATCTTAGAGCAGAATGATAAGTAAGACAACTTCAAAGAAAGTTACAAGATAAAAGGGATAAACTGAAAAGTGTTTTGATCCGATAGATCTGTTACATGCGTACTTCAAGCACGCATAATGTTCTGGTTTGGTATAGATAATGTTTTCAATAGAAACATTTCTTAAGATTTCAGCTGACAAACAAAAACGAATCAATCTATGTCAATTTGCCGGGCGGATCAAGAGATTTATTTAATGGAGAGCTCCAGTGGGACTGTGAGGCTCCAGAAAACGGAGATTTCTCATTTGTACACAAAATTAACAAATCGATGTTTCGCCCCTACCGCCCCACCCCTGGATCGGCCACTGATCTAGTAACAGTCCTGCATCGCTATATAGATATGTCAAGTTTAAAAAATATATATATAATCCCTAATCGAAATGATGGAATGCACAGTCAAAGGAATTCGTGATTCACCCTTCGAGCCATTGAAATACAGTTACATGTACAGTATAAAAGTAGATTCGGGATGTGGCCCACAAGTGCATAGTTTGTACGAGCGGAACTTCTCTGCAATCCCGCCCCCTTTTCAAAACCTCTGGGTCCGTCCCTTGGGATCAGACAATAGACAATGTTTATTTGCACTAACACATTTACAGTTAACCGTCATTGCACGAATGAAACAATACAATATCAAAGAACAGTAGAATAAGTAACGAACTACATAAAAGATCATGATGCGACAGTGGTATTTATATGTTATAGAAATAGAGCACATCTGACCGTACATTCGTATAGGAATTTAAGTGTCAGTCTTTGTAAGAATCAGACAGTGAGTGAAACATGGTATGAAAAAACCCACTATTTTGAATGTTTAATTTGATTGTTTACACCATCAGAATCAAGGAAAAAGGACAATACTTTCCATATCATGTCGGTGAATTGAGTTATAATTCCATTGAAATTCACTGGTAATGAACATTTCAAGGGCAGATAACTTTATAAAAAACGTCATTTTTTAGCATTCTATTGGAAAATGTCTGAGCAAATCTAGTGATGGAGAGATCAAATAATGATATTTTCAAATACATGAAGCATGTTTCTGATTTTCCCATTTTGCCTGATTCTTACAAACACTTACACTTAAGTTTTAGTTTTAGTATATCAGTAGAATTGCTATTTAGTAAGCGGGATAAGTCTTTTATAATAAAATTTGGGTTTTGATCAAGAAAACGAGCACTTTATTTTTAATTTGTCCGATAGATATTTTTCTGTGACGTAAAGCGTGTGCACATCGAAAAGAAGTGATGTCATCTTCGATGTCACCACTATATTATAATAACACGACAGACAAAAACAATTATCATGTGCGCTCATTCGAAATTCTCTCTTTTTAAGTCGCTAATATTGTTAGGGACTTCTTGTACTCGCAATTTCGTTATATACATTCGCATATGATTTGCACAATCGTATATCACTACTCCACATCGGTGTCGTGTTTAGCTGTATAGTTCTAGCTTCATACGAGATCAAAATGTACCTCTTAAATATCATAAACGTGTTGTACGCATCATAAGCGACCCACCAAGGATCCCTAAAAATTTGAGAGAAACTTGTGAAAACATTACCATCACTTCCTGGTATCCAGTTGTTTTGATTGGAAAACATTCGGGTCATCACGGTTACGAAAGAGTTATCATATCAAGAGAACCAAGATTCCAGTGGAAGTCACCCGATTTTAGAGCATAGAAAGCAAGCCAAAATCAGTAGCATAGAATATTTGACGATTAGCCACTTTGAAGACTTCAGTCTGATTTGCAGATAACAATATATGAGGGTCTTTGTGGAGAGATGTGACAATAAATTTTCATTTGAAACTATTGAAAAATTCATATTTTGTTTAAATTGGTCATGTATTCTTTGTTCAATTCTAATAATGTAAAACTAAAGATATATATTTTAGCACTGTTATCAATTTAATATCAACTAATAGTTATTAACAATTGAAAGTAAAAATAAAGATGATACAAAACTTCAAGATGAGAGATTAATAAACGAGTATAAATACATGAGTATATATTATCATTTTCACTTTCAATGCATATGGTAGGAATTTTTTGGGGGAGGCTAATATATGATAAAGTACCCCATCCCCTGGTGATTCTTAACATTAACCCGACATATCGACGATATTTTTCTTTAATTCTAAACTACCGAAAAATGTGTGTGTATTGAATATTCACACATTGGTTCGGTTTGAATACATTTTTATGTATTTGATAAAATTCAAATTTAAAAATCAAATTACTTATTAATCCAACCATGATTCCTCCGGGAGTATTTACATTCAATATCAATATCTATCAGATAACATAATAAGACATTACACAATAATACAATATAGACATGACATGTTTTTTGGTATTCACGTAGCACTTTCAATATTTGTAGTTAAGGCGAGATGAAATATCTAAACCAACATATCTAGAGTATTACTAGAGACATTTAGAGATTTGGTACCTATAAATTGTCAATTGTCCATTTCCTTTAATTTCAGATTGCAGTATAGAATATCAGTTCAGCCACCCCACCCCTTTACCCGTGTTTTGCCATATACACAAATTGCACAAAATTCTTAAACCGAAAAACAAAAGTGGTCCAACCCCAGGAACTACCCCCCTTTTTTTTGCATGTTCAGCTTTTACGTCGCGTGGGAAACGGTTGACCAAGATCTATCAGGTCATATCTCATATGTGAATGTTATCTTATATATACTGGCAAACCGTGACATTTGTCAATATTGGCTGGATTTCGCAATTTGAAGCACCTATATAGTATTTTCATATCTGAGAAAAAGGGAAGTAACTGAAACCTAAAAACTAAACAACAATATGGGAGGAAGAAATGGGAAGACTTTCAGGAAAGATACAGGTAAACTTTCTATGTAATTTTTCTATGTATAAATGTTTGAAATAATTATACCACTCACATTTATGTCAGGAAGCTTGTCCGATAGTCCATTTGACATGGTTTCTGTGTCGCCCCTTTTCTGGTCTAAAATAGGCCACTGTGTATTTGCAGTAACTAGGGACTTATTAATCGATTCGGTGATTAATTATAGCGTAATCGTGGCACGGCCATTGTGTTCAGTCTATAGAAGTGATATTTTATTGAACAAAGAATTTTTTAAATGACTCAGAACGTTAACCTTTCGAAATAACTGAACAAAGGGAGTCAACTCTATTCTCCTCACAAAACATTGTTTTCAATGTTGTAGGAAAAATATCCATGATTAATAACACACGATATCATCCTCGTTTGGTGTAATTCGAGTAGGTCAGATAGAACATCAACAATATTTTTTTAATGCTATGAAGCTGCACTTGTGTGCAGCGGATTAGACAAATGTCTGATTTAAGCTTGCATTATATGCAGATGATGTTACTGTAAATGGTGTAGCAAACACCAGAGCACCTCCTGGGATGTTCAGCTGTAAGTATGGTACATGTCACGATGTGCATTTGATGATACTATTTCTTGAACTTTTTTCGTCCTTCTTGATACTATAAAAATACATTACATTCTTCCATGTGTCGGGTCATGTTCTTTCCTTGGTTTTACTCCTAACTGACCATTTTCCATGTCGGACTCTCAAATTGGTATTTTTTTTTCACAGATGTAAATTACAGTAGAGAAGATATGTATAACTTCATTGACATGATGCACAACCAGTCACAGAGTGTAGTAATAGACTACCTAAAGAACAACCCATCGATTATTTTACAGCCACTGAGCTTTAGTGAGTAACAATTAGAGTGTTAGTGGGTTAATTTGGCAGGTGTAAAATTTGGCGATTTTTAGGCAAAATGAATGTATTCGGAAAAATGCAGATTGTACTTTGGGCGGATGCAAAGGTATCACACTAAATACTCTAGCCCAGAGTAAATATTTAGCAGAATTTAGTTATGCGTTTTTAGAAAGACCACTTAAATACGCCAAAATCAGAACACCAACGAAAATTACCAGCTATACTTAATATATTTATCAACTTACATACTGAATTGTATTGTTCTGCACCATCTTTTATTTTCGTGGTTTCTGTGTTCAATCCACTCCCGCGCACTTTAACATTTGCGATCTTTTCCAGGTTATAGTATAATGTTTTTCCATCTAAAATAATCTCAACAGTTGAATTTTCATCTTACAGCTCTTACTTGCGAAAATATTTAAAAAAAACTTCCGTGAAAATCCCACGGTTTGCAGGATTTTCAAAACAAAAAAATCCACGAAAATTTAAAGTAAATCACCATCTTTTCTACACTTACATATACTTGGGAGGGTATTTACAAACCCATAGCCCTGGGTCGCCAATTGAGTAGCACCACTGGTTTAAGATCCCAAGCAACAGGTTTCCAATCGATTTCAACTATGCAATGGTTTAGGATCCCAAGCCTCAGGTCGCCAGTTGATAGGTACAAATGTAATGGATTCAAAGTGTCGGGTCACCAAAAGAGTTAAACCAATGCTTTGGGGTTCCCAAGTCTTGGGTCTCCTAATAATTAAGTATATATTTCTATTAGGGATCCGAAGCCTCGGGTCCCAAATCGAATGTTTTGTGGTTAGGGTCAATGCCATAGGTCCAGTTCCAGTGGGTAAGGTTCTAAGCCTCGGGTCTCATATCAAATGATACTAATGGTTAGCGTTCCAAACTTCTGGTACTCAGTTCAAATGTTCCAATGGTTAGAGTTCCAAGCCTCGGATACCAATCGAAATGTACCAATGGCTAGGATTCTATGTCCTGGTTCCAAAATCGAAATATACCGTTGGTTAGGGTTCCAAGCGTCGGATTCCGACTCGTAATGTACCATTAGTCAGCGTTCCAAGCCGCTGGTCCTCAGTTGAAATGTTTCAATGGTTAGACTTCCAAGCCTCGGGTCCTCAGTCGAAATGTACCGATGGTTAGGTTTTCAAGTCTCGGTTCCTCAGTCGAAATGTACCAATGGTTAGAGTTCCAAGGCTCGGGTCATCAGTCGAAATGTACCAACGGTTAGGGTTCCAAGCGTCGGATCCTCAGTCGAAATGTACCAATGGTTAGGGCTCCAAGCCTCGGGTCATCAGTCGAAATGTACCAACGGTTAGGGTTCCAAGCGACGGATCCTCAGTCGAAATGTACAAATGGTTAGGGTTCCAAGCCTCGGGTCATCAGTCGAAATGTACCAACGGTTAGGGTTCCAGGCGTCGGATCCTCAGTCGAAATGTACAAATGGTTAGGGTTCCAAGCCTCTGGTCCTCAGTCGAAATGCACCGATGGTTAGGATTCCAAGCCTCGGGTCCTCAGTCGAAATGTACCAATGGTTAGGGTTCCAAGCCTCTGGTCCTCAGTCGAAATGCACCGATGGTTAGGATTCCAAGCCTCGGGTCCTCAGTCGAAATGTACCAATGGTTAGGGTTCTAAGCCTCTGGTCCTCAGTCGAAGTGTTCCAATGGTTAGGGTTCCAAGCGTCGGATCTTCAGTCGAAGTGTACCTGTGGTTAGGGTTCCAAGCGTCGGGACCTCAGTCGAAACGTACCAGTGATAAGGGTTCCAAGCCTTGTGTCCCGAATATAGTACATTGTAGTAGCGATTGTTAGCGTTCCAAATCTAATGTCTCCAATTAAGTATTTCCAAATTGAGGGTTCCAACGAATTCTCGGGTCCCTAGTCGGAATTTATCAATGGTTAGCGATTATTAGTCTCGGGTACCCAAGCAAGACCACGTAGTACCAATTTGTAGGTAATCCAATTTTCGAGTCTCTAAACGAGTAGTACCAATGGTTTGGGGTCCCAAGCCTAAAGCCCAAAATCAAGTAGTTCAAATGGTTAGGGTTCCAAGCCTAAGGTCCCATATCGATTGGTACAAGTGGTTAGGGTTTCATGCCACAGGTCGCTAATGGTTTGAGTATCAAGTATCGAGTCTCCAATCGAGTAATACCGATGTTTTATGTTCATAGCTTCTGATGAACAATAGTAAGGGTTCCAATCTTCTGGCCCCCAATCGAATAGTACCAATGGTTAGGGTTCCGAGCCTCAGATCAATTATCAAGAAAAACTAACGGTTAGGGTTCAATGCCACAGGTCGTCAATCCAATACCAATGGTTAGGTTTCCAAGCCTCGGGTCCCCAATAAAGTAGTTCCAATGTTTGGGGTTCTCAAGCCCCAGGTCCCAAATCGAAAAGTACCAGTTGTTATTGATCTTAAGCCCGGATCCCCAATGGATTTAGCTGTGAGAGTGACAATTGTTAGGCTCGGAACCTAACAAATTATGACTGGTTAGTCTGTTATATGCTTATGTTAAATGTAGTAGACAGAAACCCGGCTCTATGTGTTTGATAAACAGGTCAGTTTATAACTATAATTATAACTCTTATACTTTTATCGTTATCGCATTATAGCCGTTTATAATTAACAATAGGCAACAAAACTTTTATTTTATATATTCCAAATTTTAGGATTCTTCATAGACACATCAGTAATGGTGGCAGGTCTTCCGGTCACGTGCAAGTGTGCAGTCGAATTGGAGTCCTGTGTTCCTGAAAACAACAATTTATCAATTTACTGTGTTATTGGTTTGGTTAGAAGACTTGCTAAGTACATTAAGGATGGACATTGTGAGCACTTCAGGGAGAGTGGAATGAACAAACACATGAATGATGATGTTTCCTACGTATCTGGTGTTAATTCTGGGAATTTTACGGAACAGTATCTGGAGAACGATTGCAGTGGAATTTATTTGCTTCATTTGGCAGTAATATTGGAAAAAACCAAAATCGTAAAATATCTCCTTCCTTTTTGTTTGGATAATGAAATGTTTTCCTCAATATGGTTCACTTTAAAATGTCGATTATCAATTTTATATTTAGCTTTGGCCCACCGGAGCGGACCGATCATATCTGAAGTCATGAAATTCATAGAAAGGACTGAAAAAGAAGCTATTTTATATTTCATATCTTTCGAAGACCTCCAAAAAGCTATACAAACTTGTAACTTCGATGTTTTTGAAACGCTGTCGAAAAGGTTCGAACTTGAATATTGTGATAAGGAAAAATTGAAAAAATGCTTAAGACTAGCTTACAAAAGCAGGTCTCACAAGTGTTTAAGATATATTTGTAGAGAGTTTGGTAATCCAGATATCTCTTACGATGAGCTCTCCGAAATATTAGACGACGCCATTAAGTCAGGTAAGAAAGAATTCAGGAGTAGAACTCCTGCCATAAAAGATATACTGTAGACGTATTAATTTTCGCGGTTGCTAATTTTCCCCGATTATGTCAAATGCACATATTCGCGGTTTAAAAAATAAGTTTTTCATAGTGTTTAACAATAATTTTGGTAGTGTTATTTTTTTGCGCATTTCAGTCCACCGCGAAAATAGTGAAAATTAGTACAGCGCGAAAATAAATACGTTTACATTATAATGCATGGTATGTTATATTTATAGTAAATCAAAGCACCGAAGGTGCTGAAACTCGGAAGTCGCTTGGCGTGCAACCTGCAAGATAGGTTCACGATGATTATTTTTAAGCAATGTGCTAGAGTGCCGGTCATGACATGGACTAACGTTTGAGACTGTTTTGATGTTGAACCCATATTTCCTTTGCAACCTGCAGCAAAACAAAACAAAGATGTACACAAATTTCGTGAAAATAAGATTATTGCATTTGTTTACGTTCTTGAGACCTTAAACTTGAAAAAAGGCAGCTAATGATGTTGAATGTGACACTTCTTGATAAACTGATTTTGATTATACCATCCACGGGGCATAGTTAAAATCCAACACCACCCAAAGAGAGATAACTCCAATTAAATTGTATTGGCTTTTAACTAGACTGGTTCCCGATCGCAATATTCAGTAGTCCTGGGCACCAGGATAGCTTTTAACTATCTTCTGTGAAACTACTACGCGGCCAAGCGGCAAAAATAGTTCGGCGTCTCGATTTACCAGTTCGACAGTGTTTAGCTGAAAATTAACACTTAAAAATGTTTGAAATATCATTCATTTGGGATATCGCTGAAATATTTAAAGTTGAAAAGAGAATCATGCATTAATTTGAAGACAGCATTTCCGTCTGTGAAGTTATCTGCCGGAAGCCCTTTTGTCATTCTTATACTTACAATACTCGAAGTCACTTACGTGACTTCCGAGTAAAAATGTGAGCATTTCAACCCCCCCCCCATATTAGGTTAGTTATTGTATTTTAAGTATACTTGTTTTCATCTCTACTTTTACTGTTACACTTGTTTATCAGTTATTTTATGGTATTTTCCGCTAGAGATACGACGATTTCGACTGAATGTTTACCCTTTCTTAGTTACATTTAAACATAAATACTTGTATAGTTTTCGATGCCGTTTATGAAACTCATCGTCTTTCTCCTTCGCGCTAATTGTAATTCATCAGAAAAATGTACATACACGTAGCCTTCGTATTCATCACTATTCACACATTGTTTGTTCAATAAAATGTACGAGGATTGTCTCCCATTAACCACAGGAATAGAAATTCTCTCATTCTTGTTTAATAACTGCTCAAATTCGTGTATTTTGTAGGCGATAGCTCTCTACTAAACATCATTATGAGATTATGTATTCAAATGAATTGGGACAAAGATATTCTCACGAAGCGACTCCAGACCGTTTTCGTTGAATCACTAATGGATCATAATACAACTATCGTCGCTACACTGGCTGGAAGTATCACTGATCTATGTGAACTTCGGTACAGAGGATATTCTATGCTTGGATGGGCAAATGAGCTTAATCTAATGGAAATTACCGAAGTTCTACGGAAGATAGGTGGTTTTTTGTCACATGGAACAAAACATTGCGGTTGGTCTGCGATCAGTTCCGTTCTTCTGATGGAGAATAACCACCTTGTAGAAAATGTAGCATGTCTTATTGCAAAAGGCCACGACGTAAATAAAAGGCACGCTGATTATACCCGTTCTGCATCAAACATGGCAGATAAAGGACTTGTGATGATCGACGAAACGCCGTTTTATGTTGCATTGAAAATTGGGCGTTATGACATTATGGGACTGTTGCTTTTAAATGGCGCCGAACCACTTAAAGATGAGAGATTTTTGTACAGACTTACAGAGGTCAATGTTAGAGCTAATGTATTCTTTGTTTTATTGTCTTATAATGCTCTTAAAAGCGTGCCAGCAGGAAACACGTCACTCTTACGATTTATGATAGAACGCAGTTCTAACGTTATTGCGACGAACATCAGACCCTGCTTTAGGGATCTGATATATCTTTTTCTAGAGACCTGTGAATCTTTGTGTGACGAAGACCAGCAATTGTTGAATTCCGGTAATGTATCGCAGGATATTTTGGACAAATACCATCAATTGTCACACGATCCACTTTCACTGACTGAAATCTGTCGACGGCGACTACGATGTCAATTTGGTGTTAATTACCAACTGTTTGTTAACGTGGTCCGGGATCAGGGTTACGCACATCGAATGGTCGATATCTTGATGTACCACGACATTATCGACAAGTATTTTTCCTCCGACGTTCTGACCGTCTTTCCTAGTGCTGCACCGCTTAATTGAAACATATTAATAAATCATTGTTGAATTCTCTCGTCTCTACTAAGCCTAAGGTACGAAGATTTCTGGTGCAGTCTTGATCTGGAGAAAATTTAGTAGTCGCTGATTTTGAGTTCAAGTTCAAAGTCATTAGGCCCATTTTTATAACAGGGTAAAAACCGCCTTGTGTTTTATTTTTCTACTATGGTATCATTCCGTGTTGATTTCTGTAATTGTAAAATTATCGCTCCGAAGCTTGCTGTATTGGCCTGGGCACAGCCGAGGTCCAACAAGGCCAGTGAAGAAATCACAACGTAATGATAGTTTTATGTATTATTCTAATATGACGTCTTCATATATGTCGGTACAACCTCACCTTTAGTACCTGCGCACTGTCTCTTTTCTTTCGCTGTCGCTTCGAGACAAAACACTCATTTAAAAACCTTTACGTGACGATTTAACGGCTGAGAGGCTTTCTAATTGAAATCAATTATAAAAATACACACATTCAACACTAAGTCTTACGATGACATAAATATACAAATTTAATCCAACTTTCATAGGGGGGGTTAAACGGAACAGCCGTTATTTTGGCTACGCCTAGGGAATTTTTCACAACAATTACCGTATTTGTCATGCTAGAAAAGAAATAAGCTATTACATTAAAATGAAAAATGTTTTGGTCGATCAGATCTGAGAAATCAGCAGCAATTGAAGCGGAGAGATCGCGCAAAAAAAATGCTCAGATTAAAGCAGGGACAGCGGTTTAAAAAATAACAGATTTAAGCGGGATTGGGTTAATTGTGGTCCAGGAAGAACGCTATCAAATCCACAGGGGTATTGAAAGTGGGTCTCTTTTGTTCATTTGCATATTCGGAAAGTCTTTCATAATTTTGCCGTAATCTTTTGATATTTTTTCTTTGGATTCAACAAAAGGATAATTTCTCTGAATTGGGCATTCTCGTCATGCGATCCTGCGAATTCACGAGAATGGGTAACTAACCCCTATTCAAAGGCACATGAAGTATTTTTTAATAACAATGAAGACCTCATAAAATATGCCAAAATACGATGAACCATACATTTATGACTATAATTAAATTTAATTATAATCCACAATAGAAAATTCTGACATCTAGGCATCATATTGATGTACCCGGAAGTAGCTAACTAAATTTAAATATAGGCTTTGAATATTTTCAACAATAGAAATTCTGGGTCAAAAATAAATTGAGAACGAGACTCACAATCCCCCAGTGTACCACTACAGTGTAATTAAATGGGTATTCTAATATAAAGCCAGCATTATGTTAGATGCCGTCGTATTGGGTCGACGTTACCTGTAAAGGCACGAGGCAATGCCGAGGGCCTATACACTTGACCGATGCCAAATACGACTGTTCGAGGACCTAATATAGGCTTCACATGAAAAACACATTAAATGACACCTTTATCCAATTTACGGACATTGAACTTTAAACATACAAATTAATACACTTGCCCTGTATTAATCCGTAATGGTTCTGTATAAAGTTGAAATTCAAAATAAAAAAAATGCTAGCATATTAAATGGTCCATTTCTATTTTATTTTAAGACATTGGTTAATAATGTGGTTTATTAATTAAATACTGTGATATTCTCTTAAAAAAAAACTCTCCATATGGCATACGATATAAATTGTCGATCCAGGCCATGACTATCGATATAGCCTGCATGGATACAGAACGTTCGGAATACATGTATAATTAGTTTAGCTTACGTTGCACCTTAACCCCGAGAGCTTATGATGTCGAATATTGCAGTAGTTGAATAATGAATGCATATCTTCTATTTTTGTTTTATTTTTAATGATCAAATTATTTCATTGTTATAAGAATTTAATGCACGATATTTTCCTCAGTTCCCTCTCTTTTTGATCGTTTGAACGATTATTTCATATCTTTTTGTCTGTTAGATGCTCAGAGAAATTAAACTAACCAGAAATCAGGCTCTATTAAGAGTTGTCAACCTTAGCGCGTGATTTTTTAAAATCTACTAGCAGTAAAACAAAAATATAGTTCAGTCATTTTCTAATGATTATGACCTTGTTCAAAATCATCAGACAGACGAATGTGTAATTACAAACAATCGCAGGGCGCATCCAGTCGAAATTAAAGAAAGAGGAAAGTTTATAAAATGGGGATGGTTTGTTCATTATTCTTTGCATTATTATTAGTTTGCATGAAATTTTAAATTGTCCAATTGCAACAGAAGGGTTTTCCCATCCAGAACCCTCTCCCGGAAACCACTACTTAATCGCCAGTATACAAAATAAACCAGCTTAAAGTCGATCTCATCAACACATTCAGAAAAAGTCAGCCATACTGACAGTAGTCCGGGGTATTACTCTATAAAACATAAAGTTTCCCCGTATTTTTTGGATACATACAAGAATGCATTCAAAGTACCAGAAAGAATCCATTTATTTTAATAATATAACTTGGCCAAATACACGTAAATGCAACTGATTACTTTTATAAGTAGGAGTGGGACAAAAAGCGGCCATAAATTTAGAAAATAAACTTATGCCGGTAATGATACTGTCTCTGTTAGATTTTACAACTGATGTGAATTCAAAAAAAGCACAAAATGTCTGTAATAACGACATGTAAGTTTTCAGGGTTATTCTCTTAATTGAATGGTAGCCTCATGTATAATTCAAGCTTGTATGCTCTGGTTATGTATTTATTTCTCATAAAAGCCGGTTGCGTTCCGCCCTGTATGCATCTTAACCCCGAACGTGAAGTAATCAATATGTTATTATCGATTTTTTTTTCGCCAAAAATATCAGTGTTCACGATAGTTTTTACACCGATAACTACATGCATGTATAAAAAATACATGGTGAATACACAAAATGTAAAAATGCATGCTTTTTCCAACGGAAAAAAAGATTTATTTCAACATCTTAGTTAATTACAAGGATAAATGAACAATGTATGTTTTAAGATTGTAGTGGAGTTAGCCCATCATGGGGCTATGATTTGTCTTAAGAGTAAAAATATTTCGATTTTACGACTTGATTTTCGGGTTAAGAGTGTAACATACGTACAACACGATCAATGGAAAAGCAGCGCTTATATATTGAGTTGACCCGCATTGTACGTACAAAACATTGACACAGCACCGTATATAGACGTCCAATTGATCTACATTGTGTGTAGCAAAACAATGTTGCATGACACAACACCGGATTTGTATCGAATGTACCCGCATTATACGCACAAAACAATGTTGACACAACACCGTATTGATCTCGAGTGGACAAGAATTGTACGTACAAAGCATTGACAACCACGTGTTGACAACGCACCAAATTGGTATCGAGTGGACCTGAATTACGCGTACAAAGCATTTACACCGCAGCAGATATATAGAGTGGACCCACAATATTGACAACTACCTGATAGATATCGAGAAGGCCCACTTTGCACTTGCAAAACTATAATGACCTGTGCGCCGGATAGGTATCTAGTGGATCCGTATTGCACAAAAATGTATATGTGCAAAACTTTTGACACAGCACTTGAGATATATCGAGTACATGGACCTGCATTGTACATACAAAGATTTTGACACAGCATCGTGTAGATAGCGAGTGGACCCGTATCGTACATGGAAAAACTGTTGACAAAGCACCAGATACATGTAAGTATCTAGACTAGTGGACCCACACTGTTCGTGCAAAACGAATTTAGAAGATTTTTCATTTGTATCGATCATCCAAAGTATGAACGAAAATTATTGATAAAGAGCAGAATGTATTTATCGATCATCTAACCAATATAAAGGACTGAGAAAAATACATTTATTGATCATCGGAAATGTGAACTACTGTAATGGGTATAAGCTGAATATATGTATCGATCATCAAAAATGGGATTCATTGTTTTAAAATGGAATGAAGAGATGTGTTCCGAATGAGCAATATATCAAACAAAGAAAAAAAAAAGAAAAAAAAACTGTATTCTAATTATATCAATTTTTAGTGAAAGAATCAAGGAAACCAAGGTTATAGCGGTAATCAAAAGAATGTAACCCAGGGACAAAGACCAGACATGGAAAACAGACATACACAACAAAGAACATAAAGTAACTAAAATCATACATACAAAGAAAAAAAAGCAAATGAGCATCTCGGACTCCACTAAAAACTGGGAGCATGGGCCAGGTGCACCGGTAGGATAAGCGTCCTCTGCATTTCTAGAAACACCCGCCGAGTTGCTCATAAAAAGTCAAGTCCGGGATAGACGAGAGAGGAAAGGGAAACTATGACACGTTAAGCAAATCAGTTTTCATGGCGCAGATGGATACACCGTAGAGTTCCACGAGTTCGTGATGACGACCATAAAACTGTAGCAACATAACCCTGTTCCAGAAGCCAGTGAATCATGTCGCATAATTAAAGTTTGAAACTACGGAATCCGCTAGAGAAAAAAAAACCATTTATCTAGTACATTGAATATTTGATTTTATATGGTAGCTATAATTTTTTTTTTTTTGTAAATAAAGTTGCAATTAATGCTAATACATTACAATTCGTCTCGTTCAATGCATATAATTCAAATATGATAAACTAAAAACTTTTTTTGTTGGGTTTTAGTACACTTTCTCGAGTCGTATCTGAATTAAAAAAAGAAATGTTGACAAGGCAAGATTACTGCTTTGATTCAGGGACAGGCTTTTTAAAATTGCAATCTGGATAAAAAAAAACAGAAAATCGTCTCGTCTTTAAGGATTATCATTAAAAGCCATTCTTAAATGCTGCGACGTTCGTCAAGTAAAATATATCAAACCATACAATGACAAATATTTGTAATTAAATCCCTATCTGAACGGCCATCTTTTAAGTTGAGATTTTAATGAAGTTTTGATTTTTAATATTTGCTTGTATCGTATGACTGTCATCCACGGAAAGTCTTACATAAAAACGTTTAAGATCTCTATCGATGTACAATTATCCCGGGAACGTTTATTAAAACCTACATGTTCGTCAGAAATTCAATGGAACGAATAAAACTGATCGTATCAATGTTTTTGCTATATTTTCACTTCGAGGCACTCAATAGGTGGCGTCTAGTTCTATGTCGTCTGTTCATAATGTTATCGCTATACATTCCACGCTACGTGTACAACAACAACAAAAAAAAAGAACAAGCCAAAATGAAATTTTGCCGACCCAAGCTTATTGCATTATACTTTTTCAATGGTCATGAATATGCTAAGTAGAACAAACTTAAAATGAGTTAAAAGTTGTCAATTTATGATTGCACTTCAATTTCCTGGTTAAGGTTAGAAAATACCATATTTAAATGTATTTTTCCTGCTTAGCCGATTCTAAGTCTTCCTTCTTAGGTAAAATTCCTTTGAAGTATAGTATCCTTATATATATATGTAATAATAACACTCAGTTTCACTTTGCATAGAACATAAAATAAAAGGATTTGTTTTTAAACATTGGACACAAGTTCTATCACTTTTCAAGTGGACTTTCCGACACTCTCTGAGAATTAATAAGGAAGACATAATATCCCACCATCCGACATCTTTATAATTTGTTACCAACCTCTTTATGGTTACAACATGTATAAGTGGTCTGTCTGACTTACCTACTTGTACTTTGTAGTGGAACTACTCGACATGAATGCAAACAATTATCGATGTCCTAGAGTTAATGAGTTGATACTTAAAATTATTAGTTTTTTTGTCTTATATACATGCTTGAAATATTTCCGTAAATAACCCCTCTTTACTTTAGTTAAGTTTCTTAGATATGCGTCATACCTTATTGTTATTTAAAACTGACGTTGTTGATGCATGTAGATTCAGTTTGCATGGTTGGGAAACGTATTTATATGGATGGTACATGATAGTACATGTATATCTTTTGTAAACAGAGAAAATAGCTTGAATGGTTGTACACATCCCAAAGTCATTGCGCAAAACTTTTTGCATTGATTCCTTTTATGTGTATTAACAGATGAGTACTCATGTAGCAGACATATTTGGCATCGTTTGACTCGTTGTATAATTCCATGGGAGTATTCCTGATATAACTTTCTATCTATCTGTTGAACCTGCATGCTTGGTGTTGAAACAATTTCCTACTCTTATTTCACTTCCTTCAAATCTTTTTTTCTTTGTAAAAGACCTATTGCTCTTCTCTTCTTTATCATAAAATTGGTCTTCCCATCTTTAATAAAAATAAAACTTAGGAAGTCCAGTGTAATTTTTGCCGTGAGCGTTTAGATAGAATGTATTTTTGTAAAAAAGTTTGCTTTTCACATGTCCTTGAATTTTGTACTAATAATATAATTACAATTGCGTTTAAGCTGATAGAGTACTCTAACGTTGGCGTCTAACTCAATGTTACTTATGTTTCATGTTTTCTATAAGTCACGATTACACGGTCTTACTAATTCTATTTTAATAGGATTTTTACATTTATACCTTAATGTAAATTTCATTTTCATAAATCAAACTTATAAATCCACTGTTTTATCTCAAAGCACAATCTCGCTCTTTCCATTACGCGATCAACAATGCATAAAGCAATTCCTAAAATATCGGGCGAAGAGGATGAGATCAAAGAACAACTAGATTTTAATGCTGCGTTTTCGTCTGTCACGCGTTTTCGCTCTTTTTAAGATAGAGATCTTATAAAAACAAAAATTGATAGGAAATGTCAAGTAATGGCTCTGCTACTTCGTCGTGTCGGCTTTCCCGTTCGCCATCTGACTGATAATTTAGGTTGATATTTCATTAAATATGGGTTTCATACATGTAGTTAAAGGCCATATAATGGTAATTTACATACTGGTACATGTATGACATTTTCCTAAAAGGATATTAACGCCCACGGTGACAAATTCTGTGCTGATATTTCCTTTTTGTGGTTAATATTACTTTCCTTACACGTCCAGAGACTGACAGTTTTGCGACATGACCTAGAATTGCTTTCTGAAAAAAATATATAACAATTTATCCTAATTGTGATTAGTGCGGTGGCAGAATATGGCCATGTATAAAATATTTTTATGTCGTTTCTTCAATATTTCGTCTTTTATGAATAGTTTTACCAAAGTTATTTTTGGGCCTTTTATAGCTTGCTTTATTATAAGGGTTTTGCCCACCTTTGAAGACCGTGAAGTGCCCTGTAGAATTTTAATTGTTCGTTGCTGGGCATTTGGTGGAAGACTATCTCATTGGTAATCATTCCACATCTCTTATTTTTATATAATTATATGTTGTTCCCATATATAATTATAATAATTATAATAATTTTATCGTTATTCCAAGATAATATGTCGTTCCCACAATGTAGTCATATCTTTCCTTCAAGATAATATGTCGTTCCCACAATGTAGTCATATCTTTCCTTCAAGATAATATGTCGTTCCCACAATGTAGTCATATCTTTCCTTCAAGATGATATGTTGTTCCCACAAGGTAGTTTATTCGTTCCCTCTAGGTGATATGTCGTTCCCACAAGGAAGTCATATCGTTCCCTCAAAATGATACGTCGTTCCCACAAGGAAGTAATATCGTTCCTTCAAGGAAGTAATATCGTTCCCTTAAAATAATATGTCGTTCCCACAAGGAAGTTATATCGTTCCTTCAAGATAATATGCCGTTCCCACAAGGTAGTCATATCATTCCCTCAAAATGATATGTCGTTCCCACAAGGAAGTTATATCGTTCCCTCAAGACAACATGTCGTTCCCACAAGGTAGTTTATTCCTTCCGTCAAGGTGATATATCGTTCCCACAAGGAAGTCATATCGTTCCCTCAAAATGATCTGTCGTTCCCACAAGGAAGTCATATCTTTCCTTCAAGATAATATGTCGTTCCCACGAAGAGGTTATATTGTTCCAAAAGGGAAGCTACATCGTTTTCTTAAGATAATTATATCGTTCCCACAAGGAAGTTATATCGTTCCTTCAATATAATTATGTCGTTCCCACATGGAAGTTATAAAGTTACGTAATATCTTGTGGAAACAAAATAAGTTTCTTGTGGTAAGAACGGAGTGACTTAAAGGAACGAAATAATTACATGTATCGTGTGGGAGCGACACATTATCTTGAGGAAACAACATGTTACTGGTATGTTGAGGGACCGATATAAGAAATAAATTGCATGGCCGCTTTATTCCACCGTAGATAAGTCTTGAAGTTAGCTTCATGTTTTAAGTACCAGTCCATATAAAATTCAGACTGCCTTATACAGGGTTGAATTATGTTGTAGAAAAACCCATTGAACAAATGATGCCTTTTTAGTCTACATATACTATATTTTTGAGTAACAACAGACCTTTCTGTATTTAGGTCTGCACTTTTGAAAACTATACATAGATCTCCCATTAAAATCAACCAAATTGAACCGAATCAAGAACAGTAACTCTTGCAAAGTGCTAATTTCATTCATAATATTTTTTTTTATCTCAAAAGAGCAAGACCAAATGACAAACTAACACATGCGCATTGGTGCCGAATTTTGCATGAAATAACAAAATTGTGCAATTATTGCGAAGAAAGTGGGTCCGACTCTGCATTTTCTACATAAGCTGGCATACATTGTGTGCTGCTAATTAAACGGTATACCTCTCAAATCAGCGATAATTGTAGTCTCTTCTCAGTAGACATCGTTTAAGTTATTCTTAGCTATCAACAGTTAAATTTGTTGAATCAAATGAGCGATTTTGGCTCTACTGGGCCTTCAAAGCAGTCAAAACTATTCAAGTGGCATCAAAACCATATATGTCTTACCGCGATATGGAAAAGAATAAAATAAATCTGTGAAGCATATTCTTATTCTAATTTCAGAGTTCAAACTGATCACATACGTAACAGTCGAGGAATGTGGTTGCGTGCTAAATTTAATTAAAACTTAATTACGCCAAATTTGAAGGTTCGATTCATTGTCAAACACTGTTTGAAGCCCTTTAATTTCAAAGGTTGGTATTTTCGCAAAAAATCAAAGATATTCACTTCTGCAGGGATTCAATTGAAAAAAAATCTTTGATAGAAATTATAGGTAAACAACATATTTCATCCGGCGAGATGATGAATTTTCATTCCCAAACACCATTGGAAGTAAATACAAGACTTAAGAGATATACATGTACTAGTATCTGTCATAAGCGGGTCTAAATTGGCTCCCTACCTCCTCCCTTTGTGCTCGAAAACTTCGTTTGATTATATGAAAATAAAATAGAAATTACTGGAGCGTTTGGCGGTTCCAAAGTGAATTCAGAATTCCACCACTGTTCAAATAGAATACATGATTCGTCTATACATGTACCTGCAGTAGAATGAAACAAGCGAAAACAACGAGATAGCTCGATTGTATCATCTGATTACACCGGTAACCGAAAACACCGAGATAGCTTGAATGTATCATCTGATTACAGAAGTAATTCATTTAGTATTCAGTCATCAAGTGAAATAAATTGTGAAGAGTGTCACAATTAAGATTTGATATGCATCAGCAAAGCTTAGACATTATATAATTTACCGATTCATTGCATTTCATATCCAACTGTTACAAGGCGGAAAACGATGTGCATATTTTACGAACTCTCAGACTACTCATCTTATTGGTGACGCGACATACAACATGTATGGTTTTGCAACAATTATATCAAGTCTATATATTCATTTCGGCGACTAAAATATATTTGCTATTCTCTCTCTCTCTCTCTCTCTCTCTCTCTCTCTCTCTCTCTCTCTCTCTCTCTCTCTCTCTCTCTCTATCTCTCTCTTTCTCCCTCTCTCTCAATTTCTTTTCTGTGATATTTGACTTGTGTAAAAAAGATAACGAAAACCAAGCGCATTGCCGTGGAAAGCGGACAAGTCAAAAACCCTTTGATACATATGTTCCTCGTTTTAACAAAGTACAGAGTTTGAACTTTATATTTATGAAAGATTCACACACGCACATACACACAATACAGACTACATTAGACGAACTGATCGTAAAAATGTAAGCATACCTTGTTGTCAATTAAGGATTAGGAATAAAAGCTGCTAAGTTTATTTTAAATTATATGTGCTCGGAAATATTTATACTGGAAGAAATCGAGCGCATCTTCGTTTTAGATAGATGTCGCCAGATATCCTTTGATGAAAATTATATAACTTATCGGTGTATTCTGCCAGTGAATGCATGCGCTTTTATGAGAAAGAATTTTCCCAAAAGCTGTTTGAGAGTTTAGACAATACGTTTACCAGTTTAAATACAGACTATATAAGGTATAGAATCACTTCTTTGAGACATTTGATAGAATCACGTGATATCTTCACGTTGGTTACATGTTTTACACAAAAAATATAGGTACATGTCAAATGTACGCTTTTCTAGTATGCTTACTATGTGAAAACCCCCAATTTACTCAAATCTGATGTTGTTAAAATGCTGGAGTTTCCGGGCAACAACATTTTTGTTGAATTCAGAAGATAGTTTTCCAGCTGTCCATTGGAATACCTAGACAAACAAATTGTGCGCCACTTTTGGCCTATCTGTTTTTTTCAACTCGTATGAAGCAAGATATTAACAAGCCTTTGACATACAACAGAAAAAAATAAGTGGTCAGTCTATCAGTTTCGGTATATGATGCACTATCTATGAATAATCCTTGTTTCAAGTATTACCTACATCTGATCTACCCAAAAGAACCTGAAAATAAACTAGAACACCTGTTTCATACCTAGTCCTTAACTTTAACATAGATAAAACAGGACGGTTGAAATGGAAACGTTATGACAACGTGATGATTTTTGACTTTCCAATTTCTTATTGGCAATAAACCAACATGCATCTTCAGCCTATTGGGTATACATCCATTACTGCCTGTACAAGGACTTTTTTGTTGAGTACTGATACTGTCAAATAACCTTCTAGAGCAGTCTTCGTGGAAATTCACATTGCAAGTGCGCTATAGTTTTTGTGTGATGTCTTGCTTCCATTTATCTTCAGTTTTATGATTTATCATCTCAGTTTTTATGAGATATTGTCTTTTATTCTGTTCTTCACATTGTGTATTCGGGATGTAGATCGTATCTGCTTCCTGCTTCCACGTTTAGGATATGTACTCGGATTTTGAAGTCCCATTTTTGACGCTTAGGTATTTTTGCCGATATTTGTGCCATGAACATCAGAATACCGAGCCAAAAAAAAAAATATAGAAGTCAATATCCCTTCTTTTTAAAAGAAGACGTCTTCAACGTGTTTAAGAGCGATTAAGGAAGACAAAAAATAAGAGGTTAATTTACTAACGCGATTACATAGAGCTCCTCCACAGATACATCTAGGCATATTCATTTCGTTGGAATAAGTACCATTCTCAAATGCACAAGATTTTTTTCTAAAATATTTTCACTGGTATGTATATCAGGTCTAAAATCAATTTATCTACTTTAAACAAATATTGTTTTCTACAACTAAAGCTTTTTTGTTCATGCGTTTCCTTTCACCAATGAAACAAAATATTTTGACCAAGAATTTTTGAAACACAATATCGTGAGAGAATTCCATATTGAAATTCAATAAATTATTTAAATTTATAACAAATTTTCATTACGCCATTTCATTTTTGCGCTTCATTCCCTTCTTCAATAGGAAGAAACCCGAGACAACTTGTGAAACATTCGAATGAGCAGGCACGAAAATACAAATACAATGTCAATGCGGGAAATAAGGGTTCCGGTTACAAGGAAAACAATAGCAAGCCGTCACTTTGTTGTTTCGAGAAATTCTATCCATTACCCCCTTTAGAACCCACATGCAGAGGTAGAAAGTGTTAAGTTTGTTTATGGGTGACTTGTTTTCAAATCTTCGACAAAATGCAGTAAATAACTACAAGTAGTATAGATTTCTAGATTCTTAAAGCAGATTTTATTTGAAGGAACATTGAATATAAAAGTTACGTGCTTCATTTTGGCTATTGAATGGTTTGCCTAAACAATGAAACAGATTTTAAATTAAACACTTTCGCACTAATTAAAGGTCACATTTATTTTGTTGGCTCAGTTGTTTAAAAAACAAAATATATCTCAAATAAATGAATCTCAGAAAAGTCACATGGTCTATACCTGTCCTGAAAATATTCTGCTTAAGTTTTCTTAAGCTTAACCATTTTATTCAGATTTTCAATTGCAGTGGTGGATATTGGTACTAAAAATGAAAGGGTTCTGACTGACCAATGAGGGAGCGCGCACCGTCACGTTTTCAGAGTGATTTTCTTTCATTGCAACCAGTTTCCCCCGAAAACGGGAGAGTGCGCGCCTGGTGTACTGGATCGGATTCTGCTATTGGATGTACCATACTAGGAGTACTCTTTCGTTACTCCACATTAATTGGCTTCATTTCTGTAACAACGGAATTCAGTTAAACCAATCTTTAGTGACTTTCCATAGAAGAACAAAATCCTGTTCTTATAAGACACGTGATCTTTATATACAGGTTATTTTTACATCGAACGCAATACATAAGAATATTTAGTCATGATGTCTTAAAACGGGTTATAGCTAAAATCAGGTAGTTGCATAAACAAGTTTTGCATGTATATATCTTGTAACATACACAGTGCAGATCTAGTGGGGTGCAGGGGGTTGGCACCCCATTTTTTATTTAAAAAATTGCCATTTCCACATGTAAAATTGACAAAAAAAATGAAAAATAATGTTCTAGCATCCCCTTTTCTGACGCACCTCGGCTGCCACCCCTCCTTTTCAAAGTGCCTCGATCCGGCCTTTCATACAAATATACACCCAGAAAATGTCAGATTGTCCAATTCTTTATTGAACTAGTTAGGTTCGCAGTACGTGTATATTAGTGTCATCAATATTAACATTTGCTGTCTCGGTTGGACTCTTGTTCAGGTTAATATGACTTGGCAGGTATGGCGGCCGTCATATTACATACTACTTAAGATAATTTGAGCTTAATTATGAGCAATGCAGCTTGTGACGACGAACATGACTTCAATGTTGATGCATATTATTGGAAACCTTCAATTACTTTATGATTGACTGGTTGATCAATCGGATGTTTAATGGTAAGCAAATGGTTGAATCTAATCTTTGAAATTCAGCAACGATAAGAAAAAATACTACTGAAGTTTTTCCTTGTATTTAAAAACGCTTTGCAAGGCACAGCTTGATATATACGACCACAAAGGTCAAAGGTCAAACTCTGAGCAGCTCGAGCAAGTACATGTAGAGACCAAACTTTTCCAGCTTGATACAGTTCTAAATTTAGATTTTGACATCTAAGTTCTGACCAGAATGAAAATGATCAATGAACTTCAAAAAATTTGCAACAAGACAGAAGCAATCTGAATATTCTTTTAATTGGTTCTTCTTTTGGTCATAAATGTCCAAACAACTAACCCAAAAATCAATGTCAGATATCGTTTGGTGGGATGGACCTTCAGAAAGGAAGAACTTTATCATTATTCCTTAATGGTTATGTCACACGTAAATCCTTTCTTTTGTGATATGGAATCTAGTGGGACAATTTCGTTATAACCTCGTATAATTCCAAGTTAAGATAGATTTCCGGATTATGAAGAGTTTAGTTTATGCTGTAAAGCCAAATTTAACTATCTTAAAGATTGTCTTCAATGACATTTACTGAAGAAAAAAAACAGTGGCCATATTCATAACCAAATACATATCTGAAAACATTTACAGATTAATTGTAATATTTATCATAGAGTACGAAGCCATCGACAATACGAATTTAATCAGTCTGACAGGAAGTTAACCCGTAATACCGAGTAAGGATCTTTACGACATTTGTAGTTTCGTATCTTTAACAAGAACAAAATGTTTATCTGTTCAAAGCTCGGTCACATCTTAAAGTTCTGTTAAATTGTGAAGATAAATAAAGTCTAGCTGATGTAGAACTGTATAAAAGTACGATAATATTTTTTTGAAATATCAATATATTCAACTTCGTCCTTTTACAGGTTACCTAGAATACAAGCAATTGATTGGCCATAAAAGTGAGAATTCCCTCTTATTTGACAATGAAATTATTAGAAAAACCATGAGGATTTTATATTTTTATTAGATCGATATTTTTGCAACATACTTTTAAATGTAATACCAGTTTTCATTAATGACTTTGTCTCGTTATATAACGATGAATAAATTTCAATATATTAAACTAAATTTTTGAGATCAAATCGGAAAATTAGTAACAGCATGCTGTCAATACAGTTATTACTTAATGAATAGGTTACATGTCATATTGTTTTATTATGACTTCATTAAAAGTTAAAAAATTAAGTCATTATTTTGTCACTCGGATGACTAACCCAAGACAATCCAGGTTTTTCCTCGTCTTTTAAAGGGAAAAAATGTATATTGAACAAGAACAAAAACTGGCGCCATGTCAGAAAAATAACATGATATGAGACACAAAATAAATACAACGAGTTTTATTTGGAAATATATAATTCATCAAATTTTTATTACGTTGTGAAACATTTGCATCATTAAACACCTGGCGCGAAAATGTGGTACAACGTAGCGACAAGATCGATAGAACGTGCTTGACGCAGACGACATAAAGTCTCGTGCGCACGAGAAATATGATAAATGTATCAAAAGACACTACAATACTGTCAATAAATATCATTTACAATAACTATAAAATTGCTTGAAATTTTAGCTGCTATATTTATTGAACAAATTAAATATTTGGATTCGAATTGCAGTCTGTTGCCGTTCTTTATATTCACTTAGATATAGTTATTTCGACGTTGCAAGCAACTAACTGATAGACTTTTAGTAATTTAGCTAGACAAAGTAGATAGGTCTTTGTAACTTAAAGCAACATGAAACACTCACTTGATAAAAATAGTCCTTATAGCCTTCTAAAGCTGGACTACTACTGTCTCAAGAATCTTTTAATCAATAAAGAGTTATCCACCGGTTTTCATATTATAAAATAAATCTCTCTAAATCATTTTTGACTCTTCAAGGGCAATAACTCCAACAGATCTTAATGAAAATTTAGGCATACGTCCGTCTTACCATGTTGATCAGTTTTTGGCTAAACCCATTGGTTTTCGAGTTGTTTCCACACGTCCTCAAATTTTAGTATTGGTGGCCATGTTTAAATAAAAAACCTCCACACACAGATTGCTAAGGATATCCAAGAAATCATAGGTGACATGTTTAAGTACATCCTGTAGTCTCAGAGATTTTCAAAATTGGAAAATTTGGGGAAAATGCACTTAAGGACCCATGACTCAAACATCCGTTAATTGATCCTTCTGAAAATTTCGGGAAAGATTTAGCTCATCATGCTGAACAATTTTACTACTGTCAGATTATAGCTAGACCCAACTGTTTTTGAGTTATTTGCAAAATTCTGTAATTTGACCCCCTATGGAATATTTTTAGTATCGACGGCAATGTTTGTCCCAGATCAATAATCCCCACACACAGATTGTTACGGATACCCTAAGTAACATTCATGCAAAGTTTGGTTACAATCCATCCAATAGTTAGAGAAGTTTTTCAAATTTGGACATGTAAAATTTGGGGAAGAAAAAACATTTCAGGACCCACAACTTATTCATCTGTCAACGGATCTTTCTGAAAATTTCGGCAAAGGTCCATCCCATCATGCTGAACAGACTTAAGCTAAACCCAACTGTTTTTGAGTTATTTGCTAAATTCTGCTATTTAACCACTATGGTCTCGTTTTAGTATCGGTGGTCATGCAAAGTAAACATTCTCCACATGTTCATCAGGAACATTCATGAACAGTTTGGTTACAATTTATTTAATTATTTCAGAGGAGAAGATGTTTTACAAAGTTAACGGATGAAGAAGACAGACGTATAGTGATGGCAAATGCTCACAGGGCCCTTCGGTGCAGGTGAGCTATAAATAACGAAAAACGTGAATCTTGCAGAAACTATACGAACATGTACCAGTTTATGAACTTCAAAAGGCCGGTAACAATTAACAATTATGTTTAAGCACCCCAAAAGGAGATAATAAAACATTTTGTACCCCACAAACGAAATTTCGGGGATATATACAGGAGTCACCCCGTCTGTACAATTTGTTGTTAGCGCAACTCTCCTTAAACCGCTCAAGGCATTTTGATGAAATTTTATAGGAAGGTTGGGCATTATATATATATTTAAGTTCGAGTCCCGCGGAGGGAACGAGCAAAAATTTGCATCGCAAATTTGACAGTTCTAAAATTGTTGGGAATTTTTCAGACCTTCCTATACGTTTATATATCTTCCCTGTATCAATTTGATCCGATTGAGCAGTGTAGCGAATAGAATCGTCACATTCCGAGACGTTTGTATAATATTGAATTGTTGTGACATGCATCATTGATTTGATCCTCTATCCTACATGATAACATCGAAATGAACTGTCCCGTAATACTATACATCGTGCACTAAGTTACAGCCCTAGATAAATCCTACGAGGAGGAATGACCCGAAAGCTATATTTTTATATAGCCTAGCTGGCCGAGTGGTCTAGGGCGCTGGAATTTTTCAGAATAACGTTTACACTGTAGATTTACTTTCGAGGAAGCAGCACTCGTTTAATGAAAGCTACTTATACAGCCTAGTTGGCTGAGTGATCTATATCGTTGGGTATAGTGCTGGCGGTGTTCATGCTATATGTCTAAATACATTGTAGTAATGCACTTAGCAAGTAAGATAAGTTCAACAAGTCCTTATTTATAGAAGGGTCTGAAAAACTGTTAACTATGTTAGAACTCATGTCGCTGTGACATTGGCTGAGTGATCTATATCGTTGGATATAGTGCTGGCGGTGTTCATGCTATATGTCTAAATACATTGTAGTACTGCACTTAGCAAGTAAGATAAGTTCAACAAGTCCTTATTTATAGAAGGGTCTGAAAAACTGTTAACTATGTTAGAACTCATGTCGCTGTGACATTGGCTGAGTGATCTATATCGTTGGATATAGTGCTGGCGGTGTTCATGCTATATGTCTAAATACATTGTAGTAATGCACTTAGCAAGTAAGATAAGTTCAACAAGTCCTTATTTATAGAAGGGTCTGAAAAACTGTTAACTATGTTAGAACTCATGTCGCTGTGACATTGGCTGAGTGATCTATATTGTTGGATATAGTGCTGGCGGTGTTCATGCTATATGTCTAAATACGTTGTAGTAATGCACTTAGCAAGTAAGATAAGTTCAACAAGTCCTTATTTATAGAAGGGTCTGAAAACTGTTAACTATGTTAGAACTCGTGTCGCTGTGACATCTATGGCAACACCGCCTGCACAAAGTCCAGTGCCCTAAACCACTCGACCATATTCATATTTTCATGGAAAAAACTACTACTTATAGTCGTTTCAGATCAAACATCGGGATATCTGTCACTCGTTAGAGAAATTCTTAGGTGTTTTTTTTTCACTCGTTCCGCTACCCCAACTTGTGCAAAAGAATTAAATGTATCAAAATCTTGAAAGATAAACCGATCTTCACTCATGTTGAAACCTATTATAACGTCGGAGCACTCAAAAGGGAGATAATCAAGCTTAAGAGATGTGCATGCGCAACTCAATGGATTTTGATGAAATTGTATAGGAAGGTTGGGCATCATAATTATGTAAATGTGCATGAAGGAATATGATAACTGTCCGAGCATTCAAAAGGGGGATAATCGAACTGTATAGGAAGATTGGTCATCATGTGCATGTGCACGAAGAAATACAATTACTGTCGCACTCCTAAAACGAATAAGGGATTTGATGGAATTGCATAGGAAAAAATAGAATTATTGTCGGAGCACCCCAAGGGATATGATCCAACTTAGAGGTTAACATGTTTAAATCCATAAATGCAAGTCTTCTAAAACCGCTCAAGGGGTTTTGATGAAAAATTATTGGAAGGATGAGCATCATGATTATATAGATGTACATGAAGGAACAATTTACTTTCTGAGAACTCGTAAGGTATAGGCAAATGACCTTAAGTGTAATTCATTGAACAATTGACGCAGGCAGGTATTATTCTGTTGGAGAGCTTGCTCGCAATTTTTCTAGTTCTTTCAGTCTGTAACTACTTATTTGGCATCATTTGCCATATACGCTGACCACCTTTCATCGTAAACACTTATTCGAGCTCTGACCGATATGTATCCATGTAATTTAATATAATTATGTAAACGTATCTCAAATAACTTCCTTTCGCTTTTGAAACATTCCAGTAATCTTAAGCTCAACAAGACTGTATAATGTACTTTAACTGTTGAGGAATTCTATAAACTCAGAACTCCCGGGTGACTACCAGCGTAAGGAAGTATGTTATCTCCCTTGTCTGTTCTATACGCGAAAGTCAGTATGTTATCTCCTTGTCTGATCTATAAGCGAAAGTCAGCAGATAATCGTGTTTACATTTATAAAATAGATAAAAAAGCAAAGATTTGATGATGACATCAAGTCAATATTTACATAATACTTTTTGGTTTATTTTATCAACAATTAGGGCCGTGGTATTTTTTATCATCGTTATAGGACAGTTGTCATTTTAGAGTGCATTACTATCCTAGTCCATGTTCGAATTGGACACCAATTGAACACATTTTTAAAATCGGTCATCCTACTGCTAGAATGGTTAATTGAAGAAGGATACTTTCTATTACGGGGTGGGTGTCCGAAAACAAACTTTCAAATTGATGGGATGGCAAAAGTTTTTAAATCAAACCTAACATCTAAATGAACACATAATTTTTTTGTTATCATTTTCATATCTGATCCAAAAGAGGAAACATCGTTTAGCTAGATCATTTAATCCCAGTTTCCGCTATACAGATGACGTATTATCGTTCAACAATCCTATTTTCGGGGATTAGATACGTCGCATCTACCCCAAAAGAACTTGAGATAAAGGATACTACAGACACTGTGAAGTCAGCATCATACATTCACCTACACTTAGAGATCGATGGGAAAGGAAAACTACTGACCAAACAATACGACAAACACGGTGACTTTTCATTCCGTATTGTCAACTTTCCTTTCATCTGTGGCAACATCCCTTCAACACCTGCGTATGGATTACTTATATCACAACTAATATGAAATGTCAGAGCTTGCCGAAACTATATGCAGTCTTTTTGTACCGCGCTACACTTCTCTGAATTACACTTCTGGAACAGGGTTATTTTGCTACAAGATTGAAGTCTTCATAACAGAAGTTTTATGGTTGCCATCATTAACTCGTGAATCGTTACGGTGTATACATCTGCACCATGTTCAACGTGTCATAGTTCTCCTTTCCTCTTTCGTTTACCCTGGACTTGACTTTTTTGTGGCGGGTGTTTCTAGAAAAGCAGAGGACGCTTACCCTACCGGTACACCTGGTCAACGCTCCCAATTTTTAGGGGGTCCGAGTTGCTCATTTACTTTTGTGACTTTGTATGTATTATTACTTATTATATGTTCTTTGTTGTGTTTGTCTGTTTTCCATATCTGGTCTCTTTCCCTGGATTACATTCTTTTGAATCTTGGTTCCCTTTGTTTCACTTTTGCATATCCGTATCAATGGTGTAGCCTTTATTTCTTCATATTTTATTATTATCAATGAATGCGCTATCTTTTATATTTGACACCCCATGTACTGCCATTAAATTGCTACTCCCTAGCTTATAATATTGGTAACCCCCTATCGGAATATCACTGCATTTATATATGCATTTTGTCTGTTTGTTTGTTTGTGTTTTTTTATGCTTGTATTTTATTTTTCATATTTTTGACTTTTTTTTTGGAGTGCGCTTTACTGCCTTATATTGTTACAGTATCAATCTTAGTAATATTTATGCATGTATACCTATAAAAAACAAAAATGCAGTCGGTTGACAGTTTTACTATGCGTATATTTACGTTCGATACTTTGAGTGCATTTAGAGGATCGACATTTCGATCGCAAGAAAAATGGAGGACTGTGATCAAATGCGACAAAAAGTGCACATTTTAGTGATGTTCTCGAAGAGTAATTATATGTAATCTATTTAAATAAGAAATTTCAGTGAGTGCATGCTTTATTAAGCCGAAAAATTAGATTAGTTTTTCCCAAAACACTTTCGTTCATCTAATTGAATTTTCTAATTTAATCAATTTGTGAATTAAACTACTTAATGGCCAAAATACATGGTTCACTAATTTCACAGTGCAATCCGGCAACACAGAAGTCAGAGTTCCTTTCTGTTATTCTTATCAAAGCCCCCCCCCCTTTCTAAGGCAAGAAACAAACGAGACTCGTATCTTGGCATATTTCAGTAGACACCACTATACCTTAATCATGAGTATCTGTTCAACTAACGTAAACTGGTGCAAAATAAGTTTTGAGTAATTTAGCTGAAATGAAAGATGTGTATATATTCTATTGGGTGGTGTTTGTAGCTGAAAACAATGTAATTCATAACTATATATCTTAGCATTTATTTTCTTCATTTTATGCCATTCAATAAATTCTGAGCTCTAATAGAAATTTGTTCTCATTATCAGGGTTTGAGGACAACACCTATGATCACAATTTGAAATAAAAGAAGCAGGACTAGAACTCATGAGGGAAAACCTGGAATAAGCAGTTAAAAGTCAATTTTAAAACGACGTATTTCAGAAAAATACAACGAAAATTATCTATACCTCACCATCCATTTTTAAACACGGTATGAAGAGAAAGATACAATTATAAAAGTTTTCCTTTTAATCATAACAAAAGAGCATACATTTTACCACCTAATGCTCTTTTCACTATTGCAAGGTTGTTTATGTTCAATACTTATAGATGCTTGTTTTGTTTGTTAGGGTTTAACGCCCGTTTGTTTGTTGTGATGTAACGTCCGTTTGTTTGTTTGTTGGGGTTTAACGTCCGGGCAGCAATATTTCAGCTATATTCAGACGATGAACATGAAATTGATGATAAAATGAAATGATGATGAAATGAAAAAAGGGATGGGACACAAGGACAATGGGGTCGACAAATTTTGATTGCCACTGGAAATAGGGAAAGGTGGGTAGGGTCGGGCAATTTAGCCTCCTGTGGCGGAGCCCTATGGTTCTTACTCCGGGAGAATACCACAGTAGAGTTCTTTAACGTGCGAGGAACGTGGCATCTTTCCCAACACGGTGCACCACTATGGTTTGCGGACAGGTTTTCCGTATTATAGCCTGTCAACCCCAGCATGTAACACACCAGGGGTACCCCATTCCACCACTTGGGGCACACATCCCAGTTGCTCTGTGGGCAGAGCGCTCTAGCCCCCGGCTAGGGTTCTGAGCACTATTTAGTCGCCTTTTACGACAAGCTTAGCGCTGCTGCAGGCCTATTCTTCAACACCCGGACCTGCACAGGGCCACAAAACACTGCATCGAATCCTGTCTAAACCGAACCGTGTGTTAAAATGTTTGAACAAACATACAAAGCAAAAACACGGACAAAACAAAACAACAGACTTGCACTTGTTTGAACTTCAGTTTATTTCATATGTTTATTGTGGATTTTTAGATAAAGCGGTATATACGACACAGAACTTGAAGAAAAAAACTTTGGCAAATGTAATAAATTTAAAAAAAAAAGAAAAAGGACTTAATTTTGAATATTAATATCTGACCGGCAGGTATAATTTCGTGGACAGAGTTGTACGTAAGTCCTTTAAATATCTAGAAGTTAAAATAAAAATTATGAAAGTGATTCTCAAACTGTCGTTTACTTGTCCCTATCGAGGATGGTCAAGGAGTATTTTCTGATTTCAGTTTTGTCTGGACAACTCTTACATTGTTACATGCAAATAAATTGACCACAAAGTTCTCTGTTATAAGCCATAAAATGTACACCTTAGCTCCAGACACGTGTTTTGGATATGTCAATTTTACGGGTCAAAAGTGCATTTCCGTAGATGAACATCAACTCGATCACGATAATGAAAAACTGATATTGAAAATTCTTGTATTGTTAATTATTAATGTGTATCCTATCACTGTAATTACCGAATGACATTGATGCGATCATAATTTCATGTCGATTATTCCGCACCATGATAAATGTGGCGCCATGTTTCTTTGTGGTCTGGCTAATGAACCACGATTCGATGTTATGACGGATGATTACAACGGACAATAATAGTTCAGACATTTATATATATTTTAAAATTGTCATACAACAAAAAATAAGGATATTTTATTCGTACAATATATGAACTGGGTTTATCTGTTACCGGTATCTGATACCGTATTAAGTCCTTCTGTTGGCATAGACTTGCTGAACTGCCAAAGGCTTATACAAATGCATATTCCGTTTGCAGCCCATTATGTACTTACTGTTTTGCTTTCAATTTTGATTTCCGTGTCGTCCGTCATGTAAGAGCAAACATCGGTCTAACTCGACGTCTGTGAAAATACCATAAATGCTTGAATATCCGCATTGTCCAATCGAACACGGTGTTATTTTATTTACATGCTTGCGAGAGTGGAATAATTGAGTCTTTGTGAATATAAATGAAGTAAGGAGTCTGACACTTGAACATTGAACGTGAATTGCAAGTCTAAATTGAAAAAAATATATAAAAAACCTGAAGTATATGTATGAAGTAGGAACTCAATATTGTGAAGTACGAACAATATATGGAGACAGAACACAACTTTCGCTCCCAATATGAGTTATGTTCTGCTTTTTATGTTTGGGGTATTTAGTTATGGAGACGTCTGTCCTGCTGTCGACCGTCTGTGCTTCCTTCTGTCACGCAGAGGAGAGGTAACACTCCCTTATCTGTCACTCCTTCACAACCACTGACTGGAATGTAATGGAGCATCCACAGAATCTTAAATATACAATTCCCATTATACAACCCCTATTTTATATTTGATCCAAACCAATTTAGGGGTTTCACATAATTTAGTATGAACATTTATGAATATGGTGACATGTATGTTGGCACCCATATCTTTTCGTTCCTTTTCCTACACCAATGAATGGACTTGAATGCAATTATCACAGAATCTTATTTACAAGTCCCATTGAGCATTTCATATTTTAGATTTTGATCCAAATCATTTTGAGAGTTTCACATGGTAAAACATTGACTTCGTTATTTTATGAATAAGGGGGCATAAGGGTATCCATCTCTTACTCATTACTCATCCCGCAGCACCGAATAGAGTCTTCTTTACATATTCCCATTGTGCATCTCGTGTAAGATTTTGATCTTAATCAATTTGGAGGCCGGAAGGTGCTGTTGTCATATGGGGGAATGGGGACTTAATTCAGTGGGCATGCCTCACAGTTCTTTTAGTTTTATATTATGCTTCGTCTGTGATGGTCAAAATATAGCTACAAGTAGGTGTTAAGTTTAAAAACAAAGCTTAAAACACAAATTCGGTTTCCGACTACTCCCTATGTTAATTTTATCATTTTTAAACAGTTCTCACAAGTTTAACCTTTAACCTGCTCAAAACTACGTATCCCCTGAAACCTAAACGTTTGATGGTATCTCATTCAAAAAGGACACAATTGCTTAGCAGATTTGAAATGGAGAACCGACATTCGGAAACTAATTTAAACCTTTGATTCTCAGAATGCTTAATTTAGCCACCGTCTGTTTGCTTCTCTGAAAGGGTAATTGATTTTATTCAAAAGTAGGTAAATTTGGGCTAAAAAAATAGGATAAATTGTTCTTTCAGTATATAAGTTTCATATATGTTAAAACAAATTTCTATACTTTTTGCATAGTAACAAAATAAAGGGAAGTTTTTTTTTTTGTCTGCGTAGGACTATTTTGCATACGATCCAAAATATTAAGGACCCGTTTTGTGGTTTGTAGTCATACGAGCTTAGTTCTAACCCATTCGCATGAATATGAGTTGACGTTCTATCGTCTTTTCTACTGCCAAATTTTTATTTTCCCGATGCAGTCGGTATAGTTTCAGTTTTTACTCTTTGACCTTAAAGACGCTCTTCTATGGAAGCGCAAGTCACCTGATCGTAATTTGTTTCCCGATTGGTCAAATACGGATAACTTAATGGCGTTTGAAAAACTATCGGAAATTGAAATTGCGTGCCATGTGTTTCTTGAATGAAATACGGAAAATTTTAAGTTAAAAGAACAAAATTTTACTGCGTCGGCTATCTTTTTTTTTAAAGATAGTACTTGTTTAAAAATAATATGCACTGAGATGAATTATAGTCCGACGACAGCTATCTTTATGTAGGTGTCAGCACTCCTTTAAAGTCTTGTTTAGACAGGAACTTCCTCAATATTACAAAATAAATACATGTACGTGTATAGTAAATGTCTGTGATTCTCATTTAACGAAATTGGTCCATGTTAAAGCAAACGGTGATGATTTATGTTCAAACAATAATTACTTCTTGTATATGACAACCTACATTACTTTATGAATAAATGATATGTCTTTTTATAATTCATGTTTAGTTGTAAACAAAAGTTTGTCCTCGAGGCATATAAAGTTTTAATGATGTATAACAGACGCCTTGATACATCATATATGTCTGGTTTGCGTTACATTGGAGGTGTACACCAAGGGATAAATGTATATGGTCGCATTTTGATATAGGCCTTCAAATCACTGTTTACCTCCAATGCGGCATTTTCTATCCTGATTTCAGTGATGGATTCAAAGAATCGCCGAAGAGGGGGCTAAAGAGGGGGGACTGCTTGGCTCTTAAAAAGTCGTTGATAAACAGATGTTAATGCACGTATTTACACACAAAAATACGCCATTTTCTTTCTCTTTTTTGCAAATTGATACCCCCTCTTTGGATCCGCTTATAGTGGCATAGAAATACGTATGACTATTTGTGTCGAGCCAATTGAAACGAAAAAAAAATGAACCGTTTGTGTTGTCTGACACAGTCTATAGACCATAATGCGAGTTCGTAAGAGGGTTCTGTACAATTATGGCAGCTCGGTGCATGCGAAATCATGTTTTATGGAACACTTAAAAAGAAATATTTAACCGAAACTTATGACATAATTGTTTTATTACATCTTTCTGCAGAAATTTTAAGAAAAGTGAGTTTCAGTCTCTTCATCTCGATTTCGCCCGATGTCAGCCGTGCAATATCACTTGCATGAAATAAAAACACCAAGCGTGTAATATCACAAAATAAGTGTGTCAGAAATACATTGTTTGAATGGAAACTATAAAATACGAAATGCAATGATTATCATTATTCACTCATAAATCTTTACATTGCTATTTTATATTGCACGGCCGAAAATAGACTTTTCCGATATTCGTGTGATGTTGAATAAATACGAATTTACTTCTTTGAGTAAGAAAGCAGTTTAAAAAATGATGGTCATCAGCTTAAATGGCTTTTTTTTAGACTTATCTGATACTTAAATTAATGTAAATAACTTTTTTTTAAAAACACTTTAACGAGATATGGCGGTTTCCCAATGGACACATCTCTGTGAGTCCATATCTCACAGTGTCAAACAGTATATATATGTTTTTCACCATAAAATAAAATATTCTTCAGTCATATTATGTGTAGCCTTAAAATATGTATGTAGTAGAGAGTAATCAAGGGAACCAAGGTTATAGCGGTAATCAAAATTGAATGTAATCCAGGGACATAGACCAGACATAGAAAACAGACATACACAACAAATAACATAAAGTAACTAAAATCATACATACAAAGTAACAAAACAAAAGCAAATGAGCAACCCAGACTCCACTAAAGGTGTGAAGGTGCCACACTGCATCTAACCTCCTATTTTACATACGTTTACCAAGAGTACACAATAAACTCTGCAAACGTTTCCATAAAAGTTCACTCGATTCAACTGTATCTTAAAAGAACGAAACAAAAATATTAACTTAATAATTCCAGTGTAGCGAAAATGACCACGTAGTTTCAAATTAAAACAAAATGTATTGAGGGACTCTGATTAGCTTTTTATAATGACGTGTGTGATATTTCTTTATTATTGTACATTCCACTAATGAAGCCTGCTCTCTTGGTTTAACTCATCAACTATGGGGCATTGTAAGCAACGACATTGCTAGAACATACATGCACGTGGCGACATATAGTTTAGTGTCTTTATAGCAAATGGTTTATTTTGAGGATGCATGTGGAAGCAGATATATGCATGTTTAAATGGATTGATTTATTGTAGTATAACGTCCTATGGCATACATTGCATGCATTTTTATGACGAGAACGTGTTGACTATACTCTGTAAAAGTTTGACAGAATGAACCAGAGTTTTGACGTGCTAGCGTTCAGAAACAGCAACCCTCAGGTTCGCATGACACCTATCTATTCTGACACCCAGAAATTAGTGGAGAAACTGTTTTAGTTTTACTGAATATACTGTTAAATATTTAAGTAAGTTATTTTGGGAAAATAATGGCTATTCGATCATGCCAGTACATCAAATATTAACGTTTTTTTCTACTTGTTGCCTTCATTTGCTTTGTGGAATCAACAGGTAATTTATATAGATGCCATTAAATATTATATTTGCTGAAATCCTTCAAGGTGCCTCACAAAATTGTCCTTAAAATGACGGTCTTTGTTTCTGTCTGATCGAAAATGATGAACAAGAAATTATAATGTTGTGGGAGTGTTCAAAATAACGTAGAAAATCTTCAAAGATTTCATCACTTTTTATTTGTCATATTTGTCATCTTGTTTGCTTTGTGTTTCTCTTAAGAGATGAAAAGGTTGTCGAACAACATTGTTTCCATGTAAAATGTGGACCGCAATCACCCATCACAGCGTGTTAAATTGTATATTAAGTTCTCCCCTGAATACAAATGCATGACATTTCAACTTCCCCGCATAAGACTGATCTTCCACGAAAAAAAAAACTCTATCATATCTGACCACAAAGGTTGGTGGCTTTTTTTTTTGGTGAATTTGGAACCAGGAGAAAACTCTATCATATCTGACCACAAAGGTCGGTGTCTTTCTTGGTGAATTAGGAGCCAGGAGAATATGAGGAATCATCTTCATGCACAAACCTCTGATTTGACCGCTTTGTTCCATGTTACAATCACAAAATCATTGGTACAACGAAAAAGATATGTCGACATCACATGTGTGCCCCTCTCGATTCAATTAAAATGACCATTTGCGGGGAAAAAGAATAATTGTTAAAACTAAATTGTTTCTTTTTCTATAGAAATAATGGGATATAGTGACTTTTATATCTCCTGTCAATGTAAATGGAGACCTGATCATCGTGGATAACATACTTTTGTACGGAAATGCATTGTCAAAGGGAAAATAACGGGATCGTGGCTAACGACAAAAAATACACCTAATCTCGGCTTTGTATTAAATGCATAATAAAGCTGCTACATTTAAGGTAGTTGACCATTTATTTTCAATAAATAAGATTTAGTTTCAAATATATAATAAAAATACTCTTTTGTCTTTAAAAGACAAATAACAATCAACGAACTAGCACGCACAGATTCATAAAACAAATTCCACCACACATACAACATCTACTTTCATAGATTCATTAAAACAAAACAAATTCAACGATTCCTTTTGAAGGAACTTCTTACAATACCCACTTAAACACTCTCCTGCTCTCACTTCCTGTCATGCGCAATGTATAGAATGAAAGCACAATTTGCAAACCAGTCCACTCCAAACCAGTTATGCATTATATGAATATCACAAAAATGAAACTCTTCATGAATGAACCTTGGTGAGCAAAATAGATTTTGATTTTCAATTTAGGATTTTATGTAGAATCGTGACAATGATAGTCAAAAGATCTATATATCTGAGAAGTCTCCAAGGCCACATTAAAAACATGAAAAAATGACCCTAAAAATAAGTATAATTTAATATCTCCCTTAAATTGTAATATTGAAAAGAAATAAATTTTATTAACCTCAAAATTCTTATCAGGAAAGAGAAAAGGGCAGTTTGACTTTGTAAAGTAACATGTTAAGATAAATGAATAAACAAAAGAAATTTTTTTTAAATAGGCAAAAACCATTGCTTGAAATTAAGGCAAGTTAGTTGTTGTTTGAAATTAATGAAGCTTTGTTGTTAATATATGCACCAAATTAATTTTATTTTGGAAAGAAATTACTATGTCATGGCTTAAATTAAAAAAAAATACACGCTTGACATGAATACTACACAACTGTTGCAAAATCCTTTTTGCTAGGCTTGCCCCACACAGCAGGACTTATAATATTATTTGATTTAGAATTATCACAAACTTTTTCGTATACTTTCCCATCTCTGTTCATTTTGATGATCGGCTCCTTACAGACAATGTTGTGTTTTTCGTCAATTAACAACGGCGACTTTTTCGAACAAGGTTTGTCACAAAAATGGTCTGTAACGTACATTTGAGCTTTTGTAAGACTCGTCCTTTCACGTCGAATTTGAATCAATTGTCTGTGTCGCCTCGAGTCTGATCTGAGCATGCGCACGGCAAGCAGCACCAAAAGAATGAGTATGAAACCTCCCGCAATAGGAACGGCTATCACAGCCGCTTTAAACCACAAGTCTTTGTCTGAATTTGACTCTGGGGTATTTTTATTGACGAACGGCACTTCAATGTCCCCATTGCCTGAAAAGAAAGAAATAATCTTTGTATAATTGTTAATAACTTTAAAATTGTTCGGTCATTATATAGATGCAAACAATCATGAATGACAACCCAGCAAGTCAATCTTAACTTAGCTAAATATCAAAAAGTGCTACAGCATCAAACATTGAAGAGATGTCTCTTTGACTTCAAAAGAATACGAAAGGCGTCAATCTCCGGAACTTTGATAACTTTATTCTTGGAAATGCCAGGACCACGCGCCAGCCTTCATCATCACTCATAAACAATTCATTAATGGGACAGCCAATATCACTAAGATTAAGTAATCAATGTCATTTCCCAGTTTTATTCCTGAATGCATCCATCTCCGGAGACAATAACGACCACTCTGAGGAAAACTTCAAAAGATACTATCATCGTCAGACAACCAAAAGGTCGCCATATTGTCGCGTCACAGATTCTCATCTTAAATAACGACATCGACCTTAAAATTCCCAAAGGCAATAATGTGACTGGTTCAATACATTGCAAATTGCCAATTATTCCCTTTCCAATAATTGTTGCAAGAATTGTCCGTAATACCGAGGATAATAGCGAATTTAGCGACAATCGGCCAAAGAACAATGTCGTAAATTTCCGCTATTGTCTTGCATTGGCACCAATGCCGTCTGCAACAAGATTTTTAGTATATTAATATCAACAAATTTTTTTGGGGTTGGAAAGACTGGCGTCAAAAGTCAAGATGATAATTCGAATAAAAAAACCTGAATCAATCATATAGTATGAGAAGTAATTATTCCAAACAAACAAAAATATGGTCTGTGTTAAGGACAGATGGCAATTACAACTGTATTCATTTTGCGGCGTCATTTTATCACAGATTGCTAGAGAAATCAACACTATAATATTTATATCCAGATTTTCCATACGATTTAAAGCGTTCGCCTTAAGCCTTAAATTCACGATAAGAATTATAAGGGAGTCCAAAATGAAACCGAAACATTTTAAAAATATATTTGTAAAAGCAGTAGTTGCACAAAACAATGCTTATTAAATGTACGCAGAAAAAAACAAGAGTTGTTTCAGCATAAAATATACGGAAAAAACTACTAAAAAAATCTATACTGAAATAAAATTTCTATCGGTGTTTTATTCTCTCTGTATTTTTCTTTCTTTCCCGTCGTGATCTTGACAAGACCACTATAGCACATATTCTACAAATCTGATTCTTATCGTGGTCTTCTAAGTATTTTCTTTGAAATCGTTTTAGAAAATCTCTGTAATCTTACCAAGGAATACTCTTATCAACATTTACATCTTCAGATTCGTAAAAATTATGAAAAAATGCATATTTTTGACAGGAACCATCCATGATTTACGATGGACCCCACATGGAAACACGGTTATAAAGATGTACTAGTCAGCCAATATCTTAATACTGCAACGAAACGTAATTAATACAATCTCATATAACAGTCTGCGTTTTAAACGAAGGATCACGTGCAGAGTTGAAATCCATGCATATAAATAAGACCAATAAGCTTGAATCAGTAAAAACAAAACTTATTTGCAGTAAAAGAAGAAACTTAATCCGGATTGGAGGCGTTTATCCGGAATTTAAACGTTTTGATGAATGTTGTAATCGTGTTTCACGTCCCATTTGCTATTTAATTCATATGAACATAACACATATACATTGTCGCCTCTAGGATATACCTTTCTGGCGACAGAAAAACCTCGACAAGTTACCATATGGGTTTGGTATGTGGTTTTAATCATGATTCTTAAAACGACGGATCTTATTAAAAGTCTTTATGGACTGCTTGCCTTTGAGCAGAGGAAATGTGTAACAAAATTCAATATTACTTCCCGTGTACAAATAGAGTTTTCTACGTACACCACATAAAAGAACTATCGATTAATGTTAATTACCGCTCTTAATCTTAAAACTTAAAATTAAGGCATTGTCCAATTGTTACGTACAACATTCTGTATGTACACTGAAAAAGAGTCATTTGAAAATTCATATCAGATGTCGGATTATTCATTCTTGGAATGTACTCTTGTCCATCCAGAGGATGCACCTAGTTGCTGCAGACGAATGTATATGACGACCTTTGAAAGTTCATAAAAGTGGTCGCAAAATTACCAATTAAGTACTTATCAGTTATCCCACAGAGCACTTAGGAGATTAACTATAAACCGCATTAAAATAGTGTATTTCCAGCACCATTATTCTATATGGTTCAACTTGATCAGCTTTACAAAACAGGTGGTTGTAAAGATTAGTAAGACCGTAATTATCTCCCCTTGACGCCAAAGGCATACAAAAACATTGTTAAGTCTGGTGCCGCCAGATTAACTGCGGATCAATTAGCAAATAAAACAATAACTGAAGAGTGTAAGCAAGAATAAACTGTATGTGTATAATTGACAAAATTATTTTGAAAATAGTAATGCATTTCAATCGGTCAGAAATAAAGCGTGAGAGTCATAATTGAGACATCATACAACTGAGTATTAAAGTTCAAAGATTGGGCTACAAAAAGACCAAGTCAAGAGTCCGTTTTGGGGTAACCGTTTCCGTATTGTTTTTGGTTAAATTTTGAACTATTGTTTCTATGTTTTCAGTGTTAGCGTGAATCATTGTGTCGTTTCTAACATCTCTATACATTACTATTATTATGCTGCGTTTATGCGACTTGACATCCATAAATTATAAAGAGAACGCCACGAAAATAAAACCTTCAAAGAAGAGCGAAAAACAGTTAATTAGCTATCAGTTATGTGGTGTATGTAACGCATTTAATTACGACAGCGCTCAGCAATATCCAGCAGTTGTCTACAAAACAATTCGTCATTTCTAACGCCAAACCTAATTGAACAACCTATGAATTTAGCTTTAATTTCACGCCTATAGTTTTCATTAAGATTTGGGTGAAATTTTTGGATCTAATGATCTCAAACAGTCAGACTTGTATAGTTTTTCACATAGTTTCATTAATTTTCATGTGTGCATGTCGATGAGAAATTCATTCATTCTCTAGATCCATCTGAGTTTTTTTATTAATTCGAAGTTGCATTCGAGAAAGATACATAGGGACGATTACATAGCAGTGCAAAAAAAACCTTCTTGATGGCAGCTTGATGCCTTTAAGACGCACTTCTAAGTACATAGAATGTCAAGTTGTTGAATGTATGAATTGTGTTGCAATTCACAAAGGTCTATATGAAGTCGAGGACCCAAAATTATACCATATGTTGCAATGAAGAATGTGTGGTTTAAACTGAAGCGTATATATGCCACGTTTTTTTTTGAGTTATTTCCCACGTTTTCCGATAACGGGTTACTGACTTGCAATTCAACAACCCGGATTAAAACCTACTTGTTTTTGTCTTAAGTACCAGTCCATATAAAATTCAGACACTGCCGTTGGCAAGGTGATTCATGGTGCATAAAAACCCAGTAAACAATCGATTCATTTTTGGTCTACATATGCTATATATTTATATGACACTGGTCTTTTCTCCATTTAGATCTGTACATTTTAAAACCAAGCACACTTTAATCTCCCACTAAAATCAAACAAATCAAACCAAATCTAGAACAGTAACTCTTGCAAAGTGTCAATTTCATACACAATCTACATATTTTATATCTTTAAAGTACAAAAACCAATTGAAAAAATAAGACAGGTTATGTGACCAGTAACAGTTTCAGAGCAAGAAATCAAAGTGAGTTCGGAGGTTTTGACATGCATGAATCACCTGTCTGATTCTTATAAAAACTGATACTTAAAAGAAAAAAAAAGACAGATTAAATATCACATGAAATGAGTTTGGTTTAACACTTCATGCTATATCAGACTCGAGTTGCCAGATATGCAATCGAAACAAGTAATTCGAGTTCGATATCGCGAAAAATAAAAAAACAATCATTCCGTGTAGTTAGTAAAATTGCGTTCTAAGACACCAAACGAACACCTTTTCAGGAGGTTGACCTAGGGTAAGGGACATAACACTTGAAATCAGTGATATGTTTGTATCATTTTCAATTCCCCTAAAGCTTTTCAAGTTTCATTTGAAACAGAATGAAATCAATCCAAGTTATTTTTATGCTTACATAAGATTGATGTAAAATACTTTACACAAACGCTCCAATGATTTGTATATGCCCTTTAGCCTAGGACTACCTGTTGAGTTGCAAGTCAGCAAATCGTTATTTTGTATTCGTGAAACGTAGAAACATATGGCACTGTACGTTTCTGTACGTTTAAACACATGTAAGTGTAATATTCACATCACTCAGCTATTTGTAGTTAACTTGTCACATTAACTTAACTTAAGTTGAGTTCTGATAAAGGGAGGGAACTCCGTATATGATAATAACCTTACCATTTTGAGTACTGCCATTTGATTTTGGTTTGACTATAATATTTAATGTTCTTTCATTATAATTGCACATGTCATTATCACAACAAATTAACAGCGATTGTTCCTGTGTTGGTAACTTGCTAGTGTACTGTTCAGGTTTTTCACTTTTACAGACGGTACGTCTAGATGGCTCTAACGACTCAACACATCCCTGAGTAGTCTTGGGCTTTTCGCCATCGTAAGTCAGTATTGAGTAACATGCATTTAAAGTTGATTTACACATGTAGCCTGTTCGAACGCACCCAGCCTCGTTACAATAACATCGAATTTCCCCTGAAAAAGAAAGAGATATGTTTAGTTATTTTTCGAACACACCCATTTAACGATACATTGCATATATATGTAAACATATACGTGCAATTCAATGTAACAATTTAAAAAAAATAAATAAATTAACAAATTAATGTGTCACAGGTAAAATATGTCCTTCGCACAAAAAGCGCATGAAGTACCTTCGAATCTGATGGTTCCCCTATAAGAGCCTCAAGTCGCAAACTAATAACTTTTTGATAAAATAAAAGGCAGCAAAAAAGTCATAACAGATTCGAAATAAGCCTTCCTCTAACATTGCATTCCTAGTACTTAATCAAATAAATTATAGATGATATAGTTGTACAAGCCCCAGCATCATAAACAATTAAGTTTTGATAATTATGAGCGTATGCAGACGACTTTTTCCTGACGTCCTACCGTCATGATGTGAAAACAGATACGTAATGAAATACACACAAACTCCCGTCTGGGAAGTTTTCTAATCTCGACGTACCTATTGAAAATGATCGCTACATTGTAAAAACATAGAACTTCTAGTCTGTCTGTCTCTAAACAATTTAAATGCAATTTTTGCTTTCATTTCGTCATGTTGTTGAAATTAAGATTCATCGTTTTCTTTGAGCATTTCAATAGTTCCATTCACAAAGATATTTATCTTATTCATTCGTTATTTGTGTTTATCTTGTCTATCTACATGTTTTTACAATTTGCCTAAATGTGCCGTGAAGGAGCAGTCACTTTAAAAACTCGTCTCAATTAAAGCTGGTTAGAAGCAACTTCAGAAACCGAGGCCCCTCCGCCATCAAACTTAGTTACAAATGGACTGCATACACGACATTTATTTCGTAGCAAATCACTATTTTGTATTAAATTATGTTTTGAAGTCAAGAGATTTTTACCAGATAATTAGATGCACTGCTGTATATGTGTGTGTCAAGAAGAATGTCGATTGTCTGAACAAATATATGAAGTGCAAAGGCGCAACAAGTGAAGGGGCGGTCGGCGCCATCCCTATAAAACAAACTCGGCTGAGTATGGCAGCTCAATTTGATCAAAAGAAATAATTGCTCGCATCCTACTTTGACTTTTAAAATTTTGAACTATGAATAAAAATGAACAAGAAACAAACTGTTGTTTACACAATACATGTATCTGTACAATATTCTGATTATCATATACCATAAAGTGTAGATTAGGTATGTGGGAGATATATAATTCAGAATCAGACACAACAATAAATCTGCTGAAAGCATGTCAGCCTCCCCGACTAAGATGTTATCACCAGACGTTTACAAATTAACTGATTATCGCCAGCGATATAAGTAATATTGTCTTGTCTCTATGACAGTCATGGGAGTTAGGCTATTCAGATCACTGGCATGCAGGGATAAACTCATGGGATTAATGAACACTTATGTAATTTTACCCTTAATGATGTACATGTACATGTATGCGACAGAAGTATGAGTGTGGAGATGTTTATAAGAAATCACTAAATGGACAAAAATCTTATTTTTTCCTCAGATATTGTTTATTTGTCAGTTTGAATAATCATACTGTTTCACTCCACGTGAAAAAAAGCTGACAAATTATTGTTTTCCTTTTCCATAAGGCATCATCTACTTCTGTATACTTTAATATATATTAGTATTTACTGAAATTGTACAAGTACACCATATTGAGTCCATTTACGATTCAACTTAACTTTTCGAATGTGTATCTTTGCAGAAGTATAATTCCAACGAAGCTTTTAGTGTTTACAACTAAATATAATGGACTGTAATTGAAGCATCAGAAGTTCTATCATATAAATTGTCGGCTGTTATACAAAGAAACAAATTCATTTTCTTAATATAGTACGGCAAAAACAAAACCACTGATGTTTCAAAGACGTTAGTAATTTTCGGCTGTAGCGCATACAAATATGAATTACACAATCAATTTGTTAAGTGAGAAACACATTCATAGGAATATTGTTCGTTTGTTTTTCTGCTGTAATAAATCACAGGGAACATTACAGAACGACTGGTAAATCCATAAAGTTTTCCCTTAGTCCGTTCCTGTCCGTTGTTGGTAAAACCCAAAATGTGTTTTTTTTTCCTTTTTGTATAATTTGAATGATAATTTTGACAGTACATATTTATACAAGACACATCGCAACAGAACTTTCAAAGGGGGTGACTAATAGGATTTAATACTAAATACAAATTTTAACTTTTTTTGTTATAATAATGCACTGAAATTCATAATCTGTTATTTGCGTCATTTTTTCTCCTTTTTCATGTCATTTACCAACTTTGCCCAGTGGCAATTTTATTGCCTGTTTGCAGTGCAACATACCGAAATCAACAAAATCTAATTTTACCCAGGCACCAATGGAAATGTTTTTACTAAATCAGGACCGTTGCGTTTGTTTCCAATTTCCGGGTTTTTTTCGCCTTGATGTTGCTATTTGGTATATGACTTTCCTTGTTGACAATTCATTTAGGCTATTGCCTTAAATTCATCATTTCAGATATTGTTTTTTAACAATCCTTATTTATACATTATTGTCACAGATTCAGTGGTGTTTCTCACGTATTAAATAAGATGCAAATGTATATAATAAAGCTTCACTTTCGTGCAAATTCACAAAAAAAAAAAAAAAAAATGCTGAACATAAATAAATATTGAAGGATCTGTTGGTAAAATCTATTAACTCCATGCTTCAGGAATATTTCAAAATGAAGTTATAAAACGCAACAAAAACGAATGAAATCCGCAGGACAGGGTTCTAGGGATAGAGGAGAAAAGAGATTTTGTGTTAATAAAAGTCATCGTTATAAATGAAATTGTACGAGAATGCTTTTCATGTCTCTAGATTTATGGCTCAATTCTACGCGTGATGCACAATATAGCATCACCGCTTCTATTTCCGTTCCGCATGACTGCACATTATCATTACAAATAAACCAGAGGCCCCAATGGGAGCCACAAAGCAAAGTTTTATTATAGATTTGTATTATGATCAAAAGCCGAATTCATTCGTAATCATTGAAAAAAAAACTTAGCAGCAGCATTAATATTTTATAATACAGATCAGAATGTACATATTTACTATCATTGACCTCCTAAGTGAGAAAATATAACACACGTGACTTCAGACGCCAATACAAGAATGCACTTTTCTCTGACGACAAACTATAAAACAAATAACCATTACGATATTACATTGACAAATTGTAGTGAGGATTTTACATATTTTTGTGATGAAGATACTGTAACTACTGTTACAGCAGCAGGTATGAAAATAAAACGCCGTCGTGAGATGGAGATTATAAAATTTCAGAAAATATCGAGAACGACTGTAAATACCAGACGGTGGGCTATTGTGTCGAATCAATATAGATATTTGTAACATGAACTCATCTATGGACAGAATATACATAAAGTATTTGCCAAAGGACGTTAAACCATGATCAACCAATCAATCAGTAAGATTATACAAGTCTATATGCACTGAGTCTGGTATGAAGTTAACATATACATCAGAATATGGTTGGTTTTAAAGATATATGTTTGACGTTTAGTTCGTGATTTGGTTTGGCACTTTTCTGGCCAGTTTAGACGGGTTTCCGGTTTTGTTTTGTCGAAGTCAAGATATATGTTTGACGTTTAGTTCGTGATTTGGTTTGGCACTTTTCCGGCCAGTTTAGACGGGTTTCCGGTTTTGTTTTGTCGAAGTCAAGATATATGTTTGACGTTTAGTTCGTGATTTGGTTTGGCACTTTTCTGGCCAGTTTAGACGGGTTTCCGGTTTTGTTTTGTCGAAGTCAAGTATATGTCAGTTTATATTCACCGTCTTAGTGATGCAGTAAAGATAGTAGTAAAATTTCGAAAATCTCTTCCTCTGTGTTTGCATGCTAAAAAGCAGCTGTTTTCACTTTGCTCATCGCTGAAGAGGATCAGAATAGATTAAGTATCTAAGTCCTCGGATTTTTTTGACTTCCGATTAGTCGTAACATCAAATTGTATTCAGGTCTTATCAACATGCGAAAACAAGTCTCATTGAATACTTTTGCAATTTTATAGAAGTGTGGTGCCAAGTGGGATAGTGAAGGCGGTAGTTCATGTACGTATTGATGTAAAACGAATGTCTATTTAGACATCCATGCTGTAAATTACATGCAGTTACACCAGTATACAGAATATTGAACCGTGAATGTATCAATCTAGAATAATTAAAATGTACCTGTGAATGTTAAGAAGAGAATACAATTAATTTTATCGACTTAATAAAAGTTTAAAATATAATTTTGATTTAAAATCTGCCTCGTGGTCTTAAAGGGGGGCAAATAAATACCTAGCCCATTTTACTAGCGGATTCAAATATTTTTGAAGGAAGTATTTCGATCCAGATATAAGAGAACGGGCGTCCTTGGCCATAATCTGCACTAAATTAACAATTCTTTTTTTTTTCATATAAAGGAGATTTTCCACCCGGAACTCTCCCCTAGATCTGCCACTACCGGAATCTGAGTGTATAAACAAAGTACGTTTTTGAGCTTTGAAGGTAAATTATGTACATGCTCTAATCTCAAGGCCGCGGGAAGTTTCTGTCTTATGTATAGAAAGTGTATGACAGAGCTAACTCTAAGCCCCAAGGATCATCCACAGTAAATGGTTTTAAAAAATGTTCATTTTTACACGAACGATTAAAAAGAACGTTGATTCACCGAAAAAGATTGGCCCTTTGTTGTATGATCTCGCATCATATTTTATCAGTAACTAAATCTTGACTGGTGATATTAAATCTCTTTTCTGTCCGGTTATAAGCTATACTTTTGAATAGGTTTTATGAAGAGAAAGGTTTTTACTAGCAAATAATTATGTGTAATTAGTTTTCTGGTATTGTACCTGGGTTTTCGCTCTTCTGTGTAAATGCGTCTTTACCAATTAAATCACTACTTTTTGATGTCCAAGTAATTTTAAAACTGTACCATCTAAACCTAGCCACTGTGCAATTTATTGACTAGATTACAAAACATTACGGGTGGTCACTGGTTTATCAAAGACCAGGCACTACTGTGGTCGTATCAACCCGTTTTGAATAATCAACACTTACTTCACAATATAATAAATCACATGCGGTCACCATTGTATAGGAAAAGATCTAAACTAAAGCAGTAATTGGGGTATGTACAATGTATATTCATTTTTTTCCTTTTCGAAAATGAAAATGAAAGGAAAATCAAGAAAATCAAGTCAAGTATAGCGTCCGAGGGCTTTTGCCGAGAGCAGACAACTTTGCACGCAAACGATCCTGGATGTTTACAGAACAGTTAATGATCGGAAGTCCCCAGTAACCCTTAAAACTTCCAAATGTCTGTAACTTGGTGCAAATTGCCTGAAGCAATAGATAACACACTGAAGTAGTCACCAAGAACATACAAAATGATATGCTTGTACTATGTACTGAGAGATCGTTAACAAGTCATATTTCTTTCGACTATTCTTTCCTCACTTCGTTTTTACTTACCAATTTGCAAATCTTTTAACTTAAGGAACTCCCACCTAATAAAAAATGCACATTATCAAAACGTTAGCATATTTCGCCTTTAATGTATTGGATTTTAAGCACAAAATTTATGCATAAATATTAAACCTATGTGAAGTAGCGTGCTTTATGTTTGAATTCACCCCTATTGTAAACGATTGTCATAAATTCGACGATATTTCCGACCGACCTGATATCTTCTTTTACAGATTGACAAACTTAAAAGGGTATTAAAACCCAAATCATATTCAAAAAATGCATTCTTTGTAAATGTGTTTGGTTTGTAATTTGATCAGTTAACAAAACACTGTGTCTCACTTGCGAATCGAATATGTAATTTTTGAGCGAGTGCAAAAGCGTAATTTTATGGTTAATCTTTTGACGAATGTCACCAAAAATAAACTCCAAATCCTTGTCTCTTAATACAAGTATTGATCAATTAACGATATAAGTACACGTTATATCCGAAGTTTTCGAGGTAATCATGTCGCTATCAAATTTGTTTATATACCGTAACATGTACAAATGTAAGTGTGACCAATTGAGTTTCCGTAAGTCCATTTTTTATAAATCACTAAATGCTTATGCAAGAAATTTCTTATTGAAAGAAAATAATGTACTAAATACAGTAACGTGATAAAACTAATACGGAGCTTATACTGGACATTTACGCAATGAAGTACCTATTTACGCAAAGGCTAGTATCAAACACGACAGGAGTATCATACACACTACCTATGCTACACTGCTAAATCGAGCAGAAGAAAAACCATATACTACGCTAATATTCAAACTATGTTACTTCATCGGTAACATCTATTTTAAGTTGCATTGTTTATACCATGAAAACCATATTTCAATCGGTTTTGTATTGACTAAAACGTTCTTGAATAGAAATTGAAAAGAATGAAAAATGAAGCACTTGTGATATTGACTGTCTGTCAGCACTGTAAGCGAGCAGTCATACGTGTAACGAGGTCTACAATTTTTTTTACAGAAATAATGCACCTTTAATAAAGACATACGATGGGTTACACTCAATTGTAGAGGACTATTGTATAAAATCTAAAGCGGAGACATGAATAGGGTTATCTTTAAATATTAAGTGAAATGTTGCTATACACAGCCCATCATCTCCCATGCTGATAGTCATTTCCACATGGAAGAACAGCCTAAGATGAGCATATCGTGAAACAGGGAATTTGTTTATTATATATAATATTGATAAAACCACATATGTACAGCCGTTACATTTTCATTCTTAAATATTGGAGTCTTGAAGCAATTAAAATTGCTAGGAATGTTTTTTTAACGTGTAAATTTGCTTCAGAACTATAGCAACTCTATTATACACGTCCCAACTCAGGTAGCGTGCTAGCATGATTTACAAGTGGCCATATTAAAAGTTTTTGTAATTTAAAAAGACTTTTTGTCACTTTTCAATGGTTTCTCAAGTCTGTAGCTAGCCTCTTCCTGAAGATAAATTAGCCACGATAATACTCTTTTTATTCCAAGTTTGTTCTCCTAATGGCTAGATCGATTCATCCTTTGAAACTTAATGGAGTCGTAGTTAATTTTCTCGAATGTTTGTCAAAATACAGGCTTTGTGACCAAGTAAATTTTTCAGTTGCTTGACAAACTTTAGTAGTTTATCACCCGGTTTTAAATTCAGATCACACAAGAGACGAACGGTGAAAGTTTGTTTTAAAGGGCCATTTTCTTCCATTTTGCTTGAGCGTGTTAATACAACATGTCACTCAAAGTAAGATAAATGATAAATTAATAACCAAAAACAAATACTGGTAGGAATGGGCCTTAGTTTCAGGTTATCAGAAGCAACTTAGTAAATTTATCTTAAAATAGTTATCTACTTTCGTGGCTTTTAAAATTTCACGATCGCACGCCAAGTAGTCTGCTAAACGACTGGAGAAAAATCTAGAAATGCTGTAATTAATAATTAATTAATTGTTATTAACGTAATATAGAATCTCACTTCCAACGACATTTCCTATCGGAAGCTTGATACAATACAATGGAAGGTTAATTTGTCAAACGTTGACGCGATTAGTTTTAAATGTAAGCATATACATGTCTTTTCTAAAAAGATTAAATGACCAGTACTTATCAGCGATTAGGTTCACAAGATGCTAAATGTTTTTGTTGTAGTTACCTGTATGTAACCACGTAATTCGACAGACTGTTCTACGTTCTTACATACAGTTAAAATGAATGAAGTTCACGAAGCCATTCATGGAACCGTGTAAAACTTCAGGATTGATTTCCTTTATTAAAGCGTTTGAAAGACGCGGAAGCAACTCATGACTCTTATAAGAATCCCAGCATACTATAGGCAACTTCAAACTAGCACAGATATTTTTAAAGTAACTTTAAGTGGCACAAATTTTTGTTCAAACGTAATTCCTAAATCCAGGAGAAACTGAGTGCCATATATTTTGTCATATAGTCAGTGTGAATAGAGGTAAAGTTTACCTTGTGTAAACTATCCATAAAAAGATCTCAGACTGAACAAACTCATTTAAATCATTATTTCAGCCCTTGACAGGCTTTAAATTTATTTTAAATTTGAAAAATAAATAATCGCAGCACAATACAGGACACGAAACGTCTATTCTAAAGTCAGAGCGAGCCAAAGCGATTTGGAAAGTATTTTTTGTAATTATTTCTCAAGAATTTCCGTTTAATTGCAACAATTAGAACAATTTTATTGTGACCTTCCGCGGAAAATTTGGAGAAAATTGCCTCTTTTAATGGTACCCTAAACAAATACATATGCGTATAAGGAATTTTTTTCATTTAAATGAAAACAAAACTTCAAAACAGACTTGGTCTGTAAGTTTCGTCAACGATACAATAAGACAAAACAATCAAACTACAGTCACCTTCAAACAGAAGACTATAACGTTACAACACATTACGTATCCTTCACCAGTATTGGTGTCGAATTACTCACACCCCAAAATCAACCAAGTGTAAACCGATGGCCCCTGTTGATAAAGATGATATCAGATACGTTTGCGATCGTACACAATGCTTTTTAATACATGTACACGTAAGCTGTGCAACTCTTCAATAACAATCGTTCTATCACACTAACAAAACCGTATTCCACAAAACAACCTAAAGCAAAGTAACATCTCCATTCATATATTTAATTTGTGATAAAAATATTTTAAATAAATTCCATTCTTAGATACTTTGGTATAACTACAAATGCAGGCAGTATATTAATTACAAATGCACAGCAAATTAAGTACACATTAATGAAACTGGATTAATAAAAATGGGAATAGAGGTTTTGCTAGACATGAATGAACACTTTCACATGCAGCATTGGCATAGTGAACATTGAACAAATGGAAGTTCGCGTGTATCCTTTTCAGTTCTGTTTTTGCATACCGGTATGCAACATTTCAACTGACAAGTGTAGCGCAATGGTTAGCAGAAGAACCGTCAAATAATTCATATTTTCACACTTCCTTCGTATTTATAAACATTAAACATGACTCCTAAGGCAACAAACGTACATGTACTATAGCATTATAAGAATTTACGACCAATCGGGGATGAAAACAGGAGCTAAAACTACCGAAAGGTGTCGATCATTCATCTCAAACGCATCCATAACAATTATCAAGTGATACTATATCGTACTCATTAAGATAAAATTCCACTATCTCTTTGAAGTATCTGCTGCCAAGGTATGTTTACAACATGGAGTACAAAAGACCAGAAATACTGAGCTAGCAGTTATCAGGGTTCGTTCTGTTCGGAGCAGACGATGGTGTTAAATGTATACATTTGAGTATCTTCCGTATAACAAGGGAGAAATGGTAATACCGAAAATGGACTTAGACGAGACAACAACCGGAAAACCAAATTAACAATACACGAAGATCAAGTCGTACATCACAGAAGAACTAAAAAGATGCACACAGAAAAACGAAAAGCATAAGGACACTAAAGACCGATGCTCCAGAAAGTAAAATCCGATGTAAAAGGATTGAAATCTACAGCACAGTATAGAGAAATATTATTATTAATTACCCTCGTCAAATTTTGATTGGTTCCAAACACAAGAACGCCGAGTCCTTTGTAAAGTCTATAAAATTGTCTGCTTTTAAATTGTAACTGGGCTATTTATCTCGTACAGTTAAGATAGAGTTTGGTAACAAGGTTATAATACAAATGTTTCGACGTCTGAACATAACTGGTACAGTTTCTGGGGTTAAAGTTGGATAGGTTCACATGCCAAACATGCCAACTACAGACCAGCTATTTCCCCTAGCAAAGAAAGCGAAAATAACTCTGCCAAAAAGAAAAACTTGCGTTAGTGGTGAAAGAAAGCCAGGGAAGAAACGAACGCCGATCTTGCTCTTTCAAAGAAAGCACGAGATAATTGTGTGGTGTTATAAGATACCCGTTATCTTGTGAGTAGCATACCGAACTACATAGTCTGACTAGCTATGCCCATTGTCACCCTGTAAAATGAACGTCGTTCAATGGACATAATAACATGGTGCAAAACTCGTTTTAAATACAGTTATAAAACACCATTACAACTGAATGAACTGGGATTATCCACACTGTTGGAGTTGTTATTACAACAAAAAGTGAAAACAAATTGAAATTAGTGGTGGTTTCAATTACAAAGGGTTGTGCCGCTGCCGGTTTAAATTCTGGTCATCAGAATGCGTTAAAATAAAAGTACAGAGGCAAATAGAGAATGAAATGGACCATTTTTCAATTAGAGATGTTTTCAAGTCAATTTATCAGTGACACCGCTCAGCTACCGAGAGATAATCCCGAAACCTGCCAATTAGAAAATTAACAAAACGAACCTATAGCACTGTAAGGCAGATGGAAATGTCAATCGCATTCGCTGTTTAACAGTGCTATAATTTCTACCGACAGAACAATTTCCATACTTTATTAAGGCTAATTAAGTAATATAGGCTCAATCACTGTCAAGCGAAATGATGTCATTGGCAAGCTACTGGTAGAAACACGTGGCTCGAATTATTCGCTGTATAGGTGATTATTAGACATTATAAGCGATAATTTGTCGGCTTGTCTTTTCATTATTATCTTTATTAATCCCATAATGTTTACTGATATCTATCTAGAGTTTATACATGTACCGATACGGATATTTACAGGTCGGTTCTCAGTGATAATATGAAGAAGATATGGTAAGATATAAAGAACATCTGTCATGCCCGCCAGCTATTATCTAAAATCCATATTTCTGGAGACAACAGTATCCAATCCGTATGTCGATTAATCTCTTATTGGTCTGTTAAACCGGTGCGAAAATGTAATTCAACAGACATGTTAATCAAGTAAGAGATGCATGGCACTTTCACATAACCAGATAAACGCGTGTATCGTCGTCTACAGAAGAGAATGAACAGCCGCAATGGCAGACGAGAACCGCGCTTCAAGGGTTTCAGGAATAAGCTGACCTATAAAATTAGTTGAGGTTTCCTTTATGTCATTCCCGTAATAGAAATCCAACGAGATAAATTTGCATGCGCGCAAAACTTCTAATGTCAAACTGATTTGAGCCGTGAAAAATAAACAATCACGCGTAGTACCAAATCTCCTCAGGCAGACGATATTAGTTTCTAGTTTCTCATGACAAATTACTTGTCATCATAAAAGTGTATTCCTTGCACCAGAAGACATTAGAAATCTACAGGATAAATGGAGTCTTGTCAGATGTCGAAGTGGAACTGTCAGAAACGGTATCGTCTGCATACCTAACTCGAACAAACGATACTGAACGATACATAGCACTGCTTATTTATAAGCATTAAGATGTCGAATTACTTACAGCGAATATGTCAATGACAGACAAGCCGTTGGTGCATCATTTCATTTGCAGTGTTCACTTGTGATTAGGTAATGAAACAAGATCCTTCTTGTTAGGACATTTATTTTGAAATAAAGCATCCATTTTATTTTGAGAGTATGGAAACTTCCGGAGTCATGCTTTTAGTTACTTTAAGTAAATACATCTGATATGAGAACGTATGCGAAAATGAATCCTTAAACTGGATTTGTAATACACGCCAGTAGATTACTTCTTAAAAGAATAATTATGTCAAAAACAAAACAAAAACAAAAATACCCACCCTTAATATAATAAAGAAAGATAAGCAAACAAAAAACGAACTTAAGATTTGCACTATCATTTGCAAATTGCATATTGATAACCCGTGAACAGATAAGAATGCACAATAAATTTTAAAATAATGGGCGCCAATGACTTTAAAACGAAGGAGAAAACAAACACGTGTGTATTGAAGGCAATATAAATGTAAATACATTCCGACGTTTCTGGGTAGGGACTCCTCATTTTATACAGTTCCGTTCAGGAGTCCACAGGATCGTCTTAGTGGAATCAATAAACTTATAGTAAATTTCATAAACCCATTAAGTTACTTAACCCCAGCGTGTTATTTGACTCTTTGATGACAGTTTAGTAGTTTACCTTTCTATTAAATTGCATCCTAACCCCACACGAATATCATGTCAACATCACTAGAGAAAAAGTAGACAGCAAAACAAAATATACAAATCGCTTACATGTGTTGCATGTATACATGTACAGGTGTGGAATGTACATGCAAGCTGGTTAGTGGTCAATGTTCATGAACTGTTGTTCTTTCATGCAGACCTCAAACCTTTATTTTGCCTTTTTTTATCAAACCAAGTACATGTAGTTGTAACTGTTCTGGCATAAAATTTTCAATCACTACGTGACTATTTCAGAGATTTCGGTTTATTAAACGATAAGAATGTGTAAAAATAAGTAGGAGTTTCTGATTTCTTAAAATGGTAGAAAGTACTTTATTCAAGTATCCCTCCAGTTAAGAATCATGCAAAATGTGATACACATGGTCGGAAAGCCTACGTATTTTCATTTTTGATATTTTGTTTAAAGTGTTATAGTAAAGAGATATTAACATGTGCCGCGTAGGAAGCTCACTCAAATTCTAGTCTGTCCTGAATACAGTTTTTCAATATATTTACTAAATGGCTATAGAGATTTTTGCTAAATTTGCCAGCCCTACCAAAAAAATAGGCAGTCTCGGGCTGGCGGGCAGGCTACTATTTCTAACTCTTACATGTGGCTTTTCAGCAGACAGATTGGAATAAATAATTATACATTTCATCATAGACACCTATGAAGCAACCAAATAAAACAAAATGTGTAGCCTTTTTTTGTCGCATCATAAATTAAAGAATTTGCATCATTCCTACTATGACTAATACTTGATACCATTAATTCGTCGAAGACACAACCAAGACAAGAGTACAGATTACGTGCACAAGGAATGGAATCTCCTTATAGTGGTTCATAAACTGTAGCATATATTTCTCAAGTAAGCATTATCTGCGTCCCTTTGTTTTAACGACGGATTCTAGTATCTGGGCGTCACATTAATGACCATTATTTGCGTAGATTAGATTTAGAGTAAACTTTTCAATTTAACTAAATAGAGCATGTTATCAACTGTCTATGTAGCGTTTGCTTTTCATGTTTTTGAACTGAAATGAAAAATTAATAATCGTAAGGGGTTAATTACATTTCATGTCTTTTAGGGATGTGTCGGGGTGCGGATGTGGTCTTAATCTAATCAGCACGTAGTCAAATATGAAACTTACATGTAATTTTACTGATCCAAAGATAATTTTCAGAAATTCGTGTACATCAACCAAAAACCGCCATTCTGATACACTAAAAAACTTTAAACTATAACTGTACAAATGTACATTAGGAATTAACATGTCGTTCGTGTAAGTGATGTCCGTTGTCATTTCACAAACGACTACAATTGAAGACATGAATTTAAAGCTGACAACTGAAGACAAATGGGGACTTTTATCTTCATAACCAGCACTGTAGATTCTTGACCCCAACTTGTAGTTTGGTGCACTGTAAAGAAAGATGGGTTTTCATGACAGGAGTAGAATATACATTAAATTTGTTTATGTACATCCATGGACAATTATAAGAGGATACATGTAGGTTCTATAAAGTTATCATAAACAAGGACGTCCTCATTCGGAGTTATTTCAGGAGGTGAAAGATAAGAAAATCACTCAATCGCTTCTAAGATGATTACCCACATTTACTCCCCTCTTTTTAACCGAATTAAAGAATCAGCTGATTTTAAGTGCATGCAGTTTTCCCATTAGTGAAGCCACTTTCAAAGTTGCTCCAGTGACCAGAATAATGATCAAATTAAGAACACGTATCAGTTACTATAAAAATCGTTTAGAAATTTATACTTTTGACAATCATTAATAACCAAACATTTTACAATGATGTACTAACATTTGTGCATAAGGGTAATATGGTCAAGTACTATTGCCCACTTCGTTCGTAAATATATACCTTGCAATGTTATTTACAACTGTATGTAAGTACTTTAGGGAGAGATTTTCGCCAATTTATGCATGCATTCGTTCTAGTAATTGTTATCTTGGAGCATTAAAACTATCCGGGCTGATGAAAAATATTGTTTGGTATCTCTTTATCTTAAAAGCCATAATAAAAACAATTCGGCATTCTTTTAAGATTTTTTTGTCAGATCTGTAAAATATGTAAAAAATATGAAATAGCTTTTAGATTTATGTAAATAAAAATCTATAAAATTTTGGCTATGGTAGCTTACTTCATCTAAGTTATCATTCCTTTGGGTTAAGTTTTATGTTACAGAAGTAATCAAGGCAGATTTGTATAGAACGACATAAAAACACTATAAAATACTATCCATGAAAATTAAAGATTTTATCAAGGAAAATTTCATAGCATTTATCCCCGTGAGTTAATATCTACGGGGCTAGAAAAAGCCAAAATACGAATATGAAATAAGATATTTAAAATGTAACGCAGTTGATTTGGTATAATAAATGTTGATAGCAAAATTATTTTCACTAGATTTGTAAATAAACGACTACTGGTGAACAAAGACAAAGATGGGGCGATAGAGGGAAACCCTGCTGACCGCCATTCACACTGCTTAGCCTGTGTAGAAATTCACAGTTTTCTTCTCAAATTTTAATGTTTATATTGACTTTAAAAGTATAATATTGTCGCATAAATTAAAGGACAACGACAGAGATGTGTGTACATTTTTCAGCAGTTGGTCCAGCTATATTCTAAAAGGGTGGCATTTCAAATAGACATAAAATTTGACAAGTTCTATGATATCAGCTTAAATTTTCTCTTTATTCATAATGTCACTACAAGGATGAAGGAAGCTAGAAAGGAAATGAGGAGCAATTTCGTTTCCTGGTATGGAGCACAATAAAAGTCAATGAATTTAAGTCCAGTTTTTTGAGATGGAAGAACCATAGTTACAATTTTTATGCAAGAGTTTTGTTTTTATTCCTTATTTTTTAACAGAGAGTATAGGTTAATAGGTCTATATTTCCTGACCCCGATATCATTAAGATCAATGCGTCTTAAACATGTACAATCTACAGTTGACTGGGCCCATGTGTATATTCATAATAGCTTACATTTGTAATTACTTATTCATGGCTGACAGCGGTAATTAATCTCAACAAGGGTTAATGGTCAATGAAGACTGCAGGTCTAGTACATAATACAGTCCCCTGTGTCATTATCCCCCATACCATATGGACAAACATTCAGTAAATAAATGATAGAGACAAAATAATTACTCCACTTCACTGTTTCTTGGAAGTGATGAAAAAAAGAACAATTCGACATTTTTGCTCGTAAATAAATTTTGAAATTTCTACCTGTGTAAAATGTATGTCCAATTATTTGAGAGTAGAACCATTGCATGCTAATTAAGGTACATGCACTCACTATTTTTTTCACAAATAGCTTAAATATGACTTAAATAGTTAAACATAAAAAAAATTTTCGTTTTCAGGATTTTGAATTCATATTGATATCCCTAGAATATATGAAAACTCAGTGTTAAATGTAGTTTCTTTCGTCAAAATTACAAAGAAAAATGCATTTCTTGTAGGAAGTGTATTTCATCAGAAGTCGATTCCCCACTATTTACAAACATTAATAAATAAAGTAAATTTAAGATGAATGCACATGCAGTATATATCAACACACAAATATTTACAATCTGACTGGTCTATGTTTGCCTATGGTTTTATCTGTTTTGATCTGAGAGATTATTACTGGATCTTTACTCTGATCATATCTATCGCAGATCGATATACTAGAAACGGGTCGTTATTTTCAATATCTTTACAGTACTTTCTCATAAATTGTAAAAAAAATTGTCAAGTAACTTATAACACAACATTTACTCAGCGTGCGATTCAATAGGAATGACTGAGAAAATTCGAAAACGTACACCAGGTATACATTTATACCAAAGTTTGTGTATTTGGAGACAGCTATTAATTATGGTAAATATTTTCACCAGATAAACTCACCTTTGGCAATTTGTAGGCAATAAACAAGAAGAAATATAAGTCCATGCACTGACCCCATTAGAGGTATAAAAGTGAAGTAATAAATTAGAAATTTTTAACATAAATATATCCCAACGTAGTACAAGTCTATTTTACTTTCATCTGCACTAATTTACGAACGAACTCTAACAGAGGAAATGATCGGAAGCACTGATTTGGTCTAATGTCATAACGTACACGGCAACGGTTCCATTTCACAATCGAAAAATCATCATTTGTGTTGTATTTTTGTTTAATTCGTTTTTAATCACAACAAAACATCCATTCCACAACGTGTGCAAGTCGGAAATCGTGTCTGTCATTGATAAAATAACTCGCCCATCCACCAAAATTAGCGACAATGTGTGGATAATTTGATGAAGTAGGCGTGACTAGTGGGCGGGGCAATCAGATTAAGAAGGAACGTGTAAACAGGCGCCACTTTGTCGCTTGCAAAGAGATAGACTTTAAAACACTGTCTCTATAAAAAGCGTGTTGATTTTAGAAGTCTGGCGATTGACTGATTATATTCTGTGATTAGTGTGCCTGTTCATTTTCATTTATCCTACTATTCAGATGTGAAATGTACGGAAAAATGTTTTTAAATCCCCCGTAATCCGGCTATTTATTAGAAATTACCTCAATGTCTCATTTTTACGAAGAGAAATATCGTACAGCTTGAGAGCAACACATCGGGGAATTTATAACATCTGTGTTAATAATGTTTAAACATATTATTATTATTATTATTTATTTTATTATTTTTATTATGATGATGATGATGATTATTATTATTATTATTATTATTATTATTATTATTATGTAAAGATACCGTAGAATAATTACTTAAACGTTTATAATATTTTTTTACATTGAAGCATCAGTTACATGTGTCTAGGGATCCGTGTAACTTGAAAAAAACTACAAACATTTTGTTTGTAAAGAAGGGAAAAAAGTGGTACTTTTAATAGAATCCCATATAAATCCTGTGATTTTACTTCCACTGGGGTTATTTAAAACAAGTCAATTCAAACAAAGAATTATTACCAAATGAAACTTAACAAAAAAACAAACAAACAAAACAAAACAAAACAAAGACAAAGACATAGACAACACTAAGACAAAAAAAGAGTGAAGCAAAATTAGATAAATTAAAAAAGATAAAAATAGTTTCTTTGTACTATGTATTTTCATAAAATGAGTGATTTGCACTGCGTCATAAAGAGAGTAGTTTCCCTCCGCCTTTTATACCACTTCCGGAAGACAGAGTGTAACAACGTACTTACTGCTTGAACAGGACATATAGGCGACAGAAAAGCATGAGAATTTTCCATCAATGCTTTTTGTGCATAAAACTATTGAGAGATCAAACGATTGATTTCTTTGATTTTTAAACCAGAATACCCATTCAAAGTAATGGTCATTTTGTTTGATAGTAAAATACAATTATTTAAGTTTAATTAAATGTCACGATGAACAAATTCAACAAATATCAAATATGAACAACAGACGAGAAAATGGCTAACAGCTGTATCTCCCAAGTTTAACAAGACCAGAATTCAGTAAAAGAGATGCAATGAAATGTCGTTGATTCGTAAAATAGAATCCAACACGAACCCGAAGGGTTAACATCACAACAATTGTTTAAGTCTTTAAAAAAATGTTCATACATGTATTAACTTGATTTTCCTCTCACCAAACTTAAACGTTTTAAGACCAGAGATTAACACAATTATCCTACAATGTAAGGAATGTACTTATCATCATCAATAAATTTGGGAATGTGCGTCCGTTCATCTTCCGTTTAAGTTTAGATTTGCGTTGAAACTTTTTTTCACATAATAAAACCAATTGAAAGGTGCGTACATGTACACAAGAATAAAAAGGATATAATTGCATACTTTAGCGTAGTTTATCTTTGGAAAATAAAAAAATTTGGTAATTCAGGTTTCTTTTTTTCTATAACTACTCAAATTTAGGTAGTCGGAATTACTTCGCCAATTTTATATATGAAACACATTGAGTGTTATTTAGAAGAATAGTAGTGTATAAGAAGTATACTGTATTAGTTGCTATGGATAAGAAAAAAATAAAAGGAAACAATTGGAAAAACAGATATCCTGGGTATATTTAACATGCCTATAGAGAGATGGTAAGAGATTGTAAATTGTACAATGATTCAAAATTACTTGTCAGAGACCCGCGACCTGCATACACAGTGCTTCAGAGAGTCTAAGTCATGCAAACCAGAGTCCAGAAATAAGTACAAACGTACAAATACATAACCACGGAGGACTTCAAGAATGCAAACATAAACGCGACTGGAGAAGAGTACTTTGTTTTGATGAACCGGTGGTACAACTTGGATTTGTCAAATGAAGATGTAAGTAGGTGTCAATTTGACAGGACCTGTTACATGTATACATGCGTATAGTACCGGTGGCCAGATATGCGTAATTTGATTTGACGATAAACATTTGATAAGGAAAAGATTAACAGATAAATATACAAAGGAGAAAGTGACAACACGGATATAAAATCATAATTATATTGCAATAAAAGAAGGGATTGCGTAACAAGACACCATACAAGAGATGACAATTCCATTAAGAGTGTGTTGGTATCCATAATAAAAGTCCCCGTAGGTAAATTAAAATCATAGTAGTTGAAATTTGCAAAAGATAAAATCATAATAATTATATCTGAATGATACTCATCTCACGCCTGTCAAAACAAAATAATAAAAAAATGGAAAAGAGACTTTTGGAAATTCTGGAAGTGACCGTCAAGGAGACCAATTGGAACAATCGTCTGCTAAAAAAATCGGTCGATATGAGACGCAAGTACCGACGGATTTTCTTTGAGTCAATTTATCAAAGATTGTTACGATGTTTTCTTGAAGTTTAACAAATATTGTGAACATTCACTGTAAAAAAGAAAAGGCATAGTTCACAAAACGAAGTATCCCATGATGCACTGCATCCCGTAAGAACAATAAATTATGTATATGAATATAAACGTCTTAGAATGTGACGACTCTATTCGCTACGCTGCCCCATCGGATCAAATTGATACAGGGGGTGGGGGGGGGTAATATAATCATAGACGGGTCTGAAAAGTTCCCAGAACTGTAAAATTTGCAAAGCAAATTGTTGGTCGTTCCCACCGCGGGACTCGAACTTGTATCGCTGTGGCATCTATGGCAACACCGCGTGCATAAAGTCCAGCACCCTAGACCACTCGGCCAGCTAGAAGATATAAAAATAGAGCTTTCGCTGGCCTGGTCATTCCTTCTTGTAGGCTTAATATATAGTTGTAACTTGATAAGTAGGATAAAGGATCAAATTAATGATAAATGTCACAACAAATAAATAGTGTACGAACGTCTCAGAATGTGACGATTTTACTACGCTGCTCCATCAGATCAAATTGATACAGGGAGGATGATGTAAGCACATAAGGGTCTGAAAAATTTCCAACGATTTTAGAACTGTCAAAGTTTTAATCATTCCCTCTGCAGGACTCGAACTCGTACCGCTGTGACTTCTATATGGCAACTTCGCCTCCTCAAAGTCCAGCGCCAAAGTGCAGGCGGTGTTGCTGTATTTTTATATAGCATAGCTGGCCGAGTGGTCTAGGGCGCTGGACTTTGTGCAGGCGGTGTTGCCATAGATGTCACAGCGGTACGAGTTTGAGACCTACGGGTGGAACGACCAAAAATTTGTCTTCACAAATTTGAGTTCTAACATCGTTGTGAATTTTTCAGACCTTTCTACATATATATATATATCCAAAAATGTCCTTTGCGATAAAGAATTTGACAAAGATAACCATGCGAAATTTGATTAATTGCAATTTGAACAATCTGTCAAATTTATTGATATGCTTACAATAAATGGTATAAAATATGTAAAATAATTGACAATAAATAATCGATGCCAGACTATTTGTCGACTAAGTTTTGCATATTTAATGAAATCATAAATACAAATCTAGTTTTAAATAGTTACACATGCAATTAAAGATATCAACGATCCTTAAATGGGACATGCAAATTAAGACGGTGTTGGTCGGAAAAATCCTCTACCGTCTCATAATTCCAATGCACTGGGAGGGTACGGTTGTTGCAAATTATCTAACATTCATTTCCGCAAATACGAAGCTCAAGTTCGTCTTTATAGTTTGAAGAGCCCGTACATGCCAATGCATATCTCATGAATGTGGTTTTAGTTTAAACAATGATTGGGCATAGCATTAGATAGGAAAAGGGTAAAACTAGTATATTATCACAGCCGCTAATGTCTCCGCCTACGATAGTAGACAAAATGAGGCAAGTTCTGCCTTTATGCAGATTCATATATATATATATATATATATACACTCAGGTTTTTAGGTCTTTTTATGTGATATTCACATTAATCTCCTTTTAGCATTGTGGCCCAGTAACAATCACTGGCAGACCCTGGAAGGGAGACCGACTCCTTATTTATTCGAAAATTTGGTAAATATTGTGTAGCCTAGAACCCACTTTCTATTTATAACTTTGGATCGGACACCCCTTTTTATAAATCTGGACCGCCTCTGACGTTTGTATATCATCCACGTTTGAAATGGACTTCAATATTAAATTGGACTAAAATGGATGGAATATTGGATGTTTTTCTTGTAAAGTATTCAATTATAGCACGCATGTAGCTTGTTACCCTTTATTTTGGAACGACGGGTGCTCAATTAAATTGGCATAATAGTCATATTCGAATTTCACGCCTCTCCCACGCATTTTCGAAATTGGCTAAGGTGTTACGGTCCCGCGGACACGCTACAGTATACAATAATTCCAATGGATAGACATTTCAACTATCATTTTATCTCCTTATCAACTGTTATTACATGTAATTATCGCTATTATTTAAAAAAAAAAGAAAAAACGTGTCAACTTCCCGGTAGGAAAACAAAAAAAAAGGGATAAAAAACACGGATAAAACAAGCTGGAGATAACTAAGTTAAAGGCAATTGGATTATCTGTTTCCCATGGATCCTGGAGTTAAATAATATTTTGTTGTTTAGAGAGAATCACTTAGAATCGAGCTGTTTAAGTTATGTTTCTTGAGCGCCGAACGCAATGAATTTTTCGGAAAAAATGGTTGTTTTTGGCTATCATTGATATTTGTTTCCAACTTATGTGCCAGACTATCTATAACTTACACTATTCGTCGGCGTTCAAAATTTCAGAGCAATCACTTCCTAACTGTATACGTTATTTCCGATATGCATTATTTACGTGTCATGAGTTGCGATGCACAAAGCCCCATTGCCAAACCTAACAAAAACAAGTTTCTTGCTCTAAGGCGGACACAATCTGCACTTCATAAGTTAAAAAAATGATATATTGAAACACAACAATTAAATGTAACAGTGTATATTACCTATATCCAAAATGGTAATTTTTTTCAGAGATTACCAACAGGTCTTCAACAAGTGTAAACAAAGACAAATTAATGCTCACTATCTCCTGACTATCGACAGACACATGACACTACGGTGTGGTTAAACTGTAGTTTTATAAGCCCTTAACCAATCATTTGAATGCAGGTAAAACATTAACTAAAACAACACACAAATTTTCTATAAAATTCACTGAAAAAAAGATACATGTAATCATGAATTCAAAATTTTAAAGAAAAGAAAATTAATACACTCATCCATTTAAATAAAGTAATGATTCAACATTTTCCCCATTACTTAACAAGCAGAGGTGGGTTTCTCGAAGTTATCTTAGGGATAAGACGTGTCCTAAGACTATCTTAGGATTCGTCTCTCTCCTAAGTCGTGTTCTCGAAGCCATCATAAGTTAAGACGGGTCGCAATTTTCATCTTAACTTCTGGACGACTAAATAGGTTTCTTAGGATCATCTTACCGAACAAATTACCACAGAATGACCGGCACGCGTCAGTTCAAACATATTTGTAAGGAATGTGCATGATTTTAAACTTTGACCTGAATGTTTCACGATTCAGTGACACTTTATTCAAAAAAATTATATTTTTAATACATACATGAAACAATCGAAAATCAATAACTTCATTCATATTTAGAATTCACTCACATGCATATAATTAGGAATCAATCATTTGATATTTTTTTTGGTTCACCAAAAATGTGAAACAAAACTTTTTTGAAAAAAATCCATAGCCCCCAACCCCCTTATTATATATGCATTTTTGTTTATTTGATATAACAATATGAACCATTTACCCGAATTTAAATTTCTTTGAATAAAAATATAATATAAATAATAATTTAAACACTTCACAAAATATACTTAGGATGTCTTTATGACGTCTTAAGTTGAGACATGTGTGAGATAGCTTCGAGACACAATCATAACATTGTCATAAGATGATCCTAACTGCATCCTGAAGTTGGTCTTATGACGTGACTTAGGACATGTCTTAGGATAGCTTCGAGAACCCCACCCCAGATTTTCAAATATTGATCTCGGTTGCTGCTGATATATGAATAAACATTTTCAAATTGCGCTTGTGCGGGAAAATATTCCTTATCCGACATGCTTCAAATCCCAGCCCCTTATGATAAAATGATCGGTGTCTTAAACAAGAGGTCAGATATAGAAAAAAATCCAAGTACAAATAAATCGAAAGTTCGTGGTAAAAATGCAACCAGATATCATATCTACAAATGAAGTTTAAAAGATCAAATATTTATTTAAACAAAAGTGATGTACAAAATCCCCCTTCTATTGATGGTTCGTGCTTTAAAATTGCACTAAATACCTAGCAACGCCCCATTTCCCATGTAGGGAATGACAAGTTTACTTTATTGCGATTTTTCGATGACGTCGAACTTGACCAGACGGCAGTTAAGTGTCGCCATCTACAGGACTAATCGTCTAAGCAAATGTGAGCCGAATATTTTTGAAGTTACAATAACGTTATTATAAAGTTATCTGATTCAATTAGTTAGTTTATGTTTGAAAGTAAACATTTCATTTAAGGATTTTGTTTTATTCCCCTGAGTAGGTCAAATGTTTAACAAAAGCTTGCTTCAAGATACTTGTAGCAAATGAGTCATTCTTTTGAAGAGTCAAAGTACATGTTCCCCTACTTAAATGTAATTCCTTAACGGTAATCTCTGGAGAAAAATAATATAATACAGTCATGAAGAAATAAAAAGAAATAAATTATTACCGCGAGTGTATATTGAGCGTTAATTTAACCGAAATGCTTCGAAAAAATAAATAAATATTTCATGCATCATATAAAGTATATACCCGTGCTAAAGTTTATTTTTAATTTAAGAAATTATTCCTAATATTCGAATGAAAGCCTCGAACGAGCATGGCAAGTAAGATCACATGGACATATACAAACAAATATTCGTACTTCAGTATATTAATGTCCGGGATTGATGTCAATAACTTGACCCAAGTGAGTGATGGGGTTTTTAACGTCCTTGACTACCCTGTCGGGTCCTGCACTGGCGGAAACAACTTGATCCATCTAGTGCACAGATGGTATATTCGATATTTTATGAGCTGGTGGAGTGATACATATTAAATTAGGAAACGGTAATAAATTAGACTTTGGCCGTTACTCCTGAAAACCAATCCACACTATATATAAAGATTCTCATATATACAAGTGTACACCTATTTAATGAAAATCAAACAATCGTCAAATTAGAACAGGACTGTGAGAATAAACATTGAAGGTTTTTTTTATTACTTTTTTCATTATAACTTAAAAAAAATTTCACACATGTGAAAAAAAAAACACCAACAAAACAAAACATATGGACAGACAGACACGCCAAAATTATTAGCATTTCCAAGAAGCTACAAGTCTTTCCTGAGAGTAAAATAAAATATTTTTTCAGACATAGTGTAACGGCACTAATGCCAATAATTTCCGGAACAACTACTTTTTTACCTGAGTGTACGTTTCAAACATACATGTAGTTTACATAAATGATCTGCTTTTCATAAAATTAAAAAATTGATGATAAAGAGGATAGATGAACGAACTGATAAACTTCCCATTAAATAAAATGAACGAAATGAATGAATGAATGAATGAATGAATGAACGAACGAACGAACGAATAAACAAAGAAATGATCGAATCGAGGAATATTCCTGAATGTATAATAATAATAATAATAATAGATGAATAAATAAATGAAATATAGTATTAAGTAATTGGCTTACAGGACCATATAACGAGTTTATCCGAAAATAAATAATTACATGAATGAACTTTCAACTGACCACACATATATACCGGCTTAAAAGTCAATATAAATATCTATAATCTATGATCGAGTCAAAATATACCAACTACAGAAACGCAGTTAATGTTCAAAAGTACCCTATGTTCCGAACGAATAGATTGATATACTACATGTATATAGACGGTAAGTCAAGTATCGTCCTCGGGTCCATGGGTATATTACTTTGTCATTCAGGCAGATGACATTCACTATTTACACAGCAACCCAGTACCTATCATGTAAAACCATTAATTGTTTCCGAACTACCGTTTGTATAAATGAACAATACTGAAAACCCAATAATAAATTATTGTAAGTTTACAACAGGAAAACTAGATGGGACACTTGATAATAAAGAAGAAATTGGATTTTAATCTTTTTGTTTTAGACAAACAATTTTCTATAGACAGGCGTACAAACACTGGAGTATGCTGAAGTAGTTTAAATTGGATTTTGAATAGCTGTGAAGAGCAGGTAACTCTAGTAGTGGTTAGATATAGGCCCCCTCCAGTCTATCTATTTTTATGGATGTCAGTGATGTTTACTTTTTGTAAATTTAAAATTTTATTTGATTATGTAAAAGTAGTGGAAGACATAATAGTTAAAAGAAAGACGGGCCATATATCTGTTATCCGAGGCAGATGCAAGTTACATGTATATGGAAGTCGAAAATTTATTGCTGAAAATAATTGAAACTCAACTCTGTATAAACTAGCAGATGGCGGTTGTATCTACTGCATTGGTTCGACGTGCTTCTAAAAAAGTTCGGGATTAACTATAATGATACCTAACAAACAGATATAAAACTATAAACCATGTGTAAACTCGAACGTTAAAAGTAACAGAGGCAACGGAAACTGTGACTGAAATAACTAACAACAAACCGAAGCAGATAGAAAACACAAAGAGAACTTTTTTGTACCTTTATAGGACTCATCTGCAAGTCCTTAGATCCAGTAAGAACAACTCTGCTATCTTAAAAAAAACAACTATTTAATTTTATTTAAATCATGTCGAAGGATTGCAAAAAATAATAAGCCGATTAAGTAATAGCGAAATTTCGATAGACCAAGTGTTATTTATTGCAAGTCTTTATAGATGTCTTATACCCTACCAATAAATTGCAGTTTGCATCTACGCTGTATGATTTGTAGGTACATATGCGGCCAGAGAAGAAGTTTCACAGTAACATTGAATTTAAAACCTAAGTCTCCATCGAATTCCATATGGCAAAACAAGTATTATTTTTTTAAAATGCTGATAGTCGCCTGGTGAGGAACTAATCAACAAAAAAGATAGTTACAAGTTCAATTATTTAAAAGTAATTGCAAATTGAAATGTGATCTGACCAAATTAGGCAGATGACTTGCATTTTTTTTCACGAACGCTGTAATTGTGTGACTCTTACTATATATATTTCTATATATTTCACGATACGGGCTAAAAATCGCATAATTTAATAGCTGTCACACAAATAAATATATATTATATAAACGTCTCAGAATGTGACAACTCTATTCGCTACGCTGCTCCATCGTATCAAAATTATACAGGGAAGATAATGTAAGCATAGAAGGGTCTGAAAAATTCCCAACGATGTCAGAGCTGTCAAAATTTGCAAAGCAAATGTTTGGTTGTTACCGCCGTGGGAAGCGAACTTGTACCGCTGTGACATCTATGGCAACACCGCCTGCACAAAGTCCAGCGACCTAGACCACTCGGCCAGCTAGGCTATAAAACATAGCTATTGCTGTCCGGGTCATTCCTCCTAGGGCTGTTACTTAGTACACGATGTGTGGTAGTACGGGACAGCTCATCTAGGTGTTATGTAGGATAGAGGATCAAATTAACGATACATGTCACAACAAATCAATATTATACTAACGTCTCAGAATGTGACGACTCTATTCGCTACACAGAGACGTATTGACATTGTTAAAAGTCCATATTGAGCGAGAACGAAGTCCGAGGTCAATATAATCCAAAGGACCATATATAACAAATCTGGCTTAAATACCAGATAAACTTATGCAAAGATCGTATGTTCCACGATGCTGCCACTTTTGATAATTAAGTATAAACCACGGATACATATATGGGGGTCCTTGGGTCGGTACATATTTTTTAAGTAAAAAGTTGTTAGTTTTGTGCAAAATGTTGGGAAATGAATGTGAGCAAATATTACCCTTGTGTCCCCTAGCTATTTTTCGAAACCTCTTAGTCCTTCCCTAGTTGATACTCACTTGCTCCCTTTGTACACAGATTAGGTGCTACAGAGTAAAAAAAAACCAAAAACTATCAGACGGCCTTGACATCTGGCCATTAAACACCGGTAAACGAACCAATGAAATATGAAGAAATTGTAGCTATCACTGTCTCTGTCAATAATAATCCGTCTACTAAGCAGTCTATATCTTTCATACCTAGTGTAAAGTACTAGAAAATGTCGAACTGATTACTACCCCAATCAATCGGTTTACTGTAATTACTTTCGGCGTCAGGGCGATATAGTAGTACAAAAATATTACAACGGTTATAATTACAGTAATCCTTCGTTTGACAGAACCACGATCGAAATAGACAGAAAATACGGCAAGGCTATTATGACAAATTACCCCCATAATGACTGTTACATGAATTAAGTAATTATGATTATTTGCCGATACTTTCAGAGAAAAGATTATGTTGTAATGCAGGCTGCTTCATTTCGTTGGTAAACAATAAAAAGAATATAAAAGACCCCAAATTAGTTGAGACATATTGTAAAAATGTTTGCGTTTCCAAGTTATATTACATCGAATTAACAGCAAAATAAAAAAAAAATAATAAAAAGACACAACGACAAGATTTATACAGTAACTGCAAACTGAGCAGTATAATATGGACAATTTTATCAGTTTGCATGTTTTCTACCGTGCTTTATCCCTCACCGACACCATTTTGCGACGTGCTTTTTCCCTGACATATACCATTTTGCGCCGTGCTTTATCACTAACAGATATCATTTAATACTGTGCTTTATCACTTACAGGTACTATTTTGTACCATGCTTTATTCCTTACAGATACCATTTTATACCATGCTTTGTTCCTTACAGATACCATTTTATACCATGCTTTATCCCTAACAGATACTATTTTATACCAGGCTTTACCACTAACAGATATCATTTAATACTGTGCTTTATCCCTAACAGCTACTATTTTGTACCGTCCGTTATCCCTTACAGATACCATTTTATACCAGGCTTTGTTCCTTACAGATACCATTTTATACCAGGCTGTATCCCTAACAGATAATAATGTGTACCGTGCTTTATCCCTGTAATAGAAAACATTAATTTGTACCGTACTCTTTATAGAGCAAAACCCATTGTTTTGTTTTGTGATTTTCCCTGACAGACTCCATTTTAAACCGTGCTTTATCCGTGAAATATAACATTTTGTTCCCTGCTTTATCATTGGCAGACATCATTTTGTACCGTGATTTACCCCTGACAGATACCATTACTTCGTATTCGTACCGTGATGTATCCTTGACAGAACTAACAGATACCATGTTGTACCGTCCTTTAACGGATAACATTATTTTATACCGTGCTATTTCGCTGACAGATACCATTAATTCGTACCATGATTTGTTCCTGACAAATACCATTTTGTACCATGCTTCACCCTAATAAATACCATCTTTACCGTGCTTTTTCCCCAACAGATAATATTTTGTACCGTGCTTTATCCCTATAACAGATATCATTCTTTTGTGCCGTTCTATACTCAGGGAGATACCATTATTTTGTATCGTGATTTTCCTTGACATATTCCATTTTGAAAGATATAATTTTGTACCATGCTTTATATTTGACAGGTACAATGTTGTACCATGCTTTATCCCTGAAAGATAATATTTTGTACCAGTCTTTATACTTGACTGATACCAATTTTTACAGTGCTTTTTCCCAAACAAATAAAATTTTGTAACAGGCTTTATTCCTAACAGATACTATGTTATCCCTGTAACTCATACAATTTTGTACGTGCTATATCTCAGACAGATGCCATTATATCTTTTCCTGACATACATTTAATTATTTTGTACCGTGCTTTATCCATGAATGATACCATTATATACCCTGCTATATCCCTAAAGATACCGTTTTATGTCTGGTTTGTATATAACAAAATACCATTTTATACCTTGCTTTATCCCAAACAGATACCATTTTGTACCATAATTTATTCCTGACAGATTAATTTTATACAATGCTTTATTATGCCCCGTGCGGATCCGGGTGTCAAAAAAATATACCCGCAGCAGCGCTAAGCTTCTTATAAAAGGCGACTAAATGGTGCTCATAACAATGGGGAGCTCTGCCCACATCTAGCAACTGGGTTGTGTGCCCCAGGTGGTTGAATGGGGTACCCCTGACATGCTTCATGCTGGGGTCGTCAGGCCATAATACGGAAAACTTGATCGCAAACCATAGTGGTGCATCATGTTCGGAAAGATGCCACGATCCTCGCACTTTAAAGAACCCTACTGTGGTATTCTATCGGAGTAGGAACCTTTTGGCTCTGCCACAGGAGCCTAATTGCCCGACCCTTCCAACCTCTCCCTATTTCCAGTGGCAATCAGAATTCGTTTACCCTATTATCCTTGTGTCCCATAAGATTTTTCATTTCACCATCATTTCAAATTCATTTTATCATCTATTTCATGTTCATCGCCTTGATATAGCCGAAATACTGCTGCTTGGGCGTTAATCAATCAATGACAGATACCATTTTCTTCCATGCTTTATCCCTAACAGATACCATTTTGTACCAGGCTTTATCCATGTCAAATACCATTTTATACCATGCTTTATCATTGACAGATACCTTTTTTGTTCCATGCTTTTATCCCTAAAAGATACCATTTCGTACCAGACTTTATCCCTGACAGATACCATCTTATACCATACTGAATCTCTGAAAGATACCATTTTATACCAGGCTATATTGCTAACAGATAATATTTGAGCCTTGCTTTATCCCTGTAATAGATAACATTAATTTGTACCGTACTATATCTCATACAGTAACCATTACTAGTAATTTGGTTTCGTGATTTTTCCCTTCATATTTCATTTTGTACCGTGCTCTATCCCTGACAAATACCATTAACTCGCTCCTACTGTGATTCATTCCTGACAGATCTATCAGATACCATTTTGTTCCATGCTTTATCCCCAACAAATACCATTTTGTACCGTGTTTATCCCCAGAAGATAATGATTTGTACCGTGCTTTAACATGAACAGATAACATTATTTGTTATCGTGCTATATATATCTCAAGGAGATACCATTATTTTGTATCTTGATTTTCCCTGACAGATTCCATTTTGTACCATGCTTTATCCCTGACATATGCAATTTTGTGTTATGCTTTATTCCTGGCAGATACCATTATTTTATACCTTGCTTTATTTGTGACAGATACTATTTTGTATTGTTACCGAATTATAAGGTTTTATCTTGTTTCTTAAATATACACATATTTTTCTCTATTTTCAAAATTTATTCAGGACAGGGCGATCTATTGCACTGTCGATGTACTATTGCACGGTGCAATAGTCTCCTTGAGGAGTCTATTGCACTGACCCCATAATGACCTTTATCTAAGCCTTTGGATTGGTTGAACTTTTTTTAAGCGCTTCATTGAATTGGAATTTACACACAAAAAACTCGTTTGTAAAAACGTAGATGTGACTCTCGTCTGCCAATTCGTAAACATGGAGCGGTCTGCCAATACCGGGGACGAAGAATTCGAAAGTATTTTAGAAAACCGGGACTCCAAGAATAAAAAAAAAGTAATACAAATGGCCGTTAACGTATTGAGGGAATACTGCACACAAAAAAGTATCCTATTTGAGGAATTTCAACAGAACTCAAAGAACACTCGTGCCTCGTGTCATAGAACACTTGATCATTCTCAGTACCTCAGGACAAATATTCTGGTCTATTGCACCCAACCCATTTAATAACTGTATACTATGTTTTATCTATATACTATGTTTTATCTATATATATGTATATATATATATATACAACGTCTCAGAATGTGACAACTCTATTCTCTACACTGCTCCATCGGACTAAATTGATACAGGGAAGATAACGTAAACTTATAGAAGGGTCTGAAAAATTCCCAACGATGTTAGAACTGTCAAATTTGCGAAGCAAATTTTTGTCGTTCCCTCCGCGGGACTCGAACTCGAACCGCTGTGACATCTATGGCAACACCGCCTGCACTAAGTCCGGCGCCCTAGACCACTCGGCCAGCTAGGCTATATTAGAATATAGCTTTCGCTGGCCGGGTGATTCCTCCTCGTAGGATTAATCCAGAGCTGTAACTTAGTACACGATGTATGGTAGTACGGGACAGTTCATCTAGGTGTTATTATGTAGGATATATATATATATATATATGAACGTCTCAGAATGTGACGACTCTATTCACTACACTGCTCCATCGGATCAAATTGATACAGGGAAGATATGTAAACGATGCAAATTTTTGGTCGTTCCCTCCGCGGGACTCGAACTCGTATCGCTGTGACATCTACGGCAACACCTGCACAAAGTCCAGCGCCTTAGACAACTCGGCCAGCTAGGCTACATAAAAATACAGCTTTCGCTGGCCAGGTCATTCCTCCTGTCATTCACTACATATTCCATTCTGTACTATAGTTTATTCGTTACAGATAACTTTTTTGTATCGTGTATATTCCTAACGGACACATTTGTAGCATAGAATCGTGTTATTTGCAGGGCCATCTAATCAAGTAAACGATCACAACTGTAGACCAAATTTGACTCTGTTCTTTAAAAATCGGGACAGATTTATTCAATTTGATATGTATAATTTTTATATCCCGTAGACATTAACTTGACGGGCGACGCTTACTCTACCGGTGTAACTAATCAATGCTCCAAGTGTATTATGCTGTCCTGGTTTCTTATTCTATTAATGTACCTGTGTGTTTATCTTGATATTTAACTTGTGTCTCCTTGAAACTATGATTCGATTACATTCTTTGACATATTTTTTCCCGTATATGTAATTTATTCATACGTTAAGGTCTTGCTTGATGCTAATACGTAGCACTGGCATTACGAAAGCTTATTCTTTGGCTCTAATAAAAAAATGTCTCCAGAAGCCTTGACTGTAGCGTATGCAAGTCTCGTCATATGACTCAGTGGTTTCATGAGAATGGGCCTTCGTCTACCATGTTAAAATGAGTACAAATCTACACCTCCACGAATTATTTGTTAATTTTACGGTACATCCTATGAGTCAGAAAATGAAAGTTTTATACTGGTACACAAATTACACGGGTTTGATATAAAGTAGCATGAAAAGTTTGTTTTATGTAAGAAAAGGAATTTTGAACTACATTTTTTATACTATAGGCTAAAAACCAGTAATTCCACTTTCCATAGGCTTCTATGCTAATTTCACAATATTCAATGGCTTCTCTGGACTTTACCTTAACTTTAACCTGCAGAGGACTATATATCAGCATGATTCTACATATGTCAGCTCACAATCCTCAGAATGGCATGTGGGGTTAGCAGACTTGCAGTGCAGTACTGGTCACCGGAAGTGAAGGGTCTATAAATAGCATGGGAAATCCCAGTGTTTTCACAAGATAGGGGTATATTTAAAAATCATTATGGAGATTAGGCTTCACATCACAAGAAGCAAAATGCACCTATAAAATGTACAGAAATGTTTTTTCCTTTCAGAAACTGTTTAAATTTTTAAATAAGATGAGAACTTTTTTCACAGCACTATGAGGAACAGGGGTAATTTCTGCGTATGACTATTTTTGCGTACGTTCCAAATGCTCATTGGTTGAATTGGTGGTCTGTAACCTATAACATTAAAATAAAAGTTTCTATGTTCTTTTTAAATAGTAGTAATCGTTTAGCTGCAGTGTGGCTACTACTCCAGTGCGACTATTGAAGCAAAGCCCACCCCGGGATCCACTCGAAGATCGCTAATTTACATTTTCATCCTGCCTCTCCCGATATGAAGTCAATGCATATATTATTCATCAATAACTCATTTTTTCCCTGGAATCCTCGCGGGAAGAGTAAAGATGACAATACTGTAAGAGAGGTAACTCTATTTCATAATGTACATTTATCTCTCAGAATTATGTTTTTTTTCAAAATAGACCATTAAGTGGTAAGTTTATGAGCATATGTGGATACTTCAAAATTCTAAAGATTTACTTCAAAACCTAAAATCCCGTAACTTTTCGAAAATTAGTTCTCCCCAAACTTTTGACTTCTTAACGCTTTACACCACATTACAGAATTTCTTCATAATCTCGTAAAGAATAAAAATTATAAAAATGCTCAATCCTTTAACTTTACATACAGATATATTGATGATGTATTATCCTTCAACAACCATTCTTTTGGAAAATGGTTACAATCAATATATCCACCAGAGCTCGAGATAAACGAAACTACAGAAACAGTCTGTTCTGCATCTTTTTTGGACCTACATCTCGAATTTGACAACAGTGGTCGTTTCAGATTTACGATAAAAGTGACGACTTTATTTTTAATATCATTAAATATTCCTTACATGTGTAGAAATATCCCTTCGTCTCCTGCCTATGGTGTTCATATTTCACAATTGATTCGCTACGCTAGAGCAAGTGCTAACTACAACTCTGATTTCCTCGAACGCCATAAAAATCTGCGTACAGACTCCTGACCTGAATCAGGGGTATGAGGAAATACGTCATAAAAGGTCTCCTACCAAATTCTTTTTAGATATCGGTCCTTGGTTGAAAAATACTCAGTTTCTTCTAAAACAATGAATAATGAATGTTTCTTGTATTGGTCTTTGTGCTGATCTGACCATTGATTTACCGATTATGACGCAATAGCATGCAAATGCTGTTTAATAACCGCTAGTATAATCAGCCTTAATGGAAGAGGGAGGTTTAGCGCTGTAAAACCTAGATTTAACCCACCATTTCGTTTGAAGTGCCTGTACCAATTTAAGTCTGGACCATCGCGGTACCAGCTGCATGCTCCGGTGGTGTTATATCGATTTTGTCAGAATATATTGGAATTGACTTGATTATGAATCGGATTAAAAAAATACGCATCAGAGAATGTTGTTTCCTCACTGCACATCTCTATGGACTTATTAAGTACCATTCTGTGTAAATATCAGGCAATGGGTGGCACATCATATTTCTCAATTTGGTCTTTTTTGCCTTAAATACATTCAACACACCTAGAAAACAACTGAACAGCTATTTAAATTTATCCTGAAGCATCGGTGATGTAGATATTTTTTGACTGCTTATATATGGAAAAAGTTCGGGAAAAATTTCCCTCCATTTTTCCATAGTGCATTTCAATTTTGTTTGTTTGTTTGTTTGTTGGGGTTTAACGTCCGAGCAGCAATATTTCAGCTATATTCAGACGGTGAACATGAAATGGATGATAAAATGAACATGAAATGATGATGAAATGAAAAAAGGGATGGGACACAAGGACAATGGGGTCGACAAATTTTGATTGCCACTGGAAATAGGGAGAGGAGGGTAGGGTCGGGCAATTTAGCCTCATGTGGCCGAGCCCTATAGTTCCTACTCCGGGAGAATACCACAGTAGGGTTCTTTAACGTGCGAGGAACGTGGCATCTTTCCCAACACGGTACACCATTATGGTTTGCGGTCAATTTTCCGTATTATAGCCTGACAACCCCAGCATGTAACACGCAAGGGGTGCCCATTCCACCACCTGGGGCACACATCCCAGTTGCTCTATGGGCAGAGCGCCCTACCCCCCGGCTAGGGTTCTGAGCACTATTTAGTCGCCTTTTACGAGAAGCTTAGCTCTGCTGCAGGCCTATTCTTTTAACACCCGGACCTGCACGGGGCCATAGTGCATTTCAACTAAATTTGACCTATCAGTATCTTAAAAAGGCAAACTTTTCATAACACCACTAAAGTCCCGACAGTTTATCAACACATTAATCAACAAGATCATTCAATCCTCTCCATGAAAGATCGTATTTAAGAAAAAAAATTACCATCCTACGAACGGTTCAGTTCTAAGTAAAAACTATCATAGGGAAAGAGAGGAATACTGGATACGCAGACTAGGTACTGCAATACCTTACGGATGCAATGACAATATCAAAAATATAGGAAACCTTTCAAGCCAATATAACAATAGCATAAATGTGATGAATTTATTTGACAAAAATCCAAGACGGGAAAGGAGTCATGGTCATCGTCAATATACGTCACCTAAGTTGCATGATGTCTCCATAGATGGTCTCCTTCCTTTCATACAAAAACCTCTTGGACTTAATCACAATAGAACCAAACTTTATTGTATACCTCTCACTCTACTACACTCCCTTTACAAAACAAGTCTTGACACTCCTGTTTCTGACCCCATCTCATCATTGTACAGACTTGTTGCCACCATTTTGGATATTGGTTTCCACAGACTCTTTAAACCAGTTTGTGTGAAAAGTCAAGATGAAGAAAAACGATCATTTCTTCCACTACCGTTTGTCAACAAAGGTATAGATGCAATTAATTTGGCTAACATACTCCATCACAAAAACGTAACCAACCAAATTCCCCCATATTTCAAAGATTAATCCATACCAATTATTTCATATTCCTATACTTCACCCATTGCATCCAAAATGTTCAATTATAAAAGGCTATTGCAGAACCTCGAGATTGAGGAATTCAAGGCTAAACCACCTGACTGTTCTTGCATAACCTCTCCATTCAAATATGATCCTTCTAGTCACGTCGTTACGGGAGATTTAACCATTATCGAAAACGAATCTCTGCGTAATATCCTTTCTAAAAGTCCCAAGTACCGTGAACCACGCTCCATAAATTGGAACTATAACTTTAAAGTTCTTATGGATGCCGTCGAGGACTATGCAAGAAAATGGATAAAACGAGAACAAGATGACATTGATTCTCTGTCAGAGTGGTTAAAGGCCGTGAGGTCTTTCATTTTGAAACGAATGAAAGTTTTAAGTAGGTCAATAAGTGCCAATAAGTGTTTTTCAACAAACGGTCGGCATTCCAATGGGAACAAATTGTGCTCCTTTATTTGCTGACCTATTCCTTCACTTTTATGAGGCTGACTTTATAGCTGATCTGATCTGAAAGAAAGAATATCATTTGGCTAGATCCTTCAATCTCAGTTTCTGCTGTATAGATGATGTATTATCTTTAAACAATCCTAATTTCGGGATACTACAGACACTGTGAAGTCAGCCTCATATCTTGACCTACACTTACAAATCGATGGTAAAGAAAAACTATTGACCAAACTTTACGACAAACGTGATGACTTTTCATTCAGAATTGTCAACTTTCCTTTCATCTTTGGCAACATCCCTTCGGCACCTGCGTATTGAGTGTTCATATCACAACTCATACGTTATGTCAGAGCTTGCCGAAACTACGCAGACTTTTTGTATCGCGCTAGAACTCTAACAAATAGGCTTCTGGAACAGGGTTATGTTGCTACAAGATTGAAGTCATCACTACAGAAATTTTATGGTCGTCATCATGAACTCGTGGATCGTTATGGTGTATCCATCTGCACCATGAAAACTGATTTATTCAACGGGTCATAGTTTTCCTTTCCGCGTTTGTCTACCCCGGACTTGACTTTTTATGAGCAACTCGGCGGGTGTTTCTAGAAAAGCAGAGGACGCTTACCCTATCGGTGCACCTGGTCCATGCTCCCAGTTTTTAGTGGAATCCGAGTTGTTCATTTGCTTTTGTTACTTTGTATGTATGATTTTATTTACTTTATGTTCTTTGTTGTGTATGTCTGTTTTCCATGTCTGGTCTTTGTCCCTGGATTACATTCTTTTGATTACCGCTATAAGCTTGGTTCCCTTGATTACTCTTTCAAACACTTCGACAGTAATTTCTTGAGGATATGAGGTATAAATACTTGGTTTATGCAATAAAATGTCCGTGTATTTTTTCTTCATGTGCCACACCTTATACGCATTTTGCCGGACTCTTAGACAGAGAAGTACTTAATAATTTATACCAATAAACTCCCTCGCCACTTAAAGTACAAGTAATGTATAAAGAATATTATTTGTTCCTGAACTGGAGAATTATAATTTTTCAGTGACTTTTGCAGTATTCACATATGCAAATGGCCAGCCCGTGATAAAACAATGATAAAATGAAGTTTTCGTGATTTTTTTCTTAATTATAATATTCCGTTCGTTGAATTTTGCACCCTGTTTCTATTATAATTGCCTGGTTAAAACCTGCTTTTAACCCAGCATCTCTAAGCTCAACCTCGCTTAATGGTTACATTAGTTCCTCTCCGTATAGCCTCTCATATTCGGTTACAGGCCCTATTCAGAACAAATCGACCACCAGGAAAGGGGCTTGGGCCAACTTTGCCGATATTTAGTGCTTATTTTAGGCAATTTAAATACGTCACGAATCGATTATATTTTGCGGATTGGGAAACACCGGAATAGGTGAAATAACATGAAATTTAAAACTATATGATGAACTTCCATTCGACAGTCATACAAAAACAAAGAAATGAAACCACAATTATAAAATCGAAACAAAATCCAATAACCGAAAAAAGGAAAATACATGTAAGCTAGGGTCAGTCTCACACCTAAAAACTCTTCTTTTAACAACGAAAATAGAGAACGACCGTCTAATCAGTTGTTACTTTGTGTACGTTTCCTCTATCAGATTTATTAACAATTTGGGGAACAATAGGGTTATTTTCTTCAGATCATTGAAATTGACCGGCCTGTTTGTGGTCTCCCATGAAATCGTTAGAAAACTCGAAAATGAAAAATGACGAGGAAACTCTCACAGGTATTTAATCACTGCCCGGTGATTAAAATGTTACGTGCATTTTTAATCACCGGTTTAGAATGGGAGAATATAATTTACATTTTTAGTTGATTAAATGATATGATCACGAAAATGTGTTACCTCACTGACATGTAGTTGCAATAGCAAATTGAAGCAGCTGTAACCATCTATGTCATCGGTAGAGGGTAGTGAGGTCAGCAACTCTATTAATTTTTAGCGTTTCTATAAAACCAGTGGTTACCCAGCTAATCATTTAAAATTTCTGGTAAGCATGCAAAAGCAAGAATGAGTCACGTGTCGAACTCTTCCTTCATACAATGTCCGCCAATTTTGGTTACCATTTCATAAGTAATAGTAGAAATATGAATAAAAATGACTGTGTTAAATCAATGAAATACGATTTTAATGACGACTTAAAGTGGATATCTTAAGGCACTCTCTGAATCAATCGTTGAGGTTAACGATTCAAAGCCTTGACACAGAAGGTTTTAATTGAGGGACCAATCAGGAGTTTAGATAGCCTCCGGCGGATGTGTATATCATTCCAGCCAAGTTTGGTTACTCTAGCAGACTTATGGCCAAAAATGTGTTTCTTAATGGTAGAGAAAAGAGTGAATCTTTTGAACAGGCACAGTGATTGGTATACTTAAAACTCTAAATTTTCTGTATTTATTAATTTTACTGTGCTGTATTTTTGCATATCAGGGCAAAAGGGAGAGAACTCCAGTGTAGAATTGAATAATATATGGTACAAGTCTTGCATTGCATATCCCTAAGCGGATGTACGCAAAACATGGAGGGCATAAAATATAGCGCGTTTTCTTTTGTCTCTTTTCAAACTAATGTTTTGTTAAAGGATATGAACAATGAAATATAAAATAGATCAAACATAACACTATGACTACTTTTTGTCAAGAAAATTTAACATTATAACATAAAAATGTTCCTCTGAAAAGGTTGGTTTGATGAGTTCAAAACGAAAAAGGAAAAAGAGAAAATGGCTATTTATAGTTCAAAACCATATTTCTGTCCGATCTTCGGTGACTCACCCTACCTTTTTGCGGGAAATTCATTTTTCACATGTCCTGCGAGTTAATGCGTACTGAAAAAATACGCATAAGAGAATTCGCTGCTGGATACATTTTTTGATAATTCACATTCAATTTATATAGCAATGTCATTTGAACGGACAATTTTGGTAAAACCGAATTCTTAACATAGATTAATTTTGAACTCCTAAAACAACCACTCCAGAGAGATGTCAGTTTGGGTAATCCTAATTCTCTACCTGTTGTGACCTAATTGGACATTAAATCATGCAAGAATCTCGCTGACAACAAGACATAACACGCATTTTAACGTTTTTATATTTAATATTTAGAACTTACTATGCATTTTGTTCTAATGCGGCTGTTTTGTTTTACTCCTTGAAAACAGAAATTCGCAATAGTATTTTGTACTTCTGGCATTTAATGCAGATCTTTTCTTCAAATTTGTCAAATTAATCTAGATGGATAAATGACCAAAAACTTTTTCGAAGTCATTTCTCCTAATCGTCTTTGACAGGGAAAAGTTTTTGTGACATATGAAATAAACAGCTTCGCGGAACTCAGCATGGCGAAATCTGGTCACAGGGGGCAAGGGTGGACACAATACTTTATCTGACACTTAAGCAAAGGAATTTAGAGTTCATTATGGACACAACTGGTTTGGACACAACATAACACAAAATTTGAAATTCAATAAAAATTTTCGAAATTGGACCAAAATTAGATAAAGCCATTGATTTTGGCTTACTTTCAGCATCCGAAATGGCACGAATGCGACATGCTCTAAAATCGGGTGACTCCCGCTAGAATCTTGATTCCCTTGAAATGATTACTCTTTCGTAACCGTGAAGACCCGAATGTTTTCAATCAAAACAACTGGTTACCAGGAAACAGTTTAAACAAATGGCATCGGGGCCCTGATAACGTATTTGACCAATAAAGTCAATTAAAACGAGCCCCTGAGTTGGAACCGGAACTGTGTAATATAACGAACATTTTCTAATTTAACTTATCTCCCATGTATTATATTATCTAATGAGATCTATACTGAATTCGCTCCTTAAAATTCAAACAGTAAGTGATGTTTATTAAAAAACATTGTAAATTACATATATCGTAAATTTGTTACTAGTATATACTACGTCTGTTTTTTTGTCAGTAAAATCGCTCCCGTTGCGACCGAGTTTTCTTTTTCAATATCGAAACATCGTCAACATCATCCCATTAAAAAAAACTGACATGTGTCTGTGTGATATTTTTAAAGAGGTACATTTTAGCGATCTTTGGGTCGCTTATAATTGATCAGAGAACCAGATTAAACAACGAATATTTATATATATTTCGGGGCCCAGCTAATGTATATGTAGTTTTGTGATGAGTGTCTGTGCCACTTACCAGTTCTGATGTTACATGTAGGAATTTCGTGACATCTTACTGAAATGTTTCCAATTATAAAGGCATTGAAATAAATTTCTAAATATTACAGGTCACCGTGGTTTTTGGAGAAATAGCAGTTCTAAAATTCATAAAATCGGGAGTTAATGTCATTTTCCGAATTTAATTCAGACGTCCGTGATATGGTCAATATTTTTACGAATGACTTATGTTATACACCAATAGATCGGAAATGTTCTTTACTTCATTCTTACAACATTAAAACCAAAATAAAAAGAGTTTCATCCGCCTACGAAGACCCTTTTATTGTTTCCCGAACAAAAGAAAAACTAACTTGTGAACTTTTCAACGTAGGTCAATCCCATCATGCTCCTGCCAGCTTTTAGCTAAACCCACTGTTTTTGAGTTATTTGCATAATTCGACCAAAAAAAAATGCAGTCCTATGAAAATCGGATCATCAATTCATTTTTCCCCCTATGTCAACAGTTTGACCTCCCATACTTGAAATGCCAGCTACTAGATGCCTGCCAAATTTATGAGACCAGGATAGGTTTCTGACTAAGATCTATAAGTTCTAAGAGTTCGATATCTGTGTTTATTTTCTACAAAATACATAAATAGAACAGTCTACCCTCAGTGTTCAGGTAGAAATTAAAGTGGTCATTATACAATGTTACACATCATGAACAGGAAAACCCAACAAAACAAATACACACATTTCAGATAAATGTTTATGTTGAGATATAAAACCTAGAGGTCAACCAAAAGCTAGTACTAGATATTTTGTAGCAGTTTATAGATATAGCCCCACTCCATCACTCTTCATCAGTTTCTAATACAGCAAAAGTAAGGCCGAGAAAGAAAAATTTGCTCCCCTAAAAAGCATGAATTATAACTTGTACAAGTTATTTTTAAAGCCAATGAAAAATAAACACCCCTTGTTATTTATAGTATCACAAAGCTAGTTGACAGAACTATATTTGTATAATCATTAAATTTGATTAAATCAGTACAACAAAATGAACCGTTTATTATTATTGTAAATTGGATTTGCTCTTACAATGACCATCAATTTTTTACTACTTCCTCAAAACTAGATATGATTTGAAAGCAACTTTTCAATAATAAGCAAATGCACAATTGCACGGAACCTGTGATTGAATTGATGGTGATGTATACCAAGTTGTAATTAACATTAATGAAAGATTATAAAACCTACAATGTGAATGATATAACATTACATTATGCAAGGGAAAGAAAAAACTCATTTGGTTCAAAATTTTGTTTTTTTAATGAAGCATTATTTTGTCTGTACAATGAAGGTGACGAGAAACAGTGGATTTCTTTATTAATTATAACTCAGTTAATGGCAACAAAAATGTTTTCTTTTTTTAACATTTTAACTGTAGACTCATGTTAGTCTTTATATCCCAATAGACATACCAAATACGGTAATTATTTTCGCAAAAATTACAAATCATTCTTTAATGTAAAACACAAGTATTTTCATATTAAAGAAATGACAAATGAGAGCTACAAAAATTTTCTAGTGTACATCATTACATCACCTCTTGCACAAAATCAAGGCTGCATCAAAATACAGAAAACCAATCTCACAAATCCCACATGTTGCTTTTCTCTGCATCTTCATCCTTCCCATATAATCCTATGATGACAACTGAACACAGAGGAAGCTTACATACTATTTCCACCTTGTTATATATATAAAAAAAATTATGATATACCATCTCTTTGATTTGAAAGAAACACAAAATAAAGACTTTGATGCAGCCTCGCTGTATACATTACTAAATCAAAGATGAACAGTATAAGAAAAACAAAACATACATTATTTAGGACAGGGATAGAAACAGGATGAATATGCCTATCTGTAAAGAGATCTATCACCCATGGGATAACAAACCATAAGGATAGGTTGGCCATGCATATGCACCCATCCATCACTCAAGATATTAGGCCTATTTCTACCCCTGTCTATATCTATCAATGGTGAATGGAATGTTCTGCCTTTTAATGAAGAAACAAAGCAGAATTACAATACTTTCATTATTCTGTTTCTTGACATGTAAACCAGTGCTCTATCCAGGCCAATACAGCACTGTGCAAAATGTTTTGCTTTATATGAATACACTGTGCTATCTAAAATTGAACATATAAATTAAAATGTACTAATCCTCATGTAGCATGGAGTTTAAAAGTTGGATTTTTGGAAAGAACACTGATGTATATGATAGAGCTATAGTTTCAACCATTGATGAGATAAATTCCATGCACTCCCTAATATTCTTTCATAGGAGCATTTTTTTCTGTCTTAGTTATTTACTTCCTCCTCACGAAAAACGATTGAAAATCTGAAATTAAATTATAATTCTGTTTTCCTCTAGTCTCTATTCACTTTAAGATGCTCTTTTCAATGTGTTTGATAACCAATCAAGTCCCTCATAAAGTCCATCACCGCTTGTAGCACATGTGGCCTGGATGTACCATTGTCTGTTCCTTAACTGATGAAGTCCCATTTTGTCAGTGACCTCTGCAGCATTCATAGCATTTGGTAAATCCTGTTAAGAACATATAAAATTAGAAACAAACCAAGGGATGGATTCTGAATACCAAGTTTTTGTATGATTCAGAGCCAAAATACTGAAACCAAATATCTCTCTTTGACCTTTGACACGCTACAAAGCAATAACATAGGACACAATAGACAAGATTTCTTGATAATTTTATTTCATATGTAGAACGCTTTCTGATTGGAAAGAAATTTTGTCCAGCATCTCATATCAACCTTTTAGAATGATTTACTAGTTTAATTTTGATACTAAAATTAAATAATGATGAATGACTATTATATTTTAAGGAGGTAGACCTAGGGTAAGGGACATAACTCTTGTAATCAGTGATACATGTATGTTTGTATCATATTCAATTCAACCAAAGCCTATCAAGCTTTCATGTGAAACAGAATAAAATCAGTCCAAGTTACTTTGATGCTTACACGAGATTGCTGTAAAATGGTAAATGCAAACGTTCCAATGATTTGCGAGAGTTATGTCCCTTATCCTAGGTCTACCTTCTTAAGGTCTATTTAAAACGATCTCAATGCACATGGTGCTATGCAGGTTATTTAATGTGCACCATATGATTAAGGTTATTTCTTCAAAGACCAAAAAAAAAAAAGAAAAGAAAAGAAAAAATATAGATAACATTCCTTTAAAGTTTCAGCTACTATTTAAAATGGTACTTTTTATGCCAGATTAATATAGTGTATTTATGTGAGCTGTGATTCATGGATTTAATTAGTGTTTATGATTAAACAGGGGTTCCAGTAAGTGATGTCGCTGAAGTGCAGGTCAGGGACCCTCAATTTCTGACCCAGAATTTTGATTTTCCTCAAATGGACCACTGATCTGTAACTAGGAAAACATCATGAAGTTCCACTCTTAAGAGTCAATTTTAACCCCCTTTGAAGTCACAGTTTATGGATAAGAAAAGAGAGTATCGGTTAAAGGGAAGCACTAAAAACAATGTAAATGAAAGTTAACCAGCAAAAAAGGAACAGAATTCACTAAGTCTAAACCCTGTATAGACTGCTATGAACCAGGAGCATTTTTTGTTTACATGCATATTCCATCTCCCTTTTGGTTCATAAGGATGACAAATAAACATATACCCAATTTTGACAAATGTTTATCTGAAATATTAAACTCACCTGCTTGTTTGAGAAAACTAATAACACAGCATCTCTAAGTTCATCTTCTTGTAACATTCTGTTTAATTCTTCTCTAGCCTCTCCTATTCTTTCTCGATCATTACTATCTACTACAAATATTAAACCTGTCAAAAAGAAAATAATCATTTAATGTACAGTCTGAAATAAAAACCTAAAAACTTATTGTACACTAATGTACAGTCTGAAATAAAAACCTAAAAACTTATTGTACACTAATGTAAAGTCTGAAATAAAAACCTAAAAACTTATTGTACATTCACTTACCCTAAGCATATTTTTTTTATTGCAGTGTATATTACAGTTTATTGTTCTGCATATGATATTCTTATTGGTAGGGATACATTTTTCATATGTACAGAAGTATAGAAGCAGAATTTTTTTTTCTATTTTGTATTTGTATATCAAAATTGATTTTAATTTTAAGGTTTTTATGGTCTTAACTGGAAAAGCTCTTACTTCTTGATTTCCAACCTAACTACATGTACATGTATGTACATTGTAGGTGCAACATATCTTAAAAAAAAAAACGCAATAACAATGAACAATATTAATAAGTTAAAACTTTAAATTTACAGTATGTCTACCAAAGGTCGCTACACTTATTGTACAGGTACATGTAAATTAGCTGTATGTCTCCCACTTCAAAACAATACCACTACATGTAGTACTTATCGTGTTGGAAAAAATTAGTTTCTACTGCTCAATGATTTAAATTTTTTCATATTTCAATTTGGCCACAAAAGCCCACGTGATACAATTTTTTAATTTAAATATTTCATTTATTACCTTGTGTATTCTGGAAATAATGTCTCCACAATGGTCGAATTTTGTCCTGACCACCAACATCCCATACAGTAAAACTAATATTTTTATATTCTACTGTTTCTACATTAAAACCTGTTAAAAACATGGTCAAAATTATAATTAGATTCTAGCATGTACATGTACTTGCAGATACTTCAGATATTCAAAAAGCATGGCCGCCTCTATTAGCTAGCATGGTTTGTACAAATGCAGTAGTGATGCTTATTACTGTATATAAAATTCTGGGCAGTCCAGTCTGTTTGTGAAATATGTCGGAGCAGAAGTAATTTTCTTTTTGGAAATGTATCCCAGTCTTCACGGTTAACTTTTTTAAACAGAAGCCATTCAGATTTCAAAAGTTACATAAATTGGAAGTCTGAATGATTTTTCAGTGGCCCGAAAAGAATTTGAAATTATATTTTTTTTTAAGTCCTAAATCATCTGAATCTATGTCTAGTAATAAGAATATCCTGTTAAAATGAAATTACTTAACAACAAACGCTCATTCGATTCAGACTATTTAGATATGTCTAAGAACCCAAAAATAAACAGAACACTACAACACCCGAAAATTTTTAGAAGTCCGTCAGGCATCCTAAGAACATAATTATAGGGGCCTGGGCACCTGGCTAAATTCAAAGACTTAGTATCCTTTCAGAAAAGACTCTAGTAGTTTTTCCATTCAAAATTATCAATGACTAGCCTGAATAATAGAGGACTGTATGGGATTCAACTAGCCTGAAACAATTTTTACTGCTCTTGAATGTAATGAATTGTTCTTGGAGTTATTATTCATTACGGCATTCCAAGTGTGAAACAGACAACAAAATCCAGTACAAATACAAGCTTAGACTTGCACTTCAATACATTCATTTCAAATACATGTATAGCACGTTACTTAATTAAATGTAAATCTCTATCATATAATGTACATGTATTTTCTGTGACATGTTTAATACATGTATGTTAGTAAAGTTTTATCTTGTTAATATTTTCCTACCTATAGTGGGTATAGTTGTCACAATTTCTCCTAACTTGAGTTTGTAGAGTATTGTTGTTTTACCAGCTGCATCCAACCCCACCATCAAAATTCTCATCTCTTTCTTACCAAACAAATTTCCTAGCAACTTCTGGAACACATTCCCCATGGTGACACTTTTAAAAAAAATCTGTATCTTTAAATAACCTTTTGAAAAAGAACAAAATCTTTGCAATAATTGTTTTGATTACTGCCTTAAATTTTGTAACACAGTGCTGCTAAAAAGACAAAATCAGTAAGTCATACGCAATGCATATATTAATTTTGCAATAATACATTTGGCAAGGGATAGAGGTATAGAAATCAGAGATGATTTTATAAGGTCAACAAAGAAAGCGGAAATTGGCAAAATTGGATGTAAATATACAGTAAAAAAAAAGAATCATAAGCATTTGAAATAGAGGAAATCTGCTGAAAAACAGAAGCAAATCATCCCTGAAAATATAAAAATTTCATGTACATGTACAGTGTAAATGTATCTATATATACATACAGTCAGCTGATTTCATTTTGTCAAAAATATTTAAGTACTAATAAATACACAAGTACACATACACATTCCCTGTTTTCTCAAGTAAAACATGTAGCTTGAGCCCTGTAACCAACAAGATTTTCCACCAATGAGACGATATCTTATGTTGGAGAAATTTAAGAGAATTCTGTTATCAATGGCAGCCCAATCAAACAAGATGATTTGTTTCTTGACAAACTTGAAAAAATGCCTGGCCAAATAGTACCTTTAGTACAGTACAGAAAGACACATACATGTAGATGTACACTTTGTACCATGACTTCACCATGATAAAAAAAAATTCAACCAATATGGAATCTGAATAACATTTTTATTTTTAAAGACACATTCATAAATCTGTTTTTAAAGCAATATCTTCTACCACTCTGAATGTAACAAAAAATATTTAAATCTGTACAATTGAAGAAAAGTAATTCAGGGTCCATTTTGCCAGTGGTTACCATAACCACAGTGGTAAGTCATGATACAACGTATGTTTCTTTCTGTACTGGACTAGCATCTGCATGGATTTTAACTTTAAAAATGCTCAGATTGCAGGATTTGTGTCTAAAAAGAAGTGAGCAAAAACATCTTGTTTTTTTGCTCACTTCTGCCATTTGTTTTTGACCCGCAGAAGTGTTTGGAATTGATTAAATAGACAAAAATTTCAAAAATAATGTTATCATTCAAACAAAATTAATTAAAACATCTCCTTGACTTCAAAGTCTAGATACATCAGGGTTCTCAAAATTCTGAGGGTCCCAAGAAAAGTGAAGGGTTTTATAATGTAAGTTTGTACTGCCAACTGTAGCAAACTGATTTTTTAGCGTCTTTGCACCATGTACAGATAACACATGTTAATTCACGTTCTTCGAATTTCTCCAACCACAGAAACATTTTCAGCCATTGCATACAGAATATTTTAATTTTATTTGGTGTTTTGGCTGTACCAGAACTAAGTTCTTCCTCTGCGTCCAAAAAAGGACATGACGATGACCTTGTTAAGTACGTTTCAAATATAACCTATATAACTTATTTTAATTACTATTTGTGTTAAATAATTTTGATCTTTAATGGATGCCAACCGACATTTAGTGGCATATAAAAATTACCCTTCACGAAACTCACACATAACTATCTATTTTTGGAAATTTAAATGCAAACATTATACACAATGCCTCTGATATGTGTCTGTCGTCAAATGGACTTCAATTAATTTTAAGCAATACCGGACAGTTACATGTAAGAAGTATTAATCAACGATAAATATTTTTTTACGATTCCCTGATTATCTTAACACCTTATATTTACCGATCTTCAATACCACGACCTAAAGTTGGGTAAATCAACAATCAAACCGACTTACATGTTGAGTAATCATATTACTAGTGCAGATTCTGGCAATTGGATTGAGAATTTTCACAAGTCCCCTGAACTCCCGTTGTTTTTAGGGTTAGGGACTCGGGAGCTCGGGTCCCCAGGAACCCTGTGCATTTTGTTAGGCACAGACTTTCTAATTCTTTAATTGACCCCTGTTGACGTAAGGAGAAAGGGAATTTAAACAGCCCACAATGTACAAACTTATTGATTTTTTTCCTTGTTTTAAATGCAGCCCAAAACCTTTGTTTTTGGGAAAATTTTCCCGTAATTTCAACACAATGGGAAAAATATGGCACAGGGAACAGAAACATGACATATGCCGACTCGGATCTGAAAACTGATACCAAACTGACAAATACATAGTCCCAATATTCATTAGATTTCAACTTGCCAAAAAAAAAAAAAAACATTCCCCATAGGGAAACAAATTATTGGGGCGAGAAATAACCTGTCGAGGAACATTTCACTGGCTTCTTTACCTGGTTTTCAAAAAATTATACCTGACAATTGGGAATTTTCCTCCCTTTGGGAAAAATATTTTGCAACATTTTGGAAAGAGTCTCCAGGGGAAACAGCCAATATATTGCTGCAATAAAAGGTTAACAAAACCACTCAATGGATTTTTGTTAAGAAATAAATATTTAGTTAGCACATTTGGAAGAATTGCTTTGTTCATGAACTGGGAAGATAAATACTTGTGATCTCTCACCAGCAACATTCATTTCGAGTAGATCAACAAACAGGTGGTTAACCGAGATTGGACAGTTGCAAGATGGACATTGACAACAATCAATGGGGTCACAAAACAACTTTCGCCTAACTCGAGAAATTTCTGGGCGGATGCTGTTTCAGCAAATTAGATTTTTTTAATACGATTACAAGTGTCAAACGTCAAATGGAAGATTTTAAGAATAAAATAAAAAAGCGATTATTTTGACCAATCAAGTGATTGGCGAAGATACATAACGGAAATGAAATATTCCTACATGAAATACATTCTAAGAATATAGCAGAAAGTAATGAAACTTACTGTTATCGGCGAAAATCAGCAGAATGCAAAACCGGAAGTTCAAACTTCCGTGTGTATTTGCTTAATTCTAAGCAATAAAACACCGTTTTAATATACTTTTTAACTAAACGTCGTATCCCTTTACCTGTCTGCTATTCACTCTTCCAATGAAAGTGTACAAATGACCAGATACACTTGATTTCTGTAACTAAGAACTGTCAACAACAATGTAAAATGGCGGACGTGGAGAATATTTCGTTGCACATGCCACGTCAATATCCCGCAATAGGGATAGTACAATTGTTCAATGTTAAATACCCATATCACGTGACTTACTTTAAAATCAAAGGACTGAAGCTCTCATACCACAAATTCGCATAAAACAAATTTACTTCTACTTCTATTTCTACTTCTACAATCTCCTGACACACACTGAAGATAATGTCACTTTTCTCTGCGCATGCTATTTACAAATTCCAAACTAAATTAAACTGGTGAATTTAAACATTAACGATAGGAGTGAATTAAAAAAAAAACAAAAAAAAAAAACAAAACAATAAGAGTGAGTTTAAAATTATATGCATGTACATTGGTGGATATTTAATGACTGTAGGTTTAAGTTGTGATGACTGTTTTGAATGGCTCGACTGAGTCACTCATAACAATGTTCATTGGTATGCTGTTCCATAATTTGATGGTTCTTGGGAAGAAAGATTGTTGTCTGACTTGTAACCGACATTGAAGAATTTGGAAGGATAATGAGTGTATGTTTCGGGACTGTTTGCGAGGTGGAACTAACCGGTCTGTTTTAGTGATGGCAACTAGGGAATAATTGATTTTGTATAACATTATTAATCTTGTGTCTGATCTTTTATGAGCTAGGTTTCTCCAATTTAAATGTTGTATCATGTTGGAGACATTAGATGTATTGTGATTGTATTGGAATTATATTTCAATTTATTATGCAGCAAGTGTATGATTTTAATCTGAGACGCTACTGGTACAAAGAAAAGATCGAGAGAACATTACATTTGCCGGGGTGGAATGCCATGTGCCATTTTTGTTCCCATACTCCTAGTTTTCCTAAGTCATTTTGTAATGATTTAAAGTCACCGTTAGATTTAACTGATGGATAGGCTATGGTGTCATCAGCGAATAGAGGTATAGTGGATTTTAGGCCTACTGACATATCATTAATATAAAATAAAAACAGACTGGGTCCCAGTACAGAACCTTGCGGTACCCCTGACTGAACGTCAACATAGCCAGATGTTACACCTTCAAGGACGACTGCTTGAGTACGATTTGATAGGAAGCTATGTATCCATTTATTAATTTTGCCTTGTATACCATAGTTTTTAAGTTTGAGAGTGAGTAAATTGTGACTGACTTTATCAAATGTCTTACAGAAATCCATGATTAATACATCCGTCTGAAAAGAGTTTTCAAGGTTTTTAGTTAAATCATCAATAAATTCTAAAAATTATATTTCACAAGATCTTCGTCGCCGAAAGCCGTGTTGAAGTGGATATAAAATGTTGTTTTCATCTGGATGGTTTATGAAGGCACTAACTATAACATGCTCTAATATTTTGTAGCAAATGCATGTCAAGGATATTTATAATTTTCAGGATTATATTTAGACCCTTTCTTGTAAATTGGAGCGACATGTGCTGTTTTCCAGTCAGAGGGTACTTCACCTGTATTTAATTATTTTTGATATATAAGACAGAGAATTGGTGATATATCAATTGCTAGTTCTTTGAGAACGCGAGGTTTGATCTGATCAGGTGCGCAGGCTTTTGATGGGTTTAGATTCTGTAAGAGCTTAGTTATGTCTGGGACTGTAATTTTAATATCATTCATAACAGGATATGTTTTTTCCATCTGTCATGTAATTTTGATCGCTGAATTAAGATTCTGCAATATTATCTGGTGTTGAGAAGACGGATTGAAATTGGCTATTTAATGCATCAGATTTTTGTTTATCATCTGTAATAAGTTGACCATTTTTCTTAAATGGTCCAACTCCCACCTAATCTGTTTTCTGAAACTTGATATATAACCCGAATTGTTTTCATAGTGGAGAAACCTCCTTGTTCTTGTTTTGGGATGACTATATCTTCTATGTAATGCCAATAAGACTGTCTTAACAGTTTTTCTATGTTATGTTTAGAATTTTTGTATCGCTCTCTTAGGTCATTTCTACCAGATTTTTTCATTTTTTTTTGTATAGGCGGTCTCGTGTTTTCATGTGTTTTTGTAATTCAGGTGTTATCCAGGGAAGTGTATGTTTTTGTAAGCTTTTTTGTGGAATATATATGGCTGTCATCTGACTTAATTATTTTTAAAATTCTTGCCAAAGATCTTCAACTGCTAGTGTGTCAATTTTACTTTTGATGTTACCATATAAATGCTGTATTTCTGTTTTCATGTCTTCCTATTTTGCCTTACTATATATTGGTATATTTCGGGTGCTTGCTTCAGCCTTGATGGTGTGGCATTAAATTCTATAAAGACATGGTCTGATACACCAGGTAATAAATATATCTGTACGAGATACTTGGTTAGGTAGGTTCGTAATCACAAGATCAAGTGTATTTTTTTTTCTAGTAGGTTGATTAATCAGTTGTATTAAGCCAGTATCATCTAATGTATTTCCAAAGTCATAGTGTATTTTGTGATGAGTGGTATTTGGTTTAAGGGTTTTTGTTGCTCCAGTGGTACCAGTTGTAGCATTTTCATTCGGAACTTCTGGTTTTGTCTTTTTGTAAAGGTAAAGAGCAGAAATATGGCGGGAAATCATGGTATTTCAGCTCTTCAATTGTGAGATAATAGGGAACATTTCAAAATATCAATAGAAACAAGATGGCGGATAAACAATACATTCAATGCAAAATTCTCGTACCACCAATAAGCAGGGCTGCATTTTTAATTCGTGTAGCTCTTCGGACGGATCTGTCAAACAGTTGTAAACTTTTATCATCAGCTGTTTTGGGATTATAGAATGCACTGATATATAGAGTTCTGGGTTTAATTTCTAATCTAGCCCAAATAATCTCACATTTATTATCAGGTGATGGGTCGTCTACTTCATCACTTAAGAAGTTATTTTTTCAACATTACACAAAAGTAATACGACGGACGTCTTTAAGTTGTACTGCTTAGAACAGCTGTTTTACAAACAAAGTCAATTTACTCGAATTGTACGACCTACCAAACTTAAAACATTATTCAAAATAACATATATAGCTAAAGAAGCGTCAAGTTAGAATAACAGTCAACAACTATTGGAATATGAAGATCATATATCTGACTGCGCTTATAAAAATCGGCTCTTAATTTCTGTGACGCTTCAAAACTAGTAATTGGCCAAAACCCATATAATTTGGATGTCAGTCAGCGATAACCTAAAAGATGTATAATACGCCGTGGTAGTATTAATTAAGAGGAAACTACATACTCCAAAGTAACCTGAGCTAATTCAACCAACACAATTCAAGTCACTCCGGTATGTCCATTCTATCAAATGGAAAACGGAGATATTTGCCACTTCCTGATAAAGTGTAACGCTTTAGGGAGCAACCGTTTGATTTTTAGTGGGGGAGCGGGCTAGGTTTAAATTTGAAAAAGGCATAATGGTAGCATAAGGTAAAAAGGCAGGGTCCATCTGTTGAAAAACAAATTAGGTATGTATATCGTTGTATCATGAAAAAAAATCAGGACAGACTGGAATCAAAAATAAAAAGTCAAGGTAGTCTTAACACACACACACACACACACACAAATATCCATGACGAAAAATTTGGTCCTTGCCCCGCATAAAAATAGTTGCTCCATTACACTGCTATACCGATATGACCACTGAGTATGCCTGTTTCTAAACTGTGTATACTTAAACTGCTTTGAAGTCTGTGGGAGCAGTAGCGGCAATTGAATTTGGATCTGCAAGTTTCTATTTGATGACCATTGAAACAATTTCGACAAAGTTCCTTATTATCTATAACTGCTAGACGCGTTGGTCTAGTTTTGAATTATCGTCGTGCAGAGCGACGGGTCATGTATTTATCCATAAAACACATAGGGTCTTTATTTTAGATGATAATTAAGGAGGTAGACCTAGGGTAAGGGACATAACTCATGAAGTCAGTGATATGTTTGTATCATATTCAATTTCACCAAAGCCTATCAAGCTTTCATTTGACATAGAATGAAATCGAAGTGACGTTGATGCTTACATGACATTGATTTAAAATGCTGAATACAAACGTTCCAATTATTTTTAAGAGTTGTGTCCCTTACCCTAGGTCTACCTCCTTAATGTCTTTAAAAGATGCTGCACTTATGATCGTTGTCTTCGTTCCAGGGTCATTTGAGTCGAGTATGACACCGAATATCTTCTGCAGTTGTATGGGCTCCCCGGCTTCTAGAATATTCACTCTATTAGAATACATTTACGTAATGTGTCTAAATTCCACGAATCCCTACCATTCTGTCTAGTATCGTTGATTATTATCTCGTGCAGTATAATTTCCTCAGAACTATTGGAATAAGTAATGTTCCGAAAGTATCTGTTGATATTCCTAGTGCTGCTAAACTTCTGATATAAGTCTCTACTTTATCACGGACATTTCGTAGACTATAAAGAGTATTTTCTGCATGGTGTGGGTAGGTCTATTAAAGCACGCATAAGGGTATTAGTGATGTTACGGATTTGTCCATATTCTCCAAGTAATCGAATTGCCTCTTGATAGTTGGCATTGGAGATAGAAAATCCACCAATGGTACGTAATGCTTCATCTGACAATTGTGCCTTCAAACAGCAAAATTTTTGGACTTAGTGAGTGAAGGATTTAGGCGAATGACGGATTCAAAAGAGTCACAAAATGTCTGCAACAGCAAAAATTGCGCATCAAAAGTAGGAAGAGTGCAGGAGTTTTGGCGACTTATGACTACATGAAGGTGACTCAGATGGGTGACAGTGAGTTACAGTAGGTCTTGATTCAGTAAAGAACTCGGACGATGAAGAGGAAAGAAGTTTCCGTGTCCTTTCCGTATAATGGAATCTAAATCATACATGTACTCATCTGAATTTTGAATTTCCTCAGCTAGTCCATCTTCAAATTGTACGTGGGATGGCTTTCACTTAAATAGGATATTCTTTTCTGAAATAGCTTCACAAAGCATTATATTTATTTTAGGCTACGCATATAAGGAAGCGATTATTTAAAAAGGTACATAACATAAAAGTACGGATATGTTCTGCGATTACGACCTCTTCACTACACCAAAATATTAAAGCTAAGGAATATATAAAATGCACAGATTATACAAATTGTACCCTAACTTGCTGAAACGTATGCCCATGATAAAAACTTCTGTAAACGTCTGCGTACATCAGTTATGGGGAGAACAGAAAAAAGGAAAATGATGAACGACATATGAGGTATTAAAAAAAAAAGAAAAACTGGTAGACGTAGCGTACGATGTTGGTGTCATTTTTGGTAACGTCGAAAGCGGCAAAATTTGACGTCTTTTTTGTGTTGCGACGTACATCGTTCTATAATTGTTACATGTGAAAAGAAGTGTGCTTATTTAATTTTTTATATAAAATAACACACACGACATGCTTTATTATTTAACTATCCGATTCGATATTGATTTTTCGTACGTTTTGGTCAATTGAAATGATCAGATTACATCCTGATATGATAAATAGTTCGGCCTCAACCATTCAAAAGTGATTTGAAGGAAATTTGATCCCATGAGAAAAATGTTAGGAATTATGAAAACAAAATTCGTGATGCGCTAAAAAAAACGTAAAACACGCTCATTAAATTAGAAGCTTACAAACCTACAAGCACAAAAGTCAGTAACAACCTCCCCCCCCTGGAAATCATATTGTGAAAGCGTATAAAGTGAATCTTTCCTATTTGGTTTTATATCTCTAATGTAGCTGTATGTTGATGTTTCCGAATACATGTACTCGTTCCGTAATTTTATAAGGTCTGTTGCTAAACATTTCGAGAAAACAAAAACCTTGACAAATCTCCCTCTTTGAGAAAATTTGAGAGCGAAATCTCCCGCTTTTATTTTACGACGAAAAAAAAAAAACTTGCGGTCGTATAATGTTATGGCGCAGTCGTCGTCCGCGTCGTCGTTGTGGTTGACAAATTGTTCTGAAATGTTGATATGATTTTACCAACAACTAAGAAGATTCCTATTTAATTTGAACTTTGCTTCAGAAAAAGGGGCCAAAAAGGGTAAAATACATATTTTATTAAAACCCATCTAGATTGTTTTTTTTTCGATTTTAAATATTCTATTTTTAATGTGTTCTTCATTTAATTCGACTAAACAAATATACAGCAGATTGTATGTGTTTTGGACCTTTTCCAGTTGGGGGGGGGGATGGTGTCAAAGTTGGACAACGCCTAAAAACATCTTCATAACTTTTTTTTGGGTCCGATTTTGATTTTTTTTTTATTTCATTGGATTCTTCATTGGATTCCTCATTAATAACCCTGCCAGCATTTTTCAATCAGATTTCGGATATCTCCTATGGTTTTTGAGTTATAATGGGTCAAAAAGGCCACACCAGAATAAATCATTTTTTGTTTTGTTTTTTTTTCGTCCGACACTCATTTGATAACCTGTATCCTTGACCTCCAAAAAAAAAGAAAAGGAAATGAGTACATTCCATCCGAAAAGATGTTGATGAAGCTGAGAAAAAAATGGAACGTTAAGTACTAAATAAAAAAGAAGTCTATATATAACAGAAAGTACAGAGCAAAAAAAAAACAAACAATAAAAATGTTGTTTAACTTAAATTTTGATTTTCCACAGAAAACTAGTGGAAGTAAACGGATGATGCCAAAAATAGACTGAATGAAAAATCCTTCACAGGTTCATGATATCATCGCTGAAGCAATTGCTGGCACCAAGTTCACCATCCTCAAAATGAGACATGCCGAATTGAAAGGAACTGTCAAATTAAAAAAACACTATGCTGATATTACATATACTGGGTTCTTATGCAAAATTTGCAAACGAAACAAGTTTATTCTAAGTGCGCATAACTGGATGCGACCACGGAGGTTGAACATTGAACAGCTTAGGCAAGTACGGACACACCATTTAAGCATAATAAATGCACACCTCTGAATTTAGATTGTGGTTGTGCGTTTAAGACACCAGATACGGATTTGACAAGAATTGAGACCCCATTTTAGTCCATAAATCCAGCGTCGTTCCCACAAACCACAGACGACAATAGCATAATACTATTATACGACCAATTTTTTTTTGCAGTCGTATAAAAATGGGCGAGCATTTCTATGATTAAGGACACAGTTCAGAATATTTCAAGCTTAAGCTAGCGAACTAATACAAGGTTTGTTCACATCCCGTGCTTCTTGGAATGCGACCAATTCTTCCGAAAGGATTGTGGAAAAAAGCACCAAGAAAACAAAATAAATTAAGCAATTGTGTTTCTAAATGATGTTTAATGGATTAATGGAAGTGGTGCTTTAGTTATCTATCATATTATTCTTTAAAGTTACAAAGTGTTCTATTAATGAATGTTGAATTGCATATTATTTTTTTTTAAAACACAATACTTACTCACCGGCAATGACGAACAAACATAAGATGTATATTGTGTGTAAAAACCATTATAAGGTAAAAATCATTTTTTTTCATCTTGGATTCCTCCGTAACAAAAAGGCCATGCAATTTTTCGTTTCAGGAATATGATAAACACAGGTAATAACGGTACAATGGATTGTGAGAGTACGTAAAATGCCAACATGACACGTATCCGATCAGACAACTCTTGGCATATTAAGTGAAGCCTCAAATTTATTGTTGGTTCACATCACTGAAAATCCAGATATTACAAAAAGGTGTGTGTGTGTGTGTGTGTGTGTGTGAGGGGGCAAACGCTGGAAATACAATTTTGGTCGAATAGAAAGTGAAAAAACGCACTTGTGCAAGTAATAACATGATGATATTCATTGAACTATATCGCTTTCTGAGTATTTTTTTTTTAAATTCAATAACATATGATACCCTTTGAATTTACTAAAATATATGAATATTCCCCCAATTGTTTTATAGAAACGTTTTTGATAAAAAAAAATCTCATACAGTTATACGATTCGCGGATCAATTTGATTTTTTTAAAAATCTGATATGGTACGTTGGCTTTCTTAACTGACAAATTATGTTGCAATCGCAATTAAAAAAATGTACGAACTCCTGTCGTCACGCATCAAAACAAGGAAAACGTTTTCATTACTGAAATGCTTAACTATCAGAAGTATTTTGCCGGGATTGTATCGTCCAAGTCTTATGTAATGATACATAATACGCACCCAAATGTTCAGAAAAATGTTTGCATTATACTGCACTCACAAATAAGGTATTATATATAATTCATCTCTAAACATTTTATTTACTTCTCACTATTTATTAAGATAAATTGTTTGTGGGCTGCAACATTTTAGTTGTAATAAATTGCACCATATTATAAATGATCAATAAGTTGACGTATGCATGGCAGAAGCAGAAGACACAAAACAAAACCACCGAACTGATAAATCTAGGCAGTAGTCAAAAGGAATAACCTAAAAGAAAGTCCGCATTACAAACAGATGGCAATATTAGGGTAAAAATGTTTGAAACCATCGCAATGCATAGTCCTAACTTGAAAATGAAAGGTTGGTTAAACCAGGTTTTATAGCGCGCTTTACCTTCCGATTCGGTAACGGTCCGTTATTTCCGATATAATTCAACACAAATTGGCAGCATGAAATTGCTAGTCAACAAAATCGGTAAAATCAGTTGTCAAAATAGTACAGAAGATATGAACAATAAATAAGAGGAAATAAAAAGAAACATAGATTCGAAGTGAATGTATAACTTTTATGCAGGTGTTTGGTTTTTACGTTTCAATACGAACATGAAAGTGGCTAATTTGAAAAAAGTTTTTTATGTATAGAAACGCGCAATATTTTGCTCTCTATATATAGGATTGATACGTCAAACTTGTCATGTCGATAATGATAAGTAATCTAATGGGACTGATTTATACAGAATGTTGATTACAATACTTTTAACAGGTATGTCTGATGAAAGTATGATTTTTATGGCACACAAAAAATAATTGTACAATTTATCAATGCCACACAGGTGCCCCGTTTAATATGGGTATTATACCGGACATTGCGCCTTTTAATACTCGATTCAACTATCAAACTAATATACAGCTAGCATTCATTTGTTGATCGCAATGATTCCACATACGACCCGGGTTATTTAAGGTTTGTTTCTAACTTGAGGTATAACCAACTTTGTGACACTCCCACTTCATGAACTGCGGCGTACTGTCCCGAAGTTGATTATTCAAGCATTACCTGGTTTAAAAAAACAATCCTAATAATGGGCTTATAATTTGATTTAATTTTCATTTTCAGCCCAAAGTAATGTATTTTGGTCCTTAAACAGAATGTAATACAATTTATCGAGGACTCCGGTTACAAAACCAAGTTAATTCATAGAACATAATCCTCTTTGCCCTAAGCGAATCTACCAATCAGACGGCTTGCTACTATCAAATTAAATTACCAGTCCTATATTACTCTTCCTTACACGAGTTGTTACAGAGTTATGGTTCTTTGGATAGTTATCGTCGATTACACTTAATAAGTGATATTTAAATTTTTAAGAAAAGTGCACGTGAAAATTACATGTTGCACTTGGTTGCCGGATGTCTTCAGATCCATTCCATGCAGGGGCGGATCCAGACACTTTCAAAAAGTGGAGTGCCAGCCGAAGTTCCTCAGAAAAAGGATGTGCTAGGACATTATTTGCCATTTTTGTCAATTTTACACATGAAAAATGACAAATTTTGCAATAAAAAGGGACTGCCTCTTTACATCCCTACTGTCATGTTGGAGTGAAATAGCTAGCCAAGAAAATATAAAACTTCTAATGGTCGTGACTGGGGCTTATATTCTGCATTTATGTTTCAAGCTTTGCTTGTAAAAATGCCAGTTTTCTGTTTGCTTGGGTAATGGTACCTGTTTTCTTTTCGTACATTCAAGTCGGAAATTTATATTATAACCAGTAACATTAAGTCAATGAAAAAAAAAACGACTAACGTCAACTGCATTTTGAAATTACAAATTAGTTTATTTGTGAAATTTAATTGTTCTGGTTTTTAGTCACTCTTCTAGCTTTCGAAATAAATGGGTACACCCAGAGAGCACCAAGTATAGGGCATATCTGTCAAGATGGATGTCATGTGTGTATTATGAACGAATATCATGAGCAAATTAAGTTTTCTCTGAGGAAACAAGGCGTTTGTGACAGTTCCGGTAAGATTAGTGATATTGAGATAAATGCATATTAATGCAAGAATGGGACTATACAGAATTTTTACCGTGAATGTAAAATTTTATTATTGTTACAAATGCTTAGATTAAGAATAATGACTGGTATTCTAAGAGTAGTTAAATTTTGCTCCTTGAATTGTTTATCAATTGCTGTTATAGGCGGAAATCGAAAAGAAAAGCACTGCAATACTCGGCGTTCCTGTACACGCGTTTTCAAATACAATTTGAAAAAAAATGTTTACACTCTTTTCCCTATTAAAATATATTAGTTACGCTTTCTTCGTAAAAATAGCAATGCGCAAAATCTCTTTCTGACATTTTTTTAAAACCTGTAACGATTTTTAAAGAGTCGCACTATTCTATTAAAGTTTCATTGCATGCCAAACGATCACGGACAGGTTAACATAAATCTATATGATTCATCCTTAATTTTTATATATCATTGTCGTACTGTAGGACACAAATTCAGTAATGGTGATGTAATGTGTATTTATGGGTACCCTGGCAACGTAACAACATATGGCGTGGATGAGAAAATTGCGACTGTTGATGGCTGTAATACTTGTAGATGTACACAACATGGGGCTTTTTGTACAAAGAGTGCATGTGCCAACACTGGATTTGGTAGGAAATGACATTAGAATTGATTGTATGCAAGATATAATGAAGAAAGGGTTGCGATATATTTTCCCTCTTTTTCATAGGTCAGAAGTAACTTAAATGGGCAATCTTCATAGCATAGGGTATATCTGGTATTTCGATGCTTTTTATAAGACGTCTACAAGCTCGAAAAATCGAAAAATTCAAACCTAAAACAATCTGCAAAGGAGAAAAACAAATGTATCCATTTATAAATATGACAGAGGATATCAAAGTAATTGATATATTATAGTTCAAACTTCTATACAAGTAATTTGAATTTTTCTTTGATAATCAATAATTAAAAAAATTCAATCGTATACTGTTAAAATCTCTTTCGAGGTGGAAGTACTTTTAGGGCGGTTATGAAACGGATGTCCTCTTGATCGACATCAGATTGTTATAAGACTCAAGAGTCACCTGACTTCCGAGTAAAAAGGAAAACAACTCATCTAGGAAGTAGATGACGTCAACGATATGCATTCTCCAGATGTTTTTTTTTGTTTATTACACTGACATAGCTTCAGACTTGTTGCACATATCATCTTTATTTAGTTAAGATCGATTTTATTACGAAAAAAATATTTTATTTTTTAAAATTAAATACTGTAAAGGTATTCATTTTCGCGGTGGACAGAAAACCGCGATAAATAGTACATGCGAAAATGATTTTAACTCCATACAAAGCTATTATTTTTTTTTATAACCGCGAAAATGTTCCCTTGACAGAATCCGCGAAAATTAGAAACCGCAAAAATTAATTATTCGTTTATAGTATCGACTTTAGTAAGTGTAAATGATAAAAATCATTTTTAATTTTGTTTCAGCAAAGCCTAGTACTGAACCATTATATGGGAACTGTAACGACAACGGAAATTGGTATAATCTCGGTGCTTTATGGGAAGCACGTGATGGCTGTAATACTTGCACATGTGTTGGAATAGGAAACTACCAAGGACCTTTTATTTGTACACAAGGAATTTGTAACACTAAAGGATCTGCAGTAGTAGGATGAATAAAATATAACTCATTTCGACAATAGCTTCAAGCATTTGTTTTTTTTTGTGGAAGAGCAACTAAGATTCACATTTTACATAGACTAAATATCGGCAAATAATACCGAAGTGTCAGCAGTGGGAGAATTCAAATACAGAAAAATCATAGAATATGACCAGAACATGAACACATGACACAAAGCTTAGCGCTGCTGCAGGCCTATTCTTTTGACACCCGGACCTGCACGGGTCCAAAGACCTGTATACACAATGTAGCAAACTGAATAAATCGAATACACATTAAAACTGAAGATAAGGAAAACAAGACGTCACACAAAAAGCTAAAGCACTATCCATTTGAACTCGGAAGTGACAGATGCTGCAGAAGCGTCACCCGTCGTATTGCAAGTAAGTAAAATCCGGTAGTAATCCAGCAACGATAACACGAGTCACAAAGGGGTCCCGTCAAAAGCAATTCACACTAAAGTGTAATCATTTAATTAAACAAAGTATTAGGATGTAAATAAATCACATTATGTTACAAATGTGGAAAACAAACGTCCAAATATTAAAGAAAATATATGAAAAATCCTATAATGTTGTTTTCTTTTATTATGTAGGCATGAATAAAAATAATAAGCCATGATATTTATTCCAATGACAATTTATTATGTAACAAAAATTCCGTTGGGAATTTATTTTATGTGATTCTAATTTTGATGCATCGGTACTTTTATTATGCATTTGGAAACTATATTACATAAAATAGACTTCAATTGGAATTTTTGTTCAATGATGAATTGTCTTTGGAATAAATATTATATTGGAACTTCTATTCGTGACATCGAAATTCGAAATTCTTTAAAAAAATCATATTCTATGTAAAATGTATGAGTGCGAGCACTTTTTATTTCCATGATAATCTAAAATTATTTACTAAAATGCTAATTTTTTTTTGTAATATGACTATCATGTGGGTGATTCCTACTTTTATATTTCAGTCAAAATCTATAAAAAATGTCATATTCTTTCAAAATGTATGAGTGTGAACACTTTTAAATTTAATAATGGTCTAAAATTTCTGTATAAAATGTTTGAATTTTTGAATTTGACAACATAGGTACTCTCTATCATACTGGTGTCAGCAACAACAAAAATTCAGCCTAAATTATTTTGAGTCAGGGGCGTAGAAGGTAAGACAGGCAATATTTTTGTTGGTACTGCATGCCATACATAAAAGTCAGGTCAAAAATTGAAAACAAAATGAAGTTCAAACATAACAAGGTTTCCTGACAGATGAGCGTCGGGACCCAAGATGACAGATTATGACAGAGCTTTTCGTAAAAAAAAAAAAAAACAACTTTAAGCAAAGATCGTGTTAAGAAAACTATGTAAATTTATTTGAATTATTGATAACTGGATTCTCTCTAATGTACTTTTAAAAAAATCCACAATGGTCAGCATAATTTATGTATAAAAGCAGGGAATGTATATTAAATACAAAGTCCCTGATAATACTCGTAACAATAATAGAAATTGCGAAATGATTACGAAACGAAATAGAAATAATTGATAACTGAATTGAAAGAATTCGTATCAATAAGAATAAAAACGAAATAAGATTGAAATAAAAAGAAAAATTTCTACAAAATGTCTAAAAATTTCACCAATTTGACATACATTACATTTTATATAAAACTAATATATTTTAATATCTTGTATTTGTTACAAGTATGGACCCAAGGAACAAATATCCCAATAGTACTTTACAGTAAACTATTTTCCTTTCTTATATACTATCTTCAGAAAATTTATGTCTAACATTGTAATACATCTATCTTTGAATCCCATGTATTGGTAGAAGAAGTATTTATTGACCAATAAAATGTAATATGCAGTAGTTTTATTAGCATAATAATGAAAATTATAAAAGAATGACAAATTTCATTTAATTAAGAACCAATTTCTTTGAATGTACAGTTGGAATGTAAACAAGTTTACGTATTCTTAATTTGTTTGTGTTTGTTAGTTAATGGATAACATTTACATGTAGTCCATGCTTTGAAAGCTCTGATTTGGTCATGCTGATGGACAGAAACTAAAATGCACAGTCTATAAAAAATGAAGACAGGAAAACGTTGACATCTCAGTGCCGTATAAGGAAGAAATGTCTTAATCTTCAACTCCAGTACAACCTAATTCCCATTTGTTTACATTTTATTTTGGTGTACTTAAAAGTGCATTTTTTATTTATTCGTTGTAATGCAGACTAGCTTTCCAGGATATAAGATATGGTTGTTTTGTAATTTAACTGTTACAAAAACAGCTACATGTGTTTTAAGGGATTCAGAGATCACTGCAGAAGAACCCTCTTCACCATTTGTAGAAAAATAAATGTTCACATGTCAATATATCCTTTAATAGTAAAGAAAAAATGATTCAATCGAGAATGAATTGGGAGAAAGGAAGCTGATTATAATATCGAAGTAAATTAAGAAACACATGATGAACTATCAAGCCTTGGGCTTGGTAACATACATTATTGTATATCTCATACACAGCATAATTCTTTCTTCATAGCTTCAAATTGTTTGTAACATCGTCTATAGGACCAAAAAAATCAGCCGCTTGTGTACCCATCTGCATCATGAAAACTGATTTATTCAACGGGTCATATGTTTCCTTTCCTCGTTTGTCTACCCCGGACTTGACTTTTTATGGGCAACTCGGCGGGTGTTTCTAGAAAAGCAGAGGACGCTTACCCTACCGATGCACCTGGTCCATGCTCCCAGTTTTTAGTGGAGTCCGAGTTGCTCATTTGCTTTTGTTACTTTGTATGTATGATTTTTATTACTTCATATTCTTTGTTGTGTATGTCTGATTTCCATGTCTGGTCATTGTCCCTGGATTACATTCTTTTGATTACCGCTATAACCTTGGTTCTCTTGATTACTCCTTCAAAAACAGCCGCAAAATGTCGAATTATTCCCACAACTTTCATATTTTTAACCACTTTATTTACTACGCTTCACATGGATTGGTACTTTTAGAAAGCTCTGCGTCATTCCTATCATAAAATCACGTTATTGACCAATCAGAAGGCAGGGGATACAGTTGTTTCAGTTAAATATAGATCAGGAGTATTTCTTACTTGAAAAAAAAAACAACCACGTCCCCCTTTTTGAAATGATCGTCCCGATAAACCACGTCACTTAAAGGTTGAGGTTTTGCGCTAAAACATATCTTAAGTCTTTGAAAAACTTGTATTTTAAAATATTTTAGCGATTAACTTTATGAATAAGGTGTATTTGATGCCTCTTTAGAAAGTATGTTCACTTCCGGTTTCTTCACAACGAAACGCAAAACGAAAATTACATTTATCTCCCCTTTCCCACGTGACCAGTAAGTGGAACTCTCCTGCCAGTGGCATTCCCACTGAGGAAGACATTGGAACTAATCATTTTAAACGAAGAATTAAGAATCAACTATAATAACATTTTTTCAAGCTTACATGTATCTGGACAAACAATGACCGCTTCAAAACGAAAAGTGTGCAAAAAAGAAGAGTTTTTAATAATATAAAAATATGAAGAAAAAGCAGAAACTGTTATGTTTTGCTATACCTGTTTTAAATCATGTATGAGACTTCTGATCGACAACTACGTACGAAATGGTTTGCTTTCACGTTATTTACACCAGGTGTCCTTCGGTACTTTCAGTGATGATTTTTACATCCGGGCTGTTGTCAATGAAAACAGTGGCAACTAGTCGCTACTTGACCTGGACAGTCGACCGTTTGAAAGATGCGTTGTCGGCGAAGGGAGCAATAGTACGGGGGAAGAAGGCAGACTTGATTGAGAGGTAACTTCGAATTTATGTGACATCTAAATATTTTCTCTTTCCAATGGCAAAATTCTTGGTTTTCACAAATGAAAGACACCCCTTCGATTGTGATCTTCCGAATATTTCCGATGATCGATTATGAAATATTTCCTATTCCCCAACACTAGCAATGGCGTATATATATATATGTCTTTGAGCTGCACTAACAACAATAACCATGAGTGAAAATAATTTCAACAAAACTTTACTTAATAGCAGTTAGAACACACACGTTCTTACAGTCTACTAAATTGAAAAAGGCGATTTGAGCACACATGGGCCCCTGAATCAATGTCTGAATGTTACAATACTTATATGAATGGCTTCTAACACCTCACAAAGTAGCCATTCTTATATTCAAAAGTCACATAAACACTAGACAGCAATTTCCTCTGACATATGTGTTATACAAATTTCATGAAAGTATATGAAATCAAAATAAAATTTAGAACCACTTAGTCCCTTACATACTTAAAAATTTATACTATAACATTATATATTATTTTTTCTCATATTTAAATAGTTTGATACAAATCCATTTATTTAATCCTCATTCTGTAATTTTCTTCCCTTGCATGTAAGGCTTGTTGTCAAAATAATCGTAGATATCTTACACATTCCTCTTTTTTCGTCATAAAACTGAAAGAAACAAGAAACCACAAAGCAAACAAAGTCAAAAATCATGCATTGAAATCATTTGATCAACAAGTGATGCATTTAAAATCTAAAATGTACAAAAATTATGCACACAGATTTCAAACATTTTTATATACTTTGTGTTCATATCAAATCTGTTTGTCTTTTTCTGCATCACCTACAAGTTGCATTAATGCACAAGAAAATGTTTACCTTTTATACCAAGTTTAAGTGTATTGGGTCATTTTATTTATTCAGTATTACAAATTTATACTTAGTACATAGTGTTCTACATCATGCCCATACATGTACATGTATGAATATGTCATGCATGTGCAATGTAAACAATTACATGTATTTATAACATATACAAATGTTGTACATACAACTAGAACTGTATGTAAACAATGAATAATTTTTGCATCACTTTTTGATAAACCATACAAAACGGGTTGACCATTTAACTTGAGGAGGGCTTTTTTTTCTTTTTACTTACAGAATTAGGGCGAGAATTTTTAGCTTTGAGATTTACTGCAACAAAACATCATTCTCTTTAAGTATACATAACATTTTTTTCAAGTCATGTAACATGTAGTAATCCTACAAGTATGAGAGAAAGTCTCTTCCATTTTGTTTTTATCCAAAAATAAAGTAGAAATATTTTTAAACGTTTAAGATACAAAAATTTGTCTAAAATACAAGAACCTGTCCAATTAGGTTAAATGGTCATTCCCTAAATAACATTTGAAGAAAACATTTAAAATCAGAACAAACATAATATACATGTCATCATGTACGTGTATATTAATTAAATGGTAGTTTAACAGTAAATATTGTTTGGATCATTAGAAAAGAAGGGATGTGAAGTCATTGCACTATATATTTTTGTTCATGTTGGTCAAACTTGATATATATATTTATGTATTGTGAAATATTGTTCCTTTTATTGCAATGTCTGGTTATGTATAATGCCCCCCCCCCACCCCCCCACCGTGTGCCCATTTCTATGGACAATAAAGAATCTCTATGAAATTTAATAAACCAAATAAAATTAGAAGGTACAGGGCTTTAGGTGTAAGAAAACTAATTATTGCGCAATCCCAGTCCCATACCTAAAAAATGTCCTATTTGAACAAAATAGTACCATATAAAAATACATATTCAAAAAATTAATGAAGTCAAGACACTGAACTGGATATCAATTTAGGTAAATATATATGGAACATTTTAAGGTCTAATATTTCTCATTACATTGGGATCACTGCCTCTCCTTCCCGCACCCATGTGCACTTTAAAAGGCTTATAGTAGTGAGTACATGTGTGTGTAGTATATTTGGTACTCGTGACTCTACCCATTCTTTATATAATTTAGCAGTCCCTAAAATGCAAGGAATCACACTACATTTTGTATACTACAAGGAGTTGGGATAATAAAACACTGTGATATTTATGGAATTTGTTCACATTACCAAAATATTTCAACTTCCTTGTACACAATGTTCATGACTTCATAATCCCTCTATTATCTAATGTTGTTTTCCCCAAGTTTGATAACCATACGGACAGTTCAGATAACATGTTTCTCAAGAAAATACCTTCAACATACAGTTTCAAATACAAACTAGTGTATCGGTAACATATCTAACCTAATAACGAAGGTAAGTAATCCGACGAGTCGAAAGGTTGTTTACAAACAACGTCAAACTGAGACGGGTTCCAAAGGCCCTTTGTCTTGGGATCTGTCCGTTTAATTGCTATCCTCCACTTCAAAACTATATCAGGTCGTTTAAAGGGGAATCTGTGGCCACCAGAATTAGTGCAGGCGGGCACACAGCAATACTGGGGCATTTTATTCACTGGAATAATTGTGTTTACCGCATCTCCACTGGCCACAGCTTTCTAAAGAGTACCCGAGGCGTTCCGAAGCAAATAACTGAAAGTACCGAAGCGCCACCTACCGAGGTAAAAATACATGGGCGAAATCCATTTAACTGTGGTACATGTATCTATAGATGCATTCTTGTGATTTTAATTACTTTTGGAGGAACTAATTTATAAATTTGAAAAGGATAAATAATTCATTTGTCAGATTGGTGGAAGGTATTATCAAATATGAAAGTAAATACAGTAAAAAGTGAATCTGTGTTATTTGGAAATTGATGATATTCATGTATTGGAAGTTAGTGATATTGTGATAATGTCGTACGGAATGCGAATCAGATTTTTATTAGTGTATTTTATATATGTATATGATATATAGATTTTTTGCATATTATTTTTTTGTTTTACTCTGCTTAATTTGAAAAATTATATTTTGCCTCAGAATATGATGCTCATGTGCTTCTTGTAGTCCAAAGTGAACGATGTTGTTAAACCACAGGATGTTTATCTTTATCTTCCTGGAGATTCTTGTCGTATAGGAAATCAATATCCCGGTCTGTCAACGGCTGTGAGCATTTAAGCTTGTTGCCTTTTCTCTGTGTTTTTTTTTAAAGTATTTTCTGTTTTGCAACAATGTCATCACGGGTCAATTCGAATGCATCATTGTGTTTTGCCCCCTCTCCGAGAAATATGTAACCATATTTCATACGTTTTAGATTCCTGTCTACATTGCTGATTATTGATCTCAGCGAAATGGGTTCATATTCATCCCATCCTTGTTTCGGAACGTGACTACAAAATTTGCTAAAAGCGGATCAGGTTCATCAGGCCTGATAGTGTGCAGCTCACGATGTTCATTTTTTTACTTTCAGGAATTTAGTGACCATAGCAATATCTCGAACAGTTTTTTTTTGCAAAGGGTTTTATTTTGCTGGCCATTTATGTAATCTTTCATGTCTTCTTCGGTCAAATTTAGAAATTCATTGTTGAATTCTGGGGGATAGGTTCATTTCATTGTTTTCAGGAACAATATCTTGATTGTCTTCATTTTGAATTTTAATATCTGAGTTTGTTGTCTGATTATAGTGATTTTATGCTTCTGCATGTGCTTGATTTTGCCATTCTTGGCTGGGTATGAGGGTGTGTACGAAAGGTGACTCATGGTTTGGCTGGAAGAGAAGCATATTAAGCTGAATGAGCGTATCATTAGGTTGCTCCTCCGTGTCCTCAAGATCATGTACGGGCGACCAGTCCAAGTTAAATTGTGACACAGGCTCCGTTTTTGTGTCGGACGTCTGCAGTAGAATGGGGAATGAGAGGAATACCCAGCATAGGGTTACAAAATAACACCTGTTATTTATACATCACATAAAAACAATTCATGATTTCAATATTCAAACTATTTATAATGAGGAGAAATATTACATGCAGAAAACGTACAAAATGTGTGACTGATTTTCTTAGCGCCATCGACACGGAGGCCGCCATTATTGTTTACAGTTTCCAAGGCAAAAAGTAGTTCCTACGTGGGCGGATGTTATTCTAAAAATAACTGCCCGATATCGATTTATAATAACGTAATATTGATGTATAGTACTATATAGTCCTTGTTCAAATATATATTTATTGGTTTTAAAGATTATAAAGTGTTTAATCAAATAAGTCTGTATTTAAGTAAAATTACAATTTTGGTACACCTAATCCACATATTTATTGAAGGTTTTCAATTGCTGGTTAGAATATGGTATATAAACGACTTTGGGTCGCTTTACACTGCAACAAAGTGGACAACGTTTATCCATAACGTTGTACTATTCAGAATTTTACAAAAGGTAAGATATATGGAGTATAAAAATATCTGAAGGTACACGTATTGAATCTTAGCCTATTTTGTACATGCTTACTTAAGGATTTAGAATGGATAATTAAATCTAAGGTAAGTTCCTGACGAATGTCCCATCAGCTATCAAAGAAATAAATTATACGTTGATGTAACAAGTTAAACAAAATATGATATCTCTAATTTAACTCATTAGATGAAATATTGATGGTACGTATACTATATACTGAATATTACATGTCAAAATCTGTATCGCATGCGGTATCAACCCGAGACTCCTATGTCACCCAAAGGACCACCGGCCCGCGGGGTGATATAGGTCGAGGGTTGATACCACATGCGATACAGATTTTGACATGTCATGATCAGTACATCATATATTTTAACTATACTTCAAGTGTGTTCTGCGCAGGGGTGCGATAAAGGATATAGGTCTATGGGTGTGATATAGGGTATTCGACATAGGTCTAGGGTGTAATATAGGGTATGCGATATCGGTCTAGGGTGTAATATAGGGTATGCGATATCGGTCTAGGGGTGTGATATAGGATATGTGATAAACTTCTAGGGGTGTGAGCTAGGGTATGCGATATAGGTCTATGAGTGTGATATAGGTAATGCGATATAGGTCAATGGGCGTGATGTATGGTATGCGATATAGGTCTACGGTGTGATATTGGGTATGCGATATGGGGCTAATAACTTATAATTATGTCTGGTTTCACGTAATGAACCACAGGCAGTCCTTCGTATCTCACCCTGCTTATGTACCTTTCCTGAGTGCCATCCAAAAACATGCACATCAAAACTATTGTATGACACACAAAAGTAGGCTTATCCAGATGTGGCCAAGATTTTATTCAAACGTGAAATGAAGGAATGACCCTGGATCAGAACTGTCATCATCGTAATCAGTGGCGGATTTAGAGGGAGGGTACAGAGGGTTCGCAACCCTCCTTTGTAATGGACAACTTGTCATTTTCATGTGTGAAATTGACAAAAAAAAAATGAAAAATAATGTCCTAGCACCCCTTTTTTTGAGGAAAACCGGCTTGCACCCTTGCTTTCAAAGTGTATGTATCCGTCCCTGGTAATATAGAGGGGGGAAGGGAGATCGATTGACCGTGCATGACAGGAATTAATGAACAAGACTTGTTAAACTAATGCACTAGCTATAAAGTTTTGATACATAATTTCCTAAAGAAATTTTGAATGTCTTGATCCACCAAAATGGCACTTGTGCCTGCAGACGACTGACCAGACAGAAAAACGCGGGGCTTTCACCTATTCTTCGAATGGTTGACCAATTAACATTCCGCTTCCTTATTTGGCCGTAACTACCGTATATAAACAAATTCTGAAACAACACTTTGTATGTACTTTAAACATCAAAATGAAAATGATTAAATATGATTTTTTACTTCATAAATCCCTTTATGTCCAAGGACATGTATTGATTCATTCTCAAGTTAATTGTAAACCGTCTTTAAAAAGACTGTCGTGAATATATTAAATATTTTCAGGACCGATATAAACCTTTGAAAGCGAATTCTACTCATTGTTGAACGTAGGCTGTGGTCTTTGGATAGGCTGAGGTCTTTGGATAGGCTGTGGTCTTTGGATAGGCTGTGGTCTTTGGCTAGGCTGTGGTCTTTGCATCGCTTTGCCAGAATTTATTTCTAGATGCGAATTAGTGAAATGTATTATAACACAGGGAAGTTATCTACAAGGATAATGAGAAAATACACATTTACAACGAAAAAATTGAAATAGCCAAAATAGCACGTAAAAAGAAACGAAAGGAAATAATCAACCTGAACTTCACTAAAAACTGGGAGCATGGTACGTGTGCATCGGAAGGGTAAGCGTCCTACACTTTTTAATATACCCGCCAAGTTGCTTGATTGATTGATTAAAATTTACAGGAGAAATGATGGGAGGAAAATCCGAAGTTGGGATTCTTCATCAAACAATGGGTTCTAATCTCTGGCCTCTGTAGCCGACTACGTCTTTTTTTCACTAATAGAGATAATCGACCCCTAATTTCACCCCTACGTTACAAAATGCTTGAATTTTTAATCGACAACATATTTTTCCAGTGTGGTGGACGTGTTTCTCAACAAACGGTCGGCATTCCAATGGGAACAAATTATGCTTCTTTACTTGCTGACCTATTCCTTCACTCTTATGAGGCTGACTTTATAGCTGATCTGATCAGAAAGAAAGAATATCGTTTGGCTAGATCCTTCAATCTCAGTTTCCGCTATATAGATGACGTATTATCTTTAATCAATCCTAATTTCGGGGATTTGATACATCGCATCTACCCAAAAGAACTTGAGATAAAGGATACTGCAGACACTGTGAAATCAGCCTCATATCGTGACCTACACTTAAAAATCGATGGTAATGGAAAGCTATTGACCAAACTTTACGACAAACGTGATGACTTTTCATTTAGAATTGTCAACTTTCCTTTCATCTGTGGCAACATCCCTTCAGCACCTGCATATGGAGTGTTCATATCACAACTCATACGTTATGCTAGAGCTTGCCGAAACTACGCAGACTTTTTGTATCGCGCTAGAACTGTAACAAATAGGCTTCTGGAACAAGGTTATGTTGCTACAAGATTGAAGTCATCACTACAGACGTTTTATTGTCGTCATCATGAACTCGTTATGGTGTATCCATCAGCTCCATGAAAACTGATTTATACAACGGGTCAGTTTTCCTATCCTCGTTTGTCTAACCCGGACTTGACTTTTTATGAGTAACTCGGCGGGTGTTTCCAGAAAAGCAGTGGACGCTTACCCTACCGGTACACCTGATCCATGCTCCCAGTTTTTAGTGGAATCCGAGTTGCTAATTTACTTTTGTTACTTTGTATGTTTGCTTTTAGTTACTTTATGTTCTTTGTTGTGTATGTCTGTTTTCCATGTTTGATCTTTGTCCCTGGATTACATTCTTTTGATTACCGCTATAATCTTGGTTCACTTGATTACTCTTTGTCATTTTTTAGTAATACAATACATTGAATCTTGCATATGTTGGTGCAGATGAATATGTTCTCGAAGGGATCTGAAATTTTATTTTAAGTGAAAATAATACATTTTTTTTCAGCAGCAGCCGGAGTTATTTGAAAATCTACGTTGTTAAGTAATGGGAGGAATATTGAATCACAATATATTTTTTGCCAATAGCCGAGGAAAATAATTTTTTGTTCACATTTTGAATAAATTAAAAAAATCTCAGTTCTCTCCCCTCAGTATTAAAATGGTCGCTACCTTAGTACTTGACGTTACTACTCCAAATTCAGCTCACTGGAATTGTAGTGGTTTGTTATTTATAATGCTGGTAGTTTTGATGGCATTGTAATTGTTTCATATGTTCTTAGACAGCTTTTAGTAACTACGGGCGTTGTTTAAGTTGATATCTCATTTGTCTGTGTGGTTTATATTGAGGTAAACCATGAAGAGAATTGGATGTTTTATGGAATAAATTTTATTAATGTATTTGTTGTTTCAGTTCATTTTTGGCCTTACATTAAAAGGGGATAGTTAAGGCCTTATAAAACTATTTTGACCCATTAGCAAATTTAATGCACCTATCCACAGTCAGGAGATGTTTGTCATTAATGTGGTTTGTGTCGTTCAATTACTTTTTAGTTTAATTTTTCCAGCTTCCAGTTACCGTGAATTTTATTAATTTGTGGTCGAGGCCTTTCAGAGCTTTTTTTTGTGAAAACATTAGTATGTATTGACCATGACCAGAAATAATTTTTTTTTGTCGAAATTAAAATACCATTCCTTTCTTGTTATTTTTTTGCAGGGTATTTAAAATGAATATGATTATGCAATAGAGGGCACTATTTCAAGCATTTTTTTACTTCGTATTAGACAAAATCCCCAATTTACCCATTTGAAACCTTTCAATCAATACTTTACATTTTAGTTTATAAAAGGTAAAGTTGCTGGATGCTCAGAATCAAATTCATAATAATTTCACTTTTGCATCAGCTTCACTTTGAGGATTTAATGTCAGAAGTTATTTAAACGATCTAGTGACTGAAAATGTAAGTTTGAATTACTTCCCTTATCCCAGATATTCTAACAGAAATCACATTTATTTCTCATAAACAAATTTTGGATAAATCATCACACTCAATGTTTGATAACTATTGATTGTTCACCTTCCATATTAATCATTGCAATTTGATGAAAGTCGAGAAAAAGGTCAATTTACAGGGTTACTTATAATTTCAATGTTACCAATCATTGTAGAAATAACAACTGCCCAGAAACATCATTGCTATTACAAACATTAGAACAAAATCAATAGAGAATGCATTATCCTGGTAACAGTCAGAGCATCTAATTGTAAAATAGCAGTCAGATAAGAGCTTTACTTCAATGAAATAGCTTGGAAAAGTCAGTAATTAGAATATAGCCAGCTAAAAGGTAAGTAATCTACAGCATATACTATTTTGTTTCAAAGCAATTTGACTACAAATTTGCCTTTTCTATTGACATATTGGCTGCTTCAGCTATATATTTATTGGCATATAAGAAGGCCGACCTTAAAGACATAACAACTAGATCGATTTAGTCAAATAGTTAGGTCTAAAGTTGGCTGCAGTGAAAACAAATGTGCAAATTTAGTATGTATGGTCTTCTGTTAATAGTTAACTTACTGAAACCCATTAAATAGAACCGTCACGTCATATCTTAACTTAAACATCTCCACTCCTAGACCTAGACTAACATGTCTCATCAACAACTATAATTTTGAAACAAATATTGTTTTTTTTTGACGACTTGTTTTTAAATGCCTAATATGCATAAGGAACGCAAGCTGATCTTTTCTCCACAAATGTGATACACGTAGATTAAGGTATTCATGTTTTTGTATATGCATTATAAATGACTGTTTAAACCCTATATCGTTTATCCTATATACCCTATATCACACCCCTGGACTTATATTGCATACTCTACGTCACACCCCTAGACCTATATTGCATAACCTATATCACAGCCCTAGACCTATATCGCGTACCCTATATCATACCCATGGACATATATCCCACCCCTTTTCGGAACAAAGTTGAAGTATAGAGAAAAAGATATATTATATATTTAGAATAAAATATACCTTTGTATGTGAATGCATTATGAGAGATTGTTTAAACCCTATATCGTTAACCCTAAGTTTAAATCGACATGGTTCAACTTAAATGCTAGTTAATCAAGTGTATTGTTTATGCCCATTCTACTAGAAATATTTTAGAACAATTTACGAACTTCGTTTGTAAACAAATCGTCCCGTAGAAACCAACATGGCGGATATTAGTATGGGATTTTCCCGTAAGGATTTGTTAAGCATGATTTAAGCTAATAAGCGACTTGTTGGTACTAACACGTCATACATATATGCGAACTATCTTCATATTAAATAAAAAAGAGACAACTCCAGCGGTAAGTCCCGACGGTTTAAAAAGTAGAGCTTCAATTCGAAAATGTGTTGTATGTGACGTCGAGTATAAGTATTGGGAAAAGAAGTATAAATATTTGAAAAAAAAACATAGGTTTCAATGCTATTGCATTCTGATAATAGTCTTGAATTGAGGGTTTCCAGAAGATCTTCCGAATTTTTTAGGATACACATTGAATTAATACAACTACTCGAGTAACAAGTAAAGTTGTTTTCACAATCAAGATCACTTCTTGGTAGGTGGTAAATTTCTGATTCCTAAAGTCGGCGTGTATAAAACTTCTCACAAAAACACACACAAATACGCACAGTCGTAATACGCAAGTATCGACAAGGTATTCTTCCCCCATCACCCAAAGAGTATCACAGTATAAACCTAGTATGTATAAAATATCACGATGTCTGAAATTTAATTGTATGATTTTTTAAGTCATCTTTCGATAACATAATCGATCGGAAAAATATAAAATATAAAAAAAAATTAAGGGCATTATCCAGGTAGCCTACGATCTCAGCTTAATGGTGGGATCAAGTTCATTAGTATGTAACATACGGCTACTTAGATATATGCAAATCAATTCCTTAATTTATTGGAAAGCCAGCATTCACATATTTCATTGTAACAACCACTTATGTATTTTGTGCTTAGTAAATATAAGTCATTTGCTGTTTTCTGTTTGGTGTAATCACATTTGTTGCTTTGAAAAGAAGCAGTGCACGTACATAATAGACAATAGGAACGAGGTTTCAGTTACGTCCTATATATATAAAGATGCTTTGAAATATAAAGGCTCAGAATCGTTCTGTCGGAATTGAAGTTTTTCGGAAATGACGCAAGGAGTAAGGAAGTGACTGCGTTAACTAGTAACGCAGACGCACAGCGTGTTACAGAAAGTAACAGCCCCGTCCCTCATACGCAAAGCAGAAAAGCTTATTAAGTAGCAGTCTTTATAAAAATTAGACAGAAGGTAATTTATGCGTGTCAAAAACTCACTAAATCAAATTTGATTTCCTGTTCAGAAACGATTACTGGTCACATAAGTTTTTTCATTTGGTTATTGCGCTTTTGAGAAAAAAAATTAAATCAATTGTACATGCAATTGGCACTTTGTATGGTTCTTGACTTGGTTTCATGTGGTTGATTTTAGTGGGAGATAAATGCATGATTTTCTAAAAAGTGCAGATCTGAATGCAGAAATGATTATCTTTATGTGAACGTAAAGCATATTAGAAAGAAAAAAAGCATCTTATGTCTGGTGGGTTTTTCTCCACCATGAATCACTTTACCATTAGTAATATCTGAATTTTATATGGACTGGTACTTATGTAGTGGGTTTAAGACCAGATCGCTTAAGACATCTTGTCTCTTCGTTTTCCTTTGATTGTGTTAACGACAGATTTACACTTGCAAGTTATTCATATTTACACGTAAACATTATGTGTGAGAAATATCGACTATCAATAAACTAGAACCATTAATCGGCTGTACAGTTACAAACATGGCTAATATTAGAAAAACAAATCAATGAGGAATACATTTTACCATCGATTAAAACATCTTATAGCGATCGATGGTTGCTAACTTAAACGAAATCATGCTTTTCACATTTCTTCTTTACATACAAATTAATGAAAACTAGCCAAATTAAAGGTAAGAAAACAATACCTTTCAGTATATTTTGATTATTCGATTTTTTGATTATTTACTTTTGTTACTTTGTATGTATGATTTTAGTTACTCTATGTTCTTTGTTGTGTATGTCTGTTTACCGTGTCTGGTCTTTGTCCCTGGATTATATTCTTTTGATTACCGCTATAACCTTGGATCCCCTGATTACTCTTTTGATTTTGTGCCCAGTTAAAACTTATGATACTTTTACTCCTTCAGCTTACTCAATCCATTTAACATTGATGCATTCTATGTTCAACGGTAAACGGTCTTTCAGAGGACTGGCGTGAATATATTTATCAATTATGGACTTTTAACGACTCAATGTGTCATATATGAACCAGTGAAAATTATATTGACCGAGAATGAAGTCCGAGTTCAATATATTCAACCGGTTCCATATATAACATATTGACTGAGAACAAGTCTGTACTTTATATAATACATATGTTCAAAGTGCATGTCATTTTTACCTTAAAAACAAAAAACAAAGGTTTTTTTTTAATTTTGGCGGGAAAATTGGTCTCCATGGCAACATCGAATTTTGAATCGACTCTACACCTTTAAACTTAGACTCGGTATGTCAAAAATTTTCTAATAAACCAAATTTTATTCAAATCGGTCGCCATGACATAGGGCGTCATTTCGATTCCGTTTTTGTTGTTGTTGCGCTATCTTATTATTTAGCATATCAAACTCTACCACTGTACTAAATTTCAAGTTTTCAGTCACCTACGTTTTCGATATATCGGTACGGTTTGCATCCGTATTTGTTCTTGGAAACATAGCGTCAATATACGTATAAAAAAGGAACATGGCTTTAGATACCCTGAATATCGTGACCTTGATAACCAATGGACATAGAAGAATATCACACCAAACATAATATTATATATTATCAGTACCGATATAAGCTTTTGTAGAAGCAAGGAAAGAAACACGAAAGGTAAATGCATGATTCTATTTGTAACAAAAAATGTAAAAACATTTAGAACAAGTTTTGTTAATGCGTTCTTTCTTTTATAGGAAAATGCTGAAAACATTTTCAGCACACAATTTTATCCACTTTATCGAACCACAAAGACTGGAATTTGATGAAGGCGTGAACTATATAATTGGTGGGAACTCCACAGGCAAGTCAGCCATATTTGAACTTATTCGCCGATGCCTGTCTAACGACATAAACACGACAACATCCTCTTTCAACACCGAGACCGGTTTACCCTATGTACTGTGCAAGTTCGAAATTCCTCCTGATGACGAACACAAACTAACCTCAGATCACCCAACCACGTTATCTATGAAGAATATCTATGCTGGGCTATTTATTGAAAAGAAAAATAATGACGATATACATCACGATGAACAAAATGGTAAATTGTTTTACACTTACAAGATTCTCGTACTAGAATATTCAAAGGAATGTATGCGAGTTCTTATAGTCCGATGTGAGGGAAAGATTGGCTGCCACGTGGACGAATTACAATTGGCTAAATACTACACTTGTGATGCTGGATCGTATACAGATTTTCTTCAAGAAAAATATACTGATGTTGAGAAAGATAAAAAGAACATTAATTGCTTGTTCGAATTCATTACAAAACATAAGGATGAAAGTGCTGTTGAAGATGAGGTCAACTTTATATTTAATCATTTGAGTTTACAGTATGTCGGCGTTTTAGGCATGCGTTCGATAGGGCCGCTTCAATGGTCGAGAAGTAAACTTAACATGCACAGTAAAAGAGAAGAAAATTACACATCAGCATCCAAGAGAGCTGAAATTATTTCTGAGCTCATTAACGATGACAAAATAAACCAAACACTCTACAATTCGTACCACAAGGCTGTCGTATCGCCATATGTCTTCAGGAAGAGTGGTGATGAACTACTGTTTTCCAACCAGGAGCAAACACATGCGAAGGAAAAGTCGATTCTTAAATGTCCTGAAGGGGTCGTAGAAGCACAACAAGTGGCTCTTTTGCTATCCTATATGAACTATCGGACGCTTACGCTGGAGGAACCAGATAGAGGCATGCATCCTCAAATGATAGTAAAACTTAGAGATTGGATTTTCAAAAAAGTGAAAGGTAGAACTGTTCTTGTTATATCTCATAATCCGGCAGTAATTGATCACTTAACCATCGACCGAACATTCATAACGGCAAGGAATTTTTACAAATATCAAATATCACATACAGTAAAAAAATTTCCTACGGGATACAAAAAATACGGTAGAGTGGATGAGATGAAAAACTTTCTATTCTCAGATAGGATTTTATTCGTTGATGGTTTCACTGACAAAATAATCATCGAAGCAATCTTTGACGTTATAATTAACGATATTGCTTTTCAAGAGATGCACTTAGAGTGCGCCAACTATATACATATTTCTTTACAAATTGATGAGCCATTTCGCAAGTTTCTCTCAAGCATACATGTTGCTGAACTAGTTGAAGGTCACGGGTGTGCAGGCAAGAAAAAAAGATTTTGTAAGGAACTTGGTAAAGCAAGTTATAGGCTTGCTGATGGTGACGAAGTCAAAGACGCAGAGTATAAGAACTGTGAGGACGACGTAAAAATGTTCACAGAGAAATGCGCAGAAGATGAATTGTTTGTATGGAAAAAAGGGGCCCTCGAGAAAGTTATAAATACAGTTGCTGATAAACTTGATTCAAAGTTAAAAAAAAGTATGGGTATTCCAATAAAATCTGTAGAATATAAACAGTGGAAAAAGACCTTAGTTGACAAAGAGGACGAAGACGTTAAAAGTGTGGCCACTCATTTAATAATAGAGGATGAAACCATTCGTTTCCTGTATTTCCTCAAGAAAATGCACTCGATATCAAAACAACAATCAGGGGGTGTAGAAACGGAAAATTAATGATGACAACAAATAATTTAATGACTTAAATCAGTTAACTCTATAAATAAATGCGAAAAAATTGATGAATTTGTGAATTAACCAATGAAGGAGGAAGAAAGGACAGACATATCTCAAAATATGAATGATTTATGATTTGATGAAAAGAGAATTACGGGAAATGAAATTTGCTAGTTTGAACAAAAGGAAAACTCTCTTGATTTACCACTGAGAGTAGTCTGGATGTTCTAACACTGAGTATTCCTTTGAAGCACTATGCAGTTATACTGGTATATAAAAAAAAAACATTATTTTTTTTTTAATTTCTCTATTGACCAGAATGTTCTAAAAAGTAGCATACACATTTATAAGTCAAAAATCAAAGTAAATGTTGTGCATTTGAACTTTTTCAAGTCTGATTGATAATTGATTTTTGGTGTTTAACGTTTTAGGTCTTTGTATCACTATACCTAAGAAACGAACTGAAAAGAAATAGAAGCATTTTACATTAATAGTGGGAACAAGTTCCAAGGTGTCTTATAGGTTGGGATTTATTTTAGAATAAAACTATGTGTTGGCAGTGTGCATGGGCAATACATGTTTACATCATATTCCTCTCCCTCTGTCAAATAAAGTTGTTTTAGAATGAATTGTTTTCAACTTTGACAACATTATTATTAGACTATTTAAGACATATGTATGGAAGCGTTTAGTTAAACAAAAAGTAATAGTCATTTAATATATTTGTTCATAGAATTACCGACTTAGTTAAATTCAGCATGAGTAAATAGACCATACTAATGAAAAGAATCTAGTGCAACCCCATTTAGATGGTAAAGTTTTGCGGGTTCATAGGGACGGACTTTGACCCTTAAATTTGTGGGAGGCGGGTGCTGTTCTTGAAATCTGAAATTTTCATTTATTTAATCTCCAAAATATTTCTGCATCGCTTTGCCAGACTTTAATTTTTACTAATTTCCCTTTGTCTATTTTTAATACAGGCCTTATATAAATTGTATTATGTACATCCTCACATGTATTTATGCTTGAAAATAGATGTTTGTGCCTTATCTGTGAGAACGTTTTAATTTATTTCATTTTTCATTATTCATAAGCACTCTGTTATATTTTATTAATTGTTAAAATGTTTATTTGAATAAATTTTAACCTATTGGTCAATTATGGTCCACAACTTCTCGTGTATATTTATTTTTCATAATTCTAATACCATTCTTCCTGTGTGCATTAACACGCTGTACGCGGTACAATATAAATGTTTCCGTAATTCAGAAAACGAAAACAAAAAATCAAAAAAATGTATGGAAAAGAAAAGAATCCGCGGTGGTACGAAGGTGCTATGTTACCATTTTGAAAGAGCAAGCAAGGGAACCAAAATTCTAGCCGAAATCAAATGAATGCAGTTTAGAGACGAAGACCAGACAAGAAAAACAGACACACAACAATAAAATAACCAAAATACTACATACAGAGAAACAAATGCAAATGAGCAACTCGGACTCCAATAATAACTGGGAGCATGGACCAGGTGCACCAGTAGTGTAAGCCGAGGAAAGGAAAATTATGACACGTTAAACAAATCAGTTGTAATGGTGCAGATGGATACACTGTCACGATCCTTGAGTTCATGATGACGACCATACTACTTTTGTAATGATGACTTCAATCTTGTAGCAACATAACACTGTTCAAGAAGCCTAATTGTAAGAAGTCTAGCGCAATACAAAAAGTCTGCGTAGCAAGCAGTACGGCAAGCTCTGGCACAACGTATGATAATAACCTTGCTACACTAGAAAACTATTTTTTCTGAAACCTGACAGAATTGATAGAAACAGTTTACTTAATAAACCCTGCTACACTAGAAAACTATTTTTCTGAAACCTGAAGGAATTGATAGAAACAGTTTACTTAGATGCAATGACAATTTACCAAGATAGAAACTTGTCCTAGAAAATTGGGTTATTCGATACAATGCCAATGCCGATGACTTTTTATAAAAGACTCGGGAAAAGGCGAAGTTTTGTTTTATCTATTTAGTTTATCCATTATCTGTGACTATAACAGAATATAAGTGCGCCAATCTAGTGGTGGATAATACAATTAAAAGAAGAAGAATACGAATTCACCATAGTATATTCAAATAACTAAATCTTATTTTAGTTAGAATATCATGTATGTATGAAATGATGTTTCCGTAACTGTAGTTTCATAACATTAGGATGGTATTGAATAAAAACAAAATGCTTAAAATAATGTATTCCCAAGTATTTCCTTCACTAAGGTCGCAGTACATGGTTTGTTCATATTCCGTGCTTCTTGGAAAGGACTTGATCAATTTCTCCGCAAAGGATTGGGGAAAAAAAACAAATTAATTATATTTCGAAATAATGTTATTAATGTTAATAATGGCTATCATATTCTTCTTTAAAGTTACAAAGTGTTCTATTACCAAATGTTAAATTACATATTAGTTTTTTTTTCTTTTAAAACAAATCTTGATTCCTTTGTAACACAATACTACCTCACTATCAATGACCACCAAACATAAGATGTTTATACAGTATTGTGTGTATTAACAACTTAAAGGAAAAAATATATCAATTTCACTCGAATTTAGTTAAATTCTACTTTTTTTTTCTAAAACATTTACTCGGATTCCTCCGTAACAATTGCGCCTAACAGTTATGCTTAAACACAGGTCAATGTACTACAATGTATGAGTTGTAAGACGTATCCAATCAGACAACCGTTGGCCTATTAAGTTAAGCCTCTGATGATTTATTGTTGGTTTATATCACTGGAAATTCATAGATTACAAAAAGGTGTTTATGTGTATGAAAGGAAGGGGGATAAACCCGATCAAGAAATAAGTGAGAAAAGCACTTGCGACAATAAGAACATGATAATATTCTTTTAACTATATCGCTTTCTGGGTATTTTTCAAATTGAGTAACATATAACATTTGACCGTTGAATCCACTCATGAATGTTTCCCAAATTTTGTCATAGAAACAAGCTCGAAAAGTCGAACATGAAAACAATATTCACAGGAGTAAAACAAATAGAACAGTTTATAAATAGTTGACGACTCGAAATGACAAAGAGTAATTCCTTCATCAAGTAGTTCGCCAATAAATATAATCAGTTATCAACCTCTACAAGTTATGATGCCTGTACATCTTCATCAAGACATACTGTTATATGTTGTTGAGTTTTGACATAAGATAATGCGGGCTTTTTGGAATTATTCCTCAGCTCTGCCGTCTGAAACATTGAGCCCCTTGGAGGTCGGTGTATCAAAAAATAGATCCGTAGCAGCGCAAAGCTTGTGGTAAAAGGCGACTTAATAGTGCTCAGAACCCACGCTTGGGGACTAGGACGCTCTGCCCACAGAACAACTGGGTTGTGTGGCCCTGGTGGTGGAATGGGGTACCCCTGGCGTGTTCCATACTGGGGTTGTCAAGCTGTAGTTCGGAAAACCTGACCGCAAACCGAGTTGTGCACCGTGTTGGGAAAGATGCCACGTTCATCTTATGTTAAAGAACAATGCTGTGGTATTCGGTAGGAGTATGAACCTTTGCGCTACGCCACAGAAGGCTAAATTGCCCAACGCTTCCCATTCCTCCCTTTTAATAGTGGCAATTAAAATTTGTCGACCCTATTATTCTGGTATCCCATCCCTTTTTTCATGTCATCATCATCATCATTATTCCATGTTCATTTTATCATCCATTTCATGTTCATCGCGTGAATATTGCTGAAATATTGCTGCTCGGGCGTTATACCCCAATAATCAATCAATCTATAATATTGATGCCATATTTATCGTCCGGAAACAACGATCTGTGATTTGTTATGTCCAACAAAACATGCGAGATACCATCTACAAACCATTCGATGCACAATATACATTAACACTTCAGTCAAATATAATATTCTGACTATTGGTCCAGTTTCCAACGTGTAATTTCAACAAAACTGTCTTACTAACTGAAACGGAAACAACACAGGCCACACTTAAAATAATGTTCGTTTCCCTTTTCCCGACCTAGCTCCTGGCTTACATTAGGTAGGTAGAGAAAATCCCCCCCATTTCATATAATTCTGTAAAAAAAACAAGAAAAAAGAAAAAAGAAGAGAAAAATCTGCTTTGAAAATTAAAAAAAAACCAACTTCTTGTTAGAGAATGTCAATAAATTTATTTGGGTGGGGTCAATTATTATGGGTATATAGGGTAGGGGAAAACATACAGAATTTTGATTTTGGTGTCCTCTAGGAAGTAGATTAATTGTGAATCTAATGGCTTCAAGTGTTTATGTTCTTTATCACTGACATTGTTCCAAATTCGTCACTTAGAACTTGAATTTTCATATCATCCTAATTTGGTAAATCTTTATTTCAAAACCTTTAATTTTATATTATGACGAAGGTGAACAGTTTATCAACATTTTAATCAACAAGATCATTTAATCCTCTCTATGAAAGTTCGCATTCTTGAAAACATTTACCATCCAACGAACAGTCCCGTCATAAATAAAAACTATCGTAGTGAAAGGGAGGAATACTGGATACGCAGACTAGGTACTTCAATACCTTACGGGTGCAATGACAACAACAAAAGTATAGGAAATCTTTCAAACCAATATGATAATAGCATAAATGTGATGATTTTATTTGACAAAAATCCAAGACGGAAAAGGAGTCATGGCAATCGCCACTATACGTCACCTAAGATGCATGATGTTCCCATAAATGGTCTACTTCCTTGCATACAAAAACCTCTCGAACTTCATCACATTCGAACTTAACTATATTCTATATCTGTTACTTTACTACACCACTTTACAAAACAAGTCTTGACACTCCAGACACTGAACCTACCTCATCATTATACATATATATCATTTTGGATATTAGTTTCCAGAGACTCTTTAAACCAGTTTACGTAAAAGGACAAAATGAAGAAAACTGATCATTTTTGCCACTACCTTTGTCAACAAAGGTATAGATGCAATTGATTTGGCTAATATCCTCCATCACAAAAACGTTATCAAAAACATTCCCCCTATATTTTAAGGACAAATCAATACCGATTATTTCATATTCCCATACTTCACCTATTGCATCCAAAATTTTCAATTATGAAAGGGTATTGCAGAATCTCGAGATTGATTATTTTTCTGGTCATAGGTATATTGAACCCAGTTGATAATACAACCATAAATGCTTACTTGGGGGACGTATGAATTATATATGTATACTATTACGTATATGAGATAAAAAATAATTTTGAAATTTTATTTCAGTAAAACCTAGTACTGAACCACTGTGTGGGAACTATAATTACAACTGAAACTGTTATAATCCGGGAATTAAGGGATGCACTCGATGGCAGCAATACTTGCACATGTGTTGGGATAGGAAATTATGAAGGACCTTTTATTTGTACACAAGGACTTTATAACACTAAAGGATCTGCTGTAGTATGATGAATAAAATATGACATAATTTTAAATAAATAAATATTGCTTTAAGCAACCTGTTTGGTGTAGTAATATAAAACTCTATTAAATTAAAAAAAAAAGAACCAACACTTTTGATTGAATATTCATCTCATGGACACACATTTTCTTACATACTTGTGAAGTCGCCAATGTTTTTTTTGATATTTTAAAACATACTAAATGACGAGGAAGGACTTTTATATTTTTCTGTCTATTTGAAATAAACTAAATGACCGTGGTTATCAGGTTAGTTATTGTGTGCACCACGGGATTAAGGTTATTTCGTAATAGACAGAACAAAACAAAAATCAGTCATACGTAGTGATTGAGGGTATTTCGTTGCAGGTACTTGAAATAGCGTGACAACTAGTTCACGCTCCCAGTTTTAGGGGGAAAGCACGGGTTGTTTCTTTGTAACTGTTATTTCGGTTACCCCACGTTCTTTGTTGTGTGTGTCTGTTTTTCCTGTATATTCTTTATCCTTGGCATATATTCATTTGATTTTCGTGCGAATCTTGATTCCTTTGATTACTCTTTGTAACAATTGTTCAAGAAAGAGCGTTGTCAATAAGAATTTATTGAACAGAATGCACGTCATATATTGGCAATTGTTTTTGAAAACACAGAAAATTTATCAATTTTGACAAATGATGGTATAAAATGATACCGTTGCAAGAAAGTAAATATTCAATTAAAATTCCGTGATTTTACAAATCGGAGAGCCTGAATCGCTAACCTGGCAAATCATGTCCTATTAACTAAGTAAGTAAAGGTATCATGTTTTGTTAACATGTTTATGCAAAGATTTGCTGAAAAAGAGCATATATTGATGAATGCCGTAAGTTCAACTGAGGATCTAAGGCACTGTAAAATGCGACGTATCATTTCGAAAAATTCGGCATTAGTCCGTTTTCTGATGGTGAACAGTATTACCCCATCACAATAAGCTAAATTCAAGGGTTTTTTGGTTTATTTCAAAAAACAATTTCTTTTCTCGTAGGTACTATTTTTAGTTAGAACGACAATTTTTTTTTCACTGATCAAATATTCAAACTGTCAATTAGCTAAGATACCCTAAGAAACAACATACCACCTTTCATTGATTTCTATATTGTATTTTCTGAAAAGAAGATTTTTGTAATAACATCAAAACAGCAAAAAAAAAAAACTTCCAAAAGGCCACAACGCCGACATCGGTCTTCTGATTGTCACCAAAATTTGACCACAAATATATCACATCATGCTGAACACTTGTATACGATGTCAGATTTCATCGCTAAACCTAACGGTTTTAGAGATATATGAGAAAAGCTGCTGTCTGAAATCCTATATTCTATATTTAGTCACGACGGCTATATTGTTTGACGGATCAAAAATCCAAACGGTCATTTTGTGCAGGATATCATAAGAAACAATCATGCTGAGTTTTTCCAAATCATTCAGTAGTTTTTGAGAAGATGTTTGAAAAAAATTGTTAACGACAACGCCTACGAGGACAGACGCCAAGTGATTGCAAAAGCTCACTTGGCCTTCTACGCCCCGTGCAGGTCCGGATGTTAAAAGAATAGGCCTGCAGCAGCGCTAAGCTTGTCGTAAAAGGCGACTAAATAGTGCTCAGAAACCTAGCCGAGGGCTAGGCGTACTGCCCACAGAAGAACTGGGATGTGTGCCCCAGGTGGTGGAATAGGGTACCCCTGGCGTGGTATATGCTGGAGTTGTCAGGCTATAATACGGGAAACCTGACCGCAAACCATAGTGGTGCACCGTGTTGGGAAAGATACCACGTTGCACGTTAAACACTGCTGTGGTATTCGATTTGAGTAGAAACCTTTGCGCTCCGCCACAGGAGGTCAAATTGCCCGGCCTTACCCATCCCTCCCTTTTTCTAGTGGCAATCAAAATTTGTTGACCCTATTATCCTTGTGTCCCATCCCGTTTTTTTCATTTCATCATCATTTCATGTTCATTTTATCACCCATTTCATGTTTATCATCTGAATATAGCTGAAATATTGCTGCTCGGACGTTAAACCCCAAAAATCAATTAATCAATCATGGCCTTCTACCAGGTGAGCTATAAATGAAAACTCTGCAGCCTAAATGGTGACTAAAATAGTGCCCGATATGCATTTAAGGTTCCCGAGAGACCGTTTTAGTGTGAATTAGCAATACAGAAAAAATACATTTTTTGTTAACAATAAAAATCTCACATACTTAGACGATTCGCAAATCAATTTGATATTTAATCGTTTTTGGGAAAATTATGTATTGCAATCGTATGTAACTTTAAGTATAGTTTGATTAAGATTTAAAAAAAATAAAGCTATGGTTTTATATAATTATGCAGTTTCTAGGTTGAGCATAGTATAGCAAAATATTCACATGTAGAATTACATATTTTAAATATATTTGAATGATTAAATTTCAAAAGTAAAAAGCTTTTTGATCATTTTGTAAAGTGACTTTTAATTCATCAACGTTTTTTGAAGTTATAAGAAATGTTATATTTTTAAAGTTTAGTACCGAATGCTAATATTGCTAAACAGGTTAACGGAACTGTCATTTATCATCAGAGTAATTTATTTACACTACCAACATTTTTGTTCAGAAAATGATCGTAAATCAACAAACACTGGCGTCAGAAAAAAGAATGAATTCTGCGTTGAAATCGTAAATCCTGCGTTAAGTGTCTGACAGGTTAATTTAATAATATATAATAGCATGACATTTGGCCATATAGCTGAATGAATGATCGAACAAATAAACGACGATTTCGACGAAGGAAGTTTCACACGCATTTTTCTTTAAATGTCACATGATAGTAGCCTGATTTTTGCTCATTTGGTCAAATTTGTACTCATTTCGGGTGGGTATTTATTAAATGTAAATAAAAAAATCACAAAAATATACTTGTAAATATTCGATAGAAATGGGGCTTGTTCACACTTAAACCAACACAATAATTTTTAATGTTTTCTGTATGATGGATATGCACATGGATTCTCCCACAACATTTAGAATGAAGACACGATATATGGGTAAGATTATATTTCATTTTATTTATTTACTTTTTCTTTCATAATTTTTATTTTGCATATCCATGGCCACATTAATCACCAAATACAAAGATTAATCATGCATTTCGATATTTCAATAATTTTGGGTTTGAGTGCTTCTTCAATACTATCTTTTGATCTCGGACTTTTACTTTATTTGGGTTTAATGCTGCTGATGAGAGGTGACTCGTTGAAATAAGTATACAACATAACGGAATTGATAATACTGATACCATTTTATATTGATCAGTTGATATTTTGATAGTTTGAATATTTTCATTAAATCTGTCATTTTTTTTTATATATTTAACAGGTGTAGTGCACATTAAGTACAGACCCTCAGAGACTAATAATAGTAAAAAGAAAGCCCACATTCACCTACGTTGATAACAATAAGGCAGAAATACACATACTTCCCTTCCATGTTCGTGAAATATCGGGATATGTATCTCAGTGTCTGTCCAAAGTCATTTGTGGTGACTTGACAAATGTTACAATATCCAAAACTACCTCAAAATAGAATATGAGTAACAGATATATGAAAAATAGCCACATTTAAAAGGTAAAAGAAAATTAAATACAAATGAAACCTTATTAAACACAGGAAGTGATGCCCAAATTTTCGCCTTTACCCGTAGAAGAGCATGGCTGCCGTTACTAAAATAGAACCTAGGTGTCAGATTAAATTTTATTTGAAAAATATTTTAAACCGTTAGGTTTAGCCAAAGTTTTATATAAAAATTATTCAGCATGATTAGATCCACCTGTGTTCAAATATGCGGTTTTATCTTCTGAGCCATGTTGGGGTTATTTTCGTTTGTTGACGTTTTGTTCCCTATTTCTGATGTGCAGGTCCGGGTGTTTAAAGAATAGGCCTGCAGCAGCGCTAAGCTTGTCGTAAAAGGCGACTAAATAGTGCTCAAAACCCTAGCTGGGGGCTAGGGCGCTCTGCCCACAGAGCAACTGGGATGTGTGCCCAGGTAGTGGAATGGGGTACCCCTGGCGTGTTACATGCTGGGGTTGTCAGGCTATAATACGGAAAACCTGACCGCAAACCATAGTGGTGCACCGTGTTGGGAAAGATGCCACGTTCCTTAAAGAACCCTGCTGTGGTATTCGATAGGAGTAGGAACCTTTGCGCTCCGCCACAGGAGGCTAAATTGCCCGACCTTACCCATCCCCCCTTTTTTCCAGTGGCAATCAAAATTTGTCGACCCTATTGTCCTTGTGTCCCATCCCTTTTTTTTTTCATTTCATGTTCATTTTATCATCCATTTCATGTTCATCGCCTGAATATAGCTGCAATATTGCTGCTCGGACGTTAAACCCCAACAAACAAACAAACAAACATCAAAAATCTTCTCATCGGACATTGCCATACAAATTAGAACCAAACTTGCTATGAAACTGTTGAGCCATGTAGAAGTTATTGCCATTTTGAGACATTTTACGGCTTTTTTTTCAATGATATTACTGACAAAATATCCTCCTCTGACATTACTAAACCAATTAAAACTTGATATGAAACCAAAACCATAGCCACCTTTAATTAAATAAGAACAAAGGGGTCAGACAGCATTTTGTACGCATATATCTCAAAAACTAAGATTTGTCAAATTCTGGTTGAAGTAAAAGTGTTAAGCATGACGAGGTCTATATGTGATCAAATTGTCATGTAAATCTGTTTCGCCATGTTGAAGTTATTGCCCTTCTTCGACATCTCCTGCACAAACAGATCAACTCTTAAAATTATAACTTTAATATATTTTTCTCTTATGAAACTACTGAACTAAATTCAATGACAACTGATACGATTGTTCTTAAGGTCTGCGCGTTTGCATTTTGTATTCAAAAAACCGTATACTTAGGTTTATAAACAAGATAGCGTTACGAGGCGAAAGGGAGGGGAAAATATTTAAAAGATGGATGCTCACGAAAGATCCTTTGACTGCACTTAATCAAATGAAATATGGTTTGTGGCGCATATGAACAATTTTCATAAAACAAATACTTGTAGTAACAAAGGTAAAACACTGATAAATTATTAAAACTCATACGTTCAAAGCAATTACATTGTAATTCTATATTTTACAATCGGACATGAAACACAAATTAAGGTAATTTAAAGCTACGGTGTAAAAACTAATTTTTCTTTTTTTGGAAAATAGTACTACAAAATAATACAATCAAAACTCTTGTAACATGAATTTAGATTTTTCCATTGTTCCTTTTCCCAAATAAATATGACAGGAAGAACAATTCTTAAAAGACATTTTTATGATATTGCATAAAAGGTCACCTGTTCCCGTAGAAATTGAAAAACAGCCATGCAATATTCAACGACATCAGCATAAATATTGCACAAGGAAAAACTCCTTCTCTAACGAAAATAACTACTCGCGGAACAGAGCACGAGTAACCCGTGCCCATATTTTTCTCATTGGTTAATTATCGATTAATGGGTGTGGTCAATTCAATTCATGTCACAAATCATTTACAGCAACGCCTTCCTTGTTATCCAAAAACAATTCAAAGTCTATGTAAATAACTCGTAAGACCGTGCTATAAAGATAACATATACAATTTAAAGATTGAATTGACAGGTTTGTTTCGATTATATTATCTTAGTTGCACATATTATATATGTATTTTTAATTGCAACGTAGTTTAATAAACAACCTTCCAAAAACCAACATTAACTAAGGTAGGAATTTCTGCTTTGTTTACGCTTTAAAATACCAATTACGGCTTTACATTAAACACTCCTATATATCAGTTTCAGAAGGTTGTTTTTAAATAGAAGTAAAGAAACTGATTATACTTACGCAAATGAACAAACAAAGGACTACTAGCAGTTAACTGACATACCAGCTCCAGACCATATGAAAAAGGTTATGTTCTAACCGTATGTAATCTCAATTCCAATTTTTCCCATGCAGGATTGAGAAACACGCTACTTCATAAGTCATACAATATGGACACAACCCATGTAATACCGAAAACTGCTGTTAGTTGACCCTATAAGCGAGTCAATATTAATATACAAAATGTTATCTTCAACGACTTGACAACAATATCATAATTATATTCCCTATGCATTACCCCATTTAACGATTTAGTGAACTTCTTTGATGAGCATTGTGCTTTCCGTGCTTCTAGAAAAGCAGAGGACGCTTACCCTACCGGTGCACCTGGTCCATGCTCCCAGTGTTTAGTGGAGTCCGAGTTGTTCATTTACTTTTGTTACTTTGTATGTATGATTGTAGTTACTTAATGTTCTATGTTGTGTTTGTCTGTTTTCCATGTCTGGTCTTTGTCCCTGGATTACATTCTTTTGATTACCGCTATAACCTTGGTTCCCTTGATTACTCTTTGTGAAGAATATTTCTATAAAATACTTGGTGGGAGATTTCGGCACGTATTAATCTTTTACAATAGAAACAAGAACAGATATGGTGAAATGTAAAAAAAAAACGCAATATCGTTCAACCTTTATAAAAATAGTAATTACTTACAGAGATCAACAAAAAGGCCTTGATTTATTGTGCACACACCGTGAAATAAGCTCCGACAGGCCCCGACAACAAAAGTAGTAAAATCAACAGTAAGAGAACGATGACACTTCTTTAAAATAAACTAAAAAGTCAAAGTACATTCGTATTTGAGAATATGTTCCTTGTATCGGTTGAAAAAAATTTGAATGTCTTTACAAGCTTGTGATATCGAAAACCTTTATGTAGAAATTTCTGGGTTATATAAAGATTTCTTTCGTTAAAATCCGAAAAATTGTTACAAATTCGAACAAATCGATCCATTTGTGATATGTAAACAGCGCGTGATACTAACTATACTCGGCGTCACATAAATAAGATACTGTAAAAATTTGAATAAAAATATTTTCTACGACTTATTGACACCTACCGTCGTTTAAATTGTCTTAAATGACTTGATCATTCGTTTAGCCAAACGGTTTCTCCCTAAACATTGAATGGTTAAATTCCGGTGAGATTTTAATTCTTGGTCCCAATATTTACATTGTCAAAGAGTAATCAAGGGAACCAAGGTTATAGCGGTAATCAGAAGAATGTAATCCAGGGACAAAGACCACACATGGAAAACAGACATACACAACAAAGAACATATAGTAACTAAAATCATACATACAAAGTAACAAAAGCAAATGAGCAACTCGGACTCCACTAACAAATGGGAGCATGGACCAGGTGCACCGGTAGGGTGAGCGTCCTCTGCTTTTCTAGAAACACCCGCCAAGCTGCTCATAAAAAGTCAAGTTCCGGGTAGACAAACGACGAAAGGAAAACTATGACTCGTTGAATAAATCAGTTTTCATGGTGCAGATGGATACACCATAACGATCCACGAGTTCATGATGACGACCATAAAACTTCTGTAGTGATCACATCAATCTTGTAGCAACATAACCCTGTTCCAGAAGCCTATTTATTAGAGTTCTGGCGCGATACAAAAAGTCCGCGTAGTTTCGGCAAGCCCTGGCACAACGTATGAATTGTGAAATGAACACTCCATATGCAGGTGCTGAGGGACCATGTTTACAGTGATTGGGTTGCTTGGAGATGTTGTTTACGTTTAAATGGTTTGTCCAAAAACCGAAGAACCCAGAATGTATTTCGGCGTTAGTTCGGATATCTCGGATTTATTTTACGCGAACAACGTACAATACCGAGAAGTTGATCAAGCAGACGATTGTCACCGGAGTTCGACGGAACTTACAAACTTCGTTTGTATACAAATCGTCCCGTAGAAACCAACATGATGGATATTAGTATGTGATTTTTTACGCACGAGTTAAGCCAATAAGCGAAGCGACTTGTTGGTACTAACACGTCATGCATATATGCGAACTATCTTCAGATTAAATAAAAGAGAGACAACTCTAGCGGTAAGTTCCGACGGTTTAAAAAGTAGAGCGTCAATTCAAAAATGTGCTGTATGTGACGTCGAGTATAGGGGATGTCACCATCTAAAAACGGATAGTTGACAATGCGGAATCAACAAATTATCCCTTTTATCGTACATTTTAGTAACAAGTTTATCATTATTGATATTTATACTTAGATCAAAAAACAGACGTTCTTTATAATCAATATTTGCATTATTCATATAAAGTTCTGCAGAATATAGATCTTTATTATAAACACTGAAGTCGTCGTTGTTATGAGCTAAAATATCGTTCAGATGTCTGAAGGTATGTCAGGATAACGTATAAAATCAAGCGATGTGAATTAAGTTTTATTTACAATATTGTGCCAGTCTTACACTCAGGTCCTTGGTTCATGCATATTTTCCCATGTCCAGGTATTTTTTTGGTAAAACCTTACTCTAATCGAAATTTGATTTTAGAAATCTTAATTTGAGATTCTTTATTAAATCGCGAGCCCTGAAGTTTGGCTTCCCAAGCTGACTTCTTATAAGTGTCTTCCTTGACAGGTGCCACTTGCAACGCAGAACATGTTTGGCCCACCAAGAGCACCGGACGTCAATCCCGATATTTTTGTGAGCAGGTATACTGTAAACTGTGTATATTTATTTTTTTTTGTTAAATGTTTTGTTTTTCTTGTCTTCAGTTTTTATGTGTAATCTATTTTATTCGGTTCGCTTTATTGTGTATGTAGATCGTCTTTGTTTCATGTTTTGGACTTTGGATTTTAACGTATTTGAATTATCCTACTGCTGAAGCGTCTGTATTTTTGCCGAAGAATTTTATTGGTGTAAATTGTATCAGAAGCATTCAATGAAAGGGTAACTGAAATCTTACTATTAAAACTATTTTTCATTTCTAGGAAAACATTAGGATGTAGAGACCGTGACTTCACAAAATGAAAATGCAGTTTTCACCACCACCATCCTTATGCAAATGGCATCTAAACTTTCGATATGTGTCCTAGAAAATAATAATAATTATTATTACATAATATTTGTACAGCGCATTATCTAATAACACAATTACTCTAAGCGCTTAACATGTTAAATACATATGAAATGCATTTAAGAATTGGCTTTGATAAAAATTTTGTCTATTGAAAAATAACATAAATTTTCCATGTGCATACTGTTTATTGCGCAAAAGTTTTATCATAGCCAATTCTTATAAATTAATTTTAAAACATATTTTTGCCTTTAAACATGAGAAAAGTAGCTCTGAATTTAACTGAATAGGGGCATGTCAATATTTTTATATCCATTGAGATATAACAAAATTATTTTAACCAATCAGATTACAGTACCTATCTCAAATTAATTTATTCACAAATGTATCAATATATAAAAAATGAAAAGCATATATATAAAATTTATAAGCTAGACCAGCACTCATTAAAAAAATTCAATGTCATTTTGAATGGTAAACAATAACTAAAATTTATTACAGATAAATATCAGTATATTGATTTAAAGATGTTAAAATGTTCAACGCATATATTAATTGATTTAAATCTACTTGACTTCCTTTTGTTACGATTTTGTTTATCTCAACTAAGCATAACTTGCATAATGTTTACAATAATATGCACAATACCCGGTGATCTGATAAAGTAGTGGCTATAGTAATAATACAAGCAGACTATTTAAAGTCCTTTCAAAACCATGACAATGTAGATAAAACATTGCATAAGAAGCATAATGTTTTTCTTTTCTATATTATCTGATTTAAACATAAGTCAGATATTAGTTTTAAGTAGTATATAATATATGGAAGAAACCATAACATGGAGCATGCCTTCACGACAGTTATATCAGTTTACGAAGTATGAAAATGAACTAAAAGATATAAAAATGATATTACATCGATTTGCTTGAAATGAGGCATTCTACTCTTCAGTTAATATTTATTATTAATGCATTAAGTCTAAACACGGCGTGTGAGGTATTGTATTTAGGCGCGGATCCAAGGACAGAACCCAAATTGGTGTTGCCTCGCTTCGCTCGGCATTTAATTCCATTAGGACCCTCTCACCTAAAATCCTGGATATGTTTCTCGCGTTGATAATTTGTTGAAAATTTATTAAGTGATTGGGTGTTCAATTACATATAGAAAAAATTGTTCTATATACAATAGATAACCAAATGTAGACTTCGTTATGGACGATATTTCTCCTTCATGCACTTATTTAGTATCAAAGCAGTCATTATATCCGATCCACTCAACATAAGTTTACATATCTACATATCTTCATGAAAACAGAAGGAGACTATACCCCTGTGAAAAAGAACCGGTTTTAAAAGTTTTTATTAATTCATCAATTTGTACAGGAGACCATAAGAAAGCAAGTATGCCACCTTCCATTAAATTTTATAGCATGGTTACAAGGAAGAAGTTGTACACATGAAAAACGACACAAAAATCAGTATTAAGGGCCATAACTCAAACATCGGGCGATAAATCATTTCGCCATTTTCGGCATATGTCTGTTTTCTGATGGTGAACAATATTACCCTTCATCACAATATGCTAAATTCAACGGTTTTTTTTTGCAACATTCTATTGTTAGTAACAGTGGCAATGTTTTTCCATGGATCAAAAATTCAAACTGTCATTTAACGCAGGATTCCCAACGAAACAATCATACCAACTTAAATACCATTAAATTCTGTAGAATACTTTCTGAGGAGAAGAATTCTGAAAGTAGTAACGTATACAGCAAAACGGAATTAATAATACTGATACCTTTTTTATATTGATCGATTGATATTTAAATAGTTTGAATATGTTTAAAACTGTATTTATTTATGTAAATATTTATATATCCAGATGTAGTGCACATTAACTACTGACCCCTCAGGGACTGACTATATTAAAAAGATCCACATCCAACTTTGTTGATAATCACAAGGCTATAACACACCAACGTAGCCTCTGTGTTCGTGAATGATCGGGAGATATATCTCAACGTCTGTCGAAAGTCATTTGTGGTCACGTAACAAATGTTGCAATGTCAATGTACAGGGAGAGAAGGAAACAATATATTAAACTACCCCAAAACAGAATAGGAGTAATACACAAGTGAAAAATAGCCACATTTAAAGGGTAAAAGATAATTAAAAAAAAATGAAACGTATTAAAACAAGGAAAGGAAGGCCCAAATTGTTGGCTTAATGGCCTTCGTTGTTATTCGTAGAAAAATATGGCTGTCATTAATACAAATGGAACATATGGGTCAGACAATACTTTATTCGTACAAGATTTTAAAACCGTTAGGTTTAGCCAAGTTTTAACATGGAAAAAAGTGTTCAGCATGATAAGATCTACACGTGGTCAAATTTTCGTATTCATCTTCTGATCCATGTTGGAGTTATTGTCCTTTTTGATGTTTTGTTCCCTATTTTTGATGTTGTTTATTTCAAAAGTCTTCTTCTCAGACATTTACAGACCAATTAGAATCAAACTTAGTATAAATGTTCCTTGCGGTATTCTGCAAAGAACTGATGTGGGAAATTCGACTCAGGTTTATTGTTAGCATGATTAGATCTATGTGTGGTCATATTGTTGGGAAAATCTGTTGAGCCATGTATGACTTATTGCCCTTTAAAGACATTATTTCGGCTATTTTCAATGATATTACTTTCAAAATCTCCTCCTCTGTCATTACTGTACCAATTAGAACCAAACTTGATATGAATGTTCCTTGGTATTCCGTATAGAACTGATATATGCAATTTTAATCCGCCCCGTGCAGGTCCGGGTTGGGAAAAATGCCACGTTTCTCGCACGATAAAGAACCCTGCTGTGGTATTCGATAGGAGTAGGAACCTTTGCGCTCCGCCACAGGAGGCTAAATTGCCCGACCCTACCAATCCCTCCCCGTTATCTTGTTGCAATCAAAATTTGTCGTCCCTATTATCCTTTTTTTCATTTCATCATCATTTCATGTTCATTTTATCATCCCTTCATGTTCATCGCCTGAATATAGCTGCAATATTGCTGCTCGGGCGTTAAACCTCAATAATCAATCAATAATCCGTCAAAAACATGGACACCTTTAATTAAACTAGACCATAGGAGTCAGACAGTATTTTTTTCACATATATCTCCAAAGCTGTTAGGTTTAGCCTCATTCTTGCTCGTGGTAAAAGTGTTCAGCAAGATGAGGTCTATCTGTGGTCAAATTGTCATGTAAATCCGTTAAACCATGTTGGAGTTATTGCAATTCTATGACATCTTTTTGCTTTTTTTAAATTTTATAACTTTAAATAATTTTCTCCTTAGAAACTACTGAACAACATTCAATGACAATTCATGAATTGTAGAGATCCAAAAAAAGTAAAAGCACTTTGTTGAATATTGCCATAAAATCAATGATAATATTAAAAAAAAAAAAAAAGTTTTTTAATGAATACTAGTCTCGTAATTGAGTTCGGTAGTATCCCAAAGAGTATAATTTGGATTGACAAAATACAGGAAAGTGCAGAAAACGTATACTCAGGTCTATGAGCAAGCTACCATTACGAGGCACAAGTAGAATAAAAACAAAAGAAAAAACATATTAAGGAATATTTTTCCTTTCCTCGTTTGTCTACCCCGGACTTGACTTTTTATGAGCAACTCGGCGGGTGTTTCTAGAAAAGCAGAGGACGCTCACCCTACCGGTACACCTGGTCCATGCTCCCAGTTTTTAGTGGAGTCCGAGTTGCTCATTTGCTTTTGTTACTTTGTATGTATGCTTTTAGTTACTTTATGTTCTTTGTTGTGTATGTCTGTTTTCCATGTCTGGTCTTTGTCCCAGGATTACATTCTTTTGATTACCGCTATAACCTTGGTTCCCGTGTTTACTCTTTAAAGATGGGTTCTCATGAAATGTCTTTATCCCCACTAAATCAAATAAAATATGTGGCGCGTATGAACGAATTTTTACAAAATACATACTTGTATAAACAAAGGTAAAACACTGATAAATTATCAAAAATCAAACGTTCAAAGCAACTACAAATGCACTTTGACATCTTTCAATCGGCATTGAAATAGAAATTCAGGTTATTTAAAGCTATGATGTAAAAACTTACATTATTATTTTCAAATAAATCTATCAACCTTTTATGAACTTTATACAACATCACTTTTTTTTCAATCGTATAATAGTATAGCATCAATGTGCGGGCTTTTCCATATTAGCCCTGTAACATGCCTGAGGTATTAGTAATGGCCAGGAATGACTGTAATCGACCGAAGCAACGCCGAGGGCCATACAGCTATCCGAGGCCATTATTGATACCAAGGGCATGTTACAGGGCCAAGATGGAAAAGGCCATCATTGATACTTTTATTAACCAACTTTATTTCAGGACGTAGACAGAATCTATTATCAATACATACGATTTCAAATTAATTAAAAATACGTTCATATTTCGGTGAATCAACTATTTATGAAAATAAATCATGAAAGTTTTGTTGTCTTTTTCCAATAATACCCCCACCCCCAAAAAATATAATCGTAAATTTATAGTCAAGAACAAAATATGAAAATTCATGAGCTAATTAATCACTTGACCAGTCTCCCGATACCCGTCATCTCAAAAGCTACGTCTTTTCAAATATTCATAATTTACGGAATATTTGGGTTGTTTCTGTCATCATTCTTGGGGGTAATTGATACTATCCTAGTATGTGACCCGGAAAATTAAACAGGCTTGTTTGGGTTATGTTACCATTAACTACACATGTAATATATATATATATATTCAGTTGCAACGTAATTTTATTATTGAGCTTCCAAAAACCAACATTAACTAAGGTAGGGTTTCCAAAAGTAAATTAATGATAGGACATTTGATTGGAAAGAGTTAATAACCAATATGAGATCTCTAGTGCTTAAGAACGAGTGACCGGTTCCAATAAATCGTCAAGCGTTCTTAACACGATTTTGGCTTTTTACGATTGCTAATTAATTGTTTTATTTGTTATTTAGATCTAGATTAATTTATTGCTTTTTGGCATTTTTTTAAAACTTTTGTGGTCGGTGGATTGGCATTCGTGTTGTGACGTTTGGTAGGAGAAATTAAATCTGAGAAAGAAATTATTTATTTCACAATGTTTGTACATAGGAGGCATTCTATTAATTAATGCTAACACTGATAAATTAACAAAAATCAAACGTTCAAAGCAACTACACTCCTTGAGACGTTTAGGTTTCCCGCACGCAGGATATCTAAACGAATGCTAAACACTCACCAAACGCACGATAAACGAACGCACCTATCGTGCGTTTAATCGCACGATAAACGAACACTCCAAGCGTGCGGGGTTACAACTAACAGCCATCTCCTTCACTTCAATACTTCCATTAACATTGGTAGTTTTCGGCACAAAAAATAATGTATTCTCCAATCTTAATTAGACGGTCATTTAAAAGATTAGCGTACATATATTAAATATTTTCAGCACCGATATTAACCTTTGGAAGCAAGCATTGATAGTTGAACCTTTTGAGTGGTTTTGAGCTAAATTATCATCATTATGTATTTTAAGTCGTTCTTGCATGGGCAGTTTCTGAAGGCTCAGCGTTAGATCAAGTTTTAACAGTGAGCAAAATGCAAGCGCAATCTTCTTGAAACATCGGTATCTTAAATAAAAGGAAACTAAATGTGTAACACGGAAGATTAATATACCTTACGAACGTCAGAACTACAACCATCATAATTCAAAGAATGTATACTATGAATAAGGTAAAGCTCGTAACTGTCAATCATTGTGAGGTACAGCTTTATATAAAGATATGAACTAATATTTTTACAACAAAATCTTGTTAGTTAAAAGCATTTTCATTTCATTATTGAAAATGTTTGATAAAACTTAGAAATATTTAATATAGCATATTTTAATTATTGATCCGCAGTGGTATTCAGTTTTTAAATACTTTGTGGTTATATAAAAAGAGTTGGAAAAGCACCAGCTTTATTTTGATACAAATGCAAAATATCAACTTATATATATATCTTGTTTGTCTAAAACGTCAACGAATAGCAGCTATCCATTGTTGAAGAATGAATGTATCTGAATATAGTACTGCTGAATCATATATCAATGGAAAGCTTATATAATGGTTAATTAACGTTTTGTTCAAGTATATAAAATGTTTCAATAGTGGACGTATATACAATTCAGGAAAACGCTGAAATGATTTTGCGTTTGGTCTTTGCTACAGTTATTATCGTAATAATTTGCAATCACGTAATTAGAATCTGAATAACTAATACTATCCTTACAAAACTGATGTGCAATGTCTCTTGTGAACGTATTGTTCAAGAAATCAGAATGAACAAAACAATGCGATAATTTTGAACACATAAAAATAAATATTCATTAAAAATAATAGACTAAAAGTTTACAACCTGTATTCTACAATTAGGTGATATTGTCTACTGTTTGCATTTAAAAAAAAAGATGAATGAAAATCAACTTGGGTAGGTTGATAATCTCTCAAAATATTATCCTGGAGTTTTCTTGTGGGATTTGTGTTCAATAGCCTACCGAGCGGGTAATAAATAACCATTATTAACAAATAAGTGTAAACAATTCGAGTTGCCGGTATACATACTGTTAGCGAAATATCATCACTACACCTAATGTCGTACCTATAGACTCAGTCCGTTGCGTTTACATTTACTTCATCATCGGTTGGTGGTATGAACTTATACACGGATGCCTTCAATTTGGCTAAAACTCGTCACAGTATCTGATTAAGTTTTACCGGAGAAACAGATTCAACAGTCTTCTTTTGAAGATCCTTTGGAGTTCTATAAACATAAAAATAGCATATAGTATAGAAAATTGATTGTCATGGCAGCGGATATCCAATTGTTTCCGTTTTTATAATCTTGTCTGGCATGTCAAACTTAACTGTGTACCATTCCCTACACATCTAGGTTACCAGAATATTGCAATGTCCTGTATTTGAATTTTTTCCTTACTTGACAGTCATTTCAAAATGGCTCATCTTTAGGTGGTACCGTATATATTTGAAAAGATTCGTTCGTTAGTCGCCCATGCCATCATCTTTAATTTAACAGATAATTTCCCGTATACCTCAGAAAGCGTCGTTTACATTGGGTTTGCAAAAGTTGTAAAATGATTTACGTGGGCGAGACCTATCAGAGTTTGGGTGAAAGTTTTGTAGGACTCAAATAAAGCGTAACCAGTGGAAAGGAATGTCCATTCGGTGAACATTCTCGGGTGGCACAGTGTCGCCGACATGAAAGTAACTGTTCCTTTGGAAACATGTTCAGGTGAAAAACAATGAAAGTTCCTAGAACTACGTAATACCGTCATCGGCTTTCTTGGAACTACCCACTCCATTGGAATGAATATCGAATTTTTCAGCTATATAGGCACCAAAGCATGGGATTCGTCAGCTACACTTACAATGTTTCATCTTGAACTTGACGCATCTTCACAATGATCAAGATCAATTTTGAAGGGCACCTGGTCTCGGTAGTGTGTGTGTCCGTAGTTGCCTGTCTTCCTATTTATAATTGTTGTCCCTGACGAAGACCGTACGGCTGAATATGTTGGCGCGTATGCTTTATATTTTTACGTTTTATTTGCATTTTATTTGTACGTAGTTCCTTTTTACCTTTAAAAGTTGCGATTGTTCACTTATTTATTATTCTTAATTACGTTTAATCTTAGTCACTACACAACATATATTATTTTTATTTGTAAGAATCTGCCTTCAAGTTACGGTACCTGAGAATTTGTCCGGAATTGTTCATTGATATGTAGACGGAAAATGACGGAAAAAAATAATAATAATAAAACGAAGTAAAAGCAATATGGTCGTGACTTCATTACATTCAAAAGATGCATAAATGCCATTCACTTACAAAAAACTGCAATGACTATATAAGCGACATTTCTATCGTCATTTTCGACCAGCCAATAAGCTTACAAACTCTGGAATCTTTTAATTATTAAGTCTCCGACTACGACGTGGCTGTGACTTATTTTCTTACATCGTTTTTAGCTTTGTCATCACATGGCGTCTGTCGTCCTCGTCGTCCGACGTCGTCGTCGTTAACAATTTTTCAAAACAACTGGGCATATTTGAACTGATGTGGGATTTTTGTAATCAATTAAAAAACATGTAAATATAAATTTAAATAGAACATATGAGTCAGACAGAATTTGTTCGGATTTATCTCAAAAACTGTTTGGTATAGCAAACATCTGACTGGATAAAAGTTTTCAGCATAATGAAATCTATCAGTGGTCAAACTTTCGTGTAAATATGCTGTGCCATTTTGGAGTCATTGACCAACTTCGACATCTTTTTCTCATTTTTACTGTTATTACTTTTGAAGCAAATTTCTCCTCAGAAACTACTGAATAGAATTTAATGTAAAATTGATATTATTGTTGAGCGTAAGGAATTTCCATCCAAGAAAAACACTTGGTCGCTTTTATAAATAATGGAGTGTTGCTTAATGAACCTGGTGAGCGATTAAGGCTCTTTATTGCCGCTAGATAATTAAGTCACCGAAGACGAATTGTTGGTGACTTATTGTTTTTACTCCTTTATTTGGTGCAATCTAAAGTTGTAAAATTTCGAAACAGACGACGATATTAAAATTACTGCAAAAAAGGGAAAAAGGTCAAAATAGAGGACATTGCAATAACTTAAAAACCCAGGTATCTTGACCTGGTTACTTGACATCTGGTAAACTAGAAGAGTTTGGCATGCTGAACAATATTTTTACCAGTATAGAAAGTAATCCCTGTCCAATGTCTATTCTGATTTAAGTTCTGTTTGGTCCTCCGACCTTTTGATGATTAACGAAATGTTACAAAATTCATTGTACGGTTTCATTTATTCACCTCTACATTAAAAGTATAGTTCCAAAACTCAACCTTTTCTTAAGTGAATGCGAAGAATTTGACATTCTTTCGTTTACAGAGACGTGCTTAAATAACAGTATCAAAGTTGATTCAGTAGAATAACATAACTACCAAAACCATTTCGTAGGGACAGGGGTCCTGATAAATTAGGAGGTGGGGACATAGTATATGTGAAAGACAACATATTTGCTTCTAGACGCCACGACCTTGAATTCGAAAATTTACATTCCATCGAAAAGCGATATACATGTTTGGGAACTAGTTGAACAGTCAACCGAAGCATATCTTAGTAGACAATACTAGCATCGATCGTGTTGTGATTGAAGGAGATTTCAGTGACAATCAGGTGAACACGAATAGTTCTTACTTAAAAGTACGAGTACGAGACGCAGTTTTCTGCAATTAATCGATGATCCGACGCACTATACAGAGCATTCTTCCTCGCTTCTCGATCTTTTGTTTACTAATCGTCCTGACTTTATACCATATTTCTCGGTTGGCCCACCATTGATGCACTGAATTAGACATCATCACCTTATTTTCGTTTTTTTGTGTGCCCACAAATCAATTTCTAAGCATCTCAAGCGCAGGATATGGTGATACGACAAAGGTAACTACAAAAGACAAAAGATATAAACAAAACCTCGCGATTACGGAGTGGGAGGCTCTATTTGAAAATTTGTTGCTAAATCATATTGATTTTATCGTAAATTTTATTTTGTAAATAGTGTATTCAAAATGAGTGTTATTTTTTAATTAAATATGTTTAAAATAATGAAATTTTCCGGCAAAATCTTCAGAAACTGTACGGTCTATTCTTGCAAAATGTATGAGTGGGAGCACTATAAATGTCCATGAGGGTCTAAAATTATTGAATGAAAGGCCTATTTTTTTCATATAACTATCATATGGGTAACTGTGACACATATTTCAGTTGAAATTCTTCAAAAATGTCATATTATTGCAAAATGTATGAGTGTGCACACTTTTAATTTCCATTAGGGTAATTAATTAATGACTAAAATGCTACATTTTTCAATATAACTATCATGTGGGTGGCTGTGACACATTAATTTGATTCAAAATTCTTTAAAAAGTTTCATATTCTTGCAAACTGTATGAGTGCACACACTTTTAATATCCAAAAGGGCCTCAAATCATTAATTAAAATGCTGTTTTTCAATATAATATAATGCTGGTGACTGTGACATGTATTTCAGTCAAAAATCTTTATAAATGTCTTATTCTTGCAAAATGTATGTGTGTGCACACTCGTAATATCCAAAAGGGCCTAAAATCATTAACTAAAACGCTATTTTTCAAAGTATTATGTGGGAGAATGTTGTCAACGTATATTTGTTCTTAATAATATTTATTCCAAAAGGAAACAATGTCATAATATATGTTCTGCAGAATTTCTGTCATGGAATATTTTTTCCTCCAGTATTATATTTGTTCCAGTAATAAAAGGAACTTATGTTATATTTTGATTGATATAACAGTTGTTCCTGATAAATATTCAATTTTTACACCTGGCTGAATACGATCTGAATCAGAAAAGTGTTTTACTCAAGAGTTTCATATTGACAATTATTCATTATGAGTTAGATGTATTTACCTGTGCACACTACATGGATGTAAAGCAAAGATGGAGGCTGATCAATATGAAACAAATATTTATGTTCTTAAGTATCTCTCCTTCTAAGAATCAGGCAAATTATGTAAAAGTAAAAAGAAAAAATACAGAGATATTTTATTGCATAATCCAAGTATTTATACCTCATAACCTCAAGAAATTACTGTCAAAGTGTTTGAAAAGTTTGCCTTTATAAAATACTAATAGGTCACATTTAGCTGTAATGCACTATGGAAAAATGATGGGAAAATTTTCCCAAACTTTTTCCTTATATAAGCAGTCAAAAAATATCTATGTCATCATTGCTTCAGGATAAATTTAGATAACTGTTCAGTTGTTTTCTAGATGTATTGAATGTATTTGAGGCCAAAAAAAGGACCAAATTGAGAAATAGGATGTGCCACCCATTGCCTGATTCTTACACAGAATGGTACTTAAGTGATGGATCTTCTGTTGAAGTTCAGTAAATATCTTAACAAATTAAGTTGTGATATAAACCTTAATGTCAAGGAAAAAACTGTTTTACAAATTTGTTTAATAATTGTGACTAATTTTAAAGATATTACATTTTTACCTTTCCAAATGAATACTATTATCATATTATTACTATTCGGAATGAACATAACATTATACTTTCACATTACACCATTTGTGGTTTTATTTTCATACACTATTAGCGCACGAAACGTCAGAAGAAATATTCTGTAATACTTTTACGATTTAGAGCAAATGTTATATAATACTTTTACCATTCAAAACAAATATTCTATAATAATTTTACCATTCAAAACAAATACTACATAATATTTCTACATTTTCTAATAAATATACCATTAAGTTTGAATATTTATAATTGTGTATTACTTTTACCATTTTGAATAAAAGTATTATGTTCTTTTACAAAATATATATCTCGAAAGACCAATGTAATTCAAATATCATACAAACATGTATTTTATTCAATTAATTTGTTTTAAATACTTCATTTCTTTGAAAAAAAGAAAATATATGAAAAATCCTATAATGTTGTTTTCTTTTATTATGTAGGATTGAATAAAAATAATAAGCCATGATATTTATTCCAATGAAAATTTATTATGTAACAAAAATTCCGTTGGGAATTTATTTTATGTGATTCTAATTTTGATGCATCGGTACTTTTATTATGCATTTGGAAACTATATTACATAAAATAGACTTCAATTGGAATTTTTGTTCCATGATGAATTGTCTTTGGAATAAATATTATATATATACTTCTATTCGTGACATCGAAATTCGAAATTCTTTAAAAAATTCATATTCTATGTAAAATGTATGAGTGCGAGCACTTTTAATTTCCATGATAATCTAAAATTATTTACTAAAATGCTAATTTTTTTTTGTAATATGACTATCATGTGGGTGATTCCTACTTTTTATATTTCAGTCAAAATCCATCAAAAATGTCATATTCTTTCAAAATGTATGAGTGTGAACACTTTTAAATTTCATAATGGTCTAAAATGTCTGTATAAAATGTTTGAATTTTTGAATTTGACAACATAGGTACTCTGTATACTGGTATCACCAACAACAAAAATTCAGCCTAAATTATTTTAAGTCAGGGGCGTAGAAGGTAAGACAGGCAATATTTTTGTTGGTACTGCATGCCATACATAAAAGTCAGGTCAAAAATTGAAAACAAAATGAAGTTCAAACATAACAAGGTTTCCTGACAGATGTGCGTCGGGACCCAAGATGACAGATTATGACAGAGCTTTTCGTAAAAAAAAAACAACTTTAAGCAAAGATCGTGTTAAGAAAACTATGTAAATTTATTTGAATTATTGATAACTGGATTCTCTCTAATGTACTTTTTAAAAAATCCACAATGGTCAGCATAATTCAAAGCAGGGAATGTATATTAAATACAAAGTCCCTGATAATACTCGTAACAATAATAGAAATTGCTAAATGATTACGAAACGAAACAGAAATAATCGATAACTGAATTGATACAAAAGAATTCGTATCAATAAGAATAAAAACGAAATAAAATTGAAATAAAAAGAAAAATTTCTACAAAATGTCTAAACATTTCACCAATTTGACATACATTACATTTTATATAAAACTTATATATTTTAATATCTTGTATTTGTTACAAGTATGGATCCAAGGAACAAATATCCCAATAGTACTTTACAGTAAACTATTGTCCTTTCTTATATACTATCTTCAGAAAATTTATGTCTAACATTGTAATACATCTATCTTTGAATCCCATGTAGTGGTAGAAGAAGTATTTATTGACCAATAAAATGTAATATGCAGTAGTTTTATTAGCATAATAATGAAAATTATAAAAGAATGACAAATTTCATTTAATTAAGAACCAATTTCTTTGAATGTACAGTTGGAATGTAAACAAGTTTACGTATTCTTAATTTGTTTGTGTTTGTTGGTTAATGGATAACATTTACATGTAGTCCATGCTTTGAAAGCTCTGATTTGGTCATGCTGATGGACAGAAATTAAAATGCACAGTCTATAAAAAATGAAGACAGGAAAACATTGACATCTCAGTGCCGTATAAGGAAGAAATCTCTTAATCTTCAACTCCAGTACAACCTAATTCCCATTTGTTTACATTTTATTTTGGTGTACTTAAAAGTGCATTTTTATTTATTCGTTGTAATGCAGACTAGCTTTCCAGGATATAAGATATGGTTGTTTTGTAATTTAACTGTTACAAAAACAGCTACATGTGTTTTAAGGGATTCAGAGATCACTGCAGAAGAACCCCCTTCACCATTTATAGAAAAATAAATGTTCACATGTCAATATATCCTTTAATAGTAAAGAAAAAATGATTCAATCGAGAATGAATTGGGAGAAAGGAAGCTGATTATGATATCGAAGTAAATTAAGAAACACATGATGAACTATCAAGCCTTGGGCTTGGTAACATACATTTTTGTATATCACACTCACAGCATAATTCTTTCTTCATAGCTTCAAATTGTTTGTAACATCGTCTAGAGGACCAAAAAAATCAGCCGCTTGATGTTCGTCAATTATATCGAAGGCGATCCATCATTGCCTCATTTTCGCTTTGCAATCGCTGGAGTATTCATATCACAACTCATACGTTATGCCAGAGCTTGCCAAAACTACGCAGACCTTTTGTATCGCGCTAGACCTCTAACAAATAGGTTTTTGGAACATGTTGCTACAAGATTGCAGTCATCATTACAGAAGTTTTAGGTCGTCATCATGAACTCGTGGATCGTTACGGTGTACCCATCTGCATCATGAAAACTGATTTATTCAACGGGTCATATGTTTCCTTTCCTCGTTTGTCTACCCCGGACTTGACTTTTTATGGGCAACTCGGCGGGTGTTTCTAGAAAAGCAGAGGACGCTTACCTTACCGATGCACCTGGTCCATGCTCCCAGTTTTTAGTGGAGTCCGAGTTGCTCATTTGCTTTTGTTACTTTGTATGTATGATTTTTGTTACTTCATATTCTTTGTTGTGTATGTCTGATTTCCATGTCTGGTCATTGTCCCTGGATTACATTCTTTTGATTACCGCTATAACCTTGGTTCTCTTGATTACTCCTTCAAAAACAGCCGCAAAATGTCGAATCATTCCCACAGTTTTCATATTTTTAACCACTTTATTTACTACGCTTCACATGGATTGGTACTTTTAGAAAGCTCTGCGTCATTCCTATCATAAAATCACGTTATTGACCAATCAGAAGGCAGGGGATACAGTTGTTTCAGTTAAATATAGATCAAGTGTATTCCTTACTTGATAAAAACAACCAGGTCCCCCTTTTTGAAATGATCGTCCCGATAAATCACGTCACTTAAAGGTTGGGGTTTTGCGCTATAACATATCTTAAGTCTTTGAAAAACTTGTATTTTAAAATATTTTAGCGATTAACTTTATGAATAAGGTGTATTCGATGCCTCTTTAGAAAGTATGTTCACTTCCGGTTTCTTCACAACGAAACGCAAAACGAAAATTACATTTATCTCCCCTTTCCCACGTGACCAGTAAGTGGAACTCTCCTGCCAGTGGCATTCCCACTGAAGAAGACATTGGAACTAATCATTTTTAAACGAAGAATTAAGAATCAACTATAATAACATTTTTTCAAGCTTACATGTATCTGGACAAACAATGACCGCTTCAAAACGAAAAGTGTGCAAAAAAAGAAGAGTTTTTAATAATATAAAAATATGAAGAAATAGCAGAAACTGTTATGTTTTGCTATATTTTACCTGTTTTAAATCATGTATGAGACAACTACGTACGAAATTTAAATGTGGTACATGTATCTATAGATGCATTCTTGTGATTTTAATTACTTTTGGAGGAACTGATTTATAAATTTGAAAAGGATAAATAATTGATTTGTCAGATTGGTGGAAGTTGTTATCAAATGTGAAAGTAAATACAGTAAAAAGTGAATCTGTGTTATTTGGAAATTGATGATATTCATGTATTGGAAGTAAGTGATATTGTGATAATGTCGTACGGAATGCGAATCAGATTTTTATTAGTGTATTTTATATATGTATATGATATATAGATTTTTTGCATATTATTTTTTTGTTTTACTCTGTTTAATTTGAAAACAACTATAATCTGCCTCAGAATATGATGCTCATGTGCTTCTTGTAGTTCAAAGTGAACAATGTTGTTAAACCACAGGTGTTTATCTCCCAGGAGATTCTTGTCGTATAGGAAATCAATATCCCGGTCTGTCAGTGGCTGTGAGCATTTAAGCTTGTTGCCTTTTCCCTGTTTTTTTAAGGTATTTTCTGTTTTGCAACAATGTCATCACGGGTCAATTCGAATGCATCATTGTGTTTTGCCCCCTCTCCGAGAATTATATAACCATATTTCATACGTTTTAGATTCCTGTCTACATTGCTGATTATTGATCTCAGCGAAATGTGTTCATATTCACCCCATCCTTGTTTCGAACCGTGACTACAAAATTTGCTGAAAGCGGATCAGGTTCATCAGGCCTGATAGTGTGCAGCTCACGATGTTCATTTTTTTTACTTTCAGGAATTTAGTGACCATAGCAATATCTCGAACAGTTTTTTTGCAAAGGGTTTTATTTTGCTGGCCATTTATGTTATCTTTCATGTCTTCTTCGGTCAAATTTAGAAATTCATAGTTGAATTCTGGGGGATAGGTTCATTTTCATTGCTTTCATGAACAATATCCCGATTGTCTTCATTTTAAATGTTAATATCTGAGTTTGTTGTCTGATTATAGTGATTTTATGCTTATGCATGTGCTTGATTTTGCCATTCTTGGCTGGGTATGAGGGTGTGTACGAAAGGTGACTCATGGTTTGGCTGTAAGAGAAGCATATTAAGCTGAATGAGCGTATCATTAGGTTGCTCCTCCGTGTCCTCAAGATCATGTACGGGCGACCAGTCCAAGTCAAATTGTGACACAGGCTCCGTTTCTGTGTCGTGTCGGAAGACATATTTTTTGGACGACTGCCGGTCGTCTGCAGTAGAATGGGGAATGAAAGGAATACCCAGCATAGGGTTACAAAATAACACAAAATTACTCAGACACCTTTTATTTATACATCACATAAAAACAATTCATGATTTCATTATTCAAACTATTTATAATGAGGAGAAATATTACATGCAGAAAACGTACAAAATGTGTGACTGATTTTCTTAGCGCCATCGACACCGAGACCGCCATTATTGTTTACAGTTTCCAAGGCAAAAAGTAGTTCCTACGTGGGCGGATGTTATTCTAAAAATAACTGCCCGATATCGATTTATAATAACGTAATATTGATGTATAGTATTATATAGTCCTTGTTCAAAAATATATTCATTGGTTTTAAATATTATAAAGTGTTTAATCAAATAAGTCTGTATTTAAATAAAATTACAATTTTGGTACACCTAATCCACATATTTATTGAAGGTTTTCAATTGCTTGTTAGAATATGGTATATAAACGACTTTGGGTCGCTTTACACTGCAACAAAGTGGACAACGTTTGTCCATAACGTTGCACTATTCAGAATTTCACAAAAAGTAAGATATATGGAGTATAAAAATATCTGAATGTACACGTATTGAATCTTAGCCTATTTTGTACATGCTTACATAAGGATTTAGGATGGATAATTAAATCTAAGGTAAGTTCCTGACGAATGTCCCATCAGCTATCAAAGAAATAAATTATACGTTGATGTAACAAGTTAAACAAAATATATCTCTAATTTAACTCATTAGATGAAATATTGATGGTACGTATACTATATACTGAATATTACATGTCAAAATCTGTATCGCATGCGGTATCAACCCGAGACTCCTATGTCACCCAAAGGGCCACCGGCCCGCGGGGTGATATAGGTCGAGGGTTGATACCACATGCAATACAGATTTTGACATGTCATGATCTGTACATCATATATTTTAACTATACTTCAAGTGTGTTCTGCGCAGGGGTGCGATAAAGGATATAGGTCTATGGGTGTGATATAGGGTATTCGACATAGGTCTAGGGTGTAATATAGGGTATGCGATATCGGTCTAGGGGTGTGATATAGGATATGTGATATAGGTCTATGAGTGTGATATAGGTAATGCGATATAGGTCAATGGGCGTGATGTATGGTATGCGATATAGGTCTATGTTGTGATATTGGGTATGCGATATGGGGCTAATAACTTATAATTATGTCTGGTTTCACGTAATGAACCAGACAGTCCTTCGTATCTCACCCTGCTTATGTACCTTTCCTGAGTGTCATCCAAAAACATGCACACCAAAACTATTGTATGACACACAAAAGTAGGCTTATCCAGATGTGGCCAAGATTTCATTCAAACGTGAAATGAAGGAATGACCCTGGATCAGAACTGTCATCATCGTAATCAGTGGCGGATTTAGGGGGAGGGTAAAGAGGGTTCGCAACCCTCCTTTGTAATGGACAACTTGTCATTTTCATGTGTGAAATTGACAAAAAAAAATGAAAAATAATATCCTAGCACCCCCTTTTTTGAGGAAAACCGGCTTGCACCCTTCCTTTTCAAAGTGTATGTATCCGTCCCTGGTAAAATAGGGGGGTAGGGAGATCGATTGACCGTGCATGACAGGAATTAATGAACAAGACTTGTTAAACTAATACACTAGCTATAAAGTTTTAATACATAATTTCCTAAAGAAATTTTGAATATCTTGATCCACCAAAATGGTACTTGTGCCTGCAGACGACTGACCAGACAGAAAAACGCGGGGCTTTCACCTATTCTTCGAATGGTTGACCAATTAACATTCCGCTTCCTTATTTGACCGTAACTACCGTATATAAACAAATTCTGAAACAACACTTTGTATGTACTTTAAACATCAAAATGAAAATGATTAAATATGATTTTTTACTTCATAAATCCCTTTATGTCCAAGGACATGTATTGATTCATTCTCAAGTTAATTGTAAACCGTCTTTGAAAAGACTGTCGTGAATATATTAAATATTTTCAGGACCGATATAAACCTTTGAAAGCGAATTCTACTCATTGTTGAACATAGGCTGTGGTCTTTGGATAGGCTGTGGTCTTTGGCTAGGCTGAGGTCTTTGGCTAGGCTGTGGTCTTTGGATAGGCTGTGGTCTTTGGATAGGCTGTGGTCTTAGGCTAGGCTGTGGTCTTTGGCTAGGCTGTGGTCTTAGGCTAGGCTGTGGTCTTTGGATAGGCTGTGGTCTTAGGCTAGGCTGTGGTCTTTGGATAGGCTGTGGTCTTTGGCTAGGCTGTGGTCTTTGGATAGGCTGTGGTCTTAGGCTAAGCTGTGGTCTTTGGATAGGCTGTGGTCTTGGGCTAGGCTGTGGTCTTTGGATAGGCTGTGGTCTTAGGCTAGGCTGTGGTCTTTGGATAGGCTGTGGTCTTAGGCTAGGCTGTGGTCTTAGGCTAGGCTGTGGTCTTTGGATAGGCTGTGGTCTTAGGCTAGGCTGTGGTCTTTGGATAGGCAGTGGTCTTTGGCTAGGCTGTGGTCTTAGGCTAGGCTGTGGTCTTTGGATAGGCTGTGGTCTTTGGCTAGGCTGTGGTCTTTGGATAGATTGTGGTCTTTGGCTAGGCTGAGATCTTTGGATAGGCTGTGGTTTTAGGCTAGGCCGTGGTCTTTGGATAGGCTGTGGTCTTTGGATAGGCTGTGGGCTTTGGCTAGGCTGTGGTCTTTGGCTGTGGTCTTTGGATAGGCTGTGGTCTTTGGCTAGGCTGAGGTCTTTGGCTAGGCTGGGGTCTTTGGATAGGCTGTGGTCTTAGGCTAGGCTGTGGTCTTTGGCTAGGCTGTGGTCTTTGGATAGGCTGTGGTCTTTGGATAGGCTGTGGTCTTAGGCTAGGCTGTGGTCTTTGGATAGGCTGTGGTCTTTGGATAGGCTGTGGTCCTTGGCTAGGCTGTGGTCTTTGGATAGGCTGTGGTCTTAGGCTAAGCTGTGGTCTTTGGATAGGCTGTGGTCTTTGGCTAGGCTGTGGTCTTAGGCTAGGCTGTGGTCTTTGGATAGGCTGTTGTCTTAGGCTAGGCTGTGGTCTTTGGATAGGCTGTGGTCTTTGGCTAGGCTGTGGTCTTTGGATAGGCTGTGGTCTTAGGCTAAGCTGTGGTCTTTGGATAGGCTGTGGTCTTGGGCTAGGCTGTGGTCTTTGGATAGGCTGTGGTCTTAGGCTAGGCTGTGGTCTTTGGATAGGCTGTGGTCTTAGGCTAGGCTGTGGTCTTAGGCTAGGCTGTGGTCTTTGGATAGGCTGTGGTCTTAGGCTAGGCTGTGGTCTTTGGATAGGCAGTGGTCTTTGGCTAGGCTGTGGTCTTAGGCTAGGCTGTGGTCTTTGGATAGGCTGTGGTCTTTGGCTAGGCTGTGGTCTTTGGATAGATTGTGGTCTTTGGCTAGGCTAAGATCTTTGGATAGGCTGTGGTCTTTGGATAGGCTGTGGTCTTTGGATAGGCTGTGGTCTTAGGCTAGGCCGTGGTCTTTGGATAGGCTGTGGTCTTTGGATAGGCTGTGGTCTTTGGCTAGGCTGTGGTCTTTGGCTGTGGTCTTTGGATAGGCTGTGGTCTTTGGCTAGGCTGTGGTCTTTGGCTAGGCTGTGGTCTTTGGATAGGCTGTGGTCCTTGGATAGGCTGTGGTCTTAGGCTATATTTGATCATTTTGTTTATTTTTATGTCATTTTTTCATGGGCATTATCTAAAAAAAGTTAGCGTTAGATCAAATCTTAACCGTGTGCAAAATGTAAACATTTTCTTCTTTAAATATCGGTATCTAAGATAAAAGGGAAATGAATATATAACACATAGGAGTAAAACATCTTACGAAGTCAATCATAATTGATATATCAACGTAATTTACAGAATGTAAACAATGACTTCAAAAGAGCTCTTAACTGTTAATCGTTCAGAGGTATATCTAAAGATATTAACTGATATATTTAACATCAAATCCTTGGTAGTACTAGTATGTATCAATATAAAAGCTTACTTAATAGTAAATTAATGCTTTTGTTCTCGTATTTAAAATCTTTTGTTAGTTGAAATATGAACAGTTCATGATTGAGGCTATTAAGGTCTTTGCTTCACTTATTATAATAGTAATTGAAAATCGTTTTTTTTTAAACCGAAGTAAATATACCTTACAGTCTTCCATACCCAATTGTTATGCATGTTTTCGCCTAAAGGGCAAGAAATCAGAATGTTTAAAGCAGTGACAAAAGTCAGAATACTTTTAAAATATTTTTGTTGTTGTTGGAAATCAGTGAATATAGGTAAAGTTGTTTTTAGGAAAGAGTAATCCAGGGACAAAGACAAGACATGGTAAGCAGACATCCACAACAAATAACACAAATTACGTAAAATAATACCTACAAAGTAACAGAAGTAAATGAGCAACTCGTACTTCACAAAAGACTGGTAGCATGGACCAGGTGCACCGGTAGGGTAAGCGTCCTCTGCTTTTCCAGAAACACCCGCCGAGTTGCTCATAAAAAGTCAAGTCCAGGGTAGACGAAAGAGGAATGGAAAACTATGAAACGTTAAACAAATCTGTTTTCATGGCGCAGATGGATACACCGTAACGATCCACGACTTCATGATGACGACCATAAAACTTCTGTAGTGATGACTTCAATTTTGTAGCAACATAACTCAGAAACCTACTTGTTAGAAGTCTAGTGCGATACCAAAAGTCTGCGTAGTTTCGGCAAGCCCTGGCATAACGTATGAGTTGTGATATGAACTCTCCATACGCAGGTACTGAAGGGATGTTGTCACAGATGAAAGGAAAGTTGATTTCTAAGTGTAGGTCAAGATATGAGGCTGACTTTACGTGTCTGTAGTATCCTTTAACTCACGTTCTTTGGGGGATACCACGTATCAAATCTCCAAAATTAGGATTGTTTAAAGATAATACGTCATCTTGATTTCCCTTGATGCAAAACGAAACAGAAAAAACAAAACAACAACAACAACAACAACAACAAATAATCAAAAAGAAAATGCAAGATTCTAGTAAATATAAAATGTTAAAACATTTTAACAAGTCTTTTAATAACGTGTGCTTTATTTTTGTAGGCAAATGTTGAAATCATTTTCAGTGCACAATTTTATCCATTTTATCCAACCACAGAGACTGGAGTTTAATGAGGGCGTGAACTTTATAATTAGTGGGAACTCCACAGGGAAGTCAGCCATATTTGAACTTATCCGTCGATGTCTGTCTAATAACATAAACACATCAACATCCTCTTTCATCACCGAAAACGGTTTACCCTATGTATTATGCCAATTCGAAATTTCTTCGGAAGATGAGAAAAAGCTTCCTCCTGATTGCCAAGTCAAACAAGCTATAAAAAGTCTCTATGTTGGGCTATTTTTTACAAAGAAAGAACACAAAAATCTAACGGTAATGTGTTTTACACATACAAGGTTCTTGTACTAGGATATTCAAATGAGTGTCCAACAGTTCTTGTAGTCCAGTGCGAAAATACGCATGGCTGCAACGTGAAAGATTATCAATCGACTAAGTACTACACTTGCGATATTGGATCGAAAGCAGATTTTCTCCATGAAAAAGGTACCGATGTTGAGAAATACAATGAAAACATTAGTGGCCTGTTCAATTTTATAGCACAAAAGAAGATTGAAAGTCCTGTTGAAAATCAGGTAAACTCGTTATTTGATTTTTTTAGTGCACGGTATGTCGGCGTTTTAGGCATGCGTTCGATAGGACCAATTCAATGGTCGAGAAGTAAATACAATACACACAACAGAAGAGAAGAAAACTACAAATCAGCACGCGAGCGAGCTGAAATTATTTCTGAGCTCAATGACGACAAAATAGACCAAACACTCTACAGGGCTGTTGTATTGTTCTTTGAGAAAAATGGTAACAAGTTAGAAATTTCTAACAATGAGCAAACTAATGCCAAAGAAAAGCCGATTCTCAAATGTCCTGAAAGGATCGTAGAGGCCCATCAAGTGGCTCTTTTGCTATCTCATTCGGAATATCGGACGCCTACGCTTGAGGAACCAGATAGAGTTATGTATCCTCAGATGATAGGAAAACTTAGAGATTGGATTTTGAAAAAAGTGAAAGGTAGAAGTGTTCTTGTTATATTTCATAATCCGGCAATAATAGACCATTCAACCATCGACCGAACATTTATAACGGCAAGAACTTTTTATAACGATCAAATATCACATTCAGTACAAATATTTTCTAAGGGATACACAAAATACGGTAGAGTGGATGAGATGAAACAAATTTTATTTTCAGATAAGATTTTATTTGTTGATGGTTATACTGACAAAATCATTATCGGAGCTATCTTCGACGTCGCAGTCAACGATATGGCCTTTCAAAATTTGTCCCCAGAGTGCTACATTCGAACTGAAACTTTTTTCTGTAAAAATTGACGAGCCATTTTGCAAGTTTCTCTCAAGCATACATGTTGCTGAACTAGTTGAAGGTCATGGGTGTGCAGAAAAGAAAAATATTTTTGTAAGAAACTTGGTAAAACGAACTATAGGCTTGCTGATTTTGACGAAGTCAAGAAAAAAGTAAAAAATGATACTGGAATTCGCATTAAGGTCGAAGGCACAGGCTTTGATGAACAATATGCAAACCTGACTGAGTTCACGAGTAATAAGCTTAAGATTTAATCGTTTACAGAGGAATGTGCAAATATTGAATTGTTTGTATGGATAAAGGGGGCTCTTGACAAAGTTGTAAATACTGTTGCAGGCAGGCTAGATTCGGATTTGAAAAGACGTATGGGAATTCCGATAAAAAGAGGCGAATTTAAAATGTGGAAAAAGGCCTTGGTTAAAAGAGATGACGAAGCCATAAAAGGTGTGGCCAAGCATTTGATGAGAGAGGATGAAACCATTCGTTTATTTTATTTCCTCAAGAAAATGCAATCGGCTTCAGAGCAACAACCAATGAAGCTAAAAAGGAAAATTAACGATCACAACAAAGAATTTAAAAGACTTAAATCAGTTGACTCATGCGGAAATGACGAAGAATTAATGAAATACCCAATGGAAATAGAGCAAAGAACAGGTATACCTCTAGAAATGAATGGTTTTTGTTTAGATGAAAAGGCTTAAAAGAAAGAAAGTTGTAGGAAATAAAACGTTTTTAGTTTGAACAAAAGTAAATGTTCCTTGATTTACCACTGAAGGTAGTCTAGGGGTTCTAACGCTGAGTATTCCTTCAGAGCACTGTGGTGTAAAAGTAGTATGTAAGGAAGGATTTTTATGTTATGAAATTAACATTCTGATATAAATATATACATAACGTCTCAGACACTTCTTCATCGGATCAAATTGATACATGGAAGATAACATAAACTTATAAAACTTAGAAAAGGGTCTGAAAATTCCCAATGATGTTAGACTTGTCAAATTTGAGAACCAAATTTTTGGTCGTTTCATCCACGGGACTCGAACTCGTACCGCTGTGACATCTGTAGCAACACCGCCTGCACTAAGTCCAGCGCCCTAGACCACTCGGCCAGCTAGGCAATATAAAAAATATAGCTTTCGCTGGCCGGGTCATTCCTCCTCGTAGGATTAATCTAGGGCTGTAACTTAGTACACGATGTATGGTAGTACGGGACAGTTCATCTAGGTGTTACTATGTAGGATAGAGGATCAAATTAATAATGCATGTCACAACAAATCAACATTATACAACTTCTTAGAATGTGACGACTCTATTTGCTACACTGCTATAGATATATATCAGAATGTTCCTGAAAAGAAGCTATATATATAACTGTTGTGCATTCGAATATTTTTAGGGTTGTGTATCACTATTAAAGAAGAAGAGAACTGTAAAAATAGAGGCTTTTTTCATAGGTAGTGGAGATAAGTGCCCAAGTGGCGCTATAACTTAGTTCATTTAAAAAAAAACTACGTGTTGACGATGTGCATGGGCACTGTATATTCAAGTGTTACAGTACATTATACACGCCTCCCTAGGCTAAATAAGTCTATAAATATTAATATTTATATTCTTAAATGTATGTATGTTTGAAATGCCATATTCATGGGAAACTTTTTAATTTATTCTTGTTTTATTACTTATTAAGCACTCTGTTACATTTTATTAATTGTTTAATTGTTTTATTTGTATAAATTGTTTACTACCCACTTGTATGTATATTTATTCTTCATAATTCTATTATGATCATTCTTCCTGTTTGCACTCACAAAATGTTCAATTTGTTCATGCTTACAGTATGAATGTTTCCATAATTCAGAAAACGAAAAAACAACAAAACAATTAAAACAATTAAAACAAAAATATCATGAACAAAAAAGAATTCCTGGCGGTACGAAGCTTACAGGTAACCAACCTATGATTGATTGATTGATTGATTATTGGGGTTAAACGTCCGAACAGCAATATTTCAACTATATTCAGGCGATGAACATGAAATGGATGATAAAATTAATATGACATGATGATGTAATGAAAAATGGAATGTGACACAAGGATTATAGAGTCGACAAATTTTATTGCCACTGGAAATAGAGTGAAATGGGTAGGGTCGGGCAATGTAGTCTTCTATGGTGGAGCCCAATGGTTTCCTACTCTGACAGAATACCACTGAAGGGTTCTTTAATATGCGAGGAACGTGGCATCTTTCCCAACATGTTGCACCACTATGGTTTGCAGTCAGGTTTTCCGTATTATGACCTGACGACCCCAGGATGTTGCATGCCAGGGGTACCCCATTCCACCACCTTGGGCACACAACCCAGTTGCTCTTTGGGCAGAGCGCCCTAGTCCCCCGCCAGTGTTCTTAGCACTATTTAGTCGCCTTTTACGACAAGCTTAGCGCTGCTGCGGGTCTATTCTTTTGACACCCGGACCCGCACGGGGCTGTAACCATTATAAGAAATAGTGGTGTATCTAAAAAAAAACCCAAAGGTTGCAAAGAGTACAAATAGTTTAAGAGAAAGATAGATTTTTTACGTATTCATTGAGGTACAATAGAAAACTAATATTAAAACTTACAAAACACTGCCAGAATAAGTTTTTGGTTTTCTACACACTTTCATGTATATTCATTTTTCATAATTCTATTATCATTCTCCCTGTATACATTGACATTATTTACAATATGCTCACGCTGAACAAAGTGAATGTTTACTTCCATAATTCAAAAACGAAAAAAAATGAAGTAAAATAAAAAATAAATGTATGTACAAGAAAGAATCCGCGCTAGTACGAAGGTTATATGTTACCCCTCAGAAAGAGCAATCAAGGGAACCAAGAGACTAGCTGAATGTAATTCAGAGACAAAGACAAGAAAAGGAAAACAGACAAATGACAAGTCACTTATAACTTTTCTTTCCGAGATTTGGCTGATGTTTAGTTGTTTACACAAGCAAAATACTCCAAATGCTCTAAATCCGATTTAGTCAAAAAAGCTCAAACTACTAGCAAAGTTTCTTCAGAAAACAGGTTGCGGAGGCTTGTTCATGGTTACCATAGTCATACCATAACCCTTTGATGCGAGATGTATACATAAAATAGGAAATGCACAATGGAATTATGTGATGAAAGAATTTGTGAAAATTACATTGAAATCCTTTCAATGGTTACATTAAGAGGGGTTGTGGGTTTGATGTTAGTCCCTCTTGGTCAACCGATAATTAAGTCCATGATTTGTATATATATATAAGGAAAACACCAAAAGTAATTCAATTAACAATTATACATGTACAACTTCCTTAATGGGTGACTGGTAATAAGACAGAAGCTTGAATTGAGAAAGCCAAATCTATTGCCCAACAAAGGAAACTGGGTTTCACGAAAATCCTCAAAGTCTTCAATAGTTCAATATAAATTTTGTAAATTAAATGATCAAACGCTCATAGGATCTACAACATCAAAATCCAGTCAGGTTGAAAAAAAAAACAAATCCTGCAATTCAAGCAGATTAAATGATAACAGTAAGCAAGCGTTTTTTTTTGAAATCTTACACTTGTAGGAAAGCTATGTATCGATTCAAATTATACATTTTCTAAGGAGTTTGGGGTTTTCAATAGCAAGTGGAACTGACAAGGACTATGCGTAAGTATCATGCAACTTTTCCCGAACTTTTCCATGAATGTATTGGTAAAGTAGTATGAAGCAGAAAAAAGACAAAAAATGCATTTAAAACGAGTATATATCTTTAATGATAAAAATCAAAGCTAACATATTTCCATTTATGGATCCCGATATGTGTCAATTTTGTTCTCTTGCTGCTGAACTTCTGCTAATTGTGCGTTCTACCGAACCCATTTCGGTTTGACTATTAACTACCACAAGGGACATTTCAGGAATGTTTTTCACGTACACACACGATTTTTGTAATCGTTTGTAAATTGGGAGTGGGTCGTTTTCCAAATAATTGATGATTTATAATTGTGTTACTTCTAACGCACTGCATTTTCTAAGGCTTGGATCTAACGCGATGTTTGAGTCCTTCTATAGAGTTGTAGCACGTCAATGGGGATCCCCTGCTGAAATGGAGATGAGTTATTTATTTAGCCCATGCAATGCAACAAAAGACTCAAACTCATCAAAACCTTTTTGTCTGTTATCTTGTAGGTAACTAAATTTTGCTAATCGCTTCATGTTTTGTATGAATGATGATCGGTGTTTTGTGAAACGCGAAAACTGGAATTAAGTTTTTCTGCCCGGAGACTGACGAAAACGACGCCTGTTAGAATAAGATGTTGAGGAGTACCGGTATCGGGTGAATCATATATTGAAAGTTCGTTTTGTCTTAAAGAAGATGTTTGATTTATGTCCGAATAGAAAGTTCTGGGCGTGTTCTTGAGTCAGAGTTGTCGCGCTTTGTATAAACATTCATATAATGGCATGTTGATTCACCTCGGTGAAACAACCCTCGCCAGTTGACTAACCATAGCGAAAAAAAAACAAACTGAAAAATGCAATTGCCTGTTGACATCTCACCGAATTAGAACATTATTGATTTTTTCAAATATCAAACAGATATTCTGCAATACAATCTGTCACACACTTGCAAATACGCAGCAAACATAGTGGATCTAAATGTGAGATTGAATACACACCACTTTTTACAGAAAAAAAAATGTTGGATTTACTTGTTTGAGTGTCTCAATATATTAGTTCCATTTCCATAAAATGTCATAAAAATTATATGCAGTGGCATTTCTATAGAGTGGAACCTAACGGTATTTTAACGTAGCCGGGAATTCAGGTCTGTTCTGATTAGTTAAGTTTTTTACGGTGGCAAACGTGTAATTTTACTTCTTTACTTGTTCGTAAACAATCACAATAGAAACGAAAATTTATAATTGAACTTTTGTTTGTGTGTTTGTAATCAGTATAAATTTCCCCATGGAAGGACAGAAAATGGTGGAGAATTCAAACTTATGAAGATGTGACTGTAACGTCGTTCGAAGCACTTGCCTGGTGATAGTGTTACAACTCTTACATGTATGTAGGCATGGTATTGTGAAAAAAAAACCAAAAACAAAAACAAAAAAACAAAAAAAACAAAAAAAAAAACAAAACAAAACAAAAAAAAATGTGTTATTTGTACCTTTTTTCTGCTCGTTTGTTCATGTCTTAATTCTTGTATTTCGAGCAAAATTTAGCATTTTTTGAAAAAACAGTCAGCTGGTAGAGGAGAGAACCCATTGCGGCAAGGGCCTGAATATTTCCGGATAGCTTACATGTAAAACATGCATTTTACCCCTCTTTATCTTTTCAAGTATTGTATTTATTAATGTACGAATGCTCTACTACACACAATTAATATTTCCACCAAGTTTCAACCCTTTATTTTTTAAGTTTTACTAAATTAGACCGGATCAACTTTGTGTATGAAACAGTGCAACTCAGTCACATCTGTATAGTGCAAGCTTAATTATCAGTGGCGGATCCAGGAGGATCGCCCCCTCCCCCCAATTTGAAAATTGCAGTTTTTAAAAATTGTTGAAAATTGTTCAAGATACCCTCAGAATGTAGGATTTGAGGTTTAATACTACACAATTTTCTTGGGGGATGCCCCCCAAACCAACCTAGTAAATTCGGTTCACTTTGTGATCCTGTCAAGAAATTTTTTTGCCCCCCTCCCTCCTAAACCAAAAACTCTGGATCCGCCACTGAATTATATGAACAGACAACCATCCAAAACAGACATACAACACGTTGTAGTTTAGCTCATTTTGTTTCCGCTATAATCATGAAACAACTATAATAAGAAAAAGGGACAAACAATGTTGAAGGGTCTAATATAACCTGGGGGCATCAAAGGTAGCTAGCAAGAGTATGTACAATACAGCCATGCTATTGAGCTATAGAAATAAGAGACAGACAATTTCATTATTAGGGTGGGCTTGCTATGATCGACAAGAACTGCATCAAGTTTTCGTTTAAATCACCAAGAGGTAATGACATTTTTGAAATACCAAAAGTTGTAAGTTCCCTAGCATGGTTTGTAACTGAAACTCTTCTTCCCATATGATGATACTAAAAAGGTCTGGTAGTTTTAGGCTGATGTATATCTACAGTGTTACTGTACGTAGTACCCAGGGGCGTGTCCAGGATATTTGAAAGGGGTGGCGTAGAATAAAATATTTATATTTTAAAAAATTTTTGGACCTTTTTTGGCTTAAAAACATAAAATAATAGAGAATTGCACTAATGTAACGGTTCCTGACTTGGAGCATGTATATTTTATAGTTAAAGTGTCAGGGTGTGACATTTTTTATGCCGAGTTTTCTCCATTAATTGTCTATGGTATATTAAAATGATTGGATGGATCTTAACAGCAGTAGACCAATAACGAGAAATTCCAAACTCAAGGGTATAAGGAGTAACTTAACATTTCAATACCTAGGCCAGGATTTTATGAACGAGAGGCGTGATTAAGGTTGAGGGTCCATGGGGAAAATCAGAAGCTCCTGAATTTCAACAATTTAGCATCAAATTATGAAGTAATCCCTCTATTTTTGATTAAGTTCGGGTTTCGTTGAACGACACACGATACAAGACAAATAAACACTGAAGAATAAAGTTCTTTCGTTCTGAGTATTTCTTTAATGTGGAAATATACATATTTCTAGTATACATGTACCTTGACGCAAAACCTAAAATGAACACAGAAAAATACTGACGGACTCTCATTTTCAATTACTAGAGTGGATTCATAAGAACCATTTTACGTGGATTTCTCATGGCGTAATCGTCAATAATTTTATCAAAATCAAGTTTAATGTCTCTGTGAATATACAAAAGAAGCAGAGCATTTAGGCGATCCTCCTTCATGGTGCTTCTCAAATCATTCTTAATCAACTTAAGGGATGAGTTAGCTCTTTCGGTGGAGCTTGACGTGACGCCCGTCAAAGCAAGTAAGAAGAGAACTTTCATGATGTTTGGAAATAAAGTCGAGCATGCCCTTACATCAGTTAAGGTTGATGTTATTGACTCTGGTTTGTCCGATTGATTTTCCCAAAACGACTTCCAGAGTCTCATCTCTTGCCTGAATGTTTCAGGCGAAGGCATATCGATATTGTAATAATCATAAACATCCTTCTCCATCTCTTCGGAAATGAGGTGAACTCGGAAAGGCAAAATTGACAAGGCAAGAACAACAGAGACAGCCTCTTGACCAAAACGCATATCAAGTTGCTGAATTAGCTCATCAAGATAAGGTAAGTAGATTGCCCGTTTAAAGTATTCTTTATCTGATGAAGCGGGAACATTGTTACGATGTGTCTGTCTAGCACAACGACGGGGCATTTTAAGCTCATCAAGTCCGGCCTTTACTGCCATGTCAGACGCATTACTGTAAACCAAGTCAAACTCTTGTTCATTTTTACGGGTTTCATCGATGATCTGTTTCACAGCTCCGATCATTTTATAACCTTCAACAATGTCTAAAGATGAGCCTTGAAGCTTAGAACTTACTCCACGTACATAACCAAAAAAGTTGTGTACTGTTTGGAAGCAAATAATAAATGTACTATCTGTTATCTTGGACAGAATGCCATGAGCATCCGTAATAGCCTTTTGGTCCCACGAACGTCCCTCATTGGAGCTTATGCCTTCTAAACATGCTACCAATGCCTCATACATTGTCGCGAATGTGTCGAGTGTGGCGTGTTTCTCTGTCCACCTAGTTTCACAGAAGATTTTGAAATTTGATTTAGAAATTTTGTTATTTTCTTGTCGATTGTTGTTAATATCTTCTACCGCCGTTTCTAGTCGTCGGCTTCTTTTAGGGGAATATTTAAAAAATATCCCGAGTTGTTTGAGAGAATCTAGCATGAGATGGATTTCTGTAACCTTACAACTTTTACACAGCACTAAACTTAGATTGTGACTAGCGCAATAATGATACATTGCGCGTGGAGAGATTCGTGTTAACCGTGCGGCACATCCAACGTTTTTCCCTGACATATTTCCTGCCCCATCCATAGTCTGCGATCTACATAACTGGATATCCAAACCATTACTAGCGAGGGACTGAACGACAAGATTACAAAGGGATTCGCCAGTGGTTTCCTCGGCCAAAATAAATTCTAGCAGGCGTTCTACTGGAACTCCATCGACGACATAACGTAAAACCAGTCCTAATTGTTCCCAATTGCTAGTGTCTGATACCTCGTCGCATTGGATTCCAAAGTATCCACCAAAAGGCTGGGACTTCACTTCTTCCACAATAGATTTCTGAATGTATGTCTTAATGCAAGTTAACAACTCGTTCTGAGAAGTGTTTGATGTGTAGGTTGCTACCTTTGAACACGTTTCAAAATGTTGTTTTAGGGTTGTATCGCCCGCATTTATTCTAAATTGAATAAGTTCTTTGAAATTACCCTTGTTCTTACTATGGCCTGTATCATCATCCCGATGTCCCCTAAGCGCCATTCCACGCCTTCCACAGAACTCTAAACACTTAAGCATAGATCTGATTATATCACGGTTCTTAGCGATGATTGCTGCATTATTCGATTGCAGATTGACGTCGATTCTGTGTGACTGATTGACACACGATTTCTTGAACCCATTCAATCTAACCATCGAGTCAGCGTGATTACCAGTCTGTGCATGCTTTTTCAAATCGACAGTGGTGTCTTTCCATTTATTGAATGGTTCTGTAACTAACACTCTTGGTCGGCGACCGGATGTGTCCGGAAAAAACTTACAAGCAAGGCAATATAACCCATCTTTCAACTTTGAATATGCTATGAATGGGAATTGCTCAAACCAATCGCGACAACAAGATCTTTTAAAAGTTCCGCTTTTGCATCTTTTATCGTTATATAATTTAAACGGAAATTTAAAGCCTGGTTCCGGACACCGATTAGACAAAATCCTGAATTTTACATCGTCCGATAGGGTATGTACATCAATGACTCCAATATCATCTGATAATTGCGATCCAAAGGTATCGTCAACTGGAATTCCCGCAGTTTCCTCGTTGCGTTCATTGTTGAAGATAGGTGACTCATTATCTCCAGTACCGGAAGTTTCATCGTTATTGTCATTACAGGACATACATGACTCATCATTTTGAGTATCTGCAGTTTCGACGTTATTTTCATTGATGGAGACAAAAGACTCATCCACTTCTTTACCCGAAGTTTTATTGTTGCTTCCGTTGTCATCAATTGACATCTCATGGCTAGTATGTTCTATATTTGGTATGTCAGTCTCATAGTCAGTGGATCGCGGTGAATTAGACGCCTGGACGTCTCCAACTACGTCACAGTCGACCACTCTTAGTTTAGAACTGACCAGGGGTGTTATCTCAAACTGTGATTCAGCGAATCGGTCTGTGATCGATTTGTTTAAATCTTTGATATGTGATATCAAACTTGAACACGAGGAAAATGACAGTACAACAGCTTTACCAGATGGAACACATAGTCCCATATCATTGCGACTGTGTGAATCAATACAATAAAGTATCCCTTGAGCCTTTTTTAAGCCGATAGTTGAACCAGGGTTACTTCCAAGTGTAATGAAAGAAGTTTCACTCTGTGCTAATGATTGGTGTAATGCAGACTCTAAAGTAAATGTTAAAGCGTCAGAATTGTCACTTTCCTGTTCCACAAGTCCACTCATCGGATCTTTCATTGTAATAGAGAAACTTTCGTTTTCAATAAAAATATTCTCCGGAAACTCTGTTATTAGCATGTAGCCATCGGTAGTACAAACTTTATGGTACAAGTCAGTACCTCTTAGAAGAATATTATCTATTTCATCTCTAGTCTTTGGAATAGTATTATCCAACATGAAAGCCAATGCAATGCACGTACATTGTCGTCCACCGCCGTTTATATCACCTTGATGCATTGACCCTTTGCAAACCAGCCTAGAATGCAAAAACAAAATCTGTTAACATATGAATTACACGGACACGTATGATATACTTAACACATTTGTAACGGAACTTCCCCATTTTTTCATTCTTGTTAAAGTGCATGTCATTGCTATACACGTAGCCAAATGTCGCCCCCCCCCCCCGAAACCGAAAAAATCAAGTCCCATAACTCATACAGAATTAAATGAAACATTTATAATGATGGTGCGAAATGATATCAACTACATGTCATGTTAAACAATCCTGCAAAAAATGAACGAATCCGTCCAAGGTTTCATAGGAGTTGTGTACACAAAATAGTCACTGTGTGACGGACGAACAGAGGCCACCATTTCCATGCCCCTCTGACGCGTGGCCGATGGAAGACAATGCAGGGGAGATATTCTTGAATGTCTCTAATGTAGCAGGAGTTGCGTATATAAAGACTGAGAAGGTTTAAAGGGTAATTATATAGTATACTGACAAAACATATACAAGTGATACCTCGCCACGCATAAGGGGATGGCAAATAGTGTACTATAAAACTGTAATTTCTCACAAAAATAGTTCGTAGATTTTGCTAAACATGGATTTAATATTAACACTAAACAACTACATTGAACTGTGCAAATGTTAAAAACGTGTATCCGTTCTCGAGTTATTGTATTAAAACCACCGGGATGGACGGACCGACGGAAAATGTTGTTTGTGCTGTATTTATACCACTCACCAAGAAATTTGTTCTGCATGCACACGTATAAAAATTGCGGTTTTTATCCAACGCAATCATAGGTTTGAACCCCGTTCTGGATATCATAGTCAAATCTGAGTGACCCCTTCCAAGGCAACGCGTGAAAAAATAACCCCATTTTAGACAATTTAGCTGAAAATACAACCCCTTTTGTCAGAATATACCCAGTATTGTATATATAGTAATATACCCCCCGGTATATTTAGAATGGCTATGGGGAATCGAAGTTAGTGTCACACAAAACCAAAATTCATGTATTATACTGATTTACTTACCGTTTTGGTTGTTTAAAAAAGGTGTCCAAGACACCTTGATACGATTTTAAGGTCTTTTGACGTTTTGTTTTTGACATCGACATCTTTGCGAATTCTTTATCACATCAACAACAATGGATACTAATCGCAGAGTCGAACACGCCGGACTCCGAGAAACGAAATTTTACGGTTGATGATGACCCATCAAATTGGGGAATCAGTATAAAAAGAAATCAGAGTATGTGTTTAATTAATGAATATGATAAATTGCCATCATTCAATACAATACTAGCAGATTATAACGATAGTTTTTTTTTTTTTTTTTTTTTTTAAAGGGGGGGGGCGTACGCCCATTACGCCCTTACCTGGACCCGCCCCTGGTACCTTAAATATAGTGAGTTTCCATCAAAAATTTAATAATAATGTCTTTTAAGAAAATTTGAGTAGTGTTGTGCAAGATTTCATAGGTCTCTAGTGTCATCTTCATGGCCTGTAATTTTAATGATAATCAATTTAAACTGTTCGTGGGGGTGTTCGATCATATAGTGCACATCCCTGGATTTGTGGGGTTAATTTTTACAGGGGGCATCCATTTTTTGTTGAAAACCTTTCAAGTCAAATAAGCCAAAAAAGTGCTGATAAATCCATGATGATGGCTAAAACCCGCTACAAGCCTAAGAAAAGCATCGGTGTTTTTAGAGAAGGGCCATGAAAAGTCGTCATTGCAGGGACTTTATGTTTCCCTGCGGGTTATGTAGAGATACATGATTATTTCCTGACGTAATATATACATGTTAGCATTTTTATTATTGTATGAATATTATTAGGTGGTGCGAAAAAAATAATGTTGCTATATGTAGTAAACCATCTGATTGTTGGTGAAATCGACGAACATCAAATAAAGTCCGTTCATTGCTAGGACCGAATCAAACACCGTACATCACAATTTTAAATTACATTTCATTCCCTTGTCTATAAAGATCCTCGAAAACAGAAAAAAAGTGTAGACATTTGTGGTAGTTCAGAACAGTTTGGCACCTTATCAGGACAAATCTTACCCAAAGTGTGAGTTAACAAAATTAAAAGTAAATAATAAGAAATACTGCTCGCTCAGTTTGGCCACGGACATTATAGACAGCTGCAGAAAATTTTATTTGCACAAACACATTTACAATTACAGTATATGGTTATGGCTTATGCCTTATGGCATGAACAAAAACAGTACAATGTAATAACATAATATAGGGTAGGCATTGCCGAAAACAGTGAGCACCGTGAGCTCTACCATACATGTACCACCTATGCGAGACTCGTAAAAATAATAATGGACATTACAAAGTCAAAGAGGAGGGAGCGACCGGAATGAAAATTTTTGCTTCGCAAGTGCAATATTTTTATTTATATTAAATCAGCAAGCAAGATCAATATTTCTATTTGAAAATCTGTCTTGTTAATTAATAGGGGAATTTTTTTTTCAATGAATTAATAACTTGAACATTTTTTTCCCTAAAATTCCAACCCAATACCTCACTTTCCCCTCTCTCTCAAAATGGTCAATAAATTTGTAGCACTTCGCAATACTTTACATTTTTTATCCTTAAGGGCATCTCTAGCAACATCCATTTCAGTTTTGGCCTGTCAGATCAATCTGTACAGATACCGGAAATACATGTATTACAGTTCTCCACAGATAGTAGCAATAATTTACACATATCATGTGACGTAAACAAAATTCAGACGACAGTTGCAAATTCCAAACAAGAAAATGATTGCCTTTCCTGTCTTAGAAAAGCAATGCTTCAATTTTGATATTATAATCAGAGTTATGTTTTTTTCTGAGGCGGGTTAGGTTTTTGACAACAGCAGTAGTGCAACAGCGGAGATACACATTCATACATCCACGTGTTTCCCGAAGTTTTTATAAACATAACTTTCACTTCTTTAAATAAGTAAAACAAATTAGAAAAAGACTTGAAAACTATCAGAAAAGATGAATCTATTTTTACTGAAATGTAATCTTATCCTATATCTTTTTATTTGTTTGAATGAAGGAAATGATGAATTTTCTCTGTAAGGACAGTCACTTTTTGTTACTTCTGGGACATGACTTTTTTTTCGTTAGTATATTGGGGAACCTTAAGGGAAATTTAGAAAGTACATGTAATAACGGTAGAGCTCACACCGCTTCGCGGTGCTTGCTATAAACTAAATTTATGACCATGGTGCAAAAGTGGTGTAAATCTGATCAAAACAGAATGACAGGGATTGGTTACTCCTAACAAAGTCTATATAATGTGTAAAAATAGGCCTAACACTGTGCCTCTCAGACTCAGGTCTTTATACCAGTTAAACTTAAAGCCTATAAGATTTACATTTGTCATAGATTATATGCATTTTAGGGGGGGAAACTTTTCAGGATTTTAGTTATAAAAGGTGTAAATTTGACATTGATAATAATTGACAAGGTAATGATGAAAATACTGAGGAAGGGTGTATCCTCAGAACACTAAAATAAAATGTCAAGATATACCTGCAATAATCAATAATCACTTATTAATTATCAGGGGCGTAGCTAGGCCTGTTTTAGTTGTACCCAAAATTACGGCGAGGGCTCTTTGGGGGGGGTGGGGGGGTCGCTCAAGGCCCCCATTGAGTCTGGCAAGGCAAAGCCCCGAGGTAAACTCCTGAATTTTAATGATTTTGGAGCCAGTTTTTCAGAGCCTATACTACGTTCATGGTATGCATATGTGATAAATAACCTTTATTTCATCTTTAAAATGTGTGTTTTTATTTTTGTTACTTTTTCCGAAAGTGCTCAACTGTGTATTTGCGTATAGGCAGCTACGCCCCTGATTATCTGTAATTTTCATAGGGAAAATTAATGAAATTGGTCAACTACTGAGTGTTAATTAATTACAAGTGTATTTCATACTCATTATTACGTAAATAAAAAAACGTATAATTTTTAAGAGGTTTCTTTGATCTTTTTTGAAATCATATGGTTCAATGAAAAAGGAAGACCTATTGGTTAACAGCTTAACGGGATATAGTTTAGGAAATATTTTGATATTTCTTTCTCAGGAAATAGGTTCATTCATTTAGTCATCATTTTATTATTTTTCAAAGCACAGTTATTAAAAATAGCCATTGCCATTCAGCAGATTTTTTTTCTTTAATTTGATATTAATTTCATTTCAATAAATGCAATTTTTTTCACTAACATTCATTGACAAATCATGCTATTTGAACCTTTGAAAAAGCGAATTTTTGCCTATTTGTCTAAAAAGACCTAATTTTGAAAATATTTTTATTCCTCTTATTTTAAATGCTTAAAAAAAAATATATGTTGCCATTCCGCAATCTTCTATTTTTAATATGGGACATTACTCCTCAAAGTCTATCCAGTGGTTTTTACTAACACCCTTAGCAAACTTACCCTTTTTTCAACAGAGAAATTTGAAAAAATTGGTCCATAAACATCCAAATAGCAATGGCAGTGTTCTATATAGATTATTACAAATGACTTCTCCCTCTAATATACACCCCCTGGTTTGGTTTGTCATGTCTCAGCCTCAGACTTGGTGTAAATTTGTAATCCCTTTTTGAGATTGTTTGGCACTAGAAATATTTTTTTGTTTAGACCACCCAAAAGGTATTAACTCTTACTGCACTAAGTTTGTGGTAGTCCATGGTAGAATTTCATAGTGGTTTAACCTAACTGTGGTGGTCAAAAAATTAAACCTCCTATAAAATTTCAAAACATCAATTGATGGACATGTTACGTGTAACCTGAATATTCTTCTATTCAGTTTTGAAAAAAAATATTATGATTGTAAAGACTAACCTACAAAAGGAATGGATGAGTGACAAGAGTCATCAGATGCCATTATTCTTTTTGTTTATTCTAGTTCTTGTTCAAAGGTGTAATTCTCAGTTACGCATATATTTCATTATCATCTGACTTCGGTGAGGATTGTCTCCTATATAGCAAACCATTAATTAGTATGATTTATTTTATTGTAGGTTGAAGATCAGTGTTAAATTTGAATTTAATTTCAATGCATACAATAATTTTTAGGGTGTACAGTAAATCAAAATGGCGAACTTATCGTCAATGGGCTGGGAGGGTCCACCATGCATCACCCCACTCATCAACTTCATGGTGATTTTTAGGTACCTTTATTATTTACTTAATTTGAATATCTAAAATATTAGTTTTATTGTGTCTGTATGCTGTGAATGAGAATTCTGTTTGATACTGAGATCAGTTTCTAGGAGTAGGGGTAATATTTTTAACATTTTTTGAAAATCCTCTCTTGAAAATTGGTTTTTCTTGGTTCATTTATTTATAAAATTAAATTATCTATCGATTGATACCAAATTTGAGACATTTTAAGTGAGCAATAACTTGTAAAGTAGAATTTATGAGACTATTGACAGAAAAATTGAAAATCCAATTTTTCTCATTTTTTGATAAATTCTGACTACGAAAATTGCCAAAATTCATCATCAGAACCCCAGAAGTATAAATTATGATAATTCTAAACAGAAAATACCAAATAAACCATTTTTTACTGAAGCATGAATACTCTAGGGGTTTTGAGATTGAAAAATATGTGTTAGTTTTCTTCGTTCTGTAGAAAGAAGAATTTCGTAGAATGAAAAAACTTTTAAAGTAGATATTTGCCTCAACGAGGTATAAAATGTAGCCAAAAAATACAAAAATGCCTCAGTTTATTTTTTGGCCACCAAAAGATTTGTGAATGGGAGGTATAAGGGTACCTTAAAATCATATGTTGGTTGATGAGTGGGGGTGCACGGGTGGGGGATGGGGGGTGGGGGTTATCTCAGCCCACATACTATTATAAAAGAAATATTATACCGTATGAACATCTAGAATGTTGAGCTGATTTGAATATGTTAGTAAACATCCCTTGTCCTAATGTTGATGACGTATGATCCACACATACAGGCCTTTGTTCTTTGTTACATAAAAATCTGAATTTGTAATTGCACTGGAAATATATGTAGGTTGCACCAGAAAAAGGATAAAACATTATGAAATTAATAAGTTTTGGTTGACGGTAGTGTACTTCATAAGCTTTTATGGATTGATTCCCTATGAGCTACATGTACAAATGTATTTCTTGATATCCTAGAGCACAGTACCTGAACCGATCCATGCAACTAAACTCACGATTGGTCATCGATCAATGATTGGTTTCGAATCAGTCATCGATCCTTCAAACTGATCCATTAAACTGGTGATTGCATCACGAGACCACTGACTGGTCAATATATTTACCGATTACATATGTACATTGTTTTGTTAGTCAATTTTTACACATATAATTTTACAAAATGCAATAGATTTAAAAATCAATTATAACTTTTATTAAAAAAACAATATATGGATTTGATATCTTATAATTCGGGTAATTTCAATATGGTAGCATATTGGATTCGTTCCTGTGGTAATTCTTAAATTTACATGAAATGGTCATCCATCATTGTACATACAAAACTGTGGTCAGAGTGGTCACTAGTCATCGGTGATTGATCAATCTGCAGTCATCTATCTGTCAATTATTTGTGCAGATGGATTTAGGGACCACCTCCTCTCATTCTCCTTTTTGTTCCCTGATGCAAACATAATCGGGATTTATCTTCATCGATACAACATTTTAAGCACTGTTATTCCTAAAATTCTTTATTATGGATGATGAATTTTTCTAAGATTTATACTGATGTTTGTTACACAGATAAATAGGAAAAGATCAAAACAAGATGCTGACTGATTAACTTGTGAAAGTTGTTGCCATTTCAGCTTAGAAAATCTCACTTAGTTCATTTGTACAACATTTTGAGCATTTTTTATGACTCTTCAAATTCAGATGTAGTGGTTATCACCAGTGGCTGACACAAGTTTGAAATAAGGAACTGTCTGATAATATTTATACAGTGGCATAACTTGAGTACATGTACTTGTAAAAGTGTATTGATCTCGATGAAATCGTTACCAAAGTAAAGTTGGAATTTATTTTGGGGGTTATGACTTGAACTGCTGAGAAATTACTGTGAACCAATTTAATTTTCCCCAGTGATTTACTTTGCTAATTTCGCTAGCAAGAAAAGAATATGAAACAAATCACCTCTAATACATGTAAGTCACTTTATATCAAAATACATGTTGGAAAGAGTTTTAGATGCAGAATTAAATAGCTTCAAAATTGGATTGTTGTCCTTAATCAGAAAGTAAGTATCTGTAAAAATAAATTGATTACAGTAGATGCTCAATTTTAACTTCTCAACATTTCACATTTGAGTCACCATTTTCCTCCACAGTGTCTTTACTTAATTAAAAACTGAAATAAAATTGCTTCATTCCAATATTTTTCTTTTGTTTTGTTTCTGTATGTAGCTGATTTTAAATTTTAAGAACCATTAAATATACATGTATATTGTCATATGCATGTTAAGTGTCAGTCCCTGTAAGAATCAGACAGTGGGTGAAACATGGTATGAAAAACCCCATCGTTTTGAAAGTTTACTTTGACTATTTGCATGAAGGAAATAAAACAAGACTGTACATATCATTGAAATGAACTGAAAAGGAACATTTCAAGGGCAGATAACCCTGTTAAAAACCTCATTTTTCTAAGATTCTGTTGAAAAAATTCTGCGCGAAGATAGTGGTGCAGAGATCAAATAACGGTCTTTTCAAATAGAGAAAGCATTGATCCTTGAGTGATATTTTATTGTCAGATTGGTGGGGTTTTGATATGCATGTTTCTGTTTTTCCCATTTTGCCTGATTCTTACAAACACTGACACTTAAATTACAAACATATTTCTAAATGGTGACTCCATAGTGTTTGGTGGAGACACTGTTACTCCACTCACAAAATCTCCACTGTGAAGAGTGGAGAAATTAAAATAAGTGTTGACAGTAGTGTAACTAAACAGATCTCTATGATAAAGGCTGCTATTGTTTCTGAGTGTGGTGACTTGAATGTTATGTAATGCTATCAATTGAAACTACCTGTTTTGATATGCAAGTACAGTGTAAATCCTAGGGATTTTAATGTCGTTTTCATTTTTTGCATACAATTAAGTAGAACTGAGTATCATGAGAAATGGCATGATATTCATGATATCTAGAAGTGAAAGGATAGTATCTCAGTATATATTGCCCCCTTACACTGATGGCACTCAACCTTTTTATCATTTTTTTAGAAATCCAAGCTACTCCCAGACATATCATTTGACTGCTAAAGGGGCATTTACAATCACTTTCCCTTCAAACTTATGAAAAAAATAATAAAAAAAAGCTTTGCCTCTGAAACGTTTGAACATATTTTGTTGACATTTGGCAGCAATCATACTTAGGTTGTAGACTTCAAAAAGTTGTGTCAAATGAATTGTGATCACCAAACTTGTGAAGGATCATGATCACTATGTCTATCTTAAGAACAAAGGGATAATTTAAAACCAATCATCTTGATTTATATAACCTCCATATTAATATGACGGCAACAGTCAGATACGGTGAGTTCAACTTTCTTTCTTCCATGTTCATGAGCTTTACAATAGTGACTCTTGGTGGAAAATTGTAAAATGAGTCTGTTTAGAAGTTATCGCTCTTGACGGGCCAAAGAAATTTTGTTTGTATTTTTAGCTAATACAATAATAGAAAGAAAGAAACTTTCAGTGATAACTTTAGATAAGACCTACTGAAGTTTGTAATAATGTTATGATGGCCTTTGTAAACATAATTATTATTCTGCTTTATGAAATAAAAAGCCACCCGATTTCTTCTTTTTAAAGTTTATATGACTCATAATGAGTGAAAGACAGAACCAGGTCTAGTGCACTGGACACTTGCCCTCCTGTTTAAAAAATGAAATTGGTTGAAACAAAAGAAAATCACCAAAGAGTGTTGGTGCACACTTTGCACTTTGTTTGATCAGTCATCATGCCCTCCCTTTTTCAATTCATGTATCTGCCCCTGTGAACGACTCGTACTCTGAAGAGCCTCTGGTTTATTTTTGTTATGTTTAACCACTTTCATTATTTGTTTTATATTTGGTTGCTACTTCTTTTCATTATTCTTTTTAAGTAGCACTCCAGCTAAGGATCATGCGAAATATGATTCATGGGTAAAAAGCCTACATATTTTTATTTTTGATATTTTATCTGAAATGTCATAGTACACAGTAATTAACATGTGGTTTTTCATATAACCCGTGCACTTAGGAGATAAAAATTATATAAAGTGCACTGTAGATTTCAAAATTAAGGGAGATAACTCTGTAAATGGCACTCAAATACAATAGAATGTACTGGATTTTGAATGTGGATTATCTCCTAAGAGCAGGCAGAATTGAATGATTAATTACATATTTCATAGTATAGACCCATAAAACAACTTAATAACAAAAATAAAAATATGTAACCTTTCTGGGGGTGTATCACATTTTTCAGATTTTGCATGATTCTTAGAAAGACAGCTACTTAAAATACTGATAGTGTTCCCTGTAGCTTTTGAAAAAGACAGGAAAATCAGGGTTTAAAAAGGCACTCTAGCATGACATAGATAAATTAGAAGGTACATCATGCAAAGCATTAACATCTATTTATGGAAATTTGAAAAGGAGGGGCACTTGTGAAATCCATCAAAAGGACAGAGGGCTGATGCCCTACCAAAAACACTAACAGACTCAAACTGAATGCATTGAAATGTCAATGAAGTAGTTTGTACCATTCACAATATATCATATATTATATACAAGATAAAGTTGAAGGCAAAAAATCAAATAAAAATCAAACTAACAAAAAAACAAAAAGCAAAACATGTGAAAAATGTTTCAATTTGTTAATATTACTGATTATTAGTGGTTTATACATGTTTTGTATTTTTTCCAGGGTTTTTAAAGTTAGGTACATGTGACCTATCAAACAACAATTATACTATGGAGAATGCCTGCATGTATATGACAATAATAAAAGAAGAATTTCATGATGAAACTCAAGACAAAAACTCCCTATATGTACATGCAGGAAGTGATATATCTGACAAAAGTAAGGAATCTCACCTACCAGTTATTCAACTGAAAAACATATTAGATGAGACAACAGTTAGAAAGACAGTACAAACAGATAGCACTGAAGAGAATGATGAGTTAGTAAATAATCTTAATTTTTTTAAGAATAGTTTACCACACAAACAAACAAGTGGTGATGATGAACCAGAGAAAATCTTAACTGGAGAGGTTGGTACTTTTTTAGTGAATCATTGCCTTTCAGGAATCTCAAAGGTCAAGGTTCAGCAGGGATTCAATAAAAATACATGTAACAGTTCAAGTTCACCTTCCTCCTTGAAAAGAAAAGTGAACAAACACTCTTATGACTGTATGGAGTGTGGGAAAGTATTCGATAAAAAACTCTCATTAGACAGACATTTACTGACACATTCAGGGGTCAAGCAGTATTCATGTCATATATGTGGAAAGGACTTTGCTCACAGCTTTACTCTAACAAGGCACATGCGAAAACATTCTGGTGAAAAACCTCATCAGTGTGATGTATGTGGAAAGACCTTTTCTAATAGTTCGGATATGAAAAAACACAAGCTAATGCATTTAGATATGAAACAGTTTAGATGTGGTGTATGTAGTAAAGAATTTGTACAACTACAGTATTTACAGAAACATATGGGAAAGCATTTAGATGACAAACGCTACACATGTAAAGACTGTGGGAAGCGATTTAATTACTATAATAGTTTGTGGAAACATAAGCGATTACACAGACCTTGGACTGCTGAAGGTGAACCCCTTGAAACCTATGATTGTGAAAACTGTGGAAAAAGTTTCAACACCAAATATAGTCTAAAAAGACATGTGGTCATTCATAATAGTGAAAAACGGTACAAGTGTATTGAGTGTGGTAAAGGGTTTCATCAGTGGGGAGGTCTTCAGATTCATATAAACAATCATAAGGCAGAGATGCCATATGAGTGTGACATATGTCACAAAAAGTTTGGAGGTCATCCAAACTTGTTAATCCATAAACGAATCCACAAGACAGATAAAACTTTCAAATGTGGGGTATGTCTGAAGGAGTTTGCCAGGGCTGAGGGTTTGAAGAAGCACATAAAGATCCATAATGAGTCTAGAATAAAACCGCATAAATGTGATGTTTGTGGGAAGGGCTTTTATGAAGGTAGAAATATGCGGGTACACATGACAATACATACTGGAGAAAAGCCCTTTAAATGTCAAGAATGTGGTAAATGTTTCAGATATAAGGAAACCTGGAAAAAACACTTCAAAACACACACAGGTGAAAAACCTTTTGAATGTGAAATTTGCAGTAAAAGATTTAGTGCTAAAACTAGTATGAAAAGACATCTGAGAATCCATACTGGTGAAAAACCATACAAATGTGTGACTTGTGGGAAAGAGTTATGTGATTTTGGAAGTTACCAAAGACATCTTGAAATTCATGATCCTAAAATTGCTAAAAAGACAGTTATTCAAGATTTGAATGAATGTAATCTGTGTGGAAAGTTTTTTAAGACGAAAACTACTCTTAAAACACACATGAGAACACATTCTGGTGATAAACCATTTAAATGTTACACATGTGGCCTATGCTTTGGTGTGAATGGAAACTTACAGCGACACATTAGAAGAAAAAATCACTCAAGCACACAAGGTGGAAGCCTCGTGGAGATGCCTGATGACTGTCTTCAAGATACTATTCATAATATTTTGTCGTGACATCCTAATCCCTATGTTGGCACTTATGTGTAATATTACTATTGAAGTTGAGGGAGGGGGGGGCTGTTGCCTCAGTACTGAAGTATAGTCAAAAGTAGTCCTAATCCCTGAGATGCTTTAATGTTTGTTACAGAAATTTGAAGAAAATACCCTTATTATTGCAAAAGTTTTGGGAACCATCCTGCCTGTCTGTCTGTAAGTGTAACTCCTCCTAAACTGCTCAATGAGTTTTTATGAAATTTTTTTGGATGGTTGGACATAATATGTGGAGGAATGTACAGTATTTATTATAGGATTACTTTAAAGGGAGTAAAAATTAGTATGCACAACTCTCCTCCTCTACCACTCAAGGGATTTTATCAAAATATTAAATATGAGCCCCTAATGAGGTTTGTGCATCATATTTACATGTACATGGTGTAGGTACAAATGTATGCATGAAGGATACAAATTGTTGTCAGATGACTGCAAAGGGAGATGATCAAGCTTTATTACTGTATATTTAGCATGGCATGCAGGAGAGAGGGGTTTGTTCTTGGGGGTATCCTCTTTACAAGCTTGCTCACTGTATTTTTAGTTACCATATAATATAACTACTGTATTTCTGTGTAGGTGTTCCTATATAATTTTATAAATAAATTTTGTACAATAATAAAGTTGAAAATAATGGGGATTCAGCTCCTACTTATTTTTAAGAACTAAGTGCTATTATGACAATCTTTATTTAAAAAATCAGACAGGATGTGATTCATGCATGTCAAAAACTCATCACATTCAATTATATTTCTAAGTTAGAAACAGTTACATACCACATAACCTTTCTTAGTTAAATTTTTATCTCCTTTGAGATGATAATTATTTAGATTGTGTATGGAATAGGTACTTTGGAAAGAGTTACTGTTCTTGATTTGGTAGAATGAAGTTAGAGATGATTACCTATTGTTTTCCCAAAAATACAAGATCTGCATACTATAGTTAAGTCTAAATATTGCATATAGAGACCAAATATTTGTTTTTTTCTATAGGACTACATCATGAGTTACCCCTTACCTTAACTTTATTTGGATTAGTATCAGGACTGGTACATGTTCTAAAGAGTAATACACATAGTTTAATGTGCAAAATATCCTGTGATAGATAATATTTGTCATTAAATGTTGTATCTGAAATTCAAACCAAGTTTTTTTTTTTTAATGACCTGTTAAATCTGCAGACTCAGTTTATGTAGTATAATGATATGGCCGTTTTGTCATTCACTGACAATTTATTTCTAGACTTATAGATGATTTCTTACCTTGAAACTAAAGGAGTTAAGAATTCATTCTTATGATTGTATCCTAACTTTTTAGAAGTAATGACAAAAAAAGGGAGGTATTAACGAAACTTAGTATTTTTGTCCATTTCTTTAAAAAGGAAAGTGAAGATCTCGCTTATTGAAAATGCAGATTTTTTTTGTGGGAATGATCTTGGAAAGTCTAATTCTCGGTGTGACGTCACACTTTAATTTGATGGATCAATTGAATTGAAGGAATGTTAAATAACCGGAACCAATATTAAACTAATATTTAAAATACTCTGGGTTATCTTTTCAAAAGATCTTTTAAAAGAAGAGTTTTTTTTATTAATATAGAGTAAAATCGGATAAAAGCAGGCCTAGGGGTACTTGAAGAGCACATTGATTTATTTGCCTAAGATTCTACCACTAGGCCCATTTCTAAATTTGTCTAAATGTCCATATTTTTCAACGAATTGAAGCATGCCAATATAGACTACGTTGTCATTCAGAAAGTTGCCCTTGCTTGAATCTGAAATGCAATCCAGTGAGATGAGTTTTTTTTCTAATTTTATTCTCCTGTTTCTCTTGACGGGATTTTATACACCGGTGTCGGTTTGGTTGTTATTCACACTTCGCACTATAGCTATAAAAAGTAAGAATTCAAGTTAATTTCTATTGATGTAAGCTACTTTTCGTTTTTTTTTTTTTTCAATTCTACGATTTAGATACACGTACTTAACGACCGACAGCTGAAAATATTTCTTCAAAAAGGACCTAATTATCGTCCTCCAGCCATTATCAATTGGAATAAATGTCGTACATGTAACATCATTCAGGATTCGCGCCATTCGTATTGTATAAAATGGATAAAGCGTGAGAATGTAGATAAGAAAGCATTGTATTCTTTCTTTTAAAAAAAGTTATGAAAATAGATGATATCCGAATGAAACATTTTCAGGAAGTTCCTCAGGAACACTTTACTCCAAATAAACATTCAACATCAAAATAGTATTTCCCGCATAAAACACAAATTGAAAGAACTAAGCAAGAAATTTGTTTTTGTTCCTGCTGATAAAGCTGAAAATAATATTGTTATTTAACATAAATTTTACATCGAAATTCTTCGAAAAGAAATTACGAATTAACCAACATTCAAACTGACTGAATTTTCAGAAAGTGACATGGTTTGTGTTCTTATTTTACGACTTATGATATACCGTGATTTTCAACCCCGCATGGGAAGAACTGGGATTGATTTTACATACGATGGGGACAAAACTTTGTTAGGTTTAAACTGGTCAGGAACTGGCATTTCATTTAACTGCTATTAGCCCTTTGTACATTAATTTGTGTAATCTATAATTATTCAGTTTCTTTATTTCCGTTGTAACAATGGACTCCTACATGTACCTTTTTGAACTGATTTTTAGGAGTGTTTGTGTAGTATTTTTTTTCACAGTGGCCAGATATTGAAGGGGGAAGGTTTTGATCACGGCAAAGTACTTTATCCCCGCTGCATTTTTGCGCCTGTTCCAAGTCAGAAATTTCTGGCTTCCTTTACAATTGTTATTAATTTAGGATTTTTTGTTTGCTAGCTGTGGGGCCTTATAATTTCTACCAGTAGATGCACAATATCGCGAAAACGCTACCAGCAATTTTCAGGAAACATTTTACTTGAACTATTTATATCTCTAGTAATGTGAGCCTCCTTCTAATTTATATATTATTCTGTATTACACCCTTTTTTTAGTTCTGGGTCCTCACTCTGAGACATTTAATTTAAAATTTATTTATTGTTTTGTAACAAAACTTCTCTGAAAAAGCTGTCTAAGTGATACAAAAAAAAAAAAAAAAAAACAAAAAAAAAAAAAACCGGAGTAAATATTCGGCATCTCCAATTTTGAAGAATTTCTAGTATTTGGTTACGAAAGAGTTGAGCTAGATATATAGTCCGATGTCAAGCGGAGAATTTCTATAATCTGAAATGGCTTTGTGGGTGTCATTTGATTTCATGTTAAATCCCACCACAGTTTGAACACATCTTTCTCTCTCACCATTAGGATGAGCAAAAAGTGAATTATTTGCAACCTAAGTTTGAAAATCTTACTCTTTGATGAAGATTGTCCCTAATGAGGTCATCAAATTATCCATATAGTGAAACACATTTTATTCCTGTGAGACGAAGTGAATATAGTTCGTGTGATAACTTAAATATCCTGTGACGATGTTCATTTACGTAAGTGGCTGTTTGAATTTTACATACAAATTAGGTAAAATTGGCAAATGGGACATGAGATGAAAATCATTTACGTGAATGTCTTGAATCAGCACTTCCTCCGTTTGGTCCAAAAAATAATAGATCTAGTAAGGTGATCAGCTAAATCATTTTTAACTCTATTTTCAAGTCATACTTTTCAAACGTGCTATGGTGAAATTGAATTTGATACAAACTTATAACTGATTTCAAGAGTTATGTCCCCTACCCTAGGCCTACCTCCTTAAATGAACGCAAAACGATGCACGAACGCTAAAATTGGAAACACGAACGTTTCAAGGATTGTGCAACTCGGTTACACACGTACAATGAAGCGTGCTTATAGTGCATGGTCATGTTTAGTATAGAATGTTGTTTGTTCTTTACAAAAATCCCTGTTTCGGAAATACCACCACCCGACACAATTCCGTAAATAATATTTGTGCTAATATTTGGATAACCGCTGCATAGAACTCCACGAAGTGATCTTTTGTGGTAATAGTTTTGTTTGTTTGTTTACTTATTATTCTTCGAATCGTATGATGTGAATGTTGCTTACGAAATCGTTACACTTAACTCAAGTAGACCTCTGAAACTTTTACGCTCAGTTTTTACAAAGAAATATGATGGAAACATTCCACAGCTAAAAAAAAACAACCTGTTAAGATAGCCATGAAAAACATAAACAGGAGAATGTACTAAAACGACTAAAAATTTAAGTATCAACAAATCACAAGGACCTGATAACATTTATGCTAGAGTCCTAAATGATGTATGTGATGCCCTAGTAATTCCAATACCAATTATCTTCAACCTTTTTGTGAACGAAAAAAAAAAAAAAAAAAAAAAAAAAAAAAAAAAAGCAAGATTTGAAAGAGGGATGCATTACAGCCACATTTAAGAATGGCAACCGAAAACAGGCATCAAATCACAGGCTAGAAAGTTTGACGTAAATACTCAACAAATTGCTTAAAACATTCGTTAGAGACCATAATATTATTGTATCACTTTTTAAGGAGGTAGACCTAGGGTAAGGGACAGAACAATTGAAATCAGTGATATGTTTGTATCATATTGAATTTCACCAAAGCCTTCCAAGCTTTCCTATGAAACAGAATGAAATCAGTCCAAGTTACTTTGATTCTTACATTAGATTGATGTAAAATGGTGAATACAAACGTTCTAATGATTTGTAAGAGTTGTGTCTCCCCTTAGTCTACCTCCTTAAAACAAATCATATGTTCAGTTATTTCCAGTTTGGATTTCTGTCAGGAAGATCAACGTCATTTCAGCTATATCATGTACTTGAGAAATGGACGAAAACCCTGAAGAGTGGAAGTTCGATTGATTCTATATACCTTGACTTTATGAAGGCGTTCGATACCGTAGTGCATAAATGCCTTATAGGAAAACTGGAGAGTTATAGAATAGCAGACAGGATGGGTGACATCATCCCAAGCGACAGAATTCAAACAAGTGACAAGTGGGACACCCCAATTCGGCGTACTTGGACTCATACTATTTATGATTTATATTAACGATCTATCAGAAACACTTGCTATGTTTGCAGGTGATACTAATGTCTTCAAACAAATACAAACTACAGCTGATTTCGAGGCATTACAATCTGATTTATCACGTCTAGAATCTTGGTTCTTTTTATTATACAAGGCACCAGTGCGATCAAATCGCGAATACACCACACAGGCAAAATTATTTCATGTGATTTTCACATGAATTTCACCTGAATTGAGCAAATTAACTAAGTGACTGAGTTCACGTGAAATTCGGGTGAATGGAGCCTTCACGTGAAATTCACACGAAATGTTCACATGAAATTCGTGTTTAGTGAAGTTCTCATGAAAATCATGTTAATTTCATGTGAATTTCATGTGAAAAATATTTGCCTGTGCAATGCTATATGGAGTCCGTAAAAAGTAAAAGATATATCAGCAATTGGAAACGTACAAAGGCGAGCAGCTGAACTTGTACCATCATTTAAAGATATGAATACGAAGAACAGGATATATTTCAGTATTGGTCATTTTATAGGCTCCTTCCATGCTGGAAAACAGGGTATATTTAGTTTCTTTGTTTCCCTAGGCCTGATTTCACTGTCTGACAAAGTACACTCTCGTACAAATGATCATTTGTCTTGTTTTTTTAGGGAAAAGGGGGGGACTGGGATTTGATGTCAGAAAATATATTCTTTTTCATGCTAGTGCATAATTTTTATTTGTTGTTTGTTTTAATGATAGTACAAAAAGCTCTTGTTGTGTGTCTGTAATTGTATTTATACAGTCATGTACACTTGTGTCTGTGCATTTAATCATAAATACTGTTTTGTTAATACCCCATTTGGGCCATGATTGGTGAAATAAAATACTTGGAACTTGAACTTTAGTATAAATATTGAAGACTTCGTTGCAAAGAGTCTTAATGTCGTTCTAATATCTGAAGGTGTTCTTAAACTTTCTTACCATTTTTAGAAGGGTTTTTACTTATTCTAACCATAAACTGTGATTCGTACCAATAAAGAAAAGTGTTTATTCTACTCTCGTTGTTTAATAAGAGGGTGTTTATTCAACTTTCGTTGTTCAAGAAAAGGATGTTTATCACACTCTTGTTGATTAAGAAGAGGGTGTTTATCCTACTCTCGTTGCTAAAGAAGAGGGTGTTTATCATTCTCTCGTTGTTTACAAAGAGGATGTTTATCCCACTCTCGTTGTTGAAAAAAGAGAATGTTTATCCTACTCTCGTTGTTTAAAAACATGATGTTTATTCCACTCTGGTAGTTTAATGTTAAGTGTGTTTATCTGCTCTCGTTGTTTAACAAATGGGTGTTAATTCTTCTCGTTGTTTAAGGAGACGATGTTCATCCTACTCTCGTTGTTTAATGTTAAGTGTGTTTATCTGCTCTTGTTGTTTAATTTTGAGAGGGTGTTTAACGTTAAATCACTCTGGCTGTTAAATGTTAACGGTGTTTATCCCTCTATTGTTGTTTAAAAGGTGTTTATCCTGCTCTCGTTGTTTGATGAGAGGATGTTTGTCCTACTTTCGTTGTTAAATGTTAAGGTTGTTTAACATGAGGTTTTTATCGACTCTCGCTGCTTAAGGAGGGGAAGTTTCTTCTACTCTCCTCGTTTAAGGAGGGGAAGTTTCTTCTACTCTCCTCGTTTAAGAAGGGGACGTTTCTTCTACTCTACTCATTTAAGGAGAGGATGTTTCTTCTACTCTCCTCGTTTAAGGAGAAGATGTTTATACTTCTTTTTTTGTTAAATATTAAGGATGTTTATATGCTCTTCTTGTTTAACAATAGGTTATTAATCTATTCTCGCTGTTTAAGGAGAGGTTATGTATCCTTCTTTTGTTGTTTAATCTTTACGATGTTAAATCTACTCTCTTTGTTAAATGTTAAGGTTGTTTATCTGTTCTTGTTGTTTATGGAGAGGATGTTTATCCTTCTTTTGTTGTTTGATGTTTAGGATTTTTAATCTTCTCACTTTGTTAAATGTTAAGGGTGTTTATCTGCTCTCGTTGTATATCAAGAGGGTGCTTATCTTAGTTTTGTTGTTTAAAAGAGGATGTTTATTCTCTCGTTGTTTATGGAGAAGGTGTTTATCTTAATCTCGTTTATGTTTAGGACGTTTATCCTACCCTTGATGGTCAAGAAGAGGATGTTTATCCTTTTGTTGTTCAATGTTAAGTGTGTTTATCTTGCTTCACGTTGTGTAAAGAGAAAATGTTTGTCCTCTAGTTGTTCAATGTTAAGGGTATCTATCCTTTTCTTGTGGTTCAGGACAGGATGTTAATCCTACTCTCGTTGTTTAAAAAGAGGATGTTTATCGTTATCTTGTTTCTATGGTTAAGGATGTTTATCCTGCTATCGTTGTTTGAGGAGGGTTGTTCATCTTACTCTCGTTGTTCAATATTAAAAAGAGTTTATTCTACTTTGTTGTACAAGAAGAGGGTGTTAATCTATTCTCGTTATTCAAGGTAAGAATTTTAACCTCGTTTTTTGTTTAATGTTAAGGGTGTTTATCTGCTCTCGTTGTTTAAAGAGAGAGTTTTTTCTCTCGTTGCTTAAGGAGGGGATATTTGTCCTACTGTCGTTGGTTAAGGAGAGGGTGTTTATTCTACTCTCCTTGTTTAATGTTCAGGATGTTTATCTTAGTCTGCTTGTTTAGTAAGAGGATGTTTATCCTGGAGTTCTATTTGTTGTTTGATGTCGAGGGTGTTTATTCTACATGTTCCACTCTCGTTGTTTAATGTCGAGGATGTTTATTCTACATGTTATACTGTCGTTGTTTAATGTCGAGGATGTTTATTCTACATGTTCTACTCTCGTTGTTTAATGTCGAGGATGTTTATTCTACATGTTCTACTCTCGTTGTTTAATGTTGAGGATGTTTATTCTACATGTTCTACTCTCGTTGTTTAATGTCGAGGATGTTTATTCTACATGTTATGCTGTCGTTGTTTAATGTCGAGGATGTTTATTCTACATGTTCCACTCTCGTTGTTTAATGTCGAGGATGTTTATTCTACATGTTCTACTCTCGTTGTTTAATGTCGAGGATGTTTATTCTACATGTTATACTGTCGTTGTTTAATGTCGAGGATGTTTATTCTACATGTTCTACTCTCGTTGTTTAATGTCGAGGATGTTTATTCTACATGTTCCACTCTCGTTGTTTAATGTCGAGGATGTTTATTCTACATGTTCTACTCTCGTTGTTTAATGTTGAGGGTGTTTATCCTACCCTTGTTTGTTAAGAAGACGGTGTTTATACCATATATTCTTTGCCTACTAGGCTCATGATGTTTATGATATTTGACTACTGCTTCAATTTGAATCTATACAAATTACGGAATCAGATGAGCGAGAAGGTCATTTGTGCTTATATGAGCATTGTCCTTATATAATCATCTACATTGTTTACACAACTCTATCATCGTTTTACTTATTCATCTTGGATTGATGACATGTATGTATCAGAAATTGCCCTCTTTATATAACTTTAAGGTAAAGTGTTGTGTCTGACACCTTTAGACCTAACTATTCCTACAAATGGTTTCATACAAATACCATTTACGTAAAAACAAAAAGTAGTCAAAATAAAAGTAAAAAACATATTATAAATATATATCCAAATTATTCTATGGGAATGACGAAAGTAAAATTTGTTTTAAATCTTTTTCGATATTTAAAATGCAAGCATTATCTTGAAAACTTCGATTTAATACGATCTTAATCAACAGAATCAATTATGACGCATACTTAGCACTGCACAACTGGTTACTTTGATATAAATTCCAGATGTTTGTAAAAAAAAATAAAATAAAAATATAAATAAAAAAAAAATAAATAAAAATAAAAAAAAATATATCACTTTAAATTTAACGTACTCACAAATAATTAAAGGGGGGACGCTCTCGGATCACGTGTGGTCTGGGAGTATGCCTGAGCGTCAACACAGCAGTCCAGTCGCATACTTTGACCGAGTTCTTCGGTCAGGTATCCCTAAGGTTAGGTTCCGTAGATTTAACGGTCTACTTACAGCATTTAACAATAGAGTTCCAGTAAAGGGCGGTCGTGTGAGATCCGCAAGGATAGTCAAGACGAAACAAAAAACTAAAAAAAAAACCAGTCATTATTTTTCATCAAGTAAATTTCTTTTTCAATTAAATTGAAGCTCTTAACGTAAAATTTGAGGTTTTCTTGGACATTTTGGAGTAATCTTGGGAATTTCTGGGTACACTTTGACCCGACACAGCTGTGCGTTTTAAACAGTTAAACGACAATTCCAGACAGTGACCTGAGGGGGAAATGTGATATGCTGTCGAGACGCTCATGAAAGACCGCAGAATATTTAATCATACGTAAATTAAAATTGTCGATATTATCTGCACTCACAGTGATGCCGGATATTCAATGTTTTAAATGTACATTACTAATTCAAAAACTACTTTCTGCTTTATTTACAAATTTAATATGACTTACTGTGAAAGTATTATTCAAGAATTCACGAACTTGTGTTAAATCCCTAATCCACGAAAATTGGTACCACGAATTAAAGTATTTTCATAGTATTCTACATATCACAATCTTGACATACAACTTGTGCATTAAATTTTAAACGATTCGATGTAGGTTAATGCCGATTTCTAGAATAACAATATACAATGACGGATCAAGAATTTCAGGTTAGGGAGTAAAGAGAGTTAAAGTCGATGCCAGACAAGACGGTTTAAGGGGCTAGAAATGAAATCAAGATTTCATTTAAAAAACAAATGCGCAACATTTCTGGGTCACAGTTACCAATGATAACATGTCGCAGATTTGTTTGTTTGTTTGTTTGTTTCGTTTGCCGATCATAAATGTCATTCAAAGACATAAAAGTGTACATTACATTATAACTGTAGATTTTAATTTCAAAATTGACATTATATAAATAACAAATAGCTAAGACGGTGATAGAGCAGTTTGTAACCACGAGAAAATCGTTGACACTCCGAGGCGTAGACTAGGGTTACAATGCATTTTCAAGGAGAAACTAACCCTTTATCACCCTCTAAACTATACAATGTAGAAGACCGGACGGAAGAGTAACATTGCGGGTTTTCAACGTGTCCGTTAAATATCAAATTATTTTGAAAAATAAATGGTATTTTGATATGCTTTCTAACATTGCATACAACAATTAAGTAGCTGTATTTGTAAGAATCATGCAAATTCTGAAAAATGTGATACACCCCCAAAAGCCTACATATTTTATTTTATTTTTGTAATTACATGTAAGTTGTTTTATGGGTCTATATTATGAAATGTGTAATTATTCATTCCAATTTGTCTGCTCTTAGGAGATTATCAACATTGAAAATCCAATAGATTTTATTGTATTTGAGTGTCATTAACTCATTTACAGAGTTACGTCCCTTAATTTTGAAATCTACAGTGCATTCTATGATTTTTATATCCCAAGAACATGAATTATATGAAAAACCGAATGTTAATTTCTGTTTACAATGGCAATTAAAACAAAATATCAAAAATAAAATATGTAGGCTTTTCAGCCACGAATCACATTTTGCATGATTCTTAGCTGGAGTGCTACTTAAAAATCAAAACTGTATATTGAGAAATACACATATATTTACATACAGTAAACTTGGTATCTTTTGTTGACCATTATGTAATGTTTTATTTCAGTACTTATTGTCTTAAATGGAAAGATCACCTTTGTCCAAGTCAGTCTTTTATGAAAAATTTTACCCATGTATACAAAATTATATAACTTTTACTGCAAATTGCGCTTTTGTAAAATGCACAAGGCTATGCAAAATTCAAAACATAAAAATCTTTGAAATATATGTGGACAACCAATTTGCACTGAACTCTTCTATCTGAAGGAAGATCATCAGCAGACTTAATTAATTTTTACCAATAGCTTCCGATTAGCTCACTAAGTCGGTTTGGTACTGATACATGTGTTGCAAATTAATACGTAAAAAATAATGTTCCTTAAATATTTTTACGTCCTGTTTTTTTTTCTAATCACCAAAACGCAGTCTTTTCAAGCTTACGATTGCACAAATGATAAAAGAGAAATATCCAAAACGTTTTTTTAACCGACAACCTGAACAATCTTTGGGAGTAGGCATTAAATTTTCTTCAGACATACTAGTCTTCTAGCCGCAAATCCAGTTGTTCGTCAATGTTGTTTGACATTTTGTCTTACACTTTGTACATCAATCTCTTATTCTGTACGTATTGGGTTGAAATTATAAAAAAAATGGGTTGAAATAATAAAAAAAAATCACAAAAAAGAAGTTATTCACGAAGACTATAACAGCTCTTATGAAATTTTACTACAGAAATCTAGTCTACCAACATTAAAAATAAGGAGATTACGAACAATGGCTACACAAGTTTTTAAAATACTATCCAAACAGTCTCCTTTATTCTTACATGATATAATTAAATTCAAAATTACTTCTTATTCTTTTAGAAAGGAAAATACAGTAGAAATACCACAGGTAAAAGCAACACAATTTGGGTTACATTCATTCAGATATGGAGGAGCCACATTATTGAACGAGCTGCCTGATAAAATGCGGAAAGAAACCAGCCTTGTACAATTCATGCGTTTAATTAATATATGAATGGGCAGCTTATGCTGAAGTGGCTTTTGCAGATCTTGCTAATTTTGCTCAATCATCTGTATTAATATAGCTTGTGTAATTGCAATGTTTTACAACACTTTACAACTATTTATACTCAGTTTGGAATACTGAACTTTTCTACTACAGTAAGCTTTTTTATTATTTCAATAATATGACTCTGAAGTGAAAAAAAACCGTGGATGAATCAATGTTGAAATCATTGACACGACTTCAACGTCGACACATCCCCGTTGATTCCATCGACGGGAAACAACGTAGACATTTCGTCGAAACATCAACATGGAAATTATCCACGTGGATACTACGTGGAATTGACGTTGATCCACGTCGCCACCAAATATCCACAATATTTCTACGTTGATTCAACGTGGAGTGCCTGCTGGGGGTATCGTTACTTAGATTTTTGTCAAATTGACTTTCAGTATTTTCAGACAACAGGCATCATGGCGGCGCTTATTGCTTCTCATGTAGTTCATTATTAGGCCAACTAAATTCAATAGTTAAATTTGTACCAAGTGGTCGGCGGGTGACGTGGGAGAAATACTTATTATAAATAAATTATTTATTTTCTTTTTTTGGTCCTGTGTCTTGAATTACAAGATGAAGATGGAATTGTCATTTTAAACCATAAAACACTTCTTCCTTACCTATCGATATTAACCATGTGTTTTATGGTCGCATTCTGTCGTCTTTCAGACAACAACGCGAAAAAAGGTAAATATAATTTAGTTACAAAGAAGTGTAGTTAACACTTTAAAACACGGACCGCACCGGATACAGCCACGATAAAAATCCGGAGATCATAATCTTGAAAAAATAAAAAAAAGGGGGGGAGGAGTATGTCTGAATGTCGGGCAGATGAAAATCTATCAATTAATTTTAATTTATCTTATGAAGACTTAATAATTGATGAGTACAATTAAACATTTGTTGACTTTTTATGATGGGAACAATAATTCTATTACACCTCGGTACTAACTATAGTACCCATTGCACTGCTGAAAGTAATAGTAATACAATGGAATATAAAGGACTAAAAAGCACCCTTTTGACCTCATAATATGTGTATTTTTTAAATGTAACCATTCAACAAGTATATAATGCCGAATATAAGCAAATTTGCAACACAGCTATGGTCCATATTAAAACCGAAGAATACCACAAAACAATATAGGGAAGTCATGAATTATATAAAATATACGTTTTCCTTGAGATGCGATATTTACATTTGAATGGAAATTACAAACAAAAAATCAAAGTACATGTATACGCCCGGATTCGCTTGACCGAACATTGCAGACATGCATGACAATAACACCATAGGATAATGCAGCGCGTGGCCAGTGCTATACTAATATTTATTCATAATACAAACATTATCTTGAACAATTCGATTTATTGCAATCTAAATCAGCATATATCAAAGACAGTCATCACGCATACTTAGCATCGCATAATTGGTCACGTAGATATAAATTCCAAGTGTTTGTAAAAAAATATGTCACTCATAGGTTAGCGTACGCCCGAGTTCTTCGGTCAAGCATTCCGGAGGTTGCGCTCCACCATCGCCATTCGTTGATTTCCCGGTCTAAGTACTAACAGCACTTAACAATAGAATCCGTGTAAGGGACGGTTGTGCAAGATCCACAAGGATATCAAGACTGTAAGAACCGGGACCTCGTGAGAGTGTATTGCTAGTAGCTAATACCTGGAACGTAGTCCCGGGAACCAGGATATAAGTAACCCCAATCATAAACAAGTATTATCTTTATAAAAGATAGCCGATGGAGTAAAATTTTGTTCTTTTTACCTATAATTTTCTACATTTCAATAAAGGAATAACACAGTCATGACAAGCAATTTCAATTATCGATATGCGTTTTCTTTTAAGCGCGTCTTTAAGGTCAAAGGGTAAAAAGCAAAACTATACCGACTGCGTCGAAAAAAAAAACATCAGAAAAAATGAACGGAACATATTATATTTCATGAAATAAATTCATTTAAGGACAATTAGAAGCTCTAAATGTATATTTTGAGGTTTTCGTAGTTTTCGGGTCCTCAGGGGTTTTTCTATGGTCCACACATGAAGGCTTAGTTTACTTAAGAAATACGTCACAAAAACTACATTTTATCATTGTTTTACCATGGGCTGGCCATTAAAAAAATAGGACAAAACACAACAAGCAAAATCTACCTTGAAAGAGTACTCGCTTTTTTTCGTAGGCTTGTTCAGAATTAAAAAGCTACTGATAAGCACACCTTGTCTACTCAAACAAGAATATCAATGAAAACAAGATTTTGTGAAAATATATCAAAATGTTAAAATTAAACAAGGTATTCGTGCAAATGCCAAGACAAAGAGCAATGACCTCCACATTCATGTAATAATGGTTTACCGAACTTGTCACAACCTTCTGTATGTACCCGTTATGGTACATTTCCCTCATTGTTTCAATCACGGAACGAAATTTATTAAAACTTTCATAGAACATATCCTAAATACAGAGGTGTGCTGTTAAACAGATTGGAGGTAACTGTTTTCTATTACGTTTGTAAATCTCGTCATGTGACTCCGTGGTTTCACGAGAATGGGCCCTAGTCATCCATATGCATTCAAATGCATGGAGATTTGTTATTTTCAGAGCGTTGGGTTTAGTATTTAAAGGCAAAGCATATTTTCGTGTAAAATGCCAATAAATGAAAAAAATATTTCCACACGTTAAAAATGTGAAGAAAAAGCATTCATAAACTAGAAGATTTTGCATTGTGATACAGCATTTTGAGATCCCGGGAGAAAATATTAAAAAGCAGACCGGTCTTAGGATTTCAGTACGTTCTACATCAGAAATTCCGGTAGAGAAAATGAAACTAGAACGAGAATTACAGACACTAATGTAAAATGCATGTACTTTGCCTTTTACGAATATAGAATACCCTTGTATTATTCACTGCTCCTCCTGCACTTCTTCATGGAATATAATGCTGTTTTCGCAGAATCTTTATTAAATATTGCTCATATGTTGTGCACCTCTATTTTAGATTTTTATCTTAATTAATATGGAAGTCAGACAAAGCAAAATATGGACTTTGACATTTATGAATATACGTATAAGGTATTTATTGCCTTTCTTGAAAACCCTACAATGTCACTGTATGGAATTAAATGAAAATTTCTTAAATATTTATTGAAGTTGAAGATTATTGTGCACTTCTATCTTAGCCATACTTACATTGAGATGGGTGTTCAATTCTTTTCTGCAACACCTACAACTCCTATTAATTGAATTTAGTGTTACATTTACAAACTCTTTATTTCATATTTTAATTCTACACCTATTACTTTAGATTTTGATTGAAATCATTTTGGTGTTCAAAAGAAGCATGTTTTTAAACGGGGATTTGAGGTATCAATTAAGTGAGGATTGCTTATAGTTTCTCTCTTCGTTGTTGTTTCTATCGTCACGTTGAACGTTATAAAACACATACTTTTTCTTTGTAATGTTTTCTACATAAAACATTTTTTTTTATTAAAGTTTTGTGTTGCATCTTTCCTTGACTAGTTAATACGTATATAAAACCACGGTGTTGTTTAGAATTTGACAATTGGAGCTGATATGTCACTGATTTCAGAATATTTCGTTTAGATAACTCAATAATATCCCCTATACAAGTCTTGTCCTTGAAAGTCACAAATGATCTTATGGTTATACAGATGTTTACTTCTGATAAAAGTCAGGGTATTAATTTGTTGACCATAGCTAAGAAACCAACAAAAGCATATTCACACCCCACTTTTTATCAAATACCAATCGCCGTCTTTATTAAAAAAATAAAATCTTTTACATAACAACCTTCACTATATGTGATAAATATAATGATTTAAACCATGTTCTTGTAATGGTATGTCGCATTAAGTTTTTTGTTATATTCAATTCAAGGAAATCCTATTTATTCATTTTTTCGTTTAGGGCTAACAAAACAAAAGGTATTTCCGAACTGATAAACTCCAGGCAATAGTCTAAAGAAATAGTTAAGAATTGTGAGGAATTTTTAATCCACGACATATTTGTCCAGTGTGGTGGACGTGTTTTTCAACAAACGGTCGGCATTCCAATGGGAACAAATTGTGCTCCTCTACTTGCTGACCTATTCCTTCACTCTTATGAGGCTGACTTTATAGCTGATCTGATCAGAAAGAAACAATATCGTTTGGCTAGATCTTTCAATCTCAGTTTCCGCTATATAGATGACGTATTTTCTTTAAACAATCCTAATTTCGGGGATTTGATACATCGCATCTACCCAAAAGAACTTGAGATATAGGATACTACAGGCACTGTGAAGTCAGCCTCATATCTTGACCTACACTTAGAAATCGATGGCAAAGGAAAACTATTGACCAAACTTTACGACAAACGTGATGACTTTTCATTCAGAATTGTCAACTTTTCTGTCATCTGTGGCAACATCCCTTCGGCACCTGCGTATGGAGTGTTCATATCACAACTCATACGTTATGCCAGAGCTTGCCGAAACTACGCAGACTTTTTATATCGCGCTAGAATTCTAACAAGTAGGCTTCTGGAACAGGGTTATGTTGCTACAAGATTGAAGTCATCACTACAGAAGTTTTATGGTCGTCATCATGAACTCGTGGATCGTTATGGTGTATCCATCTGCACCATGAAAACTGATTTATTCAACGGGTCATAGTTTTCCTTTCCTCGTTTGTCTACCCCGGACTTGACTTTTTATGAGCAACTCGGCGGGTGTTTCTAGAAAAGCAGAGGACGCTTACCCTACCGGTGCATCTGGTCCATGCTCCCAGCTTTTAGTGGAGTCCGAGTTGCTCATTTGCTTCTGTTACTTTGTATGTATGATTTTAGTTACTTTATGTTCATTGTGTATGTCTGTTTTCCATGTCTGGTCTTTTTTCCTGGATTACATTCTTTTGATTAACGCTATAACCTTGGTTCCCTTGCTTACTCTTTTTAAAAAAAAAAAATTCCATGTAACAAATGGCAATATCAAGTCAAAAACATGAAAGATAAAATCAACCAAATTAGTCCTGTTCTGTTACAAGCAGGTTTATAGTACGTGAAATCCTCTCTTCCTGTGCGCTAATATATAAAAATCGGTAGTCAAAATAGTACAGAAGGTATACTGATGATAGTATGAAAATCAATCGTCTAAAATCCTTTTGTCAGAAACATAATATTTCGCAATAAAATATAGACATCGGAAATTAAAGTTTTCAAGGCACCATATGAGACGTATATTTTTAAAATCTTGGTCCAAACACCTGTCCCTCAGGCGACGATGGCGCAAGAAGAAATCTGATCAGTGACCAATAACTCTGGCATACCTTAACCACTGAGAAGTGTAAAACAATGTGCTTGGGAAGCTGGTATATTTCTGCAAATTGATATGTGAGATTAAAGGGTTTAGAATTGTTAATCTTTTTTTCTTCCATAAATTTATGAAGAAACTCCTTTTCATATGAATAAAGAAACAGATCGGCTAGTAGGGGGAAAAACTAGTGCCCATTGGAAAGCCGATGACTTGCTGTAAACGATTTCGCCCAACATAGACAAACATGCCATTAAAATGTCTTTTAGACAGGTTTTCAATTTACCGTGCGGTATGGTAGTATACAATGTAATACAGCAAATGAGTGAGATTTATGGTTATCAATAAGATCTCTAGAGTTTTGATAACTTACATATAATAAATACCACTGCACGAGTAAATAGTTTCACAGTATTTTCAATGTCTCTCCTTCATTGTGGAAAATTCATGATAACCCGTACAGGCAACTCTTTTGTTGATCAAGTGGCTAATCACCCGTACAGGCAACTCTTTTGTTGAACAATTGATAATCACCCGTACAGGCAACTCTTTTGTTGAACAAGTTGATAATCATACCATGTACCTTTGATTGTATCGATTTTTATGTAAGTTTGGTGTTTCCAGAAAAGCAGAGGACGCTTACCCTACCGGTGCACCTGATCCATGCTCCCAGTTTTTAGTGGAGTCCAAGTAGCTCATTTGCTTTTGTTACTTTGTATGTATGATGTTAGTGACTCTATGTTCTTTGTTTGTATTTCTGTTTTCTATTTTTGGTCTTTGTCCCTGGATTACATTCTTTTGATTACCTCTGTAACCTTGGTTCCCTTGATTACTCTTTGAAATCTCTTACTTTCTAAGGTAAGTTCCTAGACTTGACGGAATATTCAACGAGGCCATGAAAAAGTTGTGGTTAGCAGGAATTTCATCCTTTGTATGTAGGAGTACCCAAATTTTCGTTGATTCCTTATTCTATTGTATGATTTACGTTGTGTTGACACCACTGGTAATTGGATAAAACCATTCGTCCAAATAACCGCAGCAGCATTATATGCAAATGAAGACCTTACAAAAAAATTCAAAGCAAATATTTCACTGCTTTCAACCAACCTAGCAGTTAGTCAAGGTCTTTTTTGTTCTTTCTCTCTTTTTATCTACGCTCTTGAATAATTGTTCTGTATTCAAATGGCAGTTTATGAAGAGGGATCTGAGAGTAACAACATGGGTATGAATATAACGGTACTAGATCGTCCCCAAACGTTTCTGATAAAAAGAAAAAAGACGATTTGACACAGTAGTGACAGTTTAAGATATTTTTTACTCGTTTTACACGTAAAAGTATTAAGGTTTGGTTTAAATTACGTTTTAATCAAATCATTTGTTTTAGAAATGTACTTTTGGTTATGCTCTGCGTTTCAATGTCAATTATATCACTAAGAATCGTCGGCTTACACCTGTTTGTCAAATAAGACAGCATGATGTAGTATGTTAACATTTAAATAGGTTTGTTGCCATCGAACAGTGATAATTTTCTAATTGGTACTAATGATGTTTGCGTCCATATCGACTTTACGGGACGCAGAAATCATAATCTAATGATTATGTTTATTTTTCTAAGGCTCGTCGTGAAATTGCGAGAAAATATTGTCATGTTTTTAGCAAAAACTATATTAGTCATACAAAATATTAATAGAAAGAATATTTTGTTAAATGAACGTCATTAGTAATAAGTTAATATATGTTTAAAGTATCATTCCACATAAAATCTGGACATTGCTTACGATAAGGTGATTCATGGTGTAGAAAAACCCACAGAAACAAACGATGCTTTTTTGGTCCACATATGCTTTATTTCTATGTGACAGTAGTCCTTTCAGTATTTAGATCTGTACTTTTGAGAAAACTACACTTTAACGCCCCACTCAAATCAACCAAATCAAACCAAATCAAGAAAGATAACTTTTGCTAAGTGCTAATTTCATGTGCCAAACCTACCGGTGCACCTGGTCCACGCTAGCAGTTTTTAGTGGAGTCTGAGTTGATCATTTGCTTTTGTTACCTTGTATGTATTATTTTAGTTACTTTATAATCTTTGTTGTGTATGTCTGTTTTCCATGTCTGGATTAAATTCTTTTGATTACCGCTAGAATCTTGGTTCCCTTGCTTACTCTTTACATAAATGCGAAACTCCCTTGTGATACACAAAACGCTATTTATATCGAATTGGTTTCATGATTTATAATTGTTTGCATGTAATCTGAATATGTTAGTAATATTGACAAAATGAAGGTATTTTGTATATGATATTGCACCATTTTAAAGAATGCGTTTGACTCTCACATGTACAATCTATATCAATTTTATCTCAAAAGCGTCACTTAAATGAAAAACTAAGAATTGTTATGAGGTCTACAACTGTTTCTGAACAGAAAATAAAAGTAGATTTTGACATGCATGAATCACTTCCTGTCTATTTTTATAAAGACTTCTACTTAAATGTATAATTTTGGTCTAACCAGCAATAACGGATTTGAATTTTTATAAGGACATGTCAAATAAGATAATTGCAAACTGATCAAGTTTTAACTTTGTTCCTTTTTCGATAGATTTGCTTTCCAGTTTCCTTGATATGACCATGTGGGGAAAACACCAACTTCAAAATTCAAATAAGGATATTAATTTAACATATAAATATTTATAGTTTCCATGAGTTGATATCATTGCATGACCTGGAATCACCTGGGATCCCGTTCGATTCTTCACAGTTAAATTGTACATATTCTTAAAAAAAAAAGAAAAAGAAAGAAAGACCAAAATAGAACAAAACTATCTAAATAATTGAAATCAATGACCTGCTGGAAAAAATTATATTCTTTATTTCCATCGAGTCCATCTTGAAATATTTTCAAAAGAGAATAAACAGGTTATTTTGTGAACATAGATAAACTGTTAAAGAAGATCAAAATTGAAAAATATATGAATAATGTCAATTTTAAATTTGTATAGTTTCTTTTGCATGTTTTGTTTACATAGTATTGTATTGTATATCGTTTTATTTTCAAATCGACCGTGATTATAGCGATGAAGTAAAGAACACTCAAATACATTTATTTTACCCCGAATACGGTTTCTGCCTGGGATAATTTTTCTGATTTAATTTTTTTTTCTGAATGAAAATGAAACGGCTGTCGGACGAACGAAGTGTCACAGAACAGTTCTATACCTAACATTGTTGATAGTTCTAACAGATCTGACTCTCGTATAACAGATTATGCATGCAGAGGTGACTCTACGAGAATAGTTTTAGAACCGGCCTTGATAGAATTGTCAGGCTTCCATCTCTGACTCGAGTCTTTCAATTTCATATTCCATTATATATAATATGTATCATTTATACAACGGAATTTTAAACACATTTATTGACTAACGTTCGAATATTAGCCTAAATATGATCAAAACGGCAAATACAATAAAAAACACAAACAAACAAACAAACAAAAACAAAAGTGGACCAAAACAGGATTTAGCCGTCCAATACGTCGTATTGGCCCGGTTCGCCAGTCAAATATTAGCCGTCTCGAATCCTTTCGAGTTATATGTTGTTATCGGTGGATTAACCCCGAAACATCCCCCAAGCGGTCATCTGAGGCACGAGTACCACATGGAAGTCGGTGATGGAGGAAGCAAAATTAAAAGAAGACCAAATAGGGTACTAATATATTCAGAAGATGTACACGATGCTTAGTAGAAGATATTTTTTATTATGATGACCTTGCTAGGATAAAAAGCAAGTTATTCGAGTGACAGCTAATAACAGAGACACGGAAACCAAAAGTGACATAAAATTTGAAGAAATTGAAGAAATCTTCTAGCTAATCTTACTACTGATTTACATCAACAATCAAATGCTAACACGCATCACCCTGAACAGCAAGATATCAACAACAATCACGCCGATAATTCCTCAGTATCAGAGTCAGATTCAGATAAAGAAAAAATTGCTGACAGAAAAAGATTCGATGCGATGACAACTGATGACACGGACGACTTTCTCAAAGAAAACAAAACAAGATTACCAATTGAAAACCAAAAATGATATCAACATAATATTAGACTTTTTGGAAAACATTAATGAAAGACGAGACCTGTAGATATTCCAGCAAAAGAACTCGACAATCATGGCTCGATTTTGTCGTGAGGATGAGCCTGATTCAGTCAGTAGTATGTTTAACAGTCTCGAAAGACATCTCCTATTTTTTTCTAATTGAAATGATTAATTGCACAAAATCACATCCAAACTTTCATTTTATTAAATGGCAGTGACTCCCCGCACAAGTACAAGAACTCAAATTGGTTGACAGATTGCTTTAATATTGCGTGTGCTGTATTGTTTATGTGAATATGCATACTAAAGTGCATTCAGTCTTACGAGAAGGGTCTTTAAAGCTAAAAGGAAGTCTTTATAGAAAACGGGAACAGAAGGCAGACTCAGTAGAGCAAAGACGATTACGGAAGAAGAAATTTCAATTCTTAGAGACAAAGGAATTATTGGGACCCGAAAGTACTAATTTTATTATTTAAAAACAAAACAGTGTCACTTTTGTTATTTGTATATTTTTTATACTTTCAAAGTTCTTTTAAAGGAATTTTATTCTATTGACTCATACATGTTCAAGACTTAAAGCACCTTTTAAAAGAAAATCAGAGAATAAATAGCATAATTTAAAGTGAGTTTGTTAATTGAAAAAAAAATGGATGCAGTCAGAATAATACTAATAAGGGAATAATTTATGTTAAAATAATATGTCTTAAATTAAAAGTTTGTTTATTTACAGTACTTTTGTTACTTTAAAAAATTGCGACCTCTCTAATTTCTTATTGTTATTATTTTGTCTTTACAGAAAATGCAATTGCGTTGATGAATGCAGTATTTCGTAATAATGGATTAAGAGGACGTCAAGACCATACAAAAGTGATGTGGGGAGATATCAAAGTGAAGAAAACTTCGGAAGGGAAGGAATATTTAGAATTCAATAGAATGTAATGGTAATTATTTTTAAGCCCTGTGCAGGTCCGGGTGTTAAAAGAATAGGCCTGCAGCAGCGCTAAGCTTGTCGTAAAAGGCGACTAAATAGTGCTCATAAACCTAGCCGGGGGCTAGGGCGCTCTGCCCACAGAGCAACTGGGGTGTGTGCCCCAGGTGGTGGAATGGGGTACCCCTGTCGTGTTACATGCTGGGGTTGTCAGGCTATAATACGGAAAACCTGACCGCAAACCATAGTGGTGCACCGTGTTTGGAAAGATACCACGTTCCTCGCATGTTAAAGAACCCTGCTGTGGTATTCGATAGGAGTAGGAACCTTTGTGCTCCGCCACAGGAGGCTAAATTGCCCTACCTTACCCATCCCCCCTTTTTCCAGTGGCAATCAAAATTTGTCGACCCTATTATCCTTGTGACCCATCCTTTTTTTTTTCTTCATTTCATGTTCATTTTACCATCCATTTCATGTTCATGGTCTGAATATAGCTGAAATATTGCTGCTCGGACGTTAAACCCCAACAAACAAACAAACAAATTATTTTTAAAGTCTCACAATACAAGGGAACAATATTAAACAATCATGCCAATTACATTTATCTTTAGATCTTAAACAGAGGGATATAGAATAATTGTACATAAGACAATATCGCAAACAATACATACAATGTCTATCTGTCCATTCATCATCTGAAATAACTCTAACTTAATTGCACAGGTTCTATTTTTTGCGGATGAGTGAGAGTCTGTCTGTCACCTGACCAGTTTCACATGATACATTGAAACTTTGCACAGTTGTTGAGTACAATTGTACTACTATAAAACAGAAGTCAAGTTTAAACTTTCAGCATAGCCATATAAGTATGTAAGAAATATAAACACATATAGGTATTTAAGTAAGGAGTACAAAAACCAGATGTGGCACCAAAATTTCAAACTATCGAGAAACCCAAACGTGCTTGCCGAGGGAGGAGACAATTGTCCAATTTTTACTTGTAAAGATATAAATATATGCATACGTCATAGACCGGCTAATACACTTGCGGATGAATCCAAATTTTACTGAAGACCACTTCCCATACCAACTGGTGAAATATGATATTCACAACAAACTGTTGGTAGGGATAAGCTTGGCAAAATGATTAAATCTATGGAAGAGAAGTGTAAATTAGAAAGTCGTGAAGTAAATCATTCTAGAAGAAAAACTTTCGCAACTACAGACTCTGCGACCTGTCACTGAAGTTGCTCAGCTTGGGATTGGAATAACATCAGCACATTAAGTCATTATTCTGTTCGCTTTCGCTGAAGCAACAAAATGAGGCTTCAACACATGATATCTGGTATGATGTCTGCTGCTACCGATAAAATAGAAAAAGATTCTTTCAATGCTGTCGAACAAGAAAATTCGATGCAGTTAGTCAGTATCACAAATAATGCATGTTCAACAACTAGCAATACCAACATGCATATGCACACTTAGAAAAAACACGATAATCCACTGCCATTATTTTGTTGTGCTACTGTGACAGGAGGTGTAATAAACGTCAACGTGTGTTCAGGCGAGAGAATATGTAGACCATTAATTGTAACTCTTCTCAGGAATAATCTGGAACCATTACAGTTAAAACTGGCTAATTTGAATAGATTATTTTCTAGTTAAATTGTTCATGACATTTGATTTATTGAAGAAGTTTGATAAAAGTTAATTTTATCTGTTTATAGAACAAGTTAGAAATTAAATTCATGATCATTTTGTACATGTTTCTTTAATGCACTTTGAGAGATAATATGGTACAGCACTCTCGTCATTATCATCTTTTTGTTGTATTAAGAATGGAAGTGATACCTATTACGTTTGAATTGTTTTTTCTTATGGTTTCTTATTGACATTCTTTTTGAATTTAGACAGACTGTTACTACGACTTAATTGACCTTAAATATATGTTAAAACTTACAGTCAGTCCAGGTATCAGGAAATTGAGCATTTCAACAAAATACACAAAATATGATAAAAACTGCCGATATGTCATATTGGCCTAGACCAATATGATATATTGGCCTAGTTAGTCAATAAACGTATAATTGCGTAAGGTTTTCCATACTGGCTGAGTCATTGATCATCACCTAGCCATATTGGACTGAGGCTATGGATGGCTCCGGACCAATAACGCAGCCAATACTGAAAACCTTATGCAATAATACTATAGTACTACAGCATGTCGAGAGATGATTTATATTTTTTTTAAATATTCTGAATAATTGTAACGTTTCTAAGTGTCTATATCACAGATAAAACAATATACCGTCAGTTAGATTACATATTAACTCGACTGACAATACATCAAACTAAGCGCCTACAAGGTTTTACTCATTTGCAAATTAACGTGACAGGTGCTGCTGGCAAAGTAGGACATGCTTACCCTGTATTTGTGGGAATGCACTTTGCCTGTGCTTTAGTTGTTTTGTGAAATGTCTTGTTTTTTTTTTCATTTTCGTTTTAACATGGTATTGTTTATTTGTGTCTACATTTGGGTATGTTGATAGTCTCTATTTCCAGTTTTCACATTTGATCATGTCTTTGAAGTTCATGATTGTTTTCCCTTTTTTCGACGTCAGTACTTGCTTGTCGGTATTAATTCATGGGAAACGAACTTCTGGTACTATCATTGATAATTATCTGCCAGTCTACGTAAAAGAATAAAAGTGGCCAGATATATTACAGTACCAGTTTAAATATCTGTACAGTCAGAAGTAAGAAACTTTCCCTTATTTTTTAAGAACAAATGGAGTCATCGAGTCAAAGGATTGCCCTGAAATATGCGATTAAAGGGTAAAGCTGCTTTTTAAGAAAGGTAGATATTATATATAAAAATTAGCCTATCAGTACAATAAATAGAAGTTAAATACTTAGTCATGTATATAAAGATGAATACCACTTTATGCCTGCAAAAATTGCAAGACCAACCACTCGCGTTATGTTTTTACTACCAGAAGCCAAACTAACAGCATGTTTCTGTTTCCCGATCTTACCTCTAACTCAATGATTTAAGCGCAAGAACCTACCACTAACAGTATGCCTTAATTTCGCCCCAACTACTAACGTTATGTATATATTACCAGAACCAATCTTATACTTTATGTATATATTGCAAAACCAGCCACTTACATTACGTTTATATTGCCAGAATCAACGACGAATGTTAAACATGTATTTTCAGAATCTGATGCTGTATGAAATTTGGACGTCACACTACGTATCTCATGTTGTTGCTCATTCTACAGTTTTTGCTCAAAAGATTATTTTACCTAAAAAGACGCTCTTTCACCAACTAAATATAGACTATTTTACGAAAACCATTTTACCAAAACAAAAAACAAAACAAAGCAAACTTATTCATTGATATTTGTTTTATTGTTCACAAGAATCAGATTTTACAAGAACTTTATACTCGTCCTTCCGTAGTTTTGAAAGTACATCGAGTGTCAGTTTAGGAATCATACAACTAGAGTATTTTCGGACAGGGAACTGAAACAATGTCTTTGCCCGTTTCGTTCTCTGTAATGGACTATCTGGCGTAACAGGACTTTCTAAGTGTTTCGATGCGGTGACTAAAACTGGTGAACTACCTCTCATATTTTCAGTTTCGAACTTTGGCGATGAAAACCTTTGAAGTTGAAGGAACTGACTATGTTTCGCTTCAAAATTCTCACTGATATCCTTTCGCTTAAATGGTATATGCTCTGGTGTCAGGGATACCATGTTGATGGTTGGGAAAAAATTTGAAGAGGGGCTCAAATGTTCAATTGATGAAATACTAGAACCAATGCTTGATGGAGTAACATTCTTCTCAGTGGACAATGAATGTTCACTTTGACTCTGATAACAATTTGTAACACTTGGTTTAGTTTTGTCATCGAACTCAGTGTCTACAGAAATAGTGGTAATGGCAGGATTCATTTTTCTTTTAAACATTCTTCTTTTGTGCAGATTATTGATGCTTTTATTTTTTCCAGGATTTGTGCCAGATTTCAATGACTCAGGTGTTTCTCTTTGTTCATGCTTTTGTGAATTCTCAACAGCACCATCACAAGACTGTATTGTTTCTAAATCAAGCCTATTGGTTCGGTTTAACTCGTTATCAGATTTGAACTTACCACTGCATATCTTCAAAATATATAAATGAAATCTTCTTGCCAGTTTATAGTTAACAATGCCATCAGTAAAGGGATTAATTGCAAAAAACACTAGCTTAAAGCAAGTTGAAAGTTTGCTATAAAATACCAAATTGTCTGCATTGTGTATAGACATTATTTTAAGGGCGGCAATCGGCTCCCATGAACATGTGAATACAAACAGAAAGTTAAAAAAGAAACGCTTTACGGATGTGAATTGCTTTCTAGGTGGAGATCGTTTCCTCGATTTTGAAGAAAGTGGAGAAGAAGCATAATACGAAAAGGCTTGTACGAAGATAATACAGCATACAACAATAGTAGGTAGAATCTCACAAATATGGTAAAACACCAACTCCATCCACAGTGAAATTATAGTATGAGAAGTCATATTTAAGTCATTGTTAATCGGAGCAGGGTTTATAACAAAGCAAGACGATGACAATGTCAGTGATACCAATAGGATACAGACCATGGACAGTATGATAGATCGTTGTGTGACCAGTCCTAACGAAACAGATGTAAATTTGTAGACTCTCAGTTTAGTTACTACCGTCAATAAGTTTAATCCGAGGATGGTTGATAACTGGAATACTTCATAGCTATCTGAAATTAGATCGAAATACAAAAGTTCAAACGCTATGATTCTAAATTCATTTACTTTAAATGAACAACATACTTATATAGTGAAATAAAATACCAGTTTCAACCATAGCGTTCGTTATTCTTTGACGTTTTTTTTTTGTATGTTGATACTGTCGAAAAAGATACGCATCAAATTTGTTACATTGATAGCTCGGTGAAATCAGATTAATGCATTAAAGACAAGTCACACTATTGTTTATGCGCATTGTATGTCGCAAACTATTATATCGTCGTCAATTTGTGACGTCGCTTTTTGCGCGAAATTCGCGATTTATCTCCCTTTGACCGACCGTAGAGGCAATATGACATCGAGATTCAAGGGCCGCTTTGGAAAATCTTCCGTAAATGTCAGGCGTCCGTCCGTATGTACGTCTGACCTATACAAACTCACGACTACAATTTCACAACGGATTCCGAGGAAAATTCTACCAAATGTTACTAATACTTAGACTTTGAAAAAAGGATAATCAGCTCTTTTCTTGGAGAATGTGAGCTAGTTTTCTTAATCCCGAAAAGATGTTTAAATGAGGAATATTAAAGATAGTCCCGTATTACTGCAAATAAAACATAATTTGCTAGTACTTTTACTGAGGTAAAGATGTAGAAAAAAGTTTCATGCGGAGTATCTTATCCAGGCGCGGATTCAGAGGGGTGACTCCGGCGAATGCTCCTCCCTTGAAATTTGAGGATTGTTTTGTTTGAAAGCATGATTGATTGTCGTCCATTTGCAAAAACGTCTATGTAGTATCAGAGTAGAAACACTGGACAAATAATATAGCCTTACAATCAGGATGTATGTTTACCGACAAGAATGGCAGAAAATTTATTTTCTTTGATTTCAGGATCAATTTTCTGTCCTGCCTTTCTTTTAGCCCCATGCAGGTCCGGGTGTTAAAAGAATAGGCCTGCAGCAGCGCTAAGTTTGTCGTAAAAGGCGACTAAATAGTGCTCAGAACCCTAGCCGGGGGCTAAGGTGCTCTGCCCACAGAGCAACTGGGATGTGTGCCCCAGGTGGTGGAATGGGGTACCCCTGGCGTGTTACATGATGGGGTTGTCAGGCTATAATACGGAAAACCTGACTGCCAACCATAGTGGTGCACCGTGTTGGGAACAATTCCACGTTCCTCGCACGTTAAAGAACCCTACTGTGGTATCCTCCCGGAGTAGGAACCATAGGGCTCCGCCACAGGAGGCTAAATTGCCCGACGCTACCCACCTCTCCCTATTTCCAGTGGCAATCAAAATTTGTCGACCCTATTGTCCTTGTGTCCAATCCCTTTTTCATTTCATCATCGTTTCATGTTCATTTTATCATCAATTTCATGTTCATCGTCTGAATATAGCTGAAATATTGCTGATCGGACGTTAAACCCCAACAAACAAACATCTTCCGCATAGAGCGCCTAAATATTGTTTTAAGTAAACGAAAAATATAAGGGCAATAATAGATCATGCCTTTTTATTTCTTGAAAATTTCAATCCTGATTTTTGTATTTCAAATTTGACACAACGTACGCTACAAGAAGACAAAAACTCGTACAAGTATTTATGGTAGGTGCACTCTCTTACACGTAAAAATATTTCACCGGCGGTTGTTGTGCAATATTTTCGTCCTTTTGTTTAGTAAAAAATACTAACTGTTGACACGCCCCAAGTACATTTGTAAATATTGAACTTTAGATCCCGATAAGTCATTCGCTATTTAAGTATTATAAATAAACATTGTGGTACGTGTAACTTAAAATATGAAACGAATTGTAACATGTTCACGCGAAGAGACACGGTAATGCAACCAGAATAGTTTTATGTATATATCGCCTTTTGCCCAATTTTCTGTTCTCTTCAGTTGTAATTCTTTTTGTTTTCCGCTTATTTCTGCAGAGTCAAGTTTTTTATTGCCGTTTTAATATTTTATTTCTTCTAAAGACGTTCCGTAGCTGACTATGACGTAACGTCATCCAACATAACATTTGGAGTAGGAAACGTCCAATAACCAAATATAATTCTGCAGAAATGGTACACAAATGTGATTAACTTTCTTATTTGATCGATGACCCCCACTTTTTAAAGAGTATAAAACATCAGCTAATGGATACCTTTTCATACCGCAAGTTTGAAAAAAATCTTAACGTGAGAAGTATTTCAGTTTACTGTGATTATGGTTCAAAAGTTAGTTTTTCTTTTTGGCGGGAAACAGTAAAAGCTTCTTTTTAGGCGGATCAAACTCATTGTATTTTGTTTTTATTGTATTATGAATGACATACAATTTCCAATCTACTGGTGAATGGCATGTGTCATTCGTAAAAATATTGGCAAGATCAGAGATGTCTGAATTTAATTCGGAAAATGACAAAAACTCCCGATTTTAAGAATTTTTGAACTGCTATATCTTTGTTGAAAGCAAGGTGACCTATATTTGTAGAAGCTTATTTCACAGCCTTTATACTTGCGACCATTCCAGTAAAATTTCAGGAAATTCCTAACGTCAGAACTGGTTAGTGTGATTTATCTTTAATGCTAATGTTAATTCTAAATTCAAATAAACAACTGACTATTTAAAGAAACACCAAATTGAAACTGAAGCTTTAGGAAATATATGACATGTGAGACAGATGCAGTACGTTTGGTTTACAACTGTCCCCGTATATTATTGTATATGTCTGTAGTTAACCTGTGGATTTACTATCATAAACTCATGGATCGTTATGGTGTATTCATCTGCACCATGAAAACTGATTTATTCAAAGGGTCAGTTTTCCTTTCCTCGTTTGGCTACTCCAGACTTGACTTTTTATGAGCAACTCGGCGGGTGTTTCTAGAAAAAACAGGACGCTTACCCTACCGTGCACCTGGTTCATGCTCCCAGTTTTTAATGGAGTCCGAGTTGCTTATTTGCTTTTGTTACTTTGTATGTATGATTTTAGTTACTTTATGCTTTTTGTTGTGGATGTCTGTTTTCCATGTCTGGTCTTTGTCCCTGAATTACATTCTTTTGATTACCGCTATAACCTTGGTTCCCTTGATTACTCTTACCTTAGGGTTACAACAATAATTACGATAATTTTTGTCAATACTACAAATCTGCTCCAGTTTACCTGAACTATAAGGGGACAACTTTTTTTATTTTTATGGGGTTTGTTTGAAAATTTGGAAATGAATATTTTGAACTTAAAGATAGACGAAAAATATTTTAATCATTCCAAATTACTGTGATTTTGGACATATAATGCTTCTACACAATGAAAATAAATAATTTGTTACGATGTATGTTACAGATATACTTTTTAGCCGTTAAAATAGTGTAAAAGTATTATATATCAAATGAACACATCTTGTATAATGTACGGTAAAGTAAAATCATGTCCGATAAAACAAGCCTACAGAAAATAGCCGATGATATAATATAGTTTCTATAGATATGACAGATTACACCTTTAACATTATGCATGCTAATTGTTTAAACATTTATGTCTCTTATATTTGACACATGACAGAAATAGATCAATTCATTAACATTAAATCTTCCCGTGTCTTAAATTTCTTAAAATCTAATTATAAATCTAAGGTGTCCCAAATGAAAGGTCTTATTCGCTAAATATGAAATTAGGAAGTACGTTATTTTTCACATTATGAAAATTGACTGCCCTATCGTCAAACAACCAAAACAAATACTTGTGTCTTTTCCCTTAAGACTACTACAATTTATGGCTGAGGACATATGACCTAGGCCAAAACTTTATATATTCTAAGAAACAAATTCAATTAATACCTGTGAGCTTTATAATTGTTGTATTTCCAAACATATCGCCGATCTTCATAATGTCGCATGGTATTGAAAGAACCGACAAAGACAATATCAAAACTGATGGCAAAATACGGGACAGCTTTACAGCAGTAAGTTTCCCCTTGGCTGAAAATATCTGTGTTATGTAGTATGCGTTGGTAGCAATGGAACAAAGATACAGTAAACCTAATATCACAAACAGACAAGCCATCGTAAAAATAATTACTGAATCTTTAAACAACAACTTATCTTTTTTATAGAGTCTCAAGTATGACCTTTCCGACTGGGGTTGACGTAAGAGATTGCTCATCAGCCTCTTTAACACATTATAAAGGTAACAAACCATGGTGAAGGTCCATAAATATAGGTCAGAAATATCGAACAAAGCTTTCATTTTCAATTTCAAAAATCAATGGAGTTTTATTTCATCCCTTATTTTTTTTTGATATTTCGTATCTTATTCAATAAAATATTTAAACTACCACTACGACGTGATGCACACTTCATTCTAATATGACTTGCTTCAAAGGTGTTCAGACCACAGCCGTAGCAGATCTATGATTAGCATGTTATCACTGACGTAGTATAGTCTTATTTTCGACATCGAAATCAGTTTTACCCAGTTTAAAGGACACCAAAACAGCCAACCTTAACAGTCTCTGTTTTGTGCAATACATAGACGGCGTCTTTAAAGATATAAACGCCCAGCCCGTGGTACATGTAACACAATGATAAAGTAAAGTGTCCGAGATTTTTCTCTGAATTATTATCTCTATAACATGATGCAGACCGTTTTACTTAAGGGGACATAAACATAAAATATAGATAAAATCAAATCGCGTTTGAGCAATATGTCAACATTAATAGCTAGTCGAAAAGACAAAACAAAAGAAGTAAAATACAAAAAGTACCAGTTTTATATATTGTAAATTTCGATATGCTGTTCACGTGTTTCAAGGAGTAACCTCTCATCAGCAGCATGTAAATCAAATATGTAGGAAGATCATAATCAAAATATAGAAGTGACGACCAGTAAATATTTAACATAAATATAGTTTTCATTGGATTTCTTTAATAAGATACCATATTATCGCTTTTTTCAGTGAGTGGAAGTTTCTGTTAATTCGCCAAATGCTTTTCAGAACTAACTTCATCACGACTGAAAAGACAAGTTCGGATTTCTGATTGCATTCTGTAAATATGTTTTATTCCATTTATCTCTTTTTTTAAAATGTTTGACCAAATAAAAAATTGAATTAATATAACTTTCATTCCTTATCATAGTTCTTTCAAATTAAACTCTTAGAAAAATATATAATGGTACTAATGTGTGTATGTTCATACAATATTAATCATCTAAGTCCACTATAAATCATTTCAAGCAAAAATCTTGTTTAGTAGACTCCAGCTATACCGTCATATTGAGCTTACTCTTTTATGTAATGTTGTTGAACGCCTAAGAAATATCAAGGAGTTAAATATCGGTATACACTAAAAATCCTTGGATCTATACAAGCAAGGGGGATAGTCTCAGGTGTGAGCAAATGACGCGTTTAACTTTCGGAATAATATCAAAGCAGTTTAAACTCTTTGTAGGCGCTAAAAGTACCAGAATGCATATAAGAATAAGAATATGTCATCAATAGGATAGACGGTTTGTACGAATCCGACTTGAGCCGAAATTTAATTATTCAAGGGTTTTCAATGGATCCAGTTTCGAACGGTTATCAAAAAGAACATGATCTAACGATAACAACTTTACAAAGAAGCACATAGGAAAAAGAACATGAACTGAAAAATATAACACGCATATAGAAACAAAATTGACTGAACAACCCGGTCTCTACAACTAAGAGCATGGACCCGGTGTGTCGGTAGGGAATGCTTTTCTAGAACCACGTTGTGAGTTGCTCATAAAATGTCATATCCGGGGGAAGACGAAAGCGGATAGGAGAACTGAAAAGCAATATTACAGAAGTAACAATCCTAAGTTAAGCACGTTACCTTACTCGAGATGGAAGTGATTGGGTCGGAGATCGAACATACAACCCCATGCATTCGTGAAAGATCGTCGATGAAACACCCATAAAGTAATACAGTCTTTGGCACAGTATTCAAGGGAACCAAGGTTATAGCGGTAATCAAACAAATGTAATCCAGGGACAAAGACCAGACATGGAAAACAGACATACACAACAAAGAACATAAAGTAACTACAATCATACTCCTCTCAGTTTGTAACATACGGCTTAATCATGTTTTACAAAGAATGAAGAAGATTGTTGTAACTTTTCATAATCAAAATATTTATCAAGTGTGTACAGTCGACATATTTCTGAACAAATAGTTCGCCCATACCTCTAGTTTTTAGTTTCTTTGTATATTACTTTAGCTAATATGTGTGGTACTTTTTGTTTTTGTCTATTTCCTTGTTTTAGTTTCAGTTCCCGAATTGTGAATATCCTGTTCCACATTCTAAAAATTAAATCTCAGCTTTTATTTTAATTTCAAGTGGAAAATACAATTATAGGTACACGTTAAGTGCATTTCAGTCAAATTATCCAAACTATATGCGGTATAACTAGCTATCAGTCAAAATCTTCAAACTGATCCATCTTGCATTTTGCATGATGAATTAAACATTATACTCAACAATTACAATAACCAAAAATAGTAACTGTTGTTAATTAAATTTACTGCTTATCTCATAAAGTTTCGTAATCTTTTTCAATATCTCCGGTAGCGTTAATCACACATGGCTTAGATACAGCGCAGTCTCCTTTCCTTTTGCTAGGTTTTACAAGTTCATATCCTTTTCTTTCTAGTTGAATTATTTGCAAATAGATGTTAGTTCTTGCATTTTGTGCCTCTTACGCCCTAAATGCTATTTTAAGACTTTGATTATCACATCTTCAGTAACTAATAAAGGCATAAAGCGTTTAGTGATTCCTTTAAATAATTTACAACTAAATTGGATGTAAATATTCACAGTTAGATGTACAAACTGATGATATAATGTACACATTCTAAAAGAGGAGAATAACAAACCAACGATAAAAACAATTAAGGAGAAATATTGTTTATATTTTCGGTAATATACTAATGTAATATTTTAAGAAATACAGGTAACGAGACAGGAAGTAGGTAAATCTATATGGGCGCAAAAACCGACTGAAAAAGCAATTAATTATTTTATATTACAAAATTAATAAAATTAATAACTAATAAAGGAACAAAATACCAATAAAACAAAGACGATATAAAAATGAAATAATTAGGTAAAAGCATATTAATATATAAAGGTCAATTATGCATTGAGATTCCGGTTACAAATTATAATGGGATACGATGCCATGTCAAACACAGTGAAACTAGTACCACTATAAGAAAGAAACTGAATTTCAAAAACAAACACAACAATACAGAAATGGATAGATAATTAACAAAATTGAAAGGATGGAAAATGTAGAAGACAGTTGTCATGTTTAAGCTTACATTGAGTTAACATGTATGAACACATTTTATATCACACCTTGAGTCCGAGTTGCTTATTTGCTTTTGTTATTTTGTATGTATGATTTTCGTTACTTTATGTTCTTTGTTATGGATGTCTGTTTTCCATGTCTGGTCTTTATCCCTGGATTACATTATTTTGATTACCGCTATAACCTTGGTTCCCTTGATTACTCTTTGGTCCAATAATTTAAATGAAATTTTCCTACAAAGTGGCATGGAGACCAACACTTAGACCCCATGGATGTGACGTTAAATCATACCTTACTTCATAAAAGAACAATCATTCATAGCAAGCGTTCTTATCTTTCTTGGTACGTTTAATCATTCCATATACGTTCATGTCTTACTGATATGTTTTGAATAATGCTGAACTATAATAACTTTGCTTAGATACTGACATATTGACAACTTACAGTTGTGTTAATTTTTGTTGCTGCAGTTTTCTGTGCCATTCCATTCATTTTTTGCATTTTCCTAATTTTCTTATTATATATTTTTTTAAAATAAGGTGGTAAAAAGGAATATAGTACTTGAAAATGTGATATTTCTATGTGCAATAAACGAACACCCGGTAGCGTTTCATTTAAAGTCCTGAACCGTTTTTCGTTGGTTTTTCATCATTAACCACAATCCGCTTAAACGCCATAGAATGGGACGTTTGTAATTTTTGGATCAAATAAAAGGGAATTATTGTCAGTAAAGTCTCTGTAGTCGCAACAGCAACTTTTAACTTGACCCATATTAACCCCCTCTATCCCGTTATATTAAATACTTAACTCTAAAAAAAGTTTATTCTTCTCGTCTTGGCCTGATGATATCCACCATGATGCAACTTATTGCCATGCATTATATATTACATGTACCATACTACATTTTGTACATGTACTTCCCTTTCTCTTGTATATAAGGGGATTTAAAATCGAGATATTGGGATTGGGAAATACATTTCAACAAAATTGTATTTATATAAAAAAAATCAAATTTAATTGAAAATAGCATTTAAACAATGAACTTTCTAAAATCAACAGTTCAATGTTATAATGTAAATATTTGATATATTAAGTTAAATGAAATGAGGATCTTGAGGAGATGAGCATTTTCTGTAGGTAATGGATACATAATACTCTAAGAGGAACGGGGAAGGAGACAGCAGAAATGGGGAAAACGAATGGTGTGAATGGGAAGTTTATACCATTCAAGAGCTGTTTCTATACTCGATGTCAGTTAAATCCCATTTTCGATTTAATCATAGTTTTCTTCAGCCGTTCTTTTATCGAGGCAGAGTTGTCTTTCTTTTTATTCATTATGCGTTTCTCAGTTGATAAAAAAACAACATCAGTACTTATAATTGATATGAACAATAAAAAAATATAATTCCTTATCAGAAATTCCATTGTCATTCCGCCAATTTTGTTGCTAAGGGCCGATTGTTGACAATAATACTGATAATTGCTTTCGTTATTTTTTTAATGTTGAAAAAAATGTTTTTTCTCACGAATTTAAAAATAAACAATTATTTAGTAGAAACGATAACCTTCAGAAGAATTTTTGACACAATATAAGGCGGTAAATATTTGTTTTCGTCAAGCTGCCAACAACCGAAAATCGTCTTGATAACAATAACCACCGATTTGACAGTGTGAACATTGTGATCTGGATTTGAAATGTCTTCGGATTTGAACTATACACATTTTTCGGAGAAGCCGCGTTGAGAAAAGAATTAGCAAGACATTCGCAAAATTATTTACTGTTCACTCATGTTTAATGTAAGATAATAAAAGTTGTACAAAAGTATATAATTTACTCCACATAAATAAATAAATACTATTTAGTTAACACATATGACTAGTAATACTGTTCAGATCTCGCGTGACTATCTGGAGATTCTACATCGTATCCATGACCATTTACACGTGGTCGATGCATTTGAGCAGGAGGCGGAAAGTTATGGGGGTGGTTACCATCGCATTCTAGCATACAATGATGTTGTGGTAAGTATCCTGTTTGCTGTCGTTTAGACTGAGAAGGCTCTTCTAATTCGTGAATTTGAGCATTTTCAGAAAATGTCACTTCCGGATTATCGTTAGGAAGTGTTGTTCTATGCGTCACAGAGGCACTTGGTGGAACTTTTCCATACATTGGATTATGAGCTTGTTTTGGCTTTGGCATTACTTGGGGTTTTCTCTTTGGTTTTTGAACAATCGCATAATCGTCATCATTTATTGTGTAATGTTGAACATCCGGGTTACCGTTTTTAGCACCGTTTTGATATGCAATATTAAGACTAGTTGAACTACTACCCTGAGAATCATTTTGAGGAGGGGGAGAAGGAGGACGTTGATTTTCTAATAGTTCAGGTGGTGGAGGAGGGGGGAATTCATCCACAGTACATTTAGACAATACTGATGCAAGCATGTCACCATTCAGTGTATCAGATGTTTCTTCTTTGGGCTCATCAAAATCTAAACTATCATAAGATGCATATGGATTTTTTATATTTGGAGGTCTGAAACTTGAGGTCCTATTACCTGATACGTTATTGTCATCAACCGAAATTATGTTTTGTTCAGGGTGGTATGACGACTTATTTACGGATGCATAAGGGCCATCTGATGATATCGATGTGTACATCCGGGTGTTTCGTTTTTCTAGGTGATTGAAGCACGTCTCTCGATCGGGTGACTCTTCGATACCTTCTGAGAATGTCTGCATAGATGTCCCTCCTGGGTCAGTCCGACGTCCCGAGTGACCGGAGTCGGTATCCGACTGCATTGCAAGCTTGTATTCCCCTGTCTTACGTAGTTTACAGTACCTACAAAATTGTTGAAGCTTTAAGTATTAGTCTTTGTAGGAATCGTGCAAATTTTGTAAAATGCGATACAATAAAAAATGCTACATATTTTTTTTACTTTAGTTATAAAGTTGTTTTATAGGTCTACATGATGAAATGTATAGTAGTTATTCGTTCCAGTCTGTCTGCTCTTAGGAGATAATCCACATCAAAAAGCCAATAGTTTCTATCGTATTTTAGTGTCATTTACAGAGTTACCTCCCTAAATTTTGAATTCTACCGTACATTCTAAATGATTTTTATCTCCTATGAACATGGTTTATATGGACAGTCACATGTTACTTTCTGTTTACTATGACATTTTCAACAAAATATCAAAACTAAATATATGTATGCTTTACAACCATGAATCCCACTTTGCATGATTCTTATAAGGAGCACAAGTAAAATAAACACGTGCATGTGAATATATAACTCCAAGCAATATCTTTCACCAAGTTTTTCCTTGCAAAGTATTCATGTCTTTAAACCTACATTCTTTCGTTTCTCAATGTATCTTTATGGTTTAGATATTTTATAAGGAAGGGAGATATATACGTGTACTTTACAACAACATTAAAACTATATATTTCTTCTGCTTTAAGAACAAGTCAGACGTTGACTATGAAACTGTCTGTGTCATCTATACATTTTACCGCATCTACACTTTAATGATTTTCCATTTACAAAATCAGACACTGCTAATGGTAGGGGCGAGTCCTGGTGCAGAAAAAAATACACAAAAAACTATGCTTTTTTGATCTACATATGCCATATTTTACGTAACTGCATATCTACACAGAACTATAGGAGAAAACTATAACTCATCTCGCACTCAAAAAAAAAAAAAAAAAAAAAAAAACCACAAAACGACAATTCTTAAGAAATGCCAATTAATTTACAATCTATATAATTTTCATCTCAAAAGTGCAAGAGTAATCAAAGGAACCAAGGGTATAGCGGTAATCAAGAGAATGTAATCAAGAAACAAAGACCAGACATGGAAAACAGACATACACAACAAAGAGCATAAAGTGACTAAAATCACATATACAAAGTAACAAAAGCAAATGAGCAACTCGGACTCCACTAAAAACTGTGAGCATGGACCTGGTGCACCGGTAAGGTAAGCGTCCTTTGCGGATGGAAAACCGTTAAAATTGCAACAACAGAATGACAATCAATAATTAGTGGTCTGTAACTCTTTCTGAATTAACAATGTTTGGTGGCATTTGCCTTGCGCGAACCCCACCCCCTTTCCCCATTCTGATGTTTATAAAGACTGCTTCAAGAATCGCCTCTACAATTGGCAGTGTCACAGTTATATTACTTGTTAATACTAATTCATTGCATTGTATCACTTACCGACAACACACTATACAAATGCCTATAACCAACCAGTATGCAACCACAAACAGAAAAAAGTTTATTACCACGATTTCTGGAATGGCAAAAAAATTTAACTTATGATAGACCCTAAGCAGAAAAAACACAATTCATTTTATGTAATTTTTTACAATTGTTCTTTGGTATTTTTGTCTTTGCTTTTGTTGTTTTATCTGTCAAAATTGTATATGCGATGCTGTTTTAGTTCAAACACTTTTCATCTTAACAACTGAGGTCCGCTAGAAATATATAATTAAGTGTCAGTTTCTGTAAGAATCAGGCTGTGGGTGAAATATGGTACGAAAAAAAATATTTTGATAGTTTAATTTGACTATTTTCACCATCAGAATCACGGAAACCAGACTAAAGATTTTCCATATCATGCTGGACAATTGAGTTACAATTTCATTGAAATGCACTGAAAATGAACATTTCAAGGGAAAATAACTCTGCCAAAAACCTCATTTTTCTAAGATTTTATTGAACAAAATCTGAGCAAATCCAATTATACAGAGATCAAATAATTGTCTTTTCAAAGAGAGAAAACATTCTTGAGTGAAATTTTATGGGTGGGGTTTTGACATGCATGTTTCTAATTTTTCCCCATTTTGCCTGATTCTTACAAACACTTACACTTAAACACTCCACTTGGACAATTGAAGGTGCATAGTGTTAACCTGTGTAATGTATGGCAAACCAAAGTGGACAAAAATCAAAATTTTGTAATATTAGAAAATGACTTTGTAAACATTACAAAATCATTTTTTGATATCAGAAAAGATTTTTTAATATTAGAAATTCATTTTGTAATATCAAAAATTCATTTACTAATATTACAAATTATTACAAATCCTGATTTAGTAATATTATAAAACGTCACACATTTTGTAATATTTCAAATTGAATTTGTAATATTAGAAAATAAATTTGTCAGTCACATTTTTTTTATTTTACAAAATGATTTTCTAATATTAAAGATTGTAATTGAATACAACAAATCCATTTTCTAATATTAGAAAATCAATTTCTAACATAAAAAAATCGTTTTTTAATATTAGAAGTTCAATTGAATTTTTAATACTAACAATGTTTTTTTTAATATTAAAAAAGTGTTTTGTGATGTAAGAAATCTAATCTGTAATATTAGAAAATGAATTTGTAATATTAAAAAATCATTTTTAATATTAGAAAATACTCATTTTTGTCCACTTTGGCTTGCCATAGTAATGAAAACATTGATGTGATACAATAATCACATGTTTTCAAAATTAAGGTAAAAACCTTGATATCATAAACTATAGAAGGTAAAAAATAATTGTTTTCAGAGGACGTACCATTGCAAATATCTATGAGAATGAACTTACTAAATATAGAATCGAACTTATCCGGATCAAATGAGGAAATGATGGCCTGGTCGGTTTCATTATCTGCAAAGAAAATCGAGTTATCATGTTTTATAGATTTTGGAAATGCGAAAATACTTAGTGTTTGTGGGTGATCATTTACATTTACAGTTTATATTAACAGATAACCCCTTTTAAATGTTGGTACTCATATACATGTAATTCATTACTTTTGTTACCATGGGAAGTTGTTTGACGACAAACATTTGGAAAGAAAAAAATATCCCTTTGTAAACGGAACATCCTAAAAGTTGCAACTACTCTCATTACATGTATGTGCTCGGATTGCGGCGGATTCGACGGAGATTAGCCAACTGGGAAAGTGACCGCTTATCTGTTTTATTACCTTTTTTTGTTCAAAACACACATCAAGATTAATTGTAATATATTTAATAACTTACATGCTAAAAATTATTCAAATTGTTTGGTTTGATGAATTATAGGTATTCCACATGCCAAATAATTTACTAGTTAGCGCCTGTTTTGCATGGGGGAATAATTTCAAAATGTACGTCTCAACAGCAATTATCTCGTAAATGACCACGGAACACAAATTAAGAAGAGTAAAATAAGCAGCACATCAAATTAATTTGTTAAATTTAGTTCAAATTAACGGAAAGCCATCAATCATGTATCTTTATTTCAATCGGAATTGATAAAATGTATTAGGACATATGATGTCAAGCTATAGAAAATATCGGTCGTTACTTTCTACTGCTTAAGTAGTACTCCAGCTAAGAATCATGTAAAATGTGATTCATGGTTGGAAAGCCTACATATTTTTATCTTTTATATTTTGCTGAAAATATCACAGTAAACAGAAAGTAACATGTAGTTTTTCATACAACCCATGTTCATAGGAGATAACAATTATATAGATGCACTGCATATTTCAAATTAAGGGAGATAACTCTGTAAATGACACTCAAATACAATAGAATCTATTGGATTTTCAATGTTGATTATCTCCTAAGAGCAGGCAAATTTGAATGAATAATTACACATTTCACAATATAAACCCATCAAACAACTTAATTACAAAAATAAAAATATGTAGCCTTTTTAGGGTGTATCACATATTACAGAATTTGCATGATTCTTACAAAGACAGCTACTTAAATGCTTATGTAGGCTCGAGGAACCTCGGTTGCTAAATGCAGCGAATAATAATTCAAACGAATGTTTTATACTCGATTAATAGCTCGGTTTCAACTCACAAGAGATATATTACGACTTACACTGCATTCAAAATGTGAATGGAGAGTAGCTTTGGAATAACTTTAAATGAGACATAACCGTCCTAACGGTTCTTAATGTTTTCAGTCAGTAGAGTTAACTACTTTAAAACATTACATAGATGACAACTTTAATAAAAATGTTCCGTTATGTGTAGCTTAACATGACCGTAGAGTAATATTATGTCACATTCAGTACATTAAAGCAACTTACCAATGCAAAGATTAAGAAAATTGAAGATTCTTTCCCCTGTTAGTCCGAATAAACCAAACGTTTTATAGTATGGAATCTTGATGTAGATGTACAATTTCATAGAGAGATTTATACACTTATATCGGGCCAGTATTAGCGCTAAACTAATTGCACACTCTTTACCAAAATTATGCCAATCCTGAAATATTTTCGTCTTGCGCGAATTTGAACTATGTCTATCCTGAAATAATTGTGCACATCCGAAAGTAATTATAGTCATTAGGCTAATAACAATAGGCTATGTATAATTATTTGAGGCAAGACATAAGTTTATTTAAGGCGAAGAATATATATTTCCCACAAGGCATACATTGTAATTGTTCATTTTTTATCCCAATACAGAACACTTAAAAAAACCTTAAGCATGTGATACTTTAACCTAAAGCCTGTGTAATAACCCAGTAATATATGACTTACCAAGTCATATAGACTTCACTTACTTTTATTCCCGCCTGTTTGAGTCGTGTCATCTATGATGTATGGACCCGTTAGAGTCATATTATTCTGCGATGAGGACGAAAAGCATTGTGAGGTATACATGGCGTAAGATGGAAGAAGTGACCTATACTCTCGTACTGCAACACAAACAGATTATGCTATATACTAATATGAATCAATCTAATTAAAATTAGACCTATCAATTGTTCCATTCAGTCACTGCATGTAGGATCTAGCAACGCTACTTTCTGTTCTGATGACCTTTCTCACCAGCCAATGAGATTTCATCTTTCATGATTCTAAAAGCATTATTCCAAGGGAAAACCCTGAGGATTCAGAAAAGGTCATAGAACAGAAAATAGAATGGAGTGGTGTTAGATCCTACAGGCAGTGACTGAAAGAAACATTGATGGATCTGATTTTAATTAGATTGTAATATGAATATTACTTGCGAGCATAAAACGCTAATACTATACACATATTGCCTGCAGTAGTGGATGATACGTAATCTAACACACGAGGTAGGTATGTCACCCGACACGTAGTCGAGTGTGATATGCTTTCTGAGTATGTTACTCGGTGTATAACCCACTACATCACACTTTTATGCACGTATGCATAATCTTTCAGAAGTAACGGTGCTCCTGGTCCATGCTCCCAGTTTTTAGTGGAGTCCGAGTTGCTCATTTACTTTTGTTACTTTATGTTCTTTGTTGTGTATGTCTGTTTTCCATGTGTGGTCTTTGTCCCTGGATTACATTGTTTTGATTACCGCTATAATTTTGGTTCCCTTGATTACTCTTTCACTTTTTGCATACACTAAAAACCGAGTGATAAAAGATAACAGTATGCATAAGCGGTGTTTCTATCACACTACAAGCATATGTACCTTGGTATGATATTACAAAGCGGTTTCCATGTTGGTCACCTGGTCGGTATGATGCATGGCGGATGTATACAGCGCCGCATGATTCACGTACTTGGTTAGGTGTCGTTGTCAAGCAACAGTACTCTGTCTTTACCTTCATCGTCCGACAGTCGGTGTAGGTAATGCGTAAATAACTGACACTTTCTCTAGAGAACATCACGTGGACTTTTAGTTCCACTAACTGACTTTTCCCGGGTACAATAGCCCAGAAACAACCATTTGGGTTACCATAAGGGTTTTCGGGAAATCCCGGACTTTTGATTATTCCAAACAAGTTTGACATAGTTATCATTTCTCCTGTGCATAGATCATTTGACAGTGTCTCTAAAATATAATATAACTACGAATAAACAATTGTTCGTGAATGTTAAATAAAACATACATGTATGCAAAATACTAAGTCATACCAGTGTACCGGGTGTTTGTTCCAAAGATTTTCTTGTAATTTGAACTTGTCCACAGAGATATGGCGTCAATATTACCGAGAGCATTTATTTTTTTCTGTGGTGGTCATAGTTTTTCTTCTTTTTTTTAATTTTCTGTATCCTTCTCGGCATTAAGGAAAAATCTAAAGCGATATACATGTATAGCGGTCGCTTTCCCCACTAGTGACCTGACCTGAATCATGGTCCAAAGACCTCGTTCCTGGATTTTTTGCTCCAGGTTTACTTTTTTTAATTTCTAGCAAGTCAGATTTCATACATATGTAAGGAAAAACAAGTACTGATGACATACTAATTTTTTAGCCACTTTGCTCAAGAAATTGTATGCAAGGTAGGTACGTCTGTCTCATTGGTGCCCGATGGGCATCGTATCGAAAGTCATAGTTTTGGGTTATTCTGCCCTTGTGTCTATCTTTATATATGTATGTATGTAGTTGTGTCTGTCTGTCTGCGTTTTTATTGATAACACTTATGCCACCTTTCATTCGAAACTCTTCTTAATTATATCGTGACTTTATATGAAATAGGAGTTGATACACATTAATATAACCCCAGACAAAGGAGATTTATCTTATCGAGGTTTTTTTTTAAGTGCGCTGTGATTGCAAGTGGCAACTTTAAAAAAAAAGGTTTCCGGACTCGCTCAGTATATATAAAGTAAGAGGGACCAGACGTCTACAGTGGTGTTGAATAAGTAAACTACTTACCGGGAATACAAATATAATCCACAATTAAATTAGCATTTCTTTTTGAAGCATGAAGGCAAGTTGTATTTGGCATAAAAAGTCGCAACCCTGAGGCAAAGCAAACGGTCTTGCCTTCACATAGTATGTATAAAGTTTGTAGTATGCTCCAGCTGCACTCGGTGTCTGGGTCAGTACAGAAGGTCTTATATACATGTATTATATTGCCTGGTCTACAGAACAGACCCCCACTCTCGTCACTGCATAGGTTAGTTCTACACGGTACTGGAGCTATATCTTAAAAAGAATATTGAGAATGTTTATACATGTAAATGCAGTGAACATTTACACAGTAAGGACGTACGAAAAAAGGGTGGTACAACAAGATTAAATATATATATGTATATCCAAGTATAGATGGAACCATCAGACAAATTACAACGCATTAAATCTTTTTAGAACGTTGAACATTTCGCTTTGATACATTATGTATAATGTAAAAGAACTATTCAACCTTATATCAACAAATAGTTCGGGAAACATTGTATATGTACATATGAAGAGCGAGAATGATGGCCAAATCATAAAAGAAACATGAGCATTGCATTGACTTTGATCTGAATTATCACCAAAAGCACGATCTTTATATGAATTTTAATCTATGAAAAAAAGATTTATCCCTCGCATGCCAACAACTTGATCGACCGAAAATAGACAGGTAAAAGTTTGTTGGCATTCGAGGAAAAGTTGCAAGTAGTTATCACAACAAAAGTGCATGCATATCTAAACTGTGACACTAATTAAACAAATAGGTAAATTTACAAGTAGCTAAATCTAGTTAGTGGCAAATGGTATTTTTCTGTTACTGCTTGAACAATTGGATTCTTTTAGAATGAAACTTTTTAAAGTATTGCATCTTAACGTTAACTTGTAAATCATCAGGAATTCCAGTATATAAAAAATTCTACAATAGACTCTTTGGACTTGAATGTTTTTTTTTTAATATTTCTATAGTTGTGTGTGCTGCAATATCCTCCCAAATTACTTGATGGAATTTCTTGAAAGTTATATATATATTGTTTGGGTGTTTGTTATGTTCGCGACTCATCGGAATTCTAGTTACCCTATTTCATTGATTTTCTTGAAACTTTGTAGAGTTGTGGAACACAATGTATTATGATACTGTGCTTCTACTCATGCTCACCCAGTTTCCAGCTTATTCGAAATTATTAATTTCCTTAATTACATGTTATTATCTTTAAAGTTCAATGAATTGGTCTTCATATAAAACTTTCATTTCAATAAATTATTTAAAATTATATCGTTCGTTTTAAATTATAATAATAGTACTTCACTATACTTTCTATAATATTTCTAACATAATTTGCTAATTAACCTTTCCATTCCCAAAATATCTTTGTTAAAAATTTAATAGATTTTTAAAAATTTTATTTATTTAAATTTATAACGATTTTAACCCAAAATCTACTACTTTATCTCTTACAAAAAATTTAAAAAAATGTTGCTGTTTTATCAAGTTCCCTTATTATTTTAATTGTTAAATACTTATAAAATCATTTTAAAAACATCCATTGTCATTATCAAAACATCTATTGAAATCTTGTTGTTGGTGTTCGAGGAATAGGCAACATGTAAAAAAGAAATTGGCATTCGAGGAAGTCATAGACATAAAAAGAGTGTTTTGTCTCTATCAATTAATTACATGTATCTAATATGTATTTAGGTTCCATCAAGCTGAAAATGTATTCTAATATAATCCTGGTCTCGGCGATACCACGATATAGCTGAAAGTTACATGTGTAAAACCACAAAAACTTATAGCAAATAATGAATATTTCCTCATCGTATTAAGGTTTCGTTTTAAATTCAATTCTCTCATCACGACTCACTAGTTTTACATCACTTCGTGCACGTTAAATCAATTGCAATAGTTATTCAGTCGGAATATAACAACTATTGCTCACCATGCACGGCATGGTTAAAAAAAGAGTTGGTCTTTTAGGAGGGGATTACTTTGAGCCATGAGATACTACGAACTGCGTGGTTTTATACAGAACACTACAATTGTCTATACATATACATAAATTCATTCTCGGAGTTAAATCCAGACAATTAGCTAGGCACTGAACTCGGCTAACTGATTTTTTACATTTTATCTATATAACGTATATTATGTTAAAATCATTATTAACGTGAAGGACGTACGCGATTCATAACTTAGGGCACAAATGTAAATTTAGAAAACAAAACAAAGAACTATTTTAGAATAAGTTGTGAGATATTTTTGTGAAACAGATCGTAGTCACGTTTAAGTTCGGTAATTTTTAGAATAAGGAATCATGCAGTTAGGCCATAATTAAAATAATATTTCCCCTTACCAAACTACAGCTCCTGGCTTTGAGTAGGCAGGTAGGAAAAATATATTTTTTTTCTAAATTGTTCGTATGATTCTGTAAAAACTATGACCAAAGAAGTGAAAAAATGTTGCCTTGAAAATAAAAAAAATCTTGTCGGAGAATTGCAATATATCCTTTGGTTAGGGTCATTTTTTCTGGATAGGTATATTTAGTGTATTACTAAGGGAAAACAAACTTAATTTCAATTTTGCCCTTAGATGTAAATTTTAAAAAAAGTAGATGTTGTACGCATAACTTTGTATACAATTTGGCTTCTTCTATGCATCTTAAATAAGGAAGTATGGTGACTGATGTGCTATTTGATGAGAAAAAAAATCTGGTAGTATAATTGAGGTCTGGAACTGGCATGTTAGCAACTACTAGTAGTTATGTATTATTCTAATTGATATTATGCTTGTTTTTCATAAATCCAATATTATTAACTTGAATTAACTTTGCAACCTCTTTTGAAATGAGCATTGGTGTGCGTTAGTGTGCATTCTTCGTCTACATTTGATAGAGGGAGGAAATTGGTTCGGCTCCCATCAATCTAGATCATCTCCACCGCATCTTTGTGACTATCGTCAAGTCAAGAACCACAAACTTTAATTTTTTTGTATGCTTAATGTAAAGTGTGATGCCCAAGGCAAATGAAAAAAAAAGTAGACTTTCAGATAAAATATCTCATCGCTATAATATTTAACTTGTATTTATAGAACTCGGTATTTTCGAATTAATAATGCTCTACACATGATGAAGATAGTCTTACAGTATACCATCAATGGTTATAACAATTATAGAACCTTTACCCATGACAAGAGGAAAATAGTGATCAAGCTTTTTTGTCAGGAAACTCATACTTGAACAATAATTAGATTTCCTCTTCACCCCTAAAAGATGATATAATATATAGTACAGTCTAATTGTACGAGCGTCATCCTGCAATCTGATTCTGATTATCAACACTAACATCTATACACTCTTGTAAACGTGTGAATCAGAATGTCTTAAGTACCATTCTGTGTAAGAATCAGGCAATGGGTGGCACATCATATTTCTCCATTTGTTTTTTTTCCCTTAAATACATTCAATACATCTAGAAAACAACTGAATATCTGCTTACATTAAGTTTATCCTGAAGCATGGGGGATGTAGATATTTTTTGTCTGCTTATATAAGGAAAAAGTTCGGGAAAATATTCCCGCCATTTTTCCATAGCACATTTCAACTAAATTTGACTTATCAATATCTTAAAAAGGCAAACTTTTCAAACACTTCGACTGTAATTTTTTGGGGTTATACTTTGATTATGCAATAAATGTCCGTGTATTTTTTCTTCATGTGCCACACCTTATACATATTTTACCTGAATCTTAGACGGAGAAGTACTTAATTCTTAACTTATAGGTCTCTAAAAGGCACGGGACTGGTCTAGTGTTGGTAGAAAAAATCAACATCAGTGCTCAGCTTCGATAGGTTTTGTTCCCCAGTCATAAATAGAATTGTTACTTTACCTTAAAATAAGTTTGAGTTATGGCTAGCTTTGGATGATTGTCTGAAATGTATTAGCTTATCATCAGTCTTTAGTAATTATGCCAGAAGAGTGTATTTGCCTATATTATGTTTGTCATGCTTTATCTTAGTTTAAAGAAATAAAACTTTTAAACTGTTGCTGATATAAACTTAATTAGTCATGCAACATTACTCTTATACTAATCGTTTTGTTTATACTTCTGATATTTTAGCAATTAAATGCTTAATATTTATATTTTTATAGTTTTACTTCATAAGTAGGCCTATTCTACCGGTTCACGTGTTCCATGCTCCTAGTTTTTAGTGGAGTCCGGGTATCTCATTTCTTTTTTTATTTTTTTGTAAGTATTTTTGTTTGTTTGTTATGTTGTATATATATATATATATATATATATATATATATATATATATATATATATATATATATATATATATATATATATATATATATATATATGCTTATTGACCTTGCTCCCTTTTGCATTTAGAATACCATGATTATATATAAAGTTTTATCAGAATCCGTCAAACAGTTCAGGAGGGGTTGCGCGTACATGTGTTTTGTAAAAATAACATTGACGACCAGTTTGACGTACACACAGACAGACGGACCCACTTATTTAAAGCAAAACAAGTAATTTATCTCCCTTTCATTGAAATCATAGATTTTTAAACAGAACTTGGAGTGGTATTTCATGTAAAAGGGAACGGTTGATAATCTTACACCTGCCTTCAGTAGCAAACTATGCCGGGATATGAAGTGTGACAATCTAATCCATGCTGGCAGACTGACTTTTAATGTGGGACAAAAGTGTGAACAAATTAACACTGGTGTTTACGCAAAAAATAAATTAACACTGGTGTTCACGCAAAGACGGAAAACAAACCTTATCTATTCGTTAGAATCTGGTTGTCTGCATGGTTCATTTTGGAGAACTCAGTTAATCTTTTTAGACTTACTTTGGTACTAAGACGTCATTAAAGTAAAGTTTTTGTTAATAACAGATTGATATTTTTTTCATTCTGACTGGAATCCGTTTTTAAATCAAATGATAAATTATGAGTCTATGTAAAAGTCTTACGTGTTCAAAAATGAAGGACATCCATTCCTTGAATACTTTTTTATCGAAAGTCATCGCAAATAATACAAGTATATGTACGCACCTCTATCTGTGTCGACCCATCCTCTTATTTTAAACTTACCTCGAACACATCGGTATGAGATGAGCACCTGTTTGAAAGTAAACCCCTTGCAGTAGGACCAGACCTGGTTCCTTAGACCGACGGTGGAACACGAGTTCTGTCCGTCACAAAAATCTAGTATCCGATCTTTCTCTGGACAAGTGTAATTATTTGGAAGACATCTAACATCTGTTATTCTAAGAACTCTGCCTGACCCACAAAATAATTGTTTTCCGCTGTTTTTGCAAGCATTTGTAGTTAATTGTTCAGGTATATCTGCAATAGAAAACAGATCTAATTAGATGTAATCGGTCAATGATAGAGAAGTTTGAACTTCTATGTCAAACTAACTTGATATTTCTCGGTCAATGTTTATTTATTTATCTATTTTTTTTTGGTATATGATGATTGAAAAAAACCATGATATTATAGCACCCAATCTTTGTTTTTCAAATGACCATTGTTTAACCCCGTCTTAAAAAATATAGGCAAAAATAACCGCATTTATATGTCATGGTTTTTGTAGGTCACTTGTGAAAACCATGAATGTCTATAACATTGACATTGGCAAACCCCCTTTAAAGCACGTTATCGATACAAATTTACGTGTTATATCTAAAGGCCATTTCTAAACCTGTTGCACTGTTTGGTGTAATTTGTTAATTGACATTTCTAAAACACTACCTTTAACGAAATGACATATTCAATTTGGTTTTAAAAAGATTTAAAAAAAAAAAAAAGAATCTTCAATTTGGTATCATGTTCATTACCCTTTCCACACACAATTGTTTTCTACTTCAACTTCAATACCAGTTTAGATAACATTAATATAGGGCTTTAAAATCTGTAGGAGAACACAGATCTTCATAATTTAAAAAGATGGGATTGTTAGCTATGATTTTTTTTTTGGTCAGAGATACGAAACTAGTAAAAATTCTTGCCCAGGGTTACAAGTTAACTTTCTGTCAGTCTGAAATTGAAATTGGGCTCTCATTGTTTCTAAAGTCATATGTAAAATTCGTATTAATTCGTCCCCTATCATGAACAAATGTAGTTAAATTTATTTTTCACAAGTAAGCCCAATTTCCTCTGAGGGTTCTATACTTGAAATATTCCATATTTTACCGATATTAATGGATTATAAATGTCTGACGCATTAATTTCCTCTGACATTTGATAATAACAATACTTCCATGTTACTGTCTCTCAAGATACGTAATTTTCATTTATGATATCGTTTTGTCCGAGATAAAAAAAAATATAAAAAAAAATGACAAAACAACATATATTTCGCACAATACATTTAGTTTGGTTTTACAATGTAGCATGCCCTTTAAAAAGCATATTTGTTCGGAAATCAAACTCATGAACTGATAAATTCCAACATTAACCGCAAAACTTTACTAAAGGAATTAATCTGACCTCTTGTTAGTTTGTTTATAAAAATGATGACTTTGTGTCATTTAAATACTTAAACATTAATTGTTTTAAGTATTTTGGTTCAAGCCGATGCCTTCTGTATAGAAACTCAATAACAACTGAATCCGAGCATACTGCTCAACCTCTTCATAAAAATGTAGAGTTTAAGTGATGCCGAATGTGTCGTTAAGAGTTGAAGCCAACATTTTCTGGTATTTCAAAAATTAGGCAAATGAATTTTCTATAAATTGGTCAACATTTTTTTGTACGTTTTAAGTGCTATGTGAAATTACCAATTCATACATCAATTTTTCCAGATAGATCTGATACGTATGAACTAGAACACGATCACATGAAAAGGGCTAGCATTCTCCTAGAACACAGTTTTTATTTAAAGGGTGTGCTTAAGTAAATATCAAAATCAGGCCCAACAATTGTATAGTATTTCAATCACATTTCAGCTAGTTTACGGATTTTACGACAATCCTTTTACGTCAGTTAAAATACTCAAGACAAAAGTTAAAGTTTGTTTTTTTTTGTTTGTTTGTTGGGGTTTAACGTCCGAGCAGCAATATTTCAGCTATATTCAGACGATGAACATGAAATTGATGATAAAATGAACATGAAATGACGAAAGAAAAAGGGATGGAACACAAGAACAATGGGGTCGACAAATTTTGATTGCCACTGGAAATAGGGAGAGGTGGGTAGGGTCGGACAATTTAGCCTCTTGTGGTGGAGCCTATGGTTCCTACTCCGGGAGAATACCACAGTAGGGTTCTTTAACGTGCGAGGAACGTGGCATCTTTCCCAACACGGTGCACCACTATGGTTTGCGCCGCGGTCAGGTTTTCCGTATTATAGCCTGACAACCCCAGCATGTAACACACCAGGGGTACTCCATTCAACCACCTGGGGCACACATCCCAGTTGCTCTGTGGGCAAAGCGCCCTAGCCACTGGCTAGGGTTCTGAGCACTATTTAGTCGCCTTTTACGACAATCTTGGCGCTGCTACAGGCCTATTACCAGCCTTTATCGATATGTGGTAGACCATAATACTTTTTTTTCAGTGTAGTAAATATTATTTTATAGTTATTTAATTTCAAACGTAACCAACTGTCTGATTTGATAACAAATGCTATGCATCATCTCATAATCATTTGTTAAGTGACTGTGACGTCATCAATCCTTTTTGATGATTTACTCGTTAATTTTTTATACTAAAATTAAATTATATGGAATGACTTTTATATCTTTTCGGAATTTTTTTTAAATATTCTCAATGCCCGTTGCGCATACTTTATAGAACATGTTACGCAGGTTTTCTATTGTGATAACGCGATTGAGGTTATTTTTTTTCATAGACCAATATATATATATATATAACAGTCATTCCTTAGATAACATTTTTTTTGTGTTTCTTATAACTTTAAAACTATATATCCTTTAACTTGTTTTTTTCTTACAAAAGTAAAGTGTACTTGGTTAATGTGACCATCTACCTTTTTTGCGCGCATGCGTGTGTTTCGTTTTATTTAGCCTATCTACCTCCTCGAAATGTTATCTACAGTGTACATTGTATTCTACTTTTCATTATAACTGTATTATCATTCTCGACAAATTTATGGTAAAAACAAAGAAAGAAGATTTGTGGTAGGGTGATTAATGAATCTAAAATCTTAAGTGACGTGTTTCTTTGATTCTATGTATAATTTGATTTATTTTCAAACAAATAACACGGTTTCGACAGGTACAGGTCGTGTTGCATCTGTTCTATTATGTTCGTCTCGTTTTGGAGGTCTGTGTTGTATCCATTGTGAAAGTTAACATATAACAGTGCCATATTTCAGGTGAAAACAAAGTTATGTGATTTGTAGAAATCTTAGTATAAATTATAGATTTATAAACTATTCAAATTCATGATAGATGAACAAATTTACAGTAAATGAATTTTAATAATTAAGCAACATATATATACAAATAGTAAACACTTGCGAGTACTGGTTTATGTCGTTAAACAAAGATGGTCGAATATGTTGGCTACTTCAATGATGATTCAATTAAATCGTACCCCTTTCCTTCGAATTTTACATTAAGACTCGGAGGATTTCTCCGACGCAGTCGGTATAGTTTCGCTTTTTACCCTTTGACCTTAAAGACGCGCTTCTAAGGAAACGCAAGTCACCTGATCGCAATTCTGTTTCCCGATTGGACAAATACTGACAACTTAGTGGCGTTCGAAAAAAAATGTATTGAAAATTGAAATTGCGTGCCATGTGTTATTTTCTTGAATGAAATGTAGAAACTTATAAGTAAAAAGAACAAAATTTTACTGAGCCTGCTATCTTTTTTTTTAAGGTAGACATTGTTTTAATTCATAATCAGGCTCATTTTCAGAACATTATCATTTTAATACAGTAAAACCTGTCTAAGTCGTATCCCTTTTGGACTTTTGAATAGGTTAGGGTCAACTGGTGTTCGGTTTACCAAGGTTCAAAATACGTTGAACTGATATGATTGGTTGTTTACTATCGTCTGCTCTAGACGTATTTTATTTATTATTCAGGGTTCGGTTTAGACAGGTCTCACTGTATATGTTTTGACACCACCTTTGCAGCATATGCGTAGTCTGTTAAGCATTATGGGTTAATTTGTTCAAGAGAAATCAAGGGTTAGAACGGTTATCATAAAGAACATTATCACGACCAGATAAAGAAAATAGACAAACACACTCAACATAGAACAAGAAATAATAAAAATATTATATAGATAGCAATGATTTATCGAATGTTCCAAGTGTAAATATTTTCGATATTTCACACTGTAAAATAAATTCTGTAATTTCACTCTTTGGCTTTTTCAAGCCAAAACGTCATGACACCAATATCAATCCGCCGTTCAAAAATCTGAAATTTATGTTGAAAATTGCAACGAATATTTGAGGAAATCTATATAATAAGTAGGATAAACAATTAATAATCGTGAATAACCAAAATATCCACTCTTTCCAATTAATTATTCTATTAGTAATTGTGCGCAACCCGGACTCAACTTAAACTGGAAGCATGGACCAGGAGTACCGGTCAGGTAAATTTCCTCTGCTTTTCAACAAAAGCCCGCTTAGGTGCGCCTCAAATATCACATGCAAGGCAGACAACAGAGAAGGAAAGCACGGTGAACGGTTCTCATGGTGCAGATGGACACACCATAACAATCCACGATATTATAATGATGACTATAAACTTCTCTTACACTCTATCATAAACCTTAAATAGTCCTAATCTGGAAAATTAATCTTATACTTTTAATTGACAAGATCACGTCCTATAATTTATCATATTTCGGAAATAAGAGTGCTGCTTTTCGGATACTAGTACGTACAAGGAAAACATTGTATATCGAAGATTAGAGTATAAATATCATTGAAATTTTAATTGTGTTTTTTGTTTCAATCTATTTATGATACCGATTTGAAAACATAAACTAAGATTGTGCAGTGACATGTACAGAACTACAAACAGCCATGCAATACCAAGTCTAAACATGTACACATGTATCAAGCAATACGAACTTTGACTTTGGCCAGCATAGTTATCTTTTCTATAAAGAAAACTACACACAACCGATATAACTAGTTGATGAAACGTCAAGATTTGAACTAGGTAACCCCAGAATAAAAGGCGTTTTAAAACGAAATTTTGAAAATATCTGATACAGATTCTAACTAAAAACCTTTCCTGTACAACTGATACTGTGTACGACTGCGCATGGGTTTAAGCTACCGACACTACGATGGATTAATAAAATGTTACTTATGGCTACCTCTTTAAATGTTACAAACAGGTTAAATGTTCACCTTAAAGCATCTTATCAACAGTTTTGCCCTTCTTGAAAATGATCAGATAACGTGACAAACCAAGCCTGATAAATCACAAGAGTGATATAATTTCACAACAGAACATCGTAAACATTCTTGAAACAACCAATAATTAAATTAGAAAATATGTTCGATAAGACGCCAATGTTATCTTAGAAGTTTCAAAGATCCTTCACGTTACATCACAATAACAAAATATCAAAATAGATCATTTAAATATCATAATAGATAATTAAAAAAAAACCAACTAACATGAAGTAGCCTAAAACAAGCCCTTAAATTAAAGACAACATTGCTTTTATTAGTAATGCACGATGCAGCCATAACAGCAATTACAGCAATAATGTACAAAGGGTTGCCAAGAAATGTCTTCAAGTATGGGTGGGGTTAATGTTTTATACCGTTATAAATTTCCTTCGTTTGTCCTGCAATAAAGTTAAATTACATAAAATCCGAAATTTATTGCTTTTAGTTTTTCGGTTTAAGATTTGTTTCTTATATAAATAAAGTTTAAATTTTAATTAAAGAAATGAAAATATCAACACCTTTATATTTAGAAAAACATACGTCTCATGATAATTTCAATAGAATGTTTTTATGGATGTCAAATGTCAGTTCATTTTGGTTTATTTCTTTAGTTTGTTCCGTCACTATTCAAAGGGTTATTTGCATGTATTATTATACAAACAATATCTTCATAGAAGAATATGTAACAATATTTTATTTGTTTTTCGAGATTAATTATACAACAGTGATATATAAGAATTCTAACTGTTTAATCATCTTACAATATAATATAACTGGTCTGTTAATCAAGGGAACCAAGGTTATAGAATTAGCAATTCATCGGATTTGAATACATTACTAGAATGTAGTATATTACCAGTTTGTGGTCAAATTATACAACATAAAACATCAGTTTAATAAAAAGCTGGGTTAACTTTCACTGGTATATGCAAGATCAAATCAATTTGATATTCATTTTGAACAACAAATTCATCAAGGTTGCTACATGGCTAGAATATATCACTTACACAATTGTGGCACAACGACTGCAGCAGACTATAATACATCATCGCATCTAATCCTAATTGATAATTACTGCCACAGTGCACTGCAGCCAAAGTTTGATTTATTTTGTCACCAGTCTATCTATAAACATTTGCCTGAAAGTCGGTCTATATTGTAGATATTTATTGTCGAAAACGGATCGTTTCCTTTAATAACATTTTCAAAATAAGACAATTATTTATAAATTTGACACATATTGTAACAGTTGTTGTATCATTAGATTGATTTATTGATATTATTTACAGTATCATATATACTGGAATGAACTTTTAAGAAGTAAAATACAGTGAGTAGGATTTGGTAATTTTTGCCGTATTGTGAATTAGGCTTGTCCTTAAACCTAAAACACATTTTTTTTATAATCAGCTATTCATACATTTATCAAATTTTGTCAATAGTGCTGTAAGGTCCCTCATGACATCTTGGAAAACAATCAATTTCCTGGCTACAATTACCAAATTAGCTCTTAGCTATTTTTCTATTGACTTCTAATCAATTACCACTGAAATGGACAATAATTACTTTTTCTCAGTTATCACCAAAGCCTAGATTATAGGTGAGACATAGGATCTGCAACCGTATACAGATGCTGGTACACCAACTAAAAAACGTACAGTCAATCAGTCTAACAGCTCTTGCCTAAATCATTAAACTTATTGTAGGCAGTGATGATAAAATTATCTTATCAGAAACAGACATGGAATTCACCTTCAGCAGAGGAATTAACCAAATTTATTCTACCCCGGACTCGACTTTTTTTTTTTATGTCAGATGGAATTGTTAATACACTTAGAAATCGATGGTAAAGGAAAACTATTAACCAAACTTTGCGACAAACGTGATGACTTTTTATTCAAAATTGTCAACTTTCCTTTCATCTGTGGCAACATCCCTTCAGCACCTGCGTATGGTGGGTTCATGTCACAACTCATACGTTATGCAAGAGCTTGCCGAAACTACGCAGACTTTTTTGTATCACGCTAGAACTCTAACTAATAGGCTTCTGAAACTGTGTTATGTTGCTACAAGGTCATCACTAAAGACATTTTATGGTCATCATCATGAACTCGTGGATCGTTATGGTGTATCCATCTGCACCATGAAAACTGATTTATTCAACGGGTCTTAGTTTTCCTTTCCTCGTTTGTCTATCCCGGACTTGACTTTTTATGAGCAACTCGGCGGGTGTTTCTAGAAAAGCAGATGACGCTTATCCTACCGGTGCACCTGTCCCATGCTCCCAATTTTTAGTGGAGTCCGAGTTGCTCATTTGGTTTTGTTACTTTGTATGTATGATTTTAGTTACTTTATGTTCTTTGTTGTGTATGTCTGTTTTCCATGTCTGGTCTTCGTCCATGGATAGCATTTTTATGATTACGTTTTTGCTAAAATAAACTACATATAATTGTTTTCGTATTTAGACACGTATTTGACCCTGAGATTAGACAAATCTTAGAATCAATTTTAAGATCAAATCAAAGTAAAATTGAAACAAAACATATTGTTATCGAAATGGAAGACATAACTACTTATCTTAATGTACCGAAGATGTTTTCAAAATGCTGGAACTTTTCATCGACAACATAATTATCCAGTATGGTGGACGCATTAATCGACAAACGGCCGGCATTCCAATTGGAACAAATTGTGCTTCTGTACTTGCTGCCCTATTTCGTCACTTTTATGGGGCTGACTTTATAGCTGATTTGATCCAAAAGAAAGAGTATCGTTTAGTTATATCCTTTAATATATATAGCGTATTACCGTTGAACAATCGTAGTTTTGTGGATTTAAAAATTGCATCTACACCAAAGAAATTGAGATGAAGATACTACAGACACTGTGAAGTCAGCCTCATATCATGAACAACACTTAGAGATCGAAGTTAGGGAAAGCTATTGACACAATAATACCACACAATACGACTTTTCATACCGTATTGTCAAATTGCCTTCAGTGGCAACATCCCTTCAGTACCGGCGCCTAGTTCATACCACAACTAATAGGGTATGCCAGAGCTTGCCGTAGTTACGCAGACTTTTTGTATCGCACAAGACTTCTTAAAATTAAGCTTTTGAAACAGGATTATGTTGCTACAAGATTGAAGCCATCACTACAGACAGAAGTTTTATGGTCGTTATCATTATTTTGTGGATTATAACGGTGTATCCATCAGCAACATGAAAACTGATTTTTTAAACATGTCATGGTTTTCCTGACCTCTTTCGTCTACCCTGGACTTGACTTTTTATGAGCAACTTGGCGGGTGTCTCTAGAAAAAGCAGAGGACGCTTACCCAAGTCCATGCTCCCAGATTTTTGTGGAGTCCGAGTTGCTCATTCAATTTTGTTAGTTTGTATGTATTAGTTTGGTTCTTTTATGTTCATTGTTATGTGCGTCTGTTTTCCTTGTCTGGCATGTCTGATCTTTGTCCCTGGATCAATTTTGTTTCAATTTCCGCTAGAATCTTGGTTCCCTCGATCACTCTATCTACTTCATGTATGCCGCTCACAAATATTAGAATCCTCGATGAATCTGGTTTTCTCTTTTAGGTCTTCGATAATATCATACAACCTATCGTCAGTTATAGTTGGTTTTAATTGTTCCGTTTCCTTTCAATATTCACGCTAACAAATTTCAATTCAGCGCACACTTTTGTTTTAATAAATACGACACACGCCATAAACTCAAAGTCATACATACAAAAACCAAACGATCTGACGACGTTTTATCCACAAAAAGTGTACTGCTCTTTTGAAAATAAAAACATAGAAGAAATTTTAAAATACCTTAGCTTCTTTTAACTTATGATATAGATAGCAGTGGTTTATCGAATGTTCCCAGAGCAATAAATTTCGATAATTCACACTGAAATAAATTAGTTCACTCTCTGACATTATCCCGCCAAAACCAAAACTTTGATATCAATCCGCATATCACAGATTTTTAAATTCATGTTGAAAATATCGACAAATCATGAAAAAAATCTATATAATAAATATGATAATCAATTGGTTATCGTGAATATCCAAAGTTTGATCATTCGAGACAAGAACTCTTGAAGATTTGACTCATGCGCGGAACAAGTTCCGCACACACGTAAAATATAGGCCTTCTTCGGCACTCGTAACAATATTTTGGTTATTATTTTTTTCCTATTAATTATCCTATTAATATGTTTTGGATTCTAATAATCGATTGCACGGTGAGTTACAAGTTTACCAGTTTAAACGCTGTTTTGAGTACTTTCTAAGACATAAAGTGACTGGCGGAAAAAGATAAATATGCGAAAATAACAAATTAATGTTTATTCTGAGTAGATCAATTTGACCTTGTATTTTCTATTTTTGAACTTCTAATGATATTTGAGCACAATTGCAATGTTCTACAGCTGCAAATAAGTTCAAAGAAACAACTCTTGTTCATTTTTCAATTTGCAACAAGTATGTTTCACTGCTGTTATTACATAACATACAGTTTTATAATATAAATGAGAATAGCATACAGTTAAGATAAAAGATATGAGTGTTCACATCGTCATCCTTAAGTCCGATCAGCATCCTCATCTAACACAATTAGAGACAGATATTAATTAAATACGCAGCAAACTACACCTGGTTTGGCCTCTGTAATACTTGAATAATATGGTAGAATTTCAACCTATCATCAATACTAATGGTTTAAGTGTTCAGCAACACAATGAATAAATTTATATGATACTATGTTTCTCCACCCTACCGATGCACCTGGTCCATGCTCCCAGTTTTTAGTGGAGTCCGAGTTGCTCATTTGCTTTTGTTACTTTGTATGTATGATTTTAGTTACTTTATGTTCTTTGTTGTGTATGTCTGTTTTCCATGTCGGGTCTTTGTCCTTTGATTGCATTCTTTTGGTTACCGCTATAACTTTGGTTCCCTTGATTACTCTTTCCAAGTGAACAATATGTTGATATGGACGGAGTGTCATCGACGTTCTACATATGTATAATGTAAGACCAGAACAATACATTGCTAAAAGATATTCTGACGGAAATGACTAAATTTGTCGACACGGAAGTAGACAATTGCACAAGTGCGGATCGAGGCGCTATTTTGTCATTTAATACGGCATTAAGGTCCGTCCATCATGGGCATAGCTAAAAATGAAAACAAAATGTCATTCCTTGCAAGTCCAAAACCTAATAAGTACTCAAAGTTTGGACAACATGAAAACTAAAAGAACACACATGAAGACGTACATTTTGTAGCAACATTATATTCCATCAAAACCAGGTACATCTTAAATCTGTTGATATATAGCCAATACAATTACAAGAAATTTATCTTGATATTGAAAGGAAAAGCCATTGAAAAATTCAGTTTTACTTGCACTTACAATGTATCTTCTATATCATTACATAATATTGTTGAGTCATAATAAGATTTCAGAAACCAAATATAATCAACTTAATCAGTTGGCAAATAAAAAGAGAGAAAATATTAATAATACTTTGATAAATATTAATCGATTACATCTGTGTCTCTTGATACTTCTATTTAATGATTATTCTTCTCGTAGCCATTTGCCTTGATTTTTGTTTGCTTAGTAATGAACAATTTTCTGGCATCCTCATAGCATTCTCAAACAATTAATGGAAACAGCTGATAATATCTCACAATTATGCAATATGCTGAAATCGTCAGTTACATAACTACTCGTCATAGCAATTATTAATTAGAATGCACGTGTTTTGTTAAATCATTTTTATTCGCTGAATATATTGACATTGACAAGATGACATCTCATTACCACATGGAATCGAGTCAGGCTTCATCATCTGTATTTACATGCAATTGGACTGAGTGTGATTTAGATCAAAACGAAAAATAAAATGATTTAAATAATGAAAAGAATCCATCGACATGGAAACAATTTGACTGGATAGATGCTATGATGTCATTTATATCCATTGGTCCGCAGACTGCAAGCTAAATTACCAAAACCAAGTATCGTATAATTTATTTATTTGGGATGGAATCATTGAATCGACTGCCTTTGAAACTACATCACAAGTTAGGGAGTTTTGTTTTGAAACAGGTTATAAGTAATAACACAGCTTGGGGCAAATAACATTTTTATAAAAAACTCATATGTTCAGAGCGGTTTGAAAGTGTAAACTGTCTATAAATAGATAATTTCATACAATCTATTTTTTTTTTTAAATCGAAACATTCCTTCAATGGTCAACACAAGAACAATGCTGATGACTTCATCTTTGATAAAAAAGTAATCTAATTTCAGAATTAACATGCTTTTTGATTGGATAACACAAATTTCATCATCTCAAAGATCAAATTGTGTATGTATATGACTGCGACGTCATCAACCCTTTTCAATGGGAATTATGATACTAAAATTAAATTATAAGGAATAACTGCTTTTCTTGTGATATTTGAAATGACCACAATGCCCGTAGTGCACACTTAACAATAACTTGCCACGCAAGTAGTGCGCACACGTAGTTTGGGTTATTTCTTCATAGACATAAACAATACAAATATTATTCCATAAATGGACCGAAGCTTGTTTGTTTAACATTTGAAAAGATTTTTTACCACTATTTTATGTATAATGTTATTACGAATACCGACCATTTTTTGCTAATTGTCTTGAATAACGAAAAGAATTCCTTTTGTATCTGTTGTCATTGTTTACACATTTGTTATTTACTCTTTGGAAAAACTAAAGTGGTTTGAAATCGAAGGCATTCTTTAAAAACAATAATTGCAATTTTGCTTTGCATTGTTGTCGACTAAATGTTAACTTAACTTTTATTTTGGTAACGTTCGTTTTGTGGATATAAAATGTACTTTTTCTAAGTTCTTATTTTAATTTGGAACGCCGACGTCATCAATGTTTAAACGAAATTAGAAACTAGTGAACATCATCGATTCAGCTTCACCTTTAATCAAATTAAACATTCATTTTTCATGTATATTATCCAATTTTGACACATTATCGTTGTGACTTAACCAGACATTTTAGATCGATTATGTTAGCAGTAGTGAAGTCAAATTTGCACAATTTACATTTTGTGGAGCTACAATTCAAGAATAAGAAACATAAACAAACTGAGTCATTAATGAAACTATTGCAATGCACTATAGTGTGGTTCAATCATATTTTCAAAGAATCAGACATTATCTATTTGAGTGAGCTTAAGAAACATCGTTTAGCTAGATCCTTTAATCTGAGTTACCGCTATACATATGACGTGTTATCGTCAAACAATCCGGGGATTAAATACATCGCATCTACCCTAAAGAACTTGAGATAAAGGATACTACAGACACTGTGACGTCAGCCTCTTATCTTGAACTACACTTAGAGATCGATGGCGAAGGAAAACTATTGACCAAACTATCCATATTGTCAACTTTCCTTTCATCTATGGCAACATCCGTTCAGCACCTGCGTATGGAGTTTTCATATCACAATTCATATAATATGCCAGACTTGCCGAAACTACACAGACTTTTTGTATCGCGCTAGACCTTTTACAATTAGGCTCTGGAACAGGGTTATGTTGCTACAATTTTGAAGTCATCACTACAGAAGTCTTATGGTCGTCATCATGAACTCGTGAATCGTTACGATGTATCCACCTGCACCATGAAAACTGATTTGCTAAATGTGTCATAGATTTTCGACGACTAACCGGTCAATATATAACGATTTGACCCAAAGTACACAAATGTATTAGGAACTAATTGGTATACATATATTATACTTTTCTCTTGTAGTTTACTTAGGGGTGTCATTGTAGAGGAAAGGAGTAAAACATACTTCACTTTTTATAACATGACGTTATGTCCTTAATTTAAGAGCGAGGCTGTCCATATAGTAAACGTGCTATGATCAGACAGATATATCTACGAATGCAAAACAAATTAAAAATATTTTTTTAACCAAATGACAACTATTGTCATCATAAAAGTTCGTCATCAGTAAGGAACGAGGAAAAAGTTAAGACATAGGATACAGACTCAAAATAAACGTTTTCCATGTGTAAGCATTTCTTTACTTGATCAAATGTAGACATTGAAAGTAATTAAAATTTATTATTTGTTAACATTGAACACCTATACAATCTATTCAATGAATTCAAACATTTAGCCGGTGTGGAAGTGCAGAAATATGGTTTAAATTTGACCAGTAATGTAAAATTAGGATCGTAATCAACCGAATAATGCCGAAGCCTAGTTATCAAAATTTTAATAGTAAATTCAGAATGGTTGCGTATAATGTAGAATGCTTAGTTCAGAACCTTTGGCCAAACGGAAATACAAAAAATTATCATATGAACAAAGAAATTTATAAAAGATATAAAGGCGTCACAAGAAAATATTTTTCATTAATCTTATGATCATAATAATATTTTAGACGACTATAACTTAGTGACAAAAAAAATTAGCTTCGTCGGTATGGAAGGGATCAATCTGACACACATAGAAGTAATAAGCCCTGGCATAATTTTCGCATTGGTGGTTTTGCCTTATAAACACAATCCAATCTTATTGATTGCAGGTTTACATGGAGATGAATATCCTAACTATATATCACTTGTCATTTGGATTGGCACAAAAATATATGTTGTGCGTGTGAGGTTCTACCTTTTTACATCTTCCTAAATTAAAATATCTCCTTGCTATGCAAATTATCTCATATTGACATTGGCAGATTAAAATTTGTTGTGGTGGTTGTTAAAACTTAAACTGATGGTGGCAGAAATTCTAACAAAATATTTTCCAGAAAACAAATCATTTAAAGGTAGCGATGACGAGTCGTATTTTTTTTTAAATTACCCTCATTTCATTTCCAAGAAACGATTTCTTACAAAACAATAGTGGACATTTCAAAAACAAATTCTTTCCTTCACCTTTTTTTACCAGTTACTTCTGGAATAAACCGCCTTAATGAAACGGGATGGTAAATTCGCATCGAACATTGATTGGTGTGAAAATTAACACAATCACAGCAAAATATTTTAACAAATATTCCATGTGTGAAATGCTGGAAAGCCTTGAATAGACGGTCTGTCTGAAACCCGATACATTTACACCTGTAATACCTGTCGGGAGAAAAAAGTCAAAAAATAGCCCAGATATTTTGTAAGAGATAATTACCCTATTATTCAGTTTCCATACTTATCGTATTTTGTTAGCATCCAATTAAATGATTTTGCCACTTGTGAGAAAGTGTTGAGGACAATTTCTGGATAATAACATGTGGGATGCAAAAGTATTTATCATGAATTTGGCGCTTACGCGCATAGAGCAATTATGAACACGATTGATAAGTATTGTAACGTCACGTATGTATCTATGTAACGTCACGTTTGTATCTATGTAACGTCATTACTACACAGAAAACGTCTCCATCTTGAATAAACTTATTTGATACATCGGCGTGTTATCTCTGCATTCCCACGTACAAAACAGTATTAAACGCAGATTAACACATCTTTGCACATTGAATGTTTATGATAGTAAAATTGAGACGAAAGGGGAATTAATCATCTAAAAAATGGAAGTTTCACAAAAGTTTTATAACAAATTGCATTATCTTATTCCCCATCAACGACGATTCAGTTTGCAGTAGTGGACACTAATGGCCTCGGATGTTGGTCATTGTCATTCGATTAACTTTATTTCACGCATCAGATTCAAATGAAGTACGTTTTTGTTATCAAACGTGCTATAAAAAGGTTAATGATATTATTTTTCGTTTTGTTTTAATTTTGTATTATTTTATCATTGATATTATCACTATAGAAGAACATTTAAGTTTCAACATTTTTTCTCAAACCTGCGGGTGTCCTCGCCACTTCGATTGCTGGACTCAGACCACAGTGGCGTTAATACCTTCATGATTTTTACTTCATTTTTTCTATTTACACATGGTCCTCACATTCAATTATCGTCCAATGAACAAAAAAGTCGGACAATATCATTCATACTCTTGTTGGAAAATATTATTACGTATTGAAAGTAATCAGCACATAGAAATTTTCGATTCCGCCTGCTCTCTACATTTTGTTGTGATATTTGACATCATTACGATGGTCACATGTCCTGTAAATCAATGATTGATGACGGCCGACCCACCCAACTGCAAGCAATAAATGAAAAAAAACTCGACCCCTTTTTAATTGTATTATATTTATCAAAGTCTTTTTGTGAAAAGTCAATGTTCACCTAAATATCAAGAATTTACTTTTTCTTTAAACAGTATTTTGATTTAATGGCGATAAGTTCTATAAATTTACCTTACACCTTCCATTTCTTTATTTTCTAATCAGCTAGTGACCGATCACACCTTTGATGAATTTTCTTAGTATATACTTAGTATATAAAACACTCAGTAGTGGATCCAGCAATTCTTAAAGGGGGCAATGATTGGCCTAACGGGGCTCCATTGATATTTTTTTTCGAGAAAAGATTAAATAAATTAATTTGAGATAAATACTGTAATCTGATTAGTTAAAATAATTTTGTTATATCTCAATGGATAAAAATAAATATTGACACGCCCCTATTCAGTTAATTTCAGAGCTACTTTTTTCATGTTTAAAGATAAAAAATATGTTTTAAAATTGTCCATCACTTCGCGCAATAAACAATATGCACATGGAAAATGTATGTCATTTTTATCATGGCCAATTCTTAAATGATAATGCTATTGCTTTTTTTTCGTAACATTAGCCGAAACCTTCGATCTATTTATGTATATGACTGTTGATTATTTAAACCAAATATTTGTTTTTGTTTGTTTATTTGTTTTGTTTTTTATTTACAATTTCCTATAACTCAAATGATTCAATAATTAAGAAATTGAACGATAAATTATTGATAAGTAGAATTCGTGGAATGATTACAAAGAAATAGCAAACCGGTCAGTAATCAAAATAAGGGCTGCTCGATAATATTTATACGTCTCCCGTTGTATATACAGTGAAACTTTACTTTGCCTTTGCAATCATGGTAACGCACAGAAAGCTACGAAACAATTACAAAAACAAATATTAATCATAGGCGCTATATCTTGGACATATTGCTCTATCAGAAAATGTAATGTAGTCAATCAATCTGTCTATATTGGAGAAAATGACAAACTGAATATACTTTTTCTTCCATAGATTTATCAAATGCATGATGTACTTTGGTATTGGTTCCGTAGAATCAAACTCTTTTACCACTGAATAAAAAAAATCTTCTGTGTAGAGTTATATTTTAGTCAAGGGAATTTCACGAGATATCAATGCAGTAAAATTGGATAAGGTCTGTTGCAAAATATGCAAAATGTCGCAAAAACAAAACCTTGGCAATTTCCTGCTTTGAACAAAATTTGATAGAGACATCTCCCATTTTAAAACTTTTGAACGTTAACATTTTATAAAGTATGTAGACAGGAAGCATAGAACTACATCCGGGAAAAGTTGGTAAAGCAGCTTTAAAAGCAGATATGAAAAGTAAGTTAGATTTCAAGATGAAAATATTTAAATACTAGTAAAAAGAATAGCAGATATATATGGATGTTGTTCTGAGATGACTTTTTTGTCTTAAGTTGAGTTGAAAATCTTAAATGATAATGCTGTGTCGCTAGTTTCTTTATTTTCTAGTTCTGAAGTATAATTCAAGCCATTTTCCACAATTTAGGATAATAATTTGAGAGAACAACGTCTTTATATCGATATGTTAAATTGAACGATCTAGCTCTTCTGTAACCTTTTTGTCTTCGACTCATATGAAAAAGAAACAGGTCGGCTAGGAAAGGGGCAAAATAAGTGCCCATAGGAATGCCGATAATTTGCTAAAACTGTGTTCCTCCAAAAGTGTCAGGGAGAAACTCTAGCATACAGATTACAAAATAAATGTACCTGTTGCGCGGTATAACAGCTTTTATCTGTTAGGTTTGTAGCGCTAAAATATGCGGAATCGAAGCCTAAAACAACTAACATTGTTGCTGTTATATGATTTTGTTTAGAGCAGTTTTCAATTTATCATGGGGTAAGGCAAAATATTATGTTGAAAAGTCAAAAGTTTAATTTCTTTCAGAGGAGAGAGATTTAAGATTATCTATAGTATCATTTGATTGTTCGAGAATCCAATATAAATGATAATACATACCATTACCCTACTAACCAGGTTTCACACTATTTTAGTCCCCCCTCTTAAATTGAGGACAAAATCTTGGTCAGTCGTACAGATAAAGTTTTAGCTGAACAAGTAAATTATCTTGTTATGTATCTTTGTATTAATACTTATGGAGTTTTGGAATCCAATTCAAATAAGGTAAGATTTCAGACTTCTCATTTGAAGGATTTTTTAACTCGACCATAATAATGTAATAGCCGTTCTCCCCCGATTTCCCGTTGAGATAAACGTCCGTGTACATTTCGCAATGTAGTATCGATATTGAATCAATACTCATATCTATAAGAATTTCCGTCCCTAATGATTTGTTTATCCGGAGAGAAAGATACGAATTATTGACTAAGTTATTGCTAGTTTCCACACTTGAGAATATATGGATAAATGCTTTCTTTGAAACGTTTGATATTAACTTTTATTTGTTTGTTTGTTTGTTTGTTTTTTGTTGTTTTTCATTTCCTCATTCGCCATTTTAGGTGGCACAGAGTAAGGCATGGTCGCAACCGATTCGGGAGGGATCAAGGATCTCATTTCAATATTCATTTCCTTTTTAAACATTTATTTCTTATTATTTCTTTATTTATTTATTCGCCATTTTAGGTCGCATAGAGTTTGGAATGGTCGCAATCGACTCAAGAGGGGTAAGATATCTCATTTTACCATTCATTTCCTTTTTTGCAATTTTAGATCTCACAGAGTTGGGAATGGTAGCAATCGACCCGGGAGGGCTCAGACATTCATTTATTTATTCGCCATTTTCGGTCATTTCCTTTTTTTGTTTATTTAGTCATCGGGGTTTGCGAGTCAACATGCACCACCCCACTGATCAACACACGATGGTTTTCAGGTGCATTCATATGTCCCATTAGCGAATCAGTTGGTCATAATTGTATTACGTTTGGTCATACGTACGTCTTTCGAGTTATATGAAAAATACATATCCCTTCCCCACAAATAAATTCTAAAAAACGACACGTTTTAAACTTCTTGTGTATTTATGTGTCAGTATTACATTTTCTATGTTTACATAGTTGTTTTTCAAATTCTCAGACGAACATTTAATTGTGGTCAATAGAAAAGACGCCTTAAGATTAGGATGTGTGCAAACTTCCTATCCTATCAGGTATAGTAGCCTCTAAACAGAAATGCATTTTTTGTTTCTAATGTTCAGGAAACATGTATTTGTAATCAGTAGGAGGAACGTCTTAAGATTTGGATTTGTGCAAAGGTCCGCGTAGGTACATGTATAGTTCGTGAGTGCCAATTACCTCTGTGCCAACAATAAAGACATACCATTCTAGTACTTGTATCTGAGAGATGTACTTTCCCATCGTTCGTTTCTTTTAACAGAGTAAAGAAAAAATGCACGTCTGAAATTATTACTTATCTATAACAACACATATTGGTTAAATATATGGTGACTCAGTCAAAGCATTTCATAGTTCGGTATTAAATCGATGTAAAATAAAAAACTCACACTTAATCTTTTTGAATTGGCATTTGAGAAGTCTACTTTACATCCAACTTTATCTACTTTTAAAACATTAATAGGAAAGTTCAAGATTTAATTCAGTAGATAAAAAGGTCGGTTTGATGTTCGTGTGCAAGCAGAATATCAATTGTTTGTTTGTTTTTTTTTTCAAATCACTAGACACAAAACAAAATCAATTCGATACATGCAGTAAACCAACGCATTGTGAATTCAACTTACAATGATATTAATCCTGCTATTATAGGCTAATTCAAATATGAGTATAAGGCGTCAAATACGTTAAGGGTACATTCGTTAAGTAGATGAAAGTACCATACTGTTCTTCTATATCAATCCATGTCAATTAAATATTTAAAGCTGACTTATTATGTTTTGTTGGCAAAGCAGCAATCTATTGGACTATCGCAGGGGAAGCTTCACTGCTCAAGCAGCAGTCTTTATCGGGCAGTCAGGAAACTTCCCTGCTCAAGCAGCGGACTTTATCAGGCCATTGTAGGGGAAGCTTTCCTGCTCGAGCAGCTGTATGTTCTTCGCGACCGCAATCGATGTGTTTTCGGTGCGAAACAGGAGTAAAAGATGTTGATAGTGACAATCTTACTCGTTGGCATTTATCTGTCTTGCTTTTTTTTAATTAAAAAAGTGAAACCCTGTATGTTAATAAAGAGACGTGACGTCGTTCCTACTGTAGGAAAGCGTTTGCTCTTTAATCGGGTCAAAAGCTCTCATATTATTTTTTCTTAGACCGTCTCAGGATCCGTCTAATAGCACTGACCTAGATATACATTAAAATTGCCCTTTTAAACGGCAATAAATACAGACAGAAGCCAGGTTATATTTTTTACCCAAAAACTGTATTCCTCAGCTTATTTATGATTTCACTCCCGGTTTTTTTTGTTTTTGTTTTTGTTTTTGTTTTTGTTTTTTGTTTTTTGTTTTGCTAGTGCTTTAGTGTGGTGACCTGTTTCCCTTATCTTCAGTTTTCACTTGTAATCTTTTTTTGCGTTTTTGTAGATCGCCTTTGTTTCATCTGTTCATCTTGATGTTGTTTGATCTTACCCTACCGGTGCACCTGGTCCATGCTCCCAGTTTTTAGTGGAGTCCGAGTTGCTCATTTGCTTTTGTTACTTTGTATGTATGATTTAGTTACTTTATGTTCTTTGTTGTATCGCTGTTTTCCATGTCTAGTCTTTGTCCCTGGATTACTTTTATTTGATTACCGCTATAACCTTGGTTCCCTTGATCACTCTTTCATGTTCAGGCATGTTTTAGGATTTTGGCGTTTGATTTCATGTGCATTATATTTGGTTTCATTTGACCTTTTGCATTCTCTCCTATGAACTTGTCTTCTGATCATAAGTATCAACTTTCCAATCTCTGTAAGCCATGTTTCTGATTTTCTATGACAAAGCAATATCCGGTGATAACAATTCTTCTAAAATCCGTGTTTTCAACTCTTCGTCGAAAAGCCATCGGTATGTTGTCCTTAATCTTCATTGGCAAGCTCAACAAAATCCATTTATGGTTAATAACCATAAAACGAGTTTGTTATTGCCTCTGTTGTAACAACAGTCTAAGGAAAATGGAATGGCTTCCTTTATTGATAATCTTTATCTGCCTGATATATTGACATTGTAAACACTTCGCTCCGTGCCAAAAGTGGAAATTAATCAGTGTTCGATAACGGAGACGATTGCTTATTATATAATTGTGGAAAACGTTACTATTAAGCTTCTTACCCAGTTCACCGTCAATAACAACTCATTCGTTGAAGCATGCTAGAACCAAAGCTCATACTATGAATATATTTTGTAAAGTGCATGTTAATCAAAATAATCTGGTAAATCCAAGTCTTTTGGGGGTTATACTATTACGGAAAGTTGTCAACAGAATGAAAAATTCAAATAGCAAAAACTCTTAATATTCGTATCATCGCTTCATAGATCACACAGTCGAAGACTTGCACAGATAAAGGATAACACAATGTCTTGCCAACCGTATCAATTAGCTACGAATACAATTACAAAATGTTCTAAGATATAAACTCAACAAAACAGAAAGGCATTTCTCATTTCAAATAACTATTAAAATGAGTTGGTTATGTAATAAAAAGAGATAAATATAGATCATTTTGTGATAATTGTAGAGCATGCTCAATATACACTGTTGCGAGGAAAATTCTTTCGTCCCAGCCCTACCTCGCTGAAGTGACAAAGACCAGACATTGAAAACAGACATACACAACAAAAAACATAAAGTAACTAAAATACTACATAAAAAGTAACAAAAGCAAATGGGCAACTCGGACTCCACTAAAAACTGGGAGCATGGACCAGATGCACCGGTAGGGTAAGCGTCCTCTGCTTTTCTATAAACACCCGCCGGGTTGCTCATAAAAAGTAAAGTCCGGGGTAGACGAAAGAGGAAAGGAAAACTACGACACGTTGAACAAATCAATTTTCAGAAAGCAGAAGGATACACCGTAAGGATCCACGAGTTCATGATGACGACCATAATACTTCAGTAGAAGCCTACTTGTTATAAGTCTAGCGCGATACAAAAAGTCTGCGTAGTTTCGGCAAGATGTGGAATAGCATATGAACACTCCATACGCAGGTGCTGAAGGGATGTTGCCACAGATGAAAGTTGACAATTCTGAATGAAAAGTCATCACGTTTGTCGTAAAGTTTGGTCAATAGCTTTAACTTACCATCGATTTTTAAGCGTAGGTCAATGTAGGAGGCTGACTTCAAAGTGTCTGTAGTATCCTTTTAATTTATCTCAAACCCGTGCAGGTCCGGGTGTCAAAAGAATAGGCCTGCAGCAGCGCTAAGCATGTCGTAAAAGGCGACTGAATAGTGCTCATAACCTTAGGCGGGGGCTAGGGCGCTCTACCCAAAGACAACTGGGTTGTGTGCCCCATGTGGTGGAATGGGGTACCTCTGGTGTGTTACATGCTAGGGTTGTCAGGTTATAATACGGAAAACCTGACCGCAAACCATAATGATACATCGTGTTGGGAAAGATGCCACGTTCCATGCACGTTAAAAAACCCTACTGTGATATTCTCCCGGAGTAGGAACCATAGGGCTCCGCCACAGGAGGCTAAACTGTCCGACCCTACTCACCTCTCCCTATTTCCAGTGGCAATCAAAATTTGTCGACATAATTGTCCTTGTGTCCTATCCCTTTTTTTCATTCCATCATCATTTCATGTTCATTTTATCATCCACTTCATGTTCATCGCCTGAATATAGCTGACATATTACTGCTCGGGCGTTAAGCCGACCGTCGGTTGAAAAACGCGCCTACCACACTGGACAAATATGTTATCGATAAAAATTCCAGCATTTTATAAACATCTTACAAAGTATGAGGAATCTCTACCAAGAACTATATATCTGTATCGTAGTGTACCATCTTTTTTGGAAAACTAACTATTTATAATGTTTTAATTCGGGATTTTAACTGAGTATTGGGAAGACAAGTATACTGTGTTGAAAAACCATAAGTTTTAATGCTATTATATTCTGATAATAGTCTTGAGCTGATGGTTTCCAGAAGATTTTTCGAATTTTTTAGGATCCACATTGAATAAATACAACTACGGGAGTAACAAGTGTTGTGAAAGGACTGCAGACCCTCTTTGACGGCTGTGAGTATAGAAGTTAAAAGTTTTGAAAAAGGTTTGGTGTTATATTTTGCAGATCCAGCTATGTAACATTGTTTGTATTGATTGTTGTGGAGTTTATGAATCCAGTACATAGACGATAAATCACAATCATCGTCTTTGGTAGAGAGACCAAAAGAGGATAGCACAGATTTATGGTTTTCCACAATCTCTTCTTTGGACAGTGTGGTAACAGTATAGATCTTATCACTTCTAAAATTTTCTACGTCTACCTCAGATAATAAACATTGGGTGTAAAACATAAAACCATATTGTTTTGGGCTTTGTCTGCTGGTGCGATACCATATTTATCATGTATACTAGACAATGTTTCTGCTACATCGGGATCTTCGAAAACTGATGTAGCACTGGCACTCATTGACCTACTTAAAACTTTCATTCGTTTAAACATAAATGAACTCACGGCCTTTAACCTCTGATAGAGAATCAATGTCTTCTTGTGCTCGTTTTATCCATTTTCTTGCGTAGTCTTTCACGGCATCCATAAGAACTTTAAAATTCCAATTTATATAGCGTGGTTCACGGTACCTGGGACCTTTAGAAAGGATATTACGCAGAAAATCGTTTTCAATGTTGGTTAAATCTCACGTAACGACGTGACCAGAAGGACCATATTTGAATGGAGAGGTTTTGCAAGAACAGTCAGGCGGTTTAGCCTTGACGTCCTCAATCTCGAGGTTCTACAATAGACTTTTATAATTGAATATTTCGAATGCAATGGGTGAAGTATAGGAATATGAAATAATTGGTATTGATTTGTCTTTGAAATAGGGGGATTCTGTTGGCAACGTTTTTGTGATGGAGGATGTTAGCAAAATTAATTGCATTTATACCTTTGTTGACAAACGGTATTAGCAGAAATGATCGGTTTTTTTTTATCCTGACTTTTCACACAAACTGGTTAAAAGAGTCTGTGGAAACCAATATCCAAAATGATGGCAACAAGTCTGTATAATGATAAGGTAGGGTCAGAAACGAGAGTGTCAAGACTTGTTTTGTAAAGGGAGTGAGCGGTATAGATTATAGATTGGTTCGAATGTGATGAAGTCCAAGAGGTTTTTGTATGAAAGGAAGGAGACCATCTACGGAGACATCATGTAATTTAGGTGACGTATAGTGGCGACGGCCATGTATCCTTTCACATCTTGAATTTTTGTCAAATAAATTCGTCACTTTTATGCTATTGTTATACTGGCTTGAAAGGTTTCCTACACTTTTGATGTTCTCATTGCATCCGAAAGGTATTACCGTACCTAGTCTGCATATCCAGTACTCCTCTCTTTCCCTACCATAGTTTTTACTCAGAACGGGAGTGTTCGTCGGATGGTAATTTTTTTCTGAGTACAAACTTTCATAGAGAGGATAAACTGTCGGGAATTCGGTGGTATTGATTCCCGAACGATGACCGCACATTCGTTTGTTTGATCATTCTTCTGTTTCACCGACATATACTAGACAGAATAAGTTGCATTCTAATCCATATATAAAGTTTGTTGATTTGCAACTAAAGTCATCCATCGTGACTTCTTGTATAAAAGGTTTTGTTCGTAAGGAACTAGAGAAGCAAGAGTCGGTAACAAGAATGTTGCATGTTTTGTCATGGTTCTTCATCGTTGTAGTCAAATATATCATTTAAAGTGATGGAACATGGTTTGATTATCTTGAAATAGTCAGCGTTCTTGCACTGGAATACATGGTCTGTAAACTGAACGTGCGATTGAGTATTTTTTTGTTGAAATTGTCGGAACACTATCATTACCAGATGTGAGCGTGCTAATTTCACATCTGCGGACACCACACTCTTACAAGACAACAGTACTCGGACGTGTACATTAAGCATGCCAATAAACTTACCACTAAAGGGTCTATTCAATCATTTAACCAGTCTAAACATGAACACCTGGCGTCGATTTCACAAAAAGTCGTAAGTGTAAAGTTGATCGTAAGTTATGACGTCACAACCTAAAATAGCATTGTGACGTCATAATTTACGATCAATTTCACACTCACGACTTTTTGTGAAATCGACGCCAGCAGAAGAAATACAGTACAAGTCATAAATCTAAGCATTAGAAAACACAAATAAAAAGATCAAATCGAGTTAACTACAATGTATGGCAAAATTATGTATGGGATCAGGATTTTCTTGCGATAGAAATGGCAATAACGATAAGTGATTGTGAAAGTAGAGTGGTGTATAGGGATAAGATATTGTGTATCAAGTTGATAATGGTAAAATTACATATGGGATCAACAATATCTTGTGTAAGAAATGACGTTAACTATTAATGTACGATGCAGTGGAATTGCATAAGGGAATTAGATATGGTGAATCGAATTAATCATGGTGAAATAATGTATGGAATCAGAAATGTCTTGTGTAAGAAATGGCGCTAATGAGGCTGTGGAATAATATACGGGGATTTGGGATTGTGTATCAGGTTAATCGTGGTGAAATAATGAATGGGATCGGGAATGTCTTGTGTAAGAAATGACCCCAACTATGGATGTACGATGCTGTGGAATGGTACATGGGGATAGATATGGTGAATCGAATTAATTATGGTGAAATAATGTATGGTATGATTGGTATATGAGGCTGTGGGATGGTGTACGTGGATTAGGTATTGTGTCTCAGGTTAATTTTTGTGAAATAATGTGTGGTAACGGGAATGTCTTGTGTTAACAATGACGCTTACTATTGAGATATGAGGCTATTGAATGGTGTATTGGGATAGATATGGTGTATCGAATTAATTATGGGGAAATAATGTATGGAAAAATGAATGTCTTGTGTAAGAATTTGCGTTTATGACTGGTATATGAGGCTATGGAATGATGATCGGGGATTGGGTATTGTGTATCAAGTTAATTATGGTGAAATAATGTATTTAATCGGGAATGTCTTGAGTAAGAAATGACTCTAACTATTGATGTATGAGGCTGTGGAATGGTGTATTGGGATAGATATGGTGTATCGAATTAATTATGGTGAAAAAAAAATGTATGAAAAAAATGAATGTCTTGTGTAAGGGTGGTGCTAATGACTGGTATATTAGGCTGTGGAATGATGTTTGGGGATTAGATATTGTGTATCAAGTTGATGGTCAGGGATGGGAAATGCTTATACATGTAGCAGTAGAATATTATGTGACACTAAACCTGTGTGAGGCTGAGGAATGGTAAATGCAGACAGGTATTTAGTTTGGATTGAAGACTTATATTTGAGGCTACAGGATTGTGTTTGCTGTTATATGGTAAGGAATGGTATGTTGGATGAGGAATTTGGATCATATCTTTGAATGTGAGTATTTAGGCATCTTAAAACTTTTGCATTTTTGCTCATGCGATAAATCGAAATAAATATTTGAGGTACTCTTTCGCAATACCTGTGCATAATGATGTTTTCGGGTCATCTGCAGCCTGCCCTGTGGTGTGAGGGTTTTCCTCGTCGATCAATGAAGATCAATTGGGCTGTCATTTTCATCCCGGTAGGGTTGTTGTCTCTTTGATATATATACCATAACTATTCTCGTTATATTTATGATGTTAAATATGGAAAATAAGTCCATTTTCCTTGAACCTTTACTTGATACATTCGTATTAACAGAATTAAGATATTAACATGGTCGTTAGAGCTTGCATATTGAAAATATGAGAGTAGACAAAAATTACCAATCATTGCTGGAGACGAATCTATATATGAATGTGCAATTTCTGTTCATAGTTCTGTAGTCTCGGGTAGTATATAAATGATGATTTATTGTGATAATTTGAAATTAAATTTGCAGCATTTAAAAGCTATATGCACTAAGCTCTATCGATCTTATTCAGATTACTCCTTATGTATAGGACAGGTAAGTTGACCGACATAGTATTTGAAAAATATCAATATTTTAATTTTTCATCCTAATGTATGTCATACCATTCCCTTGTTATACATGTTTATAAACGTTACCTCCTGTGAAGCTATTAAACGGCTTTAATATTTGTTATCTCGCGTCAGTTAAGAAAAACACATTTAACAGGTTTCACTCATGATATATATAACTGGAATGACCATATATTTGAACTATTAAATAAATAGTACCAATAGTACCAATACAAGGAGTAACAATAAAACACCACTGAATTTCCATAAAACAATTTGACGGCTTAGATAGAAGCGTTGTCATAGCATCATGAAAGTTTTCCAGAGTTTACAATCTTGAAAGCATACAAGTGATCTAATTAACTTAAATATTAGTATTTATTGACACAATACAAAAGTTACCATTAACGGTAGATTGATCATAGGACTTATTTTCCCTCGCGAGAGACTGCCTATTTACTCATCGTGTTCTATCAACGATAGAATATCATTTGATGGTGGAGTTATAACAGACAGACTGCGTAATATAATAATGGCAATTGTCTGTGTTTTTTAACCATGATCGAAATGTTTTAAGACTGCAATGTAAGGAAGCGTTTTCCATAACTGAATACCATACAATTGTGAGGGGTACATAGGCCGGACCCGACTGGAAGTAAAACGGCTTGGTGAATGTCTGTCGGCGGAAAAAATGTTTCTGTAATATTTTTCTAACCAACTATAAATCACAGCCACTAGATAAGTGGTACGCAACTTCAGTGTGATGTCCCATATCATTGGATGCGATTTCAGGTCTACTTCCAGTTTGCGACAACCTGGCCATTTATTTTTTGACACAATTTTCTCCTTTGATTCGATTTGTGTGTGTTTTTTTTTTGAATGTATGAATTCTTGATTTTTTTATAAATTAGATTCCCAATTGGTTTTTGGATAAATCGCTCGGCCTTGAGTTCTATTTGCGTATTAACTTCACTTGTGATATCAGCTTGACATTCCCTCACATCCTTTGTTTTCTAAAATATGGGAATAACTTTTTAAAGTTCAATAGTAGGGTGGGAAGTCAATACAAAGCAAACCGTTTAAACTTTAAGGGTAAGGGAATACAATTTCGTCCTGGCTAAAATAGTAGATCTCATGGAGAAAAAAATGTTGACAAAACTATGCTTAAAATACTTATTCAACTTCAGTCCACGGGAAAACGCAAATATAGTTCTAATTCTAATATACCATCTATAAAAGATAGGAAAGAATAAACATGCGAATCGTTATTCGCACTTCATTTTGTGATTTTAATTTTTGTATAGAGTCTCAGTGCCTAAATTGAATCTTTTTGTACTATTTATGAATGTTCATAGTAAGAAGCTATGAAGTAAACCTTTTGGACATTTTAACGAATAAAAATTGTATTTTCCAATAAAAGTACGTAATCTGATGCTTTGCTGTGAAGTCTAATGTTTATCGGCCGATTTAAAATTTGGTCTATGGTTTAAATGTTTTTCAGGAGCACATGAATTAGACCTTCGATTGTCATTCACATCTGTCGTAGCGCTTAATCCTTATTTTATTCAACGGCTTGAGATAACACCTAAGCTCACGTATATAATACAAGTCGCCATTAGAAGCAGACAGATCTAGGAGAAATAATTATAACAATACATTATATCCATAAACATTTTGAAAGTTCTATCTAATTTGATGTGCTATCAAAATGTGATGAGTAGTAACCCAGTCTCTGTTCAGTACAAGAAAAAGTTTCGGCAGTGTTACCTTTGAAGTGATGTGTAAAATCAGTTTCTGTTCAGAAGAGAGACACTGAAAGCAATGTCAAATATGAAGTGTTGAGCAATTCAATTTCTGTTCAGTAGAGGGACATTCCAAAGAATGTCATATTTGAAGTGAAGTAAATCAGTTTCCGCTCTGTACCGAGACACTATAAAGTAAATATCACCTTTAAAGTGGTGTGGAAATCAGTATATGTTCATTCAGAGACGCTGTAGGCAATGTCACCTTTGAAGTTATGTGTATAACAATATCTGTTCATTACAGAGACACTGTAGGCAATGTCACCTTTGAAGTGGTTTGTAAATCAGTATCCGTTCATTCAGAGACATTGTAGGCAATATCACTTTTGAAGTGGTGTGTTTATCATTATCTGATCAGTACAGAGACTTTAGGCAATGTTACCTTTGAGGTGGTGTTTATCTGTTGAGTACAGAGACACTATAGTAACACAATAATCACATCATGGTCGTAGATCGCAGACAATGATATTGTAGTACTCTCGAAACGCATTAACAGTTAATCACCGTAAAATGATTCTGATTTCCTTTAAGTTTACCAGCATATATCAACTCTGATTAGGAATCTGATTTCGCACTTTGATCCTTCAGTAACGGAGTTCAATTAGTTCTTGTTATTCTGTGTAAGCTGGTAGTCAAGAGTGTCTCACAACCGATATGTATCGTTTTATCATTTGGATCCATGTACCGTTGGTAGCATCGTTGATTCCAATGCATCAAATATACTTTCGATTTTATATTGAGTGAAGCGTTGCTCAATGTAATCGATCACAATACTCTGTAGAATTATTTGCAACTGACTTACACGTACATTCACTATTCTTTGCCTTTTTACTTGATGAAGTACTTTTGATATAGACATATCAGTTATTGTATGCTTGATAGAAATGCAGGCTTCCAATGTACTATAAAACACAATACAGGCCTACATGTATATGATAAAGCAATGTTAAGCGTTCCTTGTTTTTTTTCAATTTGAAAAAAAAAATGCCATGGGGCAAATAATTGTTTAAGTTAGTGTTCGATCAATGATTCGTCGATCCCGTAGTGTGTTTGTCAACAAAATACGCTAACCAAATGAAAGTTGCAAAATATGACATGCCTAAAAACCTGAAAAAAGCAATTAATTAAGCGATTTTTAAGGATCAGCGATAAGGAGCATATCTTAGAAACTTGTTTGCATTGACAGCAATAGATTGTTTTTACAGAAGTTATTCATACTAGTATGAGTTCTATTATCATTTCATTTTTTTCATATCTGATTTATTTCCATTGGGATCACTCTCTAAGAAGTAAATTGCGTGCAATTTATAATACTAGCTTCATGTATGATTTCCCTAATTCTCATATTTTCAGGCAACTTGATAATGGTTTTTTTTTTTTCAATTTTGTTGTTTCTGCCCGGAAGTTTTTTTTTTCGTTTTACGAGGGGAAATAATCTGTCTTGTTCGTAAATTTCAGACCTTCAAGTATCATGGTAATGTGTCTTCCATCTAAATACAAGTCTTGTATGACACTCGATAGAAGTTTGAAATTAAACTGTGGCGGTATCAGAATACCTGAAAATCATATTCGAGCTGATGACTGTAAATAGTGCGTAGGGCTTATTTCAGCCGATTGTCTAATATGCCCTTTTAGTTTTAACTAAAGTCATATAATACTCAAATTCCATAATTCCACTGAAACTTAATCAATTTATGCATTTTCCGAGTAGATTTGATCCCTCATTACAACACTCGATTTTTCATTTATCGAATGCGTCATATTTCCTTGGGAAATCTCTGGAAGAATGTTTTGAAGAATTAACCCCAATTCAACTAGGAAATACATACAAACGAGGGGTTACCCTTTAACAATGACGGGAACACCAACAAGGACAATGAAAGAAAAATGAGTCGAACAACACAATAAATCTAAACATTAACAGAAAAATATGAACAGCATGAACGCCGCAAAAACAGCGGTGTGGAACTCAATTGCTCCAAAGGTTGGGGCTATTCTAGCTTCATTCAAGTCACCGCCATGCTGCATGTAGAAGATCGGATACTTAGAAAGAAGGATAATATCTACGGCAAATGTACAATCAATTAAATCATGGTGACGACCTGATTGAGTGGCGAATTTAATTGGCCAACTTTTCCTCGTTCAAGACTTTTGCCGGATATTAACTATGCTGAAACAAACGGTATAAAGTTCCTTAATTCCGCTCATACAGCAGCCATGTATATTTTGTCGATCTGATATATTTTTTCCCATTACAATTTGTGGTGAACAAATACTGTAAACGACTGTATTAAGTTAATGCGGAGGTCAATGATATAGCATATCCATTAAAAAGACGCTTTAATGGAAGATAACTCTCACTGCATTACATCTGTGTGTGATTCAAATTATTTCTGTTCATTTGATCTTGTTGAATAAGTCTTAAATTTGGCCCAAATACAGGATTAGATATGACATATAACATTACACCATCTTTATAACCATATGTCGCCATGTTTGTCCAATGATTACAATCTTATTTACAAGTTTCAATACGATCGGTATAACAAATATCGCATGGATTTTTTTATGAATTAACGATGATTAATATCAAGTATTTATATGATATGTGGTACACATGTAGTTAACATTATAATTAATGTTAAACTGAAAATATTTAATCTGATTTCTTTTTATTCAATGAATTTCGCGGTCCAATTACCACGGTGTATGCTGAGGACACCTTGTTTCGACTTCACGAATATCAAATGTAAAAATTATACAATATTTAATTATCCGATCCTATATTTTGTCATTAAAATGACATCTTGCATGTTAAAGGACAGTTAAAGAGTTTTGTTCAATCATATTATGCGTTTTAGCTTATAAAGCATCAGATTGGAAACCCTGGAAAGCTCAACGACCTTCTCGAATCTGGAAGTGAGAATTTAGGAGGAAAAGATGTATTAAGTATATTGTACCAGCATATATAAAAACCACGAACAAAAATAGGTTATAGTTTTCAAATAAACATAATTTTGAGATTTATCTACATAATTATAGGTGGAATCAATAAAAAATTACAGTTGAAGTGGATGCTCAAAGCACATCCGTCTAAATAGAACACATTTGGACTGTATATTGTATTGTTTAGACAATTGTTATGTTGACCCAGTTTAAAACATTTAAATTGATATGATGGGACTTTAAAACGTATCTGCTTTAGACAGGTTTTCGGTTAAGACGGGTTCTGTTTAGACATGTTTCGGTTTAGACAGGGTTCGATTTAGACAGGTTTGGCTTAAACATATTTCGGTTTAGACAGGTTTCGGTTTAGACGGTTTTCGGTTTAGATAGGTTTCGGTTTAGACGGGTTTCAGTTTAGATAGGTTTCTGTTTAGATGGGTTTCGGTTTAGACAGGTTTCGGTGTTCATTAAACTTATTGGTGTCTCTACATAGTAATAATAGCATTCAAATGCAAAAGAAAACCATATTCCGAAATTTGAAAATGGTAAGTTAGAGTGAATTCAAATCAGCAACTGGCAAGTTGGACCAACATCACAACCTGTCCATTGACACCAGACAAACCGCTTACTTCCTATAAGTAGGTACTGGAGAAATAATAAGATACAAGTATCTAGATAAAGCATGACCGCATGGATCTGTATCTGGATAAAATTTAAACGTGATAATCACGAACCCTAACTTTTACCAAAAGTGCCCTATGTAAATGGTCTTCATTTAACGATATGGCACATTAGTTCTTAATGCTGTAAACAAAAATCAATAGTCATTTTAAAAGCCCATAATTGCTTTACTATTGCTTACATATAGGATCAATATTCGTAGTATGTTAGTAAATTTCTCTATGAATATTCAAGTCTCCTGAGGTTTTTATCTATCAATAAAGATAGAAAAGAAATATCGATAATAATTCTAAATGCCCACACTTAAGGGAGGGTTTGATGGTACATGTCAATATTTGTAAATTTCTCAAAAGAAGTTTTTTTGTCGATTCCTAGGCTCGGTACTTTTTCTTGTATATATTGAATGTATTCTCAGTTTTCGGTTGAGAATTAATAATTTGCAGTAAATCAAAATTGAGTAAAATATTAAAACGGCTATCATATTTGTCCAACGACAGCAATACCTGTGATGGCTCCTTAAGAAAGCACAGACTGTAAGCTGTTTACGCTCATAAACCAGTTTGTTGGCTTTCACGTAAATTTTTTCCGTAATGTTTTAACAAATTAGAATTATGTCCAACATGTCAAATCGACAAAACAGAGGGTAACGTAGTCCTACGTTGAAAAGTATTGGGAGTTTACTACATCGGTTTAAAGGATCATGTTCACTTTCAGTCAATTTTTCTCAAATTTTCGGACTCCTCCGATTTTATCCATTTCATAGCGTTAATATTTTGCAAACATCGGTAAAGTCGACTTACGGTTACCATACTATATAAGACATTGAAATTACTCTATAAAACAATGGTGAAACCTGAAGAAACAGCCTGTGATTGACTCAGTTTTGATAGATGTACCGGTAAAGCTGTTTAGGCAGGTTAAGAGTATCTAAGATTCGGTTTAAACAGAACCCTGACTAATCAAAGACTTAAGTCTTCAAAGTCGCTAATCGTCAAATATTCACTGTCACTGATTTTCAACATCCGAAATGGTACAAATGCGATATGCTCTAAAATCGGGTGACTTCTGCTAAAATTTTGGTTCTCTTGATATTATTGCGGACTCTTTCGTAACCGTTATGACCCGAATGGCTATATATAGATATCGGTTTCCTGATAATATATATGACCTTTATATATATAATCGGAATCGTTTGAATCCGGAAACCGGGTAATATTACATAAACTCAATGCTTACCTATCATTATCTTTTAATGTAAACTTCCCGTTCTAATACAAGCTAAAAAAACACGCATAGACATGTGTATGATATGTTTAAAAAAGGTACATGTACGTTGTAGCGATGTTTGGGTCGCATTTGCTATTGACCACTGAACCAGATTATGAACCTGATAAAGCAGGTGGCAATGAATATTCATAAATATCGGGGCGTGCTAATGTATAATGCGACCTAAATTGTATATAGTCTTGTAACGAGCCTCAGCGCCTGAATCGGAAACTGGGTATTGTTCAAAGCTAACCGAACATTTCATGTCAGTTTCCCGTTCTCGTACAAGCAGGAAACACATGTAGAACACACGTGTATAAAACTTAAGAGGTACATTTTTATCTCGTATGGAGCTAGAACTATGACGCTATGGTGGTGAACACGGCGAGGATCTGCAGCATTTAGTGGCGTATAACTACCTATTTATGCAAATCATATGCAAATATTAAGTACAAATATTACGAGTGCAGGAAGTTGCTAACGATGCTAGCGACTTGAAAAGTATCGGACTTAACCATCCATCATAATCCAATAGCCCTTTTTTTTATATTCCCGACTTTTTTCAGATTTGAAGAAAAAGGGAAGTAACTTTCTACATTTTGTAATCCGACAGACTTGATTACAGTCAAAGTGGAGCAGATTTCACATTGAAATATTCAATTTATTACAGCCGAGGTAAGTGCTTGGATTCTTTTAAATAATTGATTTCAAACCATTCGGGTAGTTTTAAGTTTCCAAGAAAAATGTTTACTTTTTTCCCTTTCCCAAATGAGACCGCCAACCACGTTGTCAGGTGTTGGTCGGTAAAGCCCCTTTGAAAAAAAACTTGCTAAAATGACTTGCGTTCCGTAAAAATGAAAAAAAGACTATTCTGTTAAGTGTGTCAATACATGTATAATTCTATAACAGCATTTTTGGGGTAAAAATCAGGCTGGTCCTATAACAAAATTGACTTTCTGAAAAATATATGTAAGATTTATGTTCTTTATTTATTCCTCTTTTGGTTGTGTTTCAAAATGTTGGTTAATACAGACATAAATATTTACGTTTCCTATTCCTTCGTAATGCATTCTTTATAATATCTATCTTCTATGTCAGATCAATTTCTTAAAAAAACCATCAGGGTTTTTATTTATTGATTTTGTTTTGTTTTGTTTTTGTTTTTGTTTTTGTTTTTGTTTTGTTTTGTTTTTTGTTTTGGTTATCTTAATAATCCAAAACTGGAATTATAATATTTCTTTGATATGTTCCCACCACATCCCCTGCCCAGTTTTTTTATAAATAACTACATGTTTTCTTAACAATTAATTGTAAGCTCATTGTTACCGTAAGCTATTACGTTAAGATCGTTATGATTATGGTCCGTTCTCTTCTTGTATATAAATCTCATTTAAAATGTTACCTTAGGGTTTTAATCTTCTTTTTATAGTCGGAAGTTTATTTCAGAGGCCGTTAAAGCTGATTATATTGAAGAAAATACTGTTTGCTTCGTTTCAATTGTATTAATTCGTTTAAACTTCGATCTTCAGGGTACTGGAAGGGTACACAGAATATCCTCAAGGTTTAGAATAAAACCGTATCGAAGGTCAAGTAGTCGCCTTTTGTTGGATACTTATTATAAGGCTTTGCTTTGTCAATGCGGTTTTAACGTTCTGTATACAAAAATTGTATTAAATTCATGTCAAACGGAAGGGGTCGTGAATAAATTGACCAGTAACTGTACATATGTACAGGTGAGGATTATATATATATATATATATATATATATATATATATATATATACCACAGAAAGGAGAAAAGGGAAGGGGTAGGTGGCTATGTTTCAGTAAATATACATGTAGTAATTAGTCTACTACATGTAGCACTAAGACTACTACATATAGCAATGAGCTTACTCTACATGTACATGTAGCAACAAGACTACACAACAAGCAATAAGTCTACTACATGTAGCATTATGTCTACTACATGCAGCAATGGATCTACTCTTCAGTACAATAAGTTGTGTCGCCCCGTGCAGGTCCGGGTGTTAAAAGAATAGGCCTGCAGCAGCACTAAGCTTGTCGTATAAGGCGACTAAATAGTGCTCAGAAACCTAGCCGAGGGCTAGGCGCTCTGCCCACAGAGCAACTGGGATGTATGCTCCAGGTGGTGGAATGGGGTACCCCTGGCGTGTTACATGCTGGGGTTGTCAGGCTATAATACGGAAAACCTGACCGCAAACCATAGTGGTGCACCGTGTTGGGAAAGATGCCACGTTCCTTGCACGTTAAAGAACCCTGCTGTGGTATTCGATAGGAGTAGGAACCTTTGCGCTCCGCCACAGGAGGCTAAATTGCCCGACCTTACCCATCCCCCCTTTTTCCAGTGGCAATCAAAATTTGTCGACCCTATTGTCCTTGTGTCCCATCCTTTTTTTTTTTTTTTCATTTCATGTTCATTTTATCATCCATTTCATGTTCATCGCCTGAATATAGCTGAAATATTGCTGCTCGGGCGTTAAACCCCAACAAACAAACAAACATAAGTTGTGTCTGGTGGCAAAATTGATGAAACCACATCGGTTCTCGGGACGTTCTTTGCACTTGTATTAAATCATGTGTTTGGCCACAGTATCCCCCAATCATACTAGCGAATTTAAAATTACAAGTACATATAGCCTCTCAACTATGTGTGTAACCTTTACCCCTTGACCTGTAGTAGAAAGTTATTTTCTTGTAGTATGGATATTGTGTATGGATGTTTTCTTCTAGACCCTTAGCAGTCTAAGCAAGCATGTTGAATTCATAACCGTGCAAAGGGTATCTATCGTTAAAAAATAAGACAGCCTTCATTCGGGCAAATGCTCACCATTGTCATCTAAATATACATGTACAATTATTATGTGTTTAGTAGTACTCCAGATAAGAATCATACAAAATGTGATTCATGGTTTAAAAGCCTACATATTTTTATTTTTGATATTTTGTTTGAAATGTCATAGTAAACAGAAAATACTGTGTTTTTTTTTCATATAACCCGTGCTCTTAGGAGATAAGAATTATATAGAAACTGTAGATTTCAAAATTAAGGGAGATAACTCTGTAAATGACGCTCAAATACAATAGAATCTACTGGATTTCAATGTTGATTATATCCTAAGAGCAGGCAGACTTGAATGAATAATTACACAATTCATAGTGTAGACCCATAAAACAACTTAATTACAAAAATAAAAATATGTAGCCTTTTCTGGGGTGTATCACATTTTTCAGATTTTGCCTGATTCTTACAAAGACAGCTACTTAATACACGTAAATGAATAATCAAATGCTATTAAAAGGGATATAGTACCAACAATGCTCTACTATGCACGTGCATTTTATAGCCCTTTGTCCCTTCTAAAATTTGCATAAAACAGCTTATCCTCTCTTTTTTAATAATAAAACTCAGCTCATATGAAAAGACTATGCAACATTAATATTGTATTACGAGAAAAATAATACCTGGGACAGTGTGTGAAAATATCGACCAGGTGGAACAAAAATATTGACGAATTGTAATTTATGCACAACATAAAACATAAATCCTCCGGTTGTGATGGAAGAAAAGATTTCGTATTCAAACAACATCACAAAGAGACAAAATAAAAACATTCATAAATATTTATCGATACGCGGAATATGTAGTTTTAAAAGTAATAAAATTATTCAGTTATTGGCTACACATTTAGTTTGACGATAATAAAAAATAATATAAAAGTGTATTTGTCCATTTCTCGACCTTGGAGAGCAACTTTATTATCTGATACCATAGTATTTTTGCTCTTAATCCAAAATTTGTCTAAAATTCCAAAGTCCTTCGAACCGCAGTCCGGTCGGGAAAAGAGGGGATGTCCATAAAGAACCCAGGTTCTCCCTTCGAATCCTTCTGAATGCCTAAATCTTCTGTCATAAAGTGCAGTTACTCCCCACATTATGGAGCTTAACGAATGAGTATGAATCGAAGACAAATTTAAACTAACAAATACAACAAAAAGAAACATAAAATATGCAATCCAGATTTCTTTGTCAATCGTCAGCTCTACTGCACTGATTTTTTTCACGTATCCATATGCCAAAACTTCCAATGTTTACATAAAACCTGTCTGATTATTTCATTTAAGGGGTATGAGAAATTGACACCAAGATATATAAGCGTTCATATGCAATCCCTGTGTACATAAATGAAGCCGATTCCAATTTGATCTATAAAATATCAACGACTTCATAAAGCGTACGAGTAAAGTGTTCGTACATGTACGTGTATGAAATATAGACCAGAAACCCTGTCAAACTAATGGAAAATTCGAGTACATCCATATCAAATTCACCCCATAAAATACGAAGTAGATGTAATATGAACTGTCTATATCTATCCATGCAATGTCATCCTAGGAATGTTTAAAATAAGTCAGTTCTTTAAACTAATGTAAACATTTCAAAGGGTCATTTAATTCCACCTTTTATTTATTTTTCGTTATCTTAATTATATACGTGTATACATGTAAACTACAAAGTGTATTTACAAATGGCACTGTAAAGTCAACAAGAGGGATTAAAAGTATTCACAATATTGAAATATCTTTTTATTTTCCAATTACTACGAAGTGGTTGTTCCCACACCTTTCGCCATGTGACTTGAAGCATGATTCATTTTTTTTTATATTAAAAAACATGTACCTTAAAAGGGGCAGGTACATGTATTTAGAGTTTGACAAATTATGTACGGAATGTTTGGGAATCAAAACACAGTATGTGTTGGTTGATACGTTGGATTTTTTTTAATTATCGAAACTGTCTTCTCTCAACAAACCCTTGATGTTATTACAGCGATGATTTTATTCAGTCGCGTACAGTCCTCACTATACAAAGATTAAAATTAGACCAACCATGTTTCTTGTTATTCCGTAAACCTAATCATACATTATTTTACGGTACACCTGTAATATTTTGATCAATAGACACGTGGACATGTAAAGTACATGTATGTAAAGAAATAAGAGATAACGTACACTGTACATGTAACAGCGATTACATTGCATGTATTACATATATGAATAATAAGAAGACCCTTTTACTTGAATAAAAGGTGAACTTACCCTCTGATGAAATAGATAAAATCCACGTGAAAGATAAAGTTAGAAAAATCACGGTAAATTCCATTGGAGAATGTGTTTCAATTCTATATATTGGTATATCCTTGTGTTTACAAATGAAACAAGTTGTCTCTTTGACTATTCAATCGTCCCTTTAAACTTTGAGGCGTGTCGAGTACATACTGCATATTGAATTTAATATTTCATATTTCCTGTGTTTAATTGGTGCTGAGCATGTCGTAAAGTAACTGTACACATCTAAAAATAACATATAAACACACTCGAATAAATAGAAGACGTCAACTATACTTTTGAAAGAAGCAGTTATAGACTTTTGCGATCACTGAATCAGACGTCAACGTGAATTGTGGATAAATATGATAAAACTTATACAAGAAAATAGCCGAAATACCCAATAATTCCCTTTGAAAATATTCGGAACGTCAACAAAAGCTGTTAAGTGAAACATACGAGAAATAGTATTAATAAATTGAATCTCAATACATCCAGAGCCTTTTGTTCTCGCATCTAAGTAAACATACGCGAACTGCAGCTGATGGAAATGCTACTTCTCTTAGGAGCATAATTTCTATTTCAATACCAGCTCTATTTGCTTTCACTTTCTATCCATCTTAGAATAAATAAGCAAGTATGCAACAAATGAGGAAAGAATATTAATGTAATTTCTCTTTCAATACTACAACTGTTATTCTCCCGTCCTGAGCATCGTGGATTAACGATTAGTTCGTTTGTAGCTATTTGCAAGGACTAATAAACAGTCGAATTATGGATTTCTGTCAATAACTCGGCTTGAAAGAAGCTAAAGAATACCGTGTATGAAGGTCTATTAACTTGACACTACACAGTGATACTTGTCAGTTGTAATTTGATTCCATCGCTGATGTGAATTAGCAAAGTTGTATGTGTTATTTTTCTTCATTAATTTGTCGTGGTCGTTGAAAGTATGTTTTAACTTATTACCACTTTTATAAAAGTAACCATTAACTTTATAGCTGATTCTATAATACTTTTCGTACACACATTAGCTTAATTCTGCTTTAGATTAGATACACTAACTTAAAGTAAATATTTTCTACATCTTGTTACCTTTAAATTATTTTTCCATTGATAAAAATTTTGTTTTCTCCATTGATCAAGTCACTGTAAATAGAAGACAGATGTAAACTTCTTATAATAGACGAAACACGTTTCTATCACACGTGTTTCATATTTTTGAATTGATATCTTTTACCAAGGATGTAAGATTCATTCCACACTATACAGATCCAGTCGTATTATTGTTTGCTTTTGTTTTTAATTTTGTTTTGCTTTTCTTTGTTTTTGTTTTTGGTTTTTTTTCGTGTTTGCAACTGGTAGATGCAACCCAAACACGTACAGGTGAAACTGTATCATCTGTGAGTATATAATACGTTCTATCCCTTTGTTCTCAAAGTTCGTAAAACGTTATATTGTTGCATAATTTGAATAAAAAGTAATGACTTTCCAAGATGCTACATAGCCGTTAAATCGATTCTAATTCAGACTCCGGACCTGTTTAGATCGATGAAAGCAACACGTGTTTTTGGTTTATAATTTGCAAAAGGGCGCGCGCATTTGATTGACAAATTGTACTATAAGATTGATTTAACCTGCAGTGAATCATAAGCCGCATTAGATTTGGTGAAAATCGATAGCTTTACCGAATCAGCGGCATATTGTAAAACTATTTCTCAAACTGTAATTTTCCTCTGTTTTTCTTTTCTTTTTGGTGCTTTTTTGTGTTTAATTTTGTTTGCTTTGAGTTTTTCTTGTCGCTTTAGTTTTGCTTTTGCTTATTTGCTCATTTGCTTTTGTTACTTTGTATGTATGATTTTAGTTATTCTATATTCTTTGTTGTGTATGTCTGTTTTCCATGTCTGGTCTTTGTCCCAGGATTACATTCTTTTGATTACCGCTATAACCTTGGTCACTTGATTACTCTTGCAACAGGTTTATAGGAACCGGTGATTACAATGTGTCGTAACTAACTAATGGGCTTTTTAACGTCCTTTACTACCCTGTCGGGTCTCGAACAGACGGTCAATGTGTTGTATTTTTCTTTTTGGTGCACGAACTAATGCGTAAATTGATGTTAAAATTTCTAACTTTGCAAGGAGAACTAATCGTCGTTTTCTCTTTTAATTTATGCAAACATTATATGTTCAAGATAACTAGATATTCTCTTGTGCAATATTTTGTTAATCTGCACTCCTGTAAGGTCGATCGTAATACACAAAATTAACAATTTATTCGTTTAAAGATGGGTTTCCTACTCCTGAACCCGTCACTGTATTGTTAATTGTATAATGAGGAATCAACAAATTGTCGATCGACCTGTCGCGAAAAATATAGGTTGAAGGATTTTAAAACGTACAGAGACATTACAGTAATTGTGCTAACTGGGGTTAGTGGGCGAGCATTTTCCGCGAGGAAAAGTCTTTTGTTCTACCTCGCGGAAGTGTATATTGAGCATGCTCATTAACTTACCACAAAAGGGTATATAATTATATTTGAAGGCAGCACGAGTGATCATTTTATTTTTTTTATTTGCATGCTATGACGATAAATTTGCTGTTTACTCGACTGTCATGGACCGAGACTGAGCACGTGCAACGAACTATAAACATATTTTTAATTGTTATTTAATGAAATGAAATGTATACCTTTCTTCGTTCGGAAATTATAATAAACCTCTCTAATGACTTATCTATTTATAAAGTTAACTGTTCACCCGGATTACGAGTTAGTTTTCTCAGTTGTCCGGATGCAGAAGTTCGTTTCAATTTTCTGGAATTAAAGATTGAGTTCACCAGTCGAAGTGTTAGAAGTTGTCTTTGAATATGATACACGAAGTCACACTTTTAATCGAAAGTTTAATATAAATGCACAAAGATGGAAATAACAAGACAAAATCTTCATATTTTAATGAATCATGTAACCATTATTTGTCACATTTTCTGAATTTTTGCCCCGCTTTTAACACCGGACGTTTTAAGCCAGAACACACTTGAAGTATAGATAAGATATATGATATAATGAACATGACATGTCAAAATCTGTATCACATGTGGTATCAACCCTCGACCTATATCACCCCGCGGGCCGGTGGCCCTTGGGTAATATAGGAGACTCGGGCTGATACAATAGAAAACAACAAATATGGTGTAACGCAAAAAAAATCCACCATTGTATAACCTTTATAAAGTAATAAAAAATGTACAGAGATCACCAAAAGGTCTTTACAAAAACAAGAGTTTGGCCGATTGATATCAGCCCGTCCTCTATAGAGGAAAGTAAGGTTCTGATTATAAATCGAATTATTTGTTAATAAATGAAGAAATGATTTATAATGATGACGTAAAATATAGGTTCTACTTCAGTAATGAGTGGTTAATATTTTATCTCCATTCGAGATTTTTAATTTGCGAGCGTAAGCATGTTAAAATCTTATTTTTTCTAGAGGGTTAGAATGGGAGCAATGCATGTAGTCATTTACACATTTTTTGTTGTGATTCAAATACTTATGTAATAAAAAGATCGACATCGCTAAGATCGCGAGTAGAAAATCCCGAAAATTAATCGCAGGCAAAAAAATCATTGTGAAAGTAAATGGCAGTGAAATTAAGTTGGTTAATAAGTCGGTTTACCCATTCCATTCCTTCAATGGACATGCCGTCTTTTACAGTGTGTCATTATCAGACTGTTTTCAACAAGACTTTTGAACACCATGGTAATGAATTTATACATGAATCCCGGTTGTTTGACATTGTAGAGTAATTGAATGTTAATTACGTCCAATATCTAAGATAATTTTAGTTCCATTTGGTGTAAATAGTGTCATTAAAACGGTAATTTTCTGTAAAATTATCGTTAAGAGCCAATTGACGAAGTGTTCGATAACATTAAATGGTAGATAATTACATACCGAATTATTATTTATTGAACAAAAATGTGTATATTGTGAATGGTATCACAGATGGGAACATGTACTGTTAAATGCATGAGTAGTAGTCATTAAGCCAAAATAATGAATAGTAATGGTGAACGAATGTCTAAAAATATACACGGGAGCTTGTTTGGGGAATAAGAAGGTAAAAAATTAGTTTGTTTGTTTGTTTGTTGGGGTTTAACGTCCGAGCAGCAATATTTCAGCTATATTCAGACGACGAACATGAAATTGATGATAAAATGAATATGAAATGATGATGAAATGAAAAAGGGATGGGACACAAGGACAATGGGGTCGACAAATTTTGATTGCCACTGGAAATAGGGAGAGGCGGGTATGGTCGGGCAATTTAGCCTCCTGTGGCGGAGCCCTATGATTCCTACTCCGGGAGAATACCACAGTAGTAGTCTTTAACGTGCGAGGACCGTGGCATCTTTCCCAACACGGTGCACCATTATGGTTTGCGGTCAGGGTTTCCGTATTATAGCCTGACAACCACAGCATGTATTACGCCAGGGGGTACCCCATTCCACCACCTGGGGCACACATCCCAGTTGCTCTGTGGGCAGAGCGCCCTAGCCCCCGGCTAAGGTTCTGAGCACTATTTAGTCGCCTTTTACGACAGGCTTAGCGCTGTTGCAGGCCTATTCTTTTAACACCCGAACCTGCACGGGGTGTAAAACAACTTAGAGACATGACTTTTTAATGTACATCTTCTGTTAAAACGGACCCCGTGCAGGTCCGGGTGTTAAAAGAATAGGCCTGCAGCAGCGCTAAGCTTGTCGTAAAAGGCGACTAAATAGTGCTCATAACCCTAGCCGGGGGCTAGGGCGCTCTGCCCACAGAGCAACTGGGATGTGTGCCCCAGGTAGTGGAATGGGGTACCCCAGGCGTGTTACATGCTGGGGTTGTCAGGCTATAATACGGAAAACCTTACCGCAAACCATAGTGGTGCACCGTGTTGGGAAAGATGCCACGTTCCTTGCACGTTAAAGAGCCCTACTGTGGTATTCTCCCGGAGTAGGAACCATAGGGCTCCGCCACAGGAGGCTAAATTGCCCGACCATACCCGCCTCTCCCTATTTCCAGTGGCAATCAAAATTTGTCGATCCCATTGTCCTTGTGTCCCATCCCTTTTTCATATCATCATCATTTCATGTTCATTTTATCATCAATTTCATGTTCATCATCTGAATATAGCTGAAATATTGCTGCTCGGACGTTAAACCCCAACAAACAAACAAACAAACTGTTAAAACGGCATAACCAATTGCGACTTCATGTTAAAAACAATTCCCAAAGTCATTAGCACAAAGGCCTAAAATGGAATTAAATCAAAGTACTCATGTACTAAATCAAGTTACGCCTAAAAAAATCGTTAAATTGCAAAAAAAAAATTAGTATAAAATGAACGTACGGGAGTCGAATTCAAAAGTTTCTGAATATAAGGGTATTGTTGTAAATGGTCAATAATGCACTCTTTGATTTTTTTAAATTACTACATATTATTCTGGTTACGAATGACATTACAAAAACCACACACTAAATTTATAATGCATCGCAGCAGTGCGCCAGTTGGCATATTATTCAGGTTCGATGTCGGTTTACGTGGAACACGTAGATAAATGAACACAAAACTATCCGACATACTGCGTAATTGAACTACAAACTACTAGATGGTCTTTCCCTGTTTCTTTTTTTTTTTCAAGTCGAAATTCAATTTATCGACCCCAATGATCGAAAGAGTCTGTCAAATCATTCAAACTTAAGTCGCCACAATCATTGAAATAAACTATGTCCTTAGATACATGTACATGCCCCTCTCAATTAGCTACATTCCCCAGTTGATAATCTTTATAGCTCAAAAGCTACAGGTTATCATTTATGCACTATATGCCATTTGTAAAAAGTACTTAGAATATAATTTCAACCATTATGTCTGGTGCAGACAATGTTAGCCCCTGGAGCACCTGCAGCTTTAGTATTATCTTTACACATGGCCAAAATAGCCCAATAAAATGTTTATTTATTTAGAAAAAAGCAGTATCACCAGACCACGGACTGATACACGTACCATTCCCGAGAAACGCATTATCGAAAGTCCTATGCCATCGTCTAAGCAAAAGTTCATCTTTATATGCCATCTCCGGACTTCCAATGTAACGAGGCGGTAACCGTAATAAAATACACGATACAGTGAGCTACACATCGGGATGATTTCAGGCTACCCTTTTAAGATAAAATTGCCAAAAAATGAGTGTAAACTGGTAGCATGGAACCCATTTCTTTATGCAAGTTTCTTGATGAGATCCACTGCCCCTTTTTTGTAAATATTTGCAGCCAGGGCCTGCAGGGTTTTCATACCTATATAAACATCGAATGGTTTATTAAGCGTCTAAAAATGTACAGACAACTTGAATTTATCGGCAGTAAACGACTGATTGCATATATAGAAATAAACAGGTACTGATAAGGGTAGGAGGACAACTATTTTTAATTGGATCGTTGTTAATACAAATTGAATCTAATTAGTCAGCATATTTAGTTGTTCATTGGCTTTGTTTATTGGCATGAATAACATAGAATTAAATTTGATATATTACATATCATTGAATTCTTTTACTTTGTATGTATTATTTTATTTACTTTTTGTTCTTTGTTGTGTTTGTCTGTTTTCAATTTCTGGTCTTTGTCCCTGGATTACATTCTTTTTATTTCTGCTAGAATTTTGGTTCCTTTGATTACTCTTATATATACCTATAGAATGAACCTATTTGCATTTGAACCTAAATGGGGTTTGCCAATGGGACTATTTAACTGAGTTAAAAAAAACTGTGTTTGATAATTGCAGATGCTATCAGGCTTTACAAATCTAAAGGCTCTGAGTGATCTTATCCAAAAGAAGGAACATAAGACACTATGTAGTCAGCCTCATATCGTGATTTACTCTTAGAGATTGATTGAAAGTGAATAATCATCATTAAAATAAACACCAAACGAAATGACCTCTTGTGTATGGTGTTTTATATAGCAACTCATACATGATGGCAGAGCTTGATGATACTACTCGAACTTGTATGCCATGCTAGGTTTCAGAAAATTATGGATCTGGAACAGGGTTATGTTCCTACTAGGTTAAAGTCATCAATGCAAAAGCTTTATAGTTGTCACAATGAATTGTTGTAATGGTGTATTCATCTAATCTGTTACGCTGTGTCACAGTTTTCCTCTTTCGTCAACCCCAGACGTGGCATTTTATTAGCAACTCGGTAGGTTTTTTTTCTAGAAAAGAAGAGGACTCTTTCTCTTTCTGTGGAGTATGTTATTTTTTTAATTACTGTTCGCATCCTTGTTCCCTTAATTTCCCTTCCAATTTTTGCCTGAGTTAATTCCTCATAAATGGCCACAAATTTTATATCTTTAAAAATGACAATGGAAAAAAAAGAAACTTAATATTAAAATATCGCCCAACTTTTATTTTGGACGACAAATTATTTTTAAACAATACATATATAATAGAAAGAGGGCGAGAATTACATGTAACTGTTGCAAACGTTCTCAGTCGTTTCATTAAAAGCCTTGTTTTAATGCGCATTAATTGATGAAAGAAAAAAAAAACCACTTGAACAAAACGATAGACGTTTATATAAAGCATCTATATTGCTACAACAGAAGCAAATGAAAGTGCTCTTTTTTATTGGTAAATTTTAGACTCTATATGTTAATAAGATTATTCCTTAAAAAGAAGGAGGAACGTAATTTTGATCTTTTCAGGGGTTGAATATGGATTTATTTTGCATAATTATGTAAAGTGCCGTTTGCTAGTAGCTAATTGGATTACCACCAATCTGGTCTTCATGATTCATCGCTGTACGTTGCCTGACCAATTTAGTCCTGCAGAGGAAGCAAGAAACCACAATTTTACCAATTTAAATATATTTGGACATAATTGTGTTCATAGTTTCTGGTGAAGCCATTTCGCAAAAAAGTCAAAAAAGTCGAACATAATGTTTAAATAAGTTTGAAATAATTATTCACGATTAGTCACTCTCGTTTATCGGAAAATGTGCCCTAACTCTTAGTATTATGTTTGTGATAGCTAGTTTAGTCCAAACTTATTTTACGATGAATCACTGTCACACATTTGGAAAATACTTTTGGTATCATTACATTGTTAAGAAACAATGAGTGCAGTCTAATACAAACCACTTTTGGACTTCAAAAATGTTCGGTTTAGACAGATGTTCGGTTATCCAGGGATTTAAAAAGCAGTCTTTGTAAGAATCATGCAAATTCTGTAAAATATAATACACTTAAAAAAGGCTAATATTTTTATTTCTGTTATAAAGTTGCTTTATAGGTCTATATGATGAAATGTATAATTATTCATTTCAATCTGTCTGCTCTTCGTAGATAATCCATATTGAAAATCACACAGTTTCTTTTGTATTTTAGTGTAATTTACAGAGTTATCTCCCTTAATTTTGAAGTCTACAGTTCATTCTATATAATTTTTATCTCCTAAGGGCACTGGTTAAAAGAAAAGCCACATGTTAATTTCTGTTTTCTATAACATTTTAAACAAAATATCAAAAATAATAATATGTAGGATTTTCACCCATGAATCACACTTTGCATGATTGTTAGCTGGAGTGTTACTTAAGTGTTAGTATCTGTAAGAATCAGGCAATGGGTTGAACATGGTATGAAAAAACCCCACCATTTTGATAGTGTAATTTGACTATTTTTACCATCAGAATCAAGGAAAACAGACAATATTTTCCATATCGCACTGGACCATTGAGTAACAATTTCATTGAAATGCACTGAAAATGAACATTTCAAGGGCAGATAACACTGAAGTTTCTGACTGAATCCAATGATGCAGAGATCAAATAATGGTCTATTCAAATAAAGAAAACATTCTTGAATAAAATCACATTGTCAGGTCGGTGGGGTTTTGATATGCATGTTTCTGATTTTTTTTTCCATTTTGCCAGATTCTTACAAATACTTACACTGGGAAGGTTTTCGGATAATTCAGGGTTCGGTCAAGACTGGATTCACTATATAGCAATAAACAGTAAAAAACACAATGTTCTCATTATGAAATAACATTTTTATCAAGCTTAAATTTAGATTAGATCACTTTGACAAACTAGGATCCTTACAACCCATTTGTTCGTATTTTAACATTATTCGGTTCCTGCATAAATCAGTCGGGATTCCAAATGTCATGTACTCCACACACACACACTCATAAAAAAATCGACAATTGAATAATCGCCTAACCCAACAAATAAGAGGTAGATGGAAATGGGAAATGTATCTAAGAGTAACCAAGGAAACCAAGGTTATAGCGCAATCTAGTGAAAAGACAAACAGAGGCACGCAACAAAAAACATAAAATAAACAAAATAATATGTACAAAGAAACAAAAGTAAATGAGCAATTCGGACTTCACTAAAACAAGGAGGGAGCATGGACCAAGTGCACCGGTAAAGGTAAGCGTCCACAAAGACAATAATTCTACCAAACTGAGAAACAAAGCAACCAAAGGCAGTCTTTGGACAATCAATCAAAAGTGAGAAATTTCTTACACGCATACTGGTCCCCCAAAACAAAACAAATATACATGTATATTAATTCAGGGAAATGTTATTTGTTTGTTGCTGTGTTATTTTTGTCGGTTTGTACAATTCTGCATGGCTGATTGTCTCGCGAACATTTCCGCCATTTTTGATTTCACTTAAAAGTACACACTTTATATATTTTTTTTTAGATTTGGCTTATTTATATTGATCATGTGTTTCATATTGATTGAGGGTTTGGTTTAAATGAAATCCATGTATTTTAGTAGATCCTTGAATTGTTTTTACTTATACACACTTAATCGGATTCTTAAAGGAAATAAATGAATCCAGATGACATTTTTTACGTCTACCCCGTTGTCTTATAGCAATTAGACAAAACTACAAACAACAGACAATACGATAATTGTCTCCAAGGAGTATGTAATTATCTTAGGTCGTATTGTCTGGTTATTGATTACATCAACGGTCATTAGATTTCCTTACGCTCTCTTATTGTAAATTTAATTGACCCATTAGTCCTTCATGATGCCGCAAAATTACGGTTGAATGCAAATTTCATAAATGTAAACAAAGCACCGTTTCAAAAAAAAGAAGGTTGCACTGATTTGGAAACAATCATATTGCACTAGAAGAATGCATTAAGAAGCCAGACAGGAGGATTTATCAAATGGGAGATAAGACACAATAAGCTAAGTTCGACTTGATTATTTTCTGTACATAACAGTATCAATATTCACGGAAAATGAAAATCAAGATAAACAGTATTCCAATGGTAATAAAAAAAAATATAATATCAGAATAATTACTAAACAAAGAATATAAAAATGAAACAAAAAACATGAAACAACTAGAATAATACGAACATATAAACAAAAGTAATTCGACAGAAAACTGGAAGCATGGACTAGATGCACCAGAAGGGTAACCGTTTAAACATCTTTTCATCTTTACTATAAATAGCTTTTCCACTAATGATCCCTGAAAAGAGTGTAATAAAACCTGATGACAGAATATTTGGTCTTTGTTAATGCTTTGTCGTAATATAAATAAAAATACCAATAATAAATATTGCAGCTTTGATATGCTGTACACGTGTTTGGAGTATCCTCTCATCAGCTGTATGAGAATCATATACACAGGAAGATCGAAATCCAAAAATTCATTGTATACAAGAGTTCTAAAAACAAACAGAAACGTAAGATAAACGTTATTCAAACTCATTTATGGTAAGAAAAATGATCAATAAAAGCAAGATGATTGACAGTTATATCTTGTGTGCAATAGTGACAATACAATACCCTATGAAAACAATTAAAATCAGTTAAGTTAATCATCAATCTGAAATTGAACACCTTTCGATTGATAAACTTCGCATGAAACACAGCTCGATTTGATCAATGGTTTAGGAATGATCTTACGGATACGAAAATACCACTCGTATCAATATTGTTAATTTCGGTATGCTGTACACCTGTCCCGAGGTGCAACCTCTCATAAGCAGCGTTAGATTAAAAAAATAATTTTCTCGACTAATTTGTATTAAATTTGGAACAAGCTGCATTTTTTAAGACCATAAAACATTTTGGAATATGAGAGTGTCGAGAACCGGTCAATCACAATCGAGCAAGGGCCATATACAACGCTTATCAATCAAATATCTTTCGATGTGTGTGCTATACGTTTTTTTTTGTTTTTTTTTTAAGTAGCACTCCACCTAAGAGTCATGCAAAATGTGATTCATGGTTGGAAAGCCTACACCTACATATTTCGTATTTTTGATATTTTGTTTTAATCGTTATAGTAAACCGAAATTGACATGTGGTTTTTCAAATAACCCGTGCTCTTAGAAGATAAAAATTATATAGAATACTGTGGAATTCATACCTAAGGTAGATAACTCTGTAAATGAGAGTAAAATGCAATAGAAACCGTTGTATTTTCAATGTGGATTATCTCCTAAGAGCAGACAGATTGGAATGAATAATTATACATTTCATCATATAGATCTATAAAGCAACTTAATAACAAAAATAAAAATATGTAGCCTTTTTTTTAGGTGTATCACATTTTACAGAATTTGCATGATTCTTACAAGTACTGCTACTTAAAGTAGTATTTTTCTAATCCTTGGTATGTTGAGGTTCGAGTAGTATATGATAAGGGGATGATTATTGTCATAAAATCCAGTAGCCATGGTAACATACTGAAAAAATACTACTGAGTTTCAGTACAAATCAAGGGTGCCTTTCCAAAACTAACAAACGAATACCATGTTTTATAATATATCAGACACTTAGAAAACTAGCACAGGATGAAAGCATGCATTGAGGAAGTGGAAGGTAATAATAATGACACCCTATTCAATTTATCTTCTCGCAATTTTAGCTTCTAAAGACCGTGAAAAAATAAGGTATTTTGATGCTGAGGAAAGAACCTAAGGTTCCACTATACAAATAGGTCACTGCAGATAACTTAATGACAATTTGTGGAAATAAAGCTAAATTGAGTCACTTAAACAAACAAATCTATTTTTTGTCCTGGAAAAAGTATATATTTTTTCAATACCTTACATTATGGAGATCCATGAAAAAAGATAGATTTTATTTTATTTTATTTTCTATTTGTCATGAAAATCTGTAGCCATGGTAACATAATAAAATATGTATCAGTTTTTATGACAAATTTTGGGTGCTTTCCCAAAAATTAATTGTCAAAAAACAGGTTTTCTAAAATATCAGGCACTTTAAAACTGCCAGAAAAAGTAAGCGGCATGGTATTATTGTAAAAAAAAACAAATAAAAAGTGTACCCTTTTCTGCTCATTTTTTCACGATTTTAATTCTTAAAGTTCGTGCGAAATTTCATGTAATAATGCTCTACTACCCACAATCAATATTTCCACCACGTTTCACCTTTTATTTTTAATTTTTACAAAATTAAACTATATAATACAAGATTACGAATATCTTTTGGAGACAACCAGTTCAAGACTATTATCAGACTATAATAGTTATAGCATTATAATTATGTTATGCATTCTAATACGAAAGGAAAGTATACGATTTTGTTTTTAGATCTTCCTATCTTTATGATTCTGGCGTCGATTACCCTGTCGTTCCATATCTACTGGGAACAAGGACGTATTACACCTTACGATAACAGACATGTCTATCGATAAGGTTTCATTAGCTTATAACTTAAGGTTACATGTAAGTCTACCCCGGACTTGACTTATGAGCAACTCGGCGGGTGTTTCTAGAAAAGCAGAGGACGCTTGCTTTACCGGTGCACCTGGTCCATGCTCCCAGTTTTTAATGGAGTCCGAGTTGCTCATTTGCTTTTTTACTTTGTATGCATGATTTTAGTTACTTTATTTTCTTTGTTGTGTATGTCTGTGTTTTTTGTGTCTTTGTCCCTGGATTACATTCTTTTGATTACCACTATAACCTTGGTTCCATTGATTACTCTTACATAAAATCATATTTAAAAGACATCTCGCCACTGCCTTATTTAAGTAACAATGACTCCTGGGTCTAATTTCTATTTACACATGTAAAATGATTGACATTTAGCAAAGATGATTTAATCATTGTCTCGCCAGTCTTTCTTATCGGTACATTTTTATATTTTTGTTTTGTGGTGATTGAATTACCTACCGAATGGAATTCGGTAAAATCTTTCAATAGATTGATTAAGCCTTCTAATCAACCGTCTGAGCTGTCTTGGCTATCAAGAACAAAACTATGATACGGTTGATAGGCGAGCAAGCAGAAATAAATTTAGATAATATTTTTTGCAATGAACAATAAATAAACAATGACCTACAAAAAAGTATCGCCAATGAAGCCTATAAAAAGTAAGATAATTCAGCGTCGAAATTGAATGTGAACCTGAAGTATTACGCTTAGACATTCATTACAAGTCATGTTTAAGAGAAATAGTTAAAAATAACATATTGAGCGCATTTTTACAAGTAATACTTATCGTTTATTTTCAATAATATAAAATAAGTAACCGAAAAAACAAACAAAACGCGTAATTAGTAAATTGATATTAAAATACTAAATAATATTCAATAACAATTCCAACAATACAAATATCAGTCTTAAAACTACATAGCATTTCACCAAAAAGACAACTCAGAGACGTCAGAATCCCAAAACATGACCAAAACAAAAAACAAAAACAAAAACAAAAAAGCAAAAGGAAAAAGGGGCGATCCGCAAATTCACAATGTAGGCAACATAACTGAATACAATTACATGTGAAAACCACGACAGCACATTTAGTACAGAATCAATTGCAATAGAAACACACACACAAAAAAAAACAAAAACAAACAAACAAAAAACATATAACAATTTTGAAAAAAGCTTAATTTTTTTTATTGTTCGTTTTCTTGTTGACTACTCCTATTTTAGACTGCAAATGATAGTGACTCTTTGTTTTGATATTTTTCTTAGTTTTTCACAATGAACTTTGCAATAGCGACGTTACACGACTTTTCCTTAAAAGTGGCGCTTCTGCACTGGGACTTACGGATAAACAATGGCGGCGTATATGAAATGGACTGTACCGCGACTGAAAAAAGAGCTCGCTATCCGGGGTGCGGCTGTTCATGGGAAAAAACAGAATCTGGTAGAAAGGCAATGAAATGTCTTTCTTTCTACACTGTGTCCCTAACTATATGGACACAATTGTCTACCAAATTGTATTAACATTAGATACTGGGTGATTTGATGACTTAAATGTAGCGTCGTGAAGGCCTGTTCCGCGCCCAATATTATGAAATATTTTCAAAAATGTTGGTTTTAATTGTATTGATTACAAAAGTATTTTAATATATACTGTTTCAATGTATGAGCAATCAAAGGAACCAAGGTTATAGCGGCAACCAAAAGAACGCAATCCAGGGACAAACACCAGACACGGAAAACAGACATACACAACAAAGAACACAAAGCAACCAAAACCACACACACAAAGAAACAAAATCAAACGAGCAACTCGGACTCCACTAAAAACGGAGCATGGACCAGGTGCACTGGTAGGGTGCATGTAACACATCAAACTATATAATTTGATGAGGCAAGCTTTCAAAATGTTACAAAAGTAGATCATAAGGCTTATGACATATAATCTACAAGATTAAGTACATACATTTGATGAGTTCCAACTATATACACATTGAAAATATAAACCTAAGTTTTACTAAAAATATATTTTTTCTTCTGCAACGTTGAAATATCTTTTAGTGCCTTGCTGTGTATACTTTCAGTTTCATGCAAAGTATTGATAGGGAAGGACAACTTAAAGCATTTTCAGACATTTCACGAAAGAAGCTTCTTCAGACATTTCACAAGAAAATAAACGCCTAAATTGACTTGAACATAGAATGCTTACGCTCGTTCCCTTAAAGATTTTGGCCTTTTCATGTGAAGGTTTACTTTAATAACATCATTATGTTTCAAAATACAGAGAAACCTGTGCAAAATGAAACCTGAATAATCCGAAAACCTGTCTAAACCAGACACTTTTCAGACACTCATTTGAACATTGTTAAACTGAAAACTTGTCTCAACTGAATTAGTGTGAAAATTCAAGCAGGGTTCATATTAGACAGAAATTTAACTGTATATCCTTTTTAACAGATTAATGTCAGGGTTGTCTTAAACGTCAGTTGATGTGGCTTTTTAATGTTCCGTTTGATACTTTAAATGCCTTAGTTGAGTTTAGAAAGTGCATTTCTATAAAGTAAATCGTGGCAAATGCCTAGAAAACATATTCATGTATTCCCAAACCAGCAACAAATATTTAACTAGATTCGTGGAACTTTTTGTCGTCCAATTGATTTTCTCTTGGTTCTAATAAACTGTCGCCATCCTTTAGATGTCAGAGGTGATTACGTCTGCTTGAAAGGTTTACGGGCAATTACATTCAAATAACATTATAGACGTATTTTATGATGTAACTAATCAGTGGCAATAAGCTGGAACCAACAGATCAATGCACTATATAGTAGTCTCCCTTGTATTTGCACTTTGTATAGAAAAAAGAACGAATATGGTAACAATAACGTAACAAATGCTTCAGCGTATAACCTAAATGCAAAAAAAGTATAATGAGAATGGATATGGTGACTATGTCAAATAGACAACAACCTGACCGGGATGAAAAATATCAGCTCAAGGCCATCCATGGGTCTTCAATGAATGACGAGGAAACCCACACAACAAAGGGCAAGCTGCATCTGGTCCCAACACGACAAAAAGTTGACCCCCAAAATGATATCTTTAAAGGTTTTACGACAAAAGCATAACTATATCCCTAACGAATTTAATGGTTTATTTAAATTATTGGTTAGTATTGAGCTTTCTGCGCTTTGTGAAGAACATTACCATAAAATATAGGGCAATGATTGTTTACATCGTCATTTATGAATCAGTTAGTTCCTTGTATCGGTTGTGAATGTTTTTACAAACTTGTGATTGATATCGAACAACTTAAAGTTGATATAGTAATTGCTCGGTTATATAAAGATTATTTTCGTTAATATCAGAAACATTGTTACAAATACACATACGAGCAAATCGACCCGTTTGTGATATGTAAATTCCATATGATATTTACAAGGGGACGTCACCATCTAAAAACGGGCAGTAAACAACAGGAATTAAAGTAAATCGTCCCTTTTATCGTAAATTATGGCATTATGTTTACCATTATTGATATGAGTACTAAGATACTAAGAATGCAGAAAGAGGTCCGTAATAGGTAGTGTCGATTGGTCCCAATGTGAATTAAAATAACTTGACGATAAGCGGTATTATCAAAGCGAACGAAAATGTTGTTTAACTGGAATTTGAGTGCTGTAAGCATATCAAAAGCAGGCAATTAACGTAGTTTGAATGTTTTTCGTTACTGAAAAAAATATATCTAAAATAATTCGAATACATATTTTTCAAAGTACAAAGGACCATTTGCTAAGTTATGTGAATTATTGTTTTATAAGTGCATTGTATAGGATAGAAAAATAAAAAAAAATAAACAGATTCGAAAGATTCCGTACGGGCATATAATTTATCAAGCACTTCAAGCGAGTTTTTAACATTCAAAATAAAGTTAATTCCACTATTACCATAAGCTTGTTGTTAATTTGTTATTTCATTTTGCAGAATATTGATAAAAAACATTACGTTTTAACAAGTAACAACATTATTTTTTGCAGCTTTATCAGCAAGAATAAAATCACATTCTTTGCCGAGTCAACTCAATTTGTGTTTCATTCGGGGTTTAATTTTTTTTATAATTCTTATAACCGACCCTTACTTCTCCAGTTCCCTTAAAACAAAACCTTCCATACAAGAAATCACGATGACTTGCAAATCAACAAACTTAATATATGGTCCTAAGAATATGAAACTCCTTATCAAAGCCATTGCCCTGAAAGGCAACATTTAAATTTTTGTATATTGTTGGGTTCAACCTAGAAAACCGGTGATGAAATAAACTTTTACTTCCCAAAATTCTCATGGTCCTAATTGTTCCATGACTCCTTATAAGAGTTACAGTTCATTAAAGATGAAAGAGGATATTTTTGTAGTTTTAATCGAAAGCTTGAAAACGTTATATACAGTTGTAAACCTTCCATACAAGAAGCCACGATGACTTAAGTGGCAAACCAACAAACTTAATATATGGATTAGAATGCAGCTTATGTGGTTTAATATATGTCGGAGAACGATTAAATAAAAGAATGTGCGGTCATCGTTTGGGAATTAAACACCACCGAATTCCCGACAGTTTATCAACACTTTAATCAACAAGATCATTCAATCCTCTCCGTGAAAGTTCGTATTTTAGAATTTTATTTACCATCTTACGAACAGTCCCGTTCTAAGTAAAAACTATCGTAGGGAAAGAGAGGAGTATTGGATACGCAGACTAGGTACTGCAATACCTTACGGATGCAATGACAACATCAAAAGTATAGGAAACCTTTCAAGCCAATATAACAATATCATAAATGTGATGAATTTATTTGACAAAACTCCAAGACGGAAAAGGAGTCATGGCCATCGCCACTATACGTCACCTAAGTTACATGATGTCTCCATAGATGGTCTCCTTCCTTTCATACAAAAACCTCTTGGACTTCATCACATTAAAAGCAAACTTTATTCTATACCTCTCACTCTACTACACTCCCTTTACAAAACAAGTCTTGACACTCCTGTTTCTGACCCCACCTCATCATAATACAGACTTATTGCCATCATTTTGGATATTGGTTTCCAGTTTGGACTCTTTAAACCAGTTTGTGTGAAGAAAAACGATCATTTCTTCCACTACCGTTTGTCAACAAAGGTATAGATGCAATTAATTTGGCTAACATTCTCCATCGCAAAAGCTTTACCAACAAAATTCCCCCATATTTCAAAGACAAATCTATACCAATTATTTCATATTCCTATACTTCAACCATTGCATCCAAAATTTTCAATTATAAAAGGCTATTGCAGAACCTCCAGATTGAGGACTTCAAGGCTGAACCACCTGACTGTTCTTGCAAAACCTCTCCATTCAAATATGGTCCTCCTGGTCACGTCGTTACGGGAGATTTAACCATTATCGAAAACGAATCTCTGTGTAATATCCTTTCTAAAGGTCCCAAGTACCGTGAACCATGCTCCATAAATTGGAATTACAATTTTAAAGTTCTTATGGATGCCGCCGAGAACTATTCAAGAAAATGGATAAAACGAGAACAAGAAGACATTGATTCTCTGTCAGAGTGGTTAAAGGCCGTGAGGTCTTTAATTTTGAAACGAATGAACGTTTCAAGTAGGTCAAAGAGTGCCAAGGCTACATCAGTTTTCAAATACCCCGATGTAGCAAAAACATTGTCTACTATACATGACAAATATGTTGTCGTAGCAGCAGACAAAGCCCATTTGTCTGCAAAACGTTTTATATCCAATGTTTATTATCAGTGGAAGACGTAGAAAATAATAGCAGTGATAAGACCTATACTGCTACCACTCTCTCCAAAGAAGAGATTGTGGAAAACCATAAATATGTGGTATCCTGTTTTGGTCCCTCTACCAAGGACGATGATTGTGTCTTACCGTCTATGTACTGGATTCCTAAACTTCACAAGAATCCATACAAACAACGTTTCATAGCTGGATCTGCAAAATGTCCCACCAAACCTCTTTCAAAACTTTTAACTTCTATACTCACAACTGTCAAAGAGGGTATGCAGTCCTACCACAACACTTGTTACTCCCGTAGTGGTATTAATTCAATGTTGATCCTGAAAAATTCGAAAGATCTTTTGGAGACAATCAGTTCAAGACTATTATCTGAATATAATAGCATTAAAACCTATGATTTTTCAAATCTGTATACTTCTATTCCCCATACTCAGTTAAAATCCCGACTTAAAAACATTATACATCGTTGTTTTTCCAAAAAAGAAAGGTACACCTAAATACAAATATATAGTTCTTGGTAGAGATTCCTCATACTTTGTAAGAAATAATTCCAAATCATCTTCCAAATATACAGAGGCAGATGTTTACAAAATGCTGAAATTTTTAATCGACATGTCTGTCCAGTGTGGTGAACGTGTTTTTAAACAAACGATCGGCATTCAAATGGAAACAAATTGTGCTCCTTTACTTGCTGACATATTCCTTCACTCTTATGAGGCTGACTTTATAACTGATCTGATCAGAAAGAAAGAATATCGTTTGGCTAGGTCCTTCAATCTCAGTTTCCGCTATATAGATGACGTATTATCTTTAAACAATCCTAATTTGGGGATTTGATACATCGCATCTACCCAAAAGAACTTGAGATAAAGGATACTACAGACACTGTGAAGTCGGCCTCATATCTTGACCTATACTTAGAAATCGGTGGTAAAGGAAAACTATTGACCAAACTTTACGACAAACGTGATGACTTTTCATTCAGAATTGTCAACTTTCTTTTCATTTGTGGCAACATCCCTTCGGCTCCTGTGTATGGAGTGTTCATATCACAACTCATACGTTGTGCCAGAGCTTGCCGAAACTACGCAGACTCTTTGTCGCGCTAGAACTCTAACAAATAGGATTCTGGAACAGGGTTATGTTGCTGCAAGATTGAAGTCATCACAACAGAAGTTTTATGGTCGTCATCATGAACTCGTGAAATCGTTATGGTGTATCAATCAGCCCCATAAAAAATGATTTATTCAACTGGTCATGGTTTTCTTTTCCTCGTTTTTCTACCCCGGATTTGACTTTTTATGAGCAACTCGGCGGGTGTTTCTAGAAAAGCAGAGGACGCTTACCCTACCGTGCACCTGGTCCATGCTCCCAGTTTTTAGCGGAGTCCGAGTTGCTCATTTACTTTTGTTACTTTGTATGTATGATTTTAGTTACTTTATGTTCTTTGTTGTGTATGTCTGTTTTCCATGTCTGGTGTTTGTCCCTGGATTACATTCTTTTGATTGCCGCTATAACCTTGGTTCCCTTGATTACTCTTTTATATCAAGGATAAAGCGTTCTTCAAAATGTCTTATTCGGACGTCAACAATTTTAATAACTGTTTTGAAGAAAGAATCTATCGATCATATTTTTTTGCAGAATTCACTATAATTAAAGACATATTTACGGGGTGGCTTTTTTGTAAATACAATTTATAGAGAATAGAATGAAGATCAGTATTATGAAAATACGCAATGATATTTTCCTTAACTGTATGATCATTCAAATTACCAGCAATGTTGATAAAATCAAAAACTGTATTCATATAATTTATTTTTAGAAAATGCTTTTTGTGATTCTTTGGGCGATCAATTTTTGGGAAAGGTTTGGATTAATAGTATGATTTGAATAATAATTTGAACATTTTATCATTTTGACGAAGTTTTATCACATTTCTATAGAATAGTGTGTAATCTAGTGATTGGTACAGAAAAAAGTTAGGTTAAGATTTGACGACGGTCATTGTTTTTATAAAATGTAATCAGGTTTGAAACTGTAGTATTGTTATTTCGATGAATCCGTTTATTGCGATTTAATCTGCGTCCAGTTCATCTGTTGTACGCATTGGTATAGAAACTGTATAAAAATGTTGCCCGAATCGGTCCTTGAGATGTTTCCAATCCCATTGTATTGACGTTAAGACCGAAAAGGTTAACTGTAACAGTTAATAACTTCCATATCCAGTACAATTCAACCAATATATGGGAATGGCTGAATTTGGAATAAGTTTCTCCTGAATGTTTATAAACTATTTCAGAAGGTTGAACGCTTAAATATTAGGGTCATGATTGTGCTTTTAACTACTCCGATAATGACACTTATAAGTCTATTGAAACGATACAAATGTTTCTATGTACGTTCAGATAAGTATCGACCGGTTTCACCCACATACTGAATGCCTATCCCGGTTTGCTTCACGTGGATCTTACAGGTGATTTTGGGATCACATTTTATAGAAAAATGGACAGAAGTGGACAAGTTAATCAACTGTTGGCATGACAAGTTACCCACGACTTTTGTTATTGAAATTTGTAGCAATAATATTGATTTTAGAAAGACAATTTCGAATATTGAGTCTTGATTGTACCTTATGAGAAGGATTAGTATAATTATCTTTTGTACCGTTACGTAATTCCATTGTTGTCATACGTTAGTCGGGGTCAGAGCAAAACAAGGCGCCTAGAAAACTGATCCCGTGTATTAGAGTTGACTGAAAATAACTGAAATTATATAAGGGCGTATACCTTTAGCATGGGGAAACATTTTACTGTTTCTGTTTCCAGACGGCACTAGAGACAAACGAGAATGGATATGGTTAATATGTCAAAAAGACAAAAAACAAAAACAAAAACAAAAACAAAAAAACAACAAAACAACAAAAACAACAAAAAACAAAACACAGAGATAAAAAATGTTAGTTCAAGACTACCAATGGGTCTTCAATGAAGACGACGAAAATTTAACCCTCACACCACAGGGCAGGCTGCAGCGATATAGTTGCCCCATATTCGCCAGCAACATACAAGTGAAATGAAAGTGGAAACGAAACTATTTAAGAGATATATACTGTAAGAGATCACCAAACTGTGATACATCAATAAGTAAGTTCTGAAAGGCCCCGACAACAAAAGTAATAAAATCCATGGTAAAAGAATTATGACAAATATGAAAATGAATAGTAAGATAACGACACAAAGACACATAAATGACCAACATCTCCTGACTGTGGACATTTTCATGCAATTTGCGGTGGAGTTACACTAGTTCTATGAGGCCTTAACCAAGCATTTAAATACAAGGTTAAAAATAAACAAAAACAATAACCAAACACTTGATAAAATTCGCCCAAAAATATTTCAAATACTCTCTGATCCATGGAATACCTCAACATAAACCAATGAGACAGATATCCACCTAAAGAACGTTCGCAGTTACTGAAAGCTGGAACATCGTAAAGACTCAATACAATCAAGACAACCAGCATTAGAATCGGTCACTACAATTCTTATGGACTGGATTTCTAGCAGCATTAGAATCGGTCACTGCAATTCTTATGGACTGGATTTCTACCAGCATTAGAATCGGTCACTACAATTCTTTTGGACTTAATTTGAAGTAATAACAAAAGGTTCTAAATATGCAAGATTCCATGTAGTCAATACTTTTAAAAAATGATTGTTTTACAAATACAAGCAAAACAGACCAGCTTTTAAATGTAAATACCATGGATAACATTGGAGGGTGCTTCAGGAACATCACCAACTTAAAATGGGCGATCAACAATAGACAAATAACAATCAAATCATAAATTTTAGTATTAAGGTTGCCATTTCCAAGTGTAAGATTTGAACAAAAGGTGAACAACTACTTATATTATTCGATTAAGTTTACTTTATTTGGGCAGATATCTTGAACATAGTTTTCGAAGCTAGTTAATTTGCAGCCAAAATACAATCAACAGTATTAACAAATAAAACAAGACCAATTAATGTTTTTTTATAAGTTTATTTGGTTGGGTTATATATAAGCGTAGACAACTCGTAACTATGAACATAATCTTACGAATCTTGAAAGTTAATAAATCAAATGGTTGACAAAAGGCAATCACATGCTTTCCATATAATTGCATATTTAAAAAAGCTGCAAATGTTGTTTATTTGTTGTTTTTTTGGGGGGTCTTTTGTTTTTGTTTTGTTTTTTGTCTTGTTCTGTTTTTCTGTTTTTTTTGTTGTTGTTGTTTTTGTTGTTTTATTTTTGTTTGTTTGTTTGTTTTTAATGCCCACCTCATAATTGATTAAATAATACAAACAAGCATATGGCGAAAATTTCACTAAATAATATACATATAAAACCATTTATGTGTGTTAACAAAGACAAGTTCTGATCAACTCTTTATACATAAACAACATGTAAAGCATACATGTGTAAACTAAACATTACAACGCAAAGCTTGGACTTAAAAAGGGGGATCAACAATCCAATACAAATAAAAATATTAGCTATCATAAAAACCAATATCACAAATATTATAAGCTTTGACAGTGAAGTTTATGGTTGTTGGGTGGTTCAAAAATTTCCGGGCTTCGCCGAAAAAATCTTGTTGTAGAAGCTAATGAATGATTAATTTATCATATTAACCGATCAAATCGTAGCATTTTATCATTCTTATGAGGTTCACAATAGGGGCATAAAAAGTACTAAATCAAAGATAATTGCAAAATAAATCATTGAACTTATTCGTTGGCATAAAATTAGTTATTAAAATAACTCTGCATATCTGATTTCGGAAATTTTGAGTTTTTTGTTTTATATACACAAAAACACACTTATTCATATCACATCTCCTATTTTTTACATTACTATATTTTTCCTAAACATGCATTTCCAAATGTTGCATTTTTTTCTTTGTATGTATGTTCATTAAATGCTTTAAGTACTTCTCCATCTAAGAATCGGGCAAAATGTGTATCAGGTGTAGCACATGAAGGAAAAAACGCAGAGATTTTATTGCATTGTCAAAGTATTTATACCTGATAACCTCCAGAAGTAACCATCAAAATGTTTGCAAAATTTGCCTTTTTATGGTATTGATGGGTCAAATTTAGTTGAAATGCACTATGGAAATATGGCAGGAAAATTCTCCCCACTCTTTCCCTTTATAAGCAGTAACAAATATCTACATCACAAATGCTTCAGGGTGAACTTAAATAGCTTTTCAGTTGTTTTCTAGATGTATTGAATATATCTGAGGTAAAATAGACCAAGTCGAGAATTAGAATGTGCCACCAATTGCCTGATTCCTACACAGAATGGTATGTAACAATACTTTCACTTTGAAGCCAAGAAATAACCAGCTCTGAGAAGTCCATATATATACAGTTACAAACTTCACTATATTCTAAATGTTTTCATTAAATCGTGGAAATCGAGCTTTTTTGTTCGAGCACAAATTCAATAGCTACTTCCTTTCTATAAAGTTTTATAGAAAGACAAATTAATTATTTTGATATTCAAATTAAGTTGGGATATTTTCAAATCGACCAAGGGGCAAATTTGTTTAAATGGGTAAAAGTAAATAAAAGACAGATGTCGAAGGAACAGACATACGTGAAGAATATGAAAGCCGAAACGATCCCGCAGAAGCAAAGTTTTTACCACCGGATTAGCTTCCCCGTCCGGACGAATCTTAGTCTGCAATGTCTTTGGATTGAAATATGCGGCATTCGTAAGAAAGCATTGTTAAGTCTGATTACAGCATTTTCGTAAACACTTATTTGCCATTATGGTGACTTGTACCGCCATTCCTATATCGGAAACGTTACGATTCGATTTATATTGAAGTTTTTTTTTCTGACATTGTCTTAGTTTTTATCGCACAAATTTACAGCATATACAAAAGTTTTAAAGCTCATGAGTGAAGGAACAAACCCACGTATTTATACTTTTAGGACTTAAATAGCTGCATATGTCTTTATAAATATCATGCAAAATCTGAAAAATGTGATACATCCCCTCCCCCCAAAAAAAGCTATATATTTTGTATTTTTGTAATCAAGTAATTTTATGGATCTGTATTATAAAATGTGTAATTATTCATTCTAATCTGTCTGCATTAACAAAATCAACATTAAAAATCCAATAGATTCTGTTGTATTTGAGTTTCATTTACCGAGTTATCTGCTTTAATGTTGAAATCTACAGTGCATTCTATTATTTCTATCTCCTAAGAACACAGGTTATATGAAAAACCGATGTAAATTTCTGTTTATTATGGCAATTCAAACAAAATAAGAAAAATTTAAATATGTAGGCTTTTCACCCATGAAATAGTTGATATTTGCTATTTGATCATAAAAGAAATTTTCTTTTCCAAAATTATTTTAACACGAGTCCATTAAAATACATGAAATAGCGGAAATTGCTGTTGCCGTCAACTCTGTGCCATTTACACTCCCAAAAAGAGCGTGCGAGTATTGTTCTCGGAAACAATGAAAAAATCAATTGTTGGGAACCATGCAGGGTAAAAGATCTACAGGGCAGACAACTGGTAAAGGAGTAATCTTATAAGCGACAACCACTGAACTTACGATGATACACAAATAAAGAAGAACTACGGTTGTTCTTACGCTATATAAGCAAAAAACTCCACAAATGGCTATTTTTCATCTTTACTTGAAGGGACAATAACCTTAGTAGAATTCTTTCATCGTTGATGTTTAGTAGGACTGAGCATTATTATCATCGGCTAAAACTATGAAAACTCGTCTTTTTTCCGTTTTTCTAGGGCTCTGTTAAGGAGACGTCAGAAATTGAGTTTGACATAAAAACAATCAAAACGCTTGTCTAAAATTTATGCGTTTATAATGATTTAAAAAAACTAATAATTAGGAAAACCATTTTTACTTTTACTGTTAGAAAAAATACCGTCGTTTTTAAGTCGCTAATAGTGTTAGCGACTTCTTGCAGTCGTAATCTCTGTATTCAATATTTGCATATGATTTGCATTAATGTGTAGTTATACGCCACATAATCCAGCAGATCTTCACCGAGTTCACCGCCATGGCTTTATAGTTCTAGCTTCAGGTTACAGACCACCAATTCAACCAATGAGCATTTGGAACGTACGCAAAAATAGTCCTACGCAGAAATTACCCCTGTTCCTCATAGTGCTGTGAAAAAAGTTCTCATCTTATTTAAAAAATATAAACAGTTTCTGAAAGGAAAAACATTTCTGTACATTTTATAGGTGCATTTTGCTTCTTGTGATGTGAAGCCTAATCTCCATAATGATTTCTAAATATACCCCTATCTTGTGAAAACACTGGGATTTCCCATGCTATTTATAGACACTTCACTTCCGGTGACCAGTACTGCACTGCAAGTCTGCTAACCCCACATGCCATTCTTAAGATTGTGAGCTGACATATGTAGAATCATGCTGATATATAGTCCTCTGCAGGTTGAAGTTAAGGTAAAGTCCAGAAAAGCCATTGAATGTTGTGAAATTTGCACAAAAGCCTATGGGAAGTGGAATTAGTGGTTTCTAGCCTTCATACGAGATAAAAGCGTACCTCTAAAATATCATACACGTGTGTTCTACGTGTATTTTTTGCTGGTATGAGAACGGAAAGTTCACATGAAATGATCAGTTAGCTTTGAACATTACCCAGTTTCCTGTTCAGGCACTAAGGCTAGTTACAAGACTATGTAGGTCGCATACATTAGCACGCCCCCGATATTTAAGAATACATTTTGTATATTTATTGCCAGCTGTTTAATCTGGTTTATAAACTGGTTCCATGTCAATATCATAAGCAACCGAAAGATCGCTACAACGTACCTTTTTAAAAACATCGTACACATGTCTATGCGTGTTTTTTTTTTTTGTGTTTGTAGTTTACATTAAAATATAAAATGATCGGTTAGCATTGAATAATTCAATTAATGTAATATTACCCATTTCCCGATTCAAACACAGGCGTTTGTTACATTTGGTTATATAAAGGTCATATATATTATCAGGACACCGATATCTATATATAGCCATTCGGGTCATTACGGTTACGAAAGAGTCCGCAATAATATCAATAGAACAAAAAAAAATTTCAGAAGTCACCCGATTTTAGAGCATATCGCATTTGTACCATTTTGGATGTTTAAGGGAAGTATGCAAAATCAGTGACAGTGACTATAAATTTGACGATTAGCGACTATGAAGACTTCAGTCTTTTATAATTCTATATTCCTATCTGAACAATAAATAAGGTCATGAACTGTAAACCACACCCCCTTTAACCGCGCTACTTTTACCAAATACGCTTAGCGAAGCGGTTTATATTATGTGTAAATAGAACCAAAGTTCTTTATACAAGATAATATATTCAGATATTAGTTACATTCCTTAAACAAAAGAAAGCAAAAAGCAAAAATATACAAATTCTTGTAGAAACTTTGTAAACTTATCAAATATCGTAGTCGTTTACAAGTACGAATGCTAGTTTGATTAATCATTTAAATTCTAACGCTCCACTTAGGTTGCACGTCATATGCCCTATATGTGATTGCCAAATTGATCAGTTTGTCTTGTGCAAACTTTGCCTGGCGTAATCAAGTAAGACAACAATGAATTGTCATTTTCTCGGACATTTGAAATATTAATCATCTTAAAACCAATATAGTTTACAAAGCTTTGTAATTGCTTCCTGAATATAGTAATACGATGTATCAACGATGTTTGATTACGTTGCTGTGTATTCGATTGCCGTGTTGTTATGATATCGAGACGTCCAAGTAACTGTCAGCTGCAGTTCAAAAGTCAGCAAATTAGAAAGTGCATAAGTCCAGTAAATTTTACAGGAAGCAAATCACATAGGAAACAATTGACGCTTGATTGATTAACTTCTTACTTTTTATGATTACATGATTGTTACAGTATTAAAACGGACAAATCTCTGTCAGTCATCAGTCTAAGAACAGTTTGGTCGAAAAACTTTGTTAGGATTTACAATCAGGTATGCAAAAAAAAAGACACAAACAAAGAATCTAGCACTTGAGATAATAAGTCGAGTGCTCGACATGTTTTCTTGAAAAAAATTATAGATATGTGTATGCACTCAAAAGTACACTCATGGATTGGCCACTGCGCGCACAAGTTTACTCGGACTCCAGCTTACAACTACGTCTTCTTGCAGGTTACTACATCACTTTTTACATTCAGATGGTCGATCCATAGGCGGATAAAAGAGACGGCAATCCATCTTATCAATATAAAGTATTTGTGTGTGTAAATACGTGCATTAAAGTGTATCTATTGGGGGAGCCTCAGGTGATTTCTGGATCCGCTACTGCTTACTGGCTCTCGTCTTGAATTATCTTTTGTTATATTTTCTTTGACTACTGTTCTCTTTGTAGTCAAAATATTTCCTTTAGTATTTTATCACGAATTGATCATATTTACATTTGGTTATATGATTTTTTTTTCATTATTTTACTTTTTTCAAATATAGAAGTAAAATGTACAAAGAAGATAAACATCCGAAAAAAAGCAAAGCTCGGTAATAAACAAGCAGTGATAGGAATCCTATTTAATCTAACATGTGGTTTCATGTACGATAGCCTTTTTTTCTGTGCTTTTAATTTGGGTTTGCATTTACAGCTTACGTGTTTATAGAGCGAACTCTTTTATTGAGGCATTTACAGGACATTTAAGTACCGTTCTGTGTAAGAATCAGGCAATGGGTGGCACATTATTTTTCCAAATTTAGTCATTTTTGCCTAAAATATATTCAGTTCATCTAAAAAACAACTAAGTTTATCCTGAAGCATCTGTGAAGTAGATATTTTTGGACTGAATATATAGAGAAAGAGTGCTGCAAATTTTCATACCATTTTTCCATAGTGCATTTCAACTGAATTTGACCTATCAATATCTTAAAAGAGCAAGTTTTACACACACTTGAATGGTTATTTCTGGTGGTTATCATGTATAATTAATTGGTGAATGCAATAAAATATCTGCGTTTTTTCCTTCATGTGCCACACCTTATATATACATTTTGACGCAGAAGTACTTAAATGTTTGTTCTTTTGCATTATGTGTATAATAGTTGAGTTGCTTTCACACATATTTTCAAAGGTGACTAATAACTTGACCTTAAAATTAGATGATAATAAACTTTATTCAAATAATACCATTATATATGTGAAAAACACCTTTTGTCTGTACGTTTTCTGCTCCCAGGGCAATAACATTTTAACAGGGTCGACCACTTCCGTTAGATCACAATGACGTCGTCTATATCGATGATGCTATCGGAATTCTTCTGCATTTCTCGTTACACAGAAGAAAAGCGTTATTTTAAGTGTACAAAGCGGAAATGGCTGAGTAGTTTCGATTTGTCAAAATATTGTTAATATGTTGAAATTACGACATACTTTAACTATATAGTCAATCGTCGTAATATCAACATAACTGTATGGTAATTTCGACATGGGATGTGGACATAGTTGTATAGTTTCGACATAGAATGTCGTAATTACGACATAAACGAATTTTGTTTTCAAGTTCCCCTAACTGGCTACCGTTGGAAGTCATCTAAGTTGAGACATTTCCAAAGAATGAAGAACGAAATTGTTCAAAAGGAAAGAAACGTGTGATTGATCTGCAAAGTTGGAAAAATCATTACCCATGTAAAATAGTTGATAATTAAAATTTACGTTTCCACGAAACGTGTAGAAGTCGCCTCCCGTTTCATGATTAACCTCTGAGAAACATATCGTCAATGAAACTGCTTATAATACATCGAGGTAGCACAAAAAACCTGGATATCAAATTTCATCGAAATTTCAAGAAATAACTTGTATAAAACCGTCTCTCATAGAAACAATAAAAGGGGAAATAAAAAACACATTGCAAGACGATGTAAGAAAAGAAATAAGAGAAATTGAGGACCGGTAAATATGTGCTATGAATCTCATTCTTTTCAATGTTCCAGAAAGCTGAGAGGAGCAAAGCGTAAAGACCATGATGTTAAAATGGTAACAGACCTATGTACATTCCTCAATGTTTAGTTTCCTGATATTAAGACAAACTTTAGTTTGGGTAACAAAACAAGCAACAGTACGAGACCACTGAAACTTATTTTCAACAACAAAAAACAAAGAAAAGATATATCAGACAATGCTAATATACTAAAAAATGCTAGACCAAACAAATTAGTTGAATACGTACAAGTTTGAAGAATTGGAACGCTGGGAAACAAGCTATTAATTACATGCATATATCGAAGCCCCAGTGCACTCAATCCAGATTGCATTGAAGAACTCTCGACAATTCTGGAGACGACAAAAGTAATGAATATCCACTATATCTATGTGTTGCATTTAGGAGATTTCAATTTGATAGAAATTGACTGGAAAATTAACAAAACCAGAGCGGGGATAGAATATATAGCTACTAAATTTCTGGAAACTGTAATGGCCACATACTTGTATCAGCATGTAAACGAACCAAACAGATTTAGAACAGACAACCAACCTAGCCTGCTAGATCTTTTATTCACAAATGAAGAAGGTATGATTGATCAAATAACACACAACGCTCCGTGAGGAAACAGCGACCATGAAGTACTAAAATTCGAATTTGACTTTGGAACTACCAATTTAGTACAAAAAATAGATAAGCTATGTTTTTTCAAAGGCAACTATGATGCTATAAACAACCAATTAGCAGATACCAACTGTGATTTAGAACTATCCAAATCGATATAATTTGGGATAGATTTGCCGATAAAATATCCAATATTTACAAAGAAAACATACCAGAGCGCAAATCTAGACCAATATCTTTTGATACTCCCTGGATGAACGAGGAAGCAAAAGAGGCAGTAATAACAAAGCGTAGACTATGGAAAAAAATTCAATATTTTAAGAATTCTGAAAACAAAGATATATATATATCCGCTAAAAGAATATCAAACAACCTTGTGAGAAGGGCAAAATATGATAATGAGCACTCCATCGCAACTAAAATAAAGGACGACAATAAGATTTTTTGGAAATATATCCAATCTACAACAAAAACAAAGGAAAACATTCCAGGCATTGTTGATGATAATGGAGAACAACATACCAACGACCAAGAGAAATCAGAGCTTCTTAACAATTTTTTTTTAAAGTGTACTTACAAATAGAAATCCGGATCAAGTGATCCCACCATTTCCCAATAGAACTGAGATGATAATCAATAGCATATATTCAACAAGGATAAAATCCAAGATCACCTAAAAAGAATGAAAGAATCCAAATCTCATGGACCTCATCAACTACATCCAAAATATCTGAAAGAGACAGCTAGAAATCTAGCAGAACCCCTTAAACTAATATTTGCCAAACCAATAGAAACTATGAAAATACCTACCAGTTGGAGAATGGCCAATGTGTCTCCTATCCACAAAAAAAGGCTCTAAAACTACAGTATCAAACTACCGTCCAATAAGTTTGACTTCAGCTATCTGCAAAACCATGGACAAATGTGTGCATGAGAGATGAACTAATGGAACACATGGAGAGCAATAATCATTTTACTGACCACCAACATGGCTTTAGGAAGGGCAGGTCATGCATTACTCTACCTATAGTGGTATTTGATGAATGGACAGAAAAAAGTGACAGCCACATGCAACTGATACAATTTTTTGGATTTTCAGAAGGCATTCGACACAGTGCCGCATAAACGACTCATAAGAAAGTTAGAAAATTATGGTATCACTGGAAATCTATTGGGATGGATTAGAAACTTCTTATCAAACAGAAAACAAAAAGTAGTTCTAAATTGAAATTTGTAAATTGAATAGTTCTAAATTTAACGTCCAATGACTGTCTATTAAAATTTAACCCAACAAAATGTAAACATGTACACTTCGGCGCTCCAACCAATATAGAGTATACAATGGAAGGTGAGGTAATATCCAAGTCCAAGGAAGAAAAAGACCTGGGAATTATAATTGACGAAAAACTTAAATTTCAGCAACATATTGACGCTTCAACTAAGACAGCAAACCAGCGTATATGAATGATTAAAAGAAGTTTTACATATATGTACAAGGAAATGTTTCTCAACCTTTACAAAAGTATTGTACGCCGACATCTGGAGTATGGGAGTAACGTTATAAGAATGAAGCTATTAAAATTGAAAACGTCCAAAGAGTAATCAATGGAACCAAGTTTATAGCGGTAATCAAAAGAATGTAATCCAGGGACAAAGACCAGACATGGAAAACAGACAAACATAACAAAGAACATAAAGTAACTACAATCATACATACAAAGTAACAAAAGCAAATGAGCAACTCGGACTCCACTAAAAACTGGGAGAATTGACCAGGTGCACCGGTAGGGTAAGCATCCTCAAAGAAGGGCAACAATTTTTTTTAAAAATATACTACACTTGAGCTATAGAGAGACTTAAATATCTAGGTTTGCCATTACTTCAATATACCGCGGGTTAAGATCAGATATTGTGGAAACATATAGAATAATAAGTAATATTGACAGACTCGATAGCAAAGATTCTCACAAAGAATAGTAGATATATTAAACAATCTGCCAAATACTGTTGTGGAAAGCAGTTCGGTAAACGCATTCAAAAACAACTTCAACAACATTGGAACAAGCTCGTAATAAAATTTACGTCAGATGTATATGGACCGGCTTTAAACCCAGATGTCTGACTTCGGGACAAGGTAAACAAGGTAAACATCAATTTTCATCGAAATCGGACAAATTTTAATTTTCGACAGCGTTGGTGGCCATTTTGAAAATGGCGGCCGAGACGCAGGCGATTTTTTTTTCGTGATTTCGCTTGGACTATTAAGCTTAATTTATACACCAAGTTTCGTCAAATTCTGATTACCGGTTTTCGAGATATATGATGTTCAAATTTTCGGTGTAAAAAATGGGTACGTCCAGTCCGGCGGCCTTTTTGAAAAAATGGCGGCATCTGGAAATTTTTTTTCCGAAGTTCTGCATCCTATGAAGAGTAGTTCTAGCTTCTTAAAGAAGTTTCATCTGAATCGGACCAGCCACTTTTTACTTAAACATTAAATTAAAACATGGCTTTTAGAATTTTGACCAATGCATGGCGCTCGATTGATACCGTTCCTCGTACAAAAGCTTTTGGGCCAAAATCAATGTCTCGTGCACATATGGGCCATATTGAAAACGCAATATACGTATTGGCATCCATGGACAATCACGGGAAAACTTTTGGAAAAATAACCGAAGATATTTTTTTTCTTGATCGTACATCGGTGGCATGTTTTTTTTTTTTCGTTTTTTTTTTTTTTTTGTTTTTGAATGAACCCAGAATTGAAGGTTTTACGGCACCAATCAGCTGCATTAAAACCGTCAATTCTGGCTTCATTCGTGATCAAAATGTATCTCTTAAATATTATACGTGTACATGTACATGTGTTCCAGGTGTGTTTGTACTTGTATGAGAGTGGGAAGTTTTAATCAAAAGATGAAATGATCGGTGAGTATTGGATTTTCTGTAATGTAACTGAGAAACACCTGATCTTCGAGTTGTTTTGATTGAAAAACATTCGGGTCATCATGGTTACGAATTCACCCGATTTTAAATGGAGCATATCGCTACTTCCCTTGAAGTTTGTCGATCTTAGAAGATTGACGAAATGTTGCGTTACACACCAAAGTTCTAAGTTCAAAGTTAAAAAGTAAAGTACACATAAAACATTACAACACAAGCTCTAATGAGCTTTTTAAAACCGACATAACTATCGAAACGTTCTAAAATGTCTAAAATGTCAAGTATAAATTGTTTTCGAAAAAGAATACACTTATTTTGCTAGTGATGTACAAATGTCAAGAGATGTGAAATGGAAAAGAATATGAATGTATATTATCAATCGACCTAAAATCTTCAAGTTTCAGTATACTAAAATTTGTGATTTTTATTTTAATTCTGAACAAAGTCCATACAATGAGAAAATCACTGATTGTTAATTTTAGTAGACCATTAAATTCGCCCGGATGTTGAAAGCAAGCCAAAATCAATGGCATAGAATATTTGACGATTAGCGACTTTGAAGACTTAATTCAGTTTGTGATTTTAAGATAAGTTTTGACATGGTAATAAGTATATGCACCAGGGCTGTTGTGATTTTGCTTTTTAATGTAAAGCCTGGGGTAGGCTTCTCGAAGCTATCCTAAGATATGTCCTAAGTCACGTTCTAAGACCAACTTTAGTATGCAGTTAGTTAGTTTTTAGTTTAAACATATTTTATTTGCATATAAACAAAAGGGATTGAACAAAAGTGAATCACACTTACGAGGTTCTCTCCTAAATACAGTATAATATACAATAACAAAATGACATTGAGCATGCATCAACTGTGTATACTTATAATAATCAGTTAAATTTAAAGATAGAAAATAAAGAGAAAGAAATAGAAAAGAAATAAAAAAAAAAAAAAAAAAAATTGACAGAAAAGTAGTGGTGATGATGATGGTGATGATGGTGGTAGGAGAGTGGGTACACAAAGTAATATCTTACAAGTTACTAGACAACAGAAAATCTCTCAGAATCTTTGATAAAGGCTAGAACGTGCTTCAATAAACTTATGTTTTGATCATATGTTAATTCCAAACTACCACGTGTAAGAAGTTCAACATCTATTGTTAAAGTATCAGGAATCCAGTTAATGTGGTTTAAAAGGCGTGCTCTTATTTCATCATATAACGGACAATGAAAAAAGAAGTGATTAACATCTTCCATTCTTCCGCATCTACAAAAAGGTGCATCCACTATATTCATTCTGTGCAAGTCATGCTTTAAGGAAGATACAGAATGTCTTAGCTGGGTCAGAATAATATTTAGTTTCCGTGGACCAAAAGAAAAATGCTTTGGAACTTGCAAGATATTTGTATTACTTTTAAAAGCGGGCTTGAACTTAGAAATTGAATCTAATTCTCTCGTGCAGATATCGAGTTTATTCCATTCTTTAATTGTAGAAGGAAAAAACGACTCGCTTGTCACAGATAGTCTACAAAAAGGCTGCATAATGTCATTTCCATTTCGAAGTGGGTAATTTGTAAGTGACTGGATTTTAGGTGGAATTAGATCGCATAGGTATGCAGGTGCATTTTTATGTTCGATATTATACATCATGTTTAACTTTCTCCTATTACGTCTCACTTCTAATTTTTCCCAACCAGTTTCTCCGTAGAGTTTTTCTGAGTTGGTGAAGATAGGTAAACCTGTCACTATTCTAGCAGCTTCCAATTGAAGTCTTTCTAATTTAGACGAAAGACAAACCCCACAATTATCCCAGACTTCAGGAGCATATTCTAGTATGGGTCTAATGTAAACTAAGTATAATTTCTCTAATGTATTACGGTTAAGTTGGTATTTTAGCTTTCGCAAGATATTCAAGTGTTTTTTAACACTAGTTACAACGTTTTCAATGTGATCGTTCCATTTAGCATTGCTACTAAATGTAACACCAAGATGTTTGTGACAATCTGTGATTGGAACGCTTGTACCGTTTAAGGAGAAATTAAAATCAGGCTTTTCGATGTTTGAAAATACCATAATCTCAGTTTTGTCCGGATTAAATGACATAAGCCATTAGTTTGACCATTTGTCCAGTTCCACCAAATCATGACTGATAACAGAAAATATCTGCTCTCTATCAGAGTCAGAGTAACTGAAAGAAGTGTCATCTGCATACAGTCTGCACAGAGATGTCAAATTCCCTGCAATATCGTTTATGTATATTATAAAAAGGAGAGGACCGAGGACCGAGCCTTGAGGAACTCCAGCCGACAGAGAGCAGCTGTTAGAGGATGATGTGTTTAGAATCACCTTTTGACGTCTATCTAATAAATAACTTTTAAACCAGTCAACAAGATTTCCTGATATACCATACGAATCTAGCTTACACATAAGACCTTTATGCCAGACTTTATCAAAAGCTTTGGAAAAATCGCAAAAAACAAAACAGTTAATTTCTTTTTTCTCAAGTGAATTTAGGATGTTACTATAAATTTCAAGTAGTTGGTGGACAGTCGAATGTTTTGGAAGAAAACCAGATTGATATTTGTAGATGAGATTGTTGCTGTGAAGATGGTTGTACACATATTTGAAAATTATTCTTTCCATTACTTTTCCAACACAACTTATTAATGATATGGGTCTATAATTGGATGGTAAAGATGTATCACCCTTCTTGAAGAGAGCAGTCACATTTGCCAATTTCCAACTAGTAGGAAATTTGCATTGCTGAATAGATTTATTAAAAATTTTCTGCAATGGGAGAGCGATTTTATCAGGACACAGCTGAAGCATTTTATGACTGATAACATCGGGTCCAGATGCTTTATTTGGTTTTAGAACCTTAATAATATCAATAATTTCAGACTCTTCTATATGTACGTCCGATAATTTATGATTTGTTTGGTTTTGAAATTCCGGGACTTGATGATTTTCTTCATCCAATTTAGTGATTGAACAGAAATATTTATTTAGTAATGCACACTTCTCGTCATCTGCATATGCTATATCATTTAAATCCTGATCGTTTATAATATTCTGAAGTGGGGGTATAGAGTTGGAACCTTTGTTTGACTTTATCAACATTTTCATTATTTTCCAGTACGCTTTGGGGTTGTTAACATTTTCTAAAATGAAATTGTCCAAATTACTTTCGAATTTTTCTTTTGCTGATTTTTAAAGATTATTAACTCTATTTCTCTGCCTCTTGTACTTAAGAATGTCATCGTCGGTTTTTGATTTTAATGCCCTTTTCCGTAAACGGTCACGTTTTCTTATTTCCCTTCTTAATTCGTTATTAAACCACGATTTGTCATTTCGTCTGATGGTAACTTCCCTAGTTGGAATGGACCTCCCCGCGACGGCCAGAAATGTTTCTGTAAATATATCAGTCATTTGATCTACATCTGTACCGTCGGGAAGGAGGGCATTCCAATCCAGAGCCTGTAAATCAGCTGAAAACTTTTCTTTATTCGTTTTATCATACAACCAAATATGTCTTTTAAAGGCTACGGATTCTTTATGTGGGCACAGTAGGTATACTACAGCTGCATCGTGGTCCGATATTGATCTCGGAACATCAAAAACATCAGAAAAGCTGTACGACAATGTATCACTAATAAGTATAGGGTCTAATAAAGATCTACGTTGGTCAGTTACTCTTGTTGCTTTCTTGATCACATTAGTGAGATTAAACAGATTCATTGTGTCGAGAAGTCTATTATTTTCTCTGACAAGTAAATCCGTATTCAAATCTCCACAGATCACTAAACCGTGACTGTATAGGTAACTTGTACCTTTCGAGTGGTTCAAGCGCGTGTAAAATTCCGAATCTGTACCTGGTGGACGATAAACATTACATAATAGAAATTTTTGACCCTTTGCACTAATTTCGACCCAGATAGTTTCATCAACATCATTTTCCAACATATTCATTCGTTTTACATGGATATTTTCCTTGGTTAATATCAAGATACGGCCACCGAACGCATTTCTATCTTTTCGATGAATGGATTTAGAAAATGATTCTAAATGGATTTCTTCGTCCTTAATGTTTGGATCTAAGTGTGTTTCTGTGATGGAAATAATATCAAAATCTTCACAAAACAAGTTTAAGAAATTAAGTTTGTTTCTGATACTTCGGATATTGATGTTACATATCGATAGTGAGTTGTCGGTGACCGATGACCTAGTAGATGATCCTGGACCAGGGTTCATCTCTATGTTACCGATGATCAAAATAAAATGGAGTACAAAAAGCAGAAAAACAATGTCAATATTAGGATTAACTGACTGCAGGATGGACAGATTGACGACGAGAAATGTACATTTTAGATTAATACACAACAATTCAAAGAAGGTGGATTTTGACGGTTTTAGTGGCCCAGATTTGACAAATCTTCTGTTGTTGAATATACCAATGGCTGCCCTGTAAGTACTAAGGTCACTACCCATCATCTAATACAGGGACAGATATAAGGTAAGTTACCACAGTACAGCCATGGTTATAAAGTGTAACCCGTATCAAATCATCATCACCAAGAGAAAGATAAACAGATATAAAAATGTACAAAGAGAAACAATATAAAACACAAGATATGGAGACATATACAGGTAAAAGACAAATATCATTTCATTGGGGAATTTAGGGATCATTTTGAGAGATTTTCACGAACACAGAAATGCATTAAAATATGGTAAATCATAAAAGCTGAAAATTTGTATAACTACATGTACTTGTATTTAGTAAATTTAGATATAAAGCATCATTCTAAATAATTGCAGAGATATATCCATCACAATGCACATCGTACCCATTGGGTGGTTTTGTCAGGATTGACAGATCCGCAGAACTGCAACAGCAGAGGTCTAGGACATGTGTTACAGTTCTTCAGGCCTAGCAGCAATCCAAAATCAAAACAAAGTACAAAATACATTACGATGGAAAATACATAAACTACAATATAAAAATATATTTTAGAATAATTCTGAACACGGACTACAGTAACTACAAAACACAAACAAAATGAATTATTCGGGTATCATGAGTAATTTTGAATGCAATACCATGATATTTTGAATTCAAATGACATTATATTTCATTCATACACATCAAGCAGCATTTGTTTTGATTTTAAATAGCAGGAATGAATGATATACACTTGGTACTTATTATATACAATATATTAAATAACTACTGTTTTTTTAACAGTGTCTACAAGCAAGATATTGGTATTAAGATTATAAAACCTGGTTAATGAAATTATTCCAAAACGAAATCAACTACTTTTTGATTCGCCGGAAAAGATTTAACTCTTGAAATCGTTTTTATAATTAATCATAAAGTCCAGAGAATTTATGAAGTTGTCGAGGAAAAACAATGAGAGAATGAACATCTTTTAATCACACATGTGAAATTTTCTAGTCAAGGTAAGTGGTCTATTCTAAATTTAGCAACAGGAAAAACCCTATGGTGGAACAGGTGAGTATCAATAACCAGGTAACAATAACAATGAAAGATCACGTGTTTCACTTTGACGTGGATATTTTAGAACCCAATACACAGTTCTAATATTAAAACATAAAGAGTACACAGACAAAGAAAGTATTTGGTTGACAGTTATGAATTGTTAATTTGGCAAAAGTTTATTAAGTTTCTACAAATTTATTTTTTATAATAACTAAGTTATTCTACACCATCATTGCTATTCTGGTCATCATTCCAGACACTTTATGACGGTGGTTGCTCCCGGATCCTTCGCTCTAGGTTGGAGATATCGTCATGACAGTTTATAATAAGCTTTGTACTATCTTCTGTACGCTTGACAAATATTCTGCCATCGAAGGTCCAGTAGGCCTCTATCTGATTGTCATTTTTAAGCTTGGCAATCCTCTTGACTAGACTTGTTCTGAACTGCGTCAAATTTTCAGAAATGAATGTACCGTTAGAGTCATTTTTTAGTGCTTTTTTATTGGAGTACACCAGATGCCTATTCCTATAGGATATGAATCTGACAATCACCTGCGATTTACCATTGCGCACTTTACCGATGACGTGTGTCCGACCTATGTCCTGAAGTTGGATGTTCAGCTTCATTTTCTGGTTGCATATATCTAATATGAGTTGGTCGGTATTTACTGGATGTGCGATTTTTCCGTCATCACCAATGGGCACGGGTACATTGTGAAATCGGAGGCTTGTTCTACGGGAATACTGTTCTTGGTTTTCCAATCTATATTCCAAGTCAGCTATTTTCTGATACAAAGCATCAATGTCCCTTTCGCGCTCCTTGACAGCAGTAATACTCTCCCTTGTCACCCTTTCAAGATGGGAGATTTCTATAAACTGCTTGCAAATTTTAGTCTCATTGTGTTTAATATCAGCGCTTTGTTTCGCTAGTTCTTCTCGCAGTGATTTTGTTTCTGCTTGTACCCGTTCATTTACTTGTTGCTCAATCATGGTTGATAATGACTGGCCGATTTTACTGGCTAACACAGGGATGATAGAGTCAAGCACCTCGGGACTAGATAATATCTCTAGGACTTTGTCAGCGAGGTTTTTCTGAGCGGCTAATTGCTTCTTTGTAAGTGGTTTCAGCTCTGTCATATCACCAAAGGAGTTGCGTCTCCGGATTTGTCGCTGTGTCTGCTTTTCTGTTGCAGGCAAACCTTCGGGACTTTCTGGACTAGGCCGTTTGTTATTTGTAGGGTCAGTAGAATCAAGAGAATCGAAACCAGTAGTCGAAGTTGGGTTGGGCTGTGACTGTGTAATGAAAGGCGGATCATGTATGGGGGCGTCCATGTTTGTTTTTGTTTTTGTTATTGTTGTTGTTGTTTGTGAGTCCGAGCTCACTATCGAGTTCACTTCAAAAAGTTAGTGTATCAAACAATCACTAAATCAGCTGAATATCAATTGTAATGTACATCTACATTAGTATTAATGTTACAGAAAGTTTCTTTATGTAGCATTCATGTTTTCCAGCTTAAATCCCGAAAATTCCGACGGATATTTTTCAACCTACCATGTCCTGTGAGCAGTGTTCAATCTGGATGCAGTTAGGATCATCTTATGACAATGTTATGATTGTTTCTCGAAGCTATCTCACACATGTCTCAAGTTAAGACGTCATAAAGATGTCATAAGTATATTTTGTGAAGTGTTTAAATTATTATTTATATTATATTTTTTATTAAAAGATATTTAAATTCGGATAAATGGTTCATATTGTTATATCAAATAAACAAAAATGCATATATGATAAGGCAAAGGCCATATAATAATGGGGGGCTATGGATTTTGTTTCAAAAAAAAGTTTTGTTTCACATTTTTGGTGAACCAAAAAAAGAATCAAATGATTGATTCCTTATTATATGCATGTGAGTGAATTAATAAAAAGAATGAACTTATTGATTTCCGATTATTGCATGTATTAGAAATAGATTATTTTTTAATAAAGTGTCACTGAATCGTGAAGCATTCATGTCAAAGTTTAAAAACATGCACATTCCTTAAAAATATGTTTGAACCGACGCGTGCCGGTCATTCTGTGGTAATTTGTTTGATAAGATAAGATGATCCAAAGACACCTATTTAGCCGTCCTAAAGTTAGGATGAAAATTGCGACTCGCCTTAACTTATGATGGCTTCGAGAACACGACTTAGGACAGAGACGAATCCTAAGATAGTCTTACGACACGACTTATCCCAAAGATAGTTTCGAGAAACCCACCCCTGGTGTTCATTTTTATGATTGGCATGTAGATAGACAGCCTCACATTGCAAAATGTAATGTCTCTTGTGCCAATGTTATTGACCTTCGACCTTTAAATGTGTTTAAATATGATTTATTTTTTCTTTCTTTTTGATAAATAATGCCTGAGTCGTGAAATCTTGAAGATTTAAAAAAAACTTGGCTTAATTGTCTCAAAATTATTAATTTATGGATTTCATCTTATTATATAGATAGCAGTGTTTTATGGAATGTTTTTTTTTATATAAAATACGCGATTTTTCTACTTTCAATTTATTGGGATTTTCCCTGGTGAATCACGTGATCATTTCCTGACATCTTTCAACTCAACTATAAAATGCTTTTGCCCGATCTGTTAATCGCAACCGAATTTGTTAAAATTTGACAAGACAATTTGTATTAATGTATTTGTCCCAAATTTTGCTGGGAAAAGAAATGAATCTTCAGAGTAGCCAAGAAGCCAGTGAATGCTTTAAGTTTGTAATACACGTGTACACATTTTGAATTCATTTGCATATCCAAAGGATTCTGTAAATTAATTTGCATACAAAATTGACTTTTGTGAGACGAAATGGAATTTTGTCTCACAGAATTGACTTTTGTCTCACGGAATTGAAATTTGTGACACAGAATTGACTATTGTGACACAGAATTGAATTTTGTGACACAGAATGAAATTTTGTCTCACAGAATTGACTTTTGTCTCACGGAATTGAAATTTGTGACACAGAATTGACTATTGTGACACAGAATTGAATTTTGTGACACAGAATTGACTTTTGTGACACAAAATTGAATTTTGTCTCACAAAATAACTGAGCGAAATGAGGAAAGACAATTTCGGATACAATCTGTGAAAAAATTCATATTTAGAAAACAAATGTTTTTTTTTTTCCTAATTTAGAGGGGTGTACGCCGGATCAATGGATTCGCGTCTATTTAAAAGCTTCCTCGCCGAAAATGTGACTCAAGGACCGCTCCTTCAAATGTTTTTTTTTTCGCTTTTGGTTTGTGAGTCGGATCAGGGAAACGTGACAACATCTTTGGTCTAATGTGAAGTAAACAAACTTTTAAAAACAGTAATCAAAGGAATCAAGGTTATAGCGGTAATCAAAAGAATGCAATCTAGGGACAAAGACCAGACATGGAAAACAGACATACGCAACAAAGAACATAAATTAACTAAAATCATACATACAAAGTAACAAAAGCAAATGAGCAACTCGGACTCCACTTTAAATTGGGAGCATGGACCAGGTGCACCGGTAAGGTAAGCGTCCTCTGCTTTTCTAGAAACACCCGCCGAGTTGCTCATAAAAAGTCAAGTCCGGGGTAGACAAACGAGGAAAGGAAAACTAGGACCCGTTGAATAAATCAGTTTTCATGGTGCAGATGGCTACACCATAACGATCCACGAGTTCATGATGACGACCATAAAACTTCTGTAGTGATGACTTCAATCTTGCAGCAACATAACCCTGTTCCAGAAACCTATTTTTTAAAGTTCTAGCGCGATACAAAAAGTCTGCGTAGTTTCGGCAAAGAAATTAATGCGTTCATTTATCAACAAAATGACAAATGTTTCGGACAAAATAGTAAAACACGTGAAAGTGTATCAGTTTGTTTGCTAGATTTAAAATTGACGGCAAAATTCTCATTAATTGCATGAATTGTTGTTCAGTTGACCATTGAGAGGTGCTTAAACAGCATCACCAGTACATGAAATATATATCAATTATTCCTCGCTATGATTCATTATCGAAAGTCTGTACTCACTTGGTTGTTAACGTAGTAAGATCAATCATTATAAGAATTTCGCATCGGAAGTTCGAATTCTTGTGCATCAACAGAGTGTAGGGACTCTTGACTTTTCCTCGGTTTTTGTAGTTGTCGATCATTTTCTCTGACTTTTGTACTTTTAAACATCTTTTTTCGAAGTTTTGCAAGTTTCTCGTCTTTCTCGTATTTCTGAACTTCTTTTTCAACCTTCCTCAGATAAGCTTTAAGTCCTCTATCCATATTTTCTGCCCTTCTTAAAACTACATCTTCTGTTTTCTTTTCCTTTTTAAAGAACTGTTTCATTTCTCGACGCCATGTTTTGTTAATTCGCTGCTTAGCTTCGACCAGTTTTTTGTCTATGTCTCCCTGAAAATACTTAACGTCCTTCCGTGATTCCCAAAGTTCATAATTTCTTTTTACTTTCGGTTTGTATGAATAGAAATCGTTGAAAAATTCGTTTTTAAAAGGTTTAGGAAAACGTTGCTCAAGCACATTAGCGACATCATCAAGGTGTATCTGCTTGTCTACCAGCTGTTTCACCACGAAAGCATTTCCGTAAGCAGTATCATATCGAAACACGGGGGGTTTCTTTTCTTCGCCTGGTTTTTTTACGCCTTTACCGAATATACAAGGGAGTTGCGGAGTTGTGCGTTCCACCGGTGTTGGTCCTGCGCGTCGTTGGTTATTTTCCTGATCAGGTAAATATTTCGTAAAATACGTTGGGTTTCTAACTATCCTACATGGTATCTTTAATGTCGGAAGAGATATCGGATCCTCTTCTGGCGACATAACATTTACAATACCGTGGCATCTTTCTAAGTATGCATGACGACGGCAATACTAGGCAGTCAACACTTCCAGTGCAATCACTAGGCCTACGCTTGCCCGTCGCTATTTGTGATCTTTGTGACGTCGTGTACAATCAGTCACCTATCATTACTTTTGGTGTCTGGATATCACGACCATCTTCAAATTCGTAAAATTTGTAGACATCTTGTTAAGTTACTTTTTATGCCTACATGAACACACAAAAATACGTTATTTTCATAAATTTTCAAATTGATAAGGGGCGGTCTGCCGCCAGCCCCCTTTTGGATCCGCCTATGTTTTATGAGATATTAGAATTACAAGTTTTATATAAGGTAACACATAATAAGTTAAAAAGTCATGTTAAATAAAAACATGAAGATCGAAACAAGAAAAGTGGGACACCTTGATACCCCGCCACTTGGCAAAACAATTGTGGGGATAATGAAAATTTAAAATGACTATAAATATTGTGTAAATAATATGATCAAATCTGAATTTATATATTATACTTGATCTGTATTTCATGACACTCAATAACTATACAAAGTTTGAAAAAAAAAACATATTCATATGTCTTCTTGAGTTAGTGGAATCCAGCAGGGACGGGCAGACGGACACGAACTTTCCGGAGGATATCACAATCATAATACCTCGCCACTTCGTGTGGCGGAGTAGGCAAACGAAATATGCAATATGGGTAAACAAAAAGGGGTGCATATGGAGATCTATGAACAAGGCGATCAGGAAACGTTTTTTTCTTTTTGTTTTTTGTTTTTTGTTTTGTTTTTGTTATGTTTTTTTGTATGACATATCGCCAGAGAGTGTATATAAGTCTGTAAGTATATATGTAATATAAAGTCCCTGGTATCATTATAAGAAATGTGTGATAAGGTAAGAATTCTTAATTTTGGCACAAGCGCTCGAAGCGTGTTTCCAAAAAGTTTACATTATCAATACAACGTACAAATTTATCGTCAGCATTTATAAGTTGTCCGATTATGGCAAGCCAAAGTGGACAAAAATGCCTATTTATTAATATTTATAAATAATTATAAATATTTATAATTTAATTATAAATATTTATAACTCATTTATTAATATTTATAATTGAATTATAAATATTTATAAATATGGCAATTATAGATATTTATAAATGAATTATAAATATTAATAAATGAATTATAAATATTTATAATTCAATCCAAAGAGGACAAAAATGCCTATTTATAAATATTTATAAATAATTAGAAATATTTATAAATGAATTATAAATATTTATAATTCAATTATAAATATTTATAAATGAATTATAAATATATATAAATATTAATAAATGAATTATTGATACTTATAAATATAAGACAATTATTAATATTTATCATTCATTTATAAATATTTATAATTGAATTTTAAATATTTATAAATAACATCATCATTATAAATATTAATAAATGAATTATAAATAATAATAAATGAATTATAAATATTTATAATTCAATTATAAATATTTATAATTGAATTACAAATATTTATAATTATTTATAAATAGGCATTTTGTCCACTTTAGCTTGCCATACTCCGATTGTTGGTTTAAAAAAATAAATCAATTATAAATATTTATAATTCAATCCAAAGTGGACAAAAATGCCTATTTATAAATATTTATAAATAATTATAAATATTTATAATTGAATTATAAACATTTATAAATGAATTATAAATATTTATAAATGAATTATAAATATTTATAAATGATTTATAAATATTTATAAATGATTTATAAATGAATTAAAAATATTTATAAATATAAGACAATTATTAATATTTATAATTCATTTATAAATATTTATAATTTAATTATAAATATTTATAAATAACATCATCATTATAAATATTGTAAATGAATTATAAATAATAATAAATGAATTATAAATATTTATAATTACAAATATTTATAATTATTTATAAATATTTGTAAATAGGCATTTTGTCCACTTTAGCTTGCCATACTCCGATTGTTGGTTTAACTTAAAGATCGCTTAGACGGGAAACAATAATTATTAAAATATAAAGTTATATAGTTGAAAAAACTTAGTTTATGTAAAATTGTAAAAGGCATTACGATTTTATTTTAATATTAATATATTCCGTTTCGTTTTCTTACAGGTTACAATTACACCTGCCTCGTATTCCGGGCTTATGTTTTCCGTTACATAAAATTTCGTTCCATATGGAATTATTTCGTACTTTTCTCTTTCTGTGTTGAGAAAGTGGGTAAATTTATGATTTCAGTAAAAATATTCATTTTTAGTAGGGCTACAAGGTTTTGTAAAAATGATTTTTTTTTGTATTTCGCGGCTTATGCACAACTTAGAAACCAATCGGAACAAATATTTATCGCAAATGTATGGAAATAACCGAGTACTTCCGATTGCATAGAAACAATAAACACATATTTCGAATTTGTGACGACCTTATTATTTTACTTTCGCGACTAAGAAATATGTCAACGTTAGCCCTTCAAAAAACTACAGAAAATTATTGTCCACCTTAAATTTCTATCATTTTCATCATCAAGTGGGCAAATATTTCTCTTAAAAGAAAATACAGTGTGTAATTTTTCGTTCCACTCGTTTGTCTTAAAATTTAGACGGTCACCCTACGAACAAAAACTTGCTGTGTAAACGAACGAAACTTGGGAAACATGCCTAACAAAGGAGTGAAAGCCTTCAGAACTCGCCAAGACAAACAAAAACTTATTGATAGACTCAAGAAGAAGAGTCATTGTAATTAATTTGCTCGAAATACATTTACTATTTCTCACAGTCACACTGCCAGTGGCAAAATCTGCACGTAGACTTCGTTCTTTCTGTCAATGACAGGTTACTACCAACTATGCATCCTTTTTGTGATTAGGGGCTGGAGGCAACTTTTTTGTTTTAACCACCTCAGTCAAAACAAAAAATAAATATCTCCGTCGCTGTATCTCAAAGGGATGGAATTAAAAAAAAATTACATTTGATAGCAACTGACCATTGCTTTTGAGGGTATTGAGGATTTGTTCTTCAAACATAAATGAGTTTGTGCTAAATGTTCAAACTTTAATAATTCAAATTCATGTAGATTTCATAACATCAATAGAATTCTCTATAAAATACAAATTAGTGACCATAAAATATAATGTCAGCAAATAAATTAATAAATAAATTGTAAACCAATAAATTTCATACAATATAAGCACTTCAAACTATCATAAAATCTTTAACAAGTGCCAATATGAATAAATATACAAGCATTTAATGCTAAATAAATGTTCTATGGTGTTAAATATACATTAAAATCTTGTATTTAATCTCAAACTACACAATAATAAAATTCTTACCAAATTTGGTCTCTTTTGAAAACTAAATCCTCAGTAAACAAAATTCATAGCTTCCATACTGAAAACGCCCATACGTGATGACATCCTGGAACATTTGACGGTACAATATGATACATAAAAACAGGAAAACGTCAACATCGTTTCCTGGTAAAAGAATATTTTAGCTTTACACGTTAAAAGAACATACAAGTGAGTTGGAAAATCAAATAAGAATAACAACATTTAAGAACCTATAGTTCTTACAGAGGGAAACAAGTCCCTATGCTTGTGATCTGATATAACTTGTTTAAATATAGTGTTGCTCAAGTATATAAAATCTCATATGTCCATGACAACTATGAAATGTAATGTTATAGGACTAACTGTGACTGAGCAATCTTTTTAATAAATGCTGTACAAAACTGTAAATTATATGCTCACACAAAGAAAAGTTCCTTAGAATATGCTTTCTGATAGTTAACATGTTTAACAGTATTTATTGGTATGATTACAAGCTTCTGTGGTTCATTGTTTAATTCTTTAGACAAGTCTGTAATATGCAAGTCAAGTACCTCTCTTGTCAGTGTTTTTGTTACCCTTAATTTATCTTGGAAGTGCAATGTTTCTAGTTATAAATGATACTTTGCTTATAAAGGATCAGATTGATTAATTATGATCAGATAAACAACTGTTTCAGTCTGTGTGAACATGCTAGACTTCCTGAAACACCTGATCTATGTCTGTGTAAAAATTATCAGAAAATCACTTTCAAATTATGTTGCTGATGCACAAATTCCCCAGAAAATAGTATGGTTAGGAATTGTTAACAGAGTTTTTAGCACTTCTATAAAGTGCAGAATTGTAATACCTATTTAGTTCAGTAATATTTTATATTTTATTTGTCCAAATATTCAGTTAGGAGCAAAAAGTATCACATTATTAAATTAGGTCAAAGATAAAATAGCCATTAAAAACAAATAGACTAATTTAAGTATTGCAACTTGTCATTTGTCAAAAACTTTTATTATTATAAAATTGTAAACCATTGACTAGCCCAAAGCTTACTAATCCTCTACAGTATACATACAACTTATTACTGGATCTCCTCTGACCTTAGGATAGAGTTGTGTTAGAGGAAGACTCTACAGACTTTGCTTGAATGGCGATACAGTGAAATCCATTTAATCGCATACCTGTAAATTGCATTCAAACTCTTTGAACGAAAACATTTTTAATCTCATCCATGTAAAAAAATCCTCTTATTTGCAAAACATAAGACCAAAAATTAGAAAATTCCCATAATTGAATAAATACTTTTCAAAATTTACTAAAAAATGTACCTAAATGGGTAAAATGACTATACATGGTTAATGAAAACCTCAGTTTTCTAAATATAACTTTTTTTACAACAATTTTTTTCTCTTTCTTTTGACAAGACACTATGGTAGTAATCTTATCATGATAAATGATTATGTCCCACTTGAACATTGAAAATATTAGGTGTTTTTCCTTGAAATGATAATTGCTGTTAATTGCATATTTTTTTCTGGTAAATAGGCTATGCAATTAACAGGAATCCACTTTATAGAAGTGAAATGAGGTATGGCCTATTCTTGTCAAAGCAGCTACTGAATTATTAAAGATAATTAACTTCATGTGTATTACATTTCAGTTAGCAAGTTGGAGATAGAAAAGTTACTAGAGATGCAGAGGACATTGAGTACAAAGGGTAATAAGATTGATAGGTCAAAGTTCAGAGATTTACTACACAATACTTTTGCCATTACAGAAGATTTCATTATGGATCGAGGTAAATATTAATGTATAGTACAAAAACTTCAAACAATAACATATACATACACTTGGTTTGATGTATCTTTTTTTTTGTGTTGAGTCATACATGTACACGTAGGTGTTAAATATGGGTCTGTTTAAAAATCCAGCAGGGGGAAATTCAGCATATCCCAAGATAATCAAAGTGTCTGTTCAAATACATTTGTTACATCTTAAAAACAGCTCTTGTGTTTATTTCCTTGGATCTGCTATATATCATATAATATTTTTTTACTGCTTAAAGTGTAAAAATTCAAGCTGGAAATTTCCCTGTAATTTTATGTTGTAGAATGTAACCAAATTTAAGTGTTTTAAATATCCCCAGTGATCAACTTTCATTTGCAGTTATATTGTAGAATACTTCTTCTATGCGACCTACTGAAGTATTTCCTACCATGCCAAAACAAAAAAATTTTGGTATTAAGAAATTCATGAATCACTAATCATAAGCTTCTGTCTAGTTTTAAGGCAGAGCTGTATTTAGTGGGAGCCTCCCAATATTTCATAAAAATTAAAGGTCTTTCACTTTCATGCCCATGTCAAAGATAGAGATTTAGACACATTTGGAAATTTCACTTTCTTATGTGTATTTTCAACTTAAAATCGTAACAAATTACTTCCAATTCTTGTCAGTTTAAATTGATCTCAAAACCTGTGATAAAGACTATTGATTTGCTAGCAGTGTAATAGATGGATGTTTCACAGAAGGGGATATCTTGAAAAATTGTTGCAGTGAAATTGGAATTAAGTTCAAATGAGGTCTGTTGATAAAATGTTGAAGACACAAAACCTCCTGCTTTGAGATAAAGGATGTTCCAGTAAAACATTTGAGGGACAGGGGAAGGCACTTTTATTCTTTGTATATGGATTGGTGTTCAGGTCTCTTGACAAAATATAAAGTTTAATACGAAACATTAATAAAACTTATATGGGTATCTTCCCTGGTGAAAAAGTGTCTTTCCCAGGTACTTCTTATCTTTTAGTGGAACAGCCTTAATTTTTAGAGGGAAAATTAATAGAAGATTAACACCTTTGTGTTAAGGTGTAATCAAGGGAACCATAACTCTAGCAGAAATCAAAAGAATGTAATCCAGGGACAAAGACCAGACATGGAACACAGACAAACATGACATAGAACATAAAATTACCAAAATAATACATTCAAAGTAACAAAAGTAAATGAGCAAATTGGACTCCACTAAAAACTGGGAGCATGGACCAGGTGCACCGGTAGGGTAAGGAAAGAGGAAAGGCTACATAGTCTTGTACATTTGAAATGTTATGACAGATTTCACATCTCCAAAAGAATTTTATTTCTTTGATCCCTTTGACTATACCCCACTCAACAATGGCTCATAATGGATGGATTGATTACACATTTGGTGTTTGGCTACATATAGATGGGGCATATGTTGTGAGCAATTTTGGTTTCTCTCCAATATCAACTTCCTGTACATGTGGAGGTATGGATGACATTACAATGCATACAACTTCATATTATACAGGTTCTTTTATATGTAAAAAAAATATTTTTTTAAACTTTCAATCTTTTTTAATTTGTTTTTTACCCACTATTTTTACTGTCTGTACTTATTGAAATATAATTATCTTATAAATTACATTGTACATGTACCTCAACTACCCAAATATGCATGTATGTATCTGGTATATGAACATCCTTTTGGCTAGTAGTTTAAATGAAATCTTTGTACGCCACTGGTTAAAAACCAACAGATACAGGCAACTCAACAATAGGTTACAGTGCAGTTTACAATGGCAGTTCCAGAGGGGGTGTGCATTTTCATTACATATTAGTTTGGATATTAACAAGGCATCAAATTCTTGACTAACAACCTCTCGGTGATGGATTTGGCTTCCTCTTTCGATAGTTTTGGTTTTGAGTACTTCTTGTATACAACTTAATATTACAATCTTCCTACATATTTGATTTTAATGCTGCTGATAAAAGGTTACTGTTTACTTCTTGAAACACATGTACAGCATATAGAAATTAACAATATATAACACTGGTACTTTTTATATTTCAAATGTCAATAATGGTAGACGACACCTTATTCTTGATTTCAGACATTTTTAAATGTCAGTTTTTGTAGAAGAATACATGCATATTCCGTACACTGACATGGATGTCTTAAATTTAGAAATCATGGTAATTATTTTTTTCCAGTTTTCAAGGCATTTGATAAAGACAATGACTCACATTTAAATGAAGAAGAATGGATCCTTGGAATGTCAGTGTTTTTAAAAGGAAGCATTGATGAACTATGTCAATGTAAGTTGAAACTGTTTAGACATTTTTCAGAGGCCAAGAAAAAAATATATATATCTGTTTAAGGTTACACTGGATGAAAAGATAGGGTAGGTACATGTAGGTAGGTAAAATCATATTATTTTTATCTCATCTCTCTGAAGGCCATGTGAGCTATTGCCATCACTTGGCGTCTGTCGTCGTTGACAATTTTTCTAAACTCTTATCCTCTGAAACTACTTGATCAATTGGAACCAACCTTGGTATGAATGTTTCTTGGGGTATCCTGCATAGAACTGATGTGGGGATATTTGATCCGTCAAAAAACATGGCCACCATTACTAAAATAGAAGATAGGGGTCATACAGTAGTTTTTTGCATATATCTCCAAAATCCTTAGGCTTAGCTAAATTCTTACAAGGTAAAAGTGTTCAGCATGATGAGATCTATTTGCTGTCAAATTTTCCTTGTAATCCATCAAGCCATGTTGGAGTTATTGCCCTTTTACAACAGTTTGTGCTATTTTTAATGTTACTTCTTTCAAAAATCTTCTCCTCTGACACTACTTTACAAATTGAAACCAAACTTGGTACGAATGTTCCTTTGGGTGTCCTGCATAGAACTGATGTGGGGATTTTTGATTCGTGAAAAAACATGGCTGCTGTTCCTAAACACAGTACATAGAGGTCAGACAGTAGTTTTTCGCATATACATGTATCTCCAAAACCGAAAAACCAAATTCTTTCAAAAGCTGAAATGATCCTTATTTTTAGGACTGCAAAAGACTTCAGGCGTAAAAGTTGTCAGACGACTCCTTATGACAGTTATTGCCCTTGAAAGGGAAAAAATGGCCATTTTAAAAAATTTTTTTTTTTACAGTTTTTAGTCAATATCTTAAAAACTATGATAGATAGAAACAAACTTTCAATTGCTGAAATGACCTTATGATAAGTCCTACTAAAGTCTTTGTGAGTCAAAATTGTTGGATAACTTCTTGTTAAATTTATTGCCCTTGAAAGACAGAGTTCAACCAGGTGAGCGATTCAGGCTCCTGGGAGCCTTTTGTTTTTGCATTAACTTATGGAGACACTTATGGGAGGATATCTTGACTTTAGAAGTGCTCAACTGAAAAATGATAGTTTAGTGATATTTTGTAAATAAAATACATCTACCAATAAAATGATGCTAACATATGCAGACAATATAGGGTAGATTTGGTAACCTTGAACAGACAAGTTTTTTTTTCCTCTGGCCTTTGTGGCAGATTTTATTAGTTTTTATTTGTTAGTCATATCACAGCATCATGAAGTTTGCCTTCAATGTGGAATTTTCTGTTGAAAACTTAAGGTGAAGCTGATTACACGTTTTATATGGCAAGGATGGTAAACAATTAAAAAACCTTAGATATTCTCTCAAAACTCAAACGGAAAGCAAAGAAATTCAAAGACACAAAGAACAAACAACATATTATAGGAACCAATGAAAAAAACAGAAAGCTAAAAGTAAAGAGCAAACTAGAATGTGCTAAAAGGGTGGGATATATATTGAGTGGGTGGTATATTGGAATCAAATTGTCTCTCTGTCCATCAGTCTGAATTTCTTCACCATTATCTAGGCTCCCATTGAATGGATTGATGTCAAATTTGGTGTGTGGCTTTATATAGGTTGGGTGTATATTGTAAGCATTTTTGATTGCTGTATGATATCAATTTCTTGTTTGGTGTGACCTTGCCCTTTTTTACTACATGGAATGATAGCGAAAATGTTTGTAATAAAAATCTTGGCTTCCATAGGATTGATTTATTTCAAATTTGGTGTGTGGCTTCATATAGATGAGGCATAAGTTGTAAGAGATTTTAATTACTGTACGATATTTACTTTATATACAAGTAGGGGTATCCAAAACATGACAACTTCATGTTTACCAGGTGCTTATTCACCTGTAGACAGTTAATTGAACAGATTAGGTTAGCTTAGAATGACAGTCACTTTTTTGTCACCTGACATGTGCAACTATAATGTGGAAAAGTTATTTTTTGTGTTCCACCTTCCTTAAAGCAAGGAGAAAATTTGAATTTCTGAAAGGATTTGATATGTTTGCAAAGAAGACTGCAATTCAGTTTTGTGGGCCAGTTAATATTTATTTGAAGTTTTTCTCTGGAAACCTTAAATTTAAAAAAAAAATCTTACACAGAAATGAGCTCAGGGACCTACAGCTCAGATGATTTTTTTCATTAATCATCATAATTGCTCAAAATTCATTTTGATGGGATAATCCTAGGGTTCCCTTTCCTTTCAGTCTGTAGGTAACTTTTGAATATTATCTAGAACCACATGAACCAATATGATTTTGATTAAACTAGGTATGTATAAATACAAAGTCCATAGAAAAATCTTCAAACAGAGACATATACACTAAGTTTGATGTATCTTTTTATTGTGTTGAGTTATAAATGTTGTTTTTAAATATGGGTTTGTTTATAAATCAGGCAGGGGGATAATTCATCATATCTCAAGATAATAAAAAAACTGTTCAAATACATTTGATATGTCATAAAAACAACTCAACTCTTACTGTACTTATTTCCTTGGATCTGCTATGTGACCATATTGATTTTTGAAGTCGTTGGTCAAAAATCAAGGTCACATACTTACCAGAGATACCTTGCTGTACTTGTAACTTCCATTCATTAAATTATTGAAATTAAATTATTGTAATTCTATTTGGCTTTTACAGAAACTATAAGGCCCTATGTAGAAAATCATACCAAAGAACTTTTAGAATTTGTATCACTTCCGTTGAGCCATTCAAACAACTAAATTTTGGAAATGTACGTAATTGCGTGCACATTTATAAAATATGAATGATACAGATAAATTATGCTTCAGATTGTTTTGATGTCTACGACATGAACAGTGATGGCTTCATCTCAAGAGAGGAAATGTTCCATCTTCTGAAACAAAGTCTCATAGTGGTATGTTCATTAAGTTTTTTCTAATGATTGTGATTAGTATTTTAATTGTCCATTTTGTAACTCTTTTGTAGAGATTTCTGATTAAGATGAGAAATTTTCAGTCTGAACGTGATCAATAGTGTTTGACTCCCTGTAATCCTAATTACTGCTTTCTCAATTAGTACATTATTTTTGAAAATTTGGAAGCATCATTCATGGATTTAATGGTTGCCAATTGAGAACTACGAATGTGTCAACAGAGTTTTATGTGTTTTATTTTCAAATGTGTCAACAGAGTTTTATGTGTTTTATTTTCGAATGTGTCAACAGAGTTTTATGTGTTTTATTTTCACTGTTCAAAGAAAAATCAAACTTTTTATGTCCCTGCAACATTCATTTTGGGGGCATATTGCTTTACCCCTGTCCGCCCACCTTTCCGTCCATTCTGTTCCGAGTATATAGTTATTCTGCTTAACTTCTCCTACAGTATTTAGAGTACGAATTGATACTTTGCAGGATATGTATGGATTGAAGATGTGCATTTTATAAGGGTTTTGATTTGTTTTAATATTTGACATCTTCATGGATAGTTGGACTTAGTCATTTTGTCACTATTTTGAGGGAATAGGGTACATGTCTATTCTGACTATCTCCTTCTACAGTATTTAAGATAGGTAGTATATAATTTTGAATAATCATGAATGTTAAAAACAATGAGTGGAAGATCCTACTGACTAGAGTGGATCAACATTAGATTTAGTGTTTGTTCCTATAGACCAATGCTATCAAATCAGTACATTTTCAACTTCTTTCTCTGATCATAAAATTATTACCATTCTAAAGAATTAAAGCTTGTAAGTATAAATTGACTTTTATATATGTCATAAAATGCATGCTGGGGCATCTCACAACAATCTTCTCATGGATGAATTTTGACAACCAAATATTATGCAGTAGCTGTGTTAAAATGGAGTGTGGGATGGTCCCTTTGTCTAGTTTATTATAATTTCAACTGTCAAAATTTCATTTTTTTTCTTTCAGTAAAATAAAAAGGAACATGTATCAGCTCTGATCTTTATTTTAGATTGTTATAATGTCTAATACATGTACTTTATTTAAGCCTGGAAATGAACAAGACGACCCTGATGATGGTGTTAAAGATCTGGTTGAAGTGGCTCTCAAGAAACTAGTAATTATTGTAGAATCTATATTTAATTGAAAATGACACTTTCTACCAAACATACTCAAGTACAATATACGGGTGTAGAACAGCCCTTAAATTTGAAAAAAAAATCCATCTCTTACAATTGTACAGTGTATTTTGTTTATCTTTTAAATCCATTCTTCTGTGAGCTTTATGAGCTAATAAATACATTTTCTTCTAATTTACTCAGCCCTCCTTTCTCTGACTCCAATTGTCATTAATGAACATACATGTCCTTTTCAATTAGTAGGGAATTGACATTTTGATGTTGGGATAGTGTGCTTGTCTTAAGTGTGGGAGAATTTTGGTTCAATCTCTAGCCAGGTAACAATAAAAGACAATAAAATTGGTAGTCACTGTTTGTCCACTAAGCACACAGTATTTTGGGGACAGACTGAAGAGACTATTTAGCTCAGATTTAGAATGGGACTGAGTGGTAAGACTGGTTAGTTTGGATTCAAAATAATGTGTCCAAGTGGGCGAGGCTCTTGCTTCCATTAGTGACAGTCTTCACAAAGCAGGGTCTATTAGATTGGTCAAACATTTTCTTCCTGAAATGCACGAAATACCTTCATAAATTGTTAAAATACAATCAATTAATCAATGTGAAGTAAAATTTTAATGGTCATTTTCATCTGCTATTATAATTCCTGTATATACATCATATACTTTTGCGTTGTTACCTATTTTCAGTCGTGCTTGCTCTAATCTTTGATATCATTGGCAAAACCCCACATGTTTGTATTAAGTACCAGTTCACATACAATTCAGGCGCTGCCAATGATAAGGTGATTCATGGTGTAGAAAACCACATGGATCAGACCATGCTCTTTTGGTCTTCATATGCTATAAATTTATGTGACAGTAATCCATTCTGTATTTAGATCTGTACTTTTGAGAAACCTTAACTTTAACCTCCCACTAAAATCAACCAAATCAAACCAAATCAAGAACGACAGCTCTTGCAAAGTGCTAATGCCATGTACAATATATACAAATTTTATCTCAAAAGCGCAACCCCCAAATGAATAACTAAAACTGGTTATGTGATCTGTAATGGTTTCTGAACAAGAAATAAAACTGAATTTGGTGGGTTTTGACTTGCATGAATCACCTCCTGTCTGATTTTTATAAAGACTGATATTTAAAACCTTTAAATTGCATGCAAAATCTTCCAGGGAGCCTTCTTTTTATTCTTATTCTGTAAAAACGACTTTTCAAATCTCTGTGGGTCCTTTCCTGGACATGAAGAAAAAAATTAAAAAGGAATGTAAAATTTAATTGGCTTGACATAGTGGTATATTGTAATTGCAAGCAAGTTACATTTTCACAATGAAAAAAAAAAATAAAAGTAGATGTACTATTTAGTGTAGAAAACCTCTCAGTAATAAATGACTTTTTTTCAATTTGTGAAATATTTTTTAGGACCAAGACCATGATACCAGAGTATCATTCCAGGACTTCAAAGCATCAATTCATGAAGATAACTTGCTGCTAGAATGTTTTGGACGTTGTCTACCCAGTCTTTCTGTAAGTTTTTGTAAATGTAGTACATGTGTATATTCAACATGATGGTGTACTTGGGCTTTCATTTCCATGGTGGACGGAACTACAATGAAGCCTGTCTTAAGTGACCTTCCAAGGGAGAGAAGACTCCTGGTCATGCAGACAAGTGATAATTATATTGTGCTTAATTTTACTTAGAATGCACTGAACTGGGATATTTAAATGATAGTTTCTCAAGACGAGTATTTCCGATTATAACGTGTACTGTATATAGACACTGTACAGAAAAAAAAACATACATGTTGGTACTCCTCTCTGTTAGTGGTAACCCACGGTTATTTTATCCAAATAGGCTGTTCCCAATTTTTTTGGTTTTTTTTTTTGGAAATTTTGAATGCTAGGCTATGTCCAACTACTTCCTAAAAGAATCTGTAAAGAAATCTTAAGTAATAATAATGTTATTGTCTACTACTCTAAGAGTGGTGTACCACTATGTCAGTGATCAGTCACGGCGCGTCTCTCACTGTACTACAAATGACAGTGACTTTTGAATAATTCACACTGTGATTTGATTCGTGGACTTTCTCCCACCAAAACATCACAACACCATTATCAATCTGTTGATCACAACATATCAAATTTACATTAAAAATTGCAATGAATTTAGGAGAATCTTTATAATAAATAGGATAAACAAAAGATTATTGTGAATAACCAAAATATAGTAACTGGTGCCAAGAACACATAGAGATTGAACTTGTGCATGGAATAAGTTAGTTAAATTGGTGTTCTTCGGCACTGGTTATTTTAATTTGGTTATTTTCTCCCTTCCAATTACCATACATGTACATACATGTATTAATACATGTGGTTGCTAAGATAGGTTTGATTATTACACACTAATCATAGAAAAACTCTATCCATCAAGAAAGTTTTGGAAGGAAATTCTTAAAACGATTTATTTGCAAAATGGTTGGGTTGACAGCAATAACTGAATATTATGTTAATGAGGGACCAATCAGCAATGAAAAATATTGATTAATCAGTCATGTTTTGTTTGTTGGTCCAATCATGGATGTTCAATACTAGGAATTAAATATTACATGTACTGTGTTGTTTAAACTTCATGAGTATTTTTATATTTATTATTATTTTTTTTTGCATTTCGAGGGCTTCGAATTATTAATACTTTGCTAAAAGTTGCTGAATCTTTTGTAATTGACAGACAATATGATTTGTTTCCACTTTTTAGTGAAATTCTGCTATTTAAAATATGGATTTTACCGTTACGATTACTTATATGAATATTCACATTCATCCTTCATTGGAATTATTACAGATTTAGTATGAGAGGGGGACAAAAATTAAAAGTACATGAAAATTGTACCAGTAGTACAAAATTCAAGCACTAACAAATTAAGTTTGTTTTTTTCTTTATTTTCTACCTCAATGACTTAGGTTCTTCAGCACTTTTAAACCATCTTTCTCAAGAGAGGATTGATTTGGTCCTCTCGGTAACCGAAGTCTCCTCCGTCATAAAAGTGGTTATACTTCCTTCACCATCCACCATTTGGTGGGCCACAGGAAGTTGGAGGCCCTCTTGAAGTTAGGTCCAACTTTTCCAGGAAGTATCTCAATAAAATTACCGAAGTGAAATGAATACGGATATAATGTTTCACATTAGTTTACTGTATACTTACTTCCAATTTTGCCAATTTCTGCTTTGTTTATAGACCTTGTAAAATCATTTCTGAATTATTGATCAGTGCCAATGCATAATTTAAATTGTTGATTTCTGACATCCTTGTGTTTTAAAAACTGAACATTAATGAAACATTTCTGGCTTTGGCCATATGAAGTGTAATAAATGTTTTCCAAAAATTGTTTTTCCTATGATATTGAGTCACTGGTGGTGTTCATGGTGTTTAAATGTTTATTTCTTTTCTTTATTTTCAGAGCAAGGAAGCTTTCTTGGAACAGATTGCCGATGACTCCCATTTACAAAAGTAGAGTTTTTGTCCAGAATTTTGCAGCAAGAAGTATGGAGAAGGCTTATTCTCCTTTGTCATGTTAATTGACATTCATTCAATAACTTCTTTTTTTTGCATTTTGGTATAAATTTGAAGTTAAAGAAACATAACTAAACTTGATTTTTTTTTGTCTAGACTAATGTTTGGTGTAGAATTTAATCTGACAAGAGGAGATATTAGAACAGGGTAGAAATAAATACTCTCTCACTTGCCGATAGCAAACTTATTTTATGTCAAAGTCATACAGAGGTTGCCTGCTGGGTCCCCTAATTCTGGATGGTTTTTTTTTCTGTTCAACATATAAAGGACAAGTGAATTTCACTCTGAGCCAGTTCAATTTCAGCAAAACTTACTTGCTTGGCCAGTAAGACAAGTTTTTGTTTATTTCTACCCAAGGAAGGACATTTTGATTTAGGCAGGTTTTTCTTAGTATTTTTTTTTTCAGGAATATTACTCAGATTTTATAAGGTTTATAGTATTTATATATTTGTATTTTTAGATAAAACTTCATTTGATGATAAAAAATGTTTTTTTCCCCTTAAAGTTACCAAAAAGCATATTTTCTGTGTTTTTATTTAACAGGACATCTGCTTGTGTATTTTCATGATTTTAGAGTAGAGAAACATTTTGTTAAGTATTTATAATTTTGTTGAAATAAATATCTAAAAATTGTCATTTGAAAATATTAGGCAGGCTTGCACTCTGGAATTTTATGATTGTATTTTGTTTGTATTTTTTTGGGAAGCCTGATAGGGTCACAGTTAATGTTTGGGAAAAGACATAAGTAAATCTTGGAAAAATAATATGCAAAACAAGTTGGCAGGGAGGTTTTCACATAAATATGTGAGCATTTTGTTTCCCAAAGATATAACTGGCAGGGTATGTTGTAATTCATTATTTTGTCATTTTGTATTTATTTTTACTAAGTTTATGTATTTTGCTGTGATATAAATTTGTTTCGTTTATTAGTTGTTATTTTTGTAATCAGGATATTTGCATTTACATTTTTGTTTGTTTGAAATGAGTGCATTTATTTTTTTTTATTTATTGAGTGCTATATCTTTTACAAGAAACAGACAGTAGAAGGTTTTTGCTAAATATATCATAACTCCTGTACCTGGTGGATCCACAACAAAATATGATCACAATATCAAGGGCTGATAAAAATCAACTGATTAATTCCAGTGGTTTGGATGGTAAAGTATTTAAATAGCATTAAAAAGGATAATCTCTTATATTATAAATTCAGATATTACTGCATGCATTAATTGTTCCAATTCTGCTGTCATTTTTGACAAGATTGTGATTCTTGTATTTGCTATTGACAGTTTTTTTTTGTTTCAAGAAAATGAGTTTTGATTTATTTGTTAGAATGAAAAAGTATTGAAGTTTTATTTCAGCCCTAAATAGACCTAAGGTAAGGGACATAACTCTTGAAATCAGTGATATGCTTGTATCATATTCAGTTTCACCAAAGCCTATTGAAATCAGAATGAAACAGAATGAAATTCATGTTACTTTGATGCTTACATGTCATGATGTAAAATGCATGCTTAATACAAACGTTCCAACGATTTGTAAGAGTTGTGTCTACCTCCTTTATTTTCTATAAAATATAGATAATGAGCTACAATCAAATATACCAGTCAAATTTCTTAATCAAAAATGACATTCATTTGTGTCTATTATATAAACATTATTGTATATTATTTTATAAGGTTGATTTTATTGAAATGCATGTGGGAGGATAGAAAAAGACTTTCAATTGCCCAGAAGCCTCTTGAAGTTAGCATACATTTCATAGGTACATGCAAGGCTTAATCTTGACATCAATGACAAGCAGAAGTTCAAAATTTGTTTGAAAAATAAAACTATTGACATTTTTGTCTATGTAATCTATTACTAAAACGTCTCACTGTCAAAGACAACGGGAGAAGTGAGCACAAAGAAAAGTAGCTTTTGTTCATTTCTACATTTAGAGTAGACCCTGACATTCTAACCCAGTAACTTATCTATTCACAGTGGTGGATCCAGAAATTCTGAAAAGAAGAGGCTCAGTGACTGGCCTAAGGGGGACTCACTCTAGAAAAATCCTATATTTTCAAAAAAGTGATCAAACTAGCATGAGAGGATGATCCCCAGGCCTCATTTGGATCTGCCTATGTTTTAGATCCTCCCACAGCAATTTAATGAAATAGCCATCATATCTTGCCATGTTTTGAGATAGTATATGTATTCTATAAGGCCATAATACTTTTACAAATTGTTTTGTTTTTGCCATAGGATGTATTTATTAACATTTTTACATAGTGTTATTATTTAACAAATGGTTTTGTTTTACTGAGTTTTAATAAAATCTATTTCGTCCATGCATATGTTCATTTTATTTTCAAGTCTAGAAAAAGTAGGTGGGTACTACAACTTGAAACAAATATTGTGGATAAATCAAGACATGTTTTGTCTATTATAGAGAATGTCCTTATCTAGTAAAAATATCTTGAATTAGAAAAATTCAATTCTTCACCAGAGTTTTCTTAGTTCTAGCCTAGTTCACTATTAAACATTAAGTTTTTTTTTTGTATCTTACTTATATGAATATTCACATTTATCCTTCATTGGAATTATTACAGATTTAGTATGACAATTTGTACTGTGTATGCACTCTTATTTATTTAGCTATCCTGACATGAAATAACAGAATATTATGTCTAATCTGAGCCAAACTCTCTTGAGGACATTAGTTTATGAAATCAATCATCGGCCATTTCTGGCAAATACAACATAAATGTATAAGATGCTTCATTCGAAACAATGCAAATGTTTGCTTTTTATATCCTTCCATATGAAGTGGCAAGGTATTATATGATGCCCTCGGAGAAGTTACATGTCCATCCAACCCCCACAGTTTCCAGGTAATAACTTTAGAACGGATCAATGATATTTTATCAATTTAGATCGAAGATCAGAATTGATATAGCAGTCACCAGAGCCTTTAAATTTGTAAAGCCTGTTAGCATCTGCAATTATCTTACACTACCGCAGGAAAATAGTCCCATTGACATAACCCATAATGGTTCAAATGCAGGTTCATGTAGTTCGGTCCACTTTATAGGTATACGTGTATCTGTTTCAAGCTTTATTCTTAGACAATTTGATGTTTAGCTAGAAATAAAAACCATACGAGATTATCAGTAGACACCAGTCACAGATATGAAATATAAAGAGGAATGCTTACCGTAGTACCAATTGGAAGAGCTGTCTCTTGATATTTTATGCAGGCCCTGGCGGATCTAAATATTTACAAAGCTTATATAAAGCAATTATTTGTCACTACTTGCTGACCTATTCTTTCACTTTTATGAGACTGACTTTACAGCTGATCTGATTCGAAAGAAAGAATATCTTTAGCTAGATCCTTTAATCTCAGTTTCCGCCAAATAGATGACGTATTATTTTTTCAACAATCCTAATTTTTGGGATTTGATACATCGCATATATCCCAAAGAACTTGAGATAAAGGATACTACAGACACTGTGAAGTCGGTCTCATATCTTGACCTACACTTAGAATTCGATGGTAAAGGAAAACCAATGACCAAACTTTCCGACAAACGTAATGATTTTTCATTCAGAATTGTCAACTTTCCTTTCATCTGTGGCAACATCCCTTCAGCACCTGCGTATGGAGTGTTCATATCACAGCTCATACGTTATGCAAGAGCTTGCCGAAACTACGCAGACTTTTGGTATCGCGCTAGAATTCTAACAAATATGCTTCTTGAGCAGGGTTATGTTGCTACAAGATTGAAGTCATCACAACAGAAGTTTTATGGTTGTCATCATGAACTCGTGGATCGTTACGGTGTATCCATCTGCGTCATGAAAACTGATTTGTTCAACATGTCATAGTTTTCCTTTCCTCTTTCGTCTACCCCGGACTTGACTTTTTATGAGCAACTTGGCGGGTGTTTCTAGAAAAGCAGAGAACGCTTACCGTACCGGTGCACCTGGTCCATGCTCCCAGTTTTTAGTGGAGTCCGAGTTTCTCATTTGCTTTTGTTGCTTTGTGTGTATGATTTTAGTTACTTCGTGTTCTTTGTTGTGTATGTCTGTTTTCCATGTCTGGTCTTTGTCCCTGGATTGCATTCTTTTGATTACTGCTATAACTTTGGTTCCCTTGATTACTCTTTGCTGTTCAATTATGTTTTGCCTAATTTTTAATAAAAGGGTGCCATAACCCCCGGAACCATCCTAATGTATCACCCACTGCATCGTGTATTTTTTATTACGGTTACCGCCTCGTGACGTCGGAAGCCCGGATATGGTAATTAAAAATAAAACTGCTTACACGATGGCATAGGAATTTCGATAATGTATTCCTCAGGAATGATATCAATCTGTCGCCTTGTAAAGTTTTTGGTTATTTGGCCATGTGTTATGATAATAGAGCTGAAGGTGCTCCGATGCTTAAATCTACACGTCTATTGTTTCCTGCACCAGTTATAATTGTTGGAATTATATTCTAAGACTTTGGCGTTTATGTAAATGTTCATGTCTCTCGAACTAGGTGTCCAGAAAGTAAACTTTTTTTTCATGACACATAGGTGTTTATGCGATAACCTGTAGATAGACAGTTTCGACCTACAGGTCGATAAATTGAATGTTGATTTAAAAATTTAGAAACTAGGAAATTCCTGCTAGAATTTAGTTTGTAGTTCAATTATACAATAAACCATAGAGTTCTGTGTTCATTCATCTAGGTGTACCATATTAAACGATATTGAATCTGGAAAATACGCAAACTGGCGCACTACTAAGATGCATCATTAAGTTTGGTGTGTGTATTTTTTTTATGTACTTCGCAATCAGAGTTCAATATTAACAATTTGCAACAAAATACTTGTGTTGAGATACTTTTCAATTAGAAACCCGATCCTTATATTCCATATTTTTGCAATTTGACGATTATTTGAGGCGTAAAAATTTAAACTATCGATATAAATTGTTTCAGCACATGAGTACTTTGATTATAACTATGCACAGCTGCTGAGTACATGTACCATGAAATACAGGTTGAGTTCAATTCTCAGCAAAAAATTGAAAACAATTGAACTGAGTTGGGCCACTTTGAACATCTTGCCACCCCCTTTTTATGTGCCCGTCTTTTAAGATGGAACTTATTATGGTATACCTTTTGGATTTTAATTAACTTCCAATTTTTCTTTTTTGAGTTTATTCGTTCAAAAATGGGATTATTTTCTGTGTTCGGACTTTCACTGAAAAACCTGTTCAGCAATTTCAATGAAAAATACTTTGGTGAATGGTTTTTACATTTATGAAAACTCTCTTTCAATTTTACGCCTACAAAAATATTTGCGGTCGTAAAATGTTATGGCACAGTCGTCGTCGTTGGCGTCGTCTGCGGACACTTGGTTTCCATGCAATAACTTTAGTTGCGGTTTACAAATTGTTCTGTAATTTTGATATGATTTCATTGGCGGATCCAGGGGACCCGCCCCCCCTCCCCTTTCAGAATTTTTTGTTTGTATGTGTTAAATCATGAAAAACACTCACTTCGTGACCCTCGCCGATGATAATATCAAAAATTTATTTTTGCCCCCTCCCCCCCCTTTACCTAAAACTTTGGATCCGCCACTGGATTTTATTAATCACTAAAAGAAGGTTCCTATTTAATTTGGACTTTCTGACTCCTACCGTTTTAGAAAAAGGGTTCAAAAGGGTAAAAATATGTGTTTTATTAAAACCCATGTAGAATGTTTGTTTTTTTTTTCGATTTTAATCATTGAATTTCTTGTATCATAAGATTTTGTGTATTGGGCCGGTTGCAAGTTATATATAGGGGCCAAACTTGGATACCTTTTTTTAAAATTTTTGATCCGATTTCAAAATCTGCCTGCAAATTAATCAGATTTCAGATATCTCTTATGGTTTTCGAGTTAAGGGGTCAAACGGCCACACCCGAAAAAATCTACCTTTTTTATTTTTAGTCTGATTTCAGTTTTTTCCCCATAAGAATCCCTGCCTGCATTTTTTCAATCAGATTTCAGATATCTCCTAGTTTCTAGTTGTAAGGGGTCGAAGGGGTCACACTTGAAAAAATATCGACTTTTTAAATTTTTGGTCTGATTTTGAATTTTTAAATTTAAATTGTTGGGACGAAACATGGGTTACTTTTCTCATCTCTTGCACTATTTTTTTCCTCTAACCCTTTTTTATACTGTTCAAACGTGAGCTCCCATTGATACCAAAAAATCGACAAATATACCAAGACGCACATGGGACAATAATGTCTTAATCTGTGTCATTCGTAACAGAATTTCTGTGAAGAACCTGATTAATGGATGTTCAGAATATTTGTGTGCAGGATGTCACAGCTCTGTGTCGATCGTTAGCACCTCAAAATTGTGTACACTACTGTTGTCAAAGTAACTGTTGTATATAAACAAGAAAATTAACTTAATTTTCACTAAGACACAGAGAGACATATTAAACATCTTACAACAGTGGTGTGCAATATTTTGAGGTGTCAACGATCGACACGACCTAAGACTTTTCCTGTACACATATATTCTTAACATCCATATCATACCACTGGTTAATCATGTATAATACTTAACAGACATCGACTCCAACCTGAACATAAGTATTGCTTTGATACTTCATGTCCAGTTTTTTTAATTCTTTGACGTCAAATAGTGATACTCACAAGGCGAACATTCAATGACCCTCTAGCACTTAAGGTTTTTCAGCTTCTTTGTTTTCTCTTGTAAAAGAAGTCGTTATCATTTTAATGGTTACTTTAAAGGTTTATTAGATAATATGACAGTTTTCCGTTTTTATTTTCATATTCATTTTTCAACCTTTTCTGTCATTTTCCTCTAAACTTTGTCATTCTGTCCAAGTATCTTTTTCTTGACCTCCTCCGTCTCCCGTCCGGGGTCTCGTCCAAGCTGTCTCCATTTCTCCTTCCGATGTCGCATAATTCTTGTTCTGGCCTCGGCTTCTGGCCATAGTTCCCTCATGAATTTACAATGGCTACTTTTCGTCAAGGCTTTCCATTCTCACGAGTTTGTCCAGGAATTAATATTACTAACGTAAGTATGTGTTTGGTGTCTGTCCGCTAAACCAAAGACCAATCACGGGGCTTATCCTCACTGTGGACCAATCGACACGTGGGACCAATTGCAATCAAGCTGAGATTCAATATCACTTTATCAGAATCAAGCTTTGATTCAATATCACTTTATCAGAATCAAGCTTTTTTTTATTTAACATTGTATTATGATGCATATTTTTTTCACGCATTTTTCTTAAGGAAGAATTGAGATGATAAGTTTGGGCTTTTATTTTATAAATCTCTAGATCTGGATCCGTCAATATTCTTTTTCTAACGTTACTTTGGGTCGACCGATCCAAGGACCGAAATGTACACTCCTTTAATCTGATGTCGTTTCACTTCCCATGTTACTACAGATCAAGATGTTGCAACATAACAGAATATTCTTGGAGAGGAATTAGCTCATATTTATCATTAACCATACTCTTTCAAAAAGGTATTATTTAAACATTGTGCACCAAGAGTTTGCTGAAATGTGATCATTATGTTCCATCTACTTTAAGACAGGAATTGTGTAATATCCCTGACTTTCAATTTTAATTTTAGCTAAACTGCTAAACCAGGACACATTTTTCATTAGTCCTTCTAAGTATTCAGTGTCCGGAGCTGTTTTCTGATTTGGCCACCCACTGACACTGCATCCCTAAGGGAACTCTATACAGTTACATTTAGGCGCACTCACTGTTTTGCACACCTGAGGTTGACTCGGTCAAATTTTGTAAAACTTAAAAAGTTGAAAATTGGTGGATATATTGTTGAAATGTAGTTGAGCATAGTTATACATAGACAGTTGTAATATATGTTATGGTAAACAGGTGTAATATAAATGAAGAATGGTACCCGGAATGTTTCAGTAGCCTGCTGTATCAGGTACTCTATACAGCATCAGCTGGCTGATTTTCTAAATACATGTACCTTATTTTGCATGAACTTTTGGAACTAAAATTGTGAGATAATGAACTAAAAAAGGTCTTATTATATTTACTCCTTTCCCACCTACTCAATCATGCTTTCATCCTGTGATGGTGTCTAAGTGCCTGATCTTTTATTAAACATACAATGTAGTATTTGGTTGTTACATTAATTTAGCAATGGCGCCAAAATTTTCATTTTGCAAAATTTTGGCTGGTAACCTGAACTTTAATGCCATCAAGTATATATATTCGGTCTGACTAATAAAAATAACCTATCATTTTAACACAGAAATAATAATCAGACATATGGTACAGTGGACCTAAAAATTTTACTGGCCTGACTCAATTTTTACCAGACATAGTCAGACAGATCTTAGAAATCAATGAACACCTCAGATAGAAATGCAAAATACATGTACATATTAATATGTACACTTTTCTGCACAGGATCTTTTTAGTGCCTGTACAGTTTATTTAATATACACAGATAGATTTGGAACTCTGCACTAGAGTTGCAGTTTCATAAATCACTTCTTTACATACAGGGTTGGTATGAAACTTAAGTAGAATGCATCATTTTATGTTTGTAGTAATTTACTGAGGTGAATGACAATAATCAGTAGAAAAAAATATTATTTTATAATTTTATTCAAAAGAAAAGAAGTCAATTTTATTAACTTATTTTCCATCTTGCTGCAAATTCATCAGTAATATTCTAATGGTACCTTAGTACACAATATACAATGTACCTTTTTCCACATGAAAAATTAGAAAAGTAGCTCTGATGATTAATTACTGGTATTATTGATGAAATAAAAAGAAGTTGGAGTTACCAGTGTACCTTTATTTATATTTGGAAAACCTGTTACTACAGTCCTTGAACCTATCCGCGGAAAAATTTATGTTTAAATCTATTACGTTGTGTAAATATGTGTAAAATTGACCAAGAGAACAACAAAAACCGTAAAATACAGTGACCACTGTGTGGTCACATGATGCGATCACCTGTAAAATGGATCGGTTTGGCGGATCGATGACTGACCGGAAGTTGATCGATGATCGATGACCGATCACAATTTTTGTTGCAGGGATCAATTCAGGTTCTGTATACTCCCACTATCAAATATACAGCCAAGACTAGTATATAGACATGAAAAGGTTGATGCCTGATTTGTGGGTGCCTCGCTTTAACTCACCTTTTTTCAAATAAAATTGAACATATGACTATTTACTGTTTCACTTTCGGGTCCAAACAATTGTAAAAATATGTAATTTGGATGTACAAATCATTGTTTTGATTTAGTTACAAAGTTTTTGGTGGTGATACTTGGGTTTATTTATTAGAGTCATCAATTATTAAGTGATTTCTGAGCAGTAAATAGTGATATGTTTGATTGTATTAAAAAAAAATTGATTTCCAATCTTTGAAGGATATTTCATTTTTTGACTGTAAGTTTATGAAGTTGTTTCAACATAAAGTTTTAGTTCATCAGTTTGTTGTTAAGTATAACATGTATAAGTCTTTATAAAAATCAGACAGAAGGTGATTCATCCACGTCAAAAACCCACAGAATTCATTTTGATTTCTTGTTCAGAAACAGTATTAACAGATCACATGACCAGTCTTAGTTTTTCATTTGGTTGTTGCACTTTTGAAATGAAAATTATATAGATTGTACATGAAATTGGCATTTTACAAGAGTTATCGTTTTTTATTTTGTTTGATTTGGTTGATTTTAGTGGGAGATAAATGTATGATTATCTCAAAAGTGCAGATCTGAATACAGAAATAATTATCGTTACATGAAAATACAGCATATGTAGACTGAAAGAGTATCGTTTGTTTGGTGGGTTTTACTACACCATGAATCACTTTACCATTGGCTGTCTCTTAATTTGATGTGGACTGGTACTTAAAAAAATGACTTTGCAAGTTTTACTGGTAAATTTGTTCTGACAATTGAGAATGAGGTTTGAGTTAATCATTCTTAAAATTTACTTACCAAAACAGACATAGTATATAAAGAATTGATGTTTTTTTATATGTGTCACTATTCGATAGTTTCTTCAATTCTTACCAGTGGCAATCTTATGAAATTTATGTTTACAGACAATACTATGGCAACCAGTAGCACCACAACTCTATCTCCTGGAAGCATTGATGAGATGTTAGATATCTACATACAGACTTGTGAAGATTTAATTACACAGTGTCAGAAACTAGAACTAAAAGATGGTAGGAAGTTAGAGAAAAAATGCAGAGCTGAACTGAAGTACCTTTTGTCAGTGAGTATTCAGGGTGTACATTGATATGCAGTGATAACAAATTGTACTCACCCTGTTTCTTTTTGCACATTGGAGTCAATATAGAGTAAATAAAGGCCAAAATAAGTTCACTTTATTTTCCAAAATATCATATAGGCCATATATTTTTGGCTATCTCAAGCTAAAAATTTACATGTTGGTCTTCTGTTTTATTGTTACATTTTAAAACCTTGCAACCATTTTAGCTACAAAATTGTATGCATTGAAACTATGGGGAAAAATACTCAATTTCTTGTAAAATCTTTACTTTCACATATTTGCACATGGAAGCATAGGATATTCCTGCAATACATGGATCAAAAAGCAATCCTACCACAATTTAGAGACATGATTCTAAATACTATACACCAGGGCATCGTTCACAAAGCTTACTTAAGACTTATGTGCACACAAGTCCCATTGGTTTGTAGATGATTTATGTGTACGCATGTCTTCAAATATTTTGTTAAACAATGCCCTGGATAATAAATTACTAGTAAGTACATGCACATGGCTACATGGCTTTTTCACAACATTTTATGAATGACACATTCCTGTTCCTGAATGGAGTTGGTCAGTAATATAAAGGATGTACGATGCCAAAATTGTCAATAAATGTATATTTAATATATAAATCATAAATACATGTACAAACCAAAAGGGTAATGAACTATCGTGTACATGTACTCTTATAAACCAATTAAACATGCAACATCCATTTTGTGAGCGTTGTTTACTTCTGAGTCATTTGAAATCATTTTTACTTGCTCTTTAAGTAGCTGTCTTTGTAAGAATCATGCAAAATCTGAAAAATGTGTTACACCCGAAAAAAGGCTACACATATTTTTATTTTTGTAATTAAGTTGTTTTATGGGTCTATATTATGAAATGTGTAATTATTCATTTAGATCTGCCTGCTCTTAGGAGATAATCAACATTGAAAATCCAATAGATTCTATTGTATTTGAGTGTCATTTACAGAGTTATCTCCCTTACTTTTGAATTCTACAGTGCATTCTATACAATTTTTATCTCCTAAGAGCACGGGTTATATGTGAAACCAAATGTTAATTTCTGTATACTAAAGCATTTTAAACAAAATATCCAAAATAAAAATATGTAGGCTTTCCAACCATTATCACATTTTGCATGATTCTTAGCTGGAGTACTACTTAATACATATTATAGGTTGATATTGGTTTTTATTGTAAACAATAATGAGTGAAATAATGATTTTATTTTCATATTTTTGACTATTTGCTGTACTAAGGTAATGTTTTCATACTCTGGAGAAGTAAGCTACATCACACTAACATTGGCTATTAAAATTTAACACTGATTATATTGTATCATTTTACTGATGTATGGAACTTTTGACAAATATTTCTGTTTTACTTTGGAAATAGGAGTTATCTTTCTTTTCCCATACACCATGGCTATTCTGCATTATATGTCACTGCTAGTAATAATGGAAAATGTTAATGAGGCGACAAAGCAATGGTACAAAATGTATACGAATACAAGATTTTATCTGTTGCTATGGTCACCAAAAGTTAAAAGAATACCATATATTTGAATGCTTTTTATACCCCTATTCATTAGTGTGGTGGTTCAGTTGCAAATACCTTGTCTGTCCGATCGTCAATTCATCCATTACACATTTCCTAACAGATTTCTCAGCTTCTATTTAAGGGAATGCTTTTGATATTTAATATGTTGTTTTTGCATGATGACTTGTACCATGTCTCCCTTTTTTCTTGTTCCTTCTCCTTTCTGTTTACTGATTGACTAAGTATTTTTCAGCAGGCACTTAATGAAGATTTTCAAAATAGATTCCCTAGCTTATATTACAAGGAATGCTTAGGTATTTGGTATATTACTTTTGCATCATGATTTTTACTGTGTCTCCCTTTTCAGCTTTGACTGAAATGGTTAAGTTGGGGTATACTTGGTACGAGATTATGTGTATCATCTTGTTGAATTTTCAGTAGTATTATTTTGTGAAAATGAAAGTTTTTTGGTGAAATTATCTTGAAAATGTTTGCTTAAACTTATCCATATATGATATTTTCTTAATTGGAAAAGCTAATTTATCTAAAAGTTGTCCTAGTCACATTTTCTAAATTGGAAAAGCTAATTTATCTAAAAGTTGTCCTAGTCACATTTTCTTAATTGGAAAAGCTAATTTATCTAAAAGTTGTCCTAGTCACATTTTCTAAATTGGAAAAGCTAATATATCTAAAAGTTGTCCTAGTCACATTTTCTAAATTGGAAAAGCTAATTTATCTATAAGTTGTCCTAGTCACATTGGTCAAAAAGGACATAATGTGAAAGAACTATTGTTTGTGATGTACCAATTTTCGTGGTTATCGTGGGTGAGCCAGACCTCGAACTTCAGTTCCAAACGAAAAGCAGATACCCATTGATGTGTGTACTGAAAACCTCAAAACCACGAATTCAAGAATCCATGAACTTGTGTATTTTCTCGTATCCATGAAAGTTGGTATCCACAAATTTAAAAGTACTTTCACAGTATTAAATGTAAATGGACTGACCATATATTGGAGAATTAGTACCACCACCAGTTTGAACTTACTTATCTTGAACCATATAAACCTTATTCCCTTGTATTTGATGTCATATGCAATTGATGAATTATAATTTGAACTACACTGCAGAAGTGATTAGATATTCTATAAATAACATTGTAATAATACTTTTTTTACAATTACATGATATTTTCAATTAATTTCTCAGGCAGACCTGATGCTGTAGATGAAGTATTACTCAACATTAAAATAAGGCAGAGAAAGTACATATATATTTCTTTTTTCCTTTTCTATACGCATGTCAATTAAGAAAGGGTGTATTAAGGTTTACCCAAGTCTGTCCATCAGTGGTTCACACTTTGCACAATATCTAAAAAAAGCTGCCACCGATTTTGTTAAACTTCAGTTAATTGTTTCTTTGAATTGACGTAAGCTGTCTTTTAATTTTTATCAATTTCAGCTTTTTGGTATTTGAGTTTTGGGTCTTTTTTTTTCAAACAAAAACCAGGTGATTTTCTGTTTTGGACTATAATACCAAAGTCCCTACATCAATTTCAATAAAATTTTGGTGAATTATAATTTTTTTTTATTGATGTGAGCTCCCTTTAGTTTTTTTTATAAATTGGTCTCTCTTTTTAGAGTAATGAGACTTAAATCATAAAAGGAAGATTTAAAAAGTGAAATGTCTGTTAGAAGTCAAAACACAAATATTATTGGAACTGGGATAAGTATGCAGTCCATAGAACATTTGTTAATGGGTAAATGGCTCAAGACTTTAAATGGAGTGGGAAAAACTGAATCAACTGTTGTATGGATAATAAACACTGCATTTAAAAGGATTCAGTTTTAAGGTGCCAGTTGACAAATTTTAAGTGGCCAATCACAAATTTGCTAGTAGTCTCAGACTGTGGTCTTATTCCTTTACCTTGCAATCATTCATTGCCTTCATGCCTTTACATGACAGGTGCCCCTTTAATAAAATAATGATCCCCAGATTAATATATTTGCATTGGTTTAATCATAAGCCATTGAAGTTATGCCTGGCTCAGTGGCGGATCTAGAAGGGGTTCAGGGGGTTGACACCCATTGTCATTTTCATGTGTAAAATTGACAAAAAATGGCAAATAATGTCCTAGCACCTCCTTTTTTCTGAGGAACCTTGACTGGCACCCCACCTTTTCAAAGTGTCTGGATCCAGTCCTGCGGCTTTTATTTCAATCCATCAGCTCAGGAAAAAACTCATTTTTTCTTACCCCCAGCTCCCACCAGACAAAGATTAAGGGCCATTGGTCTGTCCACATATCTAGTCCTTGTAGGCACAACTGTTCCTAAATCATTCAATGGATTTAAACTAAACTTTATTAAAAGTTTTAGATATCACATGTAAATGTGAAAAAGAGGAAGATAGGTGTTGTCTGATTTCTGCAAGAAATTCAACACCTGAAGGGTATTAACTAAATTCTGTTCAACTCTTTCTAAATATTTCAATTGATTTTAATGAAATTTTATACTAAAATTTGGTCACATATGCTTGAATATAGAGTGGATAATCATGGTTGGATGCACACAAGGAGGGATAATTAAGTTTAAAGGGTTTAGCATCATGTGTCCAACATAGAATCATTTTTTGTGAACACATTTCTATTATTAATTCTGCCTGATTAATATATGGAGTTGATTTTATGTTTTTTACATTCTTAAAATAAACCAGTAACTCTACATCTCCAGGGATGCCCTATTGATTTGATGTTTGATTGTAAAATCATGATGATGTTATTTTTATGGTAATATTTAATTGAATATCAGCTTGTGTTTGGCATGAGATGTTTACTTTCATTATACACAAAGTTTAAGGAAGTATGGTGTGTTTTGGTGATAGTACTATTGTATAAAAGAGATTCCAGAATGCCTGGATACTGGTTTTATATACACCATACTAAGTAAAATTGTAATTATATATATATAAACTATTATTATTATATCATTTTATAAATAGAAAGACAGTAATGGTGCACGGACGTGACATGAAACAATTGTAAGATATAAATAAGGGTTAGAACCATGGAAAAATGCGAGCGTACATGTAGTAATTTGTGTAACAGAGTTATGTGCACTATTATTATTTTACTAAAACATCACCAACATAAACCTAGCCAGAAAAAACTCAATAATTTTGATTGGTCTTTGTATGTAACATTCAGGTAGATCCGTTTGTGACGTCACAGCAACTTTTTTTTGTTCAGTGGCAGTACAAAATGCATATTAATATCCGAACACTGCCTCAACTCTGGTCCGTGCTCCCAGTTTTTAGTGGAGGCCGAGTTGCTCATTTACTTTTGTTACTTTGTATGTATGATTTTAGTTACTTTATTTTCTTTGTTGTGAATGTCTGTTTTCCATGTCTGGTCTTTGTCCCTGGATTACATTCTTTTGATTACCGCTATAACCTTGGTTCCCTTGATTACTTTATGTTACGCAAGTTATTAATTGTACGAAAGTACATTGGTTGCACCACTGCTGAAATTTGATTGATCTATACATAGCTTACTCCTACAACGTAAGATGTTGGAATTCCGTTCCTCCATACCCCAACCTCTTACTTCCGAGCGCCATATTGCATAACGCTCGTTCCGACATTCTTTGAAATCGGTAGAATTATAGTAAACTATTTACCATTTAAAACGTTTTATACAGTTTCTTTACCATTAAACTGGAGAAGGTGACTAAATCGAGAAAAACAAATGACCTACCTGATGAGAAAATCCAGCAATCCTGGAAATCCTTTGTAGAAGTAGTTAAAATGAACTTCATATTTGGTTTTTAGCTTTTTGAGTGTAATTCCGGTTGATAAAATTACAGATTTTAACTTTTGCTAAACGAACATATCAAATTAACCAACGTATTGCCTTTACAATCTTAAAGTCCGTTTTGTCAAAACTATATTGTATTCTGTAAAATTAGTGACCTAATTCAAAATTGCTGGTCATTTTGACAACTGTCTTCATTACAAATGTTTTCTAGATATATAATATATATTTATGATTTTTATCGCTCGATTTCCGTTAGGTTAAACTTCTTTTATGCAAATAAAAGACTTAAAATATTTTAAAACACATGTTTAGCTAATTCACATTTGCGGTGGCTTTCAACGTGTCAGATGCTAGAGGTTAGGATGGCACCAAGTCAGAAAATGGCTTGCCAGATAACCTTTAGCATTGCTAGAGTATACATAGCTCATCATGCTGATCACTGGACCCCCTGTCAGAAATAAGCTAAACCGTATGCTTTTGCAGATATTTGCAAAAAAAAACTACTGTGTTAAGTAACGGCAGCAATGTTTTTCACGGATCAAAGGAACAATCATGCCAAGTTTAGTTCCAATCGGTCCAATAGTTTATGAGAAGAGATATGAAAATTGTCCTTGGTCAACGTCGACAAGGACGACAATGATAAAGACTCCGACGGATGCCAAGTGATGACAATAGCTCACATCGGCCTTCGGGTCTGGTGAGCTAAATAAAGAAAGTTTTGATTAGAAGCAGGGTCATTCACGTACTTTCAGGTAGTTCCGTATGTGACGTCACATCAGATATTTTTTTATGGTCAGTAATTGTACAAAATATATCCGGTTATTGCCTGTGTTACCGTATTTCACCAGTTATTAATGGCTCAAAGGTACTATGGATGGACTATTACTAAATTGAATCTTGTCCCGTCCATGAACCTATTTGCTTTCATATGTATAATTTAGATTTCCTATCACGAATCTGTTACGAAAACGAGAAGCCAACTTAAGGTTTTAATTTTCTTTGATCCGCTTGGAGACAGGCGTGATGTTCATATTAATTAGATTTGATCTATATACTTGTTGAAAATACTTTTCCAAGGGAGAAAAAAACCTCATTGATTTTTCCATTATCTCCATCATTTGTATCACAGCGCTAGCTCCTTCCATCAAACTAATGAGTTTAGTTTACAAGGCAATGTTATAAGTAAATACGAACTAAGCTGTTTACTATTCAGTGGTTATTTCTTCCGTAACAGTAATAACTGCTATTTGAGTTAACCAAATGTGCACGTGATTTCAGTTTTAAGAATTTATATCTGGTACGCTGTAACTAGGCAGGTTTAAACATGTTTGCACGAACTAGGTACCCCAACTCGTACATCAAGGGTATATCGAACGACAAACAAAGTATTGCTTATGTGTTTAAAACCACATACCAAATATGAAATCATTCCATCCAGTGGGAGCTGAGATTTTTTTTGACGAAAATTTTGAAGGACGGATGGACAAACAGACGGGCAGGGTCATCCCAATATACCACCCACTCGTTGACAGGGGTACGATATGAAGGGCAAGATAAATTTTGAATTAGGGAAAACGCCCCTGCACTGCAGCCCTTTTCACAAAAAAATCGTGAGTAATAGTATTCGTGAATTGTGACGTCACAATACTTAACTCTATTATGACATCATAACTTACGAGTAATTTTACACTTACGATTTTTTGTGAAAAGGACCGCTGGACTTACGATTTTTTGTGAAAAGGACCGCAGGACTTTCATTCGTTTGTTTTGAAACTAAGAGAAACATCAGATCAGATCAAACACAAAAGATAAGCAAAAGTAAAAACAGATATTGAAAGGATCACCCAAAATAATTCCTTTCTAATTACTAACTGAAGTTCCATTAGTTCTGTGAACAGCAGTACAGAAATTGTTTATATTCTAAATATTTAAAAGCACCTTTTGACACCAATGCTTTGTTTATTTAGAAAAAGTTTTAGTTTTATAATTTCTGTCATAATTGTTATAATGTACAACTTATAACAAGGGGCAACATCCCTAAATCTGGTATGCGTCACACCATCGCTGAAATTGACAAATTCAATACATAAGGGATCACAGATAAGCAATTATGGAAAGAAGGATACAAATTAAATCTATTTTCAATTACTTGCATTATATGATGGTTTGACATTTTCTGATTATTATTCTGAAAAATTCATTTTAATGATTAACTAAATAAATGATGCGATGGCTGTTTAAATAAAACGCTACAATTATAACTATTACATACAATTATATTTACCACTTAAACAAAAAGATGTACTTATTGGAAGTGCATCAGGTCAAGCGGTATTCTTTTTGATGCATCTTGATAGCAAATTACGCACCTTGAAGAAACTATTTGCCAGTAGTTTACTATATTAAGTGTCAGTTTGCGTAAGAATCAGACAGTGGGTGAAACATGGTATGAACAAAAAATCACCATTTTGAAAGTTTAATTTGACTATTTACACCATCTGAATCGAGGAAAAAGACAAGAAAATCCATATCAAGTTGGTGCTTTGATTTATAATTTTATTGAAAAATGAACTTTCAAGGGCAGATAACTCTGTCGAACACGTCACTTTTCTAACATTTTATTGAAAAACAATCTGAGAAAATCCAATGAATACACAGATGCAGAGTCCAAATAATGGTCTTTTCAAATAGAAAAAGTATCCTTCAGTGAAATAATATTGTCAGATTGGTGCGGTTTTGACATGCATGATTCTGATTTTTCCCAATTTGCCTAATTCTTACAAAAAATGACACTTAAGAGTTCTGTCTTTTCAGGTTATGCTTTTATAGTTTCACATAGATGTATAATTTTGTATGTAGTATCAAAATGCTGAGCCCTAAATCTTCATAGCACTCATATTTCAAAACAAGTCGGACCCACTAATGATTGAAAATTATTTTTAAAAAGGTCTTATGGTAAATATAAATATATACCAGAACGGAACAAATTTAAAATCACTTGTGTAAAGCAGTATTTTCATGATTTCCAGTAAAATATAGACTAATTTATCAAAAGGGGTAGGTGGAACTTTTCTAAGCCCAATCCAAACCGTTTATATTATTTCCATTTTTCCTGCATGTGCATAAAAGAAAATGAAAATTATTTATCTATCAGAATGGTTAAATTTTATATTCATTGTCAACAGACCATATACAGCGTATTTTTATATACCCGTTTTGGTAAACGGGTGTCCGTCTCTCTGTCCGTCAGTCCTTTACACTTCGCACTATACCTCAGAAGTGCTGATTTTTGTGAAAATTTCGTGATTTGTTTCATTTGATGGATGCTAATTGTTTTTCGTTTTTGGACATTTTTCGTACAAAAGAGGTGATTTTAATGTTTTTGGACTGTAAATCAAAAACCCTTTCAGCAATGTTAATCTTTGTTGAAGTGTTTTTTTATTTTGATTTGAATATGATATAAAAACATAACACTGATTTCATGAGTTTAGTCTCTTATCCTAGGTGTACCTCCTTAAGCTCCCGTTAAATATTTGTAAATTTCAGAATTTACAATTTAGAGTTATGGGACTTTGTTTTAAAAAGGGGGGATCTACAGTTTTCGGACTATATCTCAGTATTGGCGACACCCATTTTCATGAAACTTTGGAAAATGATTTCAAAATGCTTTAAATTAATGTAATGAAACTTTGATGAATTGGTTTTATTTTGGTATTTTTTTTTATAGTTATGTAAGCTTCTTTTTGATTTTTATATATTTTGTATGATTTATCTAATTACAATCAAATTTGGAGCCGTATCAATCTTGAACTCTGTGTCCATATTTGCCCAGTTTGTTCAGGGTTCGAACTCAGCGGTGCTCCGCAAAGCATTTAATTAATTTTGTGAGAATAACACAAAGAACATGTGAAATATTTCTGTTCTTAGGCCGGCATAGTTTAACTACAAAAATGTCTGTGTACAGTCCCTAGACATTAATTTGCTTTCCTTGATGAGAGTTGATTGCGTTTTTATGGAGCATGATTGATAGTTATACGGCTTAGTTCTTATGGTAATTTTTCATTTAAATGTCAGCACCTAATCTGTTGGCTATGGTGTCTCTAGGGTAAAATTGAGAATGTTATTTTTAGTGAGAGCTGTATAATTGAAAAGTGCTTCTAGGTTAACACGTATTTAATTTCGTAGGATAAAAGAGCTATGTATATTGGCTTCGTAATAAATTAAAGCTTTTTATTTGCACTAATCAGTTTGGAGGGGAACACTGACTCAACTCTACTAGAATTTCAGTACAAAAAAGAATGGTAATAGAACTTACTTTAATACAGATATTTCATCGGGATTTCTTCATTTAGAAGACACCCAGCCTGAGTTCCATGATTACTCTTTGTGAATGACCTTTGATAATAATGTTTTTTCAAACAATTATCTTATGCACATGTGCTGTATTTTATAAGTGTAAGGTTCTCTGTACTTCTTGTTTATAGTGTAGATGATATTACTGCATCAGTGCAAATGGCTGGTGTTTGATACCGGTACTTGTTTAACTTAAGTAGTATTCCTGATAAGAATCATGCAAAATGTGATTCATGGTTGGAAAGCCTACATATTTTTTTGTGTGGATATTTTGTTTAAAATGTTATGTTAAACATAAGTTAACGTGGCTTTTCATATAATTCCTGCTCTTAGGAGATAAAAAAAATATATAGAATGTACTGTAAAATTAAAAACATAAGGGAGATAACTCTGTTTGTTTGTTGTTTGTTGGGGTTTAACGTCCGAGCAGCAATATTTCAGATATATTCAGACGATGAACATGAAATGGATAATAAAATGAACATGAAATGATGATGAAATGAAAAATGGGATGGGACACAAGGATAATAGGGTCGACAAATTTTGATTGCCACTAGAAAAAAGGGGGGTGGGTAAGGTCGGGCAATTTAGCCTCCTATGGTTCCTACTCCTATCGAATACCACAGCAGGGTTCTTTAACCTGCGAGGAACGCGACATCTTTCCCTACACGGTGCACCACTATGGTTTGCGGTCAGGTTTTCCGTATTATAGCCTGACAACCCCAGCATGTAACATGCCAGGGGTACCCCATTCCACCACCTGGGGCACACATCCAAGTTGCTCTGTGGGCAGAGCGCCTAGCCCCCTGCTAGGTTACTGAGCACTATTTAGTCACCTTTTACGGCAAGCTTAGCGCTGCTGCAGGCCTATTTTTTTAACACCCGGACCTGCACGGGGCGAGATAACTCTGTAAAAGACACTAAAATACAATAGAAATTGTTGGAGTTTCAATGTAGATTATCTCCTAAAAGCAGAAAAATTGCAATGAATAATTACACATTTCATCATATAGACCTAAAAAGCAACTTAATAACAAAAATTAAAATGTGTAGCTTTTTTTCGGGTGTATAACATTTTGTAATGATTCTTAAGACTACAACTTAATGCAAATGATTCTTGTGTAAAGGAGAGGCTGTCCATTTGTTTAAGTTATTTTCAATTCATCAAATTAAACAGGAAATAAATAATCCTGAAAGTTGCAAAAACTGCATGTATCTTAGACCTTAAAAATGTCGTCGTGAAGCTGACGAAAATAATATTTTTTGAAGTGATCAACGTTTATTAATTGAATTGTTACTTTCACTCAAATTGTTAGCACTATTTTAATTATCTGTCCTTGAATGTCAGCCATTATGTTTATGCTCAGCTGGGGACAGAGACTATAGGTAAAAGACAAAATATTTGTCAGAGATAGAAATATATAACCGTTCCTAATATGTCATGATATTAGAAAACGAGTAATAATTGAAGGATGTAGTTGAACCATGCCTTATTGTGCGTCAATACAAATTGGTATTTGATAGCTTTCGGAAAATGATCATACATTATTAAACGGTTCTGGAAATTTAAATTTTATAAAGTAATTATATTGCAGGTTTGTTATATATGGAACTATGATATAATCAGCGAAAGCTTTTTGGCATTGCTTGCACGCATTTTTTTGGTCATATCTACCATAGAAAAAAATGATTCAAATGAAAATTAGTTTACACCTGAAAATATAATTTTGAATAGTTGTGTAGTTTTATGCACATGACATACGTTGTGTATTTCACAATAAAATGACGCGGTTGGAGTCCTTATTTCATAACACATGCACGAAGAGTCGTTGTGGATTTCTTGTATCACAACCTCAGTTCATGATACTTGAAAAATAATCGTTCCTTATCGTGATCCATACAAATGAATTATCCTATGTCTTGTTAGGAGTTACTCAATATAAAAACTGTTTCTCAGTGTCAACGATTCCCTGCGAGGCGTTTAATGACAGATAACGATTTCACCATTGTTGATGTCGGTAATTAATTTATAGGAGTTGCACATTTTTAATGCTTTTTTTTATTTCATGCATACCTTACCGCTTTCTTTAGCATTATGAAATAGAAAAAAAATTATGCTTTCAGTGCAGGGGTGTACTTTTACTAGCCTTTATATGTATTATGTTTCTATTTTGAAGCTCGAATATGATCTGTTTACAGTGAGTGCATTCATAAGACGAGGACTGAGTTTGTCGGTGGACTTTCTATTAAATTTATATCAAAATTATGTTCAACATGATTTCTTCTTCATCGTCTTTCTTTTTCATATATACGATAGACATTAAGAATGATAAATTTCAAGCAGCAGTTTATTATGAAAGAAAATATAGTGGAAAACCATAAATCTGTGCAATCCTTTACTGGTATCTCTTCCATAACTATGATTGTCATCTACTGTCTGTGTACTGGATTTCTTATCTCCACAAGAATCCATAGAAATAAAGCTACATAGCTGGAACTGCCGAATGTTCCACCAAACATCATTCAAAACTTTTAACTTCTGTATTCACAGCTGTCAAGGGGAGTCTCCAGTCCTACCACGACGCGTGTTACTCCCGTAGTAGTATTAATTCAATATGGCCCCTGAAAATTCGAAAGATCTCTGGAAACCCTCAATTCAAGATTATTATCAGAATACAATAGCATTAAAACTCTTTATACTTCTATACGCCATACTCTGTTCAAATCCGACGGAAAAACATTATACATCGTTGTTACTCAAAAAAAGGCGGTACATCTAGATATAGATATGTAGTTCTTGGTAGTGTTTCCCAAACTTTGTAAAAAAAAAATAAATAAATACAAAATAAATAAAATACAAAAAACAATTCATCTTCCAAATATACTGAAGAAGATTTTTCAAAATGCTGGAATTTTCGATCGACAACATATTTGTTCAGTGAGGTGGACACGTTTTTCAACCAATGGTCGGTATTCCAATGGGACAAATGTGCTCCTCTACTTACTTATTCCGTTACTCTTATGAGGCTGACTTTATAGCTGATCCGATCCAAGAGAAGGAACATCTTCCGATTTGTCAATTTCCCTTTCATTTGTGGCAACATACCTTCAGCCCCTTCGTATGAAATTTTAATATCACAACTCGTACGTTATGCCAGAGCTTGCCGTAACTACGCACTTCTTTCAATTAAGCCTCAGGAATAGGTTTATGTTGCTACAAGAATGAAGTCATCACTTCAGAAGTTTCATGGTCGACATTATGAACTCTTGGATCGTTACGATGTATCCATCTGCACTATGAAAACTGATTTGTTCATCGTGACATAGTTTTCCATTCCTCTTTCGACTAACCTGGACTTAGCTTTTTATGATCACTAGAAAAGCAGAGGACGCTTACCCTACTGGTGAACCTGGTCCATGCTCCCAGTTTTTCGTGGAGTCCGAGTTGCTATTTTACTTTTGTTACTTTGTGTGTGTGTGTGTGTGTGTGTGTGTGTGTGTATATATATATATATATATATTATTTTCTTTGTTGTGTGGGTCTGTTTTCCATGTCTTTATCCCAGGATTACATTCTTTTGATTTCCGCTAGAATCATGGTTCCGTTGATTATTGATTAAGGTGTAGCATTGACCAATTTTTACCAAATGCACTCGTAAAACAATGCCTGCAATGTGTTATCTGTCACTTAAATATTTATATTTGCAATTCAGTGTATTATCTGTCACTTAAATATTCATATTTTTAATTTCTGACTTTATTTAAGAATTGCTGTTTCTATTTACGTTCCAGTTAAAGAAACGCAAGAAGATGACAAATCAACCGAATAATAGTGTGAGGGAGCATGATTTGAAAAGTAGCAATCTCAGCCATTTTGCTGCAATACTTCACGCCATTAACAACCTGCCGAACGTCCAGAAAATCTTATGTCCTTTCAGCTACAAAGAAAGAGTTGACAATCTGGTAGTGGATGTAGTGGCACAAGATTGCCAAGTATGGGTTAAAGTCATTGCTAGAAAAGCACAGGCTTTACACCTCATTTGGGCTGGTAATACTTAAAATAATACACCTTAAATGTTCCGCTAACGATCCCGTGTTTGTTTATCGGATCCTTCGAAGTTGCTGTCCCCAGTATTCATTATACTCCTGTCATACAAGATCCCAAATTTAATGCCTGTTACATGTAGTAGTTGTATCAATATAAAAAAATCGTAATAAAAGAAAGCATTTAGTTAGAAAAACTAAATGAGAGTTTTATTACTTAACTAGTAAATTCAATATATATATTATGAAACCTGTGTTAAGACAGTATATCAAGCGGCAGTATTGAGTATTTGTATAGAGACCATATGTATCAATGTAAAAGCTTTAAGAGACCAGGACAAAATACCAAATATTTAAAGCCGAGACAAAGTCAGTTAACAACACATAAAACTGAAAGAAAATAAAGGAAAGATAATTTACAACACTTCCTCAATCAAAGTACTGCAATCATGGACAATGAACATTAGAATGGAATAATACCCGTATATTTTATAATATTCTAGAGACACCGTCGAGTTGCTCATAATCAAATGTATAACTTTCAATGTCATTAGATTTGAATAATTAAAAAATATTTAGACTTATCTTATATCAAGTCGGATTTTGGTCGACAGATATAACAGATTTTGGCTATCTTACAGGCAAAGGACAGTATGGAGATAGAGATATAATACGTCAGGCAGAAGATTACAAGAAATGTGCTGAACAACACCCAGTTAACTTCGTCATCCCGAAAGTTCATTATGCTTTCTATAACGAAGTAACTTTTGACATGGCTGAGGCGCTGGAGCAACTTGGAATCACAGTCTGGGGGACAAGAATCCCCGTTCCTAAGGAGTTGCAGCGTTTAATTGACGAGTCTGCAAATATGTCAGATGAATCAGAATGCGAAAATAACAACATGAACAATGACGCTATTTTAACCGGTGATTACAACGATAGTGAATCTGACGCTGATTGTTGTGATATTCCTAGTGCTAGTGAACTGATGTCAAAATCAAATACAGAAAGATTGAAACATTTGAATTTGGATGAAAGTAAATGCATTATTGATCAGAATGGTGATACTGCTAAATTGAATTTAGGAGTAGGAAATACAGTGTTGCAAAGCGATTGTAGATCCCTTGATCTTCTTTTTCAAAATCCGTCTAAAGATGATAAACAGTCTGATTTATCTCAGAAAAATGAATCTGCTTTAATTTTACAAAATTCAGATAGTAAGCAATCAGTGCTCCAGGTCTTGACCAGTGCTCCTGTGTATAGTCTTGATGAGTTGAAGATAAACAATCAAAGCTGTAGTCATGCTTCTATTGATAAGGAAGACAGTAGTATCGATACAACTCGAGTCAATCTTGATATTACAACCATGATCACACTGGTGTCTAATATAACACACGGAGGGTGTAAATATTCATTTAAGGAAAAGATTCTTTCCTTGCAGGCGGAAGAGGAACGACAAACACCTGTTTTACCAGAGTTGGAGAGTTATTTGGAAGGTATTTATCACGCAGTTAGAACAATAATACCGAAGCACAAAACAGAAGTGAGATTTTATAGAATACCAGATTGAAAACCCACGAAATGTACGCTTTCCAGAGTTTAGTCACTTGCAATGAAACGGGTGCCATTGGCGGAGCAGAACGTGGTTACTTAGTTGGAGCAAGTTATGTCACTCTCAGTTTATTTTAGTTCATATTGAATGTGCTTGCGATCGAGTTCAATTATCAATTTTTTTTCACCATCAGTATTTTTGTTGTAATTGTATTTTGTGATGTCGTTTACATTGTGTATACTTATCTCTGAATTTCCAATTTCTTATACTACTGTTACATTTTAGCCATTTTAGTTTCCCTGGCCTGTAGTTTTGATGATTTGGTATTTTGTGGGTGCTATTTTACATGGATTGTTGTTAAACATTAACTGGGCTAAAAAAGTCTTTGAACGACAGAAACGTAGCAGTAAAATAATACAGTGGCTTTATAGCTTTATAACAGTTGTCACCGACGAAAAATGTAAACAAAACTGCACGAAGTAGAAATCATTCTTTCATTAAACGACCGATGTGGAGGTTTAATAACTTGTCTGTATAAAGGAAACTTACGACAGATTGAAGTAAGATTTAATGCCAAAGGTTAGTTTTATAATTTAGAATTTTACTGTAAATGAAGCTGCAATCCTCACGGGATTATGATTTGATAAGACCCAAACATTGAACTTCACGATAAATCTCATACACGCTTTGTTTCATGTCCAGTCGAGACCATAAATATTAATGATCCTATTATACAACAGCGTTTCTTCTTTATTTCTAGGTAAACAGTTTTTTGTTTGCCAAACCGCAGTAGAAGATTTTCAGACTATATTAGAAACATTAGGTGGTAAAAATGAGAAAGACCGTGCTGAAAGTTTGCTGTCTAGGTGTAATATAATACCTGATCAACCTTCTAAAAGGGCACAGCATTTACCCAATACTGGTAAAATACGTGAACGATCTAAGGTATTTGTTCTTTAGTTGAGTCGTTGGAATTGACATGATAATAAGACATGGTCATTAAAATTTTTAGCAAAGGGAGAGCCTGTAACTGAAAGAGAAATAATGTAAACAGGTATAATGACACAATCAGGGCTTGAGATTTACTGCAGTTCTGTACATGTAACCTTATACTAGTAAAGTACTTGAACTAGTAAAAATATCCCCGCAGTCCTTTGGGCTAGCAACATATCTGCTTTACCAAAACAAATATGCAACTTATAATTTCTGATACCAAACCAGCGACAAATACTCTCAAAATCAATTTGATTTAAAACTGTCATGGGAGCATACACCCAGACCCTGTTTTTTTGACATTAACAATACATAAAAGAGCAGTCTGCTACATTATGTATGTTTTATGCTCCACTTGATGTTTAATTTTGATTTAAGCTCCTGCAAATCTCGATTTCACAAAAAGTCGTACGTGTAAAGTTGATCGTAAGTAATGACGTCATAAACTAAAATAGCATTGTGACGTCATGATTTACGATCAATTTCACACTTACGACTTTTTGTGAAACCGACGCTTGACCATTTTAGGTACGCGATGAACTAAACAGTTTCTTTGTTTAAAACCTCGGTTTTGTTTTGCTATAGATAATATTTGGAACAGGAGATCACTTGAAGTGTGTAACAGTATCAGCAAATTCTGGTTTTGTCAGGGCTGCGGAACATCAGGTAATTGTATTAACGGATATATTATATCTACTAGAACGGGTAATCAGGTAATTGCGTCTACTGAAGGCATGTAAGAGAAAAGGTAATCAGGTATTTGTATCTACTAGAACAGGCAATCAGTTAATTCTATTAACTGAAAAATGTAAGAGAAAAGGTAATCAGGTAATTGTATTTACGGAAGGACTGAGAGAATTAGTACAGAGGGTCGGAAATATAGATGAGCAGGACACGAGTTTGGGAAAATAGGACTTCAGAATATCAGGTAATTATATGTACTGAATGATTGAAAGAGGACACATCAAAGAGTTTGGGAAATTATCAAGATTGTGGTGTGGTAATAAAGATGTCTCAATTTACTGCATAGCAAGGACTGATTAATAGTGGTTTCCAAAAATCAATACGAAAACAAAATATTATAAAAGAGTGAATTTTTCGTTCTACCAATTATACCTAGGTAAAGGGATATTTAAAAGCGTATATAATTCAAAAGTCATAAGATATTAAGAAGGAAGGTACAGTTAGTCTCATTCTACCCGGACAACAACCTGTTGGTAACAACCATTTCCCGAAGGGTCATCAGGTAGGATATAAATTTTGTTTAAGATAGTTTAAAAGGCAAAGAATCATTAATTCTAATAAGCATGACTCGGTACATTTTATATCAGTTCATTTCGCCCTCAGGTCCATGAGGTCTATTGTCATTATTTGGCACTCGTCGTCAGTTTTGTCATCTGTACATTTTTCTTGAAACATCTCTGGAAAAAATAAATTTTAATGAAAGTTGACTTGAATAACTCTTATGGTATACTGCGAAAAAATGCGTGTGGACTTTCGATCTGTTTAATACAAAGTTTATTTGCAAAACGGGAGTGGGATTGGGTAAAGCCATTTAATTTAAGGTATATCTCTCTAAAACTATGTGGGATAGAGAAAAAGGAAGGAGGCTTTCCTTCTCCAGCTTGAAGATACTATAGTCTCAATAGGGTCGACGGTGTAGAACAACTTTTTGTTATTGCTCTTGAAGTGTAAAAAAGACTCTTTTTTGTGCAGTTTTTAGCAAATTTCTTGAAAATCATAGCCAATTGAAATAACCTTTCGTTGAAGTATGTATGGGAACAAAATTATAGGACGGCTCTTTGTTAGTGCTATTGTCATTGAATTGCGAAAAATGATATTTTTAGCTCACCTGGCCAAAAGCCATGTGAGCCATTGCTATCACTTGGCGTCGTCCGTCGTCGTCGTTAACAATTATACAAAAATCTTCTCCTCTGACACCACTTGACCAATTGAAACCAAACTTGTTATGAATGTTCTTTGGGGTATCCTGCATAGAAGTGAAGTGGGGATTTTTAATTCGTTAAAAAATGTGGCCGCCGTTACTAAAAATTGAACAAAGGGGTCAGACAGTAGTTTTTCACATATATCTCCTAAACCGTTAGGTATAGCTGAATTCTTACATTAGTAAAAGTGTTCAGCATGATGAGATCTATCTCTGGTCAAATTTTGGTTTTAATCCGTTAAGCTATGTTGGAGTTGTTGCCCTTTTTCAACAATTTTTGCTATTTTTGATGTTATTTCTTTCAAAAATCTTCTCCTCTGACACTACTGGACCGATTGAAACCAAACTTGGTGTGAATGTTCCTTGGAGTATCCTAATTTTTGATTTGTCGAAAAAAAACACGGCCGCCGTTACTAAAAATAGAACGTATGGGTCAGACAGTAGTTTTTCACAGATATCTCCAAAACTTTTTTTTTAAATAGTTTTCAGTCAATATCTTGAAAACTATGATAGATTAAAAGAAACTTTCAGTTGTTGAAAAGATCTTGTGATAGTCCTACCAAAGACTTCTTGAGTCAAAATTGTTGGACAACTTCTTGTTTAATTTATTGCTTTTGAAAAGCAAAATTCAACAAGGTGAGCGATTCAGGCTCCTGGGAGCCTCTTGTTTTACTGTCTTTATCCGATGTCTTGAAAACCATAATAAATAGAAAAAAAAACCCATTAATGAAATGAATTTTATTATAAGGCGTTCAATTGTGTTCATTGGTTCAAATTTGTACGATAACTCCTTGTTAGAGTTATTGCCCTTGAAAGGCGAAACATGAACTAAGTGAGATTCAGACTCCAGGGAGCCTCTTATTTAGATAATTTGCTGACTTCGCAGTTAAATGAAATAAATTACATAATAAAGACGCAGCAATACTTCCGACTTACTGTTTTTTTTTTGCAATGTAAAATGGTTTGTAATTTAATTTTATTTGTAGAAATAGACATCAAATCTTTTACATTGTACATTTTTTCCTTTGCAAAATGACGTTAAGCTGATAAATGTAACATGAGAACTACACTTCTTGAGGGAAGGTTTGACATTTTCCTTCGATTTATAATTCTGAATAAATTTCATTTCATTTTACCAGAAGAAATTTCCTGTGATATTTGGAATTTCGTCACTAATTTTGGCATTTAAATATTAATGAAACACGAAGAAAATTGAAATCGAAATGGGCGATGTTATTATTTTTACGATTAATATTCATTCTATGACTTATATAGACTTCCTCTTTCTTTATTGATTCTTAACTTACGTAATGTTGCTATTTCTTTCTGAATCTGTCTCATGTATATGCGATAATGAAATTAGAGAAAGACTATTTGATTATGAAAGGGTACTTTGAGATAAATATTTTGATCCTTTTAAATCACTATAATAGCATTTTTCTTTTTGTTCAATCTGTTATTTTTCTCTTAACATGGTGAAATTTAATGATTTGGTTCGGAAAAATCTTCCAAGTACCCGGTGTCAATATCAAATATTCGTCCCCTAATATAATTTTATGTTCTGTCAATATTATAAAAAAAACTGCAAGCTAATACACGTTCTTATAGGAGAACATACGTATAGATTTTTAAATACTTTTAGAGAAATAATCTTGTGCTCATTTAAATAAAAGTGTCCTGCACAATTCATTTTTTTTTTCAAATCCATTTCTTATTGGTTGTATTATTCAATAAATTTGTTGATAATGCTGTGCCATGTTACTACGGACGATGTATCAAAATGTGGAGATATATAGACTTATTTAAAAAAAAAATGACTTGTTATACTTTAAACACAGCCTTAAACTCTTAATTATTTTCAATCTTATGTGCAAGTATGATATTTCATATCCCTGTTTGATTCTAGTTTTTCTAAAGACAAAAACTTGTGCACTGCGCCTGTGTTTAAATGTCACAGAATCATTTCGTCACATGACATATATATGTTTCAGGGGTATATTTTCAACTTATCATCATTGGAAAAAGAACCAGGCCCTCAATTTGAAATTTTCCTCAAATTCTTCCCCAACTCATATTTCAACGAATCAAATCCCTTGAAAATGACGAGTTTAGGACAAACTGAAGGATTTGAGAATAATCTCAATTTGAAAATTTGTCGGAAATGTTTGGGAGGCAAGTAAGAAAGTTTCCATTTGTAGTGTTAGCTTGGAATGATGATTTATTATTTTCAAAGCAAATTTGATGGTTTACATAGAAGTTATTAGGCGTGTAAATAGCCCTAACGTATATAAGTAAGACTTTACTACCAAGTACGTCCAGAGAAAAGATGTGGTATGTTTATTTTTGTTAGCTATTGACATGTTTTCTTGCAGCCTATATCTCGTTTGTCTTTCAGGGATTATCATTTGCTGTTTACCTTCATCAATCAAGGGCGTTGACGGAGAGGAAGCAAATAGAAACATGATTCTGAAAAAAAAAACTGACATTAATTATCGTTCGGAAATAATAGTGACCATAATTTCCTTTGCAAACATTTTTATGTTGTTTTTTTTTAATTTTGCTTGTGTTGATATTCTAATACTAGTTGGTTATTATTGTTTATTTGATACTGTGAATTAAATAACATTTTACTCAATGTTATATTGCCTTAAAACAACAAATTTTGGATAAGTGATGAGGGTCTGTCGTCAGTTTAGGATGAATGGTGAAGCAGTTTGTACCAAATTAAAATAAAGTTACTTGTTATTTGTATATTATATATAAGAGCATTTGCACTTGAAAAATATTGTTCTAGTATATATGTTCTTGTTGGAACCAAAACTATAAATACTTATTAACTGTCATTAATTCATATTCTTACCCTGCCGGTGCACCTGGTCCATGCTCCCAGTTTTTAGTGGAGTCCGAGATTCTCATTTGCTTTTGTTACTTTGTATGTATGGTTTTGGTTATTATATGTTCTTTGTTGTGTATGTCTGTTTTCCATGTCTGGTCTTTATTCCTGGATTACATTCTTTTGATTTCCGCTAGAATCTTGGCTCCCTTGATCACTCTTTAACTCTCTGTAAGAATCAGGCAGTGGGTGAAACATGTTACGGAAAAAAACCACTAATTTGAAAGTTTAATTCAACTATTTCCACCATCAGAATCAGTAAAAAAGACAAGATTTTCCTTATCATTTTGGTAAATTGAGTTATCGTTTCATTGATATGCACTGAAAGTGAAGATTACAAGGGTAGATAAATCTGCTTATGACCTAATTTTTTAACATTCTATTGAAACGTTTCTGAGAAAATTTAGTGATGCAAAGATAAAATAATGGTGTTATCAAATAAAGAAAACGTCATTGAATGAAGTTGTATTGTCATATTAGTGGGATTTTGACATGAATGTTTCTGATTTGCCAAATTTTGCCTGATTCTTACAACAATTTACACTGAATTAAAATTCTTTACAATATTAAAGATTTACTACTTTTGAGTGTTTAAAATGAAGGCTAATAACAAAATTACCGAACTGATATCATATGGGCTATTCCTAGTATGTTTTAGCTCAATTGTTTATATATAGCACTAAAGAATATGAAATGTGTTGTGTAAAATCTCCCAAAATATGATAAATAACAGAGATAATCGTTCAAGGGTTGCTCTAACACGAAGTTACAAAAAAATTAAGCACCTCGCTGATATAGAAGAAAATTGTTATAACCATCTGAAACAAAACAGCAATTTCACAGGCTTTAACTTTATGAAATAATGATTGCAAAATTATTAGACGTGTTAAATAGATAAAAATGTTCGATAACTTTAGTTGTGGATTATCAATTGTTTTAAATCTTTGATATGGTTTTACTTACACCGAACGGAAGATTCCTATTTAATTTGGAGATGGTGACCCCTATCATTTTAGAATATAGGTGTTTTATTAAAACCTATACTGAATGATTTTTTTCTCTTCCGATTTTGATTATTCCTTTTTTATTGTGTTCCTATTTAATTCTGGTTAGAAAATTTATCAGTAGAATCCATGCTTTTTGGACCGTTTTCATGGGGGTTCAAATGGACAAAAAAATCGCCTTTTTCATTTTTGGTCAGAATTCTCCTTTATTGGATTCTTTATGAAATTTCCTGGCTGCATATTCTAATCAAATTCCACATATTTCTTACGGTTTTTAAGTTATAGGGGTCATAAGGGTTCCAAAAAATCGACCTTTTAATTTGTTTGGTCCAAATTTTGTTAGAATTGTTTATTGGATTTTTTACACTTGAATACTAGAATTTCAAATTTTGTGCCATATAGTGTCCAAAGAAGTGTCCATAATGAATCGTAAGTCCCTATGCGTAAGTGTGTTAAAACCGATATTGTGTTCACACTTGCCTCAACTGATCAGGGTTCGACCACTGCGGTCATATCATACTGGGCTCTGCGAAGCTTTTTATTAATTTTGTTCTAGCTTAACTTTATATTCAATGTCTCATATTGCAACTATAAACTTCTTCCAATGCCGCTGTCAAACCTTGTCGGAACAATTTGATTGCTAAATATGTATTTAAATAAGACTGAATGTGAGAATGTGATTAACTCATACCTGCCATAAACATCTACGTAAGTTTCTTGTCTTAAATCATTCAAACATTACTCACGAGTTTTTGATAGCTTCTTTATTACCATAGGATCAAGCATCATTTATGGGAGATATGGTCGTTCAACTTGTGCGAACTACATTTGGTTCTCACTGGTGATAGAACTGCGTCGTGAACTGTAAGGAAAATAGACTTGATCAATCTGGAAGAGTAATCAAGAGAACCAAGGTAATAGCGGTAATCAAAAGTATGTAATCCAGGGACAAAGACCAGACATGGAAAACAGACATACACAATAAAGAACATTAAGTAACTAAAATCATACATACAAAGTAACAAAAGCAAATGAGCAACTCGGACTCCACTAAAAATTGGGAGCATGGACCAGATGCACCGGTAGGGTAAGCGTCCTCTGAAACACTTTCTAGAAACACCCGCTGAGTTGCTCATAAAAAGTCAAGTCCGGGGAATTATGCATTTGTTTTTAAATCAATTGAATTCAGAAAGTACTTAAAATATAAAAATATAAGGCTTGTTTATACACGTTTATATTATCTACCACTGAATGCGCTGATGAGAGGTTACTACATGGAACCAATATTCCATCAGAAATCAATAAAAAAAATTTCAAAGGATAAAGACTGGAAGAATACATACAACAACGAACATGAAATAAATAAAATAACCGTACAAAGGGAAATATAAATAATGAGCAACCCGGACTCTACTAAAAACTGCGAGCATAGACCAGGCGCACCGGTAGGGTAAGCGTCCTCTGCTGTTCTAGAAACACCCGCCGAGTAGCTCATAAAATATTCCATCAGAAATCAATAAAAAAAATTTCAAAGGATATGGACTGGAAGAATACATACAACAACGAACATGAAATAAATAAAATAACCGTACAAAGGGAAATATAAATAAACGAGCAACCCGGACTCTACTAAAAACTGCGAGCATAGACCAGGCGCACCGGTAGGGTAAGCGTCCTCTGCTGTTCTAGAAACACCCGCCGAGTAGCTCATAAAATGTCCCGTCCGGTGAAGACGAAGATGAAAAGGAAAATTCACAGGTAAACCAATCGGTTCTCATGGTGGGATTGATACACACTAACAATCCACGAGTGTATGACGACCATATGACTCATTCGTAATGGTGACTTTAATCTTGTAGCAACACAATCCTGTTCCAGATGCTTCATCGTAAGACGTCTATCTAGCACGGTGCAACATGTCCACTTGTTTCGGCAAACTCTGGAATAATGTATGAGTTGTGAGATGTATACTTATACGCTGGTGCTGTATGAATATTGCCAGTGATAGGAAAGTGGACAATACAGAATTAGAAGTCATTGTTTTTTTCGTATTGTTTGGTCACAAGTTTTTGTCACGATTTTCATACTTTGTTGTGTGTTACTAAAATCCAACATTTTCATTACTTTATATTCGAACTATAATTATATAGTTCTATAGTTCACTAACTTTTTGGCGTTTCCGAGTTCATATTTTGTTGTTGTGTGTTCGCGCTTTTATATTTCAAAATTGTTTAACGATATGTTCTACATCTTTTGTTCTTTTGATTCGACTTTTTGTTCTTACAAAGACAGTTTGCCCACAAGCTACATGCACCGGCAGACGTTCGTTTCCTCTCTTACGAACCGCTGCAGACAGGCCATTCGAAATTTTCGGGCGTTATTTAAATCATACGTCGTTTGACAGTCGGATAACTTTGCGTAAAATTATTCTCTTTTTCCCGACTTTGCAAGAAACATGCATTTTCTGTGATGGCTGGCTGCAGCGTCTAGGGTGAATTCTGAACGTCAGACGCTTTTTTGGAGCTTGTCAAAAAGTTCAAGAATCATGTTAATACTGTCTATTAGTTCATTTGATTTAGAGTCCTTTTCTGTAAATATTACTTATTCTCTCAAAAAGTACTTTAATTAAGTTCATTTTATGTTGATCTAAAATAAGTTGAATTCAATCTCAAGTTTGTTTGAAATGGTACCTTAAGTGAAAAATCTAAAATAACTCTTTGCTAAGGATGAACACATTTGTGACCGATTAATGACAAAACCAAATGGATTAATATTAAGCCTTCTGGTGACCGAAATATAAGGATTCTGTGTCTTTGGTTATATCATACATATTAAATCTGTTTATATCATCAATAACCATTTGAAAACACGACTTCCTTCTTTTTATGGTTATATATTGTAGGTCAGACAAATCATGTCATATTTAGTTCAAGCACTGTGATGCGGATCGATTACTTTATGTAAACTTATCATTACATTGTAAATAGATGCAGAACAAAAAATCATTTTTTTTCAACTATGTTGTCCCTCCATTACAAAGAGGGACTGTCGTTAAACGAAGGTCGCAAACGTCAGCCTTAACTTTGCACACGGGACTAAATTTATCTTCTACGTTTTGTTGATTGGGACTTGTTGTACATTTTGTCGTCATTCGAATAGATGTGTGTTAGGCGATTCAGATTTGATAATTAAGAATCATAGCCGATTTTTATAAATTAATATGAAAACATATTTTTATCTTTAAACATGAGAACAGTAGCTCTGAATTTAACAGAATAAGAGCGTATCAATATTTGTTGTATCCATTGAGATATAACAAAATTATTACAGATTACAGAGTTTATCTCAAATTAATTTATAGAAGGATGGTCATGTTTCCTACAACATGTGCCGGAGCGCAAAGGTTCCTACTCCTATCGAATACCACAGCGGTATGTAACACGCCAGGGGTACCCCATTCCACCACCCGGGACACACATCCCAGTTGCTCTGTGGACAGAGCCCTAACCCCCAACTAGGTTTCTGAGCACTATTTAGTCGCCTTTTACGACAAGCTTAGCGCTGCGACAAGCCTATTCTTTTGACACCCGGGCCTGCACGGGGCGAATTATCATCGAAAATCGTCACTGACAGGTATCTGCGAATGACATATAAAGGCAAAAAAGTTCACGAAGCAAAGTAAATATGGGTGACGTCAGTAGTGGAGGCACTTTTAGGCGTATGGATATTTTATTAAAGGTCGTCATAATGAACTCGTGAATCGTTACGGCGTATCCATCTGCACCATGAAAACTGATTTGTTCAACGTATCATAGTATTTCCTATCCTCTTTCGTCTACCCCGGACAACTTTTTATGAGCAGCTCGGCGAATGTTTTTTTGAAAAGCAGAGGACGCTTACATGCTCCATGCTCACAATTTTTAGTGGAGTTCGGGGTATTCATTTTCTTTTGTTACTTTGTGTGTATTATTTTGGTTATTTGTTACTTTGTGTGTATTATTTTGGTTATTTTATGTTCTTCATCATGTGTGTCTGTTTTCCTTTTAATGAATAAATTAGTCTATGGAATTCAATGCGGTTTTAACTATATTATATTTTATGATTTCTTTTTTGCACGTTGACGTATATTAAATTGTATAAATTTTGTACTCTCATAATCAAAATCTTTAGTATATTGCGAACAACCAATTAAGCCATTTAAGCATGTTTACAAACCATCTTCAGATGAGAATATATACAGCCTGTGATTTTATTCTAACAAAATAACAAAATGCATATGGTGTATTTTGTTTAAGAAATAAATATGGACCACTAGCAATCAGTTTCTTATAGAAATAACAAAGAGATTGATGCTTCTCTAAAAATTGAATATTTAAATACAATTAATGATTCAACATTCTTATCTTTAAACCCACCAACATCCAATGACTGTTACGCAGGTCTCTCAATTGTTAACATGTTTTATTCAGAAACCAGTTAAGGCGGTAGCTGTAATTAAATCCACGGAAAGGTTTTAAAAGGATAAGTGCTAGTACCTTAGGTGATAAAACGTTTTTATTCAATACATGTACTTCCTTGCGAAGTCTAAAAGTCATTGTGGCTACTTTTTTCATAACACTCAGTTTTAGTGATGCGTTAAAAGAAATTTATGCTAAGTACCTTTAATGTATTGTACTTAACAATACCTGATCCAGTTGAAGAATAATATTAATTCGTTTTCCAATAGCTAATTGTTACAATGTGCACATTATTTCAAATACGTTAGGTAACTGAACACAATACCAGAGAAAGGACAAACTATCAAGATGTTATTTAACAATTCAAATAGTTTAAATAATTAAAAATTTAAGGAGGTTGACCTAGGGTAACGGACATAACTCATGAAAATCAGCGATATGTTTGTATCATATTCTATTTCACCAAAGTCTTTCAAGCTTTCTCTTGAAACAGAATGAAATCAGTCCAAGTTACTTTGATGCTTACATGAGATGGATGTAAAATGGTCCGTACAAACGTTCCAATGATTTGTAAGAGTTATGTCCCTTACCCTAGGTCTACCTCCTAAATAATGTACATGTGTTAATAAGTTATAATTTGTTTATTTCATTGATTTGTGTAAACTGCATTCTATAAGCTGTATTTGCTTACAAATAAAGTCTTGTGTATTTAGGAGTAACAGTCTTAATCTTTGACTTCTAATTTCGCTTCAGGATTTTTAGAGAAATCAAGGGAACCAAGGTTATAACGGTAATCAGAAGAATGTTTTCCAGGAACAAAGACCTGACATGGAAAATAGACATACACAACAAAGAACATAAATTACCTAAAATCATACATACAAAGTAACAAAAACAAATCAGCAACTCGGACTCCACTAAAACTGGGAGCATGGACCAGGTGCACCGGTAGGGGAAGCGTCCTCTGCTTTTCTATGCTTAACAATGATGTATATTTGTGTAATTTTTAGTTCAAAAATGTTTTAATCATTCAAAGCTCTCGTGTTTTATTTTCAAAATGTTTGGGTTTCAAATCTTTTCCCCATTTATAAACAACGGAAAGATTTAAATTGACCTGGTCTAAATGTACACGTTTTCACATCTCAAATTATAATTATTTGATATTTTCACTCGGTTGTTTGTTTGGATACCCGTTTTGAAACATGTGCATGTGTTTTTATTTTTTTTTAAATAACCAGCTTCTTATTGTTTCGCTGGATTCCTTATGCATTCCAATGACGTTTTAAAAGTGAAGGGCGCTTATTACTTACAAATGTATGTTTTGTGGAAACTACGAAAGATGCTATCCGTCAGCTGCTTTTTTGTGGTTTGCTTCTTTGCTTCTTTGTCCGTTGCGAAAAAAGCATCCAGAAAAAAGGATAACAATTTGCCATAGTAAGTACATGTAGATGTGTCAACATGCAACCAATGTTCTTCTGAGTTTTGATTTGTTATAGATGTGCATGCTGACCTTTTATGTATAATTCTGAAACAAACAAAAATGGTCTATAGATTGCAACTAATAAACTTTTATAATGTAAGCACAGTCTTCATTTTATTGTTTTCATTGTGATGAGAAAACAAACAGAATGTAATCAATCATTTTGTAGATATAGATGACATGTAATATTATTGATGCTTCAATTGCCACAATGGTAAATATAATCATTGCTATTGCTACCAAAATTATATAAGTCTTGTATGAACTTTCATTAAAGATATTGAAACCCGTCATAAAATAAGGCAGAGTATATAATGCCTATGTACATAGTCAAGTGTGGCTATAGAAATTTCTAACAAGTTCTATAAATACCTTAACTTTGACATTATACGCTTAAGAATCAAACCTATACATGACATGTTTGATTTATTAATTATAACTTTTTGTGGGGATCATGCAGAATCGGAAAAAGTAGAAACACCAACGTCAAAACCCACCGATCGGACAATGTTATTCCATTCGAGAATATTCTCTTTTTGAAAAAAGGCTACTATTTCAGCTCTAGGTGTCTGGGTTTATTCAGAATAGAATAGAATGTTAGAAAAATGAGGTTTTTTACAGAGTTATTTGCTCTTGAAATGTTCATTTTAATGAAATCATAACTCAAATTACCAATATGATATGGAAAATTTTGTATTTTTACCTTGATTTTGATGATGCAAATAATCAAAATATTCTTTCAAAATGTTTTTTCATACCATGTTTCACCCATTGCCCTATTATAAGAGATACTGATATTTAAAGAGTCCTATAACAGCACAAAAACACTTCGTAAATATCTCCTGAATTTGCGTCTTATATATTACGATAACTATTTTGCTATGCATCTTTGGTCTTCCGAACTCCTAACAGCGTCTGACGTTCTCAGAAAATGTAAAAGTCTTGCAAAATCGGGAAAAGATGAATTATTTTACGCGACATTCTTCGATTGTCAAACGACGTATGATTTGAATAACGTCAGAGAAAGGCATGTCTGCAGCAGTCAGTTAGATAGGAAACGAACATCTGCCGCTGCGTGGAGCATGTAGGTCTTCAAGATTCATGGATCCAGTAATGTTCAGAAAGAACCAATACATAGATCTAATCAAACAAAATGATAAAACCATATCAATGTGTGACTCTCCTCAGATAAAGTACTGTTTGCTATATAATAGTTTGTAAATGACAAGTATATGATTAACGATTGTTAAGATCTATTATCCTTTGCCAATTTGCTACTGACAACGATATGATTGCCTTCGAATGGTATTCTGATCTTAATGAACAATGATGTTTTATCAAATTTAACGTATGTTCCTGTTTGAGTGGCAAGTTGTTAAAACTTTAACGCATGTCAGTTGTAGTGTTAATATCTTTAAATTGTAACCATCAGCCACTTTCACATAGAAAATACAGAAAAACTACTTAGTCATCTTAATACACATAGGGTTTAATATTTGACTTATGTTTTTTTTTATCATGTTACATACCGTAATCGTATACACGTACCAAAATTGATATACCATCACAGTTATTACATCAAACTAGTGCAACAAGATATCAACATATTGTCATAAAAAAGTGTTATAGACTAACATTTGTATACTCAATAGCACAATTCTACAAATACAATTTGACGAAATATAGATACAGTAAATGTATTATATTCGTTGAGTATCAATTTTCGTGGATTTCATGGTTGACTCAAACCACGAAATTAAATTCCCGACGAAATATAATGAGAATAGATTTGGTATATATATATATAAGAGACAACAACCCCATGGGAATGAAAATCTCAGCCCAAGGCCACCCATCGATCTTCAATGAACGACGAGGAAATCCTCATACCACAGGGCAGGCTACATCATTATACACAGGTACAGCGAAATGCATATTTTCCTTTTATCTGTACCGTCGGGAACGTCAAATCACGAGTTAAAAGAACCCACGAACCAACGATTTGTCTGCAATCCACGAACTTTTTATGTATGGACAAAAGTACTTTAGTAACATAGTTTTTAATATAATTTTTGCAAAAAATGGCCGGTGGGTGTTCTATGTATAGATCATTTGAGTATTACTGCTTCAGTTATTTGGACGAATTGTTTTATCCAATTACGAATGAACAACACTAAGTAAAATCTGACAATTAATTTTGTTAATCACCAATAAAATTTGTTTTTATTCATTGCTTCATAAATTACTTCGAACCAGGTAAATATAATACGGAAAAATTTACTTTTACCATAGTCTTAATTAAATACTTAGCAACAAAGATCATACGAAACCGTATCAACAATAGGCCAACAAGGTTTGGGGCACCGGTTGGTAACGTGTCTTGTCAATATTTGTGTATCAAATATGAAGCTTAATAACACATCATGATATTTTGTCACACATGGCTAAAAATGACCTACGTTTAATGAATTTGTATAGCAAATGTGATAATTACACCCTACGCAAGTTACCTTTATTTATGTTACTCGTCATGTATTTCTTGTTTATTTAACTTAAAGGTTGCCTGATGAAAACGGTTCAAGGCTTTAGAGTTATGCCATTTTATTCACAATTTGTTAGATAAATTTTTCATTGCGGTTCTTTTTTTCTTTTCTTTTCTTTTCTTTTCTTCTTTTTTTTTTTTTTTGTTATGTGTAAATGAACATGATAATGAAGGTACATCTAAATGAGGAAGTGATCGATTTTGACACTATATGAAATTGAAATTTGATGGATAATTAGTTCCCTGGTTTGTAAAAATGAATGTTTGATTTAAAAGAAACGAAATAAGAACTACTTCCTTTTTACCTTTAACGTATGAGTGTAAGGTTATAGCAGCTGACGACACAAATAAAAAACAACCTCCCTCACGATGTTTGAGTATTAAATATCTATATAACCAGACAATAACCGCATTACTCCTTACTCTATACTGCGATAAATTTAGGCTTTGATAATAAAGTTCATTTTTAATGTTTATGTTTCAAAATTATAATTTTCTCAAATCAAGTTTAAATATTAACTTTTGTAAACTTCTGAGGAGCCAGAACGCCAGGACGCTATCTCATGTTATATGTTTAGATACAAGTATTAGTATAATTTAAGGCATTCGTAGTCATATTACAATAATGTCATAACTGACTGTGGAATAATATGAACAAACATTCCAGTAGCATTAAATTGTTTTGTCAACTGACAAAAAAAAACATTGCACTTGAAGTAAAATTGATAAGACAATATCATACACCAATGGTGTATATAGATATGTTGTCTTTTATTTTGAAGCATTTTGATAGCACTTCTTAAACAATGTTCTTTGAAGGTAACTAAATTTGATTTGAATCCAAGGCTTTTATTTATGTCAACATAACGCATCTTTTCAAAAACAAAGATAAATATACATAAAAAGACTGCATAAAAACAAAATAAAAAGAAATGAAATAAAATATAATAAAACAAATACACAAAACTATGATGAAGTAAAAGACACGACCATCTATTATCAGTATAGACTTCGTGATATTTTATTTTTTTTATTTTTTATTTTTGATGGGGAAGACGATATAGAAATGGAAAATTATCATGATTCAGAAGGATACACCTTAAAGATCAACGAGATCATGATGACTACCATAATATGCATTTATTTCATTGGTATACAAATAAGCCTGATAACATTGGACACAAACGTTATCATCGACCTAAAATGTTTCGTACATGTAAGTAATCTGGATCTGATGTAAACGATATTTGAAACACATAAATTATCACTTCCATAATCTTCACCTATTAAATTTATATATTTATCTCCATATATGCACAATTATAAAGCATGTAGAATATAAAAAAGATGCAAAAGAGATAAAAAAAAAATAAACCAGGGGAAAATTACTGCTATTGTCGGTACATTGATTTCAACTTCTTCATGATTACATTTGAATGTAAAATATATCAGATTGAACGATTGTGTATCAATCTAATACCGGTAAGACTTAAATATATTTATTAATTCCATAATAAGAAAATCAATATTATTTATTTTGCGTCACATTGTAACTTATAACTTACATTGGCAATTGCTAGATACGTTCCAGCAACAAAGTCTGATTTAGAATGGTTGACAACCTTTCCTTTCTGTCATTAATCGTCATTATTAAGTTTTACTTTTCTGGTTTATCGGATATGATATGAAATACCAAATGGTACAATAAGTACGTATACAACAATATTCGTCTGACTGCCAATGACGTTTTGTGTTGCATTTTGTTATCTGTGACAGTTCAATGTTTATTTATTATTGTTGATTGTGTAATTTCCTTTTGAAATTCAAATTTGCATATCGTCTGAAATTGTAGTATTGATAAATGTACATGCATATGTAAGAGTTGAAAGGTGATAAAAATAGAATTAAAACAATCATGTGGAGCTTTGCTTTGTTAAAAAACGGAATCATTACATCTGAGGTAGATACAAGTGCTGAGTAAGCATTGAAAAAAAGATGACACTTTTGTCTGGTTATATAACGATAATTTTGAAACAGCAGAAACCTGAACAGCACGTTTTAACCTATTCTAAACGATTATACAGGCTTTCATGACGCTTAAATGAATCTGCATTTTAATTTTTAATTCTCGATTGTTTTCGTCACTATTCTCCTGGACCTGCAAGTAGCAATGGATGTTAAGATTTCATTGTTGTTAATGCGTTTGGTGTTGCCCGCCCCTCCTTGTTAATTGTTTAAAAAATTATGGAAGAAAAAATACATTTATTGTTTTACGTAATGTCTTATACTCACAAATATATGAAATATGGAAGCGAACGATATCCATTCTTAACGAATTAAGTATTACTTGTTTTTCCATCGATTCGGATATATTCGATCATCAGTTAAATAAATAATGAATAAACAGACATGTCATTCGAGTTATCTTCAGAAGTATCATGAGACAAAACCTAGACCAAACCAGTCATTCTTTCTAGTTTAGTCTGGTCAAATTCAATCTATGTATTTGAAAAGACTAATAAAATGTAAATGTTTGTACGCTTATAAATGTTTTGATTCACAGTACTGTGAAAATACTTTTATTCACGGGTACTAATTTTCGTGTGCTAGTGATTATTATCACAGGGATTGGATATGCGTCTAGTGCAGGGGGAGTCGAAGACTCTACTACTGCCGCTGACTAGCCTACTTGTAGGTGAAAAAGAAAGCCGAGTGCGTAAGTCTCTCTTGTCAATACAAAGCCTCTACCAGTCTAAGACCTCTACAGTGCCTCCTCGCGACAGCACACGGTAACTAGGGTCTAGTATCCTAGGCTAAACTGTAGAGGATCTCAGTGTATTAAAGACCCTAGAGATGCAGTGTGTAGGCCCATCGGCGTGTGGATACGCCCTAGCACTCATCAACCTTGATCCAGCTATGGGTTAAATAGCATCACACTACTGCCTTGTAGAAGGCTTTGGACTGTCAAAGGCTATGGGAGAAAACCCAGACAGAAAATCCGTAAAGATGGTACTCGTTAGCATGGTGATGCATCCATCTAAGGGAAGGATTCCCCTACAGAAAATCTACTGGTCCTCCAAGCTATGGGGGTTGAGCTTAGGGCCAACAACCCTAACTTGTAAAAAAAGATATGTTACGGAAACAGCAACGAAGAAAAAATCTACAACTGTGGAGGAGAGCCCCCACCGCACCAACAGTGGAGCTTTAATGACTGTAGGTAGAAATAGCCGAGAGGAGACTACCAACATTACTAGGGAGGTCCTCAACATGATAAAAACCAATACAAATATCGGGTGTTGGAACGTGAGAACGATATATGCAACAGGCAAGCTCGCACAGATAACAGCTGAGATGCAACGGAACAAACTACAAATTTTAGGTGTCAGTGAAAGTAGATGGACAGGATCTGGAAAGATAAAAACAACAACAGGCGAAACAGTACTATACTCAGGAAGAGAAGATGGGAAACATCAGGAGGGAGTAGCCATCATTCTAAAGAAAGGTGTAGACAGAATCCTGATGGAATGGAAACCAGTCAGCAACAGATTGATCATGGCTAGACTGAGGGGTAAACAAGTTAATATGACGCTACTTCAGTGCTATGCTCCAATAAATGATGCCAGCGATGAAGACAAAGATGCATTCTATGAGCAACTTCAACAAGAGTTAGATCAAACCCCACATCATGACATCAAAATAATTATGGGTGACCTGAATGCAAAAGTAGGCAATAACAACTTGAACTTTGAAAGAACTATGGGTACACATGGATGTGGTAGTATGAATGAAAATGGTGAAAGATTAACTGACTTCTGCAACATCAACAACTATGTCATTGGAGGCACACTATTCCCTCATAAGGATATCCACAAGTTAACGTGGTATTCACCAAACTTAAGAGACAGAAATCAAATTGACCACATCATGATAAATGGAATGTGGAGACGATCTTTGCTAAATGTAAGAGTCAAAAGTGGAGCTGATGTAGAAAGTGACCATCAACTTGTTACAGCAAATATCAGACTCAAGCTCAGAGCAGCTGGAAAGAAAGTTACAACCACTCGTTAGGATACAGAAAAAATATCTTAACATCTTGCAGGTAAAAAATGACTTTTCAATAACACTCAAGAATCGCTATGAAACGTTAAATATCTTGGAAGATGTTGTGGATGATATTGATGAAAAATGGAACAAAATAACCGACATATATACAAAAACAAGCGAAGAGTGTTTAGGTTTGCGATAAAAGCAAAAACATAAGGACTGGATAACACCTGAAACTTGGAAAACAATAAATAATAGAAATGAGATTAAAGCCAAAAGAGATAAGACCAAATAACCTCGGCTAAAAGAAAGACTCCAACAAGAATACGGCTCAATACAAAAAGAAGTTAAGAAACTAGTTCGAACAGACAAACGGAATTTTATGGAAGAGCTAGCAAATAATGCAGAAGAAGCAGCACAGAAAGTAAATTATACAAAATTACAAGAACTATATGTGGGAAGAATAGATCATCTCCAAATTTACCTGTCAAAGACAACAGGGTAACATATTAACCTCAGAAAGCGCTTAAGAAAAAAGGTGGACAGAACATTTTGAAGAGTTACTTAACAGGCCACCACCTTCTCAAGAACCGGAAATTAAAGATGCAGAAGTAGAGCTTGACATAGATATAGAACCACCAGAAATATCTGAAATCATAACAGCAATCTAAAGTCTGAAAAGTGGCAAAGCACCAGGTAGTGATAATCTCAATGCAGAACTCTTTAAAAACGATCCATACCTATCCGCAAAAATTCTCCATCCCATCTTCCAAGATATCTGGAATAAGACCAAAGTACCAGATGAGTGGAACAAAGGAACCATCATAAAATTACCAAAGAAATGGTCATTAAATGATTGTAATAACTGGCGAGGTATTACTTTGATTTCTATCCCAAGTAAGATACTAGCCAAAGTTGTCATCAAAAGAATTGCAAGATCTGTAGATGAACTATTGAAAAAAGAACAAGCTGGATTTAGACCAGGTAGAGGCTGCATCGACCAAATTTTCACGCTACGCAATATTATTGAGCAGAGCACTGAATGGCAGAGACAACTCTATATTAATTATATAGATTTTGAAAAAGCTTTTGATAGTATACATAGAGAAAGTTTATGGAAATTAATTAGATCATACGGAATACCACAACAACTTATAGACGTCATCAAAAGTTTCTACACGAACTTCAGATGCAGAGTCGGAAACAACAGCGACATGTATTTCGATGTAAAAACTGGAGTCCGTCAAGGCTGTGTTATGTCATCAACACTTTTGATCATAGCCATTGATTGGGTGATGCGACAAACAACGAAAGCTACTCCAAGAGGCATCAGATGGAATACCTTCTCCATCTTGGAAGATCTAGACTTTGCCGATGACGTAGCTTTGCTTTCTCAACCCCACCAACACATACAAGAAAAGACCAAGAAACTTCAGAATTTTGCAGGACAAATTGGGCTAAAAATCAACAAAAAGGAAACCGAGGTTATGATGTTGAATGTAAACACACCAACACCTATCAAACTGCACGAACAATGTCTATCTTTTACCAACAAATTCACATACCTCGGTAGTATAGTTACAACTGATGGAGGTGCGGAGAGCGACATCCACCTTAGACTATCAAAAGCAAGAGGAGCATTTAATAGCTTGCAACCTGTCTGGAGATCAGGACAGTACAATATCCGCACCAAACTAAAATTGTATAACAGTTGCGTCTTGCCTATCCTGCTTTATGAGTGCGGGAGGATAACAGAGTTAGACCAACACAAACGCTCAACCTTTCACACCAGGAGTCTGAGGAGGATCCTAAGAATACTTTGGCCTCTTAAGATCAGTAATCAGGACCTCCTTAATAGATGCCAACAAGTAGACATGGCCACCATCATTATGAAACGAAGATGGAAGTGGTTAGGACATATCCTGCGAAAAGACCCAAAAGACAACACAAAAACAGCCCTATTCTGGACACCTGAGGGAAAACGCAGGAGAGGACGCCCAAAGATCACATGGAGACGCACCATTGAAGCAGAAGTCAAAGAACATAAGAAGACTTAGGGCCCATTACAGAAACTTGCCAATGATAGACAAGAGTGGAGGAACTTCGTTGCTGCCCTACATGCCAATGGCGTAAAGGGCAGTAAGTAAGTAACTAACTAACTAATTTTCGTGGTAAAGGAAAAGGTTATTAGTTCGTAGATTCTTGAATTCGTGTATTTGACAACTCTATCATAAAACGAATCGGAAATTTCCTTTTCGTTTGGAACCAAATCTCGTTGTTTATCAAACCAACGAAAACCACAAACATTGGAACCCCACGAACAATATTTTCACAGTGGTTAAAAGAGTCCAAAAAATGAAAAAGGAGAATGTAAAGTCCGATGTAAGAACTAAGCAAACAATAAAGAATGGATGTTTTGTCAAGAGGAAAACAAACGCTGGGATCCATCGTTCTTCATCAAATACTGCACTTTCATTTGATGCGCTGTCGTAACGTATATAATTTCAATTTGTAATGGTGTCTTTAACGGCAACAGCAATCAATTTCTTAGTATTAAGTACTATTTTGAGAGCTTGCTTTATTCTAACAATCAACAATCGAATCTGTCTGTCTCCTTTTAGACAATGAGGAAACTATATACGAATCTTATTTATTGAAATGTCTTGGCCTGCTGTAGCTGTTTGTTTGTTTGTTTGTGGTTTTTTTTTGTCAACGCTTCATGTTTTTACACTTTTACTGAAGTATAGAATAATCAAATTATTATTATACAATTTGTAATGATTATAAAATGATTATAAGAATAAAATCGTAATTATGCTTGTAATTTTATATAACTTAAAAACATGAGTTCAACTGTACTTTGACATTTCCGAATAACCATCCTTTGAAGGGCATTATACAACACCACAGACATGAGTGTATTTTGATATCAAACTTATAATAAGGATACCGTAAGGAGCGAGGAGCAATTACCTCCCTTTTATAGAACATCTTGTTTCTTCCTGATTTATTTGTATACAAACCACTAATTGCATCGAAAAAGTACTTTTTCTATCTGACTATATACTAAATTCAGAATAGTATTACTTTATTTGCCTTTTCTGAAATAGGTAGAAGTTCAATTTTTAGGAAATAATAATAAAAAAAAGATTTGCGGCATACAGGTATACTTTACCACACACGCAGATAAACTTTCGTTGATGTGCATGTCCTTTTTAGTGTTTTAAACCATAATATACATGTAATAGCATTGCTGCATTGAATATTCTATTGCATCGAAAGCTTCTATCAGTGAAAAACATCGAGTATAAGTTTTCTTAATGTACGCGTCCTTTCCATTTGGCCTTTAAAACCAATCAATGTGAATGTCAACGGGAATTGATTGAGAGTTCAAACCTATTCACCAAATATTACTTTGCACTGACAACTAGGAAAAATAAATCCGTCTGACTCAATTAAGACAGTATTGTCGAAATCAGCTTACATTACAAGTAATCGAATCTCATAATTGAGATGTCAATAATTCACATGTACTTGTAGTTCTTTACACTTGTATCATGATGTCTATGTAGGTCAACAGAATAAATAAATGTGATTGATAGTTTTAAAATCAGATCTGTTTTGTATTTTATTGTTAATAGAAAATGTCATTATTTACTTAGAAGCCAATGTAACAAGAAAATCGATTTTTGTTTCGCCTGCGTCAAAAGTCTCGGAAGTCGAGACTAACATATTAAGTTTCCGGAATCGGGCGTTCACGTTAGAATTTTAAATGTTCAGTTTTCTGATTACATCAGTTTAATACGAACCGTTTATGAAAGGGATATGTCAATCATATTTAGTTAGCCGTCGCATGAGCATCACTTTCAATACAATATCATATCTGTTTCACGCATACGCTCCAGTTTATTGACTTTGGACATTTCTTATTTAGCTTTAATATCAAGTTTTCGGATAGGTCAGTGGTATTTAGTGGACAGTTTATTGAATGTTACTACATTACAATTCCATATCTGTCTCAAACATATTACGCCGCAGTCACTAGCAAGTTTGCTATCACAGCGAGCAACTGCGTAATTTATCTTTGCGACAACAGTTTTAAAAACAAAACTGTGTTCAATAAATTGCGATATACTAATGCAAATGTACGTCGACCCTTCAAGACAACGTTTGTTATGTTTCCGATGGAGCAATGAAGTGAATAAATTCTGAGACGTTATATAAATATATAACGTCTCAGTATGTGACGACTTTATTCGCTACACTTCTCCGTCGGATCAAATTGATACAGGGAAGATAATGTAAGTATAGAAGGGTCTGAAAAATTCCCAACGATGTTAGAACTGTCAAATTGGCAAAGCAAATTTTCAATCGTTCCCATCGCGGGATTCGAACTCGTACCGCTGTGACATCAAAGCCAACATCACCTGCACAAAGTCCAGCGCCCTAGATCACTCGACCAGCTAGGCTATATAAACATATCGCGGCCACTGGCCGGGTAGTTCCTTCTCGTAGTATAAATCTAGGGTTGTAACTTAGTACACGACGTATGGTTGTACGAGACAGCTCATCGAGATGTTGTTATATAAGATAGAGGATCAAACTATCGCCATATGTTACAACAAATCAATATTATATATATGTCTTAGAATATGACGACTCTATTCACTACATTGCTCCATCGGATCAAATTGATACAGGGAAGATAGCATAAGCATGGAAGGGTCTGAAAAATTCCCAACGATGTTAGAACCTGCAAATTTGCAAAGTAAATTTTCAGTCGTTCCCACCGGAGGATTCAAACTCGTACCGCTATAGGGTTCAATGGCCAAATAATATGTAAAGACATGTAGACTCCAAACTAAGCTTTTGCAATATGCATTGTTGATATTTCTGTAATAAAAAATAACAATGCTGATCGAATATTAAGAGAATTGTGATTTTCAGAAATAGGCCATGGGAATTTTCTATATAAGAATCAAACTTTCACTTTGGACAGCATTGTATATGTAAAAAAAATACCAGTATACGTTAATTCATAACTTTTCTTAAAGTTCTTTTTTAAGTTAACATTAACATTCATGAAGTAAGTCAGTTAGGACGCTGTTATCTATCTTATTTTTACAAACTAAATATCAACTTTAAGATTTAAAGGCTGTGTCGAAAATTTCAAACGTTGTACATTCGATATTATAACGTACATAAACAATTATCTTGTCCGAAGAGTAAGATTATGATTCTTCTATCCGTGACAAAGCATCTGCTTGTCCATTAGGACAGGCTACCCATCCCGTTTGAAACTTAATAACAAGTCATCTAATGCATATCGTTCAATTTGAAAGTTTTAACTTTGAAATTTATCCTTGCCCACGAAAGGATCACTAAAATTAAAGTTTTTATAAAATGTTCCGCAAGGTTCGAATTTTAACATGATGCATCTATCTTCAAACGCACAGCAGATATGATTATTCAATTAGAAGACCGTTTCATGTCTTTCATGTCAAGGAATACATACACAGAATGCGATGTAAATGTCAGGGTTTACTGTACAGTTACATTAAGGCGCACTGTTTCCCACACCAAGTTACCCCCGTCAAATATTGTAAAACTTAAAATTAAAAGTTGAAATTTAGTGGATATATTGTTTAAATGTAGATAATCATTTATACGTAGACAGATATAATAAATGTTATGGGAAACAGGTGTAATTTAAATGAAGAATGGTATCCGGAACGTTTCAGTCCCCTACCGTATTAGATTCTCTCTGATGTTCAAAATACCTTATTTCGCACGAACGTTTGGGACTAAAATTGTGAGAGAATGAATCGAAAAGGGTCTTATTATTTTTACCTTTTTTCCATCTACTCCATGTATGCTTTCAACCTGTAGTAGTGTCTTAGTGCCTGATATTTTATAAAACATAGTATTTGACTGTTAATTTTGGAAAGGCACCCCTGAATGGTACTAAAACTCAGTAATATTGTTTTCAGTATGTTACCATGGCTACTGGATTATATAAGAATAATCACTAAATTACTTATAAATGACTTGAACCTCTACACACCAAGGATTTAAAAAAAATATGCACTTTTTTATGACAAAACACTAGAAATTTCTAGTGCGGATTGCCTTAAAACAGCTTTATTTCACCAAAATGAGACCAAATTTTCAGAAATGACTTAACTGTATTTTACTACCTCAGCTCGAGCTGTGTGTATGGTCTCACGATAATTGCTGTTATTGAAGTTCGCTGCTTCGTAACACATAGATAAAAATAAATTTGTCTGACTTAGTGTAAAACATTGTTGATATCAAGTTTTAGATACCCTGACTTGGTACAGGCATTCAAATGGTTCATTAAATTTGGGTTTCAAAGCGTGCTAAATCTCTCTCTTACATTGCGGCGTGAATAGACCGTGGTGATAATAAAGCATTTGCATGCTATTGCGTCATATAAGGTAAATCATTGAGTATTTTTATCTAAAAAAGAATTTGATAAGATACCTTTTGAGACGCATTTCATCTTACCCCTGATTCAGGAATCTGTTACGCAAATATTGATGGCATTCAAGGAAATCGGACGAGTGAGTTTAACTAAATGATTAATACTTGCGGATATCTCTCATCCCTCTGTTTTACAGTAATATTATGTACAAAGCAAGAAAAGCATGGTACTCGCCCAAAAAAATTACATAACCGTTGAATAGGGTCATTTGTAAGGGATATAGTAATGATATTGTTGTCAAATCGTTAACGAAAGCTTTTTTTTCCCGGTATTTACATTGATTCGCTCATATGGTCTTTACATAGAAATTAAACGCTATATTTAAAAAGCAATTTTTGGCATGACATGGGTTTTATCCATATTGTATCACTCATGATGTTTCGTGGTTTTCAACCCCGTATGGGAAGAACCGCGATTGATTTTACATACAATGTGGACATTTGTTTTGTATTGTAGGTTTAAACTGGTCTGGATATAGCGTGTCAGTTGACTGCTAGTAGTCCTTACTTCGTACATTTATGTAATTTATTCTTAGTTTCTTTATTTCCATTCTTAGAAAGGACTTAGACCTTTTTGAACTGAATTTTAGGTGTGTTTAATTGTGTAATATTTTTTTCCACAGCAGCCACATTTAAAGGGGGAGGATTGTGATCACGCCTGGGTACTTTAACCTGTATGTCTCGTTTAAACTTAGACCAGGGTTGGTTTAAACTGGTAAAATGTTATATTAAGAATGAACTTTTCGCGGCGAACGCCACATCTAGGTGTAACTAAACTCAATTAAGGCTTAAATTAAGCTAAGTTTACTTTAAACCTCCTTTATGAATACGGCCCTTAATGTTTATTAGTTTAGAAGAATCTCTAAACATATTTTGTCAAGACTTTAGGTAGCAGAAACGTATTCAACAAGAAAGATGTAATAACTTTTGTAACATTTTAGATGTCAATAAAAAATAATGGCAAATTAAAGCTTCAATTCTAAATTAACCAGAAAAATGTCCACACTAGTGATTCTAAAGTCCGGAGTCAATCATTTACTCCGCTCCATTAAAGTAAGGTTCTGTTCTTTAAAAATGAAAATAAAAAAAGGATGTTAATATTTGAGATGGTAATCCTCTATTTGTATTACTTTTGCATATACGTGCGAGAACAAAAGCAGATTTTCAAAAGTTTTAAGCTATAGGTTAATCAATACTAAGGCTTAATTGAAGGCCATCCGAATTCTCTAGTTCGTCTTTTTAGGACACTTATCCTACCGATGCACCTGGTCCATGCTCCCAGTTTTTAGTGGAGTCCGAGTTGCTCATTTACTTTTGTTACTTTGTATGTATGATTTTAGTTACTTTGTGTTCTTTGTTGTGTATGTCTGTTCTCTATATCTGGTCTTTGTCCCTGGATTATATTCTTTTGATTACCGCTATAACCTTGGTTCCCTTGATTACTCTTTAAAATCCTATACCAAATTTCATTTTTAATATCATTGTTTTTATATCTCCTATGATATATGAAACCTTTATGAAATGCAGTGTGACATTTCAGTCAATGGACAATTTATTATAGAATTTATGTATATCAAAAATATTCACGATATGGAACTTAATGAACAAACAGAAACATTAATCTTCTAACTATATTTCAATGACATGAAATTAGGTTTTATTGTACTTCTTTTTATTTTATTGTTGCAGTAATTAATTCCCTACTGTTTGATATATTTTCCATCTCTTATTTGCGCCTGGACTTCTGAAATATCATTATTATTCGCAGGTACTACCTTTTAGGTTTGAGTTGAGTTTCTGTTTTCTTTAGAAACATAGCCCGTGTGCTCCGTTGTAGTTTAACTAACAATATTGTGTAAAATTAGTAGATGAAACGTAGGTGAACAGGGTATAAGGTTAATTACACTTATTAATATAAAAAAAAACAGACGATAACATGCTCTGGTTTCCGTTTTATAAACATATTTTACCAAACATTTAAAGCTGTCATTTCTCTTTTATGCTTGTGTACAAAGTCACAAAAATGAATAGTTTTCTTTACAATAAACATAAACATGATCCGTCTGCATTTCGTATAAATTGCATCACTCACATTGCACACAAACTGCTGCATATTACATTGATGACTCAATAGTTAGAAACAAGCTTCATCATGACATAGATACAAACTATGTAAAAAGTATTATTCGATTTGTTTGCATTTTCATATGTCATTATATTTTAAGGGATGTCCATGTAAAAATCAGACAGATCCGATGATATGAGTGGCATAGGGTAAATTTTATCCCCGCTGAATCTCCTCTTACAATGTTATGCATATACCACATGTATATCACAAAGTATAAGGTTTGTTTTGAATCGACAATGGATGGCTCAGAAATTGGCTTATATAAGTTATATGCCTTTAGTGCAGAAGCTTTCAAAATCGTCAAGGTTAGGAGACATTTTTTAAAAACTATGTAAACATATTCTAACTTTTTACCCCTAGCATCTCTTTTGACCAGCTTTGTTTATAAGATTTCTGAAATACACGATAAAATCACACTTGTATCGTTTTTAATATGTTAGATAAAAAATGCTATACAACCCATTATTCATCAATATTACCACATGTTTTAAGTTCGTGAAAAATTTCTTCCCAAAAGGGACGACCTTTATGACATACATCAAGCATATAAACTGTATTTTTACCTTGGGGTATAACTTAATTCCATTGTTGAATGGATGAAATGTCACACGTTATATACGGATTAAACACTGTTTTCCAGAATCTATTGTTGTGTAAAGTCGGACCATTCGTTCACAAAACAAATAAAATAAATTCTGGAAAAACAATGTTTAATTCTTATAATGCCAATCCCTTACGTTCAGAAGTATATCAATATACATGTTTTTTCTTGTAGGCTCTCACTCAGTGAAACTGACATCCGAAATTGACATTGCAAATGGCGGCATTTAACCGACAGATGGATGACGTGGTTGTCCATTTCAATACCCAAGTATTACGGGTTATTTACAACTGTATTCTTTCAAAAAGTGTTGTTTTGAATATACAGTTCTAAATATGAATGGCATTAAGTCGATAATACCGTTTTAAGCCTTTAATAGGCTCTATCTTTTGTCGAAGCGACGGATGTTAACGATATGTACATGGAATTTACAGTTGTAAAACCTGTCATCACTGAGGTCGCAAAATTGAACAACCAATCATAATGTACAAAAAAAGCATATGCTAATTAGATTGGAATTATTACTAAATAAACACAAGACTGACCTATAAATTTACCGTACTCTATGAAAACATGTACTATATATTGTTCTCAATTAGGTGGAGTTTCTGTTTTGTTTTAAGGTCGATTGAACATAGGTAGCTTTTATAATTGTTTTCTATATATTATGATTCTCAAAATAGAAGTTTTAATTATTAATGATATTTGTCCATGTCATTATTAACAATCTTTATCCAGTACATTACATATTGACTGTACAAATGAACGTTATGTATCGGTTATCGGTAAGGTTACGATGGACTCATGATCATTTCAAAATGCCAATTCTGATTATATCCAGACAAATTTTACTCCATCGATCTTAAGTCAATGTTTTACTATTCTATTTGAAAATTCATTTAGTAAATAAAAGAGACACAGATGGTTACTCTGTGAAAATTTGCACCTTCTTTAGTACTGTGTAAATTTTATTTTAGTATTTTCCTTTTCAAAAGGATGGCTCTTACGTGTTACTGTTTATAAAATTGTTGGGTTTATTATTATTAATAATAATAAAAACAATACACTGTTATATAACAGGTTACGTTTATTTTTTTATTTCGTAAACTTTGTTTGTGTCGGATAATTATCTAGTTTGTTATCTGTTTTTCAACAGTTTGTTTGCTTTATTTATTTTAACAACTAAAATTTAACAAATTATTTAAACCGAGACTGACGTGTCAAATATCTGTATATATTTTGCATGCTACAAAAGTCAAATTACCTATCATTATATCCTGCTCATCGTGATTTATACTAGCGTTATCACTACATCTCTTTAATTGTTTTATCTTAAGATTATAAGACTGTACTTACTTTAGTGCACACATTATAAGCTGATGCTGATATGCCCCATGGAATCTGCCTCTAAGATCTGCTTTATGTTTTCATAATCAAAAACGTTGATGAGTAATTATAAGTCACACTGAGAGAATATTAAAGCACGGTTGATTAAAACCAGAGATACACATTTTCTGATTTATTATTTTTCAGGCAAAAAACGTACTTTGTTCAGCTTGACTGTTGTCTTCTGAAGACACCATGCAATTTAGAAACATATTAATCATTCGATCACATGAAGCCTTTTGTAAGAGACATATGATTTTTTATGTCAAGCGAACGAAAGAAACAACGCCAACATAAATGAAGCTTTAAACAGTAACTACTGTTACAAAAGACCACGATCGTGTACATAACGCGTATAGAAGCTTTTGAACATTCTAAACCATATTCTAAATGTTCTATTTACTTCCCGTATTCTAATATTTGAGAAATGTTTAAATAATATTGTCTACTCTTTGACATCCTAATTATTGTTTAAGGACTGCCTACATCGATAAAACCAGATATAATATGGCTACATTGGGAAGTTCGCTGCGGTGCCGTCACTTAGATCAGTAATTTAACAGAAGGAGTGGATTTAAACACGCAAACTACGATAACGAATTGACAAAATTAATCATAACTATAAAACTGAAATAGATTTAATCTTTTGTGTGCACCTTCTTGAATGATATTAATTTACCACTTACACCATATACCATTTCTCATTGTCCCCATCCACATCCTCTATTGAGACTTCCCCATTCCCCATAGAACTCCATTGCGTATTTCTTATCAAATATTTACATTATCAAATTGAATTTATATTTCTAAATTATTTAATATTTAAGCTATTACTTTCATTTTTTTTCTCATATCACTAAATACTTGTATTTTAGAACTTATTTCCCCACCCTCCCCATTTATAACCCGCACCCCCCATACTCCATCCCCATCCCTCATACCCCCATATAACATATCCCATACAAGTACTGTAACTTAATCCCGCCTTTCAGTGTCTTACTGTGGTATAAACAATATTTCCGAGTACAATATTTATAACGATCATAGTTTGACTCAAGCTCCACGCAGCAGCAGACGTTCCTTTCCTCTCTTACAAACCACTGCAGACAAGCCTTTCGAAATTCTCTGGCATTATACAAATAATACCAAATGTACGTTCTTTGACAATCGGATAACGTAGCATAAAATCTTTCACTTTTTCCCAACTTTGGAATATTCTTGCATTTTATGAGAAGACCCGTCAAAATATTTTAAAATTCTCTTACAAAGGCACCAACTTTTGCACAAAGATAAAAAGTTATCTCCTTTATCTATTAATTTCAATACTTTCTTAGTATTTTTTTCTCTTTAACAATTTGAGTTAATCAAATACCATCATTCAACTTTAATAAAGGATGTATTTTTGATATGAAATGGATGAACATTTTCTGAAACCTGAATTTGCCATATACAGCCTACTACTTGGTTTTTGCATGGACACATTTTAAATGACATTCTAAGATAACTATATATTTTTTAAATGAACTCCATTTGTATATAAGTATTTTTGTATTGGAGGACTGACTGAAAGGAATTGATGACACTGTGAAAATACATTATATTCCCAATATTGTTTTATATAAACGATATCTCACATTATATATTTTTAGTCGGAGGAAATATGTAGACCAAAATTACCGCTACAGTTAGAAAATAAATGGAAGAAAGCATTTTGTATATGTGTTGCATATTGACTATTATGTAACTCAATAAAAAGAAGAGGAGACATTTTGAGTTAGATAAATATAATAAATAAGTAACAAATATTAGAAGAAATTTAACCTGTAAAGCAATTGTCATTACGTTACATTTGTTATGTAGATCATTGAGCATATAGAAAGTATCACACAATAATAAAAGTAGATAAAAGTAGGGTCGACAATATCACACAAAATCGTCATCGATCGAAGTTTCCAAATATTTTCGTTTGACTTCTGGTTCTGGCATGTTACTTACTTCCTGCATGTCTTGCATTTCAAATTCATAAAACTCAGTAGAGGTTAAAATAGGTTCTGTATTTGCATGAGGGAGGCATTGTTCGTCTCCTTCCGACCCTCCGTCATTATTTGTATGCAAAATCACTGCACCACTATGGCTATGGCGATTTCGATGGTGATGATGATTGTGGTTAAGATCCTGATGAATTTCAGATTCCTCATTACTATAGGTAGCAACACTTGCATTAGGGCATCCTGGTGAATGGCCTGAATGAGGACAGTGTATGTGATAATTTCCGGAATGTTTTTGTGCAGAACAAATTGAATCTTTGCGTGGACTCACTGTATGAAGTATGTAATTTGTATTGCCATTACACTGCTTATCATGATGATAGTGGAGTGGGATTTCTAAAATATAACCTTCACTTTGATCTGAAAACATTTCATCATGGCCAGCGGTTATTGTTACACTTTCACTAAAGTCATATAAATCATCGTTAAAATGAGACGACATACTATCATACTTTTGTGAGCGTTGCTTCCTTCTCCACTGTACTGTTGAAGGCCACCTTAACAATAGTATAACAAGAACAATCATTGAAAGGGCCAGAACAGCCCCTATGCTACTTCCTATAGAAACAGGAATGTGCCAACTCCTTGTTGAAGCATCAACACATTTCTGAATTGTTGCAGTATCATTACGTAACATCATAAGACAAATTCTGTAATATGTATCTGCAACCAGATTGTCAATTGTATATGAAAACACGGTAGGAGACAAGTGAGGGCCATATTGTATATATGAACTGGCGATTTTCTGGTAATGAACACGGTAACCCAGCACGTTTGACTGTGTATCTGGATTGATATTCCACAGTATTCCCACTGAAGATGTACTAGTTGACGATACTTCGACAGCATTAATGTAAATTGGTGATTTTTCCGTTGAAGCCATTGGAATTTTCTCTTCCAATATCATTTCACACTTTCAAACATGAAAAAAATAATTAATAACATGTTATTGTAAGTATTTTATAAGATTGGAACCTGATCTGTCTAGTACATTCCCTATATAGATTCTCTCATGAACCACGTCATTAACAAAGTCTAAAATAATATCGCATAAATAATATACTCACACTTTGATGTTTAATCCGTTAATGGAACGAATATTCATAACAAAGGATTAATCATAGTTCAATGCAGTTTCGGTTATAAATATGAACAACAGCTGATGTTAGGTTGATGAAACCAATCGTTGAAAAGTTACCTTTAGAAAACCTGTCCATATACCAACATCCTCTATAAATTAGAATGTAATTTTACAATAATGTATTCTTGATAGTTCCATCAAAAATCCGCACTTATAGGATGAAGATGAACTTGTCACAATGATTGATGTCACAAAGTTTGCTTAGAAATATCAATAATGTTAATTAATTAAGCTGAATTAGTCCATTTCGTTGGTAGCTACGATTGGAGGTTATACAATTATCCGATTATTCAACTAACTCTAACAATACAACTGTGAACTATTTAGTATACATTGTCATTGTATATATATCGCTTTTTCACCATTGATTGTAGTACAGAATTGGAACATACTGGATTAATTCGCTCTGTAAATTGTCAGTCAAGCTAAGTTTCCGTGCATCGATTTTCTCTCAAAACAACACGATTTATCCAACCATTATTTGATGTATACTCCAATGTTTTCAAAAAGGTTTTACTATACTCCAATAGAGATATTCTTTTAAAATGATGCCTGATGAGTCAAATCACAATATCACTAGTGTCAGTGTCTTAAAACAACATAATGAAGAATGTAGAAAACATTTTTTTTTGTATTCCATATTCGACCTGATTTAATAAGTTACATGTATTATTGTGTCAATATGTATTAACTTCTTTATAACACTAACGTATGAAATACAAATTGTCTTATTCATTATTAACAACGCAAACACTACATAAAATAATAAAACACGAACGTTCGATGCAGCAGGTGCGCGGTTCGTTAAGATAATGATATTACAAGCAGTTTTGCTGAAATGAAAACATCCTGAGTCTCGTATACTTTGTCAACAAACGTGCATCTGAGATGATTACGATGCAATCAGTACTAGAGGGATGCATCAGCCTATATCAACATTGCTATGTATTAACTGCGTACTGAACTCAATTCGCCCTTAATCTTTTTATTTATACATTGTTATTAGTTGGAAGGTAGTATCAAGAAAACAATGGCTTAAAATATTTCGATTGTAAAACGTAATGTGAATTTAATGTTTCTTCAGTGGGCTGACCGTAACATATGTTTACGGAGTAGACGCTCTAATACAATAAAACATCCCTTTCTCGTAATGTCAGACTATTTTACTCGGATGAATAATTCATGGCAAAGAAATTGTTTTATGCGATTTTCCGTCCGTCAATTTTGATAGCAATTCTTGAAAATGTCTAGTGCCTAGGAACTACAAGATTTACGTATTGATTAAACACAGGAGTAACGAGATATTAAGTGAAAAATGAATATTTCATTTTAATTTTCTTTCATTGTATCACGTATTATGGCCACACATTGATTTCCGCTTTTTTCTTCTATTACAACAACGTTGTCCATATCGTGTTGCAGAATTTTATAATTACACTTTCTTCTTAGATATCAACTTACGTATACGAATTTCGTCATTCTAGATCCTAGTCCATACATGCATATACATAATGACGATAATACTAGTAGTGGTTTTCATGAAGGCAACATTTACCTGTAAGTCCCAAACAGGAAACCTGTAGTCTAGTGGTTGTCAAGATTTTGTTCGTGTTCATTGCTATCCGTTTTACGTTTTTCCTATAAATGAGGTCTTTCGTCTTTTTCGTCTTTTTCGATTGCATTTTGACTGTACATATTACAATGATAATTTTGCACATTCATTTTTTCAAATTGAAATTTTTACTTTAACGTTAATTGAAAAAATAACCAAAAAGGTATGATTTTTTACATCCTTTCTTGGCAAGTCAAAAGAACGAACTATTAATTATAAGATAATTTATCATGCAAATGATTAATTGAATGTTTAAGTGTAAGTGTTTGTAAGAATCAGGAAAAATGGGAAAAAATCAGAAAAATGTATATGAAAACCCCACCGATCTGACAGTAGCATATCACTCAAGAATACCTTCTCTATTTGAGAAGACCATTATTTAATCTCTGCATCACTGGCTTTGCTTAGAAATTTTTCAATACACTTTTCGAAAAATGAGGTTTTTGACAGAGTTATCTGACTGAAATGTTCATTTTCAGCGCATTTCAATGAAATTGTAACTCAATGAGCTAGCATGATATGGAAAATCTTGTCTGTTTTCCTTGATTCTGATGGTGAAAATAGTCAAATTAAACCATCAAAATGGTGGAGTTTCACCCACAGTCTGATTCTTACAGATACTGACAATTCAAAATACCATTTTACAGTGATACAACAATTAAGTATAGTCCATTCTGCTCCGATATGAAATAACTACACGTATTTGACTTGATAAAAATGTCAAAAGATCAATAACCTATTGAATTATCTTTAGGAGGTAGACCTAGCATTGGAACGTTTGTATTCAGCATTTTACATCAATCTCATGTAAGCATCAAAGTAACTTTGACTAATTCTATTCTGTTTGAAATGAAAGCTTGGTAGGCTTTGGTAAAGTTGAAATTGATAGATATCACTAATTTCAAGAATTATTTCCCTTTCTCTAGGTCTATCTCTTTAAGACTAATGTTTATAGCTCAATCAACATACAATAGTATTGAACGAAATTAGAAAGAATGGTGGTTTTCCTATACTTGTTAGTCGTGGTTGCTGTACTTTTTTTGTTTAATACAATGGGGGCTTATTCAATATTATTGTTCTCAATGGTAATATAGCATAACATTACTTAGATACAAACAATTCTAGATCTTTCGTCATGCCTCATATGTATTAATAGTATGAAAGGAGTTCTTACATTCACATTAAATATCAATATTTTAGATTTTAAAGGATACAAGAATAACTTCTAGTACTTAATTTTAGAGGTAAAAACACTGTTTCACTTTATAACCATGGAAACACAGTCTGGAAAAAAAATCACTGCACAGAAACACTCCCTTACACAACCAAATATGCCACATATGATAATCATATGGTGCTCGATTAATTTTACAAGCATATGACGTTTTACATATGATAGTCATCTGATTATCATATGATTTTCATTTGTTAATTTGGGCTTGGAAACATATGGTTTTCATACTATAATCATGCGATCATGGACACTAAGCCAAATGTATAAAATCGCGCTCGTTTCATATGATTCTCATTTGTTCCAAACAATATGATTCTCATGTATAACATATATTATTGTATACCTTGTCATCAATGAAAAAACAAATTGTAAACTCGGTGTTTGCTTTTTCACTGTTTTGTGTTGTGTTATTGAATCTCAAACATGTTCTTCATTTACATGCTCGTTATTTGTTAGTTCCCCGGCATTGTGTATGTTAACCTGATCGCTGAGTTGCCAGAAAACATGCTTTATGTTATGTGATGCACGCTATGTACCAGACAACTACCACTAAAATCTTGGCAAATATTATTACCAAGAAAATGGTTTGAAAGAATGTTTTGTTGTAGCACTTGAATATGATATTAACTCATCTATGATACTATGTTTAAACATACTTTAAGAACTTTCTAAATTTCTTCTAAAAGTGGTCATGAATATACATGTATATCTAAGGATCGATTCTATGATGAAGAACACACAACATAACAAGCTACATACGTGATGGAACGTGGTATGTGTATTGTTATTAAAACATCCCTATGGAACTGTCGCAGTACACTACAATATCAATCATTTCAATCAATCTCAGCATGTGTGTACCCCACTTTGACTAAACATAGTCCTTGTGTAATACTTCAAATTTAAGAACTTAGAACTATACTTTCAATTATAAAACATGTGACGAGCAGTACAGAGTGTTCATAAAACATACGGAAAACATACTTGTATATGTTGAATTCCATGTTTCATTTGTAATAAACATAATACGATTGTTCGTTTAAAGAGGCTGTCCATCTGAAAATCCGTCAGATCCTATGATATGGGTGGCACATAGTAAATTTTATCCCACTGATTTTTTTCTTATTCCAATATAATGGGTATATCATTTGTATGTGAAATAGTGTAAAGTTTGTTTTGAATTGACGATGAATGACTCGGAAAATAATTGTAAAGTTTCAAAACACAGCAACTTTGCTCAAACTATTTCCTTTTTTTCAACGAATTTCAATGCTTTCTATGTGATTTATTTCTCTTTCATCATTGCAGTTTCATGTTATCAAAACCAACATTCGACTTTGAGAAAGGATGCATTTGTGATATAAAATGGATGAACAATTTTTTGAAAACAGAATTTGTCATGTGCCACCCACTGCCTAGTTTCTGCATGGACTCCGTCTTAAATCTCAGTACAAGCTGGTTTAAAATTTTGACAACTATGAGATTTAATATGAACACAAATCAGAAACCATGTTAAATAAATGAATAAATAAATAACACGTGATCACATTTTGCTCTATGTAACCTAACAAGTATTAATTATTTTCAAAAATAGCAACATATTGATGTTCTCGTCATATTTGCTCATGGGGAAAAAAATATATTGGGACAAGTCATTAATCAATAACTAGATTGAAATCTTTTTTGTTCGTTAGATATCTAGCTAGAGCTTTGACATCGTTAACAAATGCTTATCACAATTATAGTGCTGACAGACAGGTCAATGTGAATCATAAAATGTATCGGTCTTCTTCATATTTAAGTATCCTATAGTTTCTTTATTTTCCAAAAAATAACCACTACGTATGGTATATTTCGATTTCTTCGAAACCGAACGTGTTTTAATGTGCATGCCGTTTCTGTCGCACATTCGAGTCATATGGTTTGTACCAAATGATTATCGTATGCAATGAGCACCATATGTTAATCATATGTTCTGGTTTACATATAATCATCACATGATAAGCACATGTTTACAAACCAAAATTAACATATGGGAATCATATAATAATTATATAACTATCATATGTAAATCATCATACTTTTACCTTATGATTGCCATATGAATCGAGCACCATATGCTTACTACTAATATCATATTTGGAACACTTGTAAAATTTGCAGTCACACATTCTATAAATCCAATGATTTCCTTCAAAGAAACCCTTTCAATTGTTACAATGTATCGGTCTCCTTCGTATTTATATGAAATGTGGCTATTATGTAATTGTCTCGAAAATACAATATAAGACTGTTTTCCGCACTTTTTTCTGGTTATGCTTTTACCAAATAAGTTTGGGTTTTTTTTGTATGGCCTTATTATGAAGATTTACAGATTAAGTTTAATTTTGGTTACAGTTGATTGATTTTTATGGAAGTTGTGGCTCTTGGACTTAGAAAATTTCAGTGAATTTAATGTTTTTCGCACTTCTTATTCGCGGGGGACATTAGAAATCTGTTCTTTTATTTAGTATTAAAATTTACCTTATTTATTAACATATTTTTTCAAAAGCCTATAAATGTATGTACCGTTGTTGAAGTCTCAAATGTCATTGTTATAGGGAAATAAAACACGATACATAATAAGGAAATGAGTTACAAATCTAAAATATTTTCCACTCTAATGAACCATGATCTGCTATTTTAACTCAATTCCAATTAATATAGAATCATTACTTTAAACCGAGCTTTTTGAAACACTCTTACTAATTTGGCACTTTGAATTGTTCGGCTTACATTTAAGTACAAGTCCATATAAAATACAGATACTGCCTACATGAAAGTGATTCATGATGAAGAAAAGCCACCAAAAACATTGTTGTTTCAATCTACACTTGCTATATTTTACATAACAATTGGTTTTCTATATTCAGATCTGCTTTTTTCTTTTCAATTTTTTTTTTTTTTTTTTTTTAGAAAATCATACATTTATCTCTAACTAAAATCAACCAAATCAAATAAAATCAAGAACGATAACTCTTGCAAGGTGCCAATTTCATGTTCAATCTATGTAAATTTTATCTCAAAAGCGCAACACCCATATAAAAAACTTTGACTGCTTATGTTTTCGGTTACCGATTCTGAATAAGAAATAAAACTGAATTCGGTGAGTTTTGAACATGCATGAATCACCTTTTGTCTGATTTTTTTTTAAAAAGAACGCTACTTAATATCATACAAAAATGTCAAAGTAAAATATTGCGAGTTTTGTAGCTTATATAACGTTCAACCGACGAATATTAAATAGCACTCCAGCTAAGGAACATGCAAAATGTGATTCATGGGTAAAAAGCCTACATATTTTTATTTTTGATATTTTGTTTGAAATCTCATAGTAAACAGAAATGTGGTTTTTCATATACCCCGTGCTCTTAGGAGATAAAAATTATATAGAATGCACTGTAGATTTCACAATTAGTGGAGATAACTCTGTAAATGACTCTCAAGTACAATATAATCTACTGTAATTTCAATGTCGATTATCTGCTTAGAGCAGGCAAATTTGAATGAATAATTAGTAGTATAGTATAGTATAGACCCATAAAACAACTTAATTACAAAAACAAAAATATGTAGCCCTTTTTAGGGTGTTTCACATTTTTCAGATTTTGTATGATTCTTACAAAGACAGCTACTTAAGAACCTACAAATTTTAGTAAAAAAGGAAACATGTGATTTCTTATTTCGGACTATCCTTATGCTACACGTTTAAAATGATTTAAAATTAGCATACATGATGGTGCAACTTTCGCATCTCCAGGTCATGTTTTATTATGATTTTCATTTACTGTTTTCAATTTAGTTTTGCTTTTTTAGGATTCGCATTTATATCGATTTTGTTTACTTTCTTTTTTTAATTTTCTGTTCATCTTCCTAAAAAAATATAAATTAGAAAACAAAATTAGAAAATAGAAAGAAAACTAACTTATATTTTAATTAAAACTAATTAAAGTGAAGTTTAAGATATTAACTGTTTTCAACATATTTAATGAACTGCCTTTATGAAAAAAAAAATATAATTTTGAAAAAATGTGCAGTTGCGTTTCAATTAGTACTCAATAAAATGGAAAATAGCTATTTTATTTTAAAACGATTTAGATTCCAACAACGTACAATAATATATAAAGACAAACAGAATAATAAAGGTAGAAACTGTGTTGATCACACTACCGGTGTACCTGGTCCATGCTCCAAGTTTTTAGTGGAGCCCGAGTTGCTCATTTACTTTTGTTACCATGTATGTATTATTTTAGCTACTTTACGTTCTTGTTGTGTTTGTCTGTTTTCCATTCTTTGTCCCTGGATTACATTCTTTTGATTTCCTCTAGAATCTTGGTTCCCTTGATTACTCTGTCACATTCATGTTATCAATATCATTAAGACGAGAAAGAGTGCAAAAAGATACATTTGGTTTTTTTTTATTGATGCAAAGCAGGTTTTCGATACGATGAAAGGAGACTGTCTTTTGTATAAGATAAAATACACTGAAAATTTAATCCTTGAATATCAGCTTTATATAAACCGTAAGTTGTTCTGTATGTTTTAATAATTTTCTCACATCATTTTTTTTCAAGTTGCACTTGGTGTACAAAAAGGTTGTGTATTTTCAACTTTATTATTTTAATTTATGATTTGATTTCTGATATCAAAGAAGCAAACAGTGGAATGCAAATTGATGACACAATGATTTCTCTTTTCTTATATGCGGATGATATAGCACTTTTAGCACCTAATGAAAAAAAGCTGCAAACTATGTTAGATATTTTGAATAGGCGGTGTATAAAATGGAGATTAACAGTATACCAGAAGAAAACTAAGATTGTTCACTTGCGGGGTACCATTTTTGTGGCTTTCTTGGGAATATCAAACCATGAAATTTTGGTCCCAACGAAAAGGAGATTTTTATTGATGTGAATAGAGGAAACCTCAAAACCACAAATTCAAGACTCCACTAAATTGAGTTTCTTCCCTATTGCACAAGAATTGGTAACCACAATTAAAATCCTTTCGTAGTATTTTAAAATAGGTGATATGAATGTTGATGTTTACACATAATTGTATGACTGCTTATTAAACCTATTTTTATGATTGCTTCTGGTCTTTGGGGAATTAATACCCCTTATATTATTAATGTTTTTTCACAAAATGTGCTTTTTTCCTTAGTGTAACTAAGAGAAGCCGTAATTTAGAGTGGTTGTGTTTTCTTCTGTCAAGAAATGCATGGTTAAATTTTTTTTTTAGATTATGGAATGGTGTGAATAGCATTGATACTAGTGTGATGTGTAAAAAGATACATGCATGGTCTAATAGACGTAAATGGTTATGGAATTTTAGAGTTCTTTTTTGCATATAGGTCCCAAAATTAAGATAATTCATGAATTATACTAACTGTGCAACCTATTAAAATCTCTTCCCATTACTGAAAGAGAGTCATTGTACAATGGAGCATGGAATGACAATGTATCTGTAGGTATAAAGTTAGCTTTTATAGATTGTTATAACATACTTACTACATGAATATTATGTTATATTGTGTTGCTAGAAAAACAGAGGAAGCTTACCCTACCGTTGCACCTGGTCCATGCTCCCAGTTTTTAGTAGAGAACGAGTTGCTCATTTGCTTTTGTTACTTTGTATGTATGATTTTAGTTACTTTATGTTCTTTGTTGTGTACGTCTGTTTTCCATGTCTGGTCTTTGTTCCTGGATTGGATTATTTTGATTACCGCTATAATCTTGGTAACCTTGATTACTCTTTTAAACATACTTATTATATGAATATGATGTTAAAATTTGTGAAACAATAGAATCTTAGACATATCCTTGTCATATTCAAATATGATTTACTACAACTCAAAAAGTTGAAACTGGCAGATATAATATACCTTTGAATGAATGTAAGATGAGAAACACTTTTAATTTGAACATAATTTTTATCCAGATTTAAACGAAGATTAATTCACCAACGCCTGTGCTTTTAATAAGGACTTTTAACTTTTAGATTTTGATGATAATCATTTTTATGAATTTTTAATATCAAATATAGAAATGGTTCTAATTGTAGCCAGGTGTGTATATGTACATTAAATGCTTGATACATACATACATCCATTCAGCATAGTGTTTTACTGTGAGAGTAGTATTGTTCGTTGGAAATAGTATACTGTGAGAATAGTATTGTTCGTTGGGTACCAATTTTCGTGGATTTCGTGAGTTTGGTAAACCACGAAATTTGGTTCCCAACGAAAAGGATATTTTCAATTTGTTGTATGATGGAGTTGCCAAATCATCGAATTCAAGAATCCACGAACTGATCATTTCCCCTAAACAACGAACATTAGTACATTATGTTTTCGTTGGTTACTCTTTCCTTTGAGTTTTATCCTTACATTGTTTTGCCTAACTTGATTTTTCATTACAGAAAAACTCTTATAAAGTACGATGATTGTGAATACTTATCGCTCAATTTGTACCAATTATGTCTGCCTATTGAATATTTATTTCATTTTAACAGTATATGGCAGTAAATCAATATAATATTTTGTACGGTTTAATAACATCGCACAACATCTGGTTGTTATATGTCAAATCGAATTTCCATGAATAATGTATATGTGCTGAAAAATACCTTCAAATGAATTATTGATGTAAATGACATTTGTTACCGTATTCGCTTAAAAATTATGTCTCTTTATTCTTTCGAAATTACATTTTGCAGGTGATTATTGCCTCGGTATGAAATGTTATAATATTTATTGAATAAAACACAAACTACTGTACGAGTCTACATTACACTAGCAATAAGTGCGTTTAATCTAGTACGAGTATTTCATTAAATATGATTCAAGTGTTGTATTTTAGCTATATATGACGCAGGACACAATTTCGTCAAAGACTATACCTGATACGGGATAAATGACGCAGTCTCATCTTATATTTTGTAATAAGAGCTTGTTCGTTTTAATTGAAAATGGAATAACTTGCAATATTGTCTTACAAAATTGCATTTAACAGCGATAGGATGAACTTTTATAAACACCATATTAAGCACTTTTACATATTGTTAAGTTAGTTTTACCTATGGAAATCAATTAGTTGTACAAATTCAAATGTTTAAATTTTTGACATTACAACATGTTTCTAAATCAAAATGACGTCATCATTTAAAAATGTCAATTTAAAAAAAAATATGAGTTAGACACATTCTACAATCGAGCATAGCACTTGTTATTTTTTCTTACGTTTGTTCCTGGCGTTTGTACAATCATTAAAAAAGAGACGATAGCTGAAAGGGACGAGAAAGGATAGGCTATCGGTTGTCCATTTTTAAAGTAATTCGGCGTATCCGATCTAGATATTGTAAATATTTCTTTTTAATTTGTTCTTTGTTTTCGGTTTGCATATTTTAATTTGAAATAATTTTGAATGCTACTTCCAGTGAATGCACTTCCCTGTTTCATTTCTGCAGGCATACCTTATAGTTATTCTGGTTTGATTGGACGTGAATCGTTAGTCTCGTACGCGATGCCCAGTATGAGTGAACATAAACGTAGATAAAGGAACTAACCACACACTGAACACATAATCAAAAATGGGAATGGATATATCAAATGATACACACTGGTACAATCAACAGATACTAAAGAAATAGATTTAAACTTCAAACAAGGACACACTTATCGATGATCGTTTGGAGGATTTTTTTCAGTTGTTCATTTATTATTCCATTTGAATATATAACGAATCAAACGTTGGAAGATGTAGATTGCGAGTTATGTATGTCAAGCTCTATAAAGTGAGCTGAGCAGACTCTTTAATCTTCGAACTTCCAATATACTTCCTTAGAGAACGTACCTATCATAATGACTAGAGCAGTGAATTCATCGAACACCATGTTGTCATTAGTTAAGACGTGTACTGGTTTGAATTTCTGTTGATCAGTTATTTCCATTGTGAAGTTGACCAATCAAATATGTCCTGAATCTCTTATTCCGTTTTTGTATGTGTTGTTTAGATTTACTTTATTCAAGTAAACCAAAGCTTAAAATGTGTTTCACTGCGACAAAACGTCTTAAAATATTATATTTCCAGGCAGGCTATAATGAACATATGTTATATGTAATTAAAGGTTCAAACAAGGGCTGAATGTGGATAGAAGCTTGTCATGGTAGTAAAGACGGGAAGACGTAGCCTTTTTGCAAGTGCACAACGAGTAGTGTTGAACAGTTCGGGATGATTTGGTCCGACGGATTGGGATAATACACCTTACAGCTCGATTTTGTTGGGTAGTGAAATATAGGTAATAAAATCGTAAATGTAGAAATAGTCATAAGTTCTGACATTACAATACTTTGATATACTGAGACATTAGACGTTACGACTTATTTACATTTTTTTAAACATAAAACACAGCAGGAATGAAATGTTAATCAACTATTACATAATCCAAGGATAGCGACGATACAAGGAAAACAGACATACAGCCACGAACATGAACTAAACGAAATAACATGTACATAGAAAGACAAGTACATGGGAATCCAGGACTCTTTTATCACATAAAGCATTAATTAGGAGCATCGATACGGTAAGGGACCTTTGGTTCTCTAGAAAGAGAATATCAATGTTGTTGTATAATCTCTTTGTATTTTGCCTGTCCTAGATTTCATTATTTTAGAAATCTCTATTGATCCTTTAAATAATTTTAAATAAATTAATATAATCTAGTAAGTCAGCATAAACAAAAAGCTAATTTACAGTGCATTTGGTGATTAAAATGCAATTCTTATTTGCCACAAATATTTCTACACCCTAAATCAATCTACTAAACAACTATATTCAACTAGCAAAAAATCATATGCTTAAATGAAAAAAAAAAATGATGTGCACTGAAAAAGAATTATTAGATTATTTTATCTCATGTCTTTTCTACCGAATTCTACCGCGATAAGTGTAGTGAATTAATCGTTAAAAAGGGATTTTTCTTTCTTTTTTTCTAGAACTCGTATGTCTCTCATGCAAAATAGATATGGCTTGGGTTAACAAAAGTTTAGTCCGACTGGTCGACATTTTCTTTGGATAGAGTTAGCACTATTTTGCATTCTGCTCTATATGTAGTGGAATATTGAAATCAAACTGATTACTACCAGTAAAATCCAGTAAAAAGAAAGTGATTTTGCTTTAAATTGAGGAAGAGTAATCAAGGAAACCAAGATTCTAGCAGAAATCAAAAGAATATTATCCAGGTACTAAGACCAGACAAGAAAAAATATAGTAGCTTGAGACATGAACACGTCAATTTATATGTAATTAAAAATTCACATTTGTGTTCATTTAAAAACCTATATACTTCGACGTTTGACGTTTGATTCAAATATGTGTGGACGTCCTCTGAAGGCTTTATGTGTGGATGTCCTCTGAGCGCTTGATGTGTGTGGACGTCCTCTGAGCGTTTATGCTTATACTATTTTGTATTACGTTTGTATCTTCCCTGTATATTAATGTCTTCCTCTATTATCAGTAAAGTCCATGTTTATACCGCTGTTCACATACAATATTATTGCCATAATGGTTTACTGTATTTGGAAAATAAATACTATTTGTTACCAACGTCTCAAACGTAATATTTTCTCCCGTTATTAAGCTATGGTTTCCTTGTAAGTTGGTTTATTGAAGCGACACTAATTGCACCTGTAGTCTGGATTTGATTCTTTAATAAAAAATCAATGATAAAGACAAAGAAATAAGTCAACTTCCGGTATGGCCGATTGGGTTAAAGTATTTCGTGTTATGTACCAATTTAAGAAATTAGACAACAAACCGAAGATTCAACCAATAGTATACAGTAATGAGCCTCGCAATACATCGTGTGATATATTGACAAAACAATTTATCTAAACGTCAGCAGTTGGATGATTCAAATACGTCAGCGTAGATATAAAATCCTAAACATGAACAAATGGAACAAAGACGATCTGCATATACAGTAAAAATAAAGCACGAGATTTATGAACTCCTTAAAAACACCAAGAGTGACAGCAGGTGCCCCGGAGGAATGCACATGTCCTACTGCAAGTAACTATAACCCGGTGATAATTTAACAACAGTAATACGTGTTCGCAATGTATAAGGTACAACTACATAGATAGGTCACTAGATAGATACTTGTGGAAATAAAGCTAAATTGAGACACTTAAACAAGCAAATCCAACATTTTTTTTCCTGTAAAAAGTATATATTTTCGAAACCTTACATTATGGAGATCAATGAAAAAAAAAGGTAGATATTTTTTTCTATTTTGTCATGAAAATCTGTAGCCATGGTAACAAAATAAAAATATATATCAGTTTTCATAACAAATTTTGGGTGCCTTCCCAAAATTAATTGTAAAAAAAACAGGTTTTCTAAAATATCAGACACTTTAAAACCGCCGGAAAAAGTAAGCGGGCATTGTGTTGTTGTAAAACAACAAATAAAAAGTGTAATTTTTTCTGCTCGTTTGTTCATGATTTTAATTCTTAAAGTTCGTGCGCAATTTTGCATGTTTAAAAAAACAGCCAGTTGGTGCATGGATAAGAACCCAATCCGGGGAGGACCTGAATCTTGTCGGATAGCTTAAATCATGCATTTAACACCTCTTTACCTTCACAAATATTGCATCTTTTTTTTATAAACGAAAGGTCTACTACACACAATCTATATTTCAACCAAGTTTTACCTTTTATTTTTATTTTTTTTTAAAATTAGATATGGGTCAGTTTTGTGTACGACACAGTGCGCATCAATGCTATCTATATAGTGGAACGTCATTACTTGCTCTATTGGCAGTCTATGTAATAATCTGCCTACCGTACAACGACCAATGTTCCGTCAGAAATGTTCTTGTTTAAATAATTGATACGTTTGATAGTAGGACTTGGTCTGCAAAAGCAATTACTAGGATTAAAAAGAGAAAAAAGTAATCACAGTAGAAGATCATATAGCGAATAACAGGCGTGGTAGTTATTATTTCCTATTTTCCCTTAAGCATCTCCGAATGAAAACAACTAATAAATCCCTATTGATGATTCAATAAGCTATTTAGAGAGGTTCATAAGATATTATAATTTTTAACTTTATATTGGTATCGTGGGCGAAAAACATGTTTGTAATTTCCTTCTTTGTCAACTGCTAAGAAATCGTTTTGTGTCTTGCTTGTCAAAACACTGTTAAATGTTTTTAATTCTTTATTGGTTAAAACAATTCGATGGCTTCTTCTTGGGATACACATTCAAATTACCAACTAGAAAACAACGAACTTATTTCTCGAAATAGCCAGGTCAAACTCTAACAGAAGTCTAAAAATCAATGGAGGATTTCATATGCATATTGGCACTTCACAATATAAATCTTGAAAGTCTATATAAAATACCTAACAATTAATTCAAACATGTCTTTTAGCAAACTAGGTATAGATCGGCAACCAAATACCAAAGCGTCAGCAGTGGGATGATTTAAATACACCATAATCCTTGGTCTAAACAACAAAGACAATTTACATTAGTCCATGGGCTAGGAGGGTCCACCGTGCACCCCCATCCCCACTCATCAACTTCATTGTGATTTTTAGATACCTTTATACCTACCATCATAGAATCAATATGTCGCCTAAGAATAATATTCTGGGATTTTATTTTACAGTATAAGCCTATATTTGTACCCCACTGGGTCAAAAAGCCAAGATTTTTGTGACTCAATTGTTTGGCCTTCAAAGTTGGCCTGGGATAGCATGTGTAAACAAACTAAACATATTTATAATTTATAAAATAAGAACATATAAAATTCCAAAAATTCCCCATTTTATGAAAAATTTATTACTGTCAGCTTCAAACTGAAATATACTCGCCTGAAATGTTTAATACATCGATATATAAAACACAAGTACCCAACATGTCTTTCTTGCATTGATAATATGCTAAAAATCAACATTTTGGTCCATGTTGGGGTATTCTTCTGATGTGTAGTGGTGGCAATTTTTGACCTAATTGGTCTTGGAAAAGTTCAAATATGTATTATTAGGGCTCATTAGAAAACTAAGACACTATATAATTGTGTTTGAATATACAAAAGCTTGTTTGTAGTACGGTATTTGAAAAACAAAAGGACAATTATATGGGAAATTGAAGAAAATATTAAATTCCGAAAATTCCCTTTTCTATGAAAAACTCATGTCACATTGAAACTGACAAAATGGCGCCTGACATGAAGAGATAATTTAGATACATCGCTAATTCAAACAAAAGAACCCAGCATGTCTATTGTACACGCTTTATTTGCAAAAAAATAACATTTAAATTCATGTTGAGGCATATTTTTTCATAGGTAGGGGTGGCATTTTCCCAATTTCTTGCTTAGACCCACTTTGAAGCTTAGACATAATATTTATGTGCTGTATCACATAAAAGCTTGTTTAAACTACGGAATTCTGAAAACAGACAATAACGGGTGATATAGAAGAAAATTCTGAAATTCTGAAATTTCCCATTTTTCCGATTTTATAGTAATTGTCACCCTAAAAGGAAAAACTAAGCGCCTGAATTGATCAGATATGTTTTATACATCTTTGTCTTAATAATGAATGCTTAAAATATGAGGTCTACACTGTTGGTATGATGTGAATGAGAGTTCTGTATGATACTGTGACCAGTTTCTAGTGGTAGGGGTAATATTTTTACCATTTTTTGAAAAATCTGTCCTGAAAATTAGTTCTTTTGTGGTTCATTTTATGTAGAAAATTATCTATCGAATGCCACCAAATTTGAGACGTTTCAGTCAAGCAATAACTTGTAGAGTAGAATTTATCTGACTTTTACTGAAAATTCGAAAATCCCATTTTTTTTATTTTTTTTTTTGCATTATTGGATAAATGCTGACTACGAAAATCGGCAAAATTCATTAATAGAACCCCAGAAGTATAAATTGTGATAAAACTAAACAGATAATACCAAATAAGCCGTTTTTTACTGACGTATTTAAAATACGGTACATAATTTTATCTGTGCCATTATTATTTATTCTTTTTTACTTATATACATGATCTTTGGCACTTAAGTATATCACACCAAGGCAGGGAATAATGTTTTAGGTGGGTGACCTTTGACCTTGATCTTTGGCCCCGAGGACAAATAACATAAAAGTTTTGGCAAAATACCATAAAAACCTTTGTCTTGCCATGTTGTTTTTTGTCTTTTTACCAAGATATATGATTTTTGGTATGTAAGTAAATCACATTAAGGTAGAGTGTAAAGTTCAAGATAGGATAATTTTTTACCTTGACCTTTGACTCCAATATCAAATGACATGCCAAATTTTGGCCAAATACCAGACAAAAAATTGCCTGGGCTAAAATTGTTTTGTCTTTTCACTTAGACATCTGATATTTGGTATGGGATTATAAAACCTGAAGGCCAGGCACTACATACTAGGGTGGTTTACATTTGAACTTGACTTTTGACCTCATGTTCAAATAACATACCAAAGCTTGACGCCATTCATACAAAATTTGTCCATACCATAACGCTTTTTGTCTTTTTGATCTAGACTACTATTTTTTAGTATATTGGTATATCCTCTCAAGGTGGAGTGTTGCATACCAGAATAGATGAAATTTTACCTGAATTTAACCTGTCAACCACATGGTCAAATAAGATACACATTTTGGTAAAATACCACCAAAGTTTTGCCTGTGCCATAACTTTTTTGCCTTTTTACTAAGATATCTGACATTTGGTATGTGTGTATTTCACGCCAAGGTTGAGTGTCATGCACAATTAAGGTGTGTGACCTTCGAACATGGTCAAATGACATACACAATTTTGGCTTAAGTTCATGACTGATTTCATGCAATATTTCACCCCACAGTATGTCGTAATTGTAAAGAATCACTTGCCCTTTATCGCCTGATTGTGTGCAACTCCAATAGCAGTACTAATCCTTTACATCTGTTATGGAATATGGATTCTCTTAATTTCAAAGGAGAAGCTGAGCTTAAATAATTATACCCCATGCAATGCAGTTGCGCAGGGCAAAATGTGTTTGACCCAACCGTCTGACCGTCAGTCCATCAGTCCATCTTAAATTTTTCAGACTTTTTTTAAACACTTGCAGATATTGAAATATGTTTTTGGTTAATAAGTTGACCATGATAAGTTAAAGGACAAGTATAATTTTCGATGATTTTTACCAAAATTACGGGCTCTGTAATCATCAAAATTCACAGAAATAACAGTTTTCCTGACATTTTTTTTTTGAACATTTGCAGATATTGACATGATTTTTTGTTATAAATTAATCGTGATAATTACAATACAAGTTTGTGTTTGGTTTCCACTTCGATGATTTTACTGAAATAATCGTTTTAAGGACTTTTTTCCTAAACGCTTGCAGATAATGAAATGATAAGTTCAAAATGATAAGTTGCAGGTCAAGTTTATATTGTGTTCGAATAGATTATATTTAATTCAGATTAATTAAAGCTTAAATTAATCAAAGTCTGGGGTTTTAAACTAACATTTTGAGTAACAGAATTTAGTTAGAAGAGGTTGGTTTTCTCATCGTATATTTAAGCTCATCTGGAAAGAAGGTCAGTGTGAGCTATTGCCATCACTTTGTGTTCATAGTAATTGTATGTTGTCATTGTTGACTTTTTCAAAAATCTTTTAATTTGTATTGTTGCAATCTTTTCTAATGCCTATAAAAATCGATTTCAAAAATCTTTTATAAATTTCATTTTGTTGCAATCTTTTCTACACCTGATTTAACTCTCTAATCCTTTTTTTATCTAGGTCCTTCTAAATGTATTTCTCGTATCAATCCACCTACATTTTTATGACTGTGTTCTAGCATAGTTGAATATAGGGAAAATATATAAAGGAATATGCCAAAGAAGACAAAAAACTAATTTTTTGTAAAAACATCATGATTTAGTACTTTTGGTATCATACCTCATTAAATATAAATGTCAGGATTATATAACTGAAGTCATATACGGATACATTAGGATATTGAATCAGCATCTGCAACCCAATATTTTACATTTTATTGACTGTATTAAAGTTTACTTCTGATCTCATGTATGGGCAATAATAAGTAGAAAGATCATGTAAACTTGTTGACTATAAATTAAAGTAGTTCATATTTTACAATTATGCGGCCCCGTGCAGGTCCGGGTGTTAAAGAATAGGTCTGCAGCAGCGCTAAGCTTGTCGTAAAAGGCGACTAAATAGTGCTCAGAACCCTAGCCAGGGGCTAGGGCGCTTTGCCCACAGAGCAACTGGGATGTGTGCCCCAGGTGGTTGAATGGGGTACCCCTGGCGTGTTGCATGCTGGGGTTGTCAGACTATAATACGGAAAACCTGACTGCAAACCATAGTGGTGCACCGTGTTGGAAAGATGCCACGTTCCCTGCATGTTAAAGAACCCTACTGTGGTATTCTCCTGGAGTAGGAACCATAGGGCTCCGCCACAGGAGGCTAAATTGCCCGACCCTACCCACCTCTCCCTATTTCCAGTGGCAATCAAAATTTGTTGACCCCATTGTCCTTGTGTCCCATCCATTTTTCATTTCATCATCACTTCATGTTCATTTTATGATCAATTTCATGTTCATCGTCTGAATATAGCTGAAATATTGCTGCTCGGACGTTAAACCCAAACAAACAAACAATTATGCAATTTATTATATGCCAATACAAGATGAAATGTATAATTTTAGGTTACCCATAGTTTCTAGACAGCTACAAGTAATAGATGTAGTGTAACAGACCGGTAAACAAACGTTTGTTATTTTTAGCTCTCCTTGCGAGAGGCCAAGCAAGCTTATGTTATCACTTGGCGTCCCTCCTCGTCGACAAATTTTCGAAATTCTCCTCCTCTAGATAATTGTGCACAAAATGACTGTCGGGATTTATGATCCGTGAAAAAACAGCCGCCGTTACTAGAAATAGAACATAGGTGTCAAAAGGCATTTTTTAAAAAAAGATTACTCAAAAATCCGTTGCCTTTAGCTAATTCTTGCAGGGGATAATATTGTCCAGAATTAAGAGAAAAGCGATGTCGAAATTCTGCAAACGATAGTTACCACTGATGTATGACCCCTATACAAGTTTTTTGGCATTCCTCGTATGAACAACTTTGAAAATGTTCTCCTCAAAAACAATTGTTCTGTATGGTATTCCACAAAAATAAATGTTGGGATTCTTGATCCATGACAAAAACATAACCCCTGTTACTAAAAATAGAACATAGGGGTCAGAAGGCAATTTTTTTGCGAACAACTCAAAGGTTGTTGCCCTTTTTTGGAGAATTATATAGTTCAGCATCAAACGATTGACCAATACCGACATTTCCGAAACGATTTGTTCACTAATGTAGGAGTTATAGTTCCTAAAACAATTCTTAATTTTTCCACATGTATATGTGCAATTTTGAAAAATGTATATGGCTGCCTATACTAAAAATGGAACATAGGGATCCAAAGAGTTTTTTTTTAAATAATTCAAAAACTGTTGCCTTGATCAAAATGCTGGTTCAGGTCATAAAATGCTATCAAAAGCGATCCTGCCTTTGACTTCTCAGTTAATTTTAACTTAGCCTGTCTCATTGCCATTTTTTTTCTAATAAGCAAATGGTAAACCAGGTGAACGATTCAGGCTCTCTTTAGCCTCTAGTTATCCATTTATAATGTTTCTATATAATATTATAAAATTTAATGTTGATTTTCCAATTGTTCTTATCTAAATTTCTGGCACAAAATTCCATGTTGAGTAAGTCAAGTGTTGTGTATTATTTTAAACAACAAAATTATAAAACATTTTGAAATATTCTGTAAACAAGAACCTACATGTTCATGTTTACAAGAGTAATCATGGGAACCAAGATTCTAGCGGAAATCAAAAGAATGTAATACTGGGACATTTTGATAAGAAGATGTGCATTTCAGGAAAACAGGAGTTAAAAAATGCTAATGGGATATAATGTCAAGAGTTGATCAACAAAAACAAGAAATATCATTCTTGGGTCTGATTGAATTCTCTCAAAATACAGAAATTAAAAAAAAACTACAATTTAGTATCAGTCATATGACATTTGTCCTCATCGACACTCGTGAAGTCAAAAGTTGATATGATATTTGACCATGAGGCCAAAGGTCAATTTCAAATGTCAACCAATCTAGTACGAGGCGCCTCGCCTTGAGAAAACATAACCCCATACCAAATATCAGATGTCTCAGAAAAAAAACAAAAGAAAATTATAGCCCGGACAAAATTTTGTATGATATTTGGCCAACATTTTGTATGTCATTTGACCTGGGAGTCAAAGGCCAAGGTCAAAAGTCATCCAATCTAGAATATTTCATTTTAACTTGATGTGATTTATTTAATTGTCAAACAGGTGGTATATCTAGGTAAAAAGGCCAAAAAGTAATGGCACACAAAAAATTGTGTATCGTATTTTGCCAAAATTTGTATGTTATTTGACCTTGATACAAAGGTCAAGGTCAAAGTCACCCAATCTGGTACGCGACACTCTGACCCGAAAGCATATACCAACATACCAAATATTAGAAGTCTAGGTCAAAATCCAAAAAGTTATGGTCTGGACAAAGTTTGTATAAAAAACGCTAAGAAGAAGAAAAGTCTTTATGGGGGTGATTTCAGGTCCAAATGAGAAAAAAACAAAGATATGCTACATGTTTTCATTTTTGATATGTTTCAGTGGAGAGCACCTACTACACATCCATGCGTACATTTGGATAATATCTTCTTGCTCTTGTTAGCAAAACGGGTCTAAACATAGCCTATTTTCGTATATTTCAAATTGTCAGAAATTAAGAATTTTAACCAGGTCTTAACTAATCAGATTGCTTTGTACTTTATTGCAAATTGTTTTCCATAATACACACTTCATTTATATAATTATTTAGTTTGGTAAATTTCCACCATTAGATATAAAAAAAATACATTCAAACTGTGACATTTTTGTGATTATTAGGCTCTAAATTGGTGGTTGCTAAGGAGTGGTTGTTGCTATGGTAACGGTGTAAACATTTTTCATTTTTCCATTTTATTCATTGTTTTTTTCTGATATATCCAACTGATTTAACGTCAATTTGGATAAAATATCTGACATCAATAAATCACTTTCAGTGAAAATTGTATGATTCTTAGGCGGACTGCTAATTAATACTCTAGGGGTTTCGACTTATGTCAATTTAAGCAATTTTTCGGCGGTGTAGGGTACATTTTATTCATTTTACCACAAAACCCTATGTGTTACTGCAACAGTATTGGTACCACTGTAAAGCTGAAACATTGGGCTACATATATATGTAAGTTTATTTCGTTTTGAAGAAAGAAGAAGTTCGTAGAATCAAAATACTCAAAAATTGATTTTTGCCTCAACGAGGTATAAAAAGTAGCCGACAAAATACATAAATGCTTCAGTGAATTTGTTGGCGACAAACATATTCTAAAATGGGAGGTATAAGGGTACCTGCAAATAATAATTTGGTTGATGAGTGGGGGTGCACGGGGGTTATCTCTGCCCACGTACTATATGCATAATGAAGCGAATCGAACAAAATAGATGACGCATAAAAACTAACGATAAGGGAAACAAGACGTCACACAAAAAATTAAATCATTATCAAAATGAATCCCACAAAAATTCGGGAGTGATATAAGGTGCCAGAGGCAACCATAATATTACAAATAAGAATAATTCGGTAATAATCTAGTAGCAAATATGCATCTCCGCGATATGTCAAACACACTTCCCAATAGGGCGTAAATCATCCATTTTAACTAAAGCATTAAGTGATGATGAATTCTATCTTATCAGATAAAGTTGTCGTTAAAATGAATGCAAAATGTAATTCTTGTATAATAGAGGAATCAATTCAAACATCACCACATCGGATAAAAGGCGTGGTATTTATGCACACTCTTTATAGTTTTCCTAAATGTTTTTAAAATGAAAAAAACAAAAAACAAAAAAAAAAACGGAAAAAAAAACGAAAAAAAAAATGTATCTTGATTTTTATTTTGAATTGACTGGTAAAAGGACATTCAACATTTTACAAACAAATGAATTACAATAATGTAAGAGCAATCAAGAGAAGCAAGGTTATAGCGGTAATCAAAGAATCTAATCCAGGGACAAAGACCAGACATGGAAAACAGACATACACAACAAAAAACATAAAGTAACTAAAATCATACATACAAAGTAACAAAAGCAAATGAGCAACTCGGACTTCACTAAAAACTGGGCGCATGACCAGGTGCACCGGTAGGGTAAGCGTCCTCTAATGACCGGAAATGAAGAATTGATTCGAAAACTTCCCACGTACGGAATCCATGATATGGAATCAGTACTGCGTTTGAAAAAAAGTAACACGTCCATTAGAAAGGCGCCGAATTAACCACGATTAAAGTTTGTTTATTCAGATTATTCGTACTGACGATCACGACAAAAAAAAATGAATTTATCAAGAAAACTAATCTGCATTACAATAAACACCACGATCAAAGGTTTCTGACGCAATTTTGTAGGTATGAAACGTGAAATAAACAAACATTCTTTTTAATTTAACTTTTTTTAGCAACAAAATAGGCGGCGCTAATGTCAAAGTAGACGGCAAAATCGCCGGTCGCCGGCACTTATCAAGCATGTGGTGCACATTTAATTACCTGCGTAGCAGATATTTTCAAGTGTGCACAACGGACATTGAGTTTATTTCAAATAGACGGAAAAAAAACATATAACAGTCATTTCGCATTATTTGATTTAAGTATCAAAATTCAACGAGTCACAGTCATGACAAAATTTGGTCTATGAGATGATGAACGAAGTTTTTTTTTATACAAATAGAACGCTTTACTTCTGAAATTTAATTATGTAAATAATTAAGGTAAATTTTGATACTGTAAAAAGACATCTAGCCGTATCATCTCAAAATGTAAAATGTTTACGTTTCTCTATGATGAAGTGAAATTGATTTATTTGCACTCCAATATCAAAACAAGAAGAAATATAGTTTTGAAAGCCATATGTAGTTTTTTTAAGAATTCTTCTTCGATTCAAACCTATGGTGGGACCCCGGTGTTATAAAGAATGGGCCTAAAACATATCGAAGCGTGTCATAGAATGTTAATTGTTGCTTACTGGTTATGTAAAACTTTCTTACATGTTAACAGTAGGAATAAAGCAGACCCCTTTTAATGCGATCCTACCAAATCGAAACAATTATATTTCTGCATGCATCCAATTTAAGATGCTATTTTCACAACCGTGACCTATGATGCATGAATTGTACCATTCTCATTTTTATTATCAATAACTATTAGAACATCCTGACAGAAAAAAAATTGATGTAATAACATCTTTTGTTTAATTAGCAAATAACATTAACATTTGTCCCGATAAATTATTTACACCAAGTAATGTATATAGAACATTTCACATTTGATGTTGCTTGTATAGTCTTTGTTACATCAATGTCTTCAGTCTGCAATGTAAGCACATAATCTAACCTGGAAGCCCGAGTATTTTTCTTTTCGTTCCAGAAGTATTTTATCAAATAGAGCTCAGCTGGTCACACGTGTTGTATTTTGTCTTTTTAAGGGCGTATATGACGGTATCTTTTTAAAATTAAATGTTTTATTTTTTTATGTTTCATCGGCGCGTTGAAGCGGTTGATCGTAGCACATTTTAAGTAAAGCGCCTAGGAAATATAAAATATGAAGCATTCAGTTATAAAATTCACAAACGTCATATCAATACTCCCAATCAAAAAAGACAGGATTGGAGACGACACTGGTGTTCTAGATATTCATTCTCTTTACCTGGTGGGCATACTTTTCGACCTTAGGTAGGGGTAAAAACTTCGAAGGAGTTAGACTAGATACTAAAAAACTGAATTCAATCTTCCGTTTTTGTAGGGTTCGTTCTATTCCGTAGTTTGTTTTCAATCTATTATATGTTTTCTTTTTTATTATATCCGCAGGATATTGTTTTGTTATCTATGTTACATACTCGTTTCTTTTTATTTTGCCTCATGTGATATATCCTTGTAATTAGGAAAGTCTTTCGTTAATATATATGTATGGAAAATAAAAGCCGATATACTAAAGTCAATATACTAAACAATCAACATACTAACGGAATAACAGTATTTGGACGTAATTTCAGGAAGCACAATACTGTAAACGAACTAATTTTCGCGGTGGACAGAAAACCGGAAAAATAGTACATGCAAATTTTTAACACTATGTAACACTAATCATTTTTGAAACCTCAAAAATTGATCTTCGCGAATATGTTTATGTGACAGAATCCGCGAAAATTAATATGTTTACAGTAATCAAATACCAATGAGTAATATCGTATTTGTTGTGATTATTTGTAACTAGTTGTCCCTTGTCTGACAATTAACAACATACGCAGATTGAAAACGTCATTATTTGATTAGAGAATATTCATCATTGAACAACACTAGTACTAATGAAGTCAGTAATCGAATAAAATCAATTTTATATAATATTTATCGTCGTTTGTCGTGACCTCAATCAAAAGTAAGTATCAATCAAACTTCTAAGGCCAAATCAATCAAATATTTAAAAGGTCAGCGACGACTGATGACTCTTCCTAGAACACAAATAATGCTTTCGTGGTAATACCCTATTTTGAATCAACACAAATGTATATCATAAGACAAGGATTAAATTAATAACACAGTGATTGAACACCATTAATTGCATTTGTAAAATTCATGAAATCTTATTCAGAATGTAATCTGAAAAGCAAAAATGACTTCCATTTCTTTGCTTAAATGTCAATAATTCGAAGTAATAGCAATATGATATACATTGCAATTCATCATCAAAGGAAGATATCTCACTTACCCACATTCTTTTGATGTAACTTTGACTTTTTTGACAATGTAATTTGAAACGGGTTATATGAAAAACCACATGTTAATTTCTGTTTATTATGAAATTTAAAACAAAATATCAAAAATAGAAATATGTAGGCTTGTTACACATGAGTCACATTTTGACTAAATAAATTCAACAAGTAAGCAGCAATAAAATTGGCCTTCAATAGATGAGTAGGACTGACACATAAACCATAGACTAAAATATATATTTCCTAACCTAACTATTTGCTACTCACTTTTTGAAACCTGCCTCGAGGTTAGCTTGTTTTTTTACTGAAGGCTATACATTCATTGAAAGTTTTTTCTACTATTCAACACACCTCTCCTAATTACTGCTGCATTAAATATTAAATAGAAAAGATTTGTAAAACTAGTAGGCTAATTTTGTTAACTTCTTTAGCTATTTGGGATAAAATTGGCCGTCAACAGATGATTTGGACTTACTATGACACAAACATATACTGATATATATTTCCTGACATACTTTCTTGCGCTTCATATTGTGGGGCTTGCCTTGAGGTTGGCGTAGTTCTTCACCTGAAGGCTATATATTCAATGAAGGGTTTTCTACTGTTTGCGTCCATGTGAACAACAAACCTCTATGCAAATTACAGCTGCATTAAAAATGTAAAGATTCCTAAAACTAGTACGCTTATTTTATTAAGAAGGCTTCTCTAGAAACCTTTGCTATAATTGGAAGGATCGATAATGATAACTTGAAAATTCAGTTGTACAAAATTTATAAGCAAAGAATAACATTTACATGGTTAGAAAATTAGAAAAAGATTAACAATTTTAATTCAAACTAATTACTTTCACACATTGCGACATATTTTGGACTAGTAATCAATACCACGATTCATTTAAAGAAATGCATTAGCTTTCAGCAACACAAAATAATATGTTTAAAGACATACATAACAATTCTTTCAGCCGATAAATTGAAAATTACAGGGCATAGCACATGATGCGACCAACAGACAAATATATGCGGAGGATTTTGCAAGTGGTTATAATCTTATTCGTCTACCTTTTCTGAATTGTCTGCAGGAAGAATTTGAAAATATATGTTAAGATATAATAAATATCTTGTTTGCATGGTTGTTAAATATAAAACAATAAATTTTGACTTTGCCTAATGTTGCTCCACGACCATTATTTTTAAGGTTTTATTTTTTCTGCTGTCATGGTATATTGATGTTCATCAAATGATGGTTTTGTGTTTCATTCTTTTCATGCCGCTTTCTTAAAAATTGAAATAAAACAACCAGGGATCGTATGTTCCATTCACGTATAACGAAAACATAGCAAATAAACTGAGGACGAAAATGATGATAATATTTCTTTTTAATAATTTTTCTGTGTTCCCTTTTCCGTTTTCATTGGTTTGTACTGTCACAAAAAACAGAAAAAGTATTGCCCCGAATAAGTATTAAAGAGTTTTATATTTTCTTAAATCTATGTAAATGTCGTTAAACAATACCGAAGCGTCAACAATGAGACGATTCAAATACTTCAAAATACATGGTCTAACGTGAACACATGAAATGGAGATGGTCTATATACACAATGTAGCAAATCGTAAAAAGATGTAAAATCTGTTCGTTTTTTACCTGTTCTTGATTTCATTTTTTCTTATACATCCTTAAAATTACTTCAATTTAATATATATTCCGAATCAAAAGGTTTATTTACAGTGTATTTAATTATTATTCTTTTGTTGCACCTATAACCAATCTACTTTTTACTACAATGATAAATTATGCAAGAGGAATGCTGTGTACTGGAAAAAAAGATTTTTTTCTTTCGTTTTCTTCTAGAACTTGCATGTCGCCTATGCCAAATAGTTTAGGCCTGGGTTAATATGGTCCACATTTTCTGTGGATAGAATTTACTCTATTTTGCATTCTGCTCTTTATGTTATATTAGAATATTGAAGTTCAGACTGGTAACCAGTAAAAAATACTTGTTTTTTTTTTTCTTTGAATTGAGATGAAAGCATTCATATTTTTGTTCCTTTAATACATATATACTACGGCGTTTGTCTTTTGATTTAAATATGTTTTGACGTCCCCTGTTCGCTTTATGTGTGGATGTCCTCTCAGCGCTTAACGCAGGTTTTATTTTGTATTACGTTTTTACATTTCCTGTATATTTATGTCGTCCTACATTATCACTAAAGTTCATTATTATACCGCTGGTCATATACAATGTTATTGTCATAATGTTTTGCTGTATTTAAAAAGTAAATACTACGATGATAATTAATCTTGAGTGAATAACCGCAATAAGATCACGAATGACGATAAAATTGTTCCGCGCACGAGTTAAATCTTAATATGTTTTTGTCACACGTGATCATATTTGGTTATACACGATAACCAATTGATTTTCATCTGTTTCATTATTTTACAAAATTAGGAGGTTCAAGCAATAGTAGAAGGAAGATGGCCTTGTTATGCATAACGTAAGTGACTCATATCACCACTTACTCTATTGGAAGTGGATGACACTATATGTCTTATGTACAATGACCAATGTTCGTCAGAAACACCTTTCACGAAATAGTTTAGCAGCTTGACTTGACAGGATCAGCCGCGCACTGAATATCATAGGCAGAATTGAACTAAAAAAGCGATTACTAGGATTGAAGATGGCGAAGGTAATTGCGGAAGTGGATAATACAGAGAATAACAGGTGTGGTAGTTATTAATTTATTCGTTTGCCCATAAGCGTCTTCGAATGAAAACAACTAATATATCTCGGTTGATGATTCCATTAGCTTTTTGAAGCGGCTCAAAAGGTATACTTTAATTAATAGCTTAAGTTTGGTATCGTGAGTAAATCACGTAATTGTAATTTCTTTCTTTGTCAACTGTTAAGAATTACTGTGTTATCCTTGTCAACTTATTGTTAGAAATTTTTACATTGGTTAAAACAAGTCGATGGCCTCGTTTTGGGATTTAAAGTATTACCAACTAGAGAAATAACTTTATTCACGAAATATCCAGGTCAAACTCAAAATCAGATAACTTGAGCATTGGAAGATTTCATAGGCTTATTATCATTTCACAATATAAAACTTGATTGTTTATTTAAAATTTAACCATTGTTGTGACGTAAACGTATTGTTTTAACAGTAGATTCATACAAACAAAGGACAAAGCTGTCAAAAAAAAAAACAAAAACAAAAAAAAAACAAAACAAAACAAAACGAAACAACTCGATGTGTAACTTTTTATACAGTGCAAGTCGTTGTTCGATTTATCAATACGCCACTAATTACCTCTTGTCAAAAAGAACTAACGGAAAAAGTTCAGTCGTTTTTATTAACGTTGACTTATGAATGTATATAGTCCGTGTTGGTCCGGGTGTCAAGAGAATAGGCCTGCTGCAGCGTTAAGCTTGTCGTTGAAGGCGACGACTTAAAAGTGCTCAGAGCCTTAGCCGGGGAATGAGGCGCTCTGCACCAGGTGGTGGAATGGGGTACCCCTGGCACGTTACATACTTGGGTCGTCAGGCCATAGTACGGAAAACCTGACCGAAAACCATAATGGTGCAACGTATTGGGAAAGATGCCACATTCCTCACACGTTAAAAAACAGTTCTGTGGTAATCTATCGGAGTAGGAACCATTTGGTTCCGCCACAGGAGGCGAAATTGCCCAACCCTACCAACCTCTCCCTATTTCGAGGGAGGAATCAAATTTTGTCGACCCCGTTGTCCCTTCGACAGATTGTTTATCACGAATTGGCGCTTAACTGTATCCTCTGCTTGATTAGTAGTGATGTCTTGCGATTTCAAGTTCAATTTTCCGTTAATACCGTGCACGGCATATGTATCTCGTCTACATTTCAAGATTCTGATGGTACAAATTATCAAATTAGAGTGTCTCAAAGTTATTTGCTAACATGTTTCACATACACACTGTCTGATCCCTATATAAAGACTAATACTTAAATGTACCCATACATTTATGATGTAACATAGTTCACGAAAAAAAAGTGGACATTAAGGCTAAGTAACGAATTAGTTTTTCCATTCGAAAACAATATTATGACAAAATGCAGATCGGAAACTCGAAAAAACGCAAATTGACGACCTGACATCTGAATTTCATATCGACATTTTGATATGTTACGTAACAATCTATTTAAATAGATCCATTTGCAAACTAGGTATCGGCAACAAAATACCAAAGTATCAGCAGTGGGATGATTTAAATGTAACATAATAAAAAAAAATTGGCCTGAACGTGAAACAAAGACAAACCGAACAAAATAGATTACACATTAAAACTTGAGATAAGGAAAACAAGACGTCATGCACAAAAAACTAAGGTACTAGCAATATGAACACAAATACCCTTGAGTGGCATATGATGCTTATTAAGGGTTAGTTCGTCCTGTCCCGCCACGACACCCATCATATTGCAAGTGAATAAAATTTGATAATAATTAATAACAATAATGCATCTCCGCGACATGTGTCATTTACTATTAACAAAATCATCCATTTCAACAAAGTATCATATGATGATAAATTTCATCTTTTCAAAGAGTAATCAAGGGAACCAAGGTTACAGTGGTAATCAAAAGAATGCAATCCAGGGACAAAGACCAGACATAGAAAACAGACATACACAAAAAAGAACATTATTGATTGGTTGTTGGGGTTAAACGCCCGAGCAGCAATATTTCAGCTATTTGCAGGCAATGAACATGAAACGGATGATAAAATGAACATGAAATGATGGTGATGATGAAATGAAAAATAGGGGATGGGACATAAGGTCAATGGTAAAATGAATTCAAAACCTATCCAAAAAAAAAGAAAAAAAAATAACACATTTGATTAAAGGCGTTGCATTTACTTACGAGATTTATAGTTTTCCTTTTTGTTTTAAAGATGAAAATTACCAGTATATCTCGATATCATTTTCAATTTACTGGTAAAAAGACATTCAAAAGTTTCGATCTGATTATAATTGATTACTTTATTATTTGAACTGCAAAAATAGTTATGGATGCTGCTTTTTAACTGTGTATTCCTTTGTGGCAATGATATGCATTGTGTAAAATACTCAATGGTATTTGTAGTTTTTAGTATGAATCGATATACCCCAGGTATACCACATACAAACGTACAACTTTTGACAAAGAAATCAAAAACAAGCATAAGTCCTTCATGTCTTCTCTCAACATCGAAACGAAATGTTAGGACTTACCTTACTTGTATTAGATTCGAAACTTCATAAGACCCCACAAAACATGTATATAGCTGGATCTTCATCTACAAAGATATTGTTCACAGTAAAGGATGGACAACAAGCAAGTTTCATTACCATCTACTCTCGTAGTGGCATTAACCATATATGGATACTTAACAATTCTAAAGATTTACTTCAAAACATAAAACCCACAGCTTTTCGGGAGTTAGTTCTCTCCCAACTTTTGACTTCTCAACATTTTACACTACGTTGCTACATGGAAACTTGAAATTTCGTTTGAATAGATTTTTTAAAAATATTTTGATAATTTGAAAAAAATATGTTGTTTACATTAACAAATCCACAAGTTTTTCTAAAACATCTCAGAAAGGTAAAGTGTGTTACAAGCAAAAGCTTGATTTCCTCATTCATAACACATTTGTCAAATTTTAGGAGATTTTTTTAACACGAAGTTGGCATTCCAATGGGCACTAACTGTATTCTTCTTCTAGCCGATTTGTTTTTATATTCATAGAGACTGATTTTCTTCATAATTTCGTTGAGAATAAAAATATAAAAGATGCTAAATCATTTAACGTTACATACAGTTATATTGACGATGTATGGTCCATTAACAACCCTTCTTGTGGTAAATGGTTACCTTCAATATATCCACCAGAGCTCGAGATAAAGGAGACTACAGAAACATCTGTATCTACATTTCTTTTTGGATCACATCTCGAATTGACAACCGTGATCATCTCAGCACTAAGAGTTATGATAAAATAGACGAGTTTAACATTAGTATATAAATTTTCTTTACTTGTGCTGCAATATACCTTCATATCCTGCATATTTTATTCATATTTAACAATTTATTCGCTACGCTAGAGCAAGTACTCCGATTTCCTTACGGACTCGTGATACAGGGGTATGAGGAAATGTATCTCAAAATGTCTGCTTCAAAATTTTGTTTTAAGATATCAGACTTTGTTTAAAAATACTAAATTCTTGTAAAATAATGAGTAACGATTGTTTTTTACAACTTGTTTGTGATGATGTGATTGCAGATAAACCGATTATGACACAATAGCATGCATATTCTATTCAATCATCACCGGTATATTCACGCCGCAATAGAAGCGGGAGTTTTTTTGCTGTTTAAAACGTAGATTTACCCCTCCCCATTTCGTTTAAAATGCCTGTGCCAAGTCAGGACCATTGCGGTAACAGCTGCTCTGTTTGCGTCATAACTATTTTGGCAGATTTGTTTTAAACTTAACTTAATTACAGATCGGATTAATGTTCGATAACTTTGTTGTTAGCATTATCTGTTAACCTTGTCAAGTGGTGTAAAAGGCGTATCATTTATATATTAAAGCATATACATGTATAACAAAGTAATTTAATCTGTAAGACTCAGGAAAAAATTGAAATACAACGAATCATGCTCCGAAAAAACACAAATTTGACAATAGGGGCTTGTAGTTCATATTCTAGTGATTTCAAAGTTTCAGAATTGAATAGGAAAAACGGATTATCTACCTTTGATGATGAATTGGAATGCATTTCTTATTGTTTATACTTCAAAGTACTGACACAATGAATGCAATTTCTGAAATTCAGATATAAATTAGAATACGATTTCATGAAAAGACTTGTGTTTTTTACCCACTGTCTGATTCTTACGGAAAATATCACTTAATAACTTCTTGATTATTTCTATTCAGAGTTGTAAATTCCTGTATACATATATTTGCGTGCAGAGGTACAATAAATGAGACAGTTAACAAGTATAATATTACAGTCGCAACTGATGGCATTTAACCAATGTGTTTTCAACTGAATCTTTGTCTAATTATATGCATTTTATTGACTTAATAGCGGACATTACCACGAATGAATAACTTTTGTTCTCAAGAGGCTCATCAGCCGCTGATCTTTAACGTATTTGATTAATTAGGCCTTAGAGGATTCATTGATACATTTATATGATTGAGTTCACGATGATAAATATCAGATAAAATTGATTTCATTCGATTACAGATTACACTTGTATGTTTCAATTATAACGATTATTTAACCGAGCAATGACGTTTTTAATATGCGGATATTGTTTCTAGTCACAAAGGGGCAACCGGCTAACCACAATAATCATAATATTACTCATCGGTATTGGATAATTGTGCATTCTGTAAAGACAACCAAATACTATTATTTAAATAGTATATTGATAGTTTAAATATTGATTTGGCCCCCTTTATCTTTCATACACTTATATTAACGAAATACTATTCTGATGATAAGGATATATTGAATGAAGCAACATAAAAACACAGAGGTAAAATATCGATATAATCCAGCGGGCGGATATAATCATAAGAAAACAGATAATAGATAATAGGACTGAATGCAGTTTCCCATGATGGGTTATGCGTCTAACACGTTGGAAGTCTTTACCCCTTCTTAAGGTCGCAAACTATTTACACAACACAAAGATTATCATCCCAATCAAATTCACCCATGACATTTCTGACACTAAAATCACATTTTTGGATACTACTACGTTTGTAAAAGACGGGGAAATGTCAATGGATCTTCACAGCAAACCACCCGATAGTCACCAATACTTATCTCCCAATAGTTGTCATCCAAAACATTGTACTAAAAGCATACCATACAGCCAGACACTTCGAATTCGGCGCATTTGCTGATCTGACGATACTACCAACAAACGTCTAGATGAACTCCGGGGGTATTTGTTATCGCGTGGTTATAAATCTACAGATATAGATCATGGATTTGAACGTGAATTTGATCTCCTCGAATACTAAGCTAAGAAAGAGAACAAAAGGATTCCTTTTGTGCTTACATACCATCCAGCCTTTGAGAAACTCTCGCAGCTACTGCATTCATATTGGGAAGATATCAAAAAACATCCTAAGCTCTCCAAGCTCTTTCCTGGGACCCCGGTCCTGGCATTCCGAAAATCTAGGAGCCCAAGAGATGTCCTAGTAAGAGCAGAGATTTCATCTCAGCCCAAACAAAATAAAACGGGTCAGTGTCGACCATGTGGAGATAAAAGATGTAAGACCTGTACCCAGATTCTGCACATCAAAACGTTCAAAATCTACTGCACTGGAAAAGAATTTGCCATTTTTTTGCGACGTGACTTGCAAAACCAAAAAATACCATGTACCTTCTCCAATGCCGATGTGGTATGCCGTACGTTGGCGAAACAGAACAACCTTTCAACAGGCGTATGAATTGTCATCGCAGTGGCTACAAATGTAAACCAGATCTCCCTCTAAGTCGTCATCTTAGATCTGCCGGACACACCCAGGCGGATCTCCACAACATTGTTGTTAGGATCATAAAACATAATAAAAACTGCTCAAAATGTAAAAGACTGTCTCGAGAAAGCTTTTGGATGATGAAATTACAAACAACTTCTCCAGATGGAATAAATGAGAAAAAATAATCCATTTTTAGGTCTTGGTCTAAGGCTGGTACAGCACTACATGCTATACATCAATACGCTGTACTTCTATATTTTGACTTTTTTAATTGTTTTCCACAGTTATTTTTATTTTTAATTTTGATATAAAGCCCCCCTTTGTTATTTTTATTCAGGGTCCTTATCATTTGCTTATGTGTGCCTTTGATAAAGGTACAATTACCCACAGCGGACGTGATTCAGCTTCGACCGCCTCGACCAATATGACAGACCTCAAACCTATAACAGAGCCAATATGAAATTACATACTTATTAACATATTTTATCTATCTGTTAAATTTGCGATGCAAGAGTGGTCTAGGGCGCTGACTTTGTGCAGGCGGTGTTGCCATAAATGTCACAGCGGTACAAGTTCGAGTCCCGCGGAGGGAACGTCCAAAAATTTGCATCGCAAATTTAACAGTTCTAACATCGTTGGGAATTTTTCAGACCTTTCTATACGTTTACATATCTTCCCTGTATCAATTTGATCCGACGCAGCCGTGTAGTGAATAGAGTCGTCACATTCTGAGACGTTTGTATAATATTGATTTGTTGTGACATGCATCATTAATTTGATCCTCTATCCTACATAATAACATCTAAATGAACTGTCCCGTACTACCATACATCGTGTACAGTTAGAGCCATAGATTAATCCTACGAGGAGGAATGACCCGGATAGCAAAAGCTATATTTTTACATAGCCTAGCTGGCCGAGTGGTCTAGGGCGCTGGACTTTATGAAGGCGGTGCTGCCACAGATGTCACAGCGGTATGAGTTCGAGTCCCGCGGAGGGAATGACCAAAAATTTACATCGCAAATTTGACGGTTCTAACATCGTTGGGAATGTGTCTAGATGTAGCGTCTTTTTTTGAGTAACAAAGATATAAAATATTTTGAGTCGGGATTTTAACTGGGTATGGGAAATATAAGTATAAAAATAGAAAAATCATAGATTTTAATGTTTTTTATCCTGATAATAATCTTGCTTTGACGGTCTCCAGAAGATATTTCGAATTTTTCAGGATCCACTTTGAATTAATACCATGTCGTGGTAGGACGCAGACCTTCTTTGATAGCTGTGAGTATAGACGTTTTGGAAATGATTTGGTGGTAGATTTTGCAGATTCAGGTATGTAGCGTTGTTTGTATAGCTTTGTGTGGAGTTTAGGTATCCAGTACATAGACGGTCATCGTCTTTGGTAGAAAGACGGAAATAGGTTAGTACAGATTAATGTATTCTACTATCCCTTCTTTTGAGAGTTTGGTAGCAGTGTAGGTTTACACTACCGCTGATAATAAACATTATATGCAATGTGTTTTGCAGACAAAACAATGTTGCTTTAGGTTTTGTCTGCTGGTGCGACAACATGTTTTTGCTACATCAGGTTCTTTAAAAACTTATGTAACATTGATACTCATTGACCTACATAAAACTTTCATTCGTTTCAAAATTAGAGACCAGACAGCCTTTACCCACTATGACAGTGAATCAATGTCTATTTGATCTTGTTTTATCCATATTTCTTTATCATGCATCTTTGGTGAGGTAAAGTAGCGATGGTCATGACTCCTTATCTGTCCTGGATTTTTGTCAAATAAATTTATCACATTTACGTTTTGCTGTATAGGCTTGAAAGGTTTCCTATACTTTTGATGTTGTCATTGCATTCGTAAGATATTGCAGTACCTAGTCTGCATATCCAGCATCCCTCTCTTTCCCTACGATAGTTTTTACTTAGAACTGGACCGTTCTTTGGATGGTATCTATTTCTTCAAGAATGTGAAATTTCATAGAGAACATTGAATGGGCCTGTTGAATGTTTATAAACTGTCGGAAATTTGTTGGTATTACTTCCGAATGATGACCGCACATTCGTTTGTTTAATTGCTCTTGCGTTTCACCGACATATACCAGATCGCACAGGTTGCACTCTAATCCGAAGATTAAGTTTGTTGGACTGCAGCTTAAGTCATCATGACTTCTTGTGTGAAAGGTCGTGAACTTATTATTTATGACGAATACTACTCTCTGTTTCACTTTTGTGGATCTATAAATTTTAATTAAGAAAATGAAGATTTCTGATTGCGGAGAAATTAAGAAAACAAAATAAAGAAACAAAATTAACTTTATTTTTAACTTAGGATAATTAAGTAATAGTCTTTGTAAGAATCATGCAAAATAAAAAAAAATGTGATACACCTCAAAAAAGGCTTCACATTTTTTATTTTTGTAATTAAGTTGTTTAATGGGTGTATATTACGAAATGTGTATTTACTCTTTCCGATCTGTCTGCTCTAAGGGTATAATCAACATTGAAAATCCAATAGATTCTATTGTATTTGATTGTCATTTACATAGTTATCTCCCTTAATTTAAAAATGTACAGTGCTTTCTATATAATTTTTATCTCCTAAGAGCACGGGCTATATGAAAAACCATATGTTAATTTCTGTTTGCTATGAATTTAAAACAAAATATCAAAAATGAAAATATGTAGGTTTTTACCCATGAATCACATTTTACATGATCCTTACCTTGACTGCTACTTAAATAACATAGTAGAGCAGAGAAATGCGGAAAATGTCTTTGAGAAAATGACTTAATAAATTCAACAAGTAAGCAGCAATAAAATTGGTCGTCAACAGATGAGTAGGACTGACACATAAACCAAAGACTAAAATATATATTTCCTAACCTAACTATTTGCTACTCACTTTTTGAAGCCTGCCTCGAGGTTACCTTGTTTTGTTTCTACTGAAGGCTATACATTCATTGAAAGTTTTTTTCTACTATTCAACACACCTCTAGAAATTACTGCTGCATTAAATATAGAAAAGATTTGTAAAACTAGTAGGCTAATTTTGTTAACTTTTTTAGCTATTTGGGATAAAATTGGAAGCATCGATAATAATAACTTAAAAACTCAGTTGATGAGACCAATTTGACAAGCAAAAAAATTACGTTAACTTGGTTTTAAAATTCAAAATATATAAACAATTTAATTCAAACTAATTACTTTTACACATTGTGACATATGTTGGACTGGTAATCAATACTACAATTCATTAAAAGCATTAGCTTCCAGCAATACGTAATAATGTATACAGACATACAGTACAATTCTGTCAGTCGATAAATTGACAATTATAGTGCAAAGCACATGGAGTAACCAACAGACAAATTTATGCGGAGGATTTTACAATTCATTATAATCTTATTTATCTACCTTCTCTTGATTTTTTTGTAGAAAGAATGTGAAAATGTATGTTTAGATGTAGTAAATGTCTTATTTGCATGGTTATTGAATTTGAAACTTAATTTTGGTTTTATTTTGTTCTGCTGTCATGATATTTATATAATGAATTTCATCACCCACCTCTGTTTTAACCTTTTCATGCCGCTTCCGTGAATATAAAAAGATGAAATGAAACAACAAGCGATCAATAAACTAAGGACGCAATACTACGTTCCCTGGCCGTATTACGATAACAGATCAAATAAACCGAAGAAGAAAATTATAAAAATATTTTACAAATTTTTCCGTGTTTGCGTTTCTATTTTTGTTGATTTGTCCTGTCATCGTGACACAAGTTTTATCTTTACATGATTTTGCTTATCTTGATTTAACATTACAGAAAAAAAAACTCTTATTATGTACAGAATTTGTGACTACTTATAGTTTGTACCAATTATGTTTGCCTTTTGAATGCTTATTTCGTGTTATAATATATTGCAGTTCAATATGATATTTTGTACGGTCTAATAGCATCGCACATGTCATTGTTATTTGGCAAATGTAATATCAATCACTAATGTATATGTGATAATAAAAACCTTTTAATTTGTTAAATACAAATTCAAATAAATTATTGATGTACATGACATTTGCTACTGCATCCGCTTCAAACACGATGTCTCATCTTTCTTACAAAATGACAATTTGCAGGTGATTATTGCCTCGGTATTAAATTTTATTATAATATTTATAGAACAAAACACGACCTATCGTGCATGTCTACATTACACTAGCATCAAGTGCGTTTAGTCTAGTACGGGTTTTTCATAAAATATGATACAAGTATTTCGTCAAAAGACTGTATCTGATATGGAGATGATTGACGCAATGTCCTCTGATATTTTGTAATAAGAGCATGTACATTTTAATTGAAAATAGAATAATTTGCAATATTGTCTTACAAAATTTCATTTACATTAGATTAGATGCATTTTATATTTATCTTATTAACGACATTTTAAGGTTAAATCAATGGAAATTAAATGGCTGTACTAATTCATTTTTTTTTTAAATTTTTGACATCACAACGCCACAATGTCATCATCTTATCGAAATGTTGATAAAGCTTTGTTCATTGCGTCTATATAGTTTTAAGAGAGAGTCCATGCAAACACCAGGCAGTGGATGGCTCGTGACAAATTTGTGTACAAAAATCACTCATTTCATTTCACAATTGCATCTTTTTTCAAAGTTGAAAGTTGGTTCTTGATTAACTTCAATGTTAAAGATAATAAATTACATAGCAATTATTGAAATTCGTTGTTAGTGAATTTAAAAGTCAATTTCTGAGCCATCCATTTTCGATTTAAAACAAATTTTATCCTAATTGACATACATATGATATATACATTACACTGCAAAATAAATCAGTGGGATACAATTACCCTACGCCACATATATCACAAGATCAGCCTGATTTGTACATGGACAAACTCTAAAAGGTATTAGTGAACATAAACCTAAACAAAGGAACAACTAACCATATACTGAACACATAATAAAAATGGTAATGAAGATATGAAATGGTACACACTGGTAAAATCAAAGATTAACCGGGAAATGGAAGTTAGTCACCATGTTCCTTACTTGATACAGGCATTTCAAAATAAAACTTGATTAAACTAGGTTTTATGGCTAGATAAACCGTGAGTCCATATATTATAAGTGTATAAACTAATATGAATCATGATATGATGATCAGAAATAGTTGGAATAAATCTTATCAAATTAAATTAAATTAACAGCTTTGCGACCATTTCACCAAGCTTCCAAATAGGACACGCTTATAAACGATCGTTTGGAGGATTTTTAATTATACTTTAATTACACCATTTAAAGATATACAGAAAGAAAACGTTGGATGCGATACATTGCCATGTAGTAATGTCTGTAAAATCTTCAAAACCATACTCATTATAGCGATTATACTTCACTACAGAATATTGCGATCCAATTGACACAGCAGGAAATCAATCGAGAACCGTGTTGCCATTACTTGTGACGTTGGTTGCAAATGTAAATCTTCGTTGAATCGTGTATGATCGTGTTATTTCTTTTGTGAAGTTGACAAATCAAAAGTCCTGGACATCTTATTCCTTATTTTATACGTTTTGTTTAAGAATAATCAAGGGAATCAAGGTTATGGCGGTAATCAAAAGAATGTAATCCAGGGACAAAGACCAGACATGGAAAACCGTGATGCACAACAAATTCGTACATACAAAGTAACAAAAGCAAATGAGCAATTCAAACTCCGCTAAAAAGTGGGAGCTTGGATCAGGTGCACCGGTAGGGTAAGCGTCCTCTGCTTTTCTAGAAACACCCGCCGAGTTGCTCATAAAAGTCAAGTCTGGGGTAGACGAAAGAGGAAAGGAAAAATATGACACGATGAACAAATCAGTTTTCATGGAGCAGATGGATACATCATAACGATCCACGAGTTCATGATGACGACCATAAAACTTTTGTAATGATGACTTCAATCTTGTAGTAACATAACCCTGTTCCAGAAGCCTATTTGTTAGAATTATAGCGCGATAAAAAAAGCCTGTGCAGTTTCCGCAAGCTCTGGCATAACGTATGAGTTGTGATATGAACACTCCATACGCAGGTTCTGAAGGGATGTTGCCACAGATGAAAGGAAAGTTGACAATTCTGAATGAAACGTTTTTACGTTTGTCGTAAAGTTTGTAAGTGTAGGTCAAGATATGAGGCTGACTTCACAGTGTCTGTAGTATCCTTTATCTCAAGTTCTTTAGGGTATATGCGATGTATCAAATTCCCGAAATTAAGATAATACGTCATCTATATAGCGGAAACTGAGATTAAAGGATCAGCCATATAAGAGTGAAGGACTGCTTGACATTGTTGGCTAGTGAAATAAAAGGAATCGAAGGGTAATTAATACATACATAAGTCAAGGATAGCGCCGAGACAAGGAAAACAGACACACAATACAGAACATAATACAAATTACACGTAAATAAAATCACAGGTACATGTACATGAGATCTGGGACTCGAATAATACAAAGAGCATAAATCAGGTGCAGCGAAATGGTAAGTGTCCTCTGATTGTCTAGAAATAGAGTATCGAGGTTTGTTGCTATGGACTTAAACTAAACAAACTAATTTCTAAGAAAAAATGGGGAAAAACGAAAATTACTTAACATATACATTTTATATCACTAGTATTAGAGTAAAATTAATCTTATCTGTTATCATACATATGCTTATATTTAAATCAGGTGTAGGGGCATTAAGCGACGAACATTGACTAAAAATACCAACTTTGTTTTAATAATATAGAAGTTGTTCATCACATAGAAAAATGTATAAATAAAGAGAAAAAGTACAGTTTTGGCATTAGTTCATTGTAATGACGTCATAACGGTGCCACAATTTTACGTCATTTAACAAAAACTGCTGAGAATTATAAATTTTGTTGTTTTTTCCGGATATATTTATATCACCATAGAAACAATTTTATATTTTCACATATAAGGAACTATGTAATAATGAATGTTACTCTACCGGTGCACCTGGTCCATGCTTCTAGTTTTTAGTGGAATGCCAGTTGCTCATTTGCTTTATTGCTTTGTATGTGTGGTTTTGGTTGCTTTATGTTCTTTGGTGTGTATGTCTGTTTTCCATGTCGGATATTTGTCCCTGGATTGCATTCTTTTGATTGCCGCTATAACCTTGGTTCCCTTGATTACTCTTTCAATAAATATGAAGTTGACTTTGGGTTATGGTGACCATTTCTTTACCAAAAATATGACCAGAAAGTGACCAAACAGCACAAAATTTGACAGATGTCTTGATTAAAAGTTTAAACAACCTTTTTGTCCTTTCAGTGCAAGACTTACAAGAAGTTTTTTTTATGTTTTCTCATTTGTGATTAATTCAAGTCCTCAAATTCAAAATGTAATCATTCAATACATTATGATTCATTTTCAGTTGAAATTATTCCAATCCCATTTATATTCCAAATCCAGCAAAAGGTTAATTCACAGTGAATGTATTTAATAAAATACAAATCTGACTTTTTCTCTAATTTAATTGGTCATTGAGTCAATCTACTATTACTACTATCACGTAGTGAAAAAAAAGTCATGTACTTAAATGATATATTATGCAAGATAAATTCTGTGTACTGGGAAAGACTTGTTAAATTATTCTAACTCACTTCCTTTGTACCGAATGCTACCGAGATTCCTGAAGCGAATTATTCATCTAAAGTATTTTTTTTTCTTTCTTTTTTTCTAGAACTTGCATGTCTCATTTGCCAAAAGGTCTGGGATAATATGGTCAATATTTTTTTTTGTGGACAGAGTTTTCTTAATTTTTCATTCTGCTCTATATAGGCGACACTAATTGTACATGCAGTCGAGATTTAATACTTAAATAAAAAATAAATAATAAAGACAGCAAGATAGGTCTACTTCCGGAATGGCCTTTTAGGTTTAATATTTATTTGTTATGTACCATTGTAACAAGTTAGAAAGAGTAATCAAGGGAACCAAGGTTATAGCGGTAATCAAAAGAATGTAATCCAGGGACAAAGACTAGATATGGGAAACAGACGTACACAACAAAGAACATAAAATAACTCAAATCATGCATACAAAGTAACAAAAGCAAATGAGCGACTCGGACTCCACTAAAAACTGGAAGTATGGACCAGGTGCACCGGTAGGATAATAAAACACACTAAATCAAAATACATTTTACAAAAATACGAATATTTGAGCAACAGAAAAAAGTAAAGGGCTTGGCAATGCGTAACGTAATATATTGACAAACAAACCAAAGTATCAAGATTGGATAATTCAATAAAGCAAAATCCAAAGCATAGTATAAACGTCAACATATGTAACAAAGACATGCACAATGTAGCGAACCGAAAAAAATATACAATACAAAAAGTCTAACGCAATATGAACTCTCATAAAACACCAGAAATGAAATTAGGTACTCCGGAAGGGTGCGCATGCCCTGCTCCGCCAGCAGCACTCGTCGCTTTGCAGGAGAGTGTAATCCGGTTATTGTCAAGCAACAATAGTGCAGTTCCGTGACATCTTCGTAATGTATAACGTCATTACTTGCAGTGAGCGTCATTATCATATATTGTACAATGACTTATATTCCGTCAGAAAGCGTTCTTCTCCTTATAATTTAGACGTTTGACTCAATAGGAGCAGTAGTGCACTGAATAACGGAGGCAGACTTGGTCTGCAAAAGCAATTACTCGGTTGAGGATTCAATTAGTCGTTTGAGGTTTATAAAAATACCTTAATGAATACCTTCTTCTGGTATCGTGGGCGAATAACGTGTTCGCAATTTATTTCTTTGTCAACTGTCAAGAATTTTTGCTTTATCCTACAAAAAAAAAAACGGGAATGACACCATAAGCTCTGGGATAGGTAAGCACGTCTTGATTTGCCAGCGTCACCCGTCATATTGTAAGCCAGTGAATTTAGGAAATAATCTAGCAACTATAATGCATCTCCGTGACATGTGTCCAACACTATTCATACTAGGGCGAAATGATTAATTTAAGCTAAGTTTCATAGGATGACAAATTCTATCTTTTCGATGGAGACAATGTTAAAATTAAAACAATGAGTTATTCTTGTATAAAAAAAGACTACTTTATAATTTAACAGATCAGATAAAAGGCGTGATATCTACTTACATGCTTTATAGTTTTCAAATATGTAAAGGACATGGTAAAACACTAACGAAACAACATTAAAAGACTAATTGACTATTTTTTTTATCCAACCCGTTTTATTTCTGTTTTCTCGACAGAAGATATACATGTATAACCAAGTGCTAAGAATCAGTCAATCTCAAGCAAAAACGGAATATAATGACTCATACTTTTAAAAAAGACGAAGGGGAAAATATAGGCACATAGTTGATAGTCTAATGAAGATAAATTGACAATTTGTTCGTCTAAGTAATGTCAGAGGATGCAGAAAAGCGAGTTCAAAGTTACAGCAGAACAATGGGGGAAACGTGACTTATCTCCTCTTAATGATGAATTGCAATACATTTCATATTGTTAATACCTCGAATTATTGACACTAAAATAAAAGAATGAATGTCATTTCTGCATTGTAGATAATATTCTGCATAAGATTTCAAGGATTTTATAGTCGCAATTGATGGTATGCAGTTAGTGTGTTTTTAATTTGACCCTCGTCTAATGATGATTTTCCGTTGACTCAATGAAGGGCATTACAACGAGTGAATTACTTTTGTACTAGGAAGAGTCACCAGCCGCTGACCTTTAAAAGATTTGATTAATTAGGCCTTAGAGGTTTTATTGATACACATTTGATTGAGTTCACGACAAACGACGATAAGTATAATATAACATTAATTTAATTGATTACAGATTACACTAGTGTGTATCAATGATAACTATCTTCTGACCAAATAATGACGTTTTTAATTGTGTATGTTGTTAATTGTCACACAAGGGACAACCGGTTCCTTCTTACCACAACACTCATAATATTACTCATTGGCATTTGATTATTGTGTATTCTGTAATGACAACCAAATACTGATATTGAATAAGTATATTGATACTGTAATTGTTGATTTGGCCAGTTTTATTTTTTATGCATAAATATTAACGAAATACTTTTCTTTTGACATGGATATAACAAATGAGGCAACATTAAAGAAATTAAAACAATATCCAGCGGATATAACCAATAAGAAAACAGAAAATAGATTTAAAACCTTTACGAAACGGAAGAATTGAATTAAGTCTCTACTGCTGAGTAATCAAGTCTATGGTCTTCGTAGTCTTTACACTTCTTAAGGTCGAAAACTATGTCAGTAAGGGAAAGAGAAAGAACATCAGTTTCGTATCGTATTCCGTCTTTTTGATTGGCTGAACACATATGTCGTTTTGCAATTTTATAATTGAATGCGTCATTGTTAATGTTTCATCGGCGCTTTATTGTATATGCTACTGTTAACTGCTTTATCGCACCGATGAAACTTTCAATATTAAATTTAATAACGTCATATCCGCTCTGCCAATCAGAAATACAGAATGACTAGCCTGGGATGTCTATTTTAGAGAAACTTGTGGAACGTAAAAATTACCCGAGTTATAGGTTACATTATATGCTTACATTGCGTACTGAAAACATTGACGTAAAGAATGGACGTAACATGTTCTATGCATAAAACTTGGTGTAAATAATTTATCGGGACAAGTGTATGCAATCCGCTAATCAAGTAAAATGTGTTATTACATCAAATATTTCTTTCAGGATGTTCTGATAGTTAATTGTCATAAAAATAAAAATGGTATAATTTATGCACCATTGGTCAACGTGGTGAAAATATAGCATATTCAATTGAATGAATGCAAGTATATAACTGTATCACTTTGCCAGGATTACATTTAACGGTATATTTAATTCATTATAATAATGTAAGAAACTTTTACAAAATCAGTAAGCAAGAATTTATTTCATGGTCATCCCAGTTTTGTACAAGATATTGCTATATGTACAAGGTTTGAGTACATTACTTCAGATATATGACCGCCATCATTAGCTCTTGGATCGATACGGTGTACCCATCTCCACAATAAGAACCGATTCGTTCCCCGTGACATAACTTTTCTTTCCTCCTTCGTCTAGCTTTGATTCGACATTTTATAAGAAACTCGACGGGTGTTTAAGAAAGCGGACGACCCTTATTTTACCGGTTCACCTAGTCAATACTGCTAGTTTTTGGTGGAGTCCCAGTTGCTCATTCACTTTTATTTTATTTATTTTTTTTTTTCGAATCTTGGTTCCCTCGATTTCTTTTCCATAAACAAAGCATTTTACGATTTAGATCGTTTCTATTTCAGTCTACTTCGTTAACTTGAGTAAAAAATGTTCTTTTTTTTTTACAATTGACTGTTTTTGCAAACAGCTTATTTGTTAACAACTGCAAATACGAAGTGCTTTATCAAACACGATTTCCATGTACCAGAATGTGACTGATAAGCGGTTTAATTCAGCCATGTCTAAGTCACATCTTAAAACGTGTTAATCAGTATTTGTCAGTGTTTATTTGATATGTTTCGACGTGTCATAGTTTTCCTTTCCTTTTTCGTCTATCTGGGACTTTTATTTTTATGAAAAACTCGGGGGTATTTTAGGGGACGCTTACCATACCGGTTAACCTGGTCCATGCTTCCAGTTTTTAGTGGAGTCCGAGTTACTTTTGTTACTTTGTATGTATTATTTAGTGTTCTTTGTTGTTATTGTTTGTTTCCATGTTTGGTCTTTGTCCATGGATTACATTCTTTTGATTTCCACTGGAATCCTGGTTCCCTTGATCACATATTTCTGCTTGAGCAGTTTGAATAAAAAAAAGGAACTAAACTAAAATCACTTTATTATAAATACCGGTAAAACTAACATATACATGACTTTCTGCTTGTTCCACTATACTGGAACGTGTATAATTGGGTCCGTGACGCCTTTGTGCAGAATGGCAAATTGATAAACATTTTTTTTCTAAATCTTCATTTATTTTCTGAAGTAATCAAACACCAAGTTTGTTTACACTTCCTCGGGAATGAATTTGTGTTATTTGTTAACCGTTTCAATAATTTATCTAGAATGCCTGCTTTTATTATTAGGTGTTTTCTACACACTTTAGGATATTTAATTTACCACGTACTTGCTATAAATTGTAACATAATTGTAGTATACCAACATACGTGTCAAATAATACTAAATAATAAAAAAAATAAAGTTTTTTTTCAATTGTAATTTCATGTTTTTACAACCTCAAGTTACCATCGTATGTGATCCGTTAATTTTTTATGCGTTTGACCTGCCGTTAAAACAGCTTCACGATAGCATATCCTGTTTTCGTAAGAAGAAATACTACACCAGATATGCATAATCAGCTATTTTTGCTGTTGCCAATGTCTCTAAGTGTCTGAATCTTGACTCTGCTTGATTGGTTTCGGTGACATGGTAAAAAACTGGTTCGCGTGATGTCTACACTAATTTCTGATGATACGTTTCATTTTTACTTATCTCTCATTACTGCTAATGCATTTTGTTAGAAAAGCGGAAGTCCATTATCAGCAATATATAATTTCTAACGAATGGTAACAACTTTAAAGAAATCCCTCAGTAACCTGATATACTGAACTAAGTGAGCGTTTCTTAATACAATGACCCCTTCTTCAGTATAAAGATCGGTGAGGCGTAGTTATTATAGACTTTGTTGGGAGTGACCAGTTCTGTAATATAAAGTCCCTGATACATGTTATAAAGATCGGGGAGGCGTAGTTATTATAGACTGTTGGGAGTGACCAGTTCCTGTAATATAAAATCCCTGATACATGTCATAAAAATCAGGGTGACGTAGTTATTATAGACTTTGTTGGGAGTGACCAGTCTATGTAATATAAAGTCACTGATACATGTTATGATCTCCATTAAGACGTTGTCATTACTAAAATGTAAACCTACATTAAATGTCTAAATGCCTTTCAATCAATTTCTTTGTATACAGTAATTTCTTCTAATATCAACTTGTTCAGATTGATCTGACCTGTAACACTTCAGTGAACAATAATTAAATTCCAGAAGTAAAAAAGCTTTCAGATTTAAACAAGAATCATTATCTCATCAAATTTTGTAATGTGAGTGTTACGTTTTCAACGTCTTTTTTATTATGCACTCGTTGAATTTTGATACTTTCAAATTATGACATATGGTGCAAACATGAAAATAACCTGTTACGCAGATTATTTAGTGTACACCTTGTGATTGAGGATATTTCGGTGCACCTGGTCCATGCTCCCAGTTTTTATAAAATTCCGAGTTGATCATTTGGTTGTATGTATGATTTTAGTTACTTTATGTTCTTTGTCGTGTATGTCTGTTTTCCATGTCTGGTCTTTGTCCCTGGGTTGCATTCCTTTGAACCACCAAACTTTTTTCAAAACTCTCTACTCACAACTGTCAAAGAGGGTCTTCAGTCCTACCACAACAATTGTTACTCCCGTAGTAGTATTAATTCAATGTGGATCCTGAAAAATTCGAAAGGTCAGTTCAAGACTATTATCTGAATATAATAGCATTAAAATCTATGATTTTTCAACACTGTATACTTCTATCCCCATACTCAGTTAAAAACATTATACATCGTTGTTTTTCCAAAAACGATGGTACACCTAGATACAAATATACAGTTCTTGGTAGAGGTTCTTCATACTTTGTAAGAAATAATTGAAAATCGTCTTCCAAATATACAGACGATGTTTAAAAAATGCTGGAATTTTTAATCGACAACATATTTGTTCAGTGTGGTGGACGTGTTTTTCAACAAACGGTCGGCATTCCAGTGGAAACAAATTGTGCTCTTTAACTTTATTCCTTCACTCTTATAAGGCTGACTTTATAGCTGATCTGATCCGAAATAAAGAATGTCGTTTGGCTAGATCCTTTAATCTCAGTTTCCGCTATATAGATGACGTATTATCTTTAAACAGTCCTAATTTCTGGGATTTGATACATCGCATCTACCCCAAAGAACTTAAGATAAAGGATACTACAGACACTGTGAAGTCAGCATCATATCTTGACCTACATTTAGAAATCGATGGTAAAGGAAAACTATTGACCAAGCTTTACAGCAAACGTGACTTTTCATTCAGAATTGTCAACTTTCCTTTCATCTGTGGCAACATCCGTTCAGCACCTGTGTATGGAGTCCTCATATCACAACTCATACATTTTGTCAGAGCTTGCCGAAACTACGGCGCTAGAACTCTAAGAAATAGGCTTCTGGAACAGAGTTATGTTGCTTCAAGATTGAATTCATCACTACAGAAGTTTTATGGTCGTCATCATGAACTCGTGGATCGATATGGTGTATCCATCTGCACCATGAAAACTGATTTATTCAACGGGTCATAGTTTTCCTTTCCTCCTTTCCTCGTTTGTCTATCCCTGACTTGACTTTTTATTAGCCACTCGGTGGGTGTTTCTAGAAAAGCAAAGGACGCTTACCCTACCGATGGACCTGGTCCATGCTCCCAGTTTTTAGTGGAGTCCGAGTTGCTCATCTACTTTTGTTACTTTTTATGTATGATTTTAGTTACTTTATGTTCTTTGTTGTGTATGTCTGTTTTCCATGTCGGGTCTTTGTCCCTGGATTACAATCTTTTGATTACCGCTATAACCTTGGTTCCCTTGATTACTCTTGCAATACTAATAGGTATATTAAAGGTGTTTACACACATACACTTGTGTCACATACATATGTCATTTTGAAGATTTTTGTACTAAAATATGAGTGTCACAACCACCAGCCTGATATAAATATTGCCTTTTTAATATTTTTAACAATAAATTTGGCCCATTTTTTAAATTAAAATTATTTGCACCCTTATAATCTGTAGAAATATATCATTTTTGAGAAATTTGATTGAAATAAATATATCGCAGCCAAACACATGATAATTTTTTAACAATTTTAACATTTTAAAAAATAAAATAAGACCATTCAGGTCCTTTTAAGTGTTCGCACTCATTTAATTTGCAAAAAATATCTCATTTTCAAGTATTTTCTGAAAAATATATATTACATCCATCAACATAATAGTGATGTAGACAATTTTAACATTTACAATAATTATAAAGAAAATATGTCTTTTTAAAGATTTTTGACTGAAATATTACTGTCGAAACCACCAACCGGATATAAATATTGCCTTTTTTTTTTAACAATAATTATTAAAATTTTTGAAATTGTTCGCACCCTTACAATTTGCAGAAATATGTCATTTTTGAGAAATTTTATTGAAATAATTGTACCAAAGCCCATATATGATGTTTATATTAATAAGTTTAACATTTTAAACAATTATTTAAGACCATTAAGGTAATTTTAAGTGTTGGCACTTATTTAATATGAAAAAATATCTCATGTACAAGAATTTGGTTTGAAATATATGTATTTCGACAATCAACAAAAACTTTATCTTAACAATTTTAACATTTTTAAGAATAATTTTAGAAATCAAATTCATTCACAATATATACACATATCTATAGTTTTAAGAATATTGTGCATGATTATATCTCATACAGCTCGGAGTGGCGATAATACATGTAAACAATGCAAATTTCGCGTGATTTCGGTAATTATCGAACTCGCCGTGGAGATTCTAAAATCAATATTGATTGCCCAAAACGTTTTGCATCTTAATGCATTATATGTGTTTGATAAAACATTTACTTTACTTTTTCTTTTCGGAATGGGGAAAGGCATTTGACAACGGGAAATAAGTCGATGCAATGGGGGATGGAACAATTGGGAATGGGACTATAGAGAATAGGATATGGGGCAATGGGGATGGGGTTATGGGGAATGGGGCATGGGCCAATTGGGGATGGGGGATGGGGCAATGAGGTATGGGGCAAAGGGAAGTTTATCCAATACAGGGACTGTAATTGCAAATGACTATGAGAGATAAATTTTAAATGCAATTCGCGTTTTTTCCTTCATTATATAATGGCCAAACGTAATACTTATAAAACTGACTCATATATATTTACAAATGTATGCTTTAATGTGGAAAAATAAAATCGATGAAAAAACATACATTACATAAGTATATATCCATATCCAACGCAACAAAATAATTTAATAAGCTAAATATCTACTCCGTAAAAGGTAAATTCTTGAACATTTTTGATTGTGTATTTTATAGCTTGTAGAATGTTTAAAGCTGATCTGATCCACAAGAACGAACATCGTTTAGCTAGATTCTTTATTCTCAGTTTCCGCTGTATAGATGACGTATTATCGTTAAACAATCCTAGTTTCGGGGAACTGATACCTCGTTTTTGTCCCGAAGAACATGCGATAAAGGATATTACAGGCACTGTAAAGTCAGCCTCATATCTTGACCTACACTTAGAGATCGATGGTAAAGGAAAACGTTTGACCAAACTATACGACAAACGCGATGACTTTTCATTCTGTATTGCTAACTTTCCTGTCATTTAAAGCAACATCCCTTAACCACCTAGTTTTTAGTTTGCATATAACCACTGCGTTATGTCAGAGCTTGTCAACTACGAAAACTTTTTGTATCGCACTAGACTTCTTACATTTAGTCTTCTGAAACAGGGTTATGTAGCTACAAGATTGAAGTCACTTGGATTTGGATTTTTACTTGATTTTTATGAACAACTCGACGGATATTTCTAGAAAACAGAGGATGCTTACTCTGCCCGTTCACCTGGTCCATGCTCCCAGTTTTTAGTTGAGTCCAGGTTGCTTGTTTACTTGTTACTTTGAGTGTATTATTTTGTCATTTTATGATTTTGTTCTTTGTGCCTGTTTTTCATGTCTGGTCTTTGTCCCTGGATTGCATTCTTTTGATTTCCGCAAAACGTTTGGTTCCATTGATTACTCTTACATACCTCTACTAGTTTGAAAAGTGGTCAAAGAAAGATAACTCTTGTTCGCCATGAATAATAACATGAATTATAAATATTGACCTTAATATTGCGCGTACGTTTTGTAATATTCAAGCTATACAAGGAAATGTGAAAAACTGGAAATCGTTCTATTATATGTATCATATATACAAACATTTTCCTAAAGCAGTAACGAAATATTCAATGACACAATAATGGCCACTGTAACTTGTGCATGCATATATGTGTACTGATGATTTTGATATTTGCACTGCCCATCTATTCAATGTGAAGTGAGTGCATATTGGTAACAGTTTTCTGTTTGTTTCTTTGTTGGGGTTTAACGTCCGAGCAGCAATATTTCAGATATATTCAGACAATGAACATGAAATGGATGATAAAATGAACATGAAATGAAAAGAAGAAAGGATAGGTCACAAATATAATAGGGTCGACAAATTTTGATTGCCACTGGAAAAAGGGGGGATGGGTAAGGTCGGGCAATTTAGCCTCCTGTGGCGGAGCGCAAAGGTTCCTACTCCTATCCTATACCACAGCAGGGTTCTTTAACGTGCGAGGAACGTGGCATCTTTCCCAACACGGTGCACCACTATGGTTTGCGGTCAGGTTTTCCGTATTATAGTCTGACAACCCTAGCATGCAACACGCCAGGGGTACCCCATTCAACCACCTGGGGCACACATCCCAGTTGCTCTGTGGGCAGAGCGCCTAGCCCCCGGCTAGGTTTCTGAGCACTATTTAGTCGCCTTATACGACAAGCTTAGCGCTGCTGCAGGCCTATTCTTTTAACACCCGGACCTGCACTGGGTACAGTTTTCAAAAGCCTATTTTAAATAGTTATAAATATATGTGTTTCTAACATGTTTAAATTCCATGAAATGCGGCATTTCATTTGACAAGCAGAATCCCCTACCTGTGACAAAAATTAAAGTATATGTTAAGAGCTAACAGTCTAATTCATGATGATGTAAGTGTATATGATTAATATAACACAAAACAGGCCCAAGAGTAATTAAGGGAACCAAAATTCTAGGGTAATCAAAAGAATGTAATCCAGGGACAAAGACGGGATATGGAAAACAGACATGCACAACCAAGAACATAAAGTAACTAAAATAATACATACAAAGTAACAAAAGCACATGAACTCGGAATCCACTAAAAACTGGGAGTTTGGACCAGGTGCACCGGTAGAGTAAGCGTCCTCTGGTTTTCTAGAAACACAACTTTGACATTAACAATATGTATAATTGTTGTTTCCTGTCAGTCTGAATATGAATTAAACACTAAAATGTTTTAAAAAAATCTAAAATGATTAACAGTGCCGTATATACACCACCTGTAACTTTCATATCTGATTATAAAATACACACCCTGTTGACTTTAATCTCTATTATGATGGGGTTTTTTTCCCTGATATTTATATAATACTCAAATGTTTTACTTTTTCACCTTAGAAAACCACGTGTGGGATTTGTATTATATATTGTTTACATAAATGAATTAATTAATGTTGTAAAAACTAATAGTTTTTAATAGTTCTTAAAAAGGGTTATAGAGTAAATATTCGTCTGTTTATTTTATATATCACAGACGTTACTTCGTATTACACTATACTACAACTTCAGTTTTGCAAAGAGTAATCAAGGAAACCACGATTCTAGCGGAAATCAAAAGAATATATATATTCCAAGGTTAAAACAAAGAAAATAGGAAACACAAAAAGAAAATGAAAATGAAATAACCAAACTAACATGCGCAGTGAAACAAAAGTAAACAAGCAACCCGGTCGCCACTAAAACACTGGGAGCATGGAAAAGGTGAACCGTTAGGGTAAGTCTTGTTTTTCTAGAAACACCCACCGAAGTGATCATTAAATGTCAAATCCTCGTTAAACGAAAGAGGAAAGGAAAACTGTGAAACAATATACAAAAAAATGGTTATCATGGTACAGATCGCACACTACAATGATCGAAGAGTTTATGATGACGACCAAAAAACTTATGTAGTTATGAAACTAATCTTTTAGCAACATGAACAAGCCTGTTCATGAAGCCTGTAAGAAGTACAGAACAGTACAAAACGTCTGTGTTGTTTCTGCAAGCGTTAGCATAACTTAAGAGGTGTGATATGAAAACTCCATATGCAAGTTCTAATGGGGTGTTGCCACAAGATTATTTGAAATTGTTTTCTGCAAATGAAGAGAGTCTTTACCAAACCATTTAGTTATCTTTACTGATATAGACTACAACCGTATTGCATGTAATGATATCACTAAATGTACAATGTATGTATGAAAACAGAGGTGCATTCAATGTGTTATAACCAGTTATGGTATTGGACTTTTCAGAGTAGGTCTTTGCATAATATGTCACAGCTAGTCGTAAATCATTTATATTATGTACCCGTCACTAGCACTGGTCATATGCCACAGCCAGGATGGAAATACAATATTCATGTATCATTCCAACTACAGTAGGTGTCCAATTATATTACTTTTATGACCAATAGCAGAAGCATTCTTTTCGTTTAACAAACATTTCAAGAATCAAGCACTCGTGGAACGTGGCTTCTACTTTTGAATAAGAGTAGTTTATCTAACTGATGAATTCTGCCAATATTCATAGCTTACAAAAACAGATATGCTTATTTAATCCAATTTACTGTGTTTTTGCGGCATATTGCTTGTAATTTGATTTTAAGTTTATTTTGTCTATTGTATTAATTTTCTCGCTGGAAAAATTCCTCAGATTGTGTAAACTAGACCGTTTTGCCCGTATTGTCATGGCTATGAAATTACGACGGCTGAGCACATGCACTTTTTTCTGTGTATTATTTTCTGAAAGTATTTACATATCACTATCCTATTCATTTGCCCTTATTTATAACCAATGTAAATATTTCCTAATTATATTTATTACAATTTCATTAAGTTAAAGTGTATATACCTGTTATTCATGTTAGCTTGACAGCCCGTAAATATTCCTTAATGTCAGGATTCGGTTTTCAGTTAAAACTTTTGCATTCGTAACTAATTAAAAAACGTACTTATATAATATCCATTCAATGTTAATTTTTATTTTGCCTAGCCAAACCGAAAAAAAAAGTGTTGCATTTTTTGGTCAAGAAAAACACATGAATGGTACAGACTTTCCATAACAACACAGACACGTATCTTTCATTATTGTTTAAGTAATCTTTCATTATCTCCCAATTCTCACCCTTCAATTAATCTTTAACCCTAATACGTCATTCCTCAAACATGTATAAATCATCTTTTTTTTCCTTTCCGCAGTCATAGAATATTTTTCCGATTCCATTTTCCTCTTTTTTATTACTTCAACAATATCTAGAAATGTATGTTCGAATATCGACGGAGTATAGATATGGTGACCAGTATGGCAGTGAATCCAGCATTCAGAAATGGTACTTTATTCACACTTCCTACATATTCTAAAAATATGTATACCTTTTGCAATACAAACTAGGATGAAGTTCCCAAACTAAATAACGGTTTTATTTCAATATTAGAAACACGAATAAATCACACATTTTGTTTTAATACAAGTAAAACATTTCGTCATTGTTGATCACATATTTTATCAAAAAATACATGTAAAGTAAACATTATACATCAAACCATAACCTCAGTATACATGAAGAATATATTTCCAATTTTCTGACGTATAATTCTATTTTGTTTTACAGGGTAGATGTGTCCTCGTTTTTATTTGTTTTGTTTAATTTGTGTTGATCATGTCATGTATTAGTACTTATTTTTGATCATTTGTTTTGTTTTGTCCTTTCTTATTTTGTGTTTCGTTTTTGTTACGTAATGAGACCGATTTTGATATCAAGTCTACATTTCAGAAGATTAATGGAAATAACAAACATTTTAAGCATTTTTCGAAATTCGAATAGAAATCAGTTTTAAGTGATGCTTGAAATACTAACTTAGAAACAATTGATCATAAAAAGAGGTTAACAAAGCGTAAACTTAGCCAAGATTATTTATTTTGCACAACTTATTTATCATTAAAAACAATCTACGAATGTTATTATAACAAAGTGGCACAGAAACATCCTGTCTGTAGAATTAATATAAAATCATCATTTATACCTTACTGCTGTTGGGTACCAATTACATCCTTCCTTGCTTAATTGAACTAGCATAATCTTATTTAATCAATCAATATAAAGATTAAATGCATTAATTAATTAGTTGGAGTGGAGATCGTTGTATGAAGATATAGATAGTTAATCAAAATAATATATCGACAAATGAATGCCTGATACATCCGTTGTATAGATTAATAGTGGCTGATGTTACTTCAGTGTATAAAAATCATTTTCGTTTTTATATGTACCATTATAACGAAAGAACCGCAAAATACGCACAATAGGTCAAGGTTTAAAAACTGGTAACCCCATTTGATTAGTAATATCTCGTAGTTTTTATCTCAATGTATGCAACAAATAATATGTTCTTTGTTGTGTGTGTCTGTTTTCCATGTCTGGTCTTTGTATCTGGATTACATTCTTTTTATTACCGCTATAACCTTGGTTCCCTTTATTACTCATGCAACAAATAATATGACATTTTTCTTCAAGAAAAAAAAAGAAATAATAGAAAACATATTGTTTGCAGCAATTTACCGAATGAAAACAAGCAAATAAGAAAATGGAAAGAAAACAAGAAAAGGTAACTGAACCATCGCGGGTAAAACCTTCTATAGTATACATGTATATGGTGATTCCTTATTGACATCAAAATAAGAATGACACCTTTTGTATGTGGCGTTTGCAGATATAAAAATTAAATGAACAGCATTTGAATGAGAATTTAAAAAAAAACATTCACAATTTGTCAATAGTTTCGTATTGTCTAATGTATTTGTTTTAACGCCATGTATTTCAACTTCTGTAAAAAGTTTTTTACATTTTTTATCATTCATGATAACGCAATATGTTTTTTTATATAACAATTAAGATATGTACATAGAACTTCAATATTGTTATTTCCTTTCAATTCAGGATTTTCTTTTTTCAATTAATCAATAGCAAAATTAAAATCGAATCAGTATTTTATGTTTCTAAGAATAAGACTTGTTAAAGTACATATTGATTTCCAATTTGGAAACTAATCAAAGGATGGAAATATTTTGTGTTTATCAAATAGGTCTCTATTCGTTTTCCCTTGTTATTGGTGTCTTGTACTTTTAAACCAAACCTGACATGACAAGACTAAATAAAGAAAATTAATTTAAAATTCATAAGATACAGTACCATGTACCAGTACTAAGCTTGCCTGCTTTCTAGAACGTTTATCATTTCTTTGTTTTCTTTGCATATTCTACAAAACTTTTAATAGAATCATTGCTTGTCTAATATATGTTTTAAGTTATGAAAATCATGGTCAAAATCCCGTACAACTATTTTATTAAGGCGAACATTTTCGATTAAATGAGTTCTTTTTTTTTGTTGAAGAAATCAAAATTCGCGACATACCATCCAAATATGTTTATATACGTTGCAGATTGAACCTGACTTCCCAAACACGGAATAAGATAACTTTCTACATTTTGGTTAAAAAAGAACATCTCAATATATTCAAGTCAAATAAACATTTTGGTTGTTCACTGCTGATAGATTAAGTAATTTTCCCCTTTAACATCTATTTTCTCCAATTCTAGTTCTTTAAGCATGTGTATTTCTTTCAATCTTGAGTGTTTCGATCTATACGTCGTCTAAGATGAAGGTAAACGTAAAACAAAGTCAGTAACTTGGTAATAGGTTTGCTTGAATAAATTGACCTGTCAAACTTTGCAAGTTAAGAACACTTAATTTAAAGTCATGTTATACTTGTCTATTGGTATTTCACACTCAGGACACCGCACTAGTTAAACGAGAAGAAAAGCGTTAAACCTTATATGTTGAATATTGAATGTTGTAAACGGTAACAGGGTATCATTGATATTCATACTGAATATGCGCAGTATAGTTTCACATTGAAAAAAAGGTGAAAATATATGTCTCTGTGGTTCATGCAGTATTTGTAATATGGAAAAAATACCACATTTGTGGCATTCTTATAATAAGGGACTAATCATCCGATTTGCCTCTTGTATATAATGTTTATTTTGCAAGTACAAACTTATTGAAAACGCTGCAGTTAACGATACGATTCAGGGTATATAACTTAGTATGTATACAACCCACTCAGGTGAAAATCATGTTAAATTCATGTGAAAATCACGTGAAATAATTTTTCCTGTGTAAAATAGCGAGTCTTTGAGTCAAGATATATTTAAAATTTGGTTCAATGTGAGAAAGTCTTTATTTAAGTCAGATTGAGTATACCGAATACCAAGTTTAACCTTACACAATGTGAGAAGGGTAAGGCGGTAAATAATACCATATACTAGATAATAAGTTAAAACAAAAAAGTAGTCTTATGAGGTTAAAAAACAGTTCTAATGAACATTATTTCAACTACATAAATTGTTATATCATATCTTTGAAACTAATCTCAACCTTTACGGATTCTTTTAAAAATCTGGTAGTTGATTGATTTGAATATAGCTGATTGTAGTAGGTGGGGCAGAAGATAGCATTGAAATAAGCTTCTTATAATGCATTTTTGTTCAGGAGATATGCAATTTTATAACCGTACGGAAAATTATACAATATACACATTGACGTTTATAAAATCAATGCAAAAATCATTGTCATATTATCAAATAAAATTTCGTTGCCATGTTAACGTTAAGTTATCACATATTTACATTACTCTGCTGAGAACAGGATTTGCATGTCAGAAACTTCAAATATGACTATTTGGTCTTATTTCTGAACAATGTTTATTGATATTTTCCGGGTTAATCCTTTCCATTTCATCTATATCACAATCGGATTCTGAGCTGGAATCTGCATTTGGGAAAGACATAATAATATCTAATTTATCAGCTGGGAATGTGACAGAGTCAATTGAATTGTCAAACGTCGGAATTCGGCAGTGTTGCATTTGCTGTCTTTTGTCACGTATATTTATACCTGAAATGCTAGTCATGTGATCGTTTGAACTGCATATTTCCGGCACGTACGTTGTATCAGGGTTATTCCCATCAGTGTGCAAAATTACTGAGTTATCGTGATAATGATCATGCGATTTATGTCTTATTCGTGATTGTATATAGCCATTTACATGCATATGATCAGAATGATCAGAGCACTGACTTTCAAATGTGTTTTGTCTGTGAGGTTTTCTTTTGGGTATAGCACCAGAAGCAGAATCACGATGACCCTTTTCGACACTAACTGGAGGTTTGATATCACTAGTTGACAAGTTAGTAACGTGTTCACAAGGATGTGTCTCACTTTGACTGAAGTCGTACATGTCGTCGTGAACAGGCGATGACACAGCATCATATTTACTATGTTTCGTTTTTGTTTTCCTCTTGCACACAATTACAGATCGACACCTAATCATCAAAATCAATAGAATAATCATAGATAATGCTAGAATGGCACCAATGCTGCTACCAACGGAAACTGGTAAATCCCAACTTTCAGTAGAAGCGGTGACACACTTTTGGTTAGGATATGTATCATTTCTAAGGATTGATAAACATATCTTATAATATGTATCAGGGACTAAATTTTGAACATTGTACGTTTGGTCTGAAAGAGGCAATCTCGGTCCATATTGAATATACGAACTTGCAACTTTCTGATAGTGCACTCTGTAACCTAATACATTGATTGTTGGTTGCATCTTGCCTATTTGCCAAAGTATTTCAATAGAAGATCGTCTTGACGCTGTCACCTGTAAACTTTCTATAGGAATTGTAGAAGCGTTATAACCCAGCATGTCTTTTGTTAAAACTTACATCATACTGACTTTGTAAATCTATTCGATAGGTATTTTCATTAAAATTCCAGCTGTCAGCGTAAATTTTCCATACACAATCAGTGGGGTGATTGAAGCATTTAATTGCATCGGATTCAAAACGCGCGTATCTCCTCACAAATCACTAGGTAATATATGTTTGTTTCCTCTGTTAAAAAATTCCAATCGTTCTATGATTGATCGTTATTTCAAGTCAATACAAAAATCTACCGCTAGCTATTCACCCTTCCAAAAGTTGTTTCCTGTCGTTTTCTACGACATACAATTCTATTGTGGTTAGGAATCTGTTGATAAATAAACAATATTTTGCTGTAGTTTTTACGCATTATGTTTATTGTTTTTTTTTACCTTTATTCTATTGTCAATGTCACACTGAAAACATGTATGAGATTTTATCTTAACTACGAATATATATATAAATTTTACATGTTTTATCGATGTTGTCTAAAATAATCATACTTTTGAAGTTTCGTAAAAGTAGATGCATTTACAAATAAAACATTAAATAACTAGTCAATAATTAATACACTGTATCTGTAATCACAGTCATAACTCGAAAATTAAGTTTCATATAATTCATCTCGATCATACAATTTCAAATCACACTGAATCAGGTTGTTGATATCCTTTCATCTACAGATGATGTAACTCCAGTAATTGATAGTATCTCTTTTGTACTCTATGTTATTTTTACTCCAGTTTTACTCACTATAGAATACAACGATTTGACGATTTGAATTTCATGTAATCACTTTTTGTATGATCATTGCCGAAAATGGAAACATTTAAATTTTTGCGTCAGTTATATTTATCCGTAACAACTGTTTTCATATCCAATTGCCATCTATTTTTTAATGCAAACATCTCTAAGACACAATAAACTTTAAAATTCCCGGGGAAGCAATAAGAAAATATGAGAAAATATGCCAATCGATCATGTTCCTGTCTATGAATTTAATGACTGTAGAGTCTTTATAACCTTTCGATTGAATGAACTGAAAAATCCAACAGGTATAATATCCGATAATAAGAAGTGGTAGCTTATGTTGCTTATTTTATAAATTATTCACAGTGGTTCTATTACAATGATGTTCATCCCGGGATAAAACACAATGGCATCTTAATTTCAATCTCCAGCTATTGTCAATAAACAAAGTTATCAAGATACCTGCTACAAATAGAACTATCCTTCAGTTATCTCATTGTGGTATAATTATTACACAATGAACTGCTCATTTGATTATCCAATCATTTATCACAGTAAAACAGCTGCAGAGAAGAACACTTGTCTAAAGTGTATTTGTTTTACATTGTCCAGCAATGTCACAAACAACTTCAAATATTCAAGTACCACTTCAGTGAATTCAATACAAAACTTAGAAAATTATATGCTTTCTCATTTTGTCTACTTTAAAAATGCAGCTAATCAAAACTTTTTTTCTGATCAAGACGTTAGTATCGTTACTATTTCAAACTTATCACCAGCTTGAAGCCAAAAAAAAACACCGTTCTGGAATGAGTAGATGTATGGCTTTGGTTTTATTACCAGACATACATCAACCGTCACTTCTCATTATCTAAATCAGATACCAATACGTAATTAAATATAGTACAAAAACAAACATTACTGTCAATACCGTCTGAATCACAGTAAGGATATTTTGCCTCACTTCCCCGTTGCTGCTGTCATTTATCTGAAGCTTAAAAAGCTTACCGTAAAATATCTAGAAAAAAAAATGCATCAAGTAATTATTTTTTTCAAGTCATTTCGAACCGATTGTAAACATAAATATTTTACAATATTGCTTTAATGTTTCGTACCGGAGATAGAATATGTATCACTGCTTAGTTTATGCTTGTCATTCAACGATTTGTGAAGGTTTTTTGCAATTCGTCTTTGGTTTGTAATAATTGCGTTTTAATTACATCTGAAATATTACTTTCTGAAATCCTTCAACAGAAGAAGGTTGTTTACGATTTATTGCACCAACAGAAGTATTGTCAAATTGCACCGACGCAGTGTTATACATTTTGTGGTGGAATTGTAAAATATGTGTTTTCAATGATATTTTTATTAATAAAGTCTGACCTTTAACAATAGTAGTTCTGTAATCTTCTATCTTTTGTATCCTATAGGAATAGTCAATATAGCCTAAAATGTTTGTTTTCCAGACCCTCATCAATGCGTAAAAATTTAGACTTCGATAATCTGTTTTATAAATCAATGATTCTGTAATAACTTATATCAGGTATGCACAATTGGAACAATAAATCAGTCAGGTCGACTTTTTCATGTTGCTACGGTGTCCGATCACTAATTCTATGTATGTCCTACTTGCATGAACCATCACATTATTTGTAAAATAATCCTGAAAAGAAATCAGAGGTATATATAACCAATGTCTGTACTAATTAACCAGTGTAATTGTCGTGAGGTGGACACCAGTATGATAGCTTATTGATCACAGCTTATAGAGTAAACCTTAAGATCGATGAAGAAACTAGAACATGCAAGCAATCTTTTCTTAATGATGTACATAATCATATTAGCTACCTTCGTTTGAATCGGTTGCGAAAATGTCACATTATGGAATATACGTACTGACATACGCGTATTTTTTTTTCAATTGAAGTGTAAAAATCTGGAAAAATATTGAAAATACCGCATTGAGAAAACTACAATGTTATCTTAAACGCACACAGTATGCTCTAAGAAAACCGCAAATAAATCAAGTATTGAAAGGCCTTAATTGTCGTACCACCAATCAATTGAAAGGCAGATTTGCTTACAGCTCAATAACAAATATCGTTTTCAACGCCTTTTTTCAATCCGTTACACTGATTTCATCAAGTTGTACACGCAAATGGTTTTAGCATCCTTCTAATTAAATTTGTGCATTCCGCTAAAGAATATTTTGAATGAGTTAGAAAGACGGTGACCTACAATGTATAACAGAAAGAAAATTCAATAGATATTTTGACCCAACAGTTAAAAACTATCTTTAATCAATTTCAAATATATATATATACAAGAGTCTGAAAAATTCCCAACGATGTTAGAACTATCAAATTTGCGAAGCAAATTTTTGTCGTTCCCTCCGCGGACTCGAACTCGTACCGCTGTGACATCTATGGCAACACCGCCTGCCTGCAATAAGTCCAGCGCCCTAGACCACTCGGCCAGTTAGGCTATAAAAATATAGCTTTCGCTGGCCGGGTGATTCCTCCTCGTAGGATTAATCAAGGGCTGTAACTTAGTACACGATGTATGGTAGTACGGGACAGTTCATCTAGGTGTTATTATGTAGAATAAAGGATCACAGTAATGATGCATGTCACAACAAATCAATATTATAGAATGTCTCGGAATGTGACGACTCTATTCACTACACTGCTCCATCGGATCAAATTGATACAGGGAAGAAAACGTAAACTTACGGAAGGGTCTGAAAAATTCCCAACGATGTTAGAACCGTCACCCTAGACCACTCGGCGCTGGACTTAGTGCAGGCGGTGTTGCCACAGTTGTCATAGCGGTACAAGTTCGAGTCCCGCGCAGGGAACGACAAATATTTGCTTCGCAAATTTGACAGTTCTAACATCGTTGGGATTTTTTCAGACCCTTCTAAATATATAAATTTATATATATAATCAATGCTAGTTCAATGCAGAAAAAAACCTCTTAACACGAGGGTATTTGTCCACAGATATATTGATGTAATTACTTCTTATTTATACGTTCTATATGATTACTGTTTTTGACACATGAATGTAGATTTTTTGTCAAATTCCAAGCAAGTTTTAAACTAGCTTTACGATAAACATGTTCTGAAACATTTTCCAATTATCTTGTTTTCTTTTCCTTTTAGCTAATGCAATTGGAAGATAAGATCTATCTTTTCGTAAGTAGCATGTACTTTTCTTTGATAATATAACTTAAGGTAATTCGAAATCACGAAACATACAATATCGCAACTATGATTTCTGTTATCCGTCAAATATATTTATATATCGTGTGGTCTAGAGCGTTGGACTTAGTGCAGGCGGAGTTGCCATAGATATCAAAAAAGAGAAGGGGTTCGAATCTCGCTCAGGGATCGACCAAATTTGCAACCTCACATCGATTCTAGAGTTGGGGTGTGGTTTAGACTTAATTATATATATATATATATATATATATATACAACGTCTCAGAATGTGACGACTCTATTTGCTACACTGCTCCATCGGATCAAATTGATACAGGGAAGATATTATAAACGTATAGAAAGGTCTGAAAAATTCCCAACGATATTAGAACTGTCAAATTTGCGATGCAAATTTTTTGTCGTTCCCTCCGCGGGACTCGAACTCGTACTGGTGTGACATCTATGGCAACACCGCCTGCACAACGTCCAGCGCCCTAGACCACTCGGACAGCTAGGCTATATAAAAATATAGCTTTCGCTGGCCGGGTCATTCCTCCTCGTAGGATTAATCTAGGGCTGTAACTTAGTACACAGGCGGAGGGAACAACAAAAAATTTGCATCGCAAATTTGACAGTTCTAACATCGTTGGGAATTTTTGAGACCTTTATATATATATGATTATATGGCGCCAACTAAATAATGTTAACAATTCTTTTAAAGTAATGTAATGATTTTATATATTACATAGTATCACACTCTATTATTGTAGTTACACTCAACGGCTTTGTTAAGTTTACTCATAATACTCACGCAATACCAATCAGTAGTCTTTTATGAGATAGTGAGACGACTGGTTGGCTTTAATTCAGGATAATGTGTTCGAGTTTGGTGACAAGATTTCCTGCGTGCTGCCGTGTCTGTAAGTTAGCACAATTAGACCCGGCATAGCGTTCATGTCATGAAATGCATGGCATTTCTGTCATTGAACGTAACATGTGAACCACATAAATGCTCTCCACTAGATGCTATATCTTGTTTTGTTAATCGTGTTTTTAAATACCTTTTAAGTAGCAGTCTTTGTAAGAATCATGCAAAATTTGAAAAATGTGATACATCCAAAAAAGGCTACATATTTTTATTTTTGTAATTAGGTTGTTTTATGGGTCTATACTATGAAATGTGTAATTATTCATTCACATCTGCCTGCTCTTAGGAGATAATCCACATTGAAAAGCCAGTAGATTTTATTGTATTTGAGTGCCATTTACAGAGTTATCTCCCTTAATTTTGAAATCTACAGTGCATTCTATATAATTTTGATCTCCTGTGAGCACGGTTTATATGAAAAACCACATGTTAATTTCTGTTTACTATGACATTTCAAACAAAATACCAAAAATGAAAATATATAGGCTTTTTACCCATAAATCACATTTTGCATGATCCTTAGCTGGAGTCCTACTTAATTGCTTTAGTTTGAATACGACGCTATACATTCAGAGACAAAAATAAACGAGCAAGAATACAAAGCTTGAATATTTAATAAATCAAGAACGACAACTCTTGCAAAGTGCCAATTTCATGCTCAACTTACTCGAAAGTGCAAGAACCGAATAATTGCGTTGTCTAGTATTTAAGTACCAGTCCACATAAAATTCAGACATTGTCAATGGTAAAGTGATTCATGGTGAAGAAATACCCACCAAACAAACGATGCTTTTTAGTCTACAAATGCTATACTTTCACATAACAACAATCTTTTCTGCCTTCAAATCTGCACTTTTAAGAAAATCATATATTCATCGCCCACTGAAATCAACCAAATCAACCCAAATTAAGAACGATAACGATATGATTTTTATCTCAAAAGCGGAACAAACTAATGAAAAACTAAGAGTGGACATGTGATCAGTAACTGTTTCTGAACAAGAAATAATACTGAATTTGGTGGGTTTTTAAAATGCATAAATCACCTTCTGGCTGATTTTTATAAAGACTGATACTTAAGACTTACCTAAATTATCATATTAGCAGTACGACTTCCATTGGCTGTACATGAAACATAAATATTGCTCGTTTTTATCACAAAGGCGAATGACAGTTGCCTGTCCTTTCCCCATACAAACCCATTCGAATTACATTGTAGGAGAACTTATTGCCTGTAAATTGATAAAACAAGCCAACGTACAATACTACATTCTTCTTATAATGACTTCAATAATGGAGCAAAAACCAGTAATGTGATAAATTCAATCATTGAGCAAAAGTCTCTAATGACATTTGCATTATTGTCCATTCTTCCATAAAATAAGGACTTATTTATTCATAAACTTGAAACTAGGAGCTCAACTAACCACCTTAAAATACGATGGTTAAATGCCAATGCACTTCCCATTTATCCGCTTGAAATAGTTTTATAGTGAACAACACTCAAAGGGCATGTACAACTTACGGTAATTAATAGCTAACTGAATTTTAATCAACTTAATGTATTTGAGCAAAAAATAAATTCCCTCAGTGATAATGGCTATTTTATGTCGTGTTTCTTCTCGTATGAAACTAGATATATTCTTCCATACTGTTCAGACTTGCTGCTCCCTACCTAATTGATTATTGAATATACTTTGACTTTGTTTTTTAGTAGTTAGACATATATATTATGAAGGAAGTTACATGAAGTAAACTATATTATTTGTTCGTAATAACTGAAGATATGCTGTATCGAAAAGGATGCATTGACCTTGTTCCTAATCAGTTTTTTTTGTTAACTGAAATAAAGTGGTGTTCGTTATGAACAAACAAATATTAATTGTAAAAATACTATGTTACTCTCAAAAAGCACCAAATACACTTTGTAGTAATGTATTAGTAAACTAGATGGAGACGTTGTGAAAACACGGCAATCTGGTGAAAACGAATTGAGAAATAACATATCAATGAAAACAACAACCGACATTTAAGGTGGTTCCCCTATTTAGTGGAATTTCAAAATTTCTAATTTTCTCTTTTCAGGAAATCTTAAAACTATTCCATGTGAATTTATCATGGTAATGTGGGGCATTTTGAACAATTTCTATTTTCAATTGCAGGTGTTCTAAACTACAAGAAAGATCATCGAAAATGGGAGGCAACTCAATTACAAGTAAATAACAAAATATTCCAAAGAGGACTATTTTTCAAGTGATATTGATTTTTAGCCAAACAATTTTTTGGAGTGTTACTTAGTATCAAAATGCAAAGAAAATAATCTAATTTGAATTTAATTCCAATCTATTGGTTTTTATGACCGAATATTCAAATTTTGGAAAAAAAGATCTGTCAATTTTCTAAATATCTCTGTAAATATCCCGGTGACACCATATTTTTTCTATAATAAACATTTCAATACGGTGTTTTGTAAAACATATGCGTTTATAACAAAAATAAATAAATTGGTGAAGAAAAAAAACAGAAAATTAGACCGATGAGAGAAAAGAACACAATCCAGGGACAAAGTTCAGACAAATAAAATAGACACACACAACAAAAAAAATGAAATGACCAAAATAAGACGTGCCAATCACCAAGTGCACCGGTATGGTAATTGTCCTCTGCCTTTCCAGAAACACCTGCAATGTTATTCACGACATGTCATATACAGGATAAACGAAAAGGAAATCAAAACTGTTACATGAGAGCTTACCTAAAAACAGTCAAGATCTCATACAGTGAACCAGATGGAAAACGTATGTTAACCATAAATTGATTGTCATTAAGGTACCACTTTTGTATTGACAGGTTTCTTTTGAGGTCAACAAAAGTTAATCTTGATTTTGTTTCTGTAACTGACTTCAGTAACAGCAATATGTTTAAACAGTGTTTTACAAATAACACATTTTTTCATTTATGTATTTATTGATGTTTATGTAGATATGTGTCTCAATTAAAAAAATAAAAGGTTAACAAATGGAAATAAAATTTACGAAAAGCGCTTTTCCTTCTATAGTCTTACATTGATACAATAATGAAGGATGAAATAAGTAAACTTCAGATGGGAGATGGGAAACTATATTAAGCAAGCAAACATAAAAGGTTACCAAGATCTATGAAAATACAATTGAGTGGTGAGGCTAGATTAAACCAACATCGGGAACATCTAAACGACAACACATGAGTAACAAATTGCACAGCAGAAGTCAAATCAAACTCACAGAAACACGAGATAAAATGCGGATAGCTTTTAAATCTAGGAGAACTTAGTGATGATAAAACATCATCTATATAACAGTGTCAATTTACGTTCTATTTCTCTAAATGGAGAATGTATATCTCATAGGAGTGAACAGGAGATTAACCAGTAGATATTCACAATCGATTCATATCTCATTGGGAAGGCAACTATATCTTGAGTCTTAAATTCGCTTATCTGTAGAAATGTTTCAACTGGGTTCTGTTGCTACAAGATTCATAATTTGAATTGCCTCGTTCGTTTACCCTGGATTTGAGATTTTATGAGCAACTCGAGATCGGCGGGTGTTTCTAGAAAACCATAGGACGCTACCGGTGCACCGTGTCCATGCACCCATTTTTTAGTTGAGATCGGTGTTGCTCATTTATTTATTTATTTATTCATTTAATTATTTATTTATTTTATATATATATCATTTCCAATCGAATCTTTGTTCTCCTGATTACTCACAGAGGAAAGTGTATAATTCTACCATTTGTATTCGTGGAATTTATTTTTCAATGACCTATGCATAATACGCGTATGTTACGATTCCAATTCTTTGTACGAAAAAAAACAGTGTTGAATTAAAACTCAACATACATACATGAGAAAGTGTACATTGTATAAAGAGTGAAATAAATCAAAAATGTTCTTTTGAAAACACAAAGAGGGAAAATTTTGATATAAGATCCCATTGGAAGTTTATTAGAAGTTTTCAAGAACCACGTCGTGTAAGACAGGTATCAAAATTATTATTTTTTTGTTTAAATAGCTACGAATTGGATTTGGTAGTGCATTTGACTGTCGTAGCAAATTTAAAACACCACTTAGAATGTTCCAGGCGTCGATTTCACAAAAAGTCGTAAGTGTGAAATTGATCGTAAATCATGACGTCACAATGCTATTTTAGTTTATGACGTCATTACTTACGATCAACTTTACACGTACGACTTTTTGTGAAATCGAGACCAGTTGTTTAATTCATATAAGCACAAAATCTACATCCCTCATGAGGTCACACAATGCTATAAATAATTCTAAACCAAATGATCACCCCATGTACATAATGTATTTAATCAACTACAAAACGTTTCCGGTGGTTGTGTTTAATCCCGTGAGAGAGTAGATTATAAGGAAAAGTTTTAAAAAACTGCCAAAATCACATTTAATTCTACCAAAGACAGCCTCCGTAAATATCAAACTCTGTTTATCTGCTATTTCACTACAATGTCTTTTTTTTAGATTAAAACAATAAGATGTCGATATTAGAAAAAAATGACATGCTTAAGAAGACACTTCTCACAAACAAATCAACTGGAAAAGTTCAATTTAAAACCTGTCACTTACAGTAAGATACTGGCAGCAGTCTAGAGCAGTAAAGAGAAAAGAAAACACATATCAAATCTAATCTAACGTTATGCAAGAGCCTGCCGTAATATCGCGGGATTTTTGTACCGTGTAAGCCTTTTGGAACATAGTTATGATGCTTCAAGATTGAGATCATCACTACACATGTTTTATGTTCGTCAACATGAACTCACGGATCGTTATTATGTACCCATTGACTGTACCACGAGACCGATTTGTTTACCGTTTCATAGTTTTCCTCTGTCGCCTGCCCGGACGTGATCCAAATGAACAATTCGGTTGGTGTTTTTCAAGAAGAGCAGAAGATGCTCCCAGTTAATGGAGTCCGATTGCTCACTTACTTTTGTTTCTTCGTACGTGTTATTTGGGTAGTTCATGTTATTTGTTGTGCATGTTTGTTTTCCTTATATATATATATATATATTGATTCACGGCAGTTTGATAGCTTTGTAGTTTTATTACCTATGTAAATCAACATGGCATACAAAAACCAGTAAAAATTATTTTATCATAACGACAATTAATATATTTTTTCTTCAAAGGTTAAGAGGTAAGATTGACTTTTCAACTGATTTTTTATTGTTTTGTCATCTTATAGAATTTATTTCTTTATAGATAAAAAAAAGGTAAAAAAAAATAGATAAAAGTTATGCCTCATTCCTATGTATACTTATATATTTCAGCTTAGTGCATTGTGAATTACGCTTCTAAATTGTAAAGTTCTTGTCTTTGTACTGAATAATATTTTATTGCTTTCATCATTCAGAACAGTTGATAGTGATCGCCATCAGCACCAAAGGAGTGGACATTAGGAATTTATTATGTTTACTTTCGTTCTTGAAGAAATGTCTTAATGAAGGCGGTGAAACTGGTTTGGTTTGTAGAAATGTGTTCTGTTTCAGAGGTAAAACTCAATTTAGTGTTAAATGTGTGATTTAAAATTACTTTTTTCTTTACAATGATAACACAATGATGAAGTCAGTTTTGGGGTTAAAAACTACAAAGATACCTTAGACTAAGTGGTATTTTACTAATATTATACATTGTTCAAATATATGCATACATATATTCACACTAAACATTGTGACAGAAAACACATCTTACATGTAGCAAAATTATAACTTCCTACATGTATTTGTATCAGTCTTTATACACGATTTAAGTTTGCTTTGAACAGGTTTTTTAGGGTCTCAAGTGTACCTTCACTACGTATAACCCATAATTTAATTATTTCACGAAAAAAATGAAAGTTATCAATATCTTGAAGGAAACAAGAGAATTTTTTTCATTTCAAAATGTACATTCATATTTGGTAATATTTAATTCTCCTTTTGCACAATTTCCCTTCTGTCAAATTCGTCCCTTGATATTAGAGATTTAATCTGCGATTTTGTTTTCAATTTTACATATAGACAGAAATATTAGACGAATGTTCAAAATGCCATCCTAATGTTTTCAACTATGACACCTACCGAAATCTTTGTGTTAGCGTTTCGTATGATAACATCTAAACGGTTTGTTTGTTTGTTTGCTTTTTGTTGTTGTTTGTTTTTTTTATATTTGTGTAGTTGTTTTTTTATTTTTTATTTTTTTTACACGTATCTGTAAAATTTAAACAGAATTAATTTAAGACTATACCTTGTTCTTAGAAAAAGTAACATTACATTCTAGCAAAGTTTTGTAATAGTTTAAATACTTGAAATTATCTTTTTTTTTTATTTTTTGTCGAATGACGCAAACGTTTCTTTAGAATTTATCCTTTATATAGATTATATGACCGTTGACCTGCTTCGTTTTTCTGTGGTGGAAACACTTAAGAAATCTTGAGATACCTTGATCTACAATTTCTTTTTAATCTGCCTCTATCAGTGAAGTTTTGTGACGTTAATCAATTCTTTATCACGTTTCATTCTTACTTCTATATGATAATCAAATCAACGCGAATACAAAGAAAATAAATTAGTACTATTGACACTTGCATTGATCTTACGAGTTCTGTTGTCCTGAAAATCACCGATCTAGCAAGTCTTTTTAGAATATACTGATATAACACAGTATACTCGTGGGAATGTATTTGAAAACTTTTTTCATTTTTGGTTTTGTGTGCTTGTATTGTTGGTTTTCTTTCATGTTTTTCTTCCTGGTATAGTTTGATTATGGATTTTTATATCAAACCAAGATTATATATTTTGAAAAACCTCAAAACGTCTACACACAAACACACATGTGACGTTGTATAACATTGATTTGTTATGACATGCATCATTAATTTGATCCTCTATCCTACATAATACCATCTAAATGAACTGTTCCGTACTACCATACATCGTGTACTTAGTTACAGCCCTAGATTAATCCTACTAGGAGGAATGACCCGGCCAGCGAAAGCTATATTTTAATATAGCCTAACTGGCCGAGTGGTCTAGGGCGCTGGACTTTGTGCAGGCGGTGTTGCCATACAAGTTCGAGTCCCGCGGAGGGAACGACCAAAAATTTGCATCGCAAATTTGACAGTTCTAACATCGTAACGTGTACGAATTGAAAATATAATTTCACCAAATGAAGGATTTATGTTTTTGTTCGATAACTCTCTACTTCCTAGGTTCATGCCATTACTGCAATGATATACCTCATCTGCGACATTACTTCAGCAAACTATGAGATACATTGGTAGTAAGTATTTTCGGAAGAAAATTGTATACAATTAGGACATTATTTCATTTTGAAATCAATTATTCATATATTATTGGTAGCGAAGCATTTTTTATATTTACAATAATAGTACTTTACCCTCAACAAGAATTACTTAACAAGCTACCGTAAAAGGAGTGTATTACTGTATCAACTATACCCACTCCACTATACTTACGTTAAAAAAGATATTTATCGCTATTTTGTTAAAAAATCCCTATGATCTTGCTATATGATCATTTTTGATCTCACGCCAGTCGAGTGAGAATGAAAATTATCGCTAGTTTCTACGTCCTCGTGTGCCATAGAAGCAACAGCGTAGGAATATTTGACGACCCAAATAATCGTCTGTTTGTTTACTGTGGATTGTTTGTTTGTTTGTTGGAGTTTAACGTCCGAGCAGCAATATTTCAGCTATATTCAGACGATGAACATGAAATGGATGATAAAATGAACATGAAATGAAAAAAAAGGATGGGACACAAGGATAATAGGGTCGACAAACTTCGATTGCCACTGGAAAAAGGGGGTGGGTAAGGTCGGGTAATTTAGCCTCCTGTGGCGGAGCGCAAAGGTTCCTACTCCTATCGAATACCACAGCAGGGTTCTTTAACCTGCGTGGAACGTGGCATCTTTCCCAACACGGGGCACCACTGTGGTTTGCGGTCAGGTTTTCCGTATTTTAGCCTGACAACCCCCGCATGTAAAATGCCAGGGGTACCCCATTCCACCACCTGGGGCACACATCCCAGTTGCTCTGTGGGCAGAGCGCCTAGCCCCCGGCTAGGTTTCTGAGCACTATTTAGTCGCTTTATACGACAAGCTTAGCGCTGCTGCAGGCCTATTCTTTTAACACCCGGACCTGCACGGGGCGTTTACTGTGGATGAAATAATACCTAATTTGTGATAATATTTTCTAGTCTACAATAAAAAAATAATAAAAATACAGTAACTTATCCGATTAGAATGAATAAATCCCAAAATTAATTCACAAAATTTAAACGCGACCGACATAGTTAACCGAATTTTTTTTCAAATGACGTATATCACAGCCGCACAACATACGTTCCGTTACGCAGCACGTCGCCAAAAAATAGTCCTGAAAGGAAACTTTGCAAAGCTAACAAAATTTTCATATTTAGGTCAGGAAAACTGAAAATAAAAAAAAACTAATACTTTATACTACAGCAAAACACCGATAAACAGATTATTAAATATTTTTTTCAACTCGCGGGAGTTTCTCCTGCTCATCTCGTCTCATGGCAAAGCAGCTCGACAAGATGAGCATCAGAAACTCCCTCTTGTTGAAAAAATATGAAATAATCTAATATTATATCTGTTTTTGTCTTCATTTGTGAGTTTGAAAATAGCATCATGGCAGCTACATATTCCTATACTATGGGGATTATTATGAATGATATTTAGAACCAAACACGTCTATGAAAACATTGTTAGCGTCAATGATTACATACAAACAGAATCATATCTTTTTTCTAGATAGGGATGGCCAAATCAGCCAAGGGCATGGCGCTCAAAAGAACTAACCAGCCGATGGAATGCCGAATAGTTCCTCCAAAAATATTTCAGACCATGACAATTTTGAAAGGGCATCAAACCGCGTATCATGACAATTTAATCCGCATTTACCTAAAAGGAATAACAAAAATGAAAGTTGGTATGAACATATAATGTTTTTTTGGAAGCATTTCAGGTTTCACCTGTCTCAAACGAAAAAAGTATTATGGGTAAAGAATGTATGTTAAAACAACAAACTTTAACCATAGTACTTGTTACTCTAATCATATTGGGTCAATTACATATATAATATATAATATGATAAAACAACAAACTTTAACCATAGTACCTTGTTACTCTTATCACTTTGGGTCAATTACATTTATACATTATTCACAATTGTTCCTTAGCACGACTACACAATCAATTGCCTCACCATGTACAACGAATAATTAGCAATTACCTGTCACGAAATAACATAAAAACTATTAAATCTTGATTTCTACCAACGGTGTGCATGACAAATTAGGCTTGTCAATTCAGACCGCAGACGGGCTTCCGGTTAAATAATTTATCATGCAGTTAGTGGAGTAGTAACTTTTTGTATCAAGAAACCTATTATGTAGCCGTTTCAAAGTAATTGCTAGTTAACGTGCAGATATTCAAGATCATACAAAGCAGTCTCTCACAGAAGCTTTGTAGTATTATATGTAATGATCGCCATGGCTCCTGTGGTTTTATGAACATGTTAACTGCGGGAATGTGTTAAAAAAATGGAAAACGTTTGATCCAAAATATTGATCCAGAACTCCATGAAGTCCCATTGTTACAGGCTGTAGAATAAAATGTAAGATCAAAAATATGTTTTATCATTTAGAATTAATTGGTGAAGAACTTACTTTAAAAACAAAGCATTAAAGGATAACTTTATATTAATTTGCCGGTTGCATGAATTAATTTCACGGTAATAAAGAAGCAATTTTCATCTTACGCTGCAAACAGTGTCATAACATTTCCATGGCATAAATTTGATTGTGAGAATTTGATTATGCACAAAGTAATGGCTTCATTCAACATTAAAAGACAATACAGATACTGAAATTGCTTAATTTTTCAAATATGAATCAAATGATAACGGGAACATTTTTTGAATGGAAAAATACAAAATCAAGAAGACAGTTACAGAAAAAAATTTAAATGAATGGGTATATACACACATTCAGAGACGTGAAGACGACAGACTGCTAGGAATTTTATCATCGTGCTGTAAAGATCCATACAACGTCTTGGGCTTTTTTTTTCTTTTTTTTTTCTCTCTCTCTGTTTGGTAGTGAGATTGCCTCTGATGATTTTCCTCATTTCCTTATTCTTTTCTGTATATCATTTTCCATTATGGTCTACCACATTCGACAAAGACATTCAGACTAATTTGTTAATGAACTGAAAGCATTCAACTGACCTAGTAAAAATCTATATTTTGTGTTTTATTACTATTGCGATTACCAGTTAATTTCCTGACGAATTTGACACGAAATAGATCTAATTGAAACCAGATGAAGCGGCCAGACTCAGACGAGTTGACATGGTTCAACTAATTAAATGTGAACTGATGATGAGTATATACTGTCTGAATAATGTATTCAATGGCGTCAGAATTTATTCGGAATTAAGCACTTTTATAACACATAAGCAGGTATTGTATTCATTTAGAAAAAAAAGTCCCATGTCTATTCTCATATTTGTATGTCGTTTATATAACGTTTCGTCGATTTAATGCGTTTGCCATCGTACCTGGTTACATAACAATTTATATTCCTTAACAGAAGTGATTGATTTGTATCGGTTTTTGAGAAATATAAATTTTAAAGTTTACATTCTAGTATTGAGTCAGAATTTTGATCACTATTTTTAATGTGTCTGTTACTAGAAAGTAGTATTTAAGCAATTTTTGCTTGAACTACACCTTCATGTAAATATTTGAAAAGAATGTACAAGTTAGTATAGTGGCCTTTATTATACTAATTATTTGTAAAGCAAATATCATAGTACATTTAAGAGTAAATTTTTGTAAGGATCAGGCAAAATAGGAAAAATCAGAAACTTGCATACCAAAACTTCACCGATCTGGCGATATAATTTCATTCAAAAATGGTTTCTCTGTCTGAATAGACAATTATTTGATCTCTGCATCACTGAATTTGCTCAATAGAATGTTAGAAAGTTGACGGTTTTGACAGAGTTATCTGCCCTTGCATTTCACTGAAAATGTAACTAAATTATCAAAATTATATGAAAAATCTTTACTTTAATACTTGATTATTATTGTACACATGTTCAAAACAAACTGGTGGATTTTTCATACCATATTTCACCTTCTGCCTGATTCTTACAGAGACTGGCACTTAGTACTCAAATTATTTATATAATATATAATTTTTACATAGTTTTGTTGCAAACAACAATTAAACTAGACAAATACATTTGTCACATAATTTGTAAGTAAGATCGGGACTGGAGGATTTATTTGTTGAAAAACTTCAGCATTTAATTTGACATTTAATGCATGTTTACAATTAATCTATTCAGGAGAAAGTAACGATACGTGCGGGTCATTCTTTAAGATGAAAACTAGTTTATCATGTAATGGCAAGTTTAAAAAAAAATAGTTATATTGATGATTGTCATCGCCCCTTGGCTTGGTTTTTTTTTTTTTTTTTTTTTTTTTTCAAATTATATATTATAGTTATTTTATAATTGTGGAACACACTTATAACTAGATCAAAGAATTATAATAAAGTTGTAAAGGTGAATTCGATTATTTTATTTTTATTATTTTAACTTCTACGAGCCTTATTAAAAATATGTTTAACGCTACGAAAATATCAGTAAAAATTTATATTAATGTAATTCCATAATCATGTATTTGATTGTATCAGTAATAAATTGTTTGTTTTTACATTGTATTTGACCTTCACAGACGAGTATAAGATATTGTTCTTTCTGGGAATTTCACCGGACTGTTTTTATCAACTGAGGCTTAATATCATACAATTATATACAATTGGTGATCATATTCATAAGCAACCAATATTTTACCCTGATAACAGAACGTCGTATTTTCATTGCTGAATAACTGAGCTGAGATGTACACTGAAAGTATATTGTAAAGCATTTTTAATTAAAATCGATATTTTGTTTCTGTCTCACCTTAAATAAATATATATTAAAGGCTTGCAAAAAACAAAAACAAAAACAAAACAAAACAAAAAACCTAAACAAAACAAAACATAGCAAACAAACAAAGAAAGAAAAAAACGACACATTATTTACTATTAATTTAAATATATATTGTAGTGCATAAGGGGCCACTGTTTCTCTTCGCCTTACATACGGTGACTATTTTTGGAACACTTCTGTAACAATTTGTCCATTGATAAATAACAATTTCAGTTGCTAAATATCAGAAATATGTCTAAACGTTGCACTTAATATCTTGATAACTTAAATTATAATACACTCTACTACGTAGGATAGAATATGTTTAGGACTAGTATGGTAAATATTTATTTTGAGCGCTTAAAAATAAGAGAAACCATATATTTGAGAAAATCATATTACACCCTGCAATTTACAAAAAAATAAATCCTATTGAAAATATGAAATGTCGATACGGTTATTATTATTATTATTATTATTATTATTATTATTATTATTATTTGTCATTAGTAACGAACATATATTTTATATGGTGGTCCTATATATATATGAAGAATATTTGGCAAACAGATGTTTTTCGTATATTTTCAAGATGTCCCGTGAATGGGGTAAAGTCTAATACCCCATTTGCCATGCCACATTACCAACGTCTCATTTCCTATTCATATTGACCATCTCTCAATGCGTAAAAACACGGATTGTGCATTGTAATGGTTATCTCTAGATTTTCTACAATATTTTACATTGACAATTTATGTAAAATGATGTTTATCATTAATGCATATATATTAAATACCCATACCTCCTCTTTCTTTTTTATCCCGTACATTACTTTTCATTCAAAATTGCCTCATACCCCATTAATTTGGAAAAGTTACCGCCATCATCCCAGATTAAACATCTCTGTTCTTTTGACAATCATTCTTATCTATAACGAAAATAGGTATGGCGTATATGTCAAACAACCCCATCGGGACAAAAATGCCAGCCAAAGGCCACTCATTACTCTTTAATGAATGACGAGGAAATCCTATCTGTTTCACAACTAAACGGCGTGTAACCATATTTTAAGTTAGCAAATGCAGTTCGGACATGAAAATACAAATAACTTTCCATTCGGTATTGAACATTGGGACTAAACTTTTGTCACGTATGATAGTTGAGTTTAATATCTTTCCTTCCAACGACAAGTTTTGGTCATTGATACATAGCTATATTTATTACAATTTCATTGAATATTCTATGATGATTCCTGTTTATTGAGATTTATAATAGAAAGAATGTATTTAAAATGAAAAAAAGTATTTCCCGCTATTGAGAGAGTAATCAAGGGAACCAAGGTTATAGCAGTAATCAAAAGAATGTAATCTAGGGACAAAGACCAGACATGGAAAACAGACATACGTAACAAAAAACATAAAGTAACTAAAATCATACATACAAAGTAACAAAAGCAAATGAGCAACTCGGAATCCACTAAAAACTGGGAGCATGGACCAGGTGCACCGGTAGGGTAAGCGTCGTCTGCTTTTCTAGAAACACACGCCGAGTTGTTCATAAAAAGACATGTCCGGGGTAGACGAAAGAGGAAAGGAAAACTATTAGGTTTCTGAATCAAGTAGTACTCCAGCTAAAAATCATGCAAATGATTCATGGTTGGAAAACCTACATATTTTTATTTTTGATATTTTGTTTAAATTGTTGTAATAGTAAACAGAAATTAATATGTGGTTTTTATATAACCTCTGCTCATAAGAGATATTAATTATATTGAATGTACTCTCGAATTCCAACTAAATCTTAAACCATAAGTATCAAGACTATACCATTGTATATCCGTTTATAAACGATGTTGAACTTTGATTACCATAATGTTGTTCTGTATAATAATTGTGTATAGACATAACACATATAAGTAGTTTGAGTGTAAAGGAACTCTACTCATGGTACCAACAGTATAATCAAAGACGTAGGAAATGTTCCTATAAAGCACCGTTTCGAAATAATAGACGTTCAAAAAGGGAGCGTGTATGATTGTATTATCAACGTAATCCAGTATACTTACGTCCAGAAAAAGTATCAATTTCCGGTTTGCACCTTCATTTAGGAACTACAATAGAATCATGAAAACTTTATTTTACTATACTTATAGGGATTATTGTAAATGAGATTGCGAACCAAACCAGTCCTGGAAAATATGTTCTAGCTTCGTTAATTAAATACAAATCGATTTATACCTTTATCCAAGATTGTGATAGCCAAAATAATCAACTATCTAGGATAAATGATTACAATAATGGCGTTATCAGTTTTTCCCATAATTCCTTAAAAATGACGGACATGTATTGGAAGGTAACAAGAATATAGATGAATAATAATGAAAATTGGTATGAATTACAGTTTTTTTCGGGATCGTTTCAAGTCTCAACTGTCTAATTTATATTAAAATACAACAAAACGGCAACATCTAACCTGCAACACGGAATATTTTTTTTTAAATGGAAGTTTCTTTCAGGGCGCTTATACCCACACTGAGCGACAATATCAGTTTAGCCTACATCTAAAATATAAAATAATTAATTAATTTGTCCAACAAATTGTGAAGTTAAAAAAAATAACCGAAATTCTCGGTTTTATAACGTATATTGTATTCAAAATTTGGCAAAATGTAAACCAATTATGAAAGGAAAATGAATAGATTTAACCAAATTAAGAGTGCATGAAACAAGTCCACACGAGTTAAATATTCGAGTGTTCCGATCATTGCATGAGTTTTATCCATGATTTATATCTATTTTCAAAATAATTTTTAATTTTATGATCAGCAAATTGATATATGTGTTGTGGCGTATAGTAAGAACAAGACCGTGAGTGAAATTTCAGAGTGTCAGAACATATGAATCATCGGAAGTTGTTACACAGGGAACTTGATCAATCACTACTATCTAAATCTGTTTTTTTTTTTTAATATTCAAAACAAAATAGTTATTATAAATTTGTCGTTTTAGTCACGCTAACTTATATTTTGTGTTGTCTCCATCTAAAACCATTGATTTAAAGCTAATAAGACAAAGAAAAAGAGAAACTGAGTTGTGAAAAAGGGTTTAGTAATCTAAAGCCCCAGAATGTGACGACTCTATTCGCTACACTGCTCTACTGGATCAAATTGGTACAGGGAATATAATGTAAACTTACAGAGGGGTCTGAAAAATTCGACGTCACATTCTGAGACGTTTGTGTTATATTGATTTGTTGTAACATGCATCATTACTTTGATCCTCTATCCTACATAATAACACCTAGATGAACTGTCCCGTAATACCATACATCGTGTACTAAGTTACAGCCCTAGATTAATCCTACGAGGAGGAATGATCCGGCCAGTGAAAGCTTTATTTTTATATAGCCTAGCTGGCCGAGTGGTCTAGGGCGCTAGACTATGTGCAAGCGGAGTTGCCATAGATATCACAGTGGTACGAGTTCGAATCCCGCGGAGGGAACGACCAAACATTTGCATCGCAAATTTGACAGTTCTAACATCGTTGGGAATTTTTCAGACCCTTCTGTATATATATATATATTTTTGGTAGTTCCCTCGTCGGGATTCGAACTCGTACCGCTGTGACATCTATGGCAACACCGCGTGCACAAAGTCCAGAAATAAAGCGTTTACGAGATTTTGTAGACGTAGTTTTGTCCTGAGACAAAATATCATGTACTTCTGTATTGTTCGAGGTGCTTACACCGTCTCGTGTGAATTTATGAAGTTGTTTACTTCTTAATCTGAGGGAAATGGAATCAATGAATTCTTTACCTCTCCGAAACACTTCTGGTTTCCCTTGATGTCACCTCACTCTATACTAATATCCCACACGATGACGGTATAGAAGCCTGCAGAGAAGCTTGGGAATCAGGAGATATTTTAGACCCCCCCCCTACTGACTGCCTAGTAAATTTACTCACTTTAGTTTTGAAGTGTAACAACTTCACTTTCAACGACGAACACTACCTCCAAATCAATGGTACAGGTATGGGAACAAAAATGGCTCCTTCGTATGCTAACATGTTCATGGGTAAATTATAAAATCAAATAACGTCAACATCTTTATCGAAAGCCCTTTCTTTGCTTCTATTCATCGATGATGTTGACATGAAATGGACTGAGTCTAAACAAACTTTAGACAATTTCATTACACATGCCAACAATGTTCATCCATCAATCATATTCACCCATGAAATTTCTGACACTAAAATCACATTTTTGGATACTACTACGTTTGTAAGAGACGGGAAAATGTTAATGGATATTAACAGCAAACCAACTGATAGTCACCAATACATATCTCCCCATAGTTGTTATCCAAAACATTGTACTAAAAGCATACCATACAGCTAGACACTTCCAATTTGGCGCATTTGCTCATCTGACGATACCACCAACAAACGTCTAGATGAACTCCGTTGTCATTTGTTATCGCGTGGCTATAACTCAAGAGATATAGATCGGGGATTTGAACGTGCTAACAACATCAGCCGTAAAGATCTCCTCGAGTACAAACCCAAGAAAAAGAACAAAAGGGTTCCTTTTGTGCGTACATACCATCCAGCCTTTAGGAAACTCTCGCAGCTACTGCATTCAAACTGGGAAGACATTCAAAAACATCCTAAGCTCTCCAAGCTCTTTCCTGGGGCCCCGGTCCTGGCATTCCGTAAACCTAGGAGCCTAAGAGATGCCCTAGTAAGAGCAGAGATTTCATCTCAGGCCAAACAAAATACAACGGGTCAGTGTCGACCATGTGGAGATAAAAGATGTAAGACCTGTACCCAGATACTGTACATCAAAACGTTTGAAAACTACTGCACTAGAAAGGAATTTGCCATTTATTGGACGTAACTTGCAAAACCGAAAATACCATATACCTCCTCCAGTGCCGATGTGGTATGCAGTACGCTGGTGAAACAGAATAGCCTTTCAACGGGCGTATGTATGGTCATCGCAGTGACTACAAATGCAAACCAGACCTCCCTCCCATCTTAGATCCGCCGTACACACCCAGGATGATCTCCACAACATTTTTGTTACGATCATAGAACATAATAAAAACCACTCAAAATGTAAAAGAGTGTCTCGGGAAAGCTTTTGGATGAAAAAATTGAATACAACTTCTCCAGATGGAATAAACGAGAAAATTTTTTTCCATTTTTAGGTCTTGGTCTAAGGCTGGCACAGCACTACATGCTATACATTAATACGCAGTACTACTATATTTTGACTTTTTTGAATTGTTTTCCACAGTAAATTTTTATTTTTAATTTTGCTAAAAAGACCCCCTTTGTGATTTACATACAGGTTCCATATTCAGGTTCCAAATCTGGTAACCGTTTATTCAAACACCCATGTAAATCTTTGAAATAAAAAAAAATTATTAAAGTTATCTATAGTTATTCGGATTTCTAAGATGACCGCTCTTTGGCACGAGCACAACAATATCGTCAAACCAGGATTCCAGAATAGCATTATATTCGAACAGCTTAATGAATAATCCAGTCAAATTTGACAAATAATATAGCTTAACATAATACCTATCATTAATTGCGGTATAGTGAAACGTGTTATTGGTTATAGCACTGGGTAGTGAAATGCGTCTAGTGCTAGTGACGGAGATAAAAATGTAATTCTACCGTCGCTGCCATCAAAAAGACTCTGCACTACTAAGACTCTTTTATTGCCTCCTCTCGTCAAGATAATTTTAGAAGTGTATGAAGACTGAAGACTCACGACTGAAGTATGATGTGGAAAATCTAAAAGAAGGTAACACCAAATTTTCCAGCTCTTGTTGCAAAACAAGTATCAAGTATTACCAGACCAAGATGTAGAAGATGATTCTGTGGAAAGTAAATGGGCAGGTAAAAATGAAATGATCACATCAACTTGCGAAGATGGCATTGACAGAAAAAAAAGAAGAACAGACTGTGAACTATACACAAAAACACTTGTAAAAAATCGATAATAAGGTAGAAAATCTATGAACAATTGTCATGTGCACAGACAAGATCAAGAAAAGCTAAATTTGAGGCAGATTACAAAATAAAACATAAAGAAGTTTAAAAAGTGAAAGAGATGACAAAAGACATTATTTTGAAGAATTTTGCAACAAGAGCAGAAAAGGTAACAGAACAAAGAAATACGAAAGAACTTTATGATAAAATATGTCAGTTATCATGAAAAAATTCCAAATCTGAAAAAAGACTGTAGAAAACTTGAAAAGATCGATAAAAAGGTATAAAATCTATGAACAGTTATTAGGTGCAAAGACAAGATCAAGATAATCAAAGTTTGAGGCAGATTACAAAACAAAACATACAGAAGTGTAGAAAATGACAAAAAAAACTTTATTTTGGACAACAAGAGCAGATAAAGTAACAGAACAAAGAAAGATAAAGGATTTTTGAGACAAAATATGTCAGTTATCAAATTATTTTCTAAATCGGAAAAACCTGTAAAAAACAAAGATGGTAATTCTTTAAATATAATAGAAGTACAAAGGCAGAGATTGGTTCAAAACTTCAAACATTCATAAACAGATGTCTACGAAACATCCTTCAGATATAGATATTAAAAATTACCAATGAACCGATTTGAGAAAGAGTAAATCAGGAACCAATAAAGCAGAAAAATAAAGGAAATGAATTACATTTCGTAATGGCAAAGGTAACATCCCGTGTCAAGACCTACATGTACAATATGCACCTCAAAGAAACTGAAAAAAGGGGACAGCCAAGATTAACCTGAAGGAGAGTTATTGATAAAGAAATGAATGAATAATCAAAGAAACCAAGTTTATAGCGGTAATCAAAAGAATATAATCCAGGGACAAAGACCAGACATGGAAAACAGACATACACAACAAAGAACATGAAGTAACTAAAATCATACATACAAAGTAACAAAAGCAAATGAGCAACTCGGACTTCACTGAAAACTGAGAGCATGGACCAGGTGCATCGGTAGGGTAAGCGTCCTCTGAATGAAAGTGGGTACAGCTGGAACATCATACGCCAACTAGCATAGAACAGTGTATGATGGAAAGGGATTGTGAATGGCTAATGCTCCTCATGGGAGTGAAAAAGGTTTAATTCAGGCAAGTCATGGTAGAGATGGTAGAGTCTGTAACGCAACTAAAACAGAACAACTCGGTTCATTTCGATTTCGACACAGTGCAAGAGTAAATAGATTATTGCTGGTCTATAAGATGTACCTTTTCAATATTTTAGTCACATGTCCAATTAGGATATTTTTTTTGCAATTTCAGGACGACATCATATCACTAGTTTTAATGAATAGCTGGTATTTAACTGAAAAACAATAACAAAGTTTTAGTACCGTAGAAAATAAATCTATTCGAACGTTAAATTGAATTAGATAAAAACGAGAAAAGTTCATTTAGGGATAGCCTGAAATGGTCGAAGCATATTTGAAAATTGTCAAAGTGGAAGTCGACATTGCTCGAGTCGCACTACAAATGTATCTGTCTCTCATCTTCTGACAAACTCGAACGAAACTTCACCGTGCAGATCTTGAGTACTATAATCATAACCTTTGTCCTTTCTTGAAATCTGAATTTCTGACCAAATGTTAATTTCTGTTTACTAAAGCATTTTAAACAAAATATCAAAAATAAAAATGTGTAGGCTCTCCAACCATGAATCACATTTTGCATGACTCTTAGCTGGACTGCTACTTAATTTTTAAACTCAAAATTATTGATTCTTTCATGGTTCTTAGCATCATTATTAAAAATAAAATGGGAATAAATCCAATTAAAAAAAGCTAATATCACGTATGGTTTGAAAAATATCACAGCAGTTGCAAATAACACAATCTAATTACAATTAGGCCTATCAATTGTTCTGGTCAGTCACTGTATGTAGGATCTACCAACACTCCATTCTACTTCTGTTCAGATGACTTTTCTGATCAACAATTTTTTTTATGTTATGATTTGTGGAAGCATTAATCATAGGAAAAAAACAGAAGATTCTGAAAAGGACCTTCCATCCTTTATTTTTCCTTGTATTTGAACCCATTCCAAATCTATAATTTTGAAAATAATTTATTGAATCATTCAATTTCTTTGATCTGAAGCAAATGCAATGACTACGATAAAATTAACGAGCGTCCCTTTATGGTCAGGAAGTTATGACCATGCAGTGAAAACACGAAATGAGAACATCATGCAGTTTCCCATCGATAGAATGTTTCCTTTTCTATTCTTGCACGTGTAAAATGATGAGGGAATGCCCTCCAAAATATCATAATTTCGCTTTTTTTCCCCACAACGCTATATAGACACTTACATGTGCACGTAAATAACATTGATGTTGCCCATTTAAAGAGGCAACGATATACTAACATAGATGTTTCTTTTACTTGTACAGTAAACATACCTGCAATAATTCTTTGCTGTATAAAGAGAGATAATTTTGAATAAAACTCAATATTAGTACATGTATTTCTCATCTGTTTTGTGTGCACTCTATAAATTGTGCATACACACAAAAAATGTATTTTTCCTTGTCCTTTTCATAGTTCTCTAGGTATGTACATTGTACATAGGTTAGTATTTTGCTCTCCATGTTATTTGTCTTTTTAGTTATAAGTAGAACAGTATTGTTTTAGGTTGGCTTTTTATATACCCTACTTTCGTAAATACTACCGAACACTGTAATTGGACAAATTGTGTCGATGTGATAAATCTTTCATTAATTTCAGACTTAAACATTATTCTCCCTTTAAAAATTGCATTATTTTCTCTTGGAAAACCATTTCATATAAGTTTTATTATATAAGCCATTAACAGAAACAGGCAGGAACATTGACACAGAACCTCATCTGCTTAAAATGTGAAAAAAAAACAACAGTTTTGCTTTAGCTATATTTGCATTTTACGTTTGGATGAAAAAAGTCTTTAAAAAATTTATAGCTCCGTCATTGTTTTCAAGGGATGATTTTTTTAGTTTCGCTATTGTCACCTATGTGGAAAAATAGTAACGCTCTACATATAGTGTCATATCCCCGGGAAAATAGGATCACTTGCAGTGCATGTTTCCTTTTGGTTTGTTATGACTCATATGGAGGACGAGCATGTTCATGTATAATTGCGCGTATAAAAAATATATGTAAATGTTCAATTTCAAAAATCATATCACAAATCTTACTTTTTAAAAATAAAACAGTTTGGAAGTCGAACCATATATGTGTTACTTCACTTGTTTTAACGTGTATTTCATATCTATTCAAATTTTCGAGGTCTGTATAGTCAAAATTGAACACATTATTTACAAAGTATTAATTATTAAACATTTCTTTTTTCTTGTATCTGCTAGTCTAGGCATATTAATATCAATTTACATAATTACATAAATACGTGTATTCCAATACAATGTACGAAAATGTGCATTAGATTTTAAGCAGACTTATAACTTCTAAAATCCTTCCCCTGCCGCCGAACAGAGCAAATGAGAAGCCTGATACGTGTCTGTGACGAACAGAAATACGGCGGGACTTCCTTTTTTCTGGTATTGAGATTTCCCATTCATTTCCGGAGAGAGTAAAAAGAAATTGACCTGATTTATTTTTGACGAAGTATCGAGACAGAGACTAGTGTTTTGTTTGGTTAAGCTGATCAAAAGCACATAAAACATCTTTTGATTTGTCTTTATTACACCAGTTTTGTTTATATAGTCTCGGAGTTAAATGGACCGAAAGTATCAAGAAAGTATGTTTCACCTTTACAAATTGGTAAAATGTCATAATCCAAAGTACAAAAAGGGTAATATATTTCGACTTCATCAAGTGACAAAATGTCTAAACAGGTATATTTCAACTTTATAAAGTGATAAAATATCTAAACCCTTTCAATTTTTATGTTAATAACTTCAATGAATTTATAACTCAATAACCAAAATGATATGGAAAATCTTTTCTTCTTCTTTTTTCCTTGATTCTGATGGTACAAATAATCAAATTGAACATACAAAATGGTGGTTTTTTAATACCATGTTTCATCCACTGCCTGATTCTTACAGATGCTGATACTTAATTGATGTGCTTCCTTGTTCTTCTCATGTGAAACTATAAAAGGATTTTTATCTCGTAAGACTTCTTTTATCAATTTTAAAGAAATATAGTTAGCAATTCGAAACCATTTACGGACTCTTTTATGTTCAGAAACAAAAGACTTGGTGTTTTGTATGTGGAATTTAATTATTTTCGTTTTTTTATACAAACCATTACATACACCTTCCAAATTTTGAATCAGTCTTTCAGCTATCAAAAGAAAGGATATTAATTTACTTGGGACTCATGCATTTTTAACGCTAATGACGATTCCCTCTGTGTGTTATTTTATTTGTTCTGAAGATCACAAGTAATGAACAAAATATGGTACTATATCACTCGGGAAATTAAGTAGCACTCCAACTAAGGATCAGGCAAAATGTGATTCACGGGTAAAAAGCTTACATATTTTTATTTTTGATATTTTGTTTGAAATGTCATAGTAAACAGTAATTAACCTGTGGTTTTTCATATAACCCGTGCACTTAGGAGATAAAAATTATATAGAATGCACTGTAGATTTCAAAATTAGGGGAGATAACTCTGTAAATGACACTAAAATACAATAGAATCTACTGCATTTTCAATGTGGATTATCTCTTAAGAGCAGGCATATTTGAATGAATAATTACATATTTCATACTATAGACCCATAAAACAACTTAATTACAAAAATAAAAATATGTAGCCTTTTCGGGGGTGTATCACATTTTTCAGATTTTACATGATTCTCACAAAGACAGCTACTTAAATAAATAGGAGAAATGATTTGCCGAACACAACACAGTGACGTACAAAATTCAACATTGAGTGGGATAAGGATTTATTGGTGTTAGTTTTTAGGGTTGTTCCAGAGTTTTATTTTAGTTTACTAGGGTGGGATTGGCGGATTGTGGTAGGCTATAATATTGGTTTACAGGGATGGAATTAAGGGGTGTGTTAAAGTTACTACATATAGGATTGGATTTGGGCTTCTTGAAAAGTTCATGTACTTTTTTTTATATATATAGTACATTTTTTAGCTTCGAGGGATTGGTATTCATTTGTCTCTATGAAGATTTTTTTACGTGAAATTGTGTTGCATCTATATTTGTTTCTGGAAAAGCCTGTATCTCAATGAATGTTTAACTTGACAAATGACCCAAACATGACCTGAAATTTTTTTTAAAGAATAAGTTTTTATAAAAATCAGACAGGAGGCGATTCACGCATGTCAGAACCTCAGCATTTGTTTATTCAGAAACACATGTTTCGGGACTATTAGTATTATTCTAAGGTGTCACTTCAGTACTTCCGGGCGAAATAGTTTACAAAGGTACCTTGTACAATGTGGTCATAAAAACTGATGTCCACTTTCGGCAGGAATACTTCTGTAAAAGGCTGTGATAGTATTTGTTCCGGTGAATCCTTCCTTGAATTATTTATTCCAAAATTTGATTCCTTTGGGCATTTATTTTTTTCGCATAATACCACGTCACACTGTCACGGGAGAGAGATCGGTGAATATAATGTAATATAATACAAGTAAATGTTAAGTATTGTAGCTTGACCGTAAATGGAGTATATTTAGGATCGTTCTACTTCTTCGACATTTTGTTTTCAACTACAAACTGCATATTTTTTTTAAACAAATCGAGAATGTCTGCCAAAATTAACTACATGTAGCTTGTTAAAATAGGGCGAGAAATTGATCTTAGAATTTTTTGAAAAATGGATTACCAAAATTAATTACACGATTATTACATACATTGTATCTTTTGCAAATAGTAGTTATTTTGATAGACATCTTTGATTATTTTTGTGTAAAAGTCTCAGTTTCGCTGAATTGTCGGAAAATAAAAAAGAAAAACTTGTTCACCACCCACAAAATTCTCCGTTCCCGATCAAACTGCAAATCTATTATAGATCTGTACACGATGATTTCTCTCGGTTGACAGTATAACGGGCCATAAGTATAAACTTTAAACAAGTCAGTATATTTATAGTGTTTATGATACATTGTAAGTCATCGGAATGTAAAGTTTCAGGCATTGTATATGCGGACCCAAAATTATAGGCAGAGATAGACTCAAAATTATAGGCAGAGACGAACCAAAATATTAACATTCTGTAACCGGCCGGAACAAGAATTACACGACAGCGGATTGAAAGGTTGCCACTCGAAAATTTTAAGTAAGTAGAAATATGGAAATTCTATGAGCGATTCTATGGTCATTTAGAGCCCCTCCCATTTTCCGGAATTTCTGGATCTTACAGGTTTTCAGACAGGTTTATTGTATTTTTAAGTCAAGTTTGGCAGGTTTATATTACATCTATTGTTTGGTTAAGACGGGTATCTAGGAGATAAAGCGTTATATACATGTAAGTTGCAGCGTAGACATTTTAAGGGAGAGGAATTTACGTACGCTTATACAGCACGACTAGTATAGTAAGTCCACTTCTGTGGTGAAATTTAATTTCCGTGATTATGAATCAAAGGTTAAATGCACAGGCACTTGGGACCAGGATTTTTTTTTAATTTTCCTAAAAAATATCATTAAATCATTTTGTTTCCATATTTGAGATATTACGCGTGTTCTCTGACATGTCCGCGGGCTATTTATTAGTGTTTTTACTATGCCTAGTTTTCATCTATATACTTCTCTAAGGACAAGGCTAGAAACTGTATAAATTCTAAAAATAGAACATTGTTTACCCAACGGTAACTCCGCTTCGTTTTTCTTTTAGAATTTTTTTCCAGTCGGTATCGACTAATCGTTCGTTTTTTATCGTATTTTGCTTCTTGCACAATACTTATTTCCGGCACGACAATGTCTTTATAGTCAGAAAATAAACTTTTGAAATTCGAATGCATAAAAAATGTTTCCGTGCCCGTAAGTTTCTTAGAATTTCCAGGTGAAGGCACGAGACCGCAATTAATTTTCAAGTGCATTTCAATATACACATTTGAGCAGATTAAAAAAATTCCACCGGTGCAAACTGAATAAAACTTCTCTGGCCTAAAGATATGTACAAACAGGATTTTATATATCAATTGTAGAAAATTTTACCATCATTTTCTGAAATTAATACATATAATTCGGAGATGGGGTAAACATGACAAATGAACTGAGTTAAAAGTCCTAAATTTTAACCTTCTTCCACTGAACCAAATCACAACTTTTAGTCAGAATTGATTAATGAAAAAAAATCCCAAGTAATTTTAACCTATTTTCTACCAATTAGAGGCAAAACTTCAGCAAATAAGTTTCCAGTAAAAATATGAAAAAATGTGGAAGGTACCTACTACCAAAGTTGGAACTATATTCATATACAACGAAAACCAAGGGGAATTAATTGTGTTCTCGTACCTATTAGATCAACAAATGTGCTCAATTTGAATAAAAACTGCACTCATGTCAAGATAAACCTTTTTTGACTTCAAGTACAAAGTTTCATCATGATTAGTTGAAAAATATATAAGTTATAGCAAATTTAGTATCAGTGGTACATTGCATGACTCGCATGTCCAATGGTCGAAGGAAATAAGGCCCCTCTAAAATGTGCATTTTTTTTTTAATGCAATATTTTTGTGATTTTTTACATTGGTTGCATCATATTATGTGTATTTGATGCAATGAAGTTCAGTTTACTCAAGTTCCAGCTGTTTTAAGGCCAAAAATTGGGTTTTTATACATGCGGCCATGGTCAATGCACTTTTAGACCATGTATAGGGGTACACATATGAAAACTCATTTTATGATGCTGACAAAGACTTAAATTGATCAACTTCAAACATAAAGTGGTCTACACATATCAAATGTACATTGAAAACAATAAGAAGTGGTTTCAAAACTAAAACTGTCACTCCAGATCAATTTAAACCAGACCTCTACAGAGCTTGTTCAAGTGTGATTGTGTCCGATATTAAAAGTTAGCCTTTATTTGGGTTTTGAAGGATGAAAGATCTGAAACAAATGTAAAATAATGTAAGGTTCTAAGCTTATCAGGTACATAAGCAGACAGTCAGCTGTATTTTTCCAGTTTTTCTACAAAAAATTTCATTTTTGAAACCTTATAGTGTATGCCGAAGTCTAAAATTAGGTGTTTTTGAGAATCACAAGGTATATACATGTAGTGACTTACATTAGATGCATGAATATCAATGGAATGAATATATTAGGTTTTTTTTCACATTATTTATATTATTTACTAGCAAATACAAAAGATTCAGACCAATAAAACACATATCTGTGATTTTATAGATCCTAAGACAAGGCTGTGAAAACCCCTGATTTTGCCATATTTCATTGACTGGGTTCATAAAAATTACACTAAATTGTCAGATTTCTGCCTAAACCTTGTTCATAAAGTATGTTTTTTGTTGATTTGATGTTCCTAGTGTATAGTTAGAGGAGAAAAACTCAAAGCTGTACAATATTTTCCCCACAGGTTTATATTTCATACCTAGCACCTTAGCAAAAGTGCAATTTCAATGGAAAATCCCATAGAAACCATATTTTTTATTTTAATTTCAGAAAATAGAGAATAAAGGGCCAAAATCTTATTATTTCATGTAGATTTACTGAATTCTTGAAAATAAACACCAAATTACCCCCAGCAAATACTAGCAAATACAATTTCTGATACCCTGGCAACCCCCTTATTAGGCACGAGACCGCAATTAATTTTCAAGTGCATTTCAATATACACATTTGAGCAGATTAAAAAAATTCCACCGGTGCAAACTGAATAAAACTTCTCTGGCCTAAAGATATGTACAAACAGGATTTTATATATCAATTGTAGAAAATTTTACCATCATTTTCTGAAATTAATACATATAATTCGGAGATGGGGTAAACATGACAAATGAACTGAGTTAAAAGTCCTAAATTTTAACCTTCTTCCACTGAACCAAATCACAACTTTTAGTCAGAATTGATTAATGAAAAAAAATCCCAAGTAATTTTAACCTATTTTCTACCAATTAGAGGCAAAACTTCAGCAAATAAGTTTCCAGTAAAAATATGAAAAAATGTGGAAGGTACCTACTACCAAAGTTGGAACTATATTCATATACAACGAAAACCAAGGGGAATTAATTGTGTTCTCGTACCTGAAGTAACATATATTGACTCCCGAGATGTTCCGTATTTGCTGAAATGAAGGAAAAGGCATAAGAAGTTCCGATCAGGAGTATACTTGGCGCAAAATTTCAAAAAGTTGTAAAAATGGGGAAAAAAGAGAAAACAGTCAGATGCTGTCCAGAAGGACAAGGAAATCCCATTGAATAAAAAACATCACATCATGGTAATTTTTGAGACCGAAATACAAGTCTATAAAATATTAGCCTTAACAAGTTTTTAAAAAATCCATTTCAAAAAGAAGAAAAAAATCCTCTCAACAGTAGTAAATGTCCAATATATTTATTCCACACAAATTATATTCATCATTAAATTTCTTTTTGTCAGGGCAGGTATATATACATAGCTTAGCTGGCCGAGTGGTCTAGGGCGCTGAACTTTGTGCAGGCGGTGTTGTCATAGATGTCACAGCGGTACGAGTTCGAGTCCCGCGGAGGGAACGACCAAAAAAATTGCATCGCAAATTTGACAGTTCTTACAGCGTTGGGAATTTTCCAGACCTTTCTATACGTTTACATTATCTTCCCTGTATCAATTTGAGCTGTTGGAGCAGTGTAGCGAATAGAGTCGTCACATTCTGAGACGTTTCGATTACAAATTATATGGATATTTCAGACATTTAACATAGCTGAAGGGAGAGTTGATAATCTATTAATTGTCCCAGTTGGAGGTTAAACTGTAGCAATAGGTTGAAGACCGGTGTCATTCTACATGTATAAAAGCCTATTTATGGGACTATGTCTCTTTTTTCTTATAAACTAAATGTATAGGTCTACATTTTTTCAAAAGCAAACTACATATTAATGAATTGGGTGGGGTTACAGAATCCAAGCAGCACCCATATCAATAAGTATTGGAGTGCACCCTCCCCAGCAGTAAATATTTGTTGGCAATGTTTTCTTTTTAAATAGCAAAATGTATAAGCTAGATTATTTTTTGGAAAAAGAAAATTTAAAAAGACATCCCCCCCGTCATTTGGTTATTGCCTTAATCGAATTCAGTCTTGTTAACTACTCCAAAGCAAACCTATATATGTTCCTGCCCTGACAAAAAAAATCAAAAAAATAAATAAAAAAATAAAGAGAGCAAACAAATGTTGGAGGTTCTTCATTACTAGAATACAATGACTTTTATGATGAATTTAATTTGTGTGGAATCAACGTATTGGGTATTTATTTGTCTCAAAAATTACCATGTTGTGATGTTTTTTAATCAGTGGGATTTCCTTGTCCTTCTTCATCTTTCTGGACAGCTTCTGACTGTTTCCCCGTCTTTTCCCATTTTTACAACTTTTTTTGAAATTTTGCGCCAAGTATACTCCTGATCGGAACTTCTTATGCCTTTTCTTTCATTTCAGCAAATACGGAACATCTGGGGAGTAAATCTGTGTTACTTCCCCTGGAAATTCTAAGAAACTTCTAGGCACGGAAATATATTCTATGCATTCGAATTTCAAAAGTTTACTTTTTGACAATAAAGACACTGTCGTGCCGGAAATAAGTTTTGTGCAAGAAGCAAAATACGATAAGAAACGAACAATTCGTCGATACCTATTGGAAAAAAATTCTAAGAGAAAAACGAAGCGGAGTTACCGTTGGGTAAACAATGTTCTATTTTTAGAATTTATACAATTTCTAGCTTTATTAGAGAAGTATATAGATGAAAACTAGACATAGTATAAACAGTAATAAATAGCAAGCGGACATATCAAAGACACGCATAATAACTCAAATATAAAAACGAAATGATTTAATGATATTTTTGAGGAAAATTTTAAAAAAAATCCTGGTCCCAAGTGCCTGTGGTTAAATGCGTTACATTTAGCAAGTTACTACTAATTGATTTGTAACTATAATATTTTTTTATCGAATACTGGCATGCTTTCAGTTATTTTGGCTTTAATATAGACGGTTATTCCAGTTACTCGCGTCAGGTTTTACTTAAGACATGTGTCCATTGTTTCTTAGGGTGGCATTTAGACTGGTGTCAAAATTTATCAAGTTGTAAGAGTGCCGATATCTTTGTATCGGTTTCAACATATGTCAAAGTGTTGCACGATGTGCGCCGTTCTGTTATCTGAATCGACGTATTTTGCGGCTAAAATGAGATCATATTCATCGTATTTTCTGATAGCTATGATTAATACTAACCGTTGTGCATAGTTTCATATTTATTTAAGAAATAACAATGCACAAATAAACAAACACAAAGGCCTTTGGTGCAGACAATGAAAATACATAAAAAAATCACAATTGTAAAATAGGCATGTGTCCATTGATATCATTAGGATCCCCACCCAGCCCTGTATTTTCAGGATAACTCGGTGTTCATGCAACGGTCGTCATGATTGTATAACAACATGGATTCAATGCATGTATCATATATAAATAAAGTGAAGACTTATTGGACGAGAGGTAACACTACGCAATGAGAATAAAGTCTAAGATCTCTCATAACCGGGACCTTTCTTGTCATCACTGTTCTTATAGTAGTCATAAGCGTACAATCTCACAGCAGAACCTGATCCTCCACTACCACCACTTCCACCGGATCCGCCACTACCACCACTTCCACCGGAACCGCCACTGCCTCCTGATCCACCACCAGCTCCACCTCCAGCTCCACCTCCAGCTCCACCTCCAGCTCCACCTCCAGCTCCACCACCGGCTCCAGCACCAGCTCCAGCACCAGCACCAGCGCCAGCGCCTCCACCACCTCCTGCTGAAGCTGCAGCGATTGCAGCGGCCAATGAGTTTGCATTTGCAGATTGCCATCCTCTCAAGTTTGCGTTTCTTGCAGCAGCAGCTGCTGCAGCAGCGGCGGCAGCGGCGGCAGAAGCTCCTCCAGCACCACCAGCACCGGCTCCGGCACCAGCACCAGCTCCAGCACCAGCTCCTGCACCAGCTCCTCCACCAAATCCACCGCCAAATCTACTTGCTACGCCAATTCCGCTTCCGGCACTAGCACTGGCACTTGCTGCTGCGGCGGCAGCGGCTCTTGCCTGAGCTGCTGCTCGTGCTTTGATGACAAGTTGTACCAATGCAGCTCTCCTTGCTGAGGCAGCTGCAGCAGCAGCGGCAGCAGCAGATGCACCAGCTCCAGCTCCAGCTCCAGCTCCAGCCCCAGCTCCGGCTCCTGCACCAGCACCGGCTCCTCCGCCGAATCCTCCGCCAAATCCACCTCCAAATCCAAGTCCTATTCCAGATCCGAATCCTGCTCCAGCTCCGGCACCAGCCCCAGCTCCAGCTCCACCTCCAGCACCAAATCCTCCACCAAGTCCAGCACCAGCACCAGCTCCAGCTCCTGCACTAGCACTTGCGCCTGCACTGGCACCTGCAGTCAATACGCCAGACGACAAGACTCTTGTCAAAAGTTGAATGACAACCTTTGCAACGGCTTTGAAATCTCCTCCATCATCACCATCACCATCATCCCCAGAATCATAATCGCCAGAATCGCCATTGTCGTCAGAGCTGTTTGAGCTTCCAGAACTATCAGAATCGCCATCCCCATCTGGGTCTGATCCAGAGTCGGAGTCAGAACCGTCGCTTCCTTCGCTGTCAGAGCTATCAGTATCGTTGTCTCCATTGGAGTCTGAACCAGAATCAGAGTCAGAGTCACCACAGTCACCATCGCTTCCACCACCATTTCCACCAGATCCACCTGATCCTCCTGATCCAGCACCAGCTGCGGCGGCAGCGGCTGCTCTTGCCATAGCTCGTCTTCTCAATAACCACCCGAGAATACCTCTAGCGCCACCAGATCCTGCTCCAGCTCCAGCACCTGCACCTGCACCTGCTCCAGCACCAGCACCAGCACCTGCTCCAGCTCCTGCACCTGCTCCTGATCCTGCACCACCTCCAGCTCCTGCACCAGCTCCGGCTCCAGCTCCAGCTCCTGCCCCTCCAGCACCACCGGCACCACCAGCTGCAGCTGCACTAGCAGCAGCAGCAGCACTAGCAGCGGCACGTCTTGCAGCAATTCTTGCGAGTAATCGTGATCGGAGTGCAGCTGAAAGTCCGCTGCTTCCTCCTGCGCCAGCGCCTGCTCCTGCAGCAGCAGCTGCACCAGCGGCAGCGGCTGCCCTACTTCTTGCACTTGCAGCGGCCGCTGCAGCAGCAGCAGCAGCAGCAGCAGATCCACCAGCTCCTCCAAATCCAGCTCCAGCTCCGGCACCAGCTCCAGCTCCGGCACCAGCACCTGCACCAGCACCTGCACCAGCTCCAGCTCCAGCTCCAGCGGCTGCAGCTGCAGCTGCGGCTGCTGCAGCAGCTGCTCCAGCACCTCCAAGACCTAAGCCAGCTCCAGCACCGGCTCCAGCACCTGCTCCGGCACCAAGGCCACCGAGAAGCGACAAAGCTGCCAATCCTTCTTCTCCTTCAAAGATATCAAGTCCATATGTGCCCAATAAATCTTCAAACAGTTCCAGTTCGGCATCTGCTCCACCTCCAAGACCACCACCAAGACCACCACCAAGACCACCTCCAAGACCACCTCCAAGACCACCTCCAAGACCTCCTCCTAATCCACCACCACCGCCTCCTCCACCACCACCAAGCCCAAGTTCGGCCTCGAGTTGAGCAATTTCTGCGTCGCTTAATTCGTAATCACTTCCACTGTCAGAGCTTGTATCGTCGGAGCTATCGCTACTATCATCGCTCTCACCACCTCCAAAGCCCCAGTCACCGCCGCCGCCGCCGCCGCCGCCACCTCCACCACCGCCGCTACCTCCTCCAAGTCCACCTCCAAGACCTCCGCCTAATCCACCGAGACCTCCAAGACCTCCGCCAAGTCCACCGATACCTCCAAGACCTCCTCCAAGACCTCCTCCAAGACCTCCACCAAGTCCGCCTAGTCCACCAGCACTACCAGCTAAAAGGGCAGCTAATCCACCATCTTCACCACCGAGACCAAGGGCGCCAAGACCACCAAGTCCGCCGATTCCACCTAGTCCGCCCAAGGCAATACCACCGCCGGCTCCACCACTAATTGCTCCGAAGTAACTTCCGAGATCCAAACCGCCGAGGCCTCCAGCGCCGGCACCAGCAGCAGCTCCAGCGGCTGCTCCTGCTCCAAGTCCGGCGGCTGCGGCTGCGGCTGCAGCAGCGCTAGCTGCCGCCCCACTTCCAGCTATAAAAATAAACAAGTTGTATCATGATATTTAAATAAACATTTCTTTCTGCAAATCTAAGAAAATACTGCTTCATTAAGCTACAAAAGGCAACGAGTTTTAGAAATTATAAGTATATAAAGCTTTCAAAAATCGAAGCGACGGTAGTCGTTTGGTTGTTGCCGTTTTCTGCCACTTAAAAAGTCCAAAGTTACATATACAATATTATCATAAATTCACTTTTCATTGTAAAAATTAAAAGAATACAAAAAATGACATTACATATTTACAATTTAAGATTTGTTTCATAAGAGAAAACTAAAATCAATTAAAACTGTGTGCTATAACAAGACTTATCTTTGACATAGAAGCCAGTGCAGACAAAGCGCTAAAGCTTAGCAGGATTTTTAAAGGCCTAGAACTGCTATAAATTCAGATTTAATTGTGCGAGAACAGAAATAGCTTTTATTAGAGCTTGGTATAAATACGTTAATAATTCATTTTCAATTGATTTAAAGGGGTTGTATTAGTCTTCGGGTGCAGTGCATGGTATCTGCAGCTACGATCTTCATTTCCATGTCATATCATATAGCTCTATACCGAAAAATGTCCAATAATTGGCGCTTTTAAAATATGTAAGTATGCTATTAGAAATTCAGATTTAACTAATACAGTCTGGATCATAAACCCTTTCCTTAAAAAGGCCTAAATCGTGGTGTTTTTAAACCCACCGACAATCAACACTGAAAACTCAGAACAAATACTTGAAGTTTTATTCACAAAACCATTGCCTGAACAAAACCTTATGGCCAGTGATAGTGAGGTTTCAACACTTACCGCCACTAGAAACCCAGATTGTACAATCACAGTCTTGTTCACTGAACCCTGTACCCAAGGCACACCACATGTCCTGCCAACCCGAACCCTCTTGGAATTGTTGGTATTGACGGACGTCCCCTGCGACTTTCCGTAAATTACATGCTGGAAGAATTCAGGGAAAACGCACTTACATGACATTCACATTGTCATTTTGCGTATGAGGACAAGGACTTCTTAATTAGTGTACAAAACCCGAACCCTTTTACGAATTGTGCCAAATTAATGCCCTCCCCTTTTTTTGCAAACAAATGTTTGGCACTTTAGTCCTATTTGGAAGCACATTGGGTTTTTTTATCACCCTTTTGTTTAGAAATAACTTCCTGAATTAACCGATAATATGATTTTTTATTTCAAGTTCGACTCCTCAAATAATAAGTCGAGCAATTGTAGCTAAGTTTATACGTTAAGGTTTTTCATTAAAAATATATGAGGAAAATAATAAAATCTGCAATTCTCGACTTTATTGGAATTTTAAAATTTTTAATGAAACCAGAATTTTTTAAATAACATCAGGCCAATAAAGAATCTTTCTTTTTCCAATTAAAATGATACAGTGGTCATTTCTTAAAGGGAATGATTGTAGGTAAACCTGTCTGAATTGAAGCTTAAATAAACAAGTGTAGAGTCAGTCAACCTTTCCTTATTTTTTTCATTTCTGTGCATTTCTAAGCGATCTAAATCAAACATCTATCCTAACACTTTAGTAAGTTTTAGGAGTATTAAGTATAAGCAGATTTCACCACATCAATAAAATAGGTGTTATGTTTAACTTGATTTCAATGTATCAGTAATTCCGTAAGCAACAGCTAGCATGTTATGTTTGATTGAATTCTGTAAGTAACTTTTTCCTGTTTGTGCATTAGACGAAAGCAACGAAAGCTGGTTAAAAATTGACGAACCTGCTTTAATCTGCGGGGCTAATGTGCCCAAAAATAGTAAAGGAAGAAGCCAATGCATGATGGAACCTCTTCACCGAAACGGCTGAAATTCAAAAATATATATGCACATTAGTCAGTCTTAATACCTATTGAGTGAAAATGATTTTGAAATAACAAACTGCTTGATTCCTAAGTAAATATGAGCTTAAATGAATAGAAGTAAAATAAATGATGTAATGCATCTGCCTAGGTTGCCATTTAGTTTCAAAATGTCTAAATAATTACAACACAGTTAATTTGTTATTTCTTTTACTTTGATTTCATTTTTGTGTAAATCACAACATGTTACAAATATATCGTTAAAAAAAGTACAAAAATCTCCCCAAATCTTCATGCAAAATCGTAAATACAAAACAAGAAAAAAAGTACTTCAGGGCAACTAAATTAATATGTCTAAACCTTCAAAATACATGTATAAATTTCAAATGTAAATTGAATGGACTTGCTCTAGAAAAAAAAAGAATTTATAAAATGGTCAAAATTCTAGTTCCAATGTTAAAAGTTCTCTTTTGTAATGCCTGTTTAAATAATTGAATAATTAAAAGGACTTACCGTTTCTGAGAATCGAGGTTTAGAAATAAGTCCTGGCTAATGCGGAGTTACCGACCTCGATTTAGAATTTATAGTGGAAATGCCTCGCTCTGGCGAACGCGACCACAAAGTGTCCAATGCATGATTAAGCCACACCTCAATGCACATCTTTTACGAAACAATAGAACACTGAGAGGTTGATTAATTATACCTTTTGCTATGTGTAATTACCATTTCTAATTATAAATTTTAATTATAATCTAAGTTCATTTGTCTTATAATAAAGTTTTATAAATTGAATAATTTACTGTACTGTTGTCCCATGTTCCTGTGCATGAATGTCCAAAGGTTGACAGCGATAATTAACAGATAACTGAGAGAATACAAATTTAAAAGGAGCCGGAAATGAACCTTGCCTTATACATTTTATTCTAATAAAAGCATTTTTAAGAAAGCCTTTTCCTGAATGCTTGATTTTAAAGATATTATTTTCATGACAAATACGAAAGTTATGTTTGAACTTTCGACACCAACATAATTGTTTATTAGTACATGTAGCAAAGAGATTTTTATTTTTCATCATTCATTTGAAAAGTGATTTTTTGGAGTTAAACTTGGAAAAATATGTAAGTTTTGACAGTCGATATTCAAAAATTTGCTCTGCTGTTTTTTTTTTTTTTTAAGATATCAAGAGTAAGTATAAAATTGATCGTAAGTAATGGCGTCAAAAACGGAAATAGCAAAACTGAATACAGTAATTTCTGATGCATTCAAAACAACTGGTAAACGTATGCTACGTGAAAGTGTTTCATGTAAACTTGCATCATTTTGTTATACACAAAAAACCTCCACATCTGACCACTACATTGTACATGTTTTGCCTGATATCGTTCACCTTTTCATTGGAATTTCCATGGGTTATTCTTCTTTATTTTCGTTCATGCTTTGCTGTGTATGTGTGTGTGTGTGGGGGGGGGTTGTGTGTGGCAATGTATATATTTATATATATCTTTATATATCTTGAGGCCCTGATAATATATATGACCTATATATATTCATTTGTAACGAGCCCTTGTGTCTGAATCGGAAACTGGTTAATGTTCAATGCTAACCGATCATTTCATCCTTTAATGTAAACTTCCCGTTCTCATACAAGCAAAAACACACTTAGAACACGTGTGTATGATATTTAAGAGGTATAGTTTGATCTCGTATGAAGCTAGAACTACGAAGTTATGACGGTAAACACGGCACCGATCAGCAGCTTAATGTGAATTTTTGCAAATCATATGCGAATGTAAAGTACTGAAATAACGAGTTCAAGAAGTCGCTAACAATATTAGCAACTTAAAAATGCCTTGATTTTCTTTATAAGTCTCAAACTAAGATTTTCCTCAAATCCTACTAGGAGGAATGACCCGGCCAGAGAAAGCAATATTTTATATAGCCTAGCTAGCCGAGTGTTCTGGGCGCTGGACTTTGTGCATGCGGTGTTAGAATAGATGTCATTGCAGTACGAGTTTGAGTCCCGCGCAAGAAACGACCAAAGTGCTAACATCGCTGGGAATTTTTAGACCCTTCTATGCTGCGTTATCTTCCATGTATTAATTTGGTCCGATGGAGCAGTGTAGTGTATAGAGCCGTCACATTCTGAGACTATATATATAATTTATTGTCCTTTTTAATGTACATAAGTTAAATTTAATAGCGCAAATGAGAAAACTAGACAAGTAGCGTGAACAAGCAAGTACCATGTTTAAATTATATTTTTTTACGTTTTACTGTACATGGAGATAATATATTTTAATCTTTGTCATGCCACTCAGGAAGTATGAATGTGTTGCTGTATTTTCGCATACATGTATTGAATTTTCTGAGAATAACCGATAATTTTAATTGAAGTTTTTACTAGTCATTTGACAAAGAACTGCTGTTATAATTGTTTTACAATTTCAAACTTTGTTCAAAACCTACCTATTACATTAAACTTCCCCGTTCTGTACTGAACGAGATGGGAAGGAAAAACGTAGCCATCGATAATAAAATGTACTTGTGAAGATATAACGAATCGCTTTATGCAGAGCACAAAATCATCACAAATAACAACTGTTATATGCTGATGTAGTAACAGATTGTGAATGATGATGTTGCAAAAAGGGACTTCTAAACAAAAAAAAAATGATATTGTCAACGTGATATACAAACAGGATAAGAAAGCATGTGGTTACTACATGTACACGTAAATGATTACCGTGTATCTACAATCATTAATCAAATGTTTAATGCTAGATACATTTTTACTTATGAGTATCTAAATCGTTTTTCATTTGTTAATACATTTATTTTTCTAGGAGTTTTTACTTTTAGTTCCTCTTTTCAAATGAGCTTGTCTTTCTTTCTTTCTTTCTTTTAGATTCTGTTTGACGTTTATTTGTGTTATCTGTCTCACAGTTTCCGTTATTTTGTTTCTTAGTTTCTTGACCCAGCGCCACGGAACTGGAAAAAAATACTTAAGTCTGAGAAAATCATTACCGTTTGTGACGTCATCAACCTCAAAGACTTTGATTGGAGTTTCCATGGAAGTTAAGAATATTCTCAGACTTAAGTATTTTTTATCTTTTGTTGTGCTAGGGCCAGTTTGACATTTGTTATATTGTTTCTCTGTTTCTGTTTCACGTTTGTTATTTTTGTCTTAAAAGTTTCAGTTTTTGTATGACGTGTTATTAATTGGTATTTCTTTTAGTTTCTGCATGTATGACATCGGTTTCAAAGATTGAAATAGATCAAGCATCGGAAAGCGTCTGACGTTTGAAATTCACTTTAGGTGCTGGAAAGTCGGGAAAAATTGATTGATTTTACGCAACGTTATCCGATTGTCAAATGACGTATGATTTGAATTACGCCCGAGATTTTCGAAAGGTCTGTCTGCAGCGATTAGTAAGAGAGGAAACGAACGTCTGTCACTGCGTGGAACTATACATGTACTTGCATACGTGTATTTGTATCCCTACTCTCATGTATTCTCTTTTATTAAGAAATAAACAAAGCCCACTACTATTCCTATACAAGAGTCCTGAATTCAAAAAACTGAGGACACATATACATGTGTTTTCCGCCTATGTATAGACACATAATGATTTTGTCCGAGAAGGACAAATTAAAGGGATATATTTTCATCTCTAGACTTTACAAAGACTTATAATTACTTTTATCATTTAGCTACCAAAATGTTTGCTATTGCCAAAACATACTTGATTTCCTTCTAAAAGACTAGACGACTACGTGTATGAGCAATGTATATGAACCCTCTAAAAATGTCGGGTGTATGAATACAAATGCCATTGGAATATGTTCTAAACACATAATGGTCATCCTTCAAGAACTGTTCTGTAAAATTAAGAAATAAATCACGGAAACTCCATTTTATCATTGTTTTATCGAGGGCTGACCATTTATGCCGCATAATTTTACCTCTCGAATGCGGCATAATGGTCAGCCCGTGATAAAACAATGTTAAAATTGAATTTCCGTGATTTTTTTTACATTTTCATGACCTATAATGGTAACCTTAGACCCGTCATATTTGTCCATATTTGGCTGTACACTTTACCCTATATCAGTTGAAATGGTCGGTAGTGAAACTTAGTGCTTTGTATTAATATTTATAATGAAAGAAAGAACGAATTAAGTAGAATGATGTCAGATATGGTACAATTATTTGCGTTATAAGGTCACTCATGGACAGGTAAAACGCCTGGACTGAAACATTTCATTCATTGACATTTGTTACTGTTTGTTTTCATACAAAATGGCGCACGTGGCAATTGCTACCACGTACGCAAGTAAGTGATTTTTTGCGGAATATCATATAACTTTTCTAAAACATAACGTCTAATATTTTTATTAAATAGGAAATTGATGTTCATTCACGCTACTGAAATGAATGAAACAGCTGATACACATCGAAATGGTACGTGTGTTTGTTTACATGGTTTAAGGGGGGTAGTATATACACACAAAAAAGGCCACGTCCTATAGGTCGCGTGCTGCTGATATAGCAATCCAAAATCAACTACATTTGTGGTTTCGAAGACTTTTAAGTACGACTTATTAGAATATAAAGGTTTTATCCCAAGATGCTTTGAATTCTAACGATAAAATTTCTCAGAAAGTGTTTTGATGGCTCACTTTGTTTATTTGTCAGGTTCTACCATGGTCAGTACTTAATATATTAACAGCAATTCCTATGTATGAAAACTATTTTTGTGAAAGTATCAAGTCTTAAAAAGTTTTCTCTGCTTAAAAGTCGATATACTTTTATTACAATGGATGACATTTTCTGTTCAAGATCAATTTCACTAGTTATATTTGTCTTTACTTCATTACTATCCATCTATTATCCATATTAGTACTTTTATTGCCATTTTTTGGAAAATAACTGCTGTTCTGTGAACGAACATTTTTTTTATTAAACATTAATTAAGAATTAAAATCCGGATGCCATTTCTTTTTATCGATTTAGACCGAAGATCAGAATTGATATAGCAGTCATCAGAGCTTTTAGAATTGTAAAATCTGATAGCATCTGCAATTATCTTACACTACCACAGGAGAATAGTCCCATTGGCATTCCCTATTAAGGTTCAAATGCAGATAGTTAGGTCCACCTTGTAGGTATTCCTAATATATCAAATTTAATTCTATGTTTTTTACGCCAAGCAACAAACCCAATAGGGTATGTAAGTCTCGTCACGTGACTGCGTGGTTTCATGAGAATGGGTCCTCGTCTACCATTCAAATGCATGAAGATTCGTCTTTAACACATCAATGGGTTCAATATTAAAAGCAAAATATCTTTTTGGGGTAAACATATTTATAGAAAAGACAAATATCTAGTTCTACAGGATAAAAGGGTTAGAAAAACATGTAATGTGATGCAGCTTTTCGATTTCCCGGAAGTAAACAATAAAATACAGATCGGTATTCAGATTTCAATTACGTTCTGCATCAGAAATTCCGGAATGGAAACTGAAACTAGAACGAGATTTACAAACCCTATAAACAACTTAATACACTGATTTATTTAATTTGTATTAACAACGATCTGATTAAAAGTAATTGCCCTCTAACCTCTTAACAGTACTGTATTTGTTTATTTCTATGCATTTACCTAATTAAACCAGTCGTTCAGTGTCGATATATTCAAGTTACCATTTGATGTTTAGCTAGTAATGAAAGCCCTGCGAGATTATAAACAGTCATCAATAATAGAACTGAAATGTACGGTGGAATGCAGAGTGCCAATTGGAAGAGCTGTCTTCCGATATTTCATGCAGGCCCTTGCTGATAAAAGGGGTGGTGGTTCTGATCAAGAAACTTGTATGAAGAAAGGGATTTCAGGCTATGACTTGCTGCTTACCGTTTGGCTATTTTTTTAACAAAAAAACAGTATAACCCCTGAAACCATCCCGACGCATTCCCGCGGTATCGTATATTTTATTTCTTGTGACATCGGAAGCCTGGAGATGACAAAAAAAAACTTCGCATAGACAATGGCTTAGGAATTTCGATAATGCATTTTTTGGGAATTGTGTCATTTTTGGGTCAGGTGTTATTGGGTTTTTTTTCTTGCAATAGTCATTCTATTTGGCTATTTTGGCCATGTGTATGTTATTATAATAGAACTGTAGGTGGTCCAGCGCTTAAAAGGGCATGGATAATGATTGCTGCACCAGACACGATTGGTGGAATTCTATTATATTATACTTCATATTAAATTCTGGAATTTTTATTGGATAAAAGGATAAGTGGTATTCCAGTATACCACCCTTCCTTTGAGTATACCACCCTTCCTTCGAGTATACCACCCGCTCCGACCGGAAATGTATCTTGTCCTTACCGTTACGCAGTCCGGTATTACTGTACATTTTCTAATTTTCGCCTAAAACAAAAACGCCAGACGACAGTTACAACGGCTTTTGCTGAGATTAATGAAGATGCAATTAATGAACTTATAGCAAACAAGGACGCCAAAGGATGGTTTTGCAGAGGGAAAAAAGACACTTCACAATGAAAAATATTAAATCAATGGATCTTTTGATATTTGTTTATCAATAGAAGGGTGGTATACTGGTTAAAAAGATATTCAGTATCATATAACACATACTGCCTGCAGTTGAGTGTGGTACATGTGTATACTGGATCACCACACTCAGGAAAAAATATTCTTCCTTTGTGTGGTAATCCAGTATAAAACCCTCAATTGCAGGCAGTATGTGTATAATAAGACATTATCGTGTATGTTAATGTGCGTGTCTTTAGAACTATAGGTGTCCATGCAGAAACTAAGCGCTTTTATATGACACTTAAATATCTATGGAATAAATTTTAGTACATGAACTATAAAGCTTATCAACTGAGAAATGTAGCGGAACATGTATCTAAGGATATGATTTATTTCAATGACTGTGGATTAAGTTTGAATGATTTAACCTGAATATTACTTACACTGGCACACTGCTACGATGTGTATTGCATTTTGGTGTGTGTGTGTGTGTGTGTGTGTGTGTGTTTCTTAATCAGAATAGCAAATTTAACAGATAAAACAAATAGTTCAATATTTAAACATGAATTGTAATACTAGGCTTGTGTTAAGATGCGTTAGAATTCGATCCCCGTACATTCCTTTTCTCCTAATTTGTTCACAATTTGACAATTATTTGAGGCGCAAAAATTAAAACGATCGATATAAATTGATATATATATATATATATATACAAACGTCTCGGAATGTGACGACTATTTACTACACTGCTCCATCGGATCAAATTGATACAGGGAAGATATGTATACGTATAGGAAGGCCTCATTTAGATGTTATTATGTAGGATAGAGGATCAAATTATTGATGCATGTCACAACAAATCAATATTATACAAATGTCTCAGAATGTGATCGGATCAAATTGTTACAGGGAAGATCACATTCTGAGACGTTTGTATAATATTGATTTTTTGTGACATGCATCATTAATTTGATCCTCTATCCTACATAATAACATCTAAATGAACTGTCCCGTACTACCATACATCGTGTACTAAGTTACAGCCCTAGATTAATCCTACGAGGAGGAAAGACCCGGCCAGCGAAAGCTATATTTTATATAGCCTAGCTGGCCGAGTGGTCTAGGGCGCTTGACTTTGTGCAGGCGGTGTTGCCATAGACGTCACAGCGGTACTAGTTCGAGTCTCACGGAGGGAACGACCAAACATTTGCGTCGCAAATTTGACAATTCTAACATCGTTGGGAATTTTTCAGACCTTTCTATATATATATATATATACAACGTCTCAGAATGTGACGACTCTATTCGCTACACTGCGCCATCGGATCAAATTGATACAGGGAAGATAACATAAACTTATAGAAGGGTCTGAAAAATTCCCAACGATGTTAGAACTGACAGTTCTAACATCGTTGGGAATTACATGTAAGATTGTGAATATATGAAATATTAAAGTCGTGTAAATTTTGATGAGAAGGTGGTCAACTGTATTTACATGCATTCGTGAGTCGCATTGTAAACCTAGGTCATTTATACTCGATGAATTAATGTACTTTCCATTTTACTACGTTTTAATGAGATTAATGTGCATCATTTTGCATGAATTTAATAAAAGGACTAATATTCTGATTAAAATTGTTTATTCTCGGCTGGGTCGTATTACCTAAATGGGCTTTCAGTAACCATGTGTATGCTTGTGGTACAAATGTAGTCTGTAATACCGCAGTGATTCGTATCGTCCCCTTTAGTATATGCATGCTCAAAGGGTCCAATGCTATGTATTTACATACTCGTCACTGATAGAAAAATACATAGTTTAATTTAGAAAAAAAATATATTGAATTATTTCTTTGAATTAACGGGAAGACAAAAACAAACAAAGCAAAGTAATGTAAATATCACAAACTTTATTTCTGTTACAACAAAACTATTACAAATTCGCCTGCATGGAACAAGTGATTATTTTCGTTTGCTGTTTTAGTTAACTTATCACAATACATGACAAAATGAACAGGAAGTATCAAATACTTTGTTATGGTAATGAAAAAAATACATTTATGCAATCCATCCAACTTATTTATAAATGCAGCTCTTCCTTAAAACCAGGCAGAAGTTTATGATTAGTGATTCTTGCGTTTCTTAATCCCAAGTATTTTCAGTAGACCTACTAGAAACTGTATTTAAAAAAGAAAGTGCAAATAAAGTTGGTCAATGGAGATACTAACATATAAAATTAGGTCGCCTACTACAGAAAATACGGAAAAATTTTAAATTTCCCGCCAGAATTTTTACACTATCACCGGTCAAAAATTATATACTGATGTATAGCAGATTTTAGATTGTTTTAGGTCGTAACAAATATACTTGAACAGTTTCATTGATTATTTTGAGACAGGATGAAATACCCCTGCCAGGTTTTTAGACGGAACCATACTTAAAAAGACCTGTTTAGGCTAAAAACCACCAATTCCACTTTCCATAGGCTTCTATGCTAATTTCACAATATTCAATGGCTTCTCTGGACTTTACCTTAACTTTAACCTGCAGAGGACTATATATCAGCATGATTCTACATATGTCAGCTCACAATCCTCAGAATGGCATGTGGGGTTAGCAGACTTGCAGTGCAGTACTGGTCACCAGAAGTGAAGGGTCTATAAATAGCATGGGAAATCCCAGTGTTTTCACAAGATAGGGGTATATTTAAAAATCATTATGGAGATTAGGCCTCACATCACAAGAAGCAAAATGCACCTATAAAATGTACAGAAATGTTTTTCCTTTCAGAAACTGTTTAAATTTTTTAAATAAGATGAGAACTTTTTTCACAGCACTATGAGGAACAGGGGTAATTTCTGCGTAGGACTATTTTTGCGTACGTTCCAAATGCTCATTGGTTGAATTGGTGGTCTGTAACCTTTAGTATAGACAAGCTGAAAAACACTTTAAAAAGTAATCGTATGTGCGTATACAAAGTGTAAACGACAGTCCGTTTGGAATCATTGGTGACATGAAATTAAAATATGATGAAGTATTTATTCCCTGCACGTATAATTACTAATTAGATGGGTTACAATATGCGAGTCACGAGATTGTCAAGTAACGAGGGACATTAACATGCCAGCTATTTACATGTTGTCACCTGACTTCACTAAAACTATTTTTTTAAATATTCAATGAAATTGAAGGACAATCTTCTTTCAGGGCTTTATTTGGGTATGCATCATACCTCCCACTCTGCATGTTTAAACGAACGAAATGACCGTGATCTGTACAGTTATAAATATAATTAGACTCATTTTCATACAAATATTTTCATTCCTAAATCTAGAACAGTTGAACTTTTTTTCTCTTAAATAAGCTGAACTGCTGTTTAGCGTGCAATTTATTACTTAAACTATGCATGGTAATATTTTTTTTATAGATTTGACAGGCTTTTGAAGTAATTTTTAATTGACAAAAATATCTTATTTCATAAGCAGAAAAAATATTGGAATTTTTTATTACTGAATTTGACAGATGGGTCCATGGCCGCGGCAATACGAACTTAATATAAAGCATCACTATTAAAGCATATTAAGATATCAATATATATATAAATATACAAATACAATTATATTATGAATAATAAATTAAGATTTCAAGTTTAAATATTGAAATCATTTGCTGCTCATTATTATTTTTATTTGTCAGTATTGCAAGGTTAACTATGCTAAGATTTATCATGTGACCTTTGCTGATTACGGAAGACGACATAAATGACATCTCTGTCAAACACCACAGAGAAAACAGATAAATAACTTATCAATATTGAACTGTTATGGTCTTTTAATATGTCAAAAGGTATTCATTATTGCTATTACATATCAATTCCATTCAATAATTATTCACGAAAGGTTAAGTTGAGGTGAAAGTGACTATATTAAATTCAATTTCAATTTAACCCGTTCCACCTAGCATTTTAAACCAATGAAATAATGCTAGAATTGAAAAAAAATGGGAAATTTTATTTTTATTATTAAGTTAACAAGGAAACGATTGTTTAATAGGGTCTGTAAGTCTCGTTCTAGTTTCATTTTCCTGACCGAAATTTCAGATGTAGAACGTATAGAAATCCGAAGACCGGTCTTCATTTAATTGTTTACTTCCGGAATCTCGAAATGGTGTAATACAATGAAAAATTGTCTATTTTACGCTTTTTCTTAACATTTTCATCATGTGGAAATAGATATTTGTAATTTTTATTGATATTTTTGCGCGAAAATATGTTTTGCTTTATATACTGAACTCAACGCTCTGAAAATGACAAATCTCTATGCATTTGAATGGTAGACTAGGTCCCATTCTCGTGAAACCACGGAGTCACATGACGAGACTTACAAATCCTAATTATTGAGTAAATGAACCAATTGTCAGAAGACAAGGACAAACACACCTTATCGATATTGTGAGTTCTTGTATAAAAACACACTTGAAGTTTTTAAGAGGTTGAATTACCTGAAAGAAAAACAACAACAACAAAACAGGTAAATAAAATACAGTATTAAAAAAAGCAAATATATCATTAATTACTCAAGTCCTCTAAAAAACAACAACAAAATAAAGAAAAAATTAAATTATGTAATACGATAAAGAAAGAAATACTTATCTGAATAATATATATATATAAGAAATCTCACAGGTTAGTAATTTAAGGAGGTAGACCTAGGGTAAGGGACATAACTCATGAAGTCAGTGATATGTTTGTATCATATTCAATATCACGAAAGGCTATCAAGCTTTCATTTTACACAGAATGAAATCAATCTTTGATGCTTACATGACATTGATGTAAAATGCTGAATACAAACGTTCCAATGATTGGTAAGGTTTGTGTCCCTTACCCTAGGACTACCTCCATTAAGGTAATACACTCTTCAATTTAATTGGCGATTCTGGTGATTGACAAAAATGTGTAACGAGTTTCTCAACACACCATATTGATTTGTTTGTTTAGATGTATGAAATCTTTGTATGTTAAATACATGGAATATAACGAGAATATGTATGGTATATATGTCAAAGAGACACAAACCCCACCGGGATGAAAATAAAATCAAATCAAATCAAATCAAATCAAAATCAAATAAAAACACGAAGTGACTGCATTAATAATCAGGAATAAAAGAAATTGAGAATATAGACAGTTACATGGGTAGTATAAGCTTACGTCAGTCGTGTTACTGTGCAGGGTTTGTAAACTTAAGTATAAATCTTGCACAGGCGAATGTTGTCTGCGTGAAACTCATATCAACCGACATGAATTTCACACGAGTTTTACACGAAACTTTCTCGTGATGTTCTCGTGAAATAAACTTGTGCAGAATTTCATGTGGAAACTTCACACGAAATTCAAATCGAAATTCGAAAACTCTCTAAAAAAATTATCTGTTTAAAATAAAAAGAAAACCATGTAAAATTCATGCAACAATCGACCTGTACAAGTGTAGCAGACGTAGGGAAAAAAATCGAAAGACAAGTTTCGTTCAAAATAGTTTCCTAAGTATGTACACAGTCTACAATATTTTCAGTCCGCCTTTATCTTTAAATGAACACATACAGAATAAATCATCATGTTTTGACACCATGAACATTGTATTACCATTTCGTGTTAAAATATAGTTTACAAACAAACATACCACTCGAATACAAAGTAGGAACAGCATTTAATTATATTTCACCTACCATGTTATTTATTATGACAGGTTAACCTTGCTTAAGCGGACTTTTTCAATTTTCCATTATTGTATTGTATTTATTATTTAATTTGATAACATTATATTTATGATACATTTTTATATGACATTGTGTATTTTCATTTGACATATTATTTTGAGACATTTTTAAAACAGAAACAAGGACAAGGATTGAAATTCATGGGCTCTGAAATGAATGGGTGTATTTTCTCTCATCCTCGAATGTCTTAAGTATGAAAAGTCGCGTATAACTGTGACTGTTAGTTATCCGCACAATATTTCATACTGAAATCTCTTGAGTTCCTTTTGTTTAGTATAAACATATTTTATTGCAAAAATTTACAGGCAATTGGATTGGACATAAGTTACACCAACTTACAACGGTCCTTTCTTTTGTCCATAAACAAGGTGCCTTCTGTCAATTCAAACAATGACATTTTTATGTTTATCTATATATTTACCTAAAAATCTTGCATTCACTTATTTCAAATAAAAATCTTTGAACAAAACTAAGAAGCTTCCCCGTAATATCCTGACTTAATTTCATCGAAATGAAGATTAAAGCCGAATTTCAACCTAACAAGTACTTCAAACAGAAATCTCCAATGTTTAGAAAGTTTTGAAAAAGAATTGGGAGACATATGAAATTATAAGTATGGAAATTATAAGCCAAAACAGAGAACCTTTACCATACACCACAAACCAAGAAAACAGCATAGAAATCCAAATTATTTTAGTGTGTTTCAAGCGCATTAAAAATGTAAAATGAATTTCATATATCGTAAGATGGAAAGTGATGCAGCGATAAAGGAAGTAGTGTAATCCAGTGAAAAATCTGGTTAAATGCAACAAATGCCCCAAATTATAACCTTTATACAAACTAGTTAATACTTGAACAGATCACTAAAACAACTGTAATACACCTTTAAGTATAAGCTTTGAAATGTCCCGACAACAACAGTAATAAAACTACGGTAACAGAACTATGACACTACTTCAAAATAACATTATGAATATGAACCATACCAGATCAACCTTAAAAAAACAGTTAGTGCCTATAACGCGAAACATTGTAAGACGTGTTAACTTTTTACTTGTCGTGGACTTAAAATGTTGTACGTTAAAAAATAATTTGCTTATTTAGGTACCAGGTTAACATGGATGTGTAAGGGTGATAAATGTAGTTATAATATTAAATAACACTATCACAATAAAGTTGAAAATGATAGCTCCTTCCGCATATCCGTTACACCCTTCATTTCGTGCATCATAAAGCTAAGACATCGTTGCTTTGAGCACATATTTCGACTGTCTTTGTGGAAATAAACCACTAAAATCCTTCCAAAAAATCTGTCGTAACACAGTGTTAGCTAATCATTTGCACGGTATGAGTGACGCCGACCATCAGCTGACTGTTCCTACACTTGGTTTAATTTTCGTTTTCGTGCTAACATATATACTCAATACTGTTAGACCCGGTTTGCACTCATGTGGTATTTGTAATTATACATGACGACCAGAGGGGTTTCTTAACGCCCTTGGCTGTCATTTGGGTCTCTCACACACGGTGTAAAGCATTGAAGCGTTTATGCAGTCACCGGGCATAGTCATACCTGTGAATGTGGATAATGGTGTATTGGGGAAACTAGTTGTCATGTGACCATGTTCATTCATTAAAATGCATTATCACGTGATTTAATGTCTATCCGTGACTTAGTGATCCAACATGTAACACTATATACTGTACAGCCTGCAGCATTTGCTGAATCTTTTACCCAGCAAAATACTTTTTGGTATAAAATCAACACTTCTAATGCATGTAAGACCGAAAGGTAGGTCAACTTAATGGTGCAAACCAGTCAATTGATGAGAAATCTCCAAGGCCGAAAAAAATAATCTTATTTTTCCGGTCACCATTCTAAAAAGCTGTCGGGTCGGTAGGTAGGGATTTATTTTTATTCAAAATTTAAAATGGAATACGTCATAGTGACACCAATCTTCGTACAGTTAACCAAGTATGCAAAAACTAATAGACTTGGCCCACAGCCTAATCACTTTTGGGATTCGCCACTTGAGATTTTTTTTTCTGTTTTGACGGTGGTGATCAAAACAACAAATATTTACAATGTAACTCAATTGTCGAATCCCAAAAGGGATTGTCCACAACCAAGAACATACTCACGGCATGTGTGTTTACAATCGAATCTAAATATAGACAACCAAAATTTTTCTTTGTTTTCCATCTAGGATCATAGAAAAAAAAACATCTATGGCTTTATTTTTTTTCCTGAAAGACAATCGGCAAACTTTATCATTATTTATTTTTTCCAAATATCAAATAAAAATATTTCGATAGGGGGTCGGAAGGAGAGTCGGTAGGGTGACCGGAAACATAAAATATTTTGAGGCCTAATAGGATGGTCTATTTATTACTCCATCAGTGCTAGAGGTTGTCTGGCAAGCTATTTTGTTTAAAAACACATGGCAATGAGGAATCTGTTGAGTTGGGGTAGTCCAATTAGCTGCCCATTACTGTAACATGAAGTTTCGGGGACTCTACATATACATATAGACATTATGTACACGTAAAAGTACATTCCCGAGGAGTTCCAACGATTTTTAGTTTTGCTATTTAGGTATATTTTAATATGATTTTACTAACTACATAAGGAATGCTCCTACTTAATTTTGAGTTTATGACCCCTACTGTTTTCAAATTAGGGCTATCCATGTAACTGACAGATACCACACTGTAGGTTTCTGTTAATCTAAAAAAAATGAGTGTCCAGAATTTTATCAAACTAACGTACATAAAGTGAAATGGTCAATCCTTAATATGCCATATCAAGTTTAAAGAAGCATTGTTATCTGTATATGACTTGTCTTATGATTATGGCAAGCCATTGTGGAATTTTGTTCCCCATTTAGATGTTTAGTAACATATGCGAATGGATATTCATCAACATACGCACAGTTCATTTATTGGTACTATAAATGGAGGAGTTTTCCAGACAATGTAAACACATTCAAGACAAAATGTACATGTATGTATGTTCAATCAAATTTGCCTTTCGGGCAATATCAGTCTGCGTCCATACTTGCCCCTCCGGCAATACCATTCCGTGTCCACACTTGTATGACTATAAATAAACAGGATTTTCTTTGGCTCAAATGGAACTTTATTGTCCTTTGCAAACTAATCACCTGTGAACGCGTATCCAAATATAGTATCAGATAATATCTTGTAAATAGTTTTAATCATTTTTAAATTGTTGTTAACGATTTATCGATATATCAGAATTGCTTTTCGATCCGCCCTCTTTATCTAATGTTTACGATCATTTAACAATGCTGGTTGGCTTGTCCTAGTGGTAGCACTTGACAAAAAAGGTTAGCTACTTTAAAACGACTATCAAATAAAAGGTATCTTGACTAACAAAGATGCCAAAAGCACCAGTCAGGCCACTGATTCCCCTGTATAGAATTTTAAAGATAATTTGAATTGTAAATCCCGAGATAGACTAAGGGGAAAATCCAAAACGCACACACACACACACACACACACACACATACAAATGATATGATTAATGGTATATGAGGAAAATCACAATTAAAATGCTCACAATTGGATTAACTTTTGATAGAGAAATTGTGGATATGGTTGTAATTAGATGAGCGTTTAGGAACCGTGAGGTTGGTCATATTAATATTAAACAATTGATACTTGGTACACAAATTATAGAATGACATAGATGCCATGATTTGTCAACCCTCGAGATTTATAATCACCGCGGCCGGTGGCCTCGGCAATTATTGTAACTCTCTCGACTGGTTGATAAATAATGGTATTTATTTGATCCAAAGTCATAAATTGTACACGCTCCTTTTAATTCATAAAATATTATTCCTGGATATTTAACTGAGTGATTTTGCTTTTATTCATTTTTACACTGTAAAAGTCGTGGGCGTATCCAACAATTTATAGAAGAGGTGTTCCCATCCATATTTATAGAAGAGGTGTTCCGATCCATATTTTCTTTTAAAAAGAGGGTTCAGTCTATTACCTATTCTTTTTGTCATTTTTTTTCTTAAATCTAACAGATTGTTCCGACAAAAAGAGGACGAAATACTGGAACACCCTCCCCCCCCAACCCATCCGCCCGTGACTCAACATTAATCTCTATTGAAAACTAACATATCAAGTCATGCAGTCACATGAGTACCCTACCAATGAAGGTGTGTCCACACATTAAGTTATTTGGTTATGTTTTACTTAAACTAATAAAACCGATTTCTATTTGTGTGTGTGTGTGTCCTTAATTGTAGTGTAACATCAACCAAACCCTTTAAATATTCAAGAACGTATCCTTGCTCGTGTTAAAAATAAAACAAACAGTCGTTATGTACGTACATTAAGTAGAGTTTGACCTTCATTCATCTGATTAGAATTAATCATGGATTTACCCAATGCAGAAATACAGATAGTCTACTAGTTTCCCATACAATATAGATAGTCTACTACATTGTATTCTCCTATACAAGGCTGCCTCTTGGTATCGTCCCTCCATAATCCACCTTTTGAAGACCTTAGTTGATTTTGAGGAAAATTTTGGCAAAAAAAGAGCAAATTATAGCAACACCCCTTTTTAAAATTCTGGATCGGAAATACCCCACCCCCATAGACTACTGTATCCACAACTACGGAACTGGTAGTGAATAATATGGTTGTAAATGAAACAAGTATGCAGTCAATTTTACACTGAAGTAGATACTGAACAAGTATTTCAGAACGAGATCGAGTAAATTATAAGATTCCAAGTCACTCAATGTATAATTTTCCAACCCCTCGACTTTTTCCCAATTGATATGCAATGCAGAAGCTTCTGGTGATGCATGTCAAGTCATTTAACCAGAATGTTTATTGTCACACTGTAACATTGTACGTGTGATTGTACCTATATAAAATATATATTATTAATCAGAAACATGCCACGCGCCCTTACGTGTACACTTTACACCAGCATGGGCCACCGCGAATACATTATGACAACATTTTATGTTATTAAATGAATAATACATAACACAATAGTTGTTAAATCAAATAACTGTAATGAACTCGTCATACATCCCCTGGGTCTAAGGTTAACATTATAATGATAATTACAATAAAATTTAATAATGCGTGACCTTTTCATACATGAAATCGTTTGTTGATCCCGCCATTATCATTTCGCGCATCATTGTAGCCTATCTAACTTTGCCTGCATGAAGAATTTTAAGTAGGTATGTTTGTCTGTACGCTGCATTGTCTGCTTAACCGCAGCCTTAGGTATTGAATGTTATTTCCGTCTTAGTCAACAATAAAAGAAAACTCAATTGAATAAGCAAAATCTCGGAGAATATAAAAATCGGGAAATGGATCGGATTCACCAAAAAAAGATGTTCTTTCACATTTTAGGATCATCCGGGCCACCAGATTTTAAAAGTAATTTGTCAAGTACTTGTTGTGCAGAAGTATTCCTTCTTTAATACACTCTTTTTGCTATTAGGTATTGACATACATCATCATACATGGCAACATTTCCGTTATATATACCATTTCACTGAAGAAATGAAAAAAAAAACAGTTCTTTGAAAAAAATATGTGGCCTTCAGAAGATTCATGTAGCTTGCTCACTGGTAAAATTTACTGTCGTATGTAGCCTATTTTTTTCTTTTGACACTACTTTAACCGTTATTACCTTCTACACACCTAAGGAGGTAGACCTAAGTTAAGGGACACAACTCTTACAAACTATTGGAACATTTGTGTAAAGCATTTTTACATCAATCTTATCTAAGCATCAAGGTAAGATTTATTTCATACTATTTCAAATGAAGCTTGATAGGCTTAGATGAAATTGAATATAATGCAAACTTATCACTGATTTCAAGAGTTATGTCCCTTGCTCCAGGTCTACCTTCTTAACGGGGCTGGGACTTGTAGAAGTGAGCTGAAATATAATTTTAAGTTCAGGTTATGCTTTCTCTTTAAAAATTATAAAATTAGACAACACAAGTAGATTTTCAGGCACAATTCCTATGTTGGTGCCAACGCGAGCCTGTAAATAGACACAAATTATATCTTTCTGCAACCTTGCCCGAGTCTTTAAAACGAAGATACATACATGAACTTAAGTATTTTTATACGATTGTTACCAGGTTAATTTTTAATGATGTATTCTGTGACAGCTGTCATTTAAACTTGTTTCCACAGTCTTTTAGTGTACATACTGTAGTATGTGTATTTCGAGTACGTGACAAACTCCACATATGATCTCTAAGTTAGGGGACCCGTGCTTTTTTAATGTTATTAGAAATGAAATTGCAAACAATAGAAGTTTAGTTTATTTTAATTATATAACTCGTACAAAGATTGAAACTGCATGCACTAACTTGACTTGGTAAGAAGCTAGGTCGATACTATCCACTGCCCCTAAGTAGAGTATCAAAAAACCCTTAATTTCGTGCTTATTATTCTAAGAAGGTTCAGTTGGTACTTCCGTAAATGCTACACTTACTTGTTAAAACTCTAAAAGTGTAGCATTTACTTCACGGAAGTACCAAATAAGCCAGCTCAGAAAAAATAGCACGAAATGAAGGGTCTACTGATGCTCTACTTAGGTGCAGTGGATAGTACATTTTTTTACTGGAAATATCAAGTGTAACACATACCTCACAGAAGTACACCAACCGCGCCGGCTCAAAAACTTAGCTCAGTAGGGTTTATTCGGAACTCCGTACCAAGCCAATCTTCTTAAGCACATTCATTATACATGTAAAGTAGAGATAAGCTGCGATACCCAACCACTCCACGTATAATCATCAACTCAAATGTAATTTACAAAATCTTTTATGCATGTACCATCCATTTTTTTTGGCGGGGGAGGGGGGTAAAAATAGGTAATTTGAACTTCTACGTCCTACGAAATATAGGTTCAGTCTGCTACCATTTCTGAGTTACAGTACTTATAAAAAAGAATGCCATTGGCCTTGAATTCATGAAAACACCAGCTTCAAATCTGTTCTATATCCTTGCATTACTGTAAAGCTTATTGACATCTGTCCTAACCAAATGACCAGTTAACCATCCCATTTAATCCAACATTTCCCATGGGCAGTGATGTGTTGATTATGTTATTACCATACCTAAATGATGATTGAAAATCTATTAATTTTAATGCTGAATAATGATCGTGTTCTGAGGGTGCACTATAAAATGAAACGGCACGTTCTGCAGGACAATCACGAGAATTAACGTTTCATTTGACGAATGCTGTAGCTGGATCTTAAAGAACTATACATGGTAGGTATACCTTATTAATGTGACTCGTGAACCATTTGGTTTTACTGGTATTGGGTGGGAGTAGGAGTGGGGAAGTTGCTGTGGATAAAGACAACAAAATATGTGTTCTTCTTCCCTTATTTTGGTTTTTTTTTCAACTGAAGAAGAAAGTGGGTTTTTTGTTTTTATTTTATTTTATCTTATCTGAATGTTAATCTATAGTATTGGCCTTGTTGTTCATCCCTTGCCTCCCACAGTAAAATAAAACGGATCAAGTGTTATATGTCCATTTGTAGCTCTTTTAGCAGTATGCACATGAAATCATTTTTGTCCGGGCATAATTATACTGTATTGAAACGACTTAAAACATTGTTTTCGTTTGTTTGTCGTTATTTTATTTTACTTTATTTAATTTTTTTTTGGTCCAATATTTTAATTTACATTCACGATATCAAACAGTTCAACCATTTTAGATAAATTTGATTCAATTATATATTGTAATTCAATAAGTCGATCTTACGAACATACATTTATTCCGTCATACAACAAAAGACGGATCTGTGATGAAATCCCTTCAGTTCCAGCGTATGGAGTTTTCAAATAAAAACTCATACTTTATGTCAGAGCTTGCCGTGTCTACACAGACATTTTGTATCACACTAGACTCCTTAAAATTATGCTTTCGGAACAAGGTTATGTTGCTACAAGATTGAAGTCATCATTACAGAAATTTAATGGTTTGTCATCATTAACCCGTGGATAGTTACGGTGTATCCATTTGACCTATAAGAACCGATTTGTTCTACGTAGCATAGTTTTCCTTTCCTCTTTCGTCTACTCCGAATTTGACCTTTTATGTGCAACTCGGATGGTATTTCTTGAAAAGCAGAGGACGCTTACCCTGTCGGTGCACCTTGTCCATGCTTACAGATTTTAGTGGCGTCCGAGTTGTTTACTTTTGTTGCTTTGTGCGTATTATTTTCCTTTTTATGTTCTTTTTTTGTGTGCGTCTGTTTTTCCCGTCTTTTTTTGTCCCTGGATTACATTCTTTTGATTTCCGCTAGAATCTTGGTTCCTTGATTACTCTTTCTTATACATGCTCCGAATTGCTATGGTCCGAAATGTCTAAGAGTCGAATGTCCGGCATGGGTAAAATATATGGTACATATAAACTACGAAACGGTTTTAAAGATTTCTATCATTTCATTTTGCTTAGCTTCGTCTCATTCTGTTTGGATTAGTTTTGTTTCCGTTTTTGTTTTTATTTATTTATTTTTATTCGTTTTTATTCATTATGTTTCGAGTTGTTTCCTTTTGATTTTCTTTTTATTGATTTTTTATGTTTCGTTATCGTTGTCAATTTTTAAGTACCCAAGAATTATAGGTAATGCTGATTACGTCATTACCATAAACAATTTGCTGTACACTGTTTTTGCCATCCCTATCTTGGATAAACTATGATTCGATTTGTATTTAATCATCGAAGATAGCGAATATTTTCCTGAGACTGGTTCGCTTCTCAATCGCATTTACAAAGTATACACAAATGTCTTGAGACCGGATATTAATGGGGTTTTTTTTCTGTCCATACAGAAACAGTTGATAACCTTTAACGTTCCCCTTTGGGAGCGTATAAAAATATGAATAAATATAAAATCGTATATGTCGACGTATTAAAAGATAAAATTACGCCTCTACACTTGCACAGTCGTCTAATTCCGTGTGGACAAGTTTCGTTACTTCTGTTAGAATATCTTTTAATCATTCTTAGATCTGGTCTTACATTCTACATACATAGAACGCCGTTGACGCTCCGTTAAAAATATATATAAGGCTTTACATCTAGTGAATATAACAGATAACTGCCTGAGCACATGGTTGTAGCTACCGCCGTCTTTAGCTATTGAGTATTAATAATTTGTCGAATAAAGCCAAGATTTTTACGGATGACGTACGCTTCGTTCCAATGATAAAGATTGATGTATCTATGGCTTTTGATAACTGTATCTGTACAACGAAGAATTTTAAAGTAATTGATCTTGTTTGTTTTGCATCCGACATATTGGGATGTCGGTAAGCAGTTACCGGCATCAATTTACCCTAAGTGCTTAATACCTGGAACATCAGTTTTCTATTTTACTCAAATCAGAAAAAAATATATATATGATTGTAATTTCATTGCAGATGGCAAACTTCTGTCTAGTATCCGCAAGTATATTCGTTTTAATGGCGCTATCAGTAAGTGTTTATGGAGCAGCTGTGGAGACTAGCGACCAGGTGTATCCAAGCCTACAAACTGAATGTTGGGACCTGTGCTCGATGGACTATGAACATTGCAAAAAGTTTTACGAGTGCCCAGAAAAGTTAGACCAATATGGCGAATCTAAGTTGTGCGCTTCTTGTGCTAAGAGATCTTTTGCTTGTCTTCAAAAATGTATGGAGAGAAAAAGATAGACACGCCTTTGATAAACCAAATATGTAATGATGTTTGTACAAAAATATTTACTGAATGACTCTTGAAATATTGAAATTAAAATGTTTTTGTTTTCTATGTATTTTATTCCAATGACTGGTTTTCTTTCATGTACCTTTTAAAATATGTTAATTAATTTAGTTCTGATACATTTTGTAGCAGTTTGAGGTACTAAGACAACTAGTTTTAATCCTATATATTCGAAAAACAACATCTGAGAAAAATCATATTATACTAATTTTGAACTGGTAGATAAAAAAGAAAAAGAGCATAAACATTTTCAGAAATGTTTTTAATGTTTGAACCTTGTCATTGTCTAAATATGTTTACTTCCGTGAACACATATAACGCAAATATCTAGTCCCCAATAAATACAAAACAAAATATGTCATTGTACGATATTGCTATGACCGATTCAATGGCGCGAACATTAATAATTATTAAAAAAACGAATAAAATTTTGTCATACCTGATTTCACAAAACTAAATGATATAAAAGCAGCGAATTTTTACCAAGACTGGATTTATGAATGAGAGAATTTGCATCTTTCTGCGTTTATCTGTATCGTTGACAGTCTCTTTGAAATACTGAATTTCACAGATGATTTTGTCTACAATAATGTGTGTTACTAATTAACGATGGAGGCAAAATCAAGAACGACAACTCTTGCAAAGTGCCAATTTCATGCTCAACTTATTTTTTTTTACTCGAAAGTGCAACAACCGAATGATTGGGTTGTCTAGTATTTAAGTACCAGTCCACATAAAATTCAGACACTGCCAATGGTAAAGTGATTCATGGTGTAGAAAAACCCACGAAACAAACAATGCTTTTTTAGTCTATATATGCTATACTGTCACATAATAACAATCTTTTCTGCATTCAGACCTGCACTTTTTAGAAAATCATACATTCATCTCTCACTAAAATCAACTAAATGAAGCCAAATCAAGAATGATAAGTTTAGCAAAGTACAAATTTCATGTACCATCTATATAATTTTTATCTCAAAAGTGCAACAACTAAATGAAAAACGAAGACTGGTTATGTGATCTGTATCTGTTTCTAAACAAGAAATAAAACTTTAATCAGGTGGGTTTTTGACATACATGAATCACTTTCTGTCTGATTTTTAGAAAGACTAATCTTTAATTTAAGTCTTTATTATTTAGAACTTCTTTTTATTGGAAAGAGTAATCAAGGGAACCAAGAAGAAATCAAAAGAACGTAACCCAGGGACAAAGACCAGACATGGAAAACATACATACACAACAAAGAACATAAAGTAACTAAAATAATACATACAAAGTAACAAAAGCAAATGAGCAACTCGGACGCCACTAAAAACTGGGAGCATAGACCAGGTGCACCGATAGAGTGCTGAAGGGATGTTGCCACAGATGAAAGGAAAGTTGACAATTCTGAATGAAAAGTCATCACGTTTGTCGTAAAGTTTGGTCAATAGTTTTCCCTTACCATCGCTTTCTAAGTGTAGGTCAAGATATGAGGCTGACTTCACAGTATCTGTAGTATCCTTTATCTCAAGTTCTTTGGGGTGCGATGTATCAAATCCCAATTTAACTTCGTCAAATCAGACTTGATTCTGCTGTTGGTGATTAAAAATCCTCATGGAAGCCTCATGCAGGCTATTGTTTATTTCATTTATTTTCCCACATATCATGTACAATTATATTCAGTTTTGTCAACAATCGGCGTTTGAAACCAAGCACGGCAGAGGTAAAATAAGAATTCTATAATCCTGTAGCGTATGAAACAATAGTACTGATGTTTGTTTCATGACAAGAAAGACCCCTCCAACTCGAAAAAAATGATGATTATACACGTAGAACTGTAGCTCAAGACGTATTATCTGCAGTGTTGCTTAACTCAAGTATTTTTGGAAAGTTGCGATGTAAGAAAATTACTCAATACAGTGTATGGGATTATTAAATGAAAGAAATCTATTGATGCAGCGGAAACTGCAAGGTGTCATTTTTAATTCTTGTAGATCATTTATAAATTGTTTTGTTTGGAATACCGACTGTCTGTTGAAAAATAAACATACAGGACGCTCACTTTCTTGTATTATTATATCGTCAATATGAAAATGTACTATTTTCTACTCCAGCAATGCTAGAATTTGTCTGGCAAGCTATTTTCTGACTTAGTGCCACAGTCACTGCAAATTAGTTTATTCTAAAACGTGTTTTAAAATATTTTAGGTCTTTTATTTTCATATTTGAAGTTTAAGCTACCGGTAATCAAACGATAAAAATCCTATTTTTTTTTTATAAAATCCTATAAAAAAAACACTTTAAATGGAACGAGTTTTCGAAGTCACCATTCATTTTTAACAAGGTCACTAATTCTATATACGGATTGCAATATATTCTTCACGAAACGAAATTTTAAATGGTAATGGAAATTCAACGATTAACTTTATGGTTTCGTTTTGCATCTTTAAATTTTCAATTTTGTTAACCGGATATAACAACTCAAAATGCTAAAAAAAAAACGAAATGCATTTACTACGGATCTCAAGATTGTAGGTTTTTCTTGTCAGATAGATTAACACTTTTATGTAATTTGATCGCATTTTCACGTGTGATAGAAAACAAACTGTAGCATCTGCTTTGAAAAGTGACTTTAAAATTATAAGTATAGTTCTGTTGATGCCGAATTATGTCTGCACGTGCGGTTTGGAATACGGACGTGCGAAAATCCAACCTTTTACGTTGTCATAATACACTGTTTTCTAGCCGACATTTTTTTCAAAGTTACTATGTATTTTGACCTATTTGTGCCCATATTTTAACCAGCATTTCTCCAATTTTGATTTGTTGTTGAATATTTTGATTAGAAATACAATGTATCTATACATACTAAAAATAAGGCTATTTGGAAATGTAAGCTTTTTACAAAAGAGGAAACATCAAAGTGTCAATGTCTTTTTGTTTAAACAGAAATTTGTTATAGATCTACTACCCTTTAATACCACCAGATTCAGGTTATTCCATTCACGAGCCATCATCCATGAAATCACTGATACAAAACCAGGGATTAACATTATATAAGGAAAATTTATTTGAACGGTGATGTTTTGTGTTTTTATTTTTATTTTCATTTTCCTTTTTTCTTCTTTTTTTTTTGTGTATTTATTATGTTAGGAAAGACAACTAAAAAAATCAATGTACATTTACTTTTTTTACATCTGCGTCTTCAAATGTATGGTAAGTCTAGGTGTAAAAATGTATAATGCTAACACTACTTCATATTAATTTATAAAAGAACTAACTGTCTAAGTATTAATCTACAGTGGCTTCATCGCACCAATTTCTGGTAAACTTTGTATCATCAACTTGCATGTTGGGCGATTTGTTCCATACGTTAAGATAAGAAACTATTTTTTTTTTGCACTAAATCCAAAACCCGGAAAGTTCTGCTGGATGTAACTTCCTGAAATCAGTAAGGCTTTCAATAATTCTAATAATATATCTTAATACGTGTTTATTACCTTAATGCGGGCTTCATCCTATGCAGAGAACTACATAATTCCTAATTATCTTAATATAATTTAATCAAGATCAATTTAATCATTCCCATCCCTTGCTCAATTTGTAATTAATTTAGAAGTAATTAAGTATCAATCTTTGTAACAATCATGCAAATTCCGTGAAATGTGATATACCCTAAAAAGGACTTCATATTTTTTATTTTTGTTATTGAGTTGCTTTATAGGTCCATATGATGAAATGTATAATTATTCATTCCGATCTGTTTGCTCTTAGGAGTTAATTTACATTGAAAATCCAATAGTTTCTGTAGTATTTTAGTGTCATTTACAGAGTTATCTCCCTAAAATTTGAATTCTATAGTGCATTCTAAATAATTTTTATTTCATAAGAACAAGGCTTATATGAAAAACCACGTGTTGAATTCTGTTTACTATAACACTTTGAACAGAATATCAAAAATAAAAATATGTAGGCTTTCCAACCATGAATCACATTCTGCATGATTCTTATCTAGAGTACTACTTAAATATCGAATAAGTTGAGGTGTAAATACAATAAAAGGCTGAGCTAAGCGACTCGAAAATTGTTTTGGTTAATGGGATATAATTTGTTAAGAATCAATGTACTGCATTTACGCAAAAACGAAAACAAAATTGCAATTTTTGGAGATATGTCGAATCTATCCCCTATGAATCCGCGCATGATCTTAATTTGAAAAAAAAATGATATGCTAAATTGTAAATGATATGTTATCTTCATGATGAGAGAAAAAATGAAAGGGACTTCTAGAAAGAGAAAAAGGACATTAAAATTTCACTGCATGGCCGTACATCCTAACTACTTTTTTAGTTGCTATGGAGTACAGATCAGATCAGTTCTAACTTCTCAAAAAACTGTATCAGAACTGTCAGAAGAACTGTTCGACAAATTTCAAACAGTTCTCTGATAGTTCTAGCAGAGCCAGCTCTAGATATAGAATTATTCTCGTAAAGCTGGCTCTACTGGTAGAACTGTTTTTGTAAAAGTGTCAGAACAATTGGTTCTGGAACTGTTCTCTGACACCTTTAAAAATGTCCAAGAGTCGGTAATGTAACGTAGTAGTCAGCCAAGAACCACCTTACGTTACAAGTTAATCACATAAGCTTTTGATGGATAAACGTGAGAAAGGTAGACAAAGTGTTTCAAATTTGAAAATTACAGTTTATAGCAAAACAGATATTAATCCAAATTTAAGAATGACTTCAATCTACGAAATTTTTAAAGATCTCTAGAAGCAACACCTTCAAACATTGAATTATTACAACTGAAAATAATTCAAATAAAATAGCTTACAGATTTAAGTCAGATTATCAACGATGGAGATAGATGGTCGGACAATGTAAAAAAGAAGCGCTTAAAATTTAATGCTATCAGACAAAAGGGGAAGACATAGGGTAAGTGACATAACTCTTGAAATCAGTTATATGTTCATATCATATTCAATTTCACCAAAGCCTTTGAAGCTTTTATTTAAAACAGAAAGAAATCTAGCTAAGTTACTTTGATGATTACACGAGATTGAAGTAAAATGATTAACACAAACATTCCAATGATTTGTAAGAGTTATCCCCTTTAGCCTAGGTCTACCTCCTGAAGCCATGGTACATTCACAATCAGGTACAAAACTACATACTATTCAATTTGACTGTATTTCTGACTGATACTTTTTCAGAACATACGACAAACGACAATGAACTCCAGGTTGGACAATTTCGTTAATCCGTCAAAATTTGAAAACTATACACTGTTGAATCAAATGCTATGCACAGCTTATCAGACTTATAGAACATGGTGCGACACAACTGGAAGAAAAAAAAAGATATTTGAGAGACCAAAATATATCCAATACTTGAAAAACGTAAGAACAGGCTTCTTCAATGAGTAGATACCAGAAGACCACTTTGTGTCTTGGAAATCGGAACTCCAGTGTAAGGGGTACACAAAAGAGTAATCAAGGGAACCAAGGTTATAGCGGTAATGAAAAGAATGAAATCCAGGGACAAAGACCAGACATGGAAAACAGACATACAAAACAAAGAACATAAAGTTACTAAAATCATACATACAAAGTAACAAAAGTAAATGAGCAACTCGGACTCCACTATAAACTGGGAGCACGGACCAGGTGCACCGGTAGGGTAAGCGTCCTCTGCTTTTCTAGAAACACCCACCGCGTTGCTCATAAAAAGTCAAGTCCGGGGTAGACAAACGAGGAAAGAAGAATTATGCATCAGAAAAAAAAAGAATGTTGCTTCTATTTATAATACCTAATAGTGAGATTGCATCATCACGCAATAGAAATCGAAAGCTTGAAAGCTGTAACCTGAAATGCACTCTGATAAACTACATGTTTATTAATATTCAGAAGAATTCACCAAAATGATCAGCAGGTAGTCAATTACACATCAAAACTATTAATCACAAGTAAATTTTGTGCTCAGCAGTTGAATTAAATGATTAGCACAGATTGACGTGTACGAGACCATGTTATTATCAAACTAGTGATGGATATATTATAATCGTGGTAGTCAGATAGCATATATAGTCAAAGTTCTATTAAAATTCTAGATTATAAAAGAGTAGGAGGAAGGTAGAGATATGCTGAAAATGAATTTTAGAAAATGGATCACCCTTTTCGTTATTGTGACACTTTGGATTGTTCAGAACTCATCGGTGTCAGCTTTCGGTTTGTATTGCGTTGTTTTGTACTTTTAAGGTTGTATTTTAAATATTGAAAATTCTCTTTTTTTTTCATTATCTGTATTTATGCTTCAATTGAAAATCAACTGGCATCGTTTTCCAATTTTGGAAATGCAGAGCGACATGTGATGTAGTATCAGATAGTTTTCAATTTGAAATATCTTCTCCTTTACTGTAATCGAAAAGGATTTTCGATGATTAATGCCCAAAGACCAACTGTTTTGCTTAAGGATGTTCGCTGCTCTGATTAAGAATAACAAGGATTTCAGAGGTTTATGAAATCTTTTTAGACCTTTCATGCTAGAACAATATGAGTATAAAAAATGATGGGTCAGTGTGCTCGTTTTTTAGGTATAAGCATTTGAAAATTAAACGGGAAAAACGATTTCTCTGGATTTTCCATAGGTTTAGTCGTAGTAGGTTTTATCTATTAAAAACACTGAAGAAATGACAAGGATTTTATTTTTAAAAAAAGCTTTCCAAATTACATTTTAATGTGTATATCATGAAATTGTGAGCAGAAAAGTGGGGACACTGCGCACAAAATATTAATGCTATGAAATGAGAAATCCGAAAGTCAGACAAAAATGGCTTGACTTGACCAATGTACATCCGTAATCATAAAGTTGGCTCAAACCATCTATTGATCAACAAAGAGTTGGCGTTTCATGTATGTTCGTGTTAGCTTACATAGCTGTCCTTGTAAGAATCATGGAAAATCTGAAAAATGTGATACCCCCTAAAAAGGCTACAATTTTTTTATTTATGTAATTAAGTTGTTTTATGGGTCCATATTATGAAATGTGTAATTATTCATTCAAATCTGCCTGCTCTTAGGAGATAATCAACATTAAAAAATCCAATAGATTCTATTGTATTTGAGTGTTATTTACAGCTAACTCCCTTAATTTTTTAAATCTTCTGTGCATTCTATATAATATTTATCTCCTAGGAACGCAGATTATATGAAAAACCAAATATTAATTTCTGTTTACTACGGCAATTCAAACAAAATATTAAAAATATGTAGGCTTTTCACCGATGAATCACATTTTGCATGATTTTTAGTCGGAGTACTACTTAATAATTCATTTAATCATTTACAAGGTATTAATCGATCTAAGAAAAGTATGGAACAAAGTGTTGAGGACATTAAACTGTTGGAAGAGGATTTTCCTGACACTCCAAGATGTCTAGATGGTTACACATTTGACAAAGTGACGAATGACTGTGTAAAAGAACAGCCCAGTAGAAGTATGTTCATTTTAAACTATAATTCATTTGTTTTAATTCATGTGAAATAAAAAGAATACTTACAAGTATCTTGTTAGGGATTGTCACACCAACGTTGTTAATACTACTGAATTACCATTATTTGTATTTTAAAGCAGGTAAAATCATTTTATTCTCAAACTAGGAAATTTGGCACCACATTTTATAATATCGTTGGCTTTAATTTAGAATACAATAAGACGATAAGGGAATAATTAATATGAAGTTAATTTACAACATATTATAATCCATAAATAGAGGCTCCTTACCCTACTGGTGCACCTGCTTCATTCGTTCAGTTTTCTAGTCCTGTCTGGGTTGCTTAATTACTTTTGTTTTCATGTTTATTGTCATTATCCTTGGAATACCGCTCGAATCCTATTTTGTATTGATTTCCCTCTATCGACAATCATCTAAAGAAAATACTTAAGCATATTATAGAGCATCATTAACAGCAACACGGTGGGTGTTTCTAGAAAAGCAGAGGACGTTTACCCTACCGGTGCACCTGGTCCATGCTCCTAGTTTTTAGTGGAGTCCGAGTTGCTCATTTACTTTTGTTACTTTGTTTGTATGATTTTAGTAACTTTATGTTCTTTGTTGTGTATGTCTGTTTTCCATGTCTGGTCTTTGTCCCTGGAATACATTCTTTTGATTACCGCTATAACCTTGGTTCCCTTGATTACCCTTACAGTAACAATGCTAACAAAATAAAAAGACAGGAAAATAGGGTCTGTAAGTCTCGTTCTAGTTTCATTTTCCTTACTGGAATTTCTGATGTAGAGCGTATTGATCTCTGATCTGCATTATTGTTTACTTCTGGGATCTCGAAAAGCCGTATTACCATGCAAAATCTTCTATTTTACGCTATTTCTCAACACTTTTATCGTGTGAGAATAGATATTTGTCATTTTCATTGGTATTTTGACATGGAAATATGTATTCCTTTTGGATACTGAACCAAACGCTCTGAAAATGACATATCACTATCCAATTGCATGATAGATTAGGACCCATTCTCGAGAAATCATGGAGTCAAATATGATGAGACTTACGATTTTATTGAAGAATCCCTTTACGCAGAAAATGGAATTTGGAGTTTTCGATTAACACTAACTGTCTCTATCGTCACATAATACTTTTAGTGTCTCCTAAAATTGTTTTCAAGGACAAGGGGAAAATACGTATCCACAAAAGTCAAATCTTAAAGCTTGGGAAAAAAACAGAAAAAAATGAAATTGGTAATTTGTTTTATATCAAAGCTAAACTCGGAAAGTTGATCAAAGACAAAATTTCTAATGTCATATGTTTATTTTTCATTTTTTTTTATTATTTTGTTGTAGGTATCCCCGATGAAGATCCTATTATTCAATGTTGTAACGAAGCTATTGTCTAATTTTGATTGATCAAATTTTTAACAATCGTCACCCACTCATGCTAAAAACAATATGTCACCAAGATATCAGGACGAACACTTTGGTCATCTTTCGTAATCACTTTTCTTTAATTCTTTATGATCTTGTTATTTTTAAATTTCACATATTTCCCATCAGTAGGAAAACTATGTGATGCAAGTGTTATCTTCTGTTTTCGTATTCTATTAAACCTGTCTACAATGGAACTATTCAATTTATATCCAAATTAAATAGACGGTACGAAAATGCCTTTATTAATGCATCTTTTAATCTTATTCATTCTATATATAGCTATCGCTCGTGGTAAAATGATGCGGCATAAATGATCAGCCCGTGGTAAAACAACGATAAATAGGAGTTTTCGTGATTTATTTCTTAAATCCAACAAAGACTTGCACTGTTTAAAAAACTATCCACCGAGTTATTTTTGGAAAGCTTTGTCAATTGTTTGTCCACCGTTGATTCGTAAAAAAAATCAACTGTTAAACAATAGGTTGATGTCACAAAAATGGTTTAAAATGATGAAATCTTGGAATCTGTGTTTCTAAATTAATACCAAAACTTGGAAAATAGATCTGCAGTCTATTGTTAACAGCAGGTTTGACTATCATCAGCCTTGATGCTACGTATCAGCACAGGTGCTCTGACATTACCACTTGTACGGAGTATGTCAACAACAACAAACATATCAGCATTAAGTAAAAGAAAGTAATAAATGGCAAATAAACAGGTCATTAAATTTCAGTCTAAACCTTGAAATGAAGAAGAGATCAATGTTATTCCTTTGAATTGTTTGCATTAGAGAATATTCAATTAACGACTATGCTAGAGAATTTATTGAAATATTGAAGTGTCAGTCCTTGTAAGAATCAGGCAGTAGGTGAAACATGACTATTTGCACCATCAGAATCAAGAAAAAATTGACAAAATTTTCAATATCATGCTGGGCTTTTGAGTTACAATTTCATTGATAAGCACTGAAAATGAACATTTCAAGGGCAGAAAACTAATTTTTCTATGATTCTATTGAAAACTTTCTGTGCAAAGCTAGTGATGCAGAGATCAAATAATGCTCTTTTCAAAATAGAGACAGTATCCTTGAATGATATTATATTGTCAGATCGATGGGGATTTGACATGCATGTTTCTGATTTTTCCCATTTTATCTGATTCTTACAAATACTTACACTTATAACGTAAACTTCAACACCAAGTTAACACAACTGCGAATTACACATGTACATATAAAATCACCATCTAGGTTTAATTCAACGTATCAACAACACAGATTAATATTCAGAATTTGTCAAAATTACTTAAAATGGTAATGCTGCAAAAAAACACAACAAAAGAAAAGAAAACTTGAAGCGTCGCTGCAGTCGCAATTAAGTACGTATAACTACATACAACTCAAATTGAATTCCTGACTCATACCCTGTCAGTATCACAAGTTCAGGCAATCGATAATAAATTCAAGTTTGTTTTCAAGTTTAAAAAACAATGCAAAACACTTTTGAGATTGAGATAATAAACAGGCTGGCCGGTTTGCAAAACATGGTTCATAACACCTATATATAAGAGAAGAAAAAGATCGGTATTGAAGAGAAATCCTATGGCGAAAACACACTTCAGAAAAAGTTATTAGATATCGACACTAGAGCATAAACTATTAAACAATGCAGACACATCACAATCTAATTACAAACAGGAAACGAGAACAGTCTACAAATATAATGTACTGAACAGAATTAAATACAACAATGTACAACACACACATCTAAAACACTATAACAATACGAAAGAGTAATCAAGGGAACCAAGGTTATAGCAATAATCAAAAGAATGTAATCCAGGGACAAAGACCCGACATGAAAAACAGACATACACAACAAAGAACATAAAGTAACTAAAATCATACATACAAAGTAACAAAAGCAAATGAGCAACTCGGACTCCACTAAAAACTGGGAGCATGGACCAGGTGCACCGGTAGGGCAAGCGTCTTCTGCTTTTCTAGAAACACCGGCCGAGTTGCTAATAAAAAGTCAAGTTCGGGGTAGACAAACGAGGAAAGGAAAACTATGTCCCGTTGAATAAATCAGTTTTCATGGTGCTGATGGATCTTACGCTAAAACCGAGAGGATAAGTGATTTAATTCTACTTAGAGTCTAGCTTCAATAATGAAGCGTCTTGACACACTTTGTCAGGGCACAAAAGTGTTCACACAAATACATGGAACAACGAAGTAACTCCTTATGCGTTTAGCACCTGGGCGATATCATTTAACTAAGTTTTGTTGTGTAATTAAGTTCAGTCCTCATAAGAATCAGGCTGTAGGTGAAACATGGTACAAAAACCATCATTTTGATAGTGTAATTTGACTATTTGCACTATCAGAGAAAAGCAGACAAGATTTTCAATATCATGCTGGATCTATGAGTTACAATTTCATTGTAATGCACTGAAAAATGAACATTTCAAGGGCAGATAATTCTGTGAAAACCTCATATTTCTAACATTCTATAGAAAAAATGTCTGAGCAAAGCCAGTGACGCAGAGATCAAATAAAGGTCTGTTCAAAAATAGAAAGCATCCTTAAGTGAAATTATGTTGACAGATCGGTGGGTTTTTGATATGTATGTTTCTGATTTTTCTTATTTTGCCTGATTCTTAAAATGAAGAAGATCAAAAGCCACCTTATTACATAGAAGACCTAAACCATCGAACGCTTAACAGTTGATCTTGAACTAAATGATAATAAATTAATAAATCTTTAAAAAACTTAATCACCCCAAGAATATTTATTAAGAATAAATAGATACCAATCAGAACATCACCTGATGTGTTGTAAATATTGAAACTTTAAAAGGTAGACCTAGGGTAATGGACACAACTCTTACAAATCATTGGAATGTTTTTATTCATCATTTTACATCAATTTCATGTTAGCATCAAAGTAACTTGGACTGCTTTCATTCTGTTTCAAAAGAAAGCATAGTAGGCTTTGGTGAAATTGAATATGATACAAACATATCAATGATTTTATGAGTTATTTCCTTTACCAAATGTCATTTTCCTTAAGTGTATAGGCAATAGATAATAAGACGCAAACAAATGTATAAGAAACATTAAAATGTTGCATTTGTTCAACTAGACTCTTGATTGCGTAATAAAAAAAACAATCGAAATCTTTAAAGCTGTCACATTAAATGCACTTTCATAATACACATGTTTATTCAAATTCAAAAGAATTCACCAAAATGAACTGTAGGAAATCGTTTACATATACAAACTATAAAAAAATAAAATAATTTGTGATCAGCGGTTTAATAAAATTACTTCCACTGATTGACGTGTACGAGAACACGTTATTATTAAACTATCCGTATTGTATTTGCTTCAGTATCATGGTACAAAAAGGCCAATGTTTCATAATAAATCAAGTGAGCTAAAGCAGGGTTAAATTTCTGTTACCCTATTCATTGTGTAAGAATAAAGGAGGAAATGCCAATGATGAATTTTAGAAAAGTTACTTTCCTGTTTGCTACTGTGACACTATGGCTATTACAAAACGTACGATTCGTATTTTGTTTTGTACTAATGTACATTCTTCTCTTTCCAATTCATTTATCTCCGTTTTACCCTACATACCATGTCAAATAAAATCTGACTTGGTTTTTCTCTGATTGTAAGACATATACATGTTTCTGCATAAGTTGTCGTTCACCTTACAGTTATCTTGCATTGAATGAATACGACTAATGATCTTCATGTATGAAGAATTTGGTATACCATATTTGTGCACTTATGTTTTCCCACTATTTGTAGTTTAGTTTAAATATATTTACAGGCAATTGGATTGGGCATAAGTTATATCAACTTACAGAGGTCCTTTCCTCATAATAAATTAAATTATATTGCAAATATTTTGTGAACATACGTCAGCAATAAAACATAATATACAATGTAAACAACTAGTTGTGACAAAACTGAATAAAGAACAGTATATATGTATTTATGTCATTTCAATATCTGTGGCAATAGTTATCTGAACTGAAAAAGAAGTATAAAAGAGAAAAAATATTAACAGGATGAAGTTAAAATTACTTGCTGTGATCATTCTTTGTAACAAAAATGTGTATGCCATACACATTAAGGGAAGATATAGTTGGAAATGCTTGCCTTATTTTAGACTTAATTGGGGCAGACTTCTAGATATTGTTATTGTTCATTAATTTGGATAATTTTTGTACAGAGTAGTGTGGGTTTTATTGTGAAGATTTTACACAAATATCTCCAGTGGAGCGATAAAAAAGTTGGAATATGTAGATATTTAAATGAATTGTTGGGGCTCTCAAAGAGACCCCATAATTATCTATCATTTTTGGTTCCGTTGTGTCTAAGGTCTAAGTTCATTATAAGAATTTGATCCCTAGGTCAATCATGTCACCATAAATGTATCATTACAATCAGTATGCATCCGACTCAACCTTAATTTTAAGTGATAAAACTAGTACTATAAAAATGCCTTATACTTGCTAGACTGAAAATAAATATTGGGGGATAGGCAATAAGGGTTAGCCTACATAGGTCCAACCATTGTCATTAAGAAATTTGCTCTCCCCAATTTGGGATAGATCCTAACATATTTACATACCCCCAGATCATATGACGGGGACCATAATCACAATCCTTGGGCATCATAGTATCATACAAGAAACACAAAATACTCTTTTCACTTTTGTGGGATTAGAAGCCGGACAAAGGTTAGAGAAATGTAATGATTTATAATACTAAGGGAGGTGATCTTAAATTTCCACGTTCTTGTACTAGTATTATACCTTTCTGTAAAGATTTGAATACATCGTTGTTACATACTCTCCCACAGTAATGAGTGATTCAAATTATGTCTCTCCTCGAGATTGTAAAATTAAGATTTTCAACCTACGAGTTTTTACTATAGAGAGTACAAGAAAATAAGTTAAGTCAGGAGAAGACTTCAGAGGAATTGGCTTCTCCCATAAAATCTATAGAAACCTTGAAAAATGTAAATGACGGGAAAACTCTGACAGAAATTTAATAACCACTCGGTCGTGAAAACGTCACATGCATTTTATATTACTAGTAAATAAAACTGATTGGCGGAGGCAAGATATTTTAATAAAGAAGGCCAACACATGTAACAAAGACGTTTAACGCATATTGGAGAGATATTTTATTTAATTTCGAAGAACTTTGTTCAAATTCTTAAAAAATTGAAGGCTTAACACGAATAGGAAGTGAAAATCAAAGTATATTTAAGTAGTACTTCAGCTAAGAACCATGCAAAATGTGATTCATGGGTTAAAGGCCTACATATTTTTATTTTTGATACTTTGTTTGAATTGCCATAGTAAACAGTAGTAAACATTCAGTTTTTAATATAACCCGTGTTCTTAGGAGATAAAAAATATATAGAATGCACTGTAGATTTCAAAATTAAGGGAGATATCTCTGTAAATTACACTCAAATACAATAGAATCTATTGCATTTTCGACGTCGATTATCTCCTAAGAGCAGGTTGATTTGAATGAATAATTATACATTTCATCATATAGACCTGTAAAGCAATTTAATGACAAAAACAAAAATATGTAGCCTTTTTTTACGTGTATCACATTTTGCAGAATTTGCATGATTCTTACAAAGACTGCTACTTAAAACAGTAAGTCTTCAACAAAAGAAACTTATGACATGTGCTTGTAATAGGTTTCAAATTCCTGTAAATATGCTCGATTTATTGAAGATCCGAAAGGTCAAAGTTTCAATGCAGCGATTACCAGACAAAGTTTAAAATTAAAACAATTAACTCATACCATTACAAATATGATACCCAAAAATTTTTATTTCAACCTGTAATACTGTCTGTAATTCCTTATACTTTGGTATTTAAGTTGAAACATCAATAGAAAAAAAATATATATGATGCCCGTTTCATTCCCAAGATGTTTATACTAGTAAACTTATTTGTTGAAAAGTATTGAAAATTTGTCTGTCTTAAACAGTAACTCAAAAACAAATAATGCGAAAATACGTTTTTACAGTGCATCTTTTAGAAAATCACTATACACAAAGGTTGCGCTTAAGGGGGTAGACCTAGGTTAAGAGACTCAACTCATAAACCTCATTGGAATGTTTATATTCAGCATTTTACATCAATCTCATGTAAGCAGCTAAGTAACTTAGGTTGATTTTATTCTGCTTCAAATGACAGCTTGTTAAGCTTACCATACCACATGCATGACTTCCCAAGTGTATCTATCTAGAGGAGCAAACAGGTTTAAACATTTGTTCATATATCAGGATGTTTACCCTATCGGTGCATCTGTTCAATACTCAGTTTTTTAATGTAGTCCGGCTTGCTTAATTAGTTCAGTATTATTATTATTCAGTTATTTTATGATCTTTGTGGTGTGTGTATTTGCCCTGCCTAGTCGTTATCCTTGGATATATTCTTTTTCTTGCATGCATCTTTCGAATTCGGGTTCCCTTGATTTTTTCTTAAATATGAATCTTTTATTTTTATTGATCTAACTTTCAGAGACAACGTTTTTTTATAACCTTCACAATGAAATTGCGGGAGTATAATGTTTTTTATCTGTCCGTCTGTCAGTCCATTCGTCCAAATGTCATATGATCTAAACACCCCATCTATTGACTGATTACTTTTCAGACTTTGGTGAATTTTAAGTAGCAATAAGAATTTGAATAGGATATTTTTTCACAGAAATGTGTCATTTTTCTTATCAGGGGCTAAGTAAAAATCAACGATTTAAAGTTGTCGCATATATATTACCTTTATCTTTTCAGCAGTATATTTAGACCGGAAAACAATGAAATCTTGAATGTGACTGATTTTCACAAAAATCGATCCAGTGTAACATCTTTTATCATTGGGAATGGTAAATGAATTATTTATGCGTAGGGTATTGTGAGAGTGCTTAGTAAGGTTCTTTAATTCTTAATAATATTAGACCTTTATCCTTTTGCAGCTTAAAAATGTTCATTATTTTACTAATTTCACTGAGTTTAAGACCAAAAATAAATCAAAAATATGCATGAATTTACACATCAAACTTTGACCTAAAATTATAAAGAATGCTGATAAGTAAAAAAAAAATTTAATTCATCATTTTTATATACTTTATCATAAATCAACATTGTCAATCGATTAAAAAAAACAACCACGATCGTCATCCTAATCATAAAGCTGTCGCATATGCATGTAAAAGATGAAGTACATTAACGATCAAACTGATTTCAGTGAATACGGATATTGTAGTTCACCATGACGAACAAAGCTATTTATAATGCACGAAAAGAAAATAAGTAGAGATCTCAAAGTAAAGTGTTAAACTGAACACTAATAAACATTCGAAAATATACAGTTGTACTGATATAGTTTATTTTAAGAGGAATATATAAAGAATGAAATCACCTGGAATAATTATGATAATTACTATTTTAGTACCATGGAATTCTCAGTTAGTATCAGCTAGAGGTATGTATAAGATAAAAAGAAGAAAAAAATAAAGGTTCAGATTTGACCAAAATTATTTTAGCAACTTTTGAAACGTGGACATGTGTCTTCACTTACAAATATGGTTAGCACTTTGACTCATTTGATAACATAACCCACATGCCTAAACTAAAAAAAAATATTTCTGTGGCTATAGAGTGATAATCCAGGAACATTTCATCAAACAACATTAAAAGCGTACGTATGTTGGTATTGTATTCTCTTTTTGGATATAATTGACCACTTAAAACAACGGTCCAGTATAAACAGTCATTTAGATTCCATTTAGGGCATCTAACAATCATAATAATATTACATTGTATATTCTGAGATATACGATTGTCTTTTAATGGAATTTGAAAGTAAGTATACTGTTATATGAAGCAATTTTGACATGTAATATTGAGCAAGTTTAACCAGTAAGAGGACGCAGTTATGAGTAAGGGAGGCTTATCAATAATTCGAACACGTTCTAGGTCCTATTAGATTTTGGACGACTTGTCTATGGGCCAAAATCTTCCATGAAGTAGATATGAAACTAGTGTAATCTGCATTACAGTTTGTTTTCTCATTCGGAATTGTTCGGCCATTTCTGGAACACCAAATCTTGAAATCCCAAAGACTTCCACAGGACAGATCTGTCAGACTGAATTCAGATTCTTGGTGCGTCTAAGATTTTGTCGAATTCGTGTTATGATGACAAACGTAGTCACTTAAATTACGACCCCGTTATATCCAGTCATGGCGCAGAATAAACCATATATAAAGTACTATAAATAGTTGTCGGTCAAATTCAAAAGATAATTTAATTCCATTTACCAGTATACTACTGGCATTAAAAAAAATCAAAGCTAATTATAAAACATTTTATAAGAAAATATCTTAACTTATGAATAACCTCAAAATTGAGTTTTGAAAAATTTATGAAATCATCAGTGATATCATAACCATATCTTTATCAAATTTTGAGAAAAATCGAAAAAGCAATAAATTTACAACAAAAATATTAAACAAGAAACCAGCAACAATGACCATTTTCGTTACCAAGCTACTGAACAATTCAGAGATCGTCATAACTTCTGAAATATTTAGGAATTTCTAGGTGATAATATTAGGCGGATAAATATTCCAAAGATGATTTTTCTTAAAACCTCTAAAATTTCATTCTATGACTATGCAAAATTATTGAAAGTAAAAATAGAAGCTCAAATTCTTTAAACAAGACTTGTAGCTCTCTTCACGTGAATTCACGCATAGGACGTGGTTGTATAGTAAAAACACCTTAGTTTGATTATAACAGAAAATAGAAAAAAAATCAATCTATATTTCCATGAATTGTATATTGACGTGATAGTAAGAAGCAAACGCAGTTTTCGGTTTTGAATACTTTATAGAAATTTTGGATACAAAAACAACTAAAAAACGAGACATATTATAGGCATGATTCCTTATAAACTACAGTCCATTTTTAAAAGTATGTATTATGGAGTAATCAAAAAGTCTGCATGGTTTTGGCAAGCTCCGACATAAGGTATTGGTTATGATATTAGAAGTCCATACGCAGTTGCTGAGGAGGTGTTGCCACAGCTGAAAGGAAGGCAGACAATATGGAATGAGAAATTATCTCGTTTGTCGCATAATTTGGTCAGCAGTTTTCTTTTCTTATCGATCTCTAAGAGTAGGTCAACATATGAGATATGATGTTTGTAGTGTCATTCATACTTAAAATTCACTCTGACATGTGACTGTGCTTGTTCTTTCTTTAATTACAGTCTTTCTGGTCATGTCATCAATGGAGATTTGAATATCATTGAGAATGAAGTCCTATGTAATGTAGTTTCTCATGGTCCAAAATTCAGAAAACCATAGCGCCTCAATTGGAAATTTAATTTCAAAGCCATAATGGATGCTGTTGAAGATAATGGCAGATCATGGATAGAGAGAGAAAAAGACCAGGAACAAGAAATCGAGTCCTTGTCAGATTGGATACGTGTCATCCGATCGTTGGTACGGAATCGTATTAACAATCTCCAGATATGTGTCAATAAAAGACCCATCGTATTCAACGATCGTGAGGCACTTGAGTGTCTTTCCTTACTACATGAGAAATATGTTATTGTCTCTGCGGACAAAGCTTCAAACAACATTGTATTTGTTTGTAAAGCGCATTACCTGAATTGCCTTATTGAAAAATTGGGCATTGATAGTAACATCCCAAGTGATTCCACATACAAACGTACTACTTTTGATAAAGATGAAATCCTAAACAATGATAAGTCCTGCATGTCTTCTCTCAAGATCGGAACAAAACGTGAGGACTTACTTTACTTGTATTGGATTCCCAAACTTCAAAAGTATCCATACAAAGAAAGATATATAGCAGAATCTTCATCTTGCGTCACGAATGAGATGTCAATTCGTTTTACAAAAATAATGACAGTAGTGAAGCATGGACAGCAAGCTTATTGCAATACCACCTACTCTCGTAGTGACATTAACCATATGTATATGTACTTAAAAATTCTAAAGATTTACTTCAAACTCTAAAATCCCGCAGCTTTTCTGAAATTAGTTCTCTCCAAACATTTGACTTCTCAACTCTTTACTCTGCATGTACGATACCACATGATGAATTGAAATCTCGTTTGAAAGGACTTATTCGTAAATGTTTTGCTGTTTCAAAAAATTATGTTGTTCTTGGTTACAAATCCACATATTTTTTCTGATACAACGCAGAAGGGCAAAGTGTGCTACACAGAAAGGCAGGTTGGCGATACGTTTATTTTCTTCATTGAAAGCATATTTGTCACATTTTGAGGAATTATTTTTCAACAACAAGTTGGCATTCCAGTGGGCAATAACTGTGCTTCTCTCTTAATCGATTTGTTCTTATGTTCATACGAGACTGAATTGTTTCAGAACGTCGTAAAGAATGAAAATTTAAAAGATGTTAAATCCTTTATTTTTACATACAAATATATTGATGACCCTTCTTTTGGTTATCGTCAATATATCCACCAGAGCTCGAGATGAAGGTGATTACAGAAACAGCCTGTTCTGCAACTTTTTGGACCATCATCTCGAATTTGACAACAGTGGTCATCTCAGCACTAATATTTATCATACAATAGACGACTTTAATTTTAATATCATAAATGTTTATTACCTGTGGTGCAGCAATATTCTTTCATCTCATGCATATGGTTTTTATATTTCACAATTGATTTGCCATAAATATCTGCGTATCAGATTCCTAAATCAGGGCCGGGGTATGAAGAAATATGTCTTAAAAGATCTCTTATTGAATCATTTTTTTCGAAATCAGTCCATGGTTGAAAAATACTCTGTTTCTTCTAAAACAATGATTAATGATTGGGTTTTTTTTTTTTCGTAAATTTTTCTTTTTGCGTATGTGACTGCTGATTTACCGATTATAACAATAGCAAGTAAATGCTTTTTAATCACCACTAGTATAGTCACGCTGCAATGGAAGAGGGAGGTTTAGCGCGCTGTATAACCTAGATTTAACACACCATTTAGTTTTAAGTGCCTGTACCAAGTTACACCAGCTGCTCTAGTGATGCAATATCTATTTGGCCAGATTTATTTTGACTTTATTATTAAAAGTATTAGTGTTCGATAATTTTATTGTTACCCTTATTATGTTAAACAAGTTATATGGGATAGATCAATGTAAAACATCTATAAAACTATGATTGTAGAACGACAATGAGCCACGTATTTAGCGGCTATTAAATTTACATTTACTTTTATCGAAGAAAGGTTTATATATAATTTTTATTTACTTATTTCTGTACAAACAATATATCCATATCACTTCAATGGAGAGTTTTAATCCTGTCCAAGGTCATCAACATATTTGTCTTGTCTCTTATTGATAATTTTTTTTATTTGTTATTAGTTTCATTGTATCAAGAGGACATTGTGGTTCATATTTTGTTAATTTACGATAAAGTGGGCGATAAGTACTTGTATGCGGAAAACTTCCGATTTTTTGGTATATGGGAGATTGTATGGGGAAGGGGAAATTTGTTTTAAAAATTTGTATTGACGTGTAAAATATATCAAATTTAATTTAGGATATCAGTTTTAGAATTAAAGTATTTATAAATATAAACTTTAATTGTAAGTATGTAAATATTTGATAAGAATTATGCAATGGGAATTCAATGGGGGAATGGAGATTTTTCTATGGGGATTGGGATCGGGACTATGAGGAATGGGGAATATAGGGATGGTACATTTTGTATACGGTAAAAGTGGGAAGTTTATACCATCCAAGAGCTGTATGAGTTCATACTTAGTATTGACGTCTTTACGTTGCCCCCCCCCCCCTTTTCATGTTTTTTATAAGTATATAACTACATTTTGATTGCTGGATTGACATTTTTTTAATCTTCAGTTTACTTTTACATCCAGAAGGGTGTTGCTTAAGTGAATTGTCTATTTAAACTAGCTTAAATAACTACCTTGTGGTTGCTGGATTGACATTTTTTTTTAAATCTTCAGTCTACCTTTACATCCAGAAAGGTGTTGCTTAAGTGTGCTGTCATGTTTAAACTAGCTTAAAATGTACTGTAGTTTCTTCCAACCAGCATTGGAATACCCCTCAATTTATCATTCAAGCTTTCAAACAATAAAACAAATGTGCATAGAAAAAATTTTCCATATAAACCTGCGTATCGAGATCTTCATCATGTAGCGAAAATTAATAAAGCTACAAAATATTGTTAGGTTAAATCGTATACTTTAAAAATATGAAAGTGAAAACCATTTTAAAAGAACTAATTATTTAGACCTAAGCTGTACAAACTGTCTTAATAATAATTATTATATTTTGTTAGCTATCAATGGACCATACACGGATGGTTCTAGTAATTTTGTTGGAAGAACCAATAATGTTTTTACTCAACCAACTACTCAAACAAATTGTCCTAATGGATATTATCGACATGAAGGGAACTGTATAAAGACCCGTAAGTATATTATTACTAAATACCTTACATCAATCTATTGCAACCCGTTCGATAAATGCTGTTGACAATATTTGACTAAGCGCAAAGACTTATGCAGTAAGATAAATCTATACTGTTCATTTTTTCAATTACAGTCAATTAGAATATTTTACATATAAGGAGGGGGACGTAGAGTAAGGGATAAAAATAATTGGAACGTTTCTATTCAGCTAGCGTTTTACATTAATCTCATGTAAGCATCAAAGTAACTTGTAGTAATTTCATTCTGTTTCAAATAAAAGCTTGATATGCTTTCGCGAAATTGAATATGATGCTAACATATCACTGATTATGTTCCTTACCCTAGGTCTACCTCCTTAAATCTTGCTTGTATTTGCTTTAGTATGTCAATAACATATGTTATGGTACTTAAAGAGACAAACATCAATAACCTACAGCACATATAACCAGGATGTTAGTTGGGTTAATCAACTGGTGTTTTCTACTTATATTGACAATAATAACATCAGGCACTATATATCGAAAAGTTGTTTCGAAGCAACCTAAATGTCTATATTTTCGTAAGTCGAATTTTACGTTTATTCACATTACTGTGTTACGACAGTACTTGAAGAATATCCACATGACTGTTTGTTTTTCACAGACTGATTATACATGGCTGTTATTAAATTAATGTAACATTTTTGATGAACCAACCCCGGATTTCGGTGAAAGTGCTTAGCAATTATATACGACCATGGTTAAAATACAGGGACATTCCACATGATAAACACTTTAAATGTAGCATACGAATTCGAAATGATGAAAATATGGGATAACCAATGTTAGGAGAGATGACATTAGACAAGGGAAATAAACTAAAAATAACAATAATAATAATTATTGTAATGAAAAAATTTGCACCATTTACTCTTCGTTACCAAATAAATTTCCCAATTTCAAAGACGCGAATTCATACATTTTTTTTATCTGTGAATTGGGGTTTTGTTACGTATGATTTTAATTCAAATAGTTGGTAAGTGTACCCATTTTGTATCCACCTACTTTTCATAAACCATTTGATGTATTTCATATGACATTTTCTATGGTTGGTGTTAACGTTTAATCATTGTGAACCTGCTGTTTTGATTTTTAATCTGAATCAAATTGCAATTAGTGCGAGTAAGACTTTGCCTTGGAGCAACTGTGTTTCCATTTTGTATTGAATGAACGCTTGTATTTTGATTTTGCAATTTTAATTCTTAATTATTGAATATGGTTTAACATTTGAATGGTACCTATGTGTGTGCTTTGCACACACACACACATATACCAGTCATATAAATATAGTAAATATCGGTAAACTGTGCACGTGTTTTAAGGTGTAACCTCTCATCAGCAACATTTACCCAGTTCAAGAATAAAAACATGTATACAATAAGTACTTAATATTTAAAAAAAAAATCAAAATAAAAGATATGCAAATCCAGCAACGATAAGCTCTATCGGCATTCTTGTTGTAATACTATATTGCGTTCAATACTAGGAATATAGCAGATCGAAGTGCTTTATTTGATGTGTGCGTCGAATTCTGTGTAACGGCTTATTTCAGAAAATAAATTTCAAAATATTATTCGGTATTTGATGTTTCCAATATTGTTGCAAAAATAAGGAACAGTTGTTTTTCAATGAGAAGCAGTTGCAAAGCATTTAATGTAAATCAAAGAGCACTGTAATTAACAATTAATATAACAGCCATAACCAGTTACACAGAAATTTACTAGACCTCTTACTCGTGTTATTGCTAGCATTTTCCTCATTATGTAGAGGTAAGAATCATAAGATTTTCGAATCATGCCTAAATGCTACTCTCTTTTTGTGTTTTTTTTATATTTACAGCTATACACAACCTTTGCTGCAATGCTGGAATTCAATACTAAAACCTATTGATGTAATAGTTCATCTTCTGGACATTACTAATAAATAATGTTGTTTGGACAAACAAGATATTGTGTTTACATTATGGATGAAAACTAGTTACAATGTATAAATAAATGATATAGTATAGTGATGCCTGGTATAGAACAAGGGATACCATGTTCAGTTCATCGTGTTATTTGCCATGTGTTATGCTTTAACTAGCAGATTATCTATTAGACCTCCAGGCCACCGATTCACATAAAATCATACGTTTTGCGTTTATGAGTGCACATACGACTACTGTAAGGTTACATTTACGTGTGGGTCACAAAACCACTCGTAAACGTAATCGTGAACCATCGTTTTCTTGTTCTTTAAGAGTTACTCTTTTTCTTGAAAGTATGAAAAACTCATAATTAAAATTAATTTCCAGTTCGTCTGTAAACTATTTTTATTATTGATTATTGATTGCTTCTTCATTAGCACAATCTGCTTTAAGTAGAAATAACGAGGAAGCCAAATTGGACGTAACTTGAAGTGACTACTTAAGTAGAGTAAGTATCCCCTCATATTGCATTTTTAAAATCCAAATTCACAATCTTATAACAAATGGAGTAAAATTCAAAGATGGGAAGATTTTACGCAAAGGTATGTTCCTTGGGTATTATTAAAATATTGAGCCAAACAATCAGTTAGATCTACAATCTATGCACCAAAATATGTAACATCTTTACCGCCAATGACATGTATGATAACCTAACTACAATAATACATGGAAACAAAATAATTCACCTTACCTTAGAAGAGTTTGTTTTCCTTAATAAGCATATCCTACTACAAATATAGTAGCTGCCATTACACTGGAAATTATTCTCTCTTCGATGGCTATTCTCCATCAATATTGTTCCGAAAAATCTGGAACATTTTTCAGTAACAAAACGTCTTTAAAACTTGTTTTAAGTAAGGCATTAATATTCAATATGCTTTCGCCAACATTTAAAATGTGTACATGCTGACGTTCTTTTGAAATGCAAAATTTTTCAGCAGTTTATCCATATCTTTTTCAAATTTCAGAAAATGACCTAAATACAAGATTGTGGAACGGCTTCAATTAAATGTATTATTTAAACAAGACTACTATTGAAAATTTCTTCTTGTGAACAAAGAGTCCTTCCAGGAATCATAACTCAAAAGATTCTGTATATGACTATCATGGTTCACGTGTGTAAGAATGTTTCAAATAATCTGACGTCATTAATATAAACGTGTTCACAAACATGTGTAAGGGCACTTCTGGGGTTATTCCGGTTATCACAAATGTATTGCAATAAAATGGAACAATAGAAAAACCCAATCTTGCATGTCCCTTACTCGGGTTAACGAATATTTTAAAGTTCATTGAAAAAAATATATATTAGGTTTTTATGAGTTTAAAAATGCAGGGTTTTCTAACATTAACTGCTTGCATATTTCAAGTAATTGTGTTTTATGTAAACTTTTATATTTATTCTTAAGTGGCGGATCCATGGGGTGAATTTCGGGGAGACCATTTGTTTGAAATATTTGTTAATAATGTGAACATTTATGACACAAATGAGCAAATGAAGGTCTGAAACTCCACCCCCTTATATATCCTATATCCGCTCGGTACCCGACTCACATTTATCTTTACAAAAGTAATTCAATTAAATAGATGCAAACCTGTTGAAATCATTCTAAACTACAGGCTATTTGAAAACGTATTAACGGTACATACGCATTTTTTTATTTGACAAAAAGAAGCTACCAAACACCACCTTAAGGTACACCGATAAGTTATTAGTATAGTTTAATTAACTGATATTTATATCGCTTCCCTTCGACATGCAGCTATTAGCTTTTAAATGGTTTAAGAGGAATAAATGTTGTATTCTGAGAGCAAAGGGAACCGTTGTTTTCTCTTTTCTTTTTTATGGTGCCGTTAAATATATTTTATGAATGCTTTATGAAAAATTAAAGGAGAGACTCTCTCCCATAGCAAGTATTTTTTTTTTATTATCATAAAAAATAGATTAATAATTTATGTTCATCATATGAAGAGATTAGGTATGGTGAATATTAGAGACAACAACCCCACCAGGAAGAAAATGTCAGGTCAAGACCATCCATTTGTCTTCAATGAACGAAAAGGAAATTTCACACCACAGGGCAGACTGCAGCATCCCCTTTAACACCATTATACACAGGTACAGTGACAGCGTTGTTTTTACTGCCATGCCAGTTCCAAACGATTTAAAAAAAATGTTCAATGAAATTAAATGTTCAAAGATGCCTTATTTAAATCTATCCCTTAATTAACGGGCATGAATACCACGTGAACCTCCATCCTTTGTTATGTGCAGATCCAGGATATCAACTGGTTTAAACATCCGTCAGTCCATTACTTTCAAACTTTGGTGAATATAAAATAGCAATAAAATTTAAATAGGATATTTTCACAGAAATGTCATTTTTTATCAAGGGCTAAGTAAAAATCAACGAACAAAGTTGTCGCCTAAATATCACCTGTATCTTTTCACCAATATGTTTGAACTTTCGTGAATGACCGGACCACAATAAGATCTTGGATGTGATTGATTTTCACAAAAATCGATCCAGTTTAACATCTTTTATCATTGGAAATGGTAACTGAATTATTTATGCGTAGGGTATTGTGAGAGTGATTAGTAAGGTTCTTTAATTCTTAATAATATTAGACATTTATCCTTTTGCAGCTTAAAAAAAAATCATTATTTTACTAATTTCACAGAGTTTAAAACTAAAAATAAATTAACAATATGCACGAATTTACATATCAAACTATGACCTAAAGTTGTAAAAAAATTTCCAAAGAAACAAGAACAGAAAATGCTGATAAATTAAAAAAAGATCATCATTTTTACAGTGTTATCCTGCTACAAGATTGAAGACATCACAAGTTTTATGGTCGTCATCATGAACTCCTGGATCGTTATGGTGTATCCATCTGCGCCATGAAAACTGATTTATTCAATGTGTCATAGTTTTCCTTTTTCTCTTTCGTCTACCCTGGACTTGACTTTTTATGAGCAATTCGGCGAGTTTTACTAGAAAAACAGAGGACGCTCACCCTACCGGTGCACCTGGTACATGCTCCCAGTTTTTAGTGGAGTCCGAATTGCTCATTTGCTTTTGTTACTTTGTATGTATGATTTTAGTTACTTCATGTTTTTTTGTTGTGTATGTCTGTTTTCCATGTCTGGTCTTTACATTCTTTTGATTACCGCTATAACCTTCGTTCCCTTAATTATTCTTTCATACACTTTACCACAAATCAAGATCTTCAATCGATTAAAAGAAAACACGGAAAGCGAAATGTAAATTGAATTGCTAACAACCTCGATCACCATCCTTATCATAAAGCTGTTTCATATGTGTATAAAAGATGAAGTACATTAACGATCAAACTGAATTTTTAATCAGCATTTTTGTTTCAGTGAATACATGTACGAATATTGTAGTTCACCATGACGAACAAAGCTATTTATAAGACACGAAAAGGAAATAAGTAGAGATCTCAAAGTAAAGTCTTCAACTGAGCACAAATAAACATTCGAAAATATACAGTTGTACTGATAGAGTTTATTTTAAGCGGAATATATTAAGAATGAAATCACCTGGAATAATTTTGATAATTACTATTTTAGTACCATGGACTTCTCCGTTAGTATCAGCTAGAGGTATGTATAAGTTAAAAAAAAAAGAAAAACAATAAAGGTTCGAGCTTCTCTGTACTATTAGCCTAATATTCATATTTGACGAAAATTATTTTAGCAACTTTTGAAAGGTGGACATGTGTTTTCACTTACAAGTAAGGTTAGCACTGATCCTTTGTCTCATTTGGTTACGTAACCCACATACCTAAACTAAAATATTTTTGTGGTTCAAGAGAGATAATCCAGGAGCATTTCATTGAACAATTTTAAAAGTATACGTATGTTAGTCCATCAATTGTATTATTGGCCACTTAAAACAACGGCCTATAAACAGGCAGGATCATTTAGATTTCATACAGGGCATCTAACAATCATAAAAAAAACATAACATGTCATATTGTGAGATATATGTTCGTCTTTTATTTGAATTCGAAACTAAGTATACTGTAATATGAAAAAAAATTAACATGTGAGAAGACGCAGTAATAAGCTAGGGAGGCCTTATCAAGAACGTTCTAGGTCCTATCAGATTTGGGACGACTTGTCTATGGGCATAACTCTTCAACGAAGAAGATATGAAACTAATGTAAACTGCATTTCACTTTGTTTTCTAATTCGGAACTGTTCGGCTGTTTCTGGAACACCAAATCCAGAAATCCCAAAGAGTTCCACATGATGGATGTAACTTTATTTAAATTTACATTTACATTGATCTCTAACAGTAGGTCAAAGAGTAATCAAGAGAACCAAGGTTATAGCGGTAATCAAAAGAATATAATCCAGGGACAAAGACCAGACATGGAAAACAGACACATACAACAAAGAACATAAAGTAAATAAAATCATACATACAAAGTAACAAAAGTAAATGAGCAACTCTGACTCCACTAAAAACTGGTAGCATGGACCAGGTGCACCGGTAAGATAAGCGTCAAGATATGAGATATAATGTTTGTAGTGTCATTATGTCAAACAAGTTAAACATCCATGACACCATAATTGTAAAGTCAACACGCCATGTATATAGCGAAAAAAAATAGCTATTAAATTTACTTTTATCAAAGTAAGGTATATACATTGAGAGTTTTACTCCTGTCCAAAGTCATGAATATATTTGACTTGTCTGTTATTGTTAATCAATCTATTTGTAATTGGATTTATTGTGTCAAAAGAGCGTTGTGGTTCATATTTTGTTAATTAACGATATAGGGGCAACAAGTACTTTATATTTAGTATGAGTCCGTAATTAGTATTCAGTATTGAAATATTTTCGGTGTCCCCATGTTTTTATAAGTATATAACCACTTTGTGGTTCCTGGATTGTAGTTTCTTCAAAATCTTCAGTTTACCTTTACATCCAGAGAGGTGTTGCTTAAGTGAACTGTCACGTTTAAACTATCTTAAGAGATATTAAAGTTTCTTCCAACCAGCCAAAGAATAACCTCAATTAATTAACCAATCTTTCAAACAGTATAACAACGTTCATAACTATTTATTCCAGTCTGTCTGCTCCTAAGAGATAATCAACATAAAAAATCCAGCAGTTTTTATCGTATTTTTTACTGTCCTTTAAAGAGTTATATCCCTTAATTTAAATTCTACAGTACATTCTATATAATTTTTATTTCCAATAAAGGGGTAAACGAAAACCCACATGTTACTTTCTGTTTACTGTAAAATAAAAATAAATAAAATAGCAAAAGTAAAAATACCACGAATTACACTTTGCATGATTCTTATCAGGAGTACTTCTTAAAATCTGTAAGAAAAATCGTTTTAGAAATAGGATTTTATGATATAGACCTAAGCTTTTCAAACTGACTTGATAATACTTATTAAATTTTATCTTGTGTTAGCTATCAATGGACCACATAGGGATGGTTCTAGTAATTACGTTGTAAGAACCAACAATATTTTACTCAACCATCTACTCAAACTTTTCCCAAAAGATATCCTAATGGACGTGAAGGGAAATGTATAAAGTCCCGTAAGTATATTTTTACTAAGTTACTTACAAAAAACCCCTATTCTATTGAAACACTTCCGATATAGACAGTTGCGATCACTTCTAACCTCTCTTCGATCCAGTCAGGATTGCTGTTCTAAACTGTCAGAAACTGTTCTGACCCGCGACACACCTTGTCAGGGTCTGTCAGGTATTAGGACAAGCTCTGTCATAACCTGTCATGAGTCCTGATACCTCCTGTCAGGAACTGTTCTAGGTAGAACAGAAACGTGGATTAGAAGAGTCATAAGCTCGAGCATACTTCTCTGACTGAATTACATGTAGTGCATGTACCTGATTCCGAAAAAAGTCATAGTATCCAAATCCCGATTCTTACGACGGGAAAGAACCCTTGCTATGTTTAAACTTGATTTTTTTTCAATTTTTACCCGACTTTTATGTACGGCATGCAGTACCAATAAAAATATTGCCTGCCGTACATGCTACGCCCCTGACTTTAAAGAATTTGCACTGAATTCTTTGGTTGCATATCTAGACACCGGTATGATACAAAGTATCTATATATATTGACAATTTTAAACAGTTCATACAGAAATTTTTTTTACACCTTTATGGCACTTTAAAGTGTTTAAACTCATATACTTTGAAAGAGTATAACATTTTTGAAAAATGTTGACTGATGTATATATACCTTTATGAAGAATTTTGACAGAAATATTAATTTTAGCCCCTCATGGAAATTAAAGGTTTTCACACTCATACTTGCAAGAATATGACATTTTTAAAGAATTTTGACTCAAACTAATGAGTCGCAGCCACCACAAGATAGTTATATTGAAAACAAAAACATTTCAGTTATTCATTTTAGACCCTCATAGAAATTGTGTGGGCACTTATACATATGCTGGAACATGATATTTTTGAAGAATTTAGACAGAAGTATATGTATCACAGGCACCAAGATATTTTATTATATCTTTTTATTTATTTATTTATTTATTTATTTATTTTTTATATATTCAAAAAATAAGCATTTTATTTTCTTTTAGTTTCAGATCATTATGAAAAATAAAACTGCTCGCACTCATACATTTTGCAGAATTTTTACCTAAACACAGATGTCACAGTCACTAATATAAAACAAACATTTTTACATTTTCTACATATAAGACCATGTAGGTAAATTGGAAGTTTTCACATTCATATTCGTTGCTAAAAGTGGCATTTTGAAGAATTTTGACCGAAATATTTAGGTATCAGTCACCCATCTAATGCTAAAATTGTCAATTTTAACATTGTTTAGAATGATTTGTGACACTTATGTTATTAAAAGTAGCTTTCACTCAAAAAGTACGTTGTCAAGCTTAAACTTCGTGAGAATTACCAAACATCTGAAAGTTATCGGTTACTACTTCTACACTTAAAACAAGGAGTTAAATATACAAATCCTTGCTTAGAACAGAAACATAGACCTTCAATTTTATAATTAAATAATTTAATTTAACTAATATTACAGGTGTATGAGAGAATGTAAAAAAAACCACATACATAAAAACCATGATAATTTTTGAACATGGACAATGATCGAGTGACTGTGGGATGATGATCACGACGAGCTCTCTATATATAATTGGAAATCCAATGTTAATTTTAAAATCAAGATTTTTTTCCTAATTGGATTTGCTGAATTACATTAGTCACACAGTTTCATTTATAGACTTCCTGTCCTAAATTACGTCACACAGAAAAGAAAGATTTAGTGTCAGGAACTGTTTAGGGGTTTGACAGTTTAGAACAGCTTTTCGTTTTTTTCCTTGTCACGACCCAGGATAGTTTCTGTCATGATCTGTCAAGGAATAGAACAAAATGTGTCCTGACTCAGGACAGCCTCTGTCAGACTCTGTCAGGATCTGTCAGGATTTCTGTTCTATCTGCTGTCGTACAGCAGAAATCCTGACAGATTCTTGCAGAATTTAAGAGAGGTTAGAAGTGATCGCCACTGTACTAGTGACAATATAAGACCATTATTAAATGGCCAATTATCTTTGAAATACCAGAGTGAATGTGCCAAAGTTTAGATACACAATGTACCCTGATTTATTTACAATATGCATAAAAACGTCAAAATTCACACACTTTTTGAAAGTTATATCGCTTTATGTACATCTCATCAGTGATCACAAGAGTAATCAAGGAAACCAGCTATGTAATGTTGATTGTATGGATTCTTGTGGAGTTTAGGAATCCATTACATAGACAGACGGTAAATCGTCTTTGGTAGAGAGACCAAATTAGGATAGCACAGAGTTATGGTTTTCCACAAACTCTTCTTTGGAGAGTGTGGTAGCAGTATAGGTCTTATCACTGCTATTATTTTCTTCTACGTCTACCTCTGATAATAAACATTTTATGTAAAATGTTTTGCAGATAAAAACAAGGTTGTTCTGGGCTTTGTCTGCTGGTACGGCAACATATTTATCATGTATAGTAGACAATGTTTTTGCTACATCGGGGTCTTTTAAAACTGATGTGGCATTGGAACTCATTGACCTACTTAAAACTTTCATTTCTTTAAAATTAAAGACCTCACGGCCTTTAACCTCTCTGACAATGAATCAATGACTTCTTCTTCTCGTTTTATCCATTTTTTGCATAGTCCTCCATGGCATCCATAAGAACTTATAAGAAGTAATAATTCCAATTTATGGAGCGTGGTCAAAACACAGGGACATTCAGCATTGATAAACATGTACACTAAAATGTATAACACAAAAACTTGAAAATTTGGGATAATCAGCGGTTAGAAGATATGACATTAGAAAGAGGGGTATGTAACATGATTTTATTTAAATAGATGGTAAGGGTTCCGATTTTGTATCCATCTATTTTTCATAGATTTATTTTATATGGTTGGTTTTAACGTTTAGTCATTGTTTCCTGATGTTTTGATTATTAATCTGAATTGCAATTAGTGTGAGTAGGACTTTCCCTTGAAGCAACTGTGTTTCCATTCTGTATTAAATGAAGGCTTGTATTTTGCTTTTATTTGTTTTCATTTAATGAGTATGGTTTTAATATTTGACTGGTATCTATGTGCGTGTTTCGTTCACAATTTTCTAATCATGCCTAAATGTTACTCTCTCTTTTTTCTTTTATATTTACAGCTTTCAGCAAACTTTGCTGCAATGCTGAAGTAAACAGTAAACAGTAATGATGTAATGGTTAATCTTCTGGATATTACCAATAAATAATGTTGCTTGAACAAACAGGATATTGCGTTTAAATTATGGATGAAAACTAGTTATAACAAGTGATGTAGTATTGTCATGCCTAGTAAATGGATATCATATTAAATTCATCGTGTTGTTTGCAGTAATGTGGGGATATGTTCTGTTTTACTGTATAAGTTGTAATAGTAGGTTACCTATTAAACCTCCATGCCAGGGTTTTTCAAAAAAATCGGACGTTCTACGTTTACGAGTACACCTACGACCACCGCCAACTTACATTTACAGGTGTTTCACAAAGCCACTCGTGAATGTAATTGTGAACCATTGTTTACGTCTGCTTTTTCTTGAAATTATAAAAAGCTCAAAATTGAAATTCATTTCTGGTTTGTCTGTAAATTATTTTTATTATTGATTATCAATTGCTTCTTGATTGACACAACCTGCCTTAAGTAGAAATGACGTAAACAATGAAGCCAAATTGAACGTCACTGGAAGTGACTACATTAGCAGAAGAAATATTACCGCATATTGCATTTCTAAAATCCAAATTCACCTAAACTATAACAAATGGGGGAAAAATCAAAGATTGGAAGATATTATTCCAAAACTATGTTCCTTTGGTATTATAAAAATATTGTCGTTTTATCAACTGAGCCAAAACACTCAGTTAGATCTACAATCTGTGCACCAGAATTTGTAACATCTTCACCGCAAATGACATACAAGATGAACTATCTACAATGATTTATGAGAAAAAAATAATTCATCTTACTTAAGAAGTATTGTTTTACTTAATTATCATATCCTATTTCAAATATAGTAGCTGCCATGCTTCATTATACTGCAAATTATTGTCTCTTCAGTGGACATTCCCCTTAAATAATAATTTTTCAATGACACAAAGTCTTAAAAACTTGTCTTAAGTAAGCAACTAATATTCAATATACTTTCACCAACATTAGGTACGTGTGCATGCTGACGTTCCTTTGCAATGCAAAATGTTTTAGCAGACCATTCATAATTTTTTCCAAATTTTAGAAAATGACCTAAATACAAGATCTACATCCAAGAGTAAATGAATGACCTACTTAAACTGACGTTTAACACGAATCGGGAGAAAAGTCGACATGAATAAGACGTTGAATAAAAGCACTGTAATTGTAGATATGCTTCAATTAATCATGCTATTCAAACAAGACTACTATTGAAAACCTTCTTTACCTCAGTAAAAACGTGTTCACAAACAAGTGTAGAGGCACTTGCGGGATATTACCGGTTATCGCCAATGTATTGCAATAAAGTGGAACAATAGATACACCAACTTCTACATAACCTGCATATAGACCTGTCCCCTCCTCGGGTTATCGCATATTTTAAAGTTCTTTTCTTGGCACAATGAGCAGCTCGGCGGGAATTTCTAGAAAAGCAGAGAACACTTACCCAATCGGCCCACCTGGTCCATGCTCACAGTTTTTAGTGGAGTCCGAGTTGCTCATTTGCTTTTGTTACTTTGTATTTATATTTTTAGTTACTTTATGTTCTTTGTTGTGTTTGTCTGTTTTCCATGTCTGATCTTTATCTCTGGATTACATTCTTTTTTACTTTCCGCTAGAATCTTGGTTCCCTTGATTAATCTATTGAATAGAAAACATTTTTGATGTTTAAACAAATATAACAATAACTGATTGTGTTCAAATTTCGCTCTCATTTTAAGTCAATAGAGTAATCCCCCTTTTGATGCTTTATATTGATATAAAAACCTATGCAAGACAGAATATATTTTGTTATTATACCTATAGTTAGCATAACAATGACACTAATTTACAAATAAAGTAAGAAATAGCAACCCAAAAACTTATCGTAAACTATTCACCTCATTTCATGACTACAATTCGCTAGGGATTTGCAGTACAAGACTGACACCTAATCAGAGTTAGCTTTCTTTCATCTATTTTTATTAAGACCAGAAGAACAAATGGTACGGTAAAAGCAGATTAGCGTTCTGCATGACAGAGTCGAACAATAGTTAGATTCCGTGACAGTTGTACTTCAATTTGATTGTTTCTCTCAATTAGTATCGAATGGATTAATAAGTATAGGCTTTTCTTCTTTCTTTTATTCAAAATATTATGATAATAATGAGGTACTAGCATGTAATGTAAGTCAAATATTATATAAAAAAAACAATTTTCGTAAACTGGGTTTGATGCAAGTTTAAACAAACTAAGATGCAACTATACTAACACATTTAGAAAACCGTAGTTCGACAATGTTCTTATTTGCAAGAAAAATAAAACCACGAATTCAGTCGTTGTTTTAACATAATAAAACGTAACACATCAATATTTTTATGTGGTTTACTTCAATATACTTTTTTGAGGTATGTAAATGTTTTATTGGTCTAATATCCTCAGCACACCACCAGTTTTGAATTACAGTCTTTTATAATAATTTATGATCTATTCATATCAATGAGTTAGTAACTGTGAGCGTTATAACAGTGTGTGTGTGAAAGTTTCCGTTTACACACTCGCTATAGAATTATCAGAATTGTGTTCATCCTTTATTCCATTAGCTGTTAGTTTCAAACAGATTTCTTCATCTTTTGTTGTTACTTTGTGAGCTTTGAAATCCATATCAGATCGAAGTGATAGCGTTTGGTTAAATGTCAAAGTCATCCGTCTACCGCGTGATGTAAGACGTTCACTGATTTGGCGTCGCCAGGTTCTCCGAAGTTTTCCATTCACCTTTAAAAATATGGTTGATAAATTTAAAACAGTCGGTTCTGGAATAACATTAAACGGTTACACTATATATATATATATATGTAATACATATCAGAAATGATGAAGATAATATAGTAAGTAAAGTTGAAGCTGAAGATATGGATAGTTATTATCTTTATTTGAAGAGGGTGTCTTCGATCGATGATACAAACTTTCCTTCAAAAAGATTGTTACTCAATATATCTACTTACACTCAAGATAAAATATTTTTAATTACCCCGTCTTGTGAAGTGTCCCATTTTTGGAAATGGCAGAATCAAATTTTTGACTTGCATTCAATCATTCATATAAATCGATTTGACTTATGTTTTGGCGTAAAAATTTAAATTAAAAATATGATATGAGGTTTAGATAAAAATACGAAATACATAGGGTACTTTTGTATATTTTGTAATACATAATGTAAGTCTTTCCTATATTCACATTAGTTGTCAGACTATGTGTGCTTCATATTTGCAAAGAATAACCAAGAGAACCAAGGTTCTAGTGGTAATAAAAAAAATGTAATTAACGACAAAGTCAAAGAAATTATCTACGAACTCCTAGCTTATGCCGATATAAGCAGATTATGTGTAATGTACTCAGGGTAACTTACCTCATTATTAAAAAAGCAGAACAGCAACGCTATCAAAAATCCCTGTAAAACGAAAAGCGAATGAGGGGAATGGGTTTTAACAAAAAGTAGTATTTGGAGGATAAAAGCCCAGTTATTCTACTACAATATAAAAAGGAATAACAAATTAAAAGATAAATGTTCTATATTGGTATATCCTACTCAATATTTAGTTGTTTATTAAAACAATTTGTACAAAATTATCTTCCAATAGTAGGTATAGTTCTATTTAGTCAATGTTCCATATTTCTAGAAAAAAAAATAGGAATTTTGTTAGTCTAAAATGTTCAATAACTGCACGTAGATTTTTCTTTCAAATTTGTTAGAAGACGTTCTAGAATTTTTGGGTTGCATGGGTACACTATCTTAAGGTTATTACTTCGTAAAACGCAAAATCAAAGCATAGAAATATCTATGAATGATGGTCTGGTCTCACGCAGCTCTATATAATAGTGGTAAATTGTATCTTTTTTAATTTCATGTCTTGTATTTTGGTTATATGCATTTCGAAACGGTACACAAATGCGCTGAACTGGATGGATACACTTATCAGGAATACATACATTTATCATATTTTGAAAAGTATGTATGCAAATGTTGACTTCTTATGTGATATTGTAGTTTTGTGACGGTCATGTCATGTCTCATTTGTTTCTTTTTCTTTTAAATAACTTTATTCTTCAATCTTATTGGCTTTATTTTAAATTTTTTAAAGTTTTATTGCATTATATGTTTAAAAGTGACGTTAACTTTTTATGAGATGTTCATTAAGAAACCAGACAGTTCCTATTTAATTTTATCCCACTATTTTTTTACCCAATGTAATATGATATGTCCAATAGTACAATCAACAATAGATGGCTCAAAAAATTATTTTCAGTTCCCTAAAAAAAGCAACAAAATTTTGCACAAAATGAAAGAGAATCTCCCGTTTTTAATGAATTTCAGTGCTTTCTATCTATTTTTCTCTTTAACCGTTGCAGTTAATCAAAAACTAACATTCAACTTTGATAAAGGATGCAAATACGTTATAAAATAGATAAAAACATTTTGAATATAAAATTTGTCATGTGCATCCCACTGCCTGGCTTTAACGTGTACACTGTCTTTACATCATTTTTTCTCTACTTTACCTGTAAATTGTCTAAACATATTGTGAATCTTTCATATTCATGTCCACCTTTGTACGACAATGGAACCCTGTATATTTTAACGAATAAGTGCACACCAAATAATGGTATCAACACAAAGGTTGCCTTCACTGCTCGTCTGGAATGTCAGAGAAAATATGTTTTTACAGATCAACGATTGGTGCTTCTGGTCCATGCTCCCAGTTTTTAGTGGCGTCCGAGTTGCTCATTTGCTTTTTGTTACTTTGTATCTATGATTTTAGTTACTTTATGTTCTTTGTTGTGTATGTCTGTTTTCCATTTCTACTCTTTAATATTTTGATTCCAGAAAATCAGAGGACGCTCACCCTACTGGTGAACCTGGTTCATGCTTCCGGTTTTTAGTGTTGTCCGAGTTGCTCATTCACTTCTGTTACTTTGTATGTATTATTTTGGTTATTTTATGGTCTTTGGTTTTTGTGTTCGTTTTTCCATGTCATGTTTATGTCCTGGATTACATTCTTTTGTTATTGCTAGATTCTTGGTTCGCTTAATTACTGTTTTATCTATTTGAAATAGAGATGTATGATAATACTCATGATAAATCATTTAATTACTTTCCTTTATTCTTGTTTACTTCCCATTCACTTGTTTTATTTCGATAGACTCTTTTGTGCTAGCTGTAGAATAGTCGATGAACATGCATACAACATTCTTATTACACACTTTCGCGAGGAAAATGCATTTGTTCTACCCAGGCTCCACCTCGCGGATGTGTATACTAAGCATGCTCGTCAACTTACCACAAAAGGGTCTATTGATTAATTACTTTAATTAAGATGTTTTGGTGATTGGAAATATATTAATGATTACAACGATCTTTATCGTTTGAAGCTTTTTCATTAACTAAAAAATAAGAACAAAAAACAAAACTTTGAATAAATACTTTGGTTGCAGAATGATTTGATATCGTTATTACCTGAAGTTGCTGGGTTCATTTGGGTGGGATTGTATTTGAGTGAGCAATATTCTGACAATATTACACAGGAAAAATGTGTTTGCCTGAGAGAAAAAAAATACGAGGTAGAATACTAGTTTTAATTGTACATGTAGTGATATATGTTACTACAGCTTTAAAGGTTGTAACATATATAAAATTTCTTCAAATATAGTAGTAATGATTTCTTAAAACAAATGTTTTATTTATGTACTTGAAAGCAAGCATTTCTATCGGATTTCCCTGTACCAAAGTAGGATCTTTGCAGTTGTTTTCAACTTTCCGGTATTTGCCTTCATATTGCCATTTGACTATTGTGTAGAGTTAGTTCGGTATTATTTGTCATCCTTCATTTTGATATTAATAGTGTGTATTTTGTTATTAGTCACATTAATAACATTTTAAATTATTGATGTCATTTTTTGTTTATTTGCTACCTTATTTTGTTGAGAAAATGTTTCATTTTCCCATTTTGTAAAGTCTACTTCGGAAACCTCGTTCAAGTAATGTCAAGATTCGCGATCATTGGTCATATCATTCAGTTCCCTTCAAGGGCTATAACAAGTGTGATAAACAAATGGTGTAAGTTGTAATGCTTACCAAAATAAAACCCAGGTTCGGAGTGTAAAATATCCATTCAGTAGACTTAAAATTTTCCAACCAACAACTGTAAAATGAAGTGTAAAAAGTTTGTAGCGAGTAAATAATTACGATTTTGAATTGGGAAATATCTTTAAACAAGAATACAGAAAGAGGTGAATATAATTAAAAAAAACTAGTACAATATATGTAAATAAGTATCGCGTACGGTATCATTGTAATTGAGGGTAGCAATGCTAAACGTTTAGAGAGAAAACTAGTGAGTTTCGAAATTTCGGCATTTTAACGTTTTATTTGAAGTACTTCTCCGTCTTAGAATCGGGTAAAATGTATATAAGGTATGGCACATGCAGGACAAAAACGTATTAACAATTAATTATACCTGATAACAACAAAAAATAACCATCAAAGTGTTTGTAAATTTTGCCTCTTTATGACATTGATAGGTCAAATTAACGGAAAAATGGAGGAAAATTTTCCTGCACTCTTTCCCTGTATAAGCAGTCAGAAAATATCTACGTCACAGATGTTTACGGATAAACTTAAATAGCTTTTTGGTTGTTTTCTAGATGTACTGAATCAATGATGTCTGACATTTGCTTACATGTTGTGCCTTAATCTCTTCTTCTCTTCTATTTATTTTGGGTTGAATTTATAGGGCGAAAGTCCCAAATTTGCGATTTCTTCGGACATCGTATTCAATCACCTATTTACATTCACTTTACAAACCGACTACGTGACGTCACAGTTCAACCGATCATTCAAATTTCCTAATAAATCTCGATTAATTAATTAAGACAAGGAAATTATTTTGTTTCAATTTGATTTTCATGAATATGCAATAGATTAGTTTTGATATTTATGACTTATACAATAACATGGTCTTCTCCTTTAAGATTTGGACTTCTTACTCATTTGTTGCTTTAGGTTACGATTTTATATATTTCAACAACTACAAAACAAAAATACAAAAGCTGCTATACCGAGCAACAGGTTGCTAGAGTTGCTATTGATTGTTCTTGAAAACATATTTTTCACTTCTGACCCGAAGCCATTGGCATTCCGTCGGACATTTAGTGTACCCTTCTCCAAGCCGGTCTCTTTCTTCATTCATGTGAATCAGAGTTTAATCAGAATCTTGTGATAGACAAAAACGTTAATTTTCACATTTCGATACAATGACGATGTTCTCTCGATTAATATTGCTTAATTTGGAGAATGGCGTCCCTTAAAAATCTAAATTTAAAAAAAAAAGAAATATTGATGGAGCGTCCTCTGTGTCATTTTTTTATACCTTTACCATTGAATTTGACGACAGGTGTCAATGCAGGACAAAAAGGTATGACAAAAGAGACCAACTTGTTTTTAAAATTATAAATTCCCTTTTTTTGTCCAATAATATACAAACATTCTTTGCATATGGTGTCTATATGTCCAGTTTTCTGAAATCTTAAAGCGCAATTATTTCCTGAGAGACAGATATTTGGACGAAGATTATAAAAGATTAGTCTCATACGCTGCCCAAACATATTTCAATACCCAAAACTTATTGAGAAATATTCTTGTTCTGACAAACATGTTAAAGATGATGGAGTGTCAATAAGTTTATGTTCTTTATATTTTTTTTGTATCTTATTATATTCGTATTAAAATTGACGCAAATTCTCCACGAATTCAAAGCTTATTTTACTTCTAATTTTTCTAATATTTTTCTACTATTCTTATTCATTTATTTTTAGTTTCGTCAATACATTTTTACTATTAATTTTTCCAATTTTGACCGTAGTCATTTTTTTGTCGGTTTGTATTTTAATATTCCAGAAAGAGTTAACCGTGATAGAAGCGGGAGGTTTGGTGTGATGTTATACAAAGGTATATAATTTAACCCACCATTTCCGTCGAAAATGACCTTGATCTTTGCGGTGGTTTGCCACTTTTCGGTTTTTCACTTAATATTGTCATAAATAATACAGACTCCTTTTTTTAATACTTCCTTCGAAAATTGGCAAGAATTTATTAATATTTTCGTTCATTTAAAACAAATATCAGCATGCATCACAACAGCAATAAGAAAAAAACTGTTCATGTACTACAAAAACTTTAAATAAACCTACAATTCAAGAAAAGGAAATTTCGATGTGCAAACATACCTTTCATTGGAATACAACCCTCTGATTATAGAATATAGAACAGCTGCAAACAAGGGAATACCTAAAACATTTATAGATGTAATAATTACATCCGAAATGCAACCATCTACAAGTCAAGACATAATATTTGATATCTCAGATATAATTGACCCTAAACTTTGAATCTGCATTTTATATAGATTTCGATATTCAAATTTACGTGAAAAAAAGAACTCCAAAAAATATAAGGTATAATTAAAAAGAAACACAGTTTTACAGAATATAAAACTTATTTTTAAACAGTGGCCGTTAAGTGCATGGTAGTATGATTGGTTTATCATTTTACAGTGTTTAATTTTCACATGGTGTGGCTTAATTTTTCAAAAGTTGCAGAAAGCATTAAAATCTTCACACAGCTGTGTATTTTACACAAGCATCACTACTATTGTAAAATTTTGTGTGAGCAAAATATCTTTCTTTACTTACCCCAACCAAATATCGTTAGGCCTATAAGTGAACTTGGTGGTGAGAATGCATTGCTTAGTAACTGGTGGAGGTAGAATCCTTCACAGAACATCATAGAGTAAGTACAACTTGTCAAATAGATTCTTAGAAATGCTAAGAATCTGCACCATGGCTGTAAAGATACATGCGCAATGGACATCAGATATAGGAAGTTAGTTTTAGAGTAAATTTATTCCTGATTGCATTGTTATGGCAAGTGTCCAAAAAAAAAAGAAATTAACCTATGCTTTATTTCAAGCTTGTCCAATAACTAGTTGATGATTTTTTTAAGCGTAGAGATCATTTGAGAATGAATTGAAAATGAAAGACAATTAATTCTATTGTTGATTGTTAATGTTAATTAGTGTTGTTGTCTCTTTGGCAAATTTATCGTTCCCACTTCTTCTTTGTTGACATTAATTATTTCTTTATATAGTTGCGGGACAATTTTTATGCTTAAAGTTTAATTCATCAAAACATGCAGTTCTTATGATCTACGCTATATATTTGAATTTTCAGAATGTCTAGAATAATTGTAAAGTGTAAGTATTCGTAAGAATCGGGTAAAATGGGGAAAATCTGAATTATGCACATCAAAACCCCATTGTTCTGACAATACAATGTCACTTCATGATAATTTCTCTATTTGAAAAGACCATAATTTGATCTCTGCATCACTAGATTGGCTCAGAAATTTTATAATAGAATGTTAGAAAAACAAGACTTTTGACAGAGTTATCTGCCCTTGATATTGTCATTTACAATGTTTTATGAAATAATATCTCAATTTACCAAAGTGATATTAAAATTCTTGCTTCTTTTCATTGATTCTGATGGTGCAAGTAGTCAAGTTACTATCAAAAACTATCAATTGGTGGGTTTTTTTTTCACACCAGAATTGCCATGATTAATGCAATCAATCAACAAGCTCACTTTATGCAACAAAATAATCTAGAAACACATATTTTTTTTTATTTTATATTTTTTTAAAGTCGTAATAAAGATAAGAAGTACCGGGTTTCGTGTCAGTGTTGTGGTATAAATAGTGTCCGTTGATAATCTGTCATACGTAACAAGAATATCCCATAACATGGATACAATCTCTTTCATAAACAAGGCAAGGAAGAAGTGAGTATGGAGTCTTATTCGGCATTGTTTTCGTAAAGAGCTGTGAAAAAAATTAATTGTTAATACATCTTACATATCATAAATGACATTATATTCATTTATATTTGAGACAGTCCTTTCACTATATACTATTATTACTCTTGAACGATTTATTGTTTATGAATTATTAAGAAGCTGTCTTTATAAGAATCATGCAAAATCTGAAAAATATGATACATCCTAAAAAAGGCTACATATTTTTATTTTTGTAATTAAGTCATTTTATGGGTCTATGAAATGTGATTCTGCCTGCTCTTAGGATATAATCAACATTGAAAATCCAGTCGATTCTATTGTATTTGAGCGCAAATTACAGAGTTATCTCCCTTAATTTTGAAATCTACAGTGCATTATATATAATTTGTATCTCCTAAGAGCACGGGTTATATGAAAAACCACATCCTAATTTCTGTTTCTATTACATTTCAAACAAAATATCAAAATAAAATTATGTAGGGTTTTTACCAATGAATCACATTTTGCATGATCCTTAGCTGGAGTGCTACTTAATAATGTGTTTAATAGACTTCTTCAATTATTATTTTTATCATTGTTCTTATTTCTTATTTGTTTTCTGTCATGGACAAGCAACTGAACGTTTTGCTTTTGTTACAAAATATAATATGTAACTAATACTTTACGATAGAGACTTATACATAAATGCGCGTGTAGAAGACAAAACAAAATCCGCCCATTTCTCAAACTACCGGTTTAATTTTAACGTTACACATGTACAAAAATTTCATTTACATTCGAAAAAAAATAAATGTTGCCATAATAATGGTTGCCGTTATGTAATATGACATGAATAGATAATATCTTTATTTTTCTAGCGATTGTTTGAATGAATGGAGCGTAATACATTCAAACAAAGTAACGTTAACAAATAACAGATAGCTACTATAGGCCAATTAGTTGTTTTTACGATTTAGTATGCTAAGCCAATTTTGCGGCTTTTTAACATTGCGTCCAACACTCTCTAAAATATATTTTCCTTTCGCGTTCTCTTTTCTTCTCGCTCAACTCTCAAAAATACGTAAACGTTTGTTTACATTAGTTCGTGTTATTACATAATAAATTAAACATCTTATCATGGCAATAATTTTGTTCTTTTTCTGTGTAATAAAAATGGAATAATAAAACAGAATGAACCTTGTCAGTTTTACTATTTCAACGTAACGCTTTTTGTATATTTGTTTAGGTATTGATACTTCGTTCAAGTTTCCATATTTGCATGAAAAGCAGAATTTTCAGGAAGTTTAAAAAGGGCAGTTTACTTCAAATTACAATGAATTAAATCATGGCAGATTCTTATATTATAGTATGATAATGCGGATCCAGTCGTATTGTCAAAGCTAAATCCCCGGAAGGAAATAATGTAAGAATGACAAATAAGATTCTTAAACTATTATTTTGACCACGTTTCTGTTTAAATAAGAGAAATTCGTTTTAGACATACAAATGAATCAGTCATATGTTGATGTACACAAAGGTTTATTGATTGGAACGTCAAGTGAAGAAGTTTGACTCTTTGACCGGTCGTTTAGTGTTCCTTCATAACAGGAAATTCACAGTATGACAATTGTTCGATTTTTCTTTATAAACAAAGTCGTTTTCACTAAAGAATTATCATTCATTCATTCAATAATTATTCTTTTAAAAGCAAGAAGCTTGATATCGAATCACTTTCTTTTATTTTTTGTTTTAAAATACTCTATTTCAGTACAAATCACAACACGAAGTGGTTTGTTGTTTAAGAAAGGATTATTTCGTCGCTTCTCCTGAAGCACGGAAACACGAAAATATTAACTAAACTAGTTTTAAGTGAAAAAAAAAATACAAAAGCTACATATTACTGGAGAATTGTTTTAACTGTAAAAGTCTATTTACTTTAGCTACCAATTCAATCTTGTAACTTCATATGAAGCAATAATTTCCTTTGTAAACATACGTTCATAGCTGAAAGATAACGTTTAAAACGTTTTTGTCTACACAAATAGTGTGAAAAGGAGTAAGAATATTCACTGTATTCACCTGTATTACTGTAAGAGAAGCCATTTTTTCTGTCAATTTTTCAACTAGTTTTTAATTGTAATGAATGTATGATGTGTTTAGAAATACTTACTGGTATCGCAGAAAGATAATGATGGCTGGAAACAGAAGAACTATGCTCACAGCACTGCAAGCGATACTGATGTACACAGATGTTTTCAGTTCCTGAAAGCATTATTATAAATTTAAACTTAGTAGATAGTATATCTGTGTTGAATGGTCATATATATAGACAATATGTGCTAAAGTAAAATAATCTGTTTTACAACCAGACTTAACCGTTTTGTGTTGACATAATTTGTCACGTCCCGTGTCTCCAATTCCCCATTAATATGTACAACCTATTTACACAGCAAGATCAACTGAGATCATATGTAATTAATTCAGTGATTTAGTTAACGATAAAATCAAATAAAATTAGAAAATTTATCAGGCTATGATGTGCAGAAATAATGCGATTTTTAATATACCGTTTACCGGGAAGTTTTCGCGCTAATTTTGGAGATTTTCCGGGTTGCCTGAAAACGCCAAAATAAATAAAACAACAAATGTTAGAGGACTTCGTGACCATCCATCAAAATTTATTTGCTATTTTTTTTCGTTTGCCTCGAAATCACACAAACATAACCCGCCATGCAATATCATTCTAAAATATAGTTGTATAAGTCTACATAATTAGGCCGTAGAAATACAAAGATTATTCCCAGTCTATTGTTTTGATATGTTTTAATTTGCAAATGACAAACTGAAACAAAGGTACCTGATCTTATTCAAGATTAGTTTCAGTGATTAAAATCCATCAAATGTACACAATATCCTATTACTGATGGAAATTGCTTAATGATTGCAATCAATGTTTCATTTTCGACTTTTTCTAAAATCGACTGTTGGATCTTGATATCAAAGTTTTAATGAATTCCATGTAACATGTTTAAGAAAACTCTGTAAGATTGATCGGTCCTTACGATAAAAATAAAATTACAAATCAAGAAAATTTACGATAATGACATCTTTTCTTGAATATGATTGATAGCATGCATTTAATCAGGCGGTTTTGAGTTATACAACTCTGAGTGATAATCTTAATTTCAAGTTGTAATTCGGTCAATATGCAAACAATACCAAATATAAGCTGAAATACAACTGATTATAAAAAGATCGTTCAGCATTTTTTTCGACTTGAACGCAACACATAAACTGACCACATACTAACCTAACTGCGGCTGGTTGTACTACGTTGGTTACAAATTATTGAAGGGATACTAGGGTTAAGACATAGTAATATGTTTCGCTATGCTTCTCATCTGGTAGCGCTTTTGGTCCCCGCCTTTGCTTTTTAGTAACAATATTTTGATGAACAGTATTGTAGTCTCTTTTTTGTAAATATTTTGTTATTTTCTAGTCTTAGTTTGTTATTATGTTTTATGATTTTTCAATAAATGATCTTTTTGACTAAGAAGAATTCTTTTTCATGCAAACATAGTTCAGACCCCCTCTTAGCTGAGTCGAGGGTTTTCCTTCTTTAAGTCAGAAAGTTCTAGAAAAGCAACTCCCTGAATGTTAGAAGAGCAGAAGACGCGTTTCCTACCGGTGCACCAGGTCCATGTTTTAATGGGAGTTCGAGTTGCTCATTTACTTTTGTTGCTTTGTGCTTATTATTTCGGTTGTTTTATTTCCTTGTTGTGTGTGTGTGTGTGTGTGTGTGTGTGTGTGTGTGTGTGTGTGTGTTTTCCCAATCTGATCTTTGTCCCTGGATTACAGTCTTTTGATTTCCAATAGATCTTGATTCCTTTCATTACTCTTTCAACGTTACTACTAAAAAAAAATATTCTAATTATCTATATAATGTTGAAAAACCGTGTAAAAACTCGTGCAATATCATCACGATTTACAATTAAACTGTATAATAACCATTATTATCATAAAGTGCAATGATACAAGATGTGAATAAACGATTTATAGACAAAGCATTATTGTTTGATTTGCAATAATGCATCTTGAAAAATGCCAATTTAGAACAGTAATAGTTTTCCGACACTAGGATATTGTTGCTGCGAAAATAATTTCTCTTTTGAGAAAAATGTGGTCTGAATTAAGAAATAATCATTTCCGTCGACACAAAACATCACGATAATTCCATCATTTACAATATAATACTTTAGGAAAAGCCTTGTAAATTGCTTTAATAGACATTTTATTCGGAACACTTAATTCAAACTGAAGCAAACATTAAAATTGTTCCCTGTAGAGCCGTCAAACTAGCAAAACCGTTTAAGGAACGAATGTCAATACTTAAATGCACAGCCCGGTTATACCAACTAAGATAAGAATTTAAAATAAGAAACAAATAACAAAGAAGCATGAACAAAAATACTTTGAATAGAATTAAGTTGATCATGAAAATAACAAGATCTGCTGTTGAAAATAAAAAAAAACACAAATCAATTGTTTTACATGCATACATGTGTTACAAAATCTTAATTATAGACAAGAAAATTTTTTTTTAAAGTGGAAAATTTGTCTGTAGGATGACCGAACTTGTTTTCAGGCACTTATGTTGTAATAGTTTTTATCAAATTAATCTAAATATATTTAGCCATAATGTTGAATAAAACCACCTGCATCAACCTTTAGGCATTCCCTATACTATTAGTTTTATGGCTTTAATCATTAAATGACAAATCACTGATCGTAAATAAAAGACGTCAATTTACTACTAATGCTTCTTTTTAAACAAAGTAATTTACTCACAGAACCCTAATGACAAAGTATATCTAAAGGGTAACAAAACTGGATCATACCATCTTAATCAATAGAGGAAATAATTTATAAAAATCAAAATGAAGTATAGAAATCAGTGGAATTTAGTCATTCAACATCTATAAAGTCTATCTTCGTAAATGTTTGTCTGCGGTAAAAATAAGTATAACTTTAAAAACCCTACTAATTAGATAAGCTTCATTTTAATTTAAATTCGCAATCTGGCGATAAGTTAATGGTTATACTACCAAGTTAAAAAGCAAGCTGTTTCAAACCGCATACACGGAAACACTTATTTTAATGCAGATTAGTAGATCGACTGTTGGTGTAGGTTTTGAGTGAAAAAGATATCCTGGTTCTTTGTTTGCTTTCTACTACCATACTTCAGATTTTACAAAACTAACATTCATCTTACAAATACTTGGATTAATAATGATCCCAGACTTAAGACCAAAAGCGGTTTCGTTACTATATCATTTGTTTTACGACTTAATGTTAATTAAGACCCCTCGCCATAAAATTTGTAAAAATATATATATCAACTACTTCATGTGAAACCACAAAACGGCTTAATCAATTCTCACTGTTGATCATGATAAATGTACAAGTGTTTGTTAAAATCTAGTTAGTGTTGTCGTGATTATTATTCTAGAAAATAAAGCAGATCTTTGTGATATCATGAATTAATAGATGTTTAATGAAGACAAAATATAAGCTTGTTACTTCATTTAATGTAATAAGATTACAAATTCGGCTTTCATACAAAATACATTAAACTTATTTGTGAAGTTTTAATGCAAGATATTATATCGATGACGAAACAATTGATAAACTTCGTACAAAAAATCGGTATGACTAAGTCGACAATTTTTTATTTATGTATAATGTATACATTTGAAATATATTGTAAATACAATAATACCAATCATACATATTGCAAATTTCAATATGTTGTACACCTATCACAAGAAGTAACATCTCCATGTACAATACAAGAATAACCGCCTTGGTGTAGTCTGTATAATGATATTTACTTTTTCGGTATTTGTGCATATCGTTTCCCCTTCATAATTTGCTTTAAAGTTCGGTTATTCGGAATTTCCTATAAAGTACATATAAGAACAACCTACGCACATCTCACCGAGTAACCATATTAATGTATATATCGTAACGGAAATATATTTAACATTTAACATGATCTGACTTATCTATCACATATTTTGTTATTTAACATTCACAAAGCAGTTTTCTTGGTTCTAGAATTCACTGACCAATACTAAAGAAACTGTATCACCTAACACGTTCATTCTTTTCACAAAGGTTTGTCTACCCCGAACTTGACTTTTTGTGAGCAACCCGGCGGGTGTTTCTAGAAAAGCAGAGAACGCTTACCCTACCGGTGCACCTGGTCCATGCTCCCAGTTTTTAGTGGAGTCCGAGTTGCTCATTTGCTTTTGTTACTTTGTACGTATGATTTTAGTTACTTTGTGTTCTTTGGTGTGTATGTCTGTTTTCCATGTCTGGTCTTTGCCCTGGATTGCATTCTTTTGATTACCGCTATAACCTTGGTTCGCTTGATTTCTCTTTTTATTATTGATCTCGTGGGAATATGATAACTATTTGGAAACCCATTGTCATGGCTGTCCCTTGTTTTCATATGTTATAGATTACATTAAAAAGATATCTATATCAATCTTTATTGAAAGACGTGTTTACAATGTGTACAATATAATGTACCATGTTTTTTTTATCAAATAAAGTTCTTTTTCTACGACGGTGAAAATGAATTTATTGTCTGGAATTATCTCAATAATTCAACACAAAGAATGTAAAACTAAACAAATTGTTTATACTTGATCATGAAATACAACTAATAAAGAGTAACAATCTTATTGAGATAATTTTTCTATTCAGTTTTATGTATGTCTTGACTAGTGACGTACCAATAAACAGTCAAATAGAGATCCGTATGATTATTTATGCCAAGTGTTCTAGATTCCAGAATTCTATTGATTCTAATTTACCGAGCTTTCAAATCGAATTATAAAAAAAACTTTCTTTTCCTTACTTTAATCCCGATAATTCTTCAGTGTGAAATTATCATAATAAGAAATGTTGTCATGATAGAAATAGGTTTGAGACCTTCTAATCTACGACAGTTCCATATTTTCATAGTTTTTTTTTTAAAACAAATTGACCAAATGATTTTTTTTCGATTTAGATAATAGTGCTTACCGTTTTAGTGAGGTGAATATATAACCAATTGATAGTGAAACATATATAAGAACTTATTTAGATTTTAACATCATATGCTATCAATGCCAAAGTCAGAAATTATAATTCAGCGATCTCATGGTTAAATATGATTAAATAGATTTCAACCACACAAAATCTGAATTTCACAACAGTTTACCTAAGAATTAAGCCAGAAGGAAAACGGTTACATGAAGAGGCTAAAAATGTATATTCCATAATTTGTAATATGTCACCTGGTCCATGCTCCCAGTTTTTAGTGGAGTCCGAGTTGCTCATTTACTTTTGTTACTTTGAATGTATGATTTTAGTTACTTTATGTTCTTTGTTGTGTATGTCTGTTTTCCATGTCTGGTCTTTGTCCCTGGATTGCATTCTTTTGATTACCGCTATAACCTTGGTTCCCTTGATTACTCTTTAAACAATCCACATACATCAATTATGCTTACAATAACGACGAGACCAAGTATGAGTAGTTCAATATATCTTCTTTTTGTATACGTTCCCGCCCATTTTTTGCTTAATGCATACTGATTCTGTTTTCTCCAATGATTGTCCTTAGCCTTTCGAGTTTTTTTTTTACTGCTTTTACTATGACTTATTTCTCATTATTGTAATGTTCTTACATGTACCATCATATTTTCTTATTCAAATCAAAGCAAACATGTATACAGTCGACGTACGAGTAAGAGTAGCAAACCTGAAGGTACTGTCAAGGAAATATCATTGGAAACACCATATGGACAACAGAAGACCAAGTGGTGCAGACAAAATCATTTTTTTTTAATATCATCGCCATGAACTCTTCTTAAGCGTCAGTCTGTGTAAGAATCAGGCAGAGGGTGAAACATAGTATGCAAAAACCCAACGTTATCAATGTTTAATTTGACTATTTGCTTCATTTGAATCAAGAAAATAGGAGACGATTTTTCATATTATGTTGGTAGATTGAGTTATGATTTCACTGAACTACCCTGAAATTGAACATTTTAATGGCAGAAAACTCTGTCAAAATATTTCATTTTTCTACCATTCTATTGGTTACTTAAAAAATAGATTTCCAATAGAAAAAAAACATCATTGAGTGAAACTATATTGTTAAATCGGTTGGGTTTTGACATGCATGTTTCTGCTGGTGCTATGTGAGGACTTTTTCTAACACAATGTTGTGTGAAGTGTCACTAAAAATGAAACACACACTTTGACACATGTGCTGTTGAACATTTTTAACATACTTAACATTTACATGATGATCAAGCATGTTTTGTTTTAAGTCTTTAAGACACATGTAGGACAAACGTCAGAGGTACGTTATACACACGCTCACGTGCGCTATATAGTTGTTTATTGCATATTGAAGTGCGTTGGATATGAGCTGATCGAACTTGAAACGATTGTTTAATGAAGGTGTAACGATAAAGCAACACTAGTCTAACGTATTATCGAACATTCCTCTCCATGATCAATGTATTTTTAACATGGAAGGAAAACACCAGGTGATACTAGCGAGTAGCGAATCAACCGGTTTTGCAAAAGAGTCGAGATATGTCTATCTATGCTTACGTTCACCTTGGGATGATGAATTGAATACCAATCCATTGTATATATGGAAGAGATGCTTCATGGTGCAAAAAAAAAAAACGAAAAAAATGTTTTTTTTATCATTATTACTATTTTCATACACAATATCTTCACATAAAACCGTTATGTCCTCCCTATAAATATTTATTTCAGAGGAAATACATTTGTCTTCCACTTAAGGAGGTAGACCTAGTGTAAGGGACACAACTCTTAAAAATCATTGGAACGTTTGTATTTTGCATTTTACATCAATGTAGTGTATCAATCTAGATTAATTTTATTCTGTTCTGTGTAAAATGAAAGGTTGGTAGTCTGTGGTGAAATTAAATATGAAACAAACATATCACTGATACATAAGTTATGTCCCTTACCCTAGGTTTACCTCCTTAAATCAACTAAATCAAGAAAACTGCATAGTTCATGTTCAATATAAATGTTTGTTTTGTCTAAAAAATGCAACAACCAAATGAAAAACTAACACTTGTTTATGGATAGAAAGTAAAATACATTTGTAATTTCATTGTTTTTTTTTTACATTGATGAATCACCTTCTGTGTAATGCATTTAAAGAAAACTACTTTCATCAGATCGTCAAACGCTATGCATGCTTTCTGTGTACGTTAGACGAGTGGACAACGTTGTCCATATAAAGCATATGTCATGTACGCATACGAAACGCGTTGAACACATCGCAGTTATATGCTCCCTATCCACTACAGACTAACGCTACACATGCTTTAGAAATAAAAAAAAATCTCTTCTTTAACTTATACAGTACTGTATGTACTAACTTGCAATTATACGTATATGGTTTTTCCTCGAACGCAACACGTTGGAACAAAAACGTGGTAATTATAGGGAGATAAAACTGAACAATATAAATATTTTTTTTCATTTGTAGACAATCATTAAATGATAACCCTCTTTGAGGATATGGAATAAGGATTGTCACAATTTGTCTTTCATTGTATTCCCCGATAGCCTTAGATGCTTTGCAGTAAAAGTTTGATTCCAAATATTGCATAACACCAGTTATATTAAAGTAATTCTCTCTGGCGAATCTTTAATTTCAGAACCGCAAAATTAATTACATTGATGTTTTAGCTTAATTTCCTACATTCATAGTTTATTAGTTCAGTTCAACACACACAGCGTAATTATTTCTAGAGATCAGACGTTTTGTTATCGAACTCACGGGATTAATTCATATAATTGAAACTTCATCACGGAAATGGGTTATTGTCAAAATAGCGTAACCCAGTTGGTTTATGATTTTAAATATAACAACTTAAAAAAAAACCTTCGTTGAATATCTTTCTTCTGAACAAATATTGTCGATTTTCTTAGACGTCTTTCCACGTTTATGATACCATTTTCCCACACATAACATTTTTGTTCCAACAACATCCCAATTTTAATATTTAATAATTTAAATTTTAATAATATAGGCCAATGCAAGAAAGTTCAGACGTGTTTGACTGTGTTTTAAGGGGGATTAATACCTGTTTAAAACTGAATAACGAAATAGAAATAAACCTACAATGAGTCTAATACCATGCTAATGTTGCCAACATTTTATTGGAAATTCTATGTGTTATTCGTGTAACAAAGAGTAATCAATGGAACCAAGATCCGGGCAGAAATCAAAAGAACATGGACGAGAACTAGAGAGGGAAACCCGAAATACTTAATAAGGAACATGAAATAGCCAAAATAACATGTACAAAGAAACACATGCAAATGAGAAACTCGGACTTCACCAAAAAATGGGAGCAAGGACCGCCTAGTTGCTCATGTTGAGTACGGGGTGGAGAAAAGAGGAAAGAAAAACTATATCACGGTAAACAAATTTGTTCCTATTGTGTATATGGATACACTGTAACGATCCATGAGTTTATGACGTAGGCCATAAAACTTCTGTAGTGAAGGCTTCAATTTTGTAGTAATATAACCGTGTTCCAAAAGCCATATTGTAAAAAATCCATGTTGATACGGTAAGCAAAACATAAATATTGTAGAATGTGTAATGATCATAATTATAATAAATTTTATATTGTCACTGTTTTGACCCTAGAAACGCAAGGCTTTAAGGGATATGGGGAAGAACTGACACATTAACACATACACCATCACAACAACAAAAAGGGAGCAATCGCAGTAAACTTTAAGTATGATGTAGGAGCATGAAATGTGTAATATTTGTTTACTATGAACTAAAAGCAGATATGTCAATCATGTTCATGTTATAGTGACCAAATAATAGTAACACCTACGTTCCCTAAATATCATCTGCGTGGTATCTATTATTGCAGTTGAAAATAATCATTTGAAAGATAAACCTCACGCTTGGACCAAGATTTCAAAATGCATACGCTGATAAGGAAGTGGTGTGTTCAAGAGAAACAAAAGACACTGAAAATGATAGTTCGTTTAGTAAGGTCATGGAAGGGGATTCAGATTCGTCGTCATTTATAATTTATTGTTTAACAACATGTTTGAACCCTGCACCATTTGATTATCTAGCATTTAAATGAATAATTGAATATCTTTCTTTTTACTTACATGAAAATTGAGACATGGTTGATAATTGGTCCATGCCTCGCCATCTCTCTCCTCCCATGATCCGTTCTTTAAACATCTTTTTGTTGCCTGGACTACAAAAAAATATTATATAGGATGAGGTATTTTAAAATAGATCAAGGGAAAATTAATAGGAACCAAAATACCAACCGAAAACCGGAACCGGAATTGAATCCAATGTATCATATGTAACATTATGTAGGGACTTCAAAGATATAAAGATATAAAAGGGTACTTGGAGTCTCAGTGTCTTTCTCATTCGTAAGCAAAACACTTTCAACTCATTGACAGTCTTAATACATTTTAAACACACTAATATATGTGATCTGTTTCTAGGGGATCTCCAGTGGTTATCAGTTCAAACCTTTTTTTAGAACTGTCATAAATCGTTACGATGACGATTCTTCAATTACCTTTCTAACAATTTCAGATCAACTTGGAGAATGATTATTAACTTTAATTAAAACCCGAGAGAGGTAATCTGTCTTTATGAAAAAATGTTTTTTATTAGTGCTTATTTATTTCTGCACATACTAGTAATCAATCAAACCATGAAATTTATGGTCACACACTGTTCAACAAAAAGAAGAAAACAAAATCATAAATTCAATGCTTTATTAATACAAGTTAAAAATACAACCATAACATGTTGACTAATTATTTTGCAAGGTTCATGTATCAACACGTAATATTTGATATTTAAAACAAAATAACCATTCTATCAATGGTACTTGGTTGTTAGTTCGAAACTGTTTGGAAACTGAAATAAAACGTAATATTTGACATTTCCATCCTGGGACGATTCTACCTCTAATAATTTTACTCTAGTTTCATTACGACTTCACTTGCTGACAATTTCTGACAAATGCTGTTCCTACACCAATCATCAGCGTTGACAAACAATAGGCAGGGTTATAACAGGTTTTAATTGTTTACCTGGATGAACTCAGGATAATATTTTTTTCAAATATTTAGAAAGAAACGGGAAGGCCGGAAATGTAACATAAACAGAAATAAGGCAAATGAACAAACACAGAACATTAAAACTATAAGCAGCCCAAACTTCACCAAAAGAATTCGTTGAGCTTCCAAACAGTGTATGGTTAGAGTTAGCATTTACTTCTGATGAGTTACGTAATATTTGGTCAAGTATACGGAAAAAGAAAACGACTTATAGTGAAAATTGACAAGTTGTTTTCCCTACAAGTTTTAATTTCACTTGTTTAATTTAGGCAACATAACATTGCTTTTCATATTTATTTGCATAAGTTGAGTTGGAAGATAAAACTACACACGCAGTCCCTGAAATAACGTTAGTACAGATAAATGTAAAATTGAAACATTTATAGTCTTCTCGATGTAGTTATTCAATTTGGTTTTTTTTTTCAGATTATCTGCTTTAATGGATTCGAATTTACATTTTTTAATTTCAATATATCCTAAATAATTTCATGTATTTTGTTCCAATTCAAGAATTATCACACTCAAGCGAATGTTATTTATCCGGAAAAAAAAATATGTAAACATTTCGTTTTTAAAATCTTTAAAATCAGTTATGCCATATACTTCATTAACCGCTTGTATAAGTAAATTTACTTATATTTGTCTAGAAAGACGAGATAATTCCTGTAAAACTATCGATGAAGTGATTCTTCAAGTTTAGTTGTGCCAGTGAATTATTTGTGTTTCAGAGAGTAATGCAACTATACATGTACCCGTTCATAGTGGCCGTGCCTAAAATATCAATCCGGCATAGAATGGTACGATAAACCTGCAACTAATTACCACATATTTTGTTAAAATTGATCGTCGAAAAAATTTCTCTTTTAACAAAAACCAATGCATTTCTTGTGAATTGAATTCACATGAAATTACATTAATTTCATCAAAATGTTTCTATAGTAGATTTAATACAATTTGTTCCACTATACAATATTACAGAATTATCTGCTGTTAATGTCCTTGTCAATGCATTTTTTAGAAGATTTAATCAAATAATGTTTACCATACAATATTGCTTTTAAAGCAAAATCCCCCGCGTAATGTGTCGTCATTGCATGATGATAATTAAATGATAAATACAACATGTCAACGAAGTGGAAATGACTTGTGAGTAAACAATTTAGAAGAGCTACACTATTAAAGCTAGACTCCTCCTCGATTTTAAACATTCGCGATTTGACAGGTGCAAATAGTGGAGCAGGATATGTTAAACATTTCTGAGCACCTAATCCCACTTTTGATTTTATGGCTGGTTCTTTAATTTGTTGGTGTAGTTGTAGTTCATTTTCTTCGCTTAGCTGTGTTTTTTTTTTTTTTTTTCACGTTGTGGCTAGTGTTAGATTTTGATATCTGAAATGTCCTATCATTAACTCTTCTGTCATTTTTGTTGATATTTTGACATTCTGCATTAGGATATCACATGAAAACAAATGAAACATCAAACAAACAGATAAAAATGAAAAAAAAGAGAAAGAAGGAGTAATGGACCAGGTGCACCGGTAGGGTAAGCGTCCTCTGCTTTCCTAGAAACACCGCCCATCTACTTATAAAAAGTCGTCCGGCGTAGAAAAAAGAGGAGAGTAGGCAATATAGTGAGCTGCATTAAAAATGTAAAAGAACATTATTTAATTATAGCCGATTAGTTTTAAGGCAAAGGTCTGTTATTACCAATATCAAACAAAAGGACAATTCAGAGATATCAAAATGGAATGATATGGAAAATATGATAACATGAAACACGACGACATCCTTTTGTATACATAATGTAAACAACAAAATATAATAGAATTAGAAATTGGGAAAAAAGCACTTCACTGAAAATCAAAAGCACTAACAATACGAACTGATCCCCAACGACGGGAATGACTATAAAATGCACCACGGGCTTTGAGGTTATTTCAAATAAACCGAAAACCAGTCAGTTGTTTCGTAAGTCAACGGAGTACGGCGTATTTCCAGTCATGTAGACAAAGGAAGAACATTTTTGCCTATGGCGTTTGCTAAACGGAGGTGTCTTGTGGGAGAGGGGTAAATTAGGCTTCATTCCTTGCATTGCATGTGGTAGAACCTCTCGGTGATGGATTTGGCTTCCTCTTTCGATAGTTTTGGTTTTGAGTACTTCTTGTATACCAATAATATTTTGATTATGATCTTTCTACATATTTGATTTTAATGCTGCTGATGAGAGGTTACTCCTAGAAACATGTGTACAGCTTATCGAAATTTACAATATAGGAAAGTGGTATTTTATCGATGCGATTTCTCAACTCTCATGCTAAATATAATATCGTATGAATACTGATATTTCTAAAATGAGATATTACTTCAATTTAGTAATAGCAGCTTATACTGGAGAATTTTCAAAACAAACATAGGTTGTAACAACTGTATGAAGTAAACATTGGCAAATATCCAAACAAAAACCTACAAACATTGACGATTATCACAGTATCAAATTAACAATCTGGCAATGCCGTCCTGGTAGAGGTATCAAAATCAAAGTGGTAAATAAACTCACTAGTTGTCAGTTTTTATCCCCATTAGATATATAATATGGACGAGAAGAGTTATGTCACGAAACTAGACTGGATAAAAGACAGAGCATAAAATTCACAACGCAATGAAATCTTTTATTTAAAGTTGTGTTTCTATCGTTCGGGCATGCTTATGGCCGTCTTTGGCCGATAGTCTAAGCAATTAAACAACTTCAAATATGATTGAACAAAAAGCGTGATGCAAAATAATTGTGATTTCAACATTCAATTGGTACATATAGAGATAATGATTGTTTAGCGCTATAGATTTTTGCGAAATAAGTCGCACTTTCCTGGATATCAAAGTAAGTTTTTAATGAACAATGACAAAAGCTATTTACATGAACTATTGACATTTGCTTGCTTGTAAGAGTATTTTGGTTTTAAGAGAAAAAAATATATATTATAGCACTGAAAACATTTCTTACAGCGCGGCAGTGTGAGTAATCAAGGGAACAATATAGCAATGTATGTAACTATTATGAAAATACATACAAAAATACCAATCACATAACAATTTTCATTTCAGTCAGAAGCACACATGTTTCAAGGAGAAACAGCATGAGAACATAATACTCAAGAAGTTCAAAATCCAAAACAAAAATGCATACAAATAGTACTAAAAGCCAAACCCAGAGTATATCAACGGATCTGTATAATTGTAGCTACCATGTTTAATGGAAAGAATGAAGGATCAGTGTTGAAGAGGTTTTGAATTTTGTGCTACTGAAAATTTCGATAAATAATGCGTTAAAAATGAATAGTTAATATGATAATGTTTGACTATGTAACTTATCAACAAACCTCTAGCATCTACTTTGAGATTAATATTGATGTTAAGTACTTGCGACAGTGCAATTTTCTCTGAGAAAATTGGAAGATTTTACCATTAAGCGGGAAAACATACGATTTATCTGACGTCATAAGACGTCAACTGATCCGACTTGACAGTGAAGAGAGTACTTGGCAGTAGATTGATGGATACTTAGTTTATAGAATAGATCTTCAAATATAGGTATAATTCTCTCTCATACTATACATGAATAGTCCATTTCTATATCCTAGAGCTTTTTGTCTCCATAAATATTTAACATTGTGACTAATCAATACACTATGTGTGACTGTTATATTTCTTGATATTTGATTTAAATCATCTTTGTGTGTGTATTTTAAGAAATGAATTAAATAAAGGATTTTTAAAGTACGTTTCTGTAAATTAATGCGAAAAAAATCTTCATACGTTTGTTACCTTGATTTTGAGGCAACAATGCATTACTATTTTTTTTTAATTTTGGATTGCAATATAAGTGTTCTACATAGATTTCAAAGATGCGGAAAAATGAATTCAATATCAATCGCTGATGAGCTTTAAACTTCGTTGTATGAACATCGAATTTAGACGCTTTTGAAAAACAATTATTTTTTTGGTTGTAGTTCTAATTTCATGAAATATCGTATTCACTATATCATTCTAGTTGATGAATTACATAGCAACAGAAAACTTTGATCAGTATATGAATTTGTTATAACATGTAAATATTAAATGCTTAAGGAATGATTGTTATATTCTTCTGGTGTATGAAAATATTACCGCAATTACGCGGTGCACACTGAATAACCTGTGTAGCTGGTTAATTTCAAGGTGCACCGCGGGAATTGAGGTTATTTCAAATAGACTGAAAACAACATGACAGTCATTTTTCATAATTTAATTTAAAAATCTAAATATAGCCAAAGCTTTTTTCTTTGAAATTTAATAACTTGGAAATAGAAATGAGGTCATAAAAAGAATCGAATAATTATATGGATCAGCATTAAAGGAACAATAAAAATATTTTAAACGAAATGTTAAACTTTCCTGAAAAGGGAATAAGACCAAACATGGAAAACAGACATATACAACAAAGAAGATAAAGTAACTAAAATCATATATACAAAGTAACAAAAGCAAATGAGCAACTCGGCCTCCACTAAAAACTAGGAGCATGGACCAGATGCACCGGTAAGGGTAAGCGTCATTTGCTTGAGAACACCATTTAATAACACACTGCACAGGAGACTTTCTGTACATGTTTGAAATACTTTTTGCTTTACTTCAAGGAGAGGAGAAGAGTCAAATATGAAATATTAAAAGTATGCCCAAGGATGGGAAACCTGTATTAATGAGAATAGTGGATCGGGAAAATGAATGAACATTTTCACCTATTTAGGTCAGGATCTAAAGTATTTTAACAGTAACTGAATGTCACTTTCGATGCATTACGGCACTGGCACAAAGAACACTATTAATATTAAAATATTTGTTTTTCGAGAGGCATTATCTGCAAAATGTAAAAATCGACTGTAGACTGTCAAATATAGATTTATGATATGACTCGTTGGTGTCATGTGTATGTTTTACTTTTAGATATAGGGCCTAATTGATGAAGCTTTTTCGGGCAGATGTAAATGGTTAGTTTCTTCTTTTAAAGGGAACGGAATAAAATCATGAGCAGTATAGGGGTGAAGTATTTAAATCAAGTGGATTTTAGTAGTATCTTGCATCAGAAAATATCTAAATGATCATGCATGCATATATTTGTGTCCTTTTTTTCTAATACAGTATCTGAAAACTGAATTTGGTAATGACAAAAGTCATTGATTAAATTTAAAGTTTTTAGCGAGACAATTTATTCACAGGGAAGTGTAAACCAGTACTTAAGGTGTGTCTGAGAGCTTCCTTTGTCTTATAGGTAAAAAAACACGAGCAGTGTCAAATGTGAAAAATTACACCTTTATCGTGATTTTGTCCAACATCGCTATTGGCAAACCATCGAGAGGTTACGGAGTAAACATTTTCCCATACAGGGGCGTGTTATGAAGGGCAAACACTGAGCTTGTTTTATCACTTTTTTATTTTAAAAGTGTTTGAAACTAATTTTTTTTAAAATGGCTGTTCTTGGATGCTTACTTTGTTGTTCAGTTGCATGTAATAAATCATTCAATTTCTCAAAGTGATTAAAGTTGTTAATCAGAAATAACATATATTTCAAAAGACATTATGTTCACAACAAAAGCGATAATACATGTATTTCAGCAGTAATAGAAATAGTAGGACCATGACATTAAAGATTATATCAATTGCCAAGCAGTTTGAGCATTAGTATCGATATATTATACTTGGTTATATATATTAAACTTCCAAGGATGGTACGTCATTGTTACTATTTTAATTTAATTAAGTTTATCAATGTAGACATTATTCTACTTAATAATGGGCGTAAGGAATTCGACCTTTTGTTTCATTGTTTTAAAAATGAGCAAATCTGTGTTCTGACTTGACTGCTAAAACCGGTTCTAAAAAGTATAAGTGAAAATGACATTTCATATTACATAATTTGTGTTTGCATTATATTAAACTTTACTTTTAACTGCAGGTAGGAAACGCTACATAAACTTACTTGATGGAATTGAGAACGTCAGGAACGACGGGCAGGACAAATACACTGAGGTGTCCGGTTTGGCATCATGCCAACATCCCCAACCATCCCATGTTCGCTTGCACGAACTATTGTCACCAGGTGATACCGCTATCTGTCTCTTGCAACATTCACTAGCACTTGAACAACAAGCTTGCCACCTTATACACTCGTCCGCTGTTAATGTTGAGCAAATTTCCGTTCTATTTCCTTCGTCGGTGATATTTGGAATTAAATAGCGTGATCTGTCTGAGTAACTTAGATAGAAATTTCTATCACTGGCATGTAAGATACTTTGTTTCACAGAAAAAAGAAAGTGATAGCACCATGCACACGAAAAAAGGTCAAATGTTTTTGGATCGTGGTTCCCATTTCTAGAATTACAGGTATTTTCTAATTTGGAAAGGACTTTTGTGACGCATACCTGACGAAAAGAGATTAAGAAAATCGTCATATCATTTTAAAGCAGTTTTGGTTTTAATCAAACAACCTTTACACTCTTAAATTACCTTTTAACTTTCAAGTATGTCGTACCGAGTTTTATGCGTATTATTGGAAAAATTTTCTCAGTACTTTACTTTGAATTAATATCCATTTGTCCATTTTTTTTTTTTTTTTATTTTTTTGGTTGTTTATTTGGTTTTTTTTTTTGTTTTTGTTTTTGTTTTTTTTTTTGGTTTTTTTTTGATTTTTTTTGGTTTTTTGTTTTTGTTTTTTTTTGTTGTTGTTGTATGAGTTGACATTTTATTTTGTCTGCTTTCTTCACTTTGAATCTGATCTTTGAGATTTGATTGCTGAAAGAAATAACATTGTTTTCACATACTTCTCATTTCGCTTTACAACAAAAAAGATATTTTCTCCCAACAATGGAAAAAAAGCAGTTTACTTAAAGAATCAAATACTATAAGAAACTACTTACTGTGTAAATGACAAAGTACGTGAAGATGTCCATGATTCTGTCAGGTGATGTTTCTAAAACAAAGTGTTTGTTTGTTTGTTTGTTGGGGTTTAACGTCCGAGCAGCAATATTTCAGCTATATTCAGACGATGAACATGAAATGGATGATAAAATGAACATGAAATGGAAAAAAAAAGGATGGGACACAAGGACAATAGGGTCGACAAATTTTGATTGCCACTGGAAAAAGGGGGGGATGGGTAAGGTCGGGCAATTTAGCCTCCTGTGGCGGAGCGCAAAGGTTCCTACTCCTATCGAATACCACAGTAGGGTTCTTTAACGTGCGAGGAACGTGGCATCTTTCCCAACACGGTGCACCACTATGGTTTGCGGTCAGGTTTTCCGTATTATAGCCTGACAACCCCAGCATGTAGCACGCCAGGGGTACCCCATTCCACCACCTGGGGCACACATCCCAGTTGCTCTGTGGGCAGAGCGCCTAGCCCCCGGCTAGGTTTCTGAGCACTATTTAGTCGCCTTATACGACAAGCTTAGCGCTGCTGCAGGCCTATTCTTTTAACACCCGGACCTGCACGGGGCCTAAAACAAAGTGAAATATTTAAAATATTATTGCTTTTCAAATGGACAAAATATTTGTGCAGATTACAATTTTGTTCAAGATAGATCATACTTATTATACTGAGCCCTTTTTTTCTGTCATCTTACAAAATAATACAGACATATGTATTTGCTATGAAATAATAATGTTTAAAATGCTGTGAAAACTATTACCTTTGTTAATGCTCGATTATCTTAATATCAATTTCGGTGACCTACGTTTTTACATTAAAATTCTTAAGTTCATTCAGTGTTATATTCCAAAAAAAGTAGGAAAATATAGAAATTAAGAATATCAGTCAGAGTTAATAATATGTAACAATTTGTAATAAATTTATACTCAATTACAAATTCGAATTTACCTTCAACTTATTACTTATCTTATGATTTTAAAACGTATCTCTTCTTGGGTATGTTCTGAGATAAGGAAAGAGATCGATGGTACTTTGGGGTTTTGTTGTATCCCAGATAAGAAGTAATTGTTCATGAAATGATAATCAATATGTAATGTTATTAAATTGAAGGTTGAAAAGAAGAAATAGTATGAATAGATATTACAATACCAATCGTCTAATTTTTCCTCGAAAAAAAAATAGGTTATCTATTACATGGATAAGGCATTTATGAAACTTAGAAACGTAATGCTGCACTAGCGTGAATTGCTAGTGAGTGTTAACAATGGCAGATTTCAATAAAGCAATTCAAAATACATTTGGATAAAGTGTCTTCAAATACTTAAGTAGCAGTCTTTGTAAGAATCATGCAAATTCTGTAAAAATGGCTTCATACTTTATTTATGTTATTAACTTGGTTTATAGGTCTATATGATGAAATGTATGCATTTATTCTAATCTGTCTGCTCTTCAGAAATAACTCACATTGAAAATCTAATAGTTTCTACTGTATTTTAGTGTCTTTGAAAGAGTTATCTCCTTTTATTTTGAATTCTACTGTACATTATATATAATTTATATATCTTACGAACAGGGTTTTATGAAAAAACACATGTTAATTTCTGTTTAGTATAACATTTTAAACAACATATCAAAAATAATATGTAGGCTTTTCAAAAATGAATCACATTTTGCACGATTCTTAGCTGAAGTACAACTTAATAAAATTAAGAGTATTGCAAAAGTAAAATGTGAAGCTTTCCAATAGAACTTATCTAGTAAATAATTCGTAAATAGCAATATACTAGACACTGTAGAAGGAGAATCAGGTTTAAGGTTTTCCATGCATTTTGCAGTAAACTTTACAAATATGGAATGGCAAGAAATCGTTAGTGGATACATACACATATAGTCACTTTCTGGTTGCTACAAAGTAATCTTCGTATAACTTTAAGCTGGGAATGCATGGGTGAAATGCGATTAAAAAAAGCACCACACAGTTTTTGAAATGGAGTATACACAAAAGTAACGATGATATAATTATTATTTTATAGAACTTTTCATTATATTACAAAATTGTAATCATTTTGAACGTATAATACATGCAATTAGCTGCAGTGCTTATATATCTTATATACAAGATTTACATGTATGATGTAATTTTTTACAAGCACGCATGACATCTAATAACATTTTTAAGTTCACTGTTTGTTAATGCATTACTTCATAACTTGACAATTACTAAGTGTATTATTATGTTTAGTTGAACGGCTTATAAAATCATTTAACAAAACCATGCTGTTTTACATTAAAAAGCAACGATAAAATTATTATTCTTATATAGAACTTATAAATATTTTACAAAATTATCATCATTTTGAACGTTTAAAACAAAACAATTAGCTGCAGTATTTATGTATAAGATTTACGTGTATAATATAAATTTTTACTGGCACCTTTGATATCTACTAACTTAGTACATTTTTTAGTTTACTCACTGTTAATGCATTACTTCATAACTAAACAATTACTAAATGCAGTGTCATTTAAATATTTAGTTGAACGACCCAAAACATCATTTAACAAAACCCTGTCGTTAAAATGTTGTCTTTACATTGTTATTTTATAGCTTAATATTGAAGTATTATTTCATATTTACCTTTATCCAGTGCAGTATCCAAGGCTTCAAAACAATCCGATACCAATTAGTCCTTGGACAGTGATGAAGAGAACGGTTTAATGCAATCAGTCCGAAGAAATGTTATCCTAGAAAACATCTACTGCTCAAAAGAAAGCAATCAATATCTTAAATAGGATGTTTGACATCTTCGGTAATCTCTTTATTTTTAACAGGATTTTTGTGATAAATAATTAGTTCTCATGAAGCAACTGTTCAATAAAACCACAGATAATTATCCAATATATTACTTCAAATAGCAAATTGTAAATTTAGTGTCTACCACTGTCAAAAGAATTGTTTTTAAGTATTAAATGGATAAGCGTTGTAACTGTTGAAGTTAGAAATTAATGGAGTTTTTTTTTTTATTAGACAAATTACTTTTATTTAAATACTTTACGAAAAAAAACAAATTGTTTACTGTTCTATTGTCATAGACTAAAATATTGTAAAAAAAAAAGAAAAAGAAAAAGGTTTTTTTAGATAAAAACCAGATAGAATATTTTATGACTATAATATTTCTTATTGAACTATATTTGCACATGGAAATCACATGCTCTTACTTCTTTATAGTTATTATAGTCTGCAAAAGTATTAATTTTCGCAGATTCCGGCACTTGTACATATACGGGTGTCAATTTTCGAGATTTAAAAAAATAAATAATGTTATATTGTATTAAAAATAATTTTCGAGGGTAATACATTTCGCACTTTCAGTGAAACGCAAAAATAGTAAAAATTAGTGCAACGCGAAAATTAATATGTTTACAATATAACTTGCCCAATTATCATGATAATTATAGAAAATCAGTCGACTCATGACCTTTTTTATAACCTACTCATCTTTTCCTTTATGAAACAGAATGCAAATTTTTGAGGTGTGTGTGACTTCTGATTAGATAGTAATATTTTAAGAAACAAATTGCACAGTTTATGAATTCAACAGGCAAAAGAAATCAAAGACTTTGTTATGTGTATATTGCATGTTGCTATTAAAACATTACATCAAATTCAGATGGATGAGATATGGAAGTATTAGAAAAAGTTGGCATTAACTATTGGTCAAAATTTATAGCACAATTTGTTTTTTTAACATAAGCATTATATCTGTATAAAAAATGTAATAGAATTTGTTCGTCTCTCCATACACAAGCAAATGTGCCATACAAGAGAATCATGTGGTTTGTATCATAAGATTATTATATGAATCAAACACTATGTAAATGTCATATATTTGGGTTAACATATGATGTTCACAGGATTGTCACATGTTTCAGTTTACATATGATCATCGCAGGATTAGCAAATGTTTTCAAGCCAAATTAACATATGAGAATTATATGATAATAATATGACTATCATATGTTAAATATCATGATTATCATATGGTTTCCATATGAATGTCGTATAAATCGAGCAACATATGGTTATCATATGTGGCATATTTGTCTGTGTAATTTAACGTTACTGAAGTATTGGCACAAACAATGCAATTGAAGTGTTCCTGCTGAAGGGTTATTCCTATGATTCTCAATTGTTAAACTACATTTTTATGCATGTAGAGGCACAAATATTAGAGAAATAAACTTGATAATCTTGAAACTAAAATAAATTTGTTTTGTTTTCAGTGTATCCCAATTGCTGATATGCAAAAAAAAGCTTCACGTTGAAGCTAAAGAAGGTAAGGAAACTAAAAGTAAGTATTAAACACCTGAATAATAAATTTTGTGTACATATATCAAAAGCAACGTCATATACTGGATAAAGTTGATCGTAAATTATATTGGACATGCACCATTGAAGTGATGTCTTTACATTGTAATGGATACAGCAAAAGTAGATAAATAATTTATTATAGTCATATACCAACATCAATATTTGGTGAGTAGTTCTATAATCACATAAAAGTAACACTTCATTTGCTAGTGCACACAATACAAAATAAACCTTGATTTTTCATGCAGTAGTTTCAATTTAATAAACTTCTTATTCTACCCCTGAATAAATACATTTGGACCGAAATGAATAAAATTTCATTTATTATTCTAGAATGCGTGTATCATGCTTATCAAATGTGAATGGACTGAAAGTTGTAAGTGAAAAATTGATCGTAAGTTATGACATCACAGTGTTTTTTCTATTGTGATGTCATTTAATACTATTACCAATCATACGCTAATGTTAAGAGGACAATAAAGTTGCTTTTGCAGGAGAAGCTTCCCTGCTCGACCATGCAAGGAACTCTGTCGGGCTATCGCATGGAAAGCTTCCCTGCTCGAGCATGCAACGAATTTTGTCGGGCTATCGCATGGAAAGCTTCCCTGCACGAGCACGCAACTATGTCAGACTATCGCAGGGAAAGCCTCTCTGCCCGACCATGCAACGGACTCTGTCGGGCGATCGCATGGAAATATTTCCTGCTCGAGCATTCAACGGGTTCTGTCCCTTCTTGAGCAGCGGACTTCAGACATTTTTTCCAAGACCATTCTTTGACGGAAAAAATTTCATTTAAAATACCTAAAATCCAATAAATAAAATATTTTTAACGTATTGATATTGTCTGACACCAAATTTACATGCCGTTATTGTATTCTGGCAATATTCTTAAGAATACTTCTTTTGCAATCCATTTTTTTTAAATACAGTTATCAGTACATTTCTTTTCCAATACAGTGATTTGGTCTCGCAATTATTTCCGAGTATTTACGATCTTTTCATCTTCTCTAGAAGAGTTAATTCACTTTTATCTACATGTGCAAATTTATTGATGAGAACCAATGGTACTTAAGTAAACCAAATAATACACGACTTTCCACTTTATCATTATACCAATTTTATGCTGACACAAAGATGAATCGTATAAGCTTACATCTCGTAATCGGTTAAATGATATTTAACTGAAGCTTAGCTTGCAGTGATGTTCAAGTTTACGCCTTGTTCTCCCAACATCAAAATGACTGTACAAATAAAATCACTTTATCATACAACTACTGAAAGCAGGTGATAAAATGATGTGATTCTAAGCTTGAATATCCTAATTCAATTTTTTTGCTTCAATATTGATAGAAAAAGGAACATATGAATCCGTGTATGTATTAGCCAAAATATGTAAGAGGAATCAACAATTGTTAATGAAAAGTCATTTGCTTTTTTATTTCCCTTTTTCTGCCATTAATGTTGTATTTTCATTAGATGCTGTTTAAACGTATTGATTTTTTCGTCAGAATCATACTTTTGGTTTGGAGTACTGAAACATATGCAATCATATTTTATTTATGACAGGAAAGCAAAACGTCAATGTAAATAGGTCGGCTAAAACTATTTGCATAACTCTCAGAGATAAAGATAGGTTATTTTACGATATTGCCATATCAAAATAGATTTTAAAAAAATGAAAGTATTATCATAGGAAATAAAACCGTATCAATATCAATAATCACCCAACATTATCGTGATTGAAACTCATTCTTTCTCTAACTTCTTTTTCCGCTTTTCCCTGATTATCTGCTAAACTAAATGTTACTTTTGCTGTAAAGTAACCCTGTTGAGAAATAGCAATTTTATCTTCATTGAAACTGTCTAATACACTTACAACTAAAATTTACTTTACACATCGTTTTGGTCACGTAAAGTATTACGTACAAATTTGCCTTATTATTTTTCGGTATATTGTGTTTCATTTTTTTTATTCGACCGTATTTAGGGAGATTTGCTATTGGATTATTCTGATATGTAATACTAGATAATATGTGAGAATTCTACCTCGTTAGATTTTTTTGTGATTTGAAGTAGCTACTATTGTCCTAGGAATTCCTATAAACAGAATATGTTTTGCAGTTAACCTCCATCAGACATTGGTCATCATTAACCAAGATGTTCAGTTGATTATCCTTGTAGCGATTGTTAGAGACAAATAATTGGATTATTGTTGTTTTTCGTCTAATAAAAGAAGGATGGCGTATAATATGTATTAGAAATGAAATCATTTTTAGTATCCATAATCTTTTTCCAACAGCGACAGGTCAAAAGGCTATTCTGTTATCTTTGCCAACTAAGCAATTTTAGGTTACTCGGTTATATTTCTTGTCCTGAAACAAAACACGAAAATCCTCATAAAACGGAAATAATTAATGCTACTAACACATTCCACTTTGTTATCAAATAACACGCCATGTTAATTTACAAATTAACTTTTCTCTATTGCGATCGAACATTCTTTATCTCAGTATGCACAGTGAACTCTAAACAATAAAACGTGAAAAAAAGGTTTTAAAATGCTTCCATTTCAACGCACACCTTAGCTATTTCTCATACTTGTAATAAGCAAATGCCTTGTCTTAAAGACTGCTTGTTACATTTTTGTTATAATATATTTTGGTTAAATCACATATCGTCTTAACCAGCTACATCGAAACACTGAATACCAACGTAACAACGATTTAAAAAGAAGGTGTTACAACATTAGAAGCAACAAACAAATCTCAGGCGTCCCGATTTAATAAGCCGAGTTTTTTTAAAAAAAGACAAAGGCTTATTTATTCATGTCCAAAAAGACAACAAAATTTACAGTTCGCAGCAGTTGTGGTTAAATGACGTACAATTATGGCACTGTTATGACGTCATTACAATGAAATAATGCTACAAAGCATTATTTTCCTTATATTTATATATTTTACTATGTTATTAAAAAAATTATGTTATTACAACAAATTTGATATTTTTTAGGCAATATTCATAGTTTAATGCATCTACACCGTTACAGATCTGATTACCGACAGGAGCTATTCTTTGACAAAATTTGAATATGTAGAATAAAAAAGGGTCGCTTTTGGGTGCGGCTTTCCCCACTTTGAATCCCCTCGGTCTGAATTTTATATGGGTTGAAATTTAAGGAGTTTTAGACTTGTTGAACAACAAATTATAAAGGACAACGCTTATTTACACTTCTTTTTTTTTTCATATGAATAAGATTTTCATTAAATGCTACGAATATATCCGAAAAGCATTAGAATAATTCAGATGTACGTGTTCATTAGTTACATATGTGGTTATTGACAACACGTTAAAATATACTAAAATTTACATGTCAAAATCTGTATCATCCCGAAACTCCTACATCACTTCAAGGTCCATCTGCCCCTGGCGTGACATAATAATGGGTTGATGCCGCATGTGATAACAATTTTGACATGCCATGTTAATCATATAATAAATTTTACTATAATTCAAGTGTGTTCTATGTAGGGGTACGATATAGGATGTGATAAAGATTATGCGAGATAGATCTAGAGGTTTGATAAGTGTATGCAATATAGTTCTAGTGTTGTGATATAGGTAAATCGATATTAGGTCAAAACAATCACATATAATGCATATACAAAAATACAATTAAAATTTCCCGAGGTTCGTAGAATAGCGGAAAATATTTGTATTAATGTTGCGTAGAATATTTTATTTTTGGTCACATGTTCTATTAGAAAGTGCGGGAAGATTTTTCTGTTAAAGTCACTCTCTACTCGACATTCGTTGTGTCAAGTTTCTTTTTACATACATTTCGAATGTAATGTTCACATAAAAGAATAATATTAATATATATATATATATATTTTAACTTATATGATAATTATTTTCTGAATCACAGATTCGTTCCGTTTTAGTTGGTTATTAATTGGACCCAATTTATTTTTTTTTCATTTCATGTAACATTGATATATATTATCTGTAAATCGATCGTGTTATTATATAAGATTAGTTTTATAAAAAAGTATATTTAAAGTAAATGTATGATATAATGGTATATGTGACTTTTCAGTATTATAAATTAAATCGATGTAATTGTATGTAAAAAACTTTTTCTCTGGCTTTGATTTTAGTGGAAAAAATTCAAAAAGAATCATTATGATTTACATGATGTCAAGTAGCACATGACTATTTTTAGTGGATATATACATATACAGTTATAAAATGTAAATGTAATTTTATTTCGGAACAACACATACAGATTTGGTTTTATTTTCACTTAAAATTTACAGGAAGAAAAATTTCTAAACACATTTCGTTTTTGGTATTTATACACTTTATACCCCAACTTAATCAATATTTTCTTTCACCGATATACATATACCGGCAAAAGCCTTGGGACTGAAACATTATTTAATTAAACACGACACATACAGAGATGAAAGTATGAAGTATATGCTGTAAACGTACTAATTTCGGCGGTGTACTAATTTTCGCTATTTTCGCGCTGGACAGAAAATTGCGAAAAATAGTACACGCGAAATTGATTTTTAATACTATATAACGCTAATCATGTTTTGAAAACCGCGAAAATTGATACTCGCGAGTATGTTCGCGTGATAGAATCCGCGAAAATTAGCAACCGTGAAAATTAAAACGCTTACAGTAACTGTTTAAGATATCTTATGTCGATGCCATATTGTATAGACAGAAAACAAACTACTTATAGTTCAATACAAGGATGTTATTTCCATGTGTGTTTCTCTTAATTTATCTATTGATAACGTTTCGCTGTCAGATTATTTCAACCGAAAGAAACTGAGTTGGTTTTGCATGTCAATAATATAACAAATGATCTGATCTAAAATGAAAAAAAAAGTTCTATATTAATAACAAGGTTATAACGGCTTTTTATCAAAAGGAAAATTTTAATGAATTCGATTATCCGCTAATAAATAACTGAAAATGCAATAGCTTTAATACATTTTGGAAACATTCATTGGCAGGAAATTCAAAAATAATCTTTAGGCGGTTTCTTTACATATTTCGGATAAATACTCCTCACAATGTCAAAAGATATGCATAACTTCTTCACCTGCTACTATATATAAGGGATTTTGATCGATTATGAGGAGAAACCGGGAGATGAGGATACCGAATGTTGATTAAGAGTAATCAAAGGAACAAAGATTCTAGTTGAAATCAAAAGAATGTAATCCAGGGACAAAGACCAGACATGAAAGAGTAATCAAGGGAACCAAGGTTATAGCGGTAATCAAAAGAATGTATTCCAGGGACAAAGACAAGACATGGAAAACAGACATACACAACAAAGAACATAAAGTAACTAAAATCATACATACAAAGTAACAAAAGTAAATGAGCAACTCGGACTCCTCTAAAAACTGGGAGCATGGACCAGGTGCACCGGTAGGGTAAGCGCGCAATCAAGGGAACCAAGGTTATAGAGGAGATAAAACAAATGTAATACAGGGACTAAGACCAGACATGGAAAACAGACACACACAACAAAGAGCATAAAACAACCAAAATGATATATATAAAGTAACAAAAGTGAATGAGCAACTCAGACTCCATTAAAAACTGGGAGCATAGACCAGGTGCACCTGTAGAGTATTGAGAAATCGTTTTATTCTAAAACATTTATTCGATTCAAAATTTATAGAATTAAATTTCAAAAAATGAATTAAATGCAAATGTAATAATGTATTATGTTAAAATACAATTCTATATTCAAGAAAATGCAAGAAGAATTCTTCCACGAGATTTTTCTTTGGCATGGGGATGGGTTTATTCCGAAGTTCAAAAACTGCAGGTGGTGTATAAAAAAAATACCTAAAAATGTGTGTAGACACGCAAATGCATATATGAACTATTTTCATTTTTACTTTAATTATCATTTTTACTTGCTTATAATTAAACTTTATCGAATGATATGACAATTTAATTTAGTGAATCGTGTATTACCCGATGTTTAGTTTTTGCCATGTAACTTTTTTATTTCTAAATTCTTTCAGCAAAACCATTTTGATATGTTTGATTTTGAAAACAAATGGAATGGGGTTTTTACGCATTTGTAGAGTCATTATAGTTATTTCTTATTTATTTCTTCACCTTTTATCATTATACAATATTTGTTTATTATTTTTTTAATTTGTTGTTTTGTTTTTTTTTGTGTTGTTTTGTTTTGTCTGTTTGTTTGTTTGTTTTTTGTTGCTTTTTTTGTTGTTGTTGTAGTTAAGAAAATAAGAATTTCCGATAGTTAGAACGTTTAATGCATGTAAAGTATGTGAAGAAAGGTGAAACGTTTAACCGTCAAACCTCGCCTGAAAAATTTAAGTCATACCTCAGCTGATACATTTTTAATTAATTGAAACTAACTTGTCCCTGTTATTTCATGTCACGACGAAAGTAATTATCTTTTTATATGCCTAAAGTTCTGGATTTTCATATAGTGACAGTGTCATATTTTAACGACTCAGAGGCGTCTAGACAATTATTTGATTTTGTTTTTCCAACAAACTGCGATCAAGTTTCTTTACAACTGCACTATCGCTGGATGGTTTAATTTAAGTACAGGAAACCAGTAGTAAATAGAGTACCAGTCCATATAAAATTCAGACATTGCCTTTGGTTTAGGTGATTCATACTGTAGATAAATCCACCGAAATGCTTTGTAGGTCTTTACATAACGATAATGCTTTTTGTATTAAGAACTGTAATTATAGTAAATCATACATACATCTTCCACTTAAATCGACCAAATCGAGCCAATTCCATGTACAAATTATATAACATTTATCTCAAAAGTGTAACACCCAATTGAAAAATTAAGACCAATTATGTGATCAGAAGAGGAATAAAAGCGAGTTCGATGGGTTTCATCTCCCTTTCGGTTTTTTATAAAGACTGCTACCTAAACTTAAGATATGAAAAACTATAAAATCGTATACATATAAAAATTTCATTTTTGACGGTTGTATATGAGTAAACATATATTTGTCCTGATATCATTCTTGTCATGAGCATATAGACATATCGATTTAGTTATGTCAAACACAGTTAGTAATCATATCAGAAACACAATACGAGTTAAAGTCAGTAATTGTTGACCAAAGTGGAAGGTATATATAATTATCTGAAATGGTCGATCGTATTTGTTTCTAATTTTATGTTTGCAACATGGTTATCTATTTCTGTCCACCATACGCAAATATAAAGATTTATCTTTTGAAAGGAGACTTTGTGTTGATAATTTGACGTATTCAATACAAAAATACCAATTGATATTGCAAGTATTGATATACTATAGGACTAATTTTCAAAACTGCTTCATTAGAACCTAATCATTCTGAAGTCGTCAAGATTTAAGAGGCTCTGCAAGGAAGCAACAGGAAATGGTGTTCAATTCAAAACTCTTTTTTTTTCTTTTATTTTTTTTTTTTTTGAATTCCATATATTTATTTAATGAAACTGAATAATAAAACATTCACGTATTTGTCTAATAATTTGTACCATTTGTACCATTTCTTGAATTAATGTGCAAGAAAACTTATGTATAATATAAATCTATGGGAAATTTTGTTTTGTTTTGTTTTTTGTTGTTTTTTTGTATTTGTTTTTTTTTATTGTTTTTTTTTTCTTTTTTTTCTTCGGGGGGGGGGGAGGGTATCATTAAAAAACGCAAAATGCCCAAAACTTTGATACAGCGACTAATACTAAGAGTTGACTTTTATACTTAAAATATGTATGATTTGGGAAAAATGCGATTATTTGACATATTCATTTTTTCGACCCTTTTACTTGTCTTAGTCATACCTTTTTTTATCTTTCAACATAAATTTTAATTATTCGGTATACTAGTAACAACTTAAGACATACAATTTCATAACAAGAGTTTTTACCTTTGGCCTTTACCTTTGAACCTACATGTAAGGTTAAATAACAGCTTCTTAGGTGTTAGTCCCTGTAAGAATCAGGCAATAGGTGAAACATGAATAAACCCATCATTTTTAGGGTGTAATTTGACTATTTTCACCATCAGAATCAACGAAAACAGATAAGATTTTCCATATCATGCTGGACCATTCAGTTTCAATTTCTTTGAAATATACTAAAAATGAACATTCCAAGGGCAGATATCTCATTAAAAAATCTCATATTTCTAAGATTATACTGAAAAATTTCTCCAAATCAAATGATGCAGAGATCTAATAATGATCTTTTCAGTTTTTGTTTTTGGCTTCCAGTTTTTAGTGGAGTCCGAGTTCCTCATTTGATTTTGTTGCTTTACATGTATAATTTTAGTTATTCTATGATCTTTGTTGTGTGTATCTGTTTTCCATGTCTGGTCTTTGTCCCTGGATTACATTCTTTTGATTACCGCTATAACCTTGGTTCCCTTGATTATTCTTTCAAATGGATAAAGCATCCTTGAGTGATATTTTATTATTAAATCGGTGGGGTTTTGACATGCACTTAACAGCCGTTTTCTTGTTGTGACTTGGACTCTTTTACCTTTTCAGGCAGACTTTTGGCATTTGGTATGTGGATACACCACTTAACACGGTATGTTATAATATCATACTTGTTGAACTTTTACATTAACATTTGTCCTCAAGGTCAAAAACAGCATCTCTGACCATGCCTTTATTTCCTCCTTCGTTCAAGAGTATTCAAGGGATCCAAGATTCTAGCGGAAATCAATATAATGTAATCCTGGGACAAAGACCAGATATGGAAAATAGACAAACACGAGAAGAACATAAAGTAACTAAAATAATACATACAAAGTAACAAAAGTAAATGAGCAACTCGGACTCCACTAAAAACTGGGAGCATGGACCAGGTGCACCCGTAGGGTAAGCGTCGTCTGCTTATCTACAAACACCCACCGAGTTGCTCATAAAAAGTCAAGTTCTGGGTAGAGCAAAAGGGAAAGGAAAACCACGACACGTTGAACAAATCATTTTTCATGTTGCAGATGGATACATTGTAACGATCCACGAGTTGATGATGATGACCATAAAACTTCTGTAGTGATGACGTCAACCTTGTAGCAACATAACCTTGTTCCAGAAGCCTAATTGTATGAAGTCTAGCGCTATACAAAAATTCTGTGCAGTTACGGCAAGCTCTGGCATAACATATGAGTTGTAATATGAACACTCCATACGCAGGTACTAAAGGGATAATAGGAAAGCTTACAATACGGAATGAAAGTTATCACGTTTGTCGCAAAGTTTGGTCAATAGTTTTCTTTTAGTGTAAATCAAGATATGAGGCTGACTTCACAGTGTCTGTAGTATTCAAGTTCTTTGGGGTAGGTGCGATGTATCATATCCCCGAAACTAGGATTGTTTAACAATAATACGTCATCTATATAGCGGAAACTGAGATTAAAAGATCTAGCTAAACGATGTTTCGGATCAGATCAGCCATAACGCCGGCCTCATAAAAGTGAAGGAATAGGTCAGCAATATAACAGTATATAATGATTAAAGTTATTGGCTTCTTTCTGGCATGTTTTCATAAAATGAAATCATTTGCAAGCAGAACGTTGCTTCTAAAAAGAGTGTCCTTTAAAATGGCATGGCAAGTGCAAGGACAAGTACAAAATGAGCGATGTGAAGTGTATCCCCATGCCCCCAAAAGAACCTTGACTACCTCACATAGTTTATATTTTTGTATCCATTTTTTTTATAACATACAAAAGGAGAATACTAAAATATCTTAAAGGCGAAAGAAATAGCAATGCCTTATGTTTCAGCCTTTTTGATTTCATATGTATCAAAATTACTGATTTAAAATTTCATCACGTACAAGGTATTTTGTTTTTGGACGGGGAAAAATCAGGGTTCGATCAAAAGATTCCTCAATAAATTGTCAATGTAGAAGATTGATTTCCAATCGTAAAACGTATTAAGGATAGCCTGGGGAAGGTCAGATCATAGTTATAAACTATTACGTGAACTGATAATCTCCATAACAAATAAAAAAATGAAAAATCTGAACCTATAGGCACATGCATTTCTTTATCCTCCTTTGATTTGATTGTATCACTTCATTCTAGTTTCCCTTTCCTTTGTATATCAGATATTGACAGAAACAAAACATCTCAACCCTTCCCAGTTCCAAGTATCCTTCCTTTTTGTGGCATGAGAATGAGTCTAACATTCGCATACCATAACCCTATACACTGATCCTCGGATCAAATTGATGCAGGGAAGGTAACGTAAGCATAGACGGGTCTGAAAAATTCCCGACGATGTTAGAACTGTCAAATATGCGATTCCATTTTTTTTCTGTCGTTCCTTCGACGGTACTCGAATTTGAACCGCTGTGACATATATGGCAACACCGCCTACACAAATCCAGCGCCCTAGACCAATCGATCAATTAGGCTATATAAAATATAGCTTTCACTGGCCGGTTCATTTCTCCTCGTAGGATTAATCTAGGGCTGTAACTTAGTACACGATGTATGGTAGTACGGGACAGCTCATATAAGTGTTGCAATGTAGGATAGAAGAAAAACTTAACGATACATGCCACAACAAATTAATAGTATAAACTCACAATGTGACGACTTGATGTTTTGTTTTATTTAATTTTTTTTTTTATCTTTATTTATTTATTTATTTATTTATCTATTTATCTTGTCGTTCCCTCCGCTGGACTCGAAATCAAATCGCTGTGGCATCCATGGCAATTAAACTGAAGAAGAAGAGGTAACTGTAAATGCTCTAACATTTAATATCAAATCGGCGGCCACACCTTGGATTCAAGGATTAATTTGTGTCTATTTTTTGGGTTTTTTTTTTTTTGTGCAAAAATATAAATATTTAATTACGCGTATACCTTATTCCTTTTGTTGTAGTTCATTATACACTAATGATCTTTGTTCCATGTCGTTTTATTTGATGAATCCAGTATAGATTAAAACTTTGATAAAAAGTTCGCGCTGGGTGACCGAAGAAATAAAATACATGATATAGTTCCTTGGTGACATTGTCACCTGGGCAAATGACATAAAACCCTTTCAGCAAATCTATCCTTAATTTACTTGTGACTATAGGTAAAATAACAAAAATGATTAAAGATTGGAGGATAAGTTTGCAAGAATATAACACTATATACTGCCTTTAATATTGAATTATGATAATAATCTTATATCATTCTGGAACACGAATTAACTGGAACGGATCGAATTATGGGTGATCTGCTAAATTTGTTGTTTGACAAATGCATTTTGTTCGACTTGTCTGACAAGATAATCAAGTTATGTTTTTATTTTCAAAGTCGTTAGCTATATATTAAACATGATATTCCGAGTAATATATTATAAAAATGGTTTGTCTGTTTTGAAGATGATGAAATGTGTTCACCATTTGTCCCACACATACCTATATAGTACATTTACCGTATACACGCAAATAAAAATATATAAAAAGATTCATCGCAATATCCTTCAAGTATTTTTGTCTGATTCCAACTTTTCCGCTCCACAATGAAAAATGGTTACATGTTTGACATTAGTATGCAGAGAAACAAACTTTTATGATACAATGACAATGGATATGGTGAATATGTCAACGAGATAAATTCCCAGCCGGAATAGAAAGTGTCCGCTCAAGGCCAACCATGGGTCTTCAATGAATGACGAAGAAAACCTCACAGGGCAGACTGCAGCTTGCCCAAAAACAACGTTATACACAGGTACAGTGAAATAGTTGCCCCTATACACCCGAACAACATAAAATTAAACTGAAAGTGGAAACAAAACAGTAAATGTATGTTTTGTTATTGTGCTAACATAATGCCGTCTTATTACGATATCATTAGTTTGGTTTCATTTTACATTGTATGGGTGAAATATTGATGTTTGTGGCCTTGTAGATTTGATTGAGTGGTGATGAAATTTGACTTAGGTATCTAACAGTTGAGTTTTGATTTATATTTTGCCGCATTCAAAGAGGGGGGTTTGGCGTGCTGTGAAACATCGATTTGACCCACATTTTCGTTTGAAATGACTCAGACGAACCAAGATCATTGAGGTACCAGCTACTCCATTGGTGTTATATCTATTTTGTCACAATTAATTTGGACTTGACTTGATTATGGATCGGATTAGTTTTTAGACATTTTTATTGTTACCCTTAATTATTATTGCCTTAAATACTATAAACAATTTTGTTCACCTTTTGCTGATTTATTTTTCTAGTGTTAAAAAAACTTTTATTACCTTTTTTCTAAACAGTGTATTGATTAAAGTCAGCAGGAAATTTCCAATTTATTTTTACAGTGGAAGGTGGCATATCGTAATAACAGAAAAAAAACTGAATTGAAAATTTGGAAAAAAGTGGCTCTCCTCGAGAAAAGTGGCTTTCTTCAAATTATTGAAATTAATAAGACATCTGGTTTCAAATCTAATGAAAACAACGATGATTTTAAATTTAATTGAATAAGTTTTTAAAACACATAACTGCTCTCTTTGCAAGCGTCTCCTTCACTATGATTCATACTGACGTTATCGTTCAATCATTACCATCGTTTGTAGACATGCTTGGTAGTGCAAAAGACGATAACACTCTGTAACAGTTTATAACAGATTTATCACTTCTTTGCTTGTAAAAGGCTGTATTGATATAAATGGTTTACACATTATATTGTGTTCGGTAACTTTTGAAATGGTCATAATATCGGAAAGTATTTAAATATGATGTTTTCCTACAAACGATGCTTATAATCTTGTTTTTAGTCACTTTAATTCATGATTTATTTATTTATTTATATTATTTTATGTTTGTTTGTTCGTTCGATTTTTATTTGATTTAAGCAAAAATGAGGAAATAAGGGTACACCGAACAATAATCCGATCCAAAATCATGCAAGTCCAAAACAAACCTGACAAATTAGATATTACACCACTGGAACAGCTGGTACCGCAATGGTCCTGACGTGGTACAGGCATTTCAAACGAAAGAAAGATATGTTTCATAACATGATTTCAAAAAACTCATAAAGAATAATCTGTTTCTTTAAAATTATGCTACTTATATTTTCAGAAACGTCATTTGTTCAAAACATGTTTCTTAATATGTTTTCGGAAAATGAATCACACAAAGACTGAGCTACTTCCACATTATCAGAAACATAGGACACAAATTGTTTGAATTTTAAACATTTTATAGTGATAAATGTGATCGTTATGCGGGCGTTTACGGTCTAAAGCATTTCTTTTGATATTTTAAAAAAGCAAATTCTGGATACAAAGCCGGTCAGATAATGATAACAGCAACGCAATTGTCGAGCTTTCATATTTGTTTTGTCTCAAACGTATTTTACTTAAGGAGCAATCTTTATAAAAGATCAGACAGGAGGTGATTCAAGCATTTCAAAAACCCACCAACTTAACTGTTATAAACTAAGCAGACTTTTTGTATCGCGCTAGGGAACTCTAAAAATTAGGCTTCTGGAACAGGGTTATGTTGCTAGAAGATTGAAGTCATCACTACAGAAGTTTTATGGTCGTCATCATGAACTCGTGGATTGTTATGGCGTATCCATCTGCACCATGAAAACTTTTTTATTCAACGGGTCATAGTTTTCCTTTCCTCGTTTGTCCACCCCGTGTTAAGTTTTAAGTGGAGTCAGAGTTTCTCATTTGCTTTTGTTACTTTGTATGTATGATTTTAGTTACTTGTGTTATTTGTTGTGTACGTCTGTTTTTCATGTCTGGTCGTTGTCCCTGGATTACATTCTTTTGATTACCGCTATAGCCTTGATTCCTTTGTTTACTCTTGTGATCACTAATGAGATGTGCATAAAGCGATATAACTTCCAAAGGGTTGTGTTCCCATGTTAATAGCTAGTATGCTCAACATTTTCGAGACACACGAATTAAAAAATTGCAGTATCTTGGACTCAATACTTTACATTAAGGAAAATTAAGGAATAGCGAGGTAAATATGTAATTATCATCCAAAAATCATTGGCAAACTTCTCTGAATTTTGATGTTTTTTTATGCATATTGTAAACAAATCAGGGTATCAATACTCAAACTTTCACATTCAATCTGGTATTTCAATGATTATTGGCCATTAAATAATGGAAATATGTACAATTCAATCAAGGTATTTGTGTTTCTTTTGTTGAAAATAAAAGCAAGGAAACCATGTTTTAAAACAATAAATCTGTGATCCATAATCAAAGAAAAACTGTAAAACCACCATAATTAGAATAACCAAAGATTGATTGAGAGACCCGGTCCCACTAAGAACTGAAAGTGTGGACCAGATGTTACTTTAAGATCTTTTATTGGTATACTATATTGTCAAACTTTCAAATTTTATGGACTGTGCTAAAAATACGCTAATTTTGTAATTTCAGCAAGGTTATGTTTGATTAGGCTAGTTCTACAGGCTAAAAAAAGAAATAGTTACGGGTGAAGAGATTAAAATGGCATGCTACAAGATTGAAGTCATCACTAAAGAAGTTTTATGGTCGTCATCATGAACTCGTGGATCGTTACGGTGTATTCATTTGTACCATGAAAACTGATTTGTTCAACGTATCATGATTTTCCTTTCCTCTTTCGTCTACCCCGGACTTGACTTTTTATGAGCAACTCGGCGGGTATTTTCAAAAATCAGAGGACGCTTACCCTACCGGTGCACCTGGTCCACGCTCCCAGTTTTTATTGGAGTCAGAGTTGCTCATTTAAACTTGTTACTTTGTATTTTCTTTGTTGTGTTTGTCTTTTTTCCATGTGTGGTCTTTGTCCCTGGATAACATCCTTTTGATTTCCGATAGAATCTTGGTTCCCTTGATTACTCTTTTAGATCTACATTATTTTAGCAACATAAAACAAATGGAGAAATAAGATTTGATTAGACGTTTTCAACAAGGTTAAGCAAAATTCTAAATAAATATAAAATAGTGTCATTAGGTAATTTCCAGTCTAAATATAAATTTTATGGTTTTCAAAACTTTTCAAAACTGCATAAAAAAAATTATCTATCTGATGTTGTTAATTCAGTAATATGCCAAGAATTAAACGTTATTGCGTCTTAATGAGAGTACAGAACGACCTGTACTGAGAAAAATTTTCTAGAAAAAAAAACTTCTAAATTCTGAAAGGTTAAAGATGAGTTTCACATCTTACTGCCCTTCATACATATATACAATGAATCAAATGCAATGTTAGGTTTTTCTTGTTCCCTCTAACCATACCACAGTGACCTTGGCTTGGCTTTCCACGGGATTTTCACTATACGGTAAGATTTGAAATTAGTAGTGACATTATTTGAGGCATAACAATTAATGTTTTGGTAGGTTTTCGGCCGGGATCGTGTAATTTAGTTCAGCTGTTACCTGTAGATTCGAAATGATTATTTGCCTGATGTTTTTACAGGTATATGGTATACAATCCATAACTTAATTACCCTACACAGGTTACCAGGCTTAACATAAAATCAGTCCAGAACAAATATAACGCACCCAGGATAAGCCAGACGCAAATGATTAAAAAAGTCGTCAAAGAAAATGAGCCGAAAATGATTTCAACGATAGGATTGTGGTTTCATTCAAATGTACGTAGACAAATCTATAAGCCTTCATTTCCAGAGAATTGTATGTAACTATAATTCTAGTCAATAATTTCTGGCATTTACTTGTATAATCTTTCCCGTTTGTTAGCTCACTGTCTACAGTGAAGCTAAATTAATAGGTCTGTTTGTTTGGTTGTGACCGGAGTAGGGTTCGGAACTCATTTCTATTGTACAAAATCTAATTGATATCGCTTATTTGTATCATTCATTTACATATTTACAAATGATATTTACAGTTCAAGACAGATAATATCCGATATGGTTATCTGATATTTCAGGGTTTTAGAAAATATATTAATATTCATCCATGTACTTAATATCTTTATGTTTAATGTAAAAACATTTTTGAATTTGAATTTAAATATATTTATATGTTGGATGCATATTATACATGGAATAATTTAGTGTTAATTGATGATGCACACAATTCTTTTCAAATATACAGAAAACAAACGCTTGTGCCATATTTATGAGACAGCATGATATCTAATACAATTATTTTGTATTTTCATTTCCCTATAGCATGGCTGCGGGGTCATTACCTTTAATAATCATTTTCATCGCCTCAATATAGCTGAAATATTGCTGCTCGGACGTTAAACCCCAACATACAAACAAAACAAACCCATTTTAACCCTCATTGTCGAAAAGGGTGGGACAACATCCGATGCCGTGTCACGGAAACCATATGTTGACATTTCTAAAATATCAAATAAGTTTTTCTCATGTTATCATGTTATCGTAAATAAATGAAAGACGACGACAATGCGATACCGAAAACAAAATGCGTCTCGGGGAGGGGGAATGGTGAAAATATTCTTAAAACGAACACGTTTGACATTTGTTAACCGTTAAAGTAAGTTGGATCGAATTCAAGTTTGTCAAACAGAAAGCGGCCGTGTACATGTAAGATTTTTTTTTCAAATGATCAGACATGCTTGTGAAATCGGACGCTTTTGTAGAACCGGGCATGCATCTGAGTCTTACATCTTTGTGGGAGTTTTTAATTTTTTATCAATCATTTGGGTATATTTTTAACTATGGTTTTGTGTTGTACTGTTTTATTTGTTTTGAGAGGTTTCTGTTTGAAAAGTGTATAAAATTAAAGTATTTAACTCTGATTGTTTGACTTTATATCATATCCTATATCTGTTATACCTTTCATAAAAGTACCCAACTTCTTGCCTTTATCTTAAGTTTTTATTTGTCATTCATTTGGAGGTGTAAAATTTTTTAACGTCGTAACACTACTTTCTGTTCTTTTCTTTTTTTATTATTTAAAATTACATATATTTCCTGCAATACATCGAAATCCCCTTACCGCCCAGGTAACCGAATAAGGAGTTTCCTGTTCGTGCACGTCTCACAACCAGGGAATGTATGGGAGTAAAAATCACTCCCTTTTTTTTAAGTTTTTTATTTTTAAATAAAACATACTGAATGTATTTATTCCTTCTTTTTTATTTCTATCCTATCTAAATACTGTTTCAAGATTTTATTCTTGAGTATATGCTGAATGTCTGTTACTTACGGAATAGTGAATGACAAAAAATGCTAATTCTTTCTCGAATATTTTACCTCAACTGATTTGTTCTTGCGTTTTATAAAAAATCCCTAAAAGGGAGTACACATACTTATTTTTACAGACACCCTTTTAAATAAAGAGTAAATCTATTATAAAATTGATAGAATTGCCACTTTGTAGAGAATATATTAAAACAACGGAAAGATAAGTATATCAAAAGCAAATAAATCCCTACCTTTATTAAAACTCTTTGTTTTTCCCGAACATCATCCATGACATGAAATTAATAAATATCATTAAGATTATTGCGCTTTTGTTGAACATTTTACAAATTGAAGTATCAATAAAACATAATGAAATTCATTGATATTTATAAAATAGCATTAATATGATCATAAATGACAAAAATGAGAGGATGGAATGATTTGAAATTCAGCTCAAATTATTTTTACCCGTGTCTGTTTAATGTTTTGATATAAAAAAAAAGTAAGCATTTATGAAATCATACAAGAAGTCTATGTGAATATATTGAACATAAGCATAAATTTTAAGAAAGAGAGCAAATCTGAAAATATTCAATTATTAATACTGGCTAAATAAAATCTTCGTAGCTACATGGAACTGCACGTAGAATTTAACACAGAATACACATGTAAACCACCACTCTGTTTGACATCAAATGTCGACAACGTTCGTTTTTATTGCACATAATACTCGCGTTTTGAACATTGTGAATCATTTTATTGTTGACGCCTCTGTATTTTTTGGCCAATATTACATAATATATTTTGCTTCACCTTTTAAAACACAATAGTTTTGACTGTAAACAAGCCAATGTACTTATAATATTATCGTTCGTTATGCTTTAACTTCATTTCTAACTTCGTCTGAAAGTTTATTAGTGAAAGATCATGTTAATTCAGGAACACAAATTATACACGACTTTCTACTTTATTATCATCGAAATTTCATGTTGTCATAATTATGAATTGAATATTTAACCAGTATTTCGACGGCACTTAGCTTTGCTTGGTGTCTTTATTCACAACGTATTCTCGAAATATCAAAATGAATGCTAAAATTCAATATATTTATGTAACGCCGTTGAAGTAAATTGTCATTTTTGGCAAAACTTCAGCATTGATTCCAAACATTTTCAAACTACATTCCTTTTCATATTAACTTGTATGCGACAGTGTTGTAAAGAAATGTATAAGTTGCAGTAGTCTTTATAAGAATCAGGAGGTGATTCATTTATGTCAAAAGCTAAGATAATTTACTCCAGTATTTATTCATCAACAGTTGTAAATTTCAGAAGTAGTCATAGTTCGTCAAACGATTATTGCATTTTTAAAATAAAAATTAACTATATTGTGTATGAATTTGGCAGTCTGCAAGAGTTATCGTTCTTGTGGGAGCAAATGTATGATTTTCACAAAGTACAGATATGCATACAGAAAGGACTATAGTTACGTAAAAATTTTGCAGATGACGAATAAAATCGTTGTTTTCTGCATCATGAATCGACTCTGCCATCGGGTGTGTCTAGACTAGAAATGGATTTGTTGGTTTAAACAATCATTTTAATTTTTTTATATCAGTAATGAATATTTTATATCATTTCAAAAACATTGCATAATTTCATTTAACGTACGCAAAACATATCCCGTTTTTTTTCCCAATTGAACATCTACCTGTGTTCCTTCGACAATTGTGTCCCTTGATTGCATAAATACATGTAGAATATCAGAAAATATTATTTCTTTATCTTTAGAGGAAGAACAGCCAGAAATTGCAATGTTGAAAGTATTTTTTTCTTAAACTATGAAGTGAGCACGTTATTGGTTAAATAACGTGCGAGTTTTGATTGCTCTCGGGACGAAGTAAAATAAAGTGGGCGGCTGTTCACGCAGAGTTTACTTGAAGTGTAATTATATTACTAATTTTTGTTCAGCAAAGGCGTCTATACAAATTAAATTTCGATGTCGATAGAACAGTTCGGTTAGTATGATTAAAAACAATAACTTAATGATCCCACCTAGTATCAAACCAGAGATAGAACAAAGATTAGAAGATCAATTTAAACAGAAATGGTCAGGAAACATCAATAATTCTTAAAAATCCTAAACTACCGCTCATACAAGACATCACACTTGTATGAGAACTATTTTCACGCACATCATGATAAAGATATTATAACATTGAACATTGATCAATGAACTACCAATCAAAAGCGGCAGGAGCCAAAATACTCCCCGAGAATAGAGGATATGCCCGTTCTGTAGAGGAATTATTGGTTATGAATACCACTATGCAATGAAATGTTAACATGTACAAGCAGAAAGAAAGTTATTTATAGATCGAAAGTACACAACTCATCCTAATATTCTAAAATTCAATGCTGTCATGAACCAAAAGCAGCAATCAAGATCTGCAAACTGTAAATTCATTCAAGTTATCAATAACAGACTGGATTCTCTCTAATTTTCACCGCAACTATCTATTTCCCCAACAATTGTATAATTTATTGATATGTTAATTAATATGTTTTCCTTTATACCTTTGTCCAGACCTTCAACAGGAACGAATAAAAGATATAGGTTCTTACGCGAGTATCTTTTGAAGATCCGGAATTTCTTCCACGAGTGGGGCGCAAAGACGACGAATTTCTCACACGAGTGGAAGAGTCCTAGATCATCAACAAATGACGTGTGTAAGAACGTATTTCTTCTATTTTACAGCTAAATGCTGTAAAATTTTAATAAATATCAAAGAGTAATTAGCATATATTATGTGTCCATTACTAGGGACCGAGTAGCCATGTGCGATTAACAGTAACCACCCTGAAAATCCTGCTATAAAGTATTTTATTCTTAAGTTTTTGTATAATTTGAATATATTAACATACATTGTAAGACAAACATGTGGATCTGCTTACAAAAAGTTTGATTAATTTATTATTTAAATCTCTGAACTTTACTGGACTACTTTTCCTTTCCGTATTGCAAATGGCTATTTTACTCATGACAGACATGGTCGTGTGCACTTGTCTGTCATGGGCTGCCTGCCAGAATAACTACGAAAACAGAAGGAATGGTGTATTTAACCAGATTTTTGAGTGGCGCACTAATGTACGTTTTGAATTATTCACGTGTATGTACAATGTAACATTAAAGTTTACCTACCAATAAAACAACAACTTTTGACTTATGATATATATTTTAATACATTTATGTTACGTACGTTTCGTATTTCGTTTGAATATCGTAAACGAAAATGTCTTGGATATTAAGCTTACAGTCATACTACATGTAACAACTCTACGAACCTTTCTAAAAATGGCATTATCTAGCTTATTGTCCAGGTAAATTCGTTCAATCAAATTTTAGATCTGTATATTTTACAGATAAAGAATTTGTGTGAGTTAATTTTGTCTTTGCATATTTTGTAATTTCAGTAAATTGCATTAAATTATTTTCTATACATTTCGTAGCATTTGAGCAGAAAATATTTTACACTTTCAAGACATTTCATTAGAAAATCAAATTTGTTCCACTGTACAAAGTTACTGAATAACCTGATTTAGTGTCCTTCAATTTAATAGAATGTAGTTCTGAGAACTAATTAAATCATTTTTACAAGATTTTCCTTTCCATGCATGAAATAATGGATGTCATTCTATTCAGATTCTTTTGGTATGCCCTTTCCGTAAAGTTCAATAATTGAAGCGTTACAGTATGATATGAATGAATTTAAGTCCGTCTTTTTGGGGGAAATCTTATGGAGTCGTTGAGATCCCCCTTCCACACAAAAAAACATCATAAAAATTATATTTAGAATGCTGTAATAAAACCAACAGCTCAAACGAAAATGTAGTTTTACTTCATAAAGAAAACACGAAATAAACGAAGAAAAATCTGTCTTGAATTATTTTTTGGCTGTGATATAAATAAGGGCTATTGGAATACATTGCATAGTGTCAAACACATAAAGAACAAAAAAACAAATAAAATATATAAACAGCTTTTATGACAACATTTCAGTAAAGTCCTTGTGATAAGAAAAAGATACATGAACAGAGATGTTTATTTTAATATGAAAATAATTAGCATGTCAACTTGTCTGTTGAACTGAAAAACAAATAAACATTAAATTTTAAATAAAATGACGATATAAGATTAATATAAAAAGCTATTTCGAATTATTATTTGAAAGTTTAGTCATGATCAGAAAATGATTTGAGATATTTTCTTTAAAAATGTAAACTCAATCCACCATTAAAAAGACAAAGCTAAAACTTTGAAACTGAAACCATGTAATTTTCCAAAATTAAATTGTTAATTTCTAAATTTTGAAAACATTTCAATGTACTGTATATTGGTTGATTTTTAACCTCTTTGTCCTAATATCATTACAAAAAACCGATGTACACGTAAATAGGCTACATCAGTCAAGATACAAATCAGAAATTGTCTAGACATTTTATTTCTACTATTCAACGTACACTGGTTGTATAAAGCTGACATTGTCATTTATACACTGAATATCTTGTCATGAAACTAAGGTAATCATTTCCGATTTGACATTGGGTATGAATAAAAGATGAGTTTGCATTGATATTACTTATATATATTGCTTGTTGACAAATGTTTGAAAATGTCATTTATTTACGTTTACTCAATCAAAAAACAATTCAACCAATGTTTGTGTGCCTCTGAATTCGAAAAGTAGAACATAATTTTTTTTTCAAAAGATTTCATGGCTATCTGGGAAGACAAAACTGAGCTAAATATCTTACTATGATATTTCTAAAAGTGCCACAATATATTCTTTGAAACTTTTACTCAGACGAATGAATCGAAGAAACATGACTCTTCTCTCAAGTATAAGTAATCTGTTTTCTTTGTCATGTACTCATTAACGTTATTGACAATGTTGTAGATAAGTTCTTCAAACAATTACAAACGGGATTTGGGAATGGAAAAGATTGATTTGACCAGATATTTGCAATATTTAAAAAAAAATCGATGGAACGAAATTCGCCACCATAAATCAATTACATTAACTGCATAAAAGCATTCGACAGCACTGACAGGTACACTCACTTTGAACATTTTTAGGTCATGTCAAGACAATGAATCCTGCTTTTTAGCAATTTAGTTTCTTTACCTCACTTTCGGTTGAGATAGAAGACAATATTAGCATGATTGGCGTCATAATAAAGCGTTTAGACGTCTTCTAAATACGAAGGAATACCGACCAGCAGGTTCTTCTGAATAGATGTAATAATCACGAAAGAAACACTGCTAGAAAATGCAAGGCGACGACATCTTAGATGTAAGATTCTTTAATCATAACTAGCAAGAAAAGAGACGGATTTGTTTGCAGTTCACTGAGGAGTAAAACGCTGTTGTATCATCTCTCCTATCTTATTGCTGGTGATCTTAGACTAAGCACTGAGGAGATCTTCATTGACGAAAAAAGAGGATAACATGTTTAATGTTTAAAACTGTAAGAAAATGGTGTGTCGATGAGATCTTACACACGAACTACCTGGACAAATTGACAAACTCATATACAAGAGAACTGTCATTAGCCCTAACGACTTAAAAGATATGAAAATATATTGGCGAAATAATCTTCTTAAAAAATAGTGAAATCTGGAGATCAAACCCGTGAAGCAGAGAAAAAAAATAAAGTTATGAAACAGTAGTGTAAAGTATATGCTTTAAACGATTGTGAATATTGGAGAGTGACAAAAGAAGACGGGAGGTAACTTTTTAGTTTCCAACCGCTACAAACTTGCAGAGTATGTTCACGAAATACCATATCAAATTCAAACTCTTTAATCTATAATCGAAGTTCATAAAATATCAAACCAAACACTAGCACTTTGAGTGATTAAATGTTTTCAGCAAATGGAGAACATCAAGAAAAAACCCTTGGGTGGGCACTTCAAGATAAAAGACTAAACTGTCCACCAAAACACAATAACCGAAGAAAATAGATTAAAAGATCTGACATAACATGGCGTATGGCGAAAGTATAAGCTTAGGCACTCGCTATCTTTATCTGACGTTTCAATAGGAGCATAGAGGACAGGTCAGAAGTAGGTTATGCTGTTTTAATATGTCTATTTTGAAGTGAATAAAGCCACTACAGCCATTCTGAAATCGAAGAAAAGAAGGGTTATAAGAGTATACTAAATTGTTTGATATTGAAACTTATCGTATTTTCATTGATAGTTAAATACAGTAAATAAACTTCAAAAAGGACACCGTAATGCGGGTAATTTTTGCGTATTTTAGCGGTGTGTCCAAAACCGCCAATTCAACTAAATATAAACAATGCGCTTATGTGATTAGTGTACCACCGATGATTTTCCAAAATTAAAAACGCCAGATTTTTTTCGTATACACCGACATACGATATTATGGTAAAATAATAAAATAAGAAAGGAAGGAAATTGATAGAATTGAAATGAAATAGTCATAATGAATAGCTATATATGACAACAGGTTTTTTTTAATGCTCGTTGAAAATAATCATCTGGGTTGAACTGTAGATACTAGTGTCATATACTAGTACGCAGTTATTATATTACGTTCAGGGGAAAAGAAAAACAAATTAGTTTATCTTCATAATGACAGATCAATTAGGATATGCCAAATACATCGATCAAACATACCAAGAAAAGAAATAGGTGCTTGCTACCATTAATTATTGAAAAACATCGTAGACATGTACAAATCTTTGTCAATACAGGCTAATTGATTTGTCTGTGGAAAATAATCTTGATCATTATTGATTTGATTTCTGACTCATTTCTATGATTATCGATATCAGTAGAATGCTTCTTCAACAATGCCCATCATTTTTTGTTAGAAGTTGTTCATTTCCTGTCAAAAATGTAAGTACAACTTATGTTTTTGAAGTCAATACCTCAGTAAAAATATCTGACATAGAGAAGAGAACGCTATTGCGATGTCATAGACATCAGTAGATAGCTTCCGGTCTTGACTGGTCAGCATTACTCTTTAGGCAGGGAAATTCAAAGTTTTGGGCCGATTAGTAAAAGAAAACAAACATATTCAAAATTTAAAATGTCAGAATAAAACAGTCACAAATACAATAATACAAAGTGCCAAAGACAACAAAATCAACTAAATTGAAATATTATATATTAAAATATATTAAAATCAAAACAACATGTACAATTACGTATTTTTAATGGTGCAGACAAATCGAAACATTGGGCAACAAGCAATTAACTTTAAAGTGTATTTCTGCAATGCTTTTATTTCCTACATGTTAGGTAAAACATATACTTCATTATTATCTATTTCAATTTCAAACTTTCAATGAAAACAATGACTTAAATGAATGTTTCCCAGACAGATTGAATTTCATATTGCAATTACAAAAAGTAGAACGTATCCCGTTCTGAAATTGTGTAATGCAGAAAACGTAAGTTCGTTTATTATCATTTATAATGTACAGTGTCCGGAATGCAAAGCTATTATTTTAAAAACGGCAAATTTAAAAGCAACAATTTTATTTGAACAAAAAAAATTAGCCTTTTCTCTTTTCTGAAGTAATGTGTACAATTTTTCCCTCAATTATGTACACAAGTTAATAACCTTTAGCAAGGCACATATGTTCGCCAGTTTCTCGACGACCACGTAAATAACATCTATTTTCCTGTGAAAGAAAAGGTCTACTAATTCATTTGACACAAATGTGAGTGTTGTTTCCAATACATTGAAGGACACTTCACCGCAGGAATAGAGGACTAGGATAAAGGTATTTGTCGTTTTCTTGTGTCAAAATTAATTAGGGGAATTAATAACCATAGAGGTTTATTTCGTAGGTATTTCCAAAATCGAATTCAAAAAAGCTATTTATACAATTACTTTTCTTTTCCTTTATCATGAGCATATGACCGGTTTAAGAAAAAAAATGTATCTAGAAATGTTAGATATTTAATCGAATAAAACCAACATTTTCCAATAGGGTATGTAAGTCTCGTTCTAGTTTCATTTTCTTTACCGGAATTTACGACGTAGAATGTATTGAAAACCGATCTACATTTTATTGTTTACTTCCGTGTACTCGAAACGCTGTATAGCAATGTAAAATCTTCTATTTTATGTGTTTTCTTAATGCCTTTATCATGTGGATAAATATATATGTCATTTATTATCGGTATTTTTTACACAAAAAGATATTTTGCCCTCAACACTGAACTAAACGCTTTCTAAATGACAAAATGCTTTTGAATGGTAGACAAGGACCCATTTTCGTGAAATCACGTGGTCACATGACGAGACTTTACATGCCATTTTCAAAGTAGCAAATTATTATAAAAAATGACTTAGCATGCTTTGTTTTTTTTTTAAATCATAGATCCTATGTAATTTCTACCTTTTGTATGGCTAAATAATTGTACAAAACAGTGGCCGGTGTGACATATCACATCGGCCACGGTTTAGTTAAATGTAAAATAAAACATTCGCCGTTGTGTTTATTTACCAAAATGTTTAACTTGATAGTTTCTCACTACTAAGTTAATGAACTGAAATAGTATAACCTACTGGCTGAAAGAATGTCAACATTTTAATATCTTTTCAAGGTGGCCATGTTTATTTCAGATCCCCTATGAAGCAGATCACATATCAAATAGGAACATGAATTATTTTCACTATAACACCATATTCATCAGAAATGATAAAGTATAGTATTTGCATTATACTTAAATATACAAGCCAGTGTAAAAAAAATATCAAAAGGCAATTATGACTTCTTAGTTATTTTCTTTCCTTTTCGTTACAGTGTAAATAAAAATATATAATATATTTATTAGATATTCAGACCGTATGTGATGAATCTGTCATTTCTCACAATGTATTGGAAATAAATCGGCCCGAATTTGTCATCAAATCTTATCATTTATTCATGAATTGAGTCGAGACAGAAGTGATAACTGCAGAATTATGACACACAATTGAACAGCCAGACATTTCGGAAGAAATTTAGAATTCAGATACACCATTGTTATCTGGGTTCCCTTGGTGAAATTGTACTAGTTTCTGTCCTAATATTGACATATTTATACTATTCTAAATAGACGAGTGACTGTCAAGGTAAATTTTCATTTTTATGCATCACCCTCACATACTAATATGATAATTAATTGGTAAGAGTGAATAACCAAGATATTATCACGAGTGCCGAAGAACGGCTAGATTTAAGGAGTGTGCGGAACTTCAAGCGTTCTTGGCACGATGACCAATTGATTATGCTATTTATTATATAGATTTTCTTCATAATTTATCGATGTATTCAATATGAATTTTAAATTCTTTGAATGGCGGATTGATATCAAAGTTGTGACGTTTTGGCGGGAGAAAGCGCAAGAGTGAAATTACCGAATTTCTCTCACAGTGTGAATTATCAAAATTTATAACACTGGGAACATTCAATAAAACATTGTATCTAGGGCCTGAATCGCCTACCTGGCAAACCATGCCGTATTAACTAAGTAAGTAAAGGTATCATGCTTTGTTATCATGCTTGAAAAAAAAATTGCTGAAAAGAGCATATATTAATGAATGCTCTAAGTTCAAAACAGGCAATATAAAATGTTGGAAATGCATTCAAAGTGTTTTTAGAACCTCTGGAGTACATTTGGGCAGGGTCTGCCTATGTCCTGTCATTCCACCGGGTCTATGGGGGCATTAGCCCAGTATACAGTTGCTGAAAAAGAAGATAAAATGAAGTTAAATCATGGCTATCCAACATTTTCAGCATCACCATTCATATCAGGAAACCATGTTTACTATATAAACCAATTATCATTAAAATCAAACCAAGTATAAATATAAGCAAGAAAATGGTCGTACAGAACGATCTTTTATCATCATCATTCAGCTTGAAACACCTAGTGTCCTATTGAAACCAAAAACACAAATAATTAGTATCTGAGCAACTGGTGAAAATGGTCGCAAAATTGCCGCCAAAAAATTAATTTCAATGCTGCCAGTCAACTCAGAATATTATTTTTATCTTATGAATAACTTTCATTTTCATTATTCTTCAATAGCAAAAAAAAATGCAATTTGACCCCTATGTTCTATTCTTAGTAACGAAGGCCATGTTTTATTTACCAATGAAAAATTTTAGATGATCAGTTTGTGCAGGAAACCCTAAAAGAATTATGCCAACTTTTCATACATTTGCTAGAATAAGGGTGTTAACCATGCATTATATACGTAGTATGCATTCATTAGCCTAATTCAAAATACATGAAATACTTAACAAAGAATTTGAATATACCCATGATTTTGTTTTAGACCGTACCAAGCCTGTTGACGTAGTGTTTCCGGTATGTCATTTTGATATCATTCTTTTGAAAATAAACGATAAATTAAAATAAATATGTGAGACCAGATAACTATGCAAAAACTGCATTTATTCCTGTCTTATTTGTCTGTTTTCTTCAGATTTTGTTGTATAATAACAAAAAACAATGTATAATTTTCCTACTTGAAACGCTATTTGTATTTTCTCTCTGCTTTTTCTCTTTGGTCTACAGTAAATAGGGGGACATTAGAATAAAATTTTGTTGTTGTTGTTGTAAATACATAACAATATCTTTTTTATATCTCGAAATTTTCTGGAAAGCCTTACAAATAAAAAACATCTACATCTCAAGGCAAGTGTCACAATATTTTGTAAAACTCGAAAAGCACACTTCTCAAACAGTTTTGTTCAGGAATAAAAAAAATACTTTTTTTATATAAGAAAAACTCCTGAAGAATGACCTAATAATTCATTCGACAAGTCCAAAATATTGCAAATGTATCAAAGTTATGAAATAAGTTTACGGACCATTCCCTGAAAGAGTAATCAAGGGAACCAAGGTTATAGTGGTAATCATAAGAGTGTATTCCACGGACAAAGACCAGACATGGAAAAGAGACATACACAACAAAGAACATAAAGTAACTAAAATCATACATACAAAGTCACAAAAGTAAATGAGCAACCCGGACTCCACTAAAAACTAGGAGCATGGACCAGGTGCACCGGTAGGGTAAGCGTCTTCTGCTTTTCTAGAAACACCCGCCGAGTTGCTCATAAAAAGTCAAGTCCGGAGTAGACGAACGAGGAAAGTGAAATTGCGATATTTTTGAATCTCTAACAACATCCGTTTGAACTTAAAAGCACGTGATATTTTGCAGTTTAGAAAACCCTCACCTGTGTCAATAACTCAATATTTCTGCATATCACCCCGTACAAATATTGTTAATACTTAATAAATGTTCCGTTAGTTAATGTCTCTAAAATGATAATCTTGGAGTAATGTCAACATAATTTAAAATAAGATAAGCACATGATAACTAACAAGTTAAATAGATCGCTAAAGTATCTACTATTATGTCTAAACAATTTCTTTTCAAAATGCCACATGTTCAAAAAAATAATGGCAAAACATAAAAAACAAGTATATATTTCCAAAACATGAGACCTAGCTTGTTTTTTATATTAATTGGTACGATCCAATTTTCTTTAGTTCTACTTCCGGTTCGTCTGGTACGTCGACTGAGGCAAACCATTGGGTACGAACCAATAACGGAACACGAATCTGTTGTTCAAGTAGAACGAACCGTATAATGGAAAGCAACCCAGTAAACTATTTGACATTTGCATCCAAAATGTTCAATTATGAAAGGCTATTGCAGGACCCCAAGATTGAAGATTTGAATGCGAAACCATCTGTCTGTTCTTGCAAAAACTCTCTATTCAAATATGATCCTTCCGGTAACGTCATCACGGGAGATTTAAACATCATCGAAAACGAATCTCTCCGAAAGGTCCATTCTAAAGTACCGTAAACGGCGCTCCCTAAATTGGAATTATAACTTTAAAGTTCTAATGGTTGCCATGGGGGACTACGTAAGAAAATTAATAAAAAATAATAAAACATATGCATGTACTGCTACCACACTCTCCAAAAAGAAGATAGTGGAAAACTATTAGTCTATGCTATCCTCATTCGGTCTGTCTACCAACGACAATGATTGTGATCTTCCGTCTATGCACTGGAATCCTGAACTCCATAAGAATTCATACAAACAACGCTATATAGCTGGATCTGCAAAATGTACCACAAAACCTGTTTCAAACTTTTAACTCATAGCGGTCAAAGAGGGTCTCCAGTCCTACCACGATACGTGTTACTCCCGTAGTGGTATTAATTAAATGTGGATCCTGAACAATTTGAGATATTCTGGAAACTCTCAATTCAAGTTTATTATCAGAATATAATAGCATTAAAACCTGTGATTGTTGTTACTCCACAAAAGACGGTACACCTAGATACAAATGTGTAGTTCTTGGATGTAATTCCTCATACTTTGTGAAATAAAAACCCGAAAAGCAGAGGACGTTTACCCTATCGGTGCACCTGGTTTATGCTCCCAATTTTTAGTGGAGTCAGGGTTGCTCTTTTCTTTTGTTACTTTGTATGTGTTATTTCAGTTATTCTATGTTCTTTGTTGTGTGTTTTCCATGTCTGGTCTTTGTATCTGGACTACGTTCTTTTGATTTCCGATAGAATTTTGTTTCCCTTGGTTACTCTTTCTGATGTTTTCAATGAATGCCCTGTATATATTCATTTGATAAACAATCATATCCGTCTTTTCCATGAATTATAATAAAGTTATTCTTTTATAAACAAAATATCACTAAAATTTGGTTTTTTTCATCTTATTTTCTCTTGACATACATTTTTACCTGAGGATTACAAACACTTTTTGTTAAATATAAAATATGAACTTGTGTTCAAATTTAATTTTGTGAAGATAACTGTAATTTTTGCGGTGAACTGATTTTCGCTGTGGACTGAAAAGCGCGAAAAAATATTTCTTGCAAAATTTATTTTTAACATTATGGTCATTTTTTTAACATTATTGGTCATTTTTTTTAAACAGCGATCATTGATACCTGCGCATGTGTTCACTTTACAAAATCCGCGAAAATTAGCAGCCGCGAACATTATAACGTTTAAAGTTCCAGACGTTTAAACACATACGATGGAGCTGTGTAACAGATAATACAAATTCATAAAAGATAGTACTTGAATTTCTGGTTTGTATTCCGAAGCAAAATATTTTCCAATCATAATTTATAGTGAATCCAGTTGGTTATAATGCGATTCCGTTCCTTTTCTTTTGGCATTTATTGTCTCATAGAAACTGTTTAACAGCAGATTTTCGCGTACTTTTTTATTTTAAGTTCGTCTTTTATGTCTTAAATTGGTTAATACAACAATACTTAAAGCTTTATGGTGTGTATAAATATTAATCATTTTGGCGTTAACGTCAACAGGGAGTTAAAAACAATACTTAACAATGCTTATGTTGTAATTTTCTGAACTTAAAATAATTTAATTATCTTCTGTCTGTAGCATATCACAATATACTATAAAAGTTCACTATGCCATTTCCATGATTTGATCTGACTTTATCTTATCACAAATATTTTTTCATCTTCACACGAGGGGAATAGAATGATTTAATTTAACATGGTTTGGCGTTATCTAATCAAAACTTTGATCTGTTTCATTTTCAATAGTCTACACAAGGGAAATATTCCGCGAACACAAACATTTTGAAAAAGTCGTATACTTTTTGTTCGGACTTTTTAGGTTTTTTAAATTCAAAATGAAAATCTATTGCTGGTGAAACTAAAAATACGAATATTTATTGAAACATTGATAAATACACACAACAACTAAAAAAGGGAACAGAGTTTTCCATTTACTACAATTGCAATAGTGGACATCCAATACTAACTGAAATGTGTAAAAAGCAAATCAAATGAAATTTAATTTTTCCCGTCTTAATGCATTTGAACATTACGCCTGCAAATTGCATAGGATGAATATGAAATAACAAAATTACCGTGCTAATAAACTCTAGGCAAAGACAAAAGGAATTGTGAAATAGAAAGTAAATATAACAAGTAATATAAAGGCAAAAACCGGAAAGTTGGTAATGACTTGGTACATGTATTTTATTGGAAATGGTTGGTGAATAAAATGTTCATAGCGCGCTCAACCACCCGCATCCATTACACGCGAGGTTAGTTTTTTTCTGGTATAGTGCAACAGAACATAAAAAGATTCGTGTTCGTAGAGATTAGCGGAAAAATTAATCATACTTCGTCCCCCGATATTTTAAGTCTGATCAATTTGAGTGCTCCTATATCTCCAAAAGAACGACATATATGGTCCAATCTTCAGCCAAAAATGTCAGTGAAAAAATGTATTTAACCCTATGGTTTCACTAATTAAAGGTATGTTGCTAGTTAGTGTCACTCCGATAGTGATAAATATGTCAAGGAGTATTTCTAACACACTGACCTCCTATTGCTCGGTATTAGCAGCTTTTGTTTTGTTTTGTTTTTTGTTTTTTGTTGTTTGTTTTTTGGGTTTTTTTTGTTTTTTTGTTGTTTTTTTTTTGTTTGTTTGTTTGTTTTTGTTTGTTTTTGTTTTTTTTTTGTTGTTGTTGTTTTTTTTTTTTTTTTTGTTCTGTAGTGGTAAAATATATGGAATCTTAACCTTAAAAAAATTACAAGAATTGCCAATGTTTTGTGTGTGATTTCTATCGTGGGATAAGGTAGTATATAGTGTTAAAATGTCAAAATTTTAATTAAATTGATCTCAGCAAAGGAAAAATATTTGAGATTATCTAACAGATCTTTAGATTTGTTTTGAGAAACCACATATAATAAATACTACTAAGAAAATTTGCATTTTTTATGCTGTCCCTTTTTCATTGCGGATAAAATCTTGGTCAGCCGTACAAACAACACCTTTGGTGAACAAGTAGATAACCCTGCTCTGTTTTAATGTTTATATAGTCTTCTGAGTTTTTTTTTAATCTAGTAGTATTCAGACTTTTCACGTACAGATATAGTAAATGATGCGATAAAGGACTTGTGGTAAGCTATGACCATCCTCGTCAAAGGTTCTGCATTCGTATGTACGGTTACCCAAATTTTGGTTGATACCTATTTCTTTCATCGAGCATTCGTAGTAATACGCTTTACATGCGAAAACAATGTTGTTAGCAGATTCGTCTGCAGGAACAAAAACACACAGTTCAGGAAAGGAGACGTCATCTGTATGATTAATACCACTACCCTTTCTCAGTATTTTTGTTTTCCATCCTTGAGTGCGAACAAAATCTTGAAAACCGTAGGGACACTTTGATCATCTATTCCATCCATCATCTGTGTCAATAAATATGTATCATTGTTAAATGCAAGCTGACGGAACACACACAGTTTCGTCAAAGAAATGCAATTAATGTACAGTACTTGCATGGGATAATCGTCCCATCCATGAAAAACGTGGAAATGTTGATTTCGTAAATAGTATTTCAACTAGTGCCATGTGGTAGTTGTTGTAAGTAATTAAGGATCGCATACCATTCAAATATGTTACCCCCATATAATCTATGTTGTCCTGTGTTTCATGTTTAAAGTTTATTGAATCTATTTATTTAATATACAATGTACACTGTGATAACTATTTATTTCAACAGACTACATTTATTTCTGTACTTATTTTTTTTTTCATTTTATTTTATTCATTTGTTTGCTTATGCAATAATTGCTATTTTTTCTGTCGATGAAGAAATAACTTCAATCAAGTGGTGCATAGTGAAAAACCTGAGTGGCAAGTTATTTTTAAGTGTGCACCACGAGTATTGAGATTATTTTTAAAAGACCGAAAAATATAACAGTCATTCCTTCAAATTTAATTTTAGTACCGAAATTCAGCGAGCAAATCATTGAAAAAGGTTAATGACGTTACATTCACACACAAAATTCTTTAAATTATATTAAATTAAATATATATTAAATACATTAAATTATAAGCAAATATTGAAATTACTGCAAATTTGTGGTACGATTATTGGCATTATACAATATACACTTCTGCAAGGTAGAGCTTGGGTAGCTATACACAAAAACATTTCCTCGCGGAAGCGTATATTGAGCATGCTCTAAGCATGCTTATCGACTATACCACAGTTGGCACGAAAACGAAATGTTCTATTGATTTAGATGAAACGTACGTAAGATACATATTTTAATATTACACGTTGGATGATAAACAATTCGGGTTTACTATACAGAAATAAAATTTTACCAAAAGTAAAAAGAGTCATATTGTAAGCAAAGATTGGGTTGTTTACAAATATACATTATTCAATTTAAGTTGTATTGTTAAAGGTAAAATATGAAGCATTCCAAAACAAGTTTAGCGACAAATGGCAGATAAAAGAATGAGGATGCCAGACTTAAGTAGTATAGAACAAGGAAATGTATGTCTGTCACCTAAAAACATACTTGAGTGCATTTACATTTACCCAACAGGACAAACTGACGTAAGATGAGAGAGTGACGTTATCAGTAACACTTGATAGATAGTATTTAAAAACAAATACTGTCTGTTGAGTCATCCAACAGGGTATGTAAGTCTCGTCGCGTGACTCCGTGATTTCATGAGAATGGGTCCTCATCTCCCATTCAAATGCATAGAGATTCGTCATTAACATAGCATTGAGTTCAATGTTAAAAGCACAATATCTCTTTGTGAAAAAAATACTGATAAAAAATGACAAATATCTTGTTCTTCTGGATAAAGACGTAAAGAAAAGCATAAAATAGAAGATTTTGCATTGTGATACAGCGTTTCAATTTCCCGGAAGTAAACAATAAAATGCAGACCGGTCTTCGGATTTCGATACTTTCTACATCTAAAATTCCGGAAGGGAAACTGAAACTAGAATGAGACTTACAAACCCTACTGTCGAGACACAGTAATGATACTACTCATACCAACAAACGTCATATCATATTATTTACATTATAAATATTAGCTTGATCAAAGACCTTCTCAGGACAAAGTATAAATAAATATATCATTAGTTCTTGCTCCATTAGTATACTTCCTGTTGCTCTTGGTTGTACGAGTTTTCAGTGACAAAAAAATATTTGATAAATACCAATCTCTCGGCTTAAAAATACCGACTTACATGGTTTCAAAATCAAATTAATTCTGAAGAAATTGGCTTTTTAAACATTGTTTTGGAAGTGTATAAAGAGCCGATTCATATAAAACTAAAGAATGAATGTATTTTGCTTTCATTAAACATATATATACAGAACATTTGACTGATAACAAAGTCCCCGCACTTGTGGCAGGTATGTCTAAGAATTGTTACATACATGAAATCACCAAGTAATAACACGAACAAATTATAAATAATTGATCTTTCGTTCTAAGAATATTCTTGTTTTTTTTAAACTAAGAAACGCTAATTTAGATACGGTATACACGTGTTCCAAATACGAGGTAATACGACAAAATGATGTACATGTTTAAATGACTTAAATTGTAGACGAATATCGTAGAAATTCAATGTACATCCAAGCTTATAGATGTGTCTGCAAAAAATTATCCTGCAAATAAATTTTCTTTGTTGAATTAGATGTTGATTCCAACCCTTTTTTACGAGTATTATTGAAATTAATTAGATTCTTTTCTTCGATATCCGACTTTTGCCTGAATGATTTTTTTTCATTTCCCGTCTAACCTTTCAATAAAACAGTTAATCCACTTTGCAAATAGTTCAGTGTAAAAAATTGACTTCTCGTCAAGGAAGGCAATATCATAGTTCTGTATTTTTTTTCTAAAATTCGTCAAACAAAACCATGTACCATTGTCAAAGACAAACGTATATGTATTAAGCAGTATCAATTATTCGCCAAAGATTGGGATAACAAAGATTGTCTGCTGATACCATACGGCATCATATAAAAAACAAAGGTCTTTCTTGAATATTTAACATTTATACATAAAGTAATTCCTAATTAAAACCAAGTTTTGTGAATAAAGTCAAGAAAGTTAGGTTAAATTCCTTTCTTTCTGAAACATGTTCCAATTGTTTTTCTTTTAAGAAGTTTAAAACATAACGCACTTGTGTTCTAGTTTACGAGTAGTATTTTTGGTGTGTTGGTTTATTGTTTCAGTCCATTTGACCTTTCATTTAAAGCCTTATAATGCTAGTTTAACCCCAACGCAGATTTTATGCGCCTGTCCATAGTCAATTGTCTGGAGTCGGTGGTAATTAGTGTGTTATTCCTTCGTTATACGACTTTTTATTCATTTTTAAAAGAGTAATCAAGGGAACCAAGATTCTAGCCGGTTAAAGAATTAAAGAATGTAATCCAGGGACAAAGACCAGACATGGAAAACAAATAAACACAATTAAAGTAATTAAATAGTAATCAAGAGAACCAAGGTTATAGCGGTAATCAAAAGAATGTAATCCAGGGACAAAGATTAGACATGGAAAACAGACATACACAACAAAGAACATAAAGTAACTAAAATCATACATACAAAGCCACAAAAGTAAATGAGCAACTCGGACTCCACTAAAAACTGGGAGCATGGACCAGGTGCACCGGTAGGGTAAGCGTCCTCTGCTTTTCTAGAAACACCCGCCGAGTTGCTCATAAAAAGTCAAGTCCGGGGTAGACAAACGAGGAAAGGAAAACTATGACCCGTTGAATAAATTAGTTTTCATGGTGCTGATAGATACACCATAACGATCCACGAGTTCATGATGACGACCATAAAACTTCTGTAGTGATGACTTCAATCTTGTAGTAACATAATACAAGACGAAAGAGGAAAGGAAAACTTTATACGTTGAACAAATCATTTTAATTCGTTCTGTTACCGCGGATTTAATGATTTTTGTTGGTTGTGTCTTTCATAGCTTACTCAGATGCGTTACAATTGTTGAAAGCCTTTTGATGATCTCTGAAAGTGAAAATTTTGAATTTAGGTTATATGCTGGAGCATCCTTTATTACATTATAAGTAAAATGGCACTATTATTCCCTAGGCGACAATAGCAGACCTTTTTCTCAATTTATAACCTTAAAGACATGCGACAGCTTTAATTAAACTGTCGCTTTTCAAATTACAATTAATTTTCCGAGGCAAAAATGATGGCAATGTCATCTGTTAAATATGAGTATTTGTAAGAATCAGGCAAAATAGAAAAAATCAGAAACATGCATGTCAAAACCCCACCGATCTGGCCATAGAATTTCATTCAAGGATGCTTTCTCTATTTGAAAAGACCATTATTTGTTCTCTGCATCATTGGATTTGTTTTTAAATTTTTCAATTGAATGCAAGAAAAATTAGGTTTTCGACAGAGTTATCATCCCTTTAAATGTTCATTTAAACTACAGTGCATTTCAATGAAATTATATCTCAATGCAGCAATATATGAAAAACCTTGTTTTTCCCTGATTCTGGTCGTGCAAATAATCAAATTACACTACCAAAATGATGTTTTTTTTTCAAATATAATACCATGTTTCACCCATTGCCAGATTCTTACAAAGACTGCCACTTAAGTTTTTTTAGTGGATGGTGATGTTCACCTTTTTCTGTATTAACAGATATTTGTTTCTAAGTAGCAGTCTTTGTAAGAATCATGCACATTCTATAAAATGTGTTACAACCCAAAAAAGGCTACACATTTTTATTTCTGTTTTTAAGTTGCTTTATAGGTCTATATGAAGAAATGTATAATTCATTCCAATCAGTCTTCCCTTAGGAGATAATCCACATTGAAAATCCGACAGTCTCTATTGTATTTTAGTGCCATTTACTCATCTCTTAATTTTGAATTCTACAGTACATTCTATAATTTTTTTTATCTCCTAAGAACAAAGGTAACATGAAAAGCCATATCATGTATGTTAATTTCTGTTTACTACAACATTTTAAACAATATATCAAAAATAAAAAATATGTAGGCTTTCCACCCATGAATCACATTTTGCAAGATTCTTAGCTGGAGTGCTACTTAAATCTGTTGTAGCATTTGCAAAAAGTACTTAATGCGTTTTTGTGATGTGGAAAAGTAAAAATAATTTGAAATTAATTAATGATTCACCACAATTGTCCGATCATAATATCCGTTAGAAATTACGTCAGTATTTTTACAAAAGCAACGTAAATGGAGAGATGTAAACAGATGCAATAGACTAATATGTTATCATTGCAATATAACGCCAGATCATAAGATTATTTGAAGCAGAACGGATATTTCAGAAAGTCTCCGATATTCCCGTGGTCCTTATCCACAAATTCGTTATTTGAGCGCAAATAGATTCGTCCTCAATAGGCAAATCCAAAAATCATAATAGATTTACCTCCAAGGAGCTTCAATGCTCTTCCGTAGCTCCATTACGAAATGTGTGAAATTAAGATATCTAATGCATCTATTGAAACGGTCTAAAAAATTTTAATTTGGTTAGTGATAGTTTTATTGAAACTTTATTTTTCTGGAAGAATATTTTTAATTACAAATGCTATGGTTATTTTTCAAATGTATCCGATCGTGATTCGTCATTTACATATATTACGGGCTTCTGTAAGTATTAAGCTGCAATGCAATACCACTTCAAAGCAAAAGGAGAAGGGGCGATAAATGGTTTTATTGGCCTAAAATTCAACTGAAAATTAATCACAAAGTGTTGAATTCAATTGTGAATTTGGAGACTTGAATCCATCACAAATAAGAAAACATAAAGACTTCTGATAATTCATGAATTGAAAGGACAGAAAAATTGCTTAACTTTACACACATTCAGATATTCTTGGGTGCGAGTTTTCTGGACATAAACACATTTATGTCCAAAGAAAAACAACAAAATTAACAATTCTCAGCATTTTTTTTTAATGACGTAAAATCGTGTCATCATTATGACGTCATAAAAATGAACTTATGCCAAAAATTATCATTTTTCCTTATATTTATATAGTTTACCATGTTATGAACAACTTCCACGTTATTACAAGTTGATATTTTAGACAATAGTCATGGCTTACTGCCCCTACACCTATAAAAGTATCTTTGTGTGTTATTAGACACCAAAAGATGAACAGACTCTTTGTCTGCTGATAAAGATAAAAACCACTGTTTGGAGACCAATTATAACTGTGAGTAATTTTACGATAATTATTTCAATCTGTTTTATTTTGATGTATGCCAAAATTACTGATAAAGAATAGTCATAAAGATTGTTCTGTTATGAAGTTTAGTACACTTGGGAAGTTTCTTTATATGTTGTGCAAGTATTTAAGACGTCTGACTATTTTCAATTATACAGTTATCAGTTAAGAGAATGGTCAAAACTCAGGGCAAAGCATTTAAATATCTAGTTACGTTTTTGACATGTTCATTCCAACATTTGTACCGAGACTGGTTTGGTTTTTAGTTCACGAAGATATAGCTGCCTTGTGTTATCTGAAGCTCCTGATTTTACATTCAAACCGGGAGTATAGTGGAACCAGTTGATACTTGGTTATTAATTATTTTTTACAAAGTATGAGGAATCTCTACCAAGAACTATATATTTGAAAATAGATGTACCATCTTTTTGGGAGAAATATCGGTGTATAATGTTTTGAGTCGGGATTTTAACTGAGTATGGGGAATAGAAGTATAAAATGTTGAAAAATCAAAGGTTATAATTGTATTATATTCTGATAATAATCTTGAATTTAGGGTCTCCAGAGGATCTTTCGAATTTTTAGGATCCACATTGAGTTAATTCACTACGGAGTAACAAGTGGTGTGGTAGGACTGTAGACCCTCTTCAACACTGCCAGTATAGAAGTCAAAAGTTTCGAAAGAGTTTTGATGGTTCAATTTGCAGATCCAGCTATGTAGCATTGTCTGTATGGATTTTTGTGGAGTTTAGGAATCCAGTATATAGACAGTAAATCACAATCATCGTCTTTGGTAGAGAGACCAAAATATGATAGCACAGATTTATGGTTTTCCACTATCCCTTCTTTGGAGAGTGTAGTGGCAGAAAATGTCTTATCACTGCTATTTTCTACGGCTACTTCTGATAATAAACATTGGATGTTATACGTTTTGCAGACAAGAACAATGTTGTTTTGGGCTTTGTCTGCTGGTACAACAGCATATTTATCATGTATAGTAGACAATGTTTTTACTCCATCATGGTCTTTGAAAACTGATGTACCATTGACGTACTGAAAACTTTCATACGTTTCAAAATTAAAGGCCTATACCCACTCTGACAGAGAATCAATGTCCTCTTGTGCTCGTTCTATTCATTGTTTTGAGTAGTCCTCCACGGTATCCATAAGAACTTTAAAGTTAAATCCAATATATGGAACGTGGGGTTCGTTTTCGATGACGTATAAATCTCCCGTAACAACGAGACCGAAAGGACCATATTTGAATGGAGAGTTTTTGCAAGAACAGTCAGATGGTTTAGCCTTCAAGTCCTCACTTTCAAGGTTCTGCAATAGTCTTTTTTAATTGGAATTTTTGGATGCAATATGTGAAGTATAGGAATATGAAATAATCGGTATCGATTTGTCCTAAAATAATGGGGGAATTTTGTTGGTTTCGTTTATTGTGATGCAGGATGTTATCAAAATTAATTGTATCTATACCTTTGTTGACAAACGGGAGTGAAAGAAATGATCGTTTTCCTTCATCTTGATCTTTTACGTAAAACCTGTGAAGTTTTGTGACATCGTATTTTTTTTTTCTTTCTTTTGCCATATCGATCAATTTCAGCTTTTATGTATTCTCATTAATAGATTACTCAATCATTCCATATGATGTCAATTTTGTACAATTCATAGCAGAAGGTTCAGTTGGTTGAATGATTGATGATAGTTTAATGTCAATTGGCAAATATTTGACAAAGGAGAAGTATTTGGTCGGAATCAAAGTGGCCACTTTTAGGCTTTTATTCCCTAAATGGTTCCATTCAAAATCAATCCCAACCTTTCTTTTGGGTATGATACCTTGGAGTTTCATGCCCATTTATCTCACAACCCAAAATATCATTTCCAGTCTTCCTTTAGTGCTATGACACCTTGTAGTGAAATTATATTATTCATTCACTTTTACTTAAGTTAATAGTCCGACATCAGTGAAAAAAATCTCTGCATCGCGCGGCTTCATACGATCGGAAAAGTCGAACCCTGAACATTTGAAAAGTCCTTGGTTTAGGCCCCTAATTCCATAAAGGTTCAAGTCTCAACCCCCAAAATCATCCCAGTCTTCCTTGGTGGTATGGTACCGTGTTATACAATTTAAAAAAACATAAATCACTAAAAGTCAAGTTATTATCCCTTTCACTCAAGTTATCCAGAAGTAAAAAAAAACATACTTGTTTCTGGTCCCTTATCCTTAATAGCCAGTCTTCTTTTTATGGTATGGTACCTTAAATTATAATCACTTTTACTAAATTCCTTTTTTTTGTCCCTGTTCCCAAAAAAATTCCAAGTCTTAACTAACCCCAAAATCAATTTAAGTCTTCACTGTGTGATATGGTACCTTGTGAAACAATTTCAAACTAGAATAAAATGCTTCACATAGCGCAGCTTGACACAACCACTGAAGTCGCAACCCTGAACAGTTGGGGCAAGTATGGACACATCATTCAACTTGAGACAGCTTTGAATTTTTTATTACGATTAGATATTTGACAAATGATAAAAATTAGACCAGAACATAAGTGGCCATGTTTAGGTCGATTTTCAATCCCAAACTTCCTGTGGATATATGACACAATTACATAGTGATCCATTCCTTTCCACTCAACATATCATCCAGATATTATAAAAAGTACTTGTTTCTTGTCCCTTATTCTAAATAAGCAGACGATATAAGAATTGTGAGCAATGCTCTTTAACTTGATACCCGACTTCCCATTTTGATAACATGCACCTTTTGACCTCCATTTTTAATATCCCAAAGTTTACATATTCATTTGTTATAGAATATATCACCTGACACAAATTTTATTATTTATTTTGCAGTCTCTGAAGAGTCAATACTGACGAAACGCAAAGGAAATTGTTTATTGAAATACATTATTGCTTGCAAAAAATTGTTTTGCGTTCTTCCTACTCAATAAACAAAATGTCAGGAAAATGTTACCAACTTTGTTGCTTTGATTTTTTACAAAACTTCATGTAATCAATAACAAGTATGCAGCTTCTTTTCAGAATTGTAGGGCTTTTAGGAAAAACCTTGAGTACAGTAATATCCTTATTTCAACCACACTGTTGGTTTGTTGAAACTAAAAAGAACTGAGAGATGTCCGTCACACGGAGGAGTTCATACATCTCAAATTTACTCCTCCTACACCACTAAATGGAATTTAATGAAACTTTTATAGAATCTTTTAGTTGTGAAAATTAAGATATTTTGCATTGCATGCACAAAACAAGATTAATTTATGTCGGAGACGAATGATCTATTCTTATTGCTTTAACAATTTGATAACGTAGTGTCAACTAATCCTGGTTAAAATGTCCGAAGTTGTAATACCTGTTTTATACTCTTCAATGAAATAAACACAATAGCTGCTAATGTAGAGAACATAATCAATAAATTGACTGCTGTGGAAAAGTGATCATATTGTTTTAAACATTAATATCACAATAGTTTACCAGCCAATGCAAAAACGTTCGATATAAAACGAATGTATGTTCAAATTTGCTCTTCGACCAATACTTGTCTGCGTCCATACTTGCTTCTCGCACAATACCATCGCCTGAATATAGCTGTAATATTGCTGCTTGGGCGTCAAACCCCAACATTCAATCAATCAATCGGGCAATACAAGTCTGTGTCCGCACTTGTTATTTTGGTCAAAATCTAAAAAAAGAGGCGCACAATGGGAACATGTAATAAAAATTTCGTTAAAGTTGCACTCAATCCCATTCGGTGGTGCTAGGGGTGTAACGGATAAGAGATGGGTCCCCCTTATGCCCATATTCAGGAAGTCCATGTTTTGCTATATAAAGCCCCCTTTTTTCCATTGACTTGGCTCAAAATCTGAAATACGAGGTGCACCATTGGAACATGTCTTAAAAGATTCTAAGTAACTTTCATTGAATTCCATTCAGAGGTGCAGGAGGATTAACGGATAAGAGATAGGTTCCCGAGTAACGGAAGGAAGGACGGCCACCTCTAAACACTATATACCCCCTACTTTGCAAGTTGGGGATATAATAAGGGTAACAACAAAATTACCAAATACTAATCCATTCCATAATAAAGTAAACTCCAAATTAAATCTGACAAAATAAATATACTGCCGTCATGACTTGGTACAGGAATTTCAAACGAAATGGATGGTTAAAACTAGGTTTTACAGCGTGTCAAACCCCTCTTCCATTGTAGCGAGGATATACAGGTGGTGGTTAAATGACATCGGCAAGCCAAAATGTCATAATCGGTAAATACGTGGTCACATCGGCACCAAGAAAAAATTACAATAAAAAAGTTTCGCCCCGTGCAACATGATACGACCATAGCCAGTAAAACCGCTCACTTGAGGCAAGAGTTGACATCATCATAGTTTTTGAAACACTAAACATAGGGTCTTGCATTTCATTATAGACGCAACTCATTTGGACACAATCTTGCACAATATTTTGAAATTCAATTTAGGTAAGAAGATTTGATTCAGAGTATTCGACCCGTGCAGGTCCGGGTGTCATAAGAATAGGCTTGTAAAATGCGACTAAATAGTGCTCAGAACCCTAGCCAGTGGCTAGGGCGCTCTGCCCACTGAGCAACTGGGTTGTGTGCCCCAGGTGGTGGAATGGGGTACCCCTGGTGTGTTACATACTGGGGTTGTCAGGCTATAATACGGAAAATCTGACCGCAAACCATAGTGGTGTACCGTGTTGGGAAAGATGCCACGTTCCTCGCACGTTAAAAAACCCTACTGTGGTATTCTCCCAGAGTAGGAACCATAGGGCTCTGCCACAAGAGGCTAAATTGCCCGACACCACCCACCTCTACCTATTTCCAGTGGCAATCAAAATTTCTCGTCCCCATTATCCTTGTGTCCCATCCAATTTTTCTTTTCATCATCATTTCATGTTATTTTATTATCCACTTCATGTTCATCGCCTGAATATAGCTGAAATATTGCTGCTCAGGCGTTAAACCCCAACAAACAAACAATCACAGTGTATTCATGGATCACTTTGTTCCTCATTATCTCAAAAATAGTAAATGATAGGGTTATTTTGGTAAGACTACTTCTTAAAGCTCTTGTACTGAGGCTGGATTTTTTAAATGGAATCCAATAAAAAAATATTTCACAATTGCACCAAAAATAAAAAAGTTCAAGTTTTGTGGTGTGGTCCCCTTTGGTCCCTTCCCACTCAAAAACCATCAGAAATATCTGAAATCCGATTGAAAAATGCAGGCAGGGACTTTCATGAAGAATCTAATTTTTAAAAAAAATTTTAACAAAAAATACATACTTGTTTCTGGCCAACTTTGTGGCTCCTTACTCCTCCTTGTCTTAAGTCACAACCCAAAATACCAATCCCAGGCTTCTTTTTGTTGTATGGCACTTTGTAATACAATTTCAAAAAGATTCATTCACTAACAGTCAAGTTATTGTCTAGATATTAGGAAAATGCATGATTCTGGCCTTCCTTTTTGGCCCCTAATTTCTGAAAAGTTCAAAGTCTTTATCCCAAAAATCAATCCGTCTGACCATCGTGGTATAAAATATTGTGGAACAGCACCATAGACATTCCTATGCTTTTAACTGGAGTTGTATAGTTCAATTCAAAAAAAATATTTATTTTAGGCCCCTAATTCTAAAATGTTATAACCCAAAAAATCAATACCATCCTTTCCTTTGTGGTTTGGAACTTTGTTATAAAATTTTAAAAAGATCAACCAATACTCGAATTATTGCACAAAAACCACGTTCTATGGATGACAATATAGACGACAGTGCCATACCAATTTACAATCACAATTTTTGGCATTTTGCATTCGTACATTATGCAATCATTACTCATTGGTTTAGAAGAAATTGAGTATTTTTCAAAATAAAAGACTGATATCTGAAAAATAATTTGGTAAGACTTCGAGACTTTTTGAGGCACATTTCCTTATATCCCTGATTCAGGAGTTATTTACTAACAGTACAGAATTTCCTTATATCCCTGATTCAGGATTTATTCACTAACAGTACAGAATTTCCTTATATCCCTGATTCAGGATTTTTTCACTAACAGTACAGAATTTCCTTATATCCCCGATTCAGGATTTTTTCACTAACAGTACAGAATTTCCTTATATCCCCGATTCAGGATTTATTCACTAACAGTACAGAGATTCATTTACTAATAGTCAAGTTATTGTCTGGACATCAGGACAATGCATGTTTTTGGTCCCAATTTTTGCCCCCAATTTCTGAAAAGGTCATGTCTTTACTCGCAAAAAAAAAAACAATACAAACCTTCCTTTAGAGGTTAGAAACCTAGTTGTAAATTTTATTGAGATCCCTTAACTAATTATCAAATTATGACATACGAACTAAGTCCTATACCAAAATATGACTACAAAATGTTTGCAGTAGTTTAAAATCTATTGGACCCACCATCATGTCCCGAGGAACAATGTGCTAAAAAATAAAAAAGATTGGATAATTTTCATTCAATTTATCGTAAATGAACTAATGTTGATAGACACCAACAAAGACGACAACAGGGTGATACCATTATACAATAAAAAAAAAATTGGTGCGGTCCTATAAAAACCTTAGGATATCCTATATCTGATCGAAAAACATTGTCCTGGATTTTCAGGAAAAATTTAATAAAAGCTTTTGCAAAATTTACTTCATTTTATTGGGATATGGCAAGATGCAACTCTGTAAAATAATTCTTAAAACAGAAATTCATAAAGAACACATTGTCAACAGAATCATCAAAATCAGATTGACAAAAACCTAATTCTATCAATTCTAATTGCACCACCTATTTTTCTAATGACAACACATTTTATTCCCCTATTAAGCCCTGGTTTTCAAAGGAATTAGAGCATAAAATATCAAAATCTATAGGGACCTCTGCCACACCCCTAGGAGCAATGTGTTAAAATTTTGAAAAAAGGTCAAAATTTTCAATATGTTATTGTAAATCAATAAAAATTTACCGACACCAAGGCTGCTGACAATAATAGCATGATACCATTATACATCCACGAAGTTTTTTTTTCGAGCTGTATAGACTAATTATGAATTTGGTATGTAAATTTTCCTAGCTTTGATTTTTTTTAACTGGGTTGGTTTCTCAAATTTTATAAATAAACAGACAAAAAAGGAGGCATCATATTTTTATTGTAGACACATACATGTATTATAACAATCAAACGTTTCATAACAGTGTTCTAGGATTCCACTTTCCCATCACCCAGGGCAAAGTGCAATTTTGGTGCCGGAAATTTGTTAACTATGCTCCACATTCCCTTTGGTAAGTAGGAAAGTTGCATTTTCTAAAGGATTTGTAATATTCGCAAAGCAAATTTCAAGTTTGGGAAAGTTAATCTTCATTTGGAGTTTTCCCATGGAAACCTGGATTTTGAATAATCCTAGAACACTGCATAACCACTATCTTCTTCAAAGTCTAATGAATCTATTCCACTCTTTACCTGTCTTACAAAATATGAAACTCAGACAATCAGTCGTGAACACAACTGATTTGAAATAGTAAGCCACTTATAGACCATACCTCTGATCTTCATGAAGAGGCTTCATTTCTTCAGGCCTAAAAACAGAATTCATTTTTTAACTCCTTCATTTTAAATGCCACAAATTCAACCTGGTGAACTAAAAGCCCTGGACTTAGTTGCACATAGCTCAATTCAGTGTACATGGACTTTAATGATAATGAATCGTCTATTATGGTATGTAGATCTCATACAAATTAGTTGAACTTTTTGTGCAACATAGTCATGATCAACTGAACTGCTACCAAAGCAGACCAAATAGTTGGTCTCACCTAGAAGTTATACAACATCTGTTTTTCTAGTAATTGTCAAATTGATTTAAAAATAATAAAAAAATCTAGTTTTCAGACAAATTTCTTGGTCAAGACTTACTTTTAACTATTTTTTGTTAAGTGTCAGCTACATTTTAAATTCATTGCGTTTAGACATTTCCAAAAATCTTTGCTGAAACCTTACCCTCTCAGCTTTCAAAAAAATCTTCATGACCAGTTTTCTTCTTGCTTGTAACCTATCTTCTAATTCCAAAAATCAAATTATTTTCCTACTGAAATCTTCACGTCTTCAGATTTTTTAAACACATCTTCTAATTGTCATGAAAATTTAGAACAAAGCCAAATATCTTCTTCAATTTCTTCGTTCTTCTTCAACATATTAATATTACTGCCAAAAAAATCTTCTTAAAAATATTCCCTCTTCATTACACTTTCCTTATCAATCTTCTATAACCTCTTCATAATCCTGAATTTTTCTTATTAGTTCCACCAACACATTCTTCTCAACCTTTTATAATACAAAGAATATATGTTAATTCTCTAGTTTAAAACAAAGAAAATGAGTTTACTAAGTTCCTCTGTACAAAACTTCTTAACAATAAAGATACAACTTGTGTAAAACTACCAGTAAAAAGAGCAAGTCATTTTAACGGGATATCTATACATACTTTCTGAAAAATTATCTACATACCAAAAGTTACTTAAGTTTTTGGTCTAGAATGTTCGCCTTCATATCTTAGAAATGGCCTTTACATATTATACAATAAATTCCAAGACATTAGGACACAAGTTGAGATGAAGTACTGGTCTTAGGTTCATCTAAGATTGAAGTATATTTACAATTCATATCAAGTATGGGATACATATACTTTGTATTCTGAAATCTGTGCAATGTTTTTTTATATTTTTTACAAATGTAACAGATTCAAAACTTATTCTAATTCAACAGAGCTTTGTCAAAATGGCATTTTCAATTAAAACAATAAAATACAAAAATATTAATAATCAATAATTTCTTAATTTACAGTAGTAAGTCGTAATGAATATAATGATGGATAGCTTTAATAATTATCTCATTATATTCATAACAAGTTCTGGTCGAGAAAAATATTTTATAACAATTATATTATGCAAACAAAACAAAAGTTAACAACAAATTGTCAGAATAGCAGTTTTTTGTTTGACTTACTGCAATTTCTCTAGTATTAAAATTTCAGTACCAGTCTTTGTAAGAATCATGTAAATTTATCAAAATGTCCATCTCAATACCAACAAATTTGACCAGAAATGTCAAATCTATATTTCAGTCCAGTGTTATTTATTGTAGTGTATACTGCACTTGAATTGTAGTGTATACTGCACTTGCATTGTAGCATATACAGCACTAGAATTGTAGTGTATACTGCACTTGAATTGTAGTGTATACTACATTTGGATAATGAAATTACAGAACATATTTTGCAATCAATCATAAACAAAAAAATCAATTGTTCAATTTGGTTTCTTTTTTAAATTAGTTGTTAACTGTCGTTCTTTGCATAATAGTTATAAAACATAACCAAACATGGCAGATGACTCTGCATCAAGATTCAAGACAAAATCAACAAATTTTAAAGTTTTTTTTTCCAATCATGGCATTAATTAATTAAATGAAAACTGAAATATTGTATTACGTCATGGTCTAGAAACTAGCAGAAACTTACACTTAATGGAGATTGTTTACTTAATGAATCATCAATAACGTCAAAATTATCAATTTCTTCTTTATCTAAATAATAATCTTTTTGAAAACCTCTCCTGAACAACTGTAAATACTTAAGTATAAGTTATCAGAGAATACTTATTCAATGCAATTTCAAGAAACAAAAATATTGTAATTCAAATCCTGGCTGTAAAAAATGATTGAAAAGTGTAACAAAAAGTAAGATATGACATGATGTACAAAACCAACAAAGTTTACATGTGAATGATGAATATCAGATCAGTCATTTCATTTTGTTCTGTTAAATCATCCCTAAAAATAGGGCATGAGTTTCTGGACCAGCACTGTTTTGTATAAAATCTGATGATCTCTGCTTTGTTGATATTAATATCGACCTAGATAAAAGACAACACAGTCATGACAAGGTAATAAACCTGGCCAACTACCAATTTACATACAATATACCTGATTATATACAAATCAGGGATGATTTTACGCTGTCTACAAAGCAGAAATTGGCAAAACCGGAAATAAGTATACAGAAAAAAAAGAATCGTAACGGTAAAATCCAATTTGAAATAGCAGAATTCCGCTAAAAAGCGGAAATAAATCATCCCTGATAAACATACATATGCAAATTTTAAAAAATACTTTCTACTATACCAATATGAACATAGAATAAGTATACATTAAAAACTGTGAGTGACCCTGGTGACCATGCAAGAAGCTCACATTTGCCAAACAGTCATAAATCTGGCCATCAGTTAAAAACCTTTACAGAGCTTATGTAAGTTGATGACTTGTATACAGGTGTGTATTCACCGACATAAAATAAAATTTACCTTACCTTACCCTGACCTCAAAGGAACCAAGACAAAAATTCATAACGCTTATACCTGAGGAACAATCTTATCATCTTCCGCTGAATTCTGTCCATTTATTTCAATGAAGATTTTTTAAAATAATAACATCAAAAATAGCATATAAAGACCTACCAAAAAGGGCAAAAATTAGAACAAAGGTAAACAGAATTTCCTGCAAATTTAACAACAGATAGATTTCCAAATGTTGAACACTTTTAAAACATGTCAGAGTTTGGTGAAACCACATGATTTTGGAGATATATGTGAAAAACTACTGTCCAACCCCTTATTCTATTTTTAGCAACAAAGACATTTTTTGTAGATGGATCAAAAATCCCCACATCAGTTCTAGGCAGAATATCCTCAGAAACTTTCATACAATGTTAAGGCTAATTGGTCCAGTAGCGTCAGAGATTTTTGGTTTCAGATAAATAAGTGAAAAATTGCTGTCTGACCCTTATGTCCCATTTTTAGTAACAGCGGCCCAAGACCAAAATATCAACATCAGTTTGAGGCAGAATATCCTAAGGTACATTCATACTAACTTTGGTTCCTATTAGTCTAGTAGTGTCAAACGTAAAGATTTAATAACGTTATAACATAAAAAAAAAACAAAAATCATCTAAAAAAGGCAACAACAACTTGGCTTAACAGATTTACATGAAAAATTTGATCAAAACTAGATCTCATCAAGCTATAAAATTTTACCCCGTACTAGGATTTTGCTAAACATAACGGTTTTGGAGATATATGCAAAAACTGTCTGACCATTGTTCTATTTTTAGTTATGGCGACTACAATTTTTAACAGATCAAGAATCCCAATATCGCTTTTATGAAGAATATCCTAAGGACCATTCATACCAAGTTTGGTTTAAATTGGTACTGTAGTTTCAGAGAAGAAGAGTTTTGAAAAATTATTTAAGACTTCAAATATATATTATAACAGACTGAAAAATTCACAACTTACATTATATACTCTGTCCCAATTATGATCCAATGGAGCAGTGTGGTGAATACTCATCACATTTTGCAACATTATTATATATAATTAGTCTAAGGCCAAAATAGAAAGATATCCTAGACTCTCATCCCATCCTATCCTGACCCAATTTTTTCACCCTCCCTGAACAATTTCATTCTGATTTTTTCCTAATTAAGGTCAAATTGATAGCATGTTTCACTTAAATTGATAAAAATAAAAAATAAAATTTGCCCACCCACCCATAATTTTAAAAATTGGACGAGAATCTAGGATTTTTTTATGATGGCCTAATTGGATGTGGGAACTCTCTACATCTTACTGCTAGTGCATTAATATACAGACATACAGCATGCCTGATAAGGATCAACATAGAATGTTGATACAAGGATGCATATAAATATTAAGTTGCAATGCAGATTTGGTCACTCCCTCAGGGGGGGATTCAAACCCCTTCTCTGCTATAACATCAATGGCAACACCAACTGCCCTAAGTTCCAACACTCTAGACCACATGGCCTACTGAATAAACTTACGTGGTGAATATGATCTTGATCTGGACCTAGAGTAACGACTTCTACGGCTGTGGTAAGGTGATGGGGACCTATAGCGCCCACCGCCTCGACTACTAAAAAAATAAATCTTTCATGATAATAACTACATTACTTTTTGCCAAAGGTTGCCACGAGAAAAAGTTCAGTATTATTGACTTAACCAAGTTAACTAAGCTTATCTTGATTTTTCTTTCTGTGAAACAGCAATGGCAGGTATCTCTAAAAGAACTAAATTTTGTTTTCATGTGAATGAAGAATCTGAATGTTACAACCTATTAATTTTTGGACTTAAAAATTGCAATAAATGATAATCAATCCTTGACCTCCTAACTTACATGTAGGAATAACACATTCAATAGAAATGGTTTTTTTTTTCAATTCTTATACACGTTAAATTTTTCAACTACCGGTAATAAAAACTACAGACATCACAAGTAATTAGGATAAATTAATTATTAATTAAAGTTCTAGAGCCCTACTCACTTATTACTCTAAGGCACTGATACATTACCTTTCTCTTGGAGGCCTGAAATAATCAGACACAAAAAATTAAAACATTTCATACATTATTTGAAATTATTGTGTAATATTACATGAAATATTATGTAATATGAAATTTCATTTTACAACAAAAGCTTCATACTACAGAATAATTCATATTACATTTATTTCACTTTATTTATTAAAGCTTATACAAAATTATGTAATATTATATAAAATATTATTTAATATGAAATGCTTAACAAGGCACAGCCTGATACAACTGCAAAGATAAATCCTAGGATGAATGAGGATACAACATTCAAAGTCAAGGCAGCTCTAAATTTAGTTTGAGATTAAATGCTTGAAATTGGGTAAAATTCAGACCAGAAAACAAATGTTCTAAGAACTTTAAAACAAGTAAGAACTTTGCATACAAAATTTATTATCTTTAAGGAATAGTTTATGTCAGACCCCTTTTTTTCCCTATGTTTTTGCCAAGAAACATGGGAAATGATTGGTTCAGGCCATATTTTTTTTCAAAAATGATACGTGTCATAACCTCAAAAATCAATTTCAGATTTTCTTTTGAGGTACAGCACCTTGTGATACAATTTAAAACACTTTTACTTTTACTACAGTCGTTTATTGTCTTGTCATCAGGAAAATGTTTGTTTCTAGCTTCCTTTGATTCCTTATTTCTAAATGGTTCCAGAGACAACCACCAAAATCAATCCCAACCTTTTTTTTTTTTTTTGGTATGGCACAATTTATGTTTCATAACAGTGAGATCAAAATACTCATGAATTTATACTCCAGATAATGTATGGACAACAAATGTTCCTATATGACAACAGCATTAAAACCAATATCAAACACAACAAGATGTCACACACTATGCTGTGCTGAAAATACCCCCACTCAACTATTTCAGTCAAAAGGAGAAACGGTACAAGTCATCATGAAAAAGCAATATACCAAATATATAAGCATTCCTCCAATAGAAGTTAAAAATCTACTACAAAAATTTCCATTATGAACCACCTAAAAAATTACTAATAAATAACTTAAAAATTACTTATAAATCTTACATGAACACACAGACAGACAGATGAAAAAAGTGTTATCTATAAATCTATAAACCTGTCCAAACAAACATCTTTTGGAATGTGCAACTTGTTCAGTTTAGACAAGGCTTACATGGTGGTTTTCACAGGTTCATTTTTACTTATATACAGGGACTACAAGAATTGTCTGGATTAGACAGGTTTTCAGATTATTCAGGGTTCTGTTTAGACAGCCTTCGCTATATTTTGAAAGATTTGAAAATATGATTTGGTCCAGAATCCAAAATTAAAATGCAGATTAAAGCATTAATAAACTCAACAACCTAGGGTAAGGGACATAACTCTTGAAATCAGTGATCTGTTTGTATCATATTCAATTCCACCCAAGCCTATCAAGCTTTCACTTGAAACAAAATGAAATAAATCCAAGTTATTTCAATGCTTACATGAGATTGATGTAAAATGCTGAATACAAATGTTCCAATGATTTGTAAGAGTTGTGTCCCTTACCTTAAGTCTACCTCCTTAAATGTTCCTTTGTTTCAGGAAATAAAAGAATAAGTATGGGATCAATTTTTTTTTACAATTAGCAGCATATACAATTGTAAATTTCTATTAATTCAAAAATGATCTAGTTTTGCCTTGATTATTTTGATGATGCCCTTACGTCGTTGGTTTGCCTAAATAAATTCCAGGAGTTGGCGTGTGTGCTCTTTCTGTAATGGAGTAATCCACTCTGATTCTCCTCCCATCAATCTCTGTACCAGCACTTCTGTCTTTTGCCTACAAGTCAAATAAATACCATAGTTTATAGTAATTCAATTGTGGGATAAAATAATTAATACCTACAAAAAAGTGTCCAAAGGATATGGATATATCTGTGAACTATAATTCATATTATAAAATACAGATGTTCCCTAAATAGGACAACGACAAATGAAAATGACCATGAGAAAATGAAAGTAATTTAATATGGATTTTATTGGAAGTGCCATTTTGTTTTGGTTTTTGATACTGACTTTCTCACAGTAATCTCAGGCTTGTCCTAACGGGCTCGACCTGAGATGTGCATGATAAAGCCAGTTTCAAAAACCAATTGGCTAATATTCTGTATGTAACAAGAATTTATGTTAAAATAACACTTTGCACTAATATGGAGTAGACATTACTTTTATAAGTGAACATGGTGAGCTTCACTATCAAGTTTCATTTTTGCCCTCAAGACACGAATTAACGTGGATAATACAATCAAGGTTATAATTTTGTCAGATGGGTTAGGCACAGGAAATGGAGCAATAGTACAACAGAGAAGGATATGTATGTACATCCAAATTTTCCTAACTTTTATCAGATCATATTCACTTCTTTATTTAAAAATATTATAAAGGGTCAAAACTATTAGGAAAGAAGATGTTACTTACTGATATTTAACCTTTTACTGTATATCATTATTTCTTTGGATTATTGAAATGTTAAATTTTCTCAGTAAGGACAGTAATTTTTGCTACTTCCAGGACATAAACTTTTGTGTTGGCTTATTGGGGAACCTTCAGGGAAATTAAGATAAATGTTATAACTGTAAAGCTCACACCCCTTTGCACAGCTCAATATGAATAATTTTTAATTCTTCCCTCCTACTTAACAGCTGATAACAATGCTATTTTTCTTAACCTTTAAAAAAACTTACCTCGATTGCATCCTCAACAGTTTTAAAGTAAATAAATGCAAACCCTCGAGACCTTCCACTCTGAAAAAAAAAATAGGATTTTTTTATTACACAGTAATATATATTCTTCAGTAGGATTGATTGATTGTTGGGGTTTAACGTCCGAGCAGCAATATTTCAGCTATATTCAGACAATGAACATGAAACGGATGATAAAATGAACATGAAATGATGATGAAAGTAGGTAAAACACCCGAACATTGTAACAGTCAAATATTTCCATTTTTGTAAGAAATATATCATTGCAATAATATTTTGGTTTTTTGTTACATTTTTTTAAAACTTATAGTCATCAATGATCTAAATAAAGTTAAACATTGAAAACATACCTTTTCCCTTGAAATATCAATTTCTATTAATGCACAATTTTCCCTGACAAATTGGTTACAAGAGATAAACACAAATATACTATTTGGGGGTCAGCTGCAATCTTCCCTGTGGTATGTGGGTTTCTTCGTTGCTCATAGAAGACTGATAGGTACCCTTGGGCTAACATTTTCATCCAGGTGGGGTTGTTGTCTCTTTGACATATACACTTATTATTTTATATGTATTTACACAATATTTTTTGTGGTAATAGATCAAACAAGTCAGTACCATAAAGTGATGAAAAGTTAACTAATAAAATTCAAGTCACAGCTTTGAGCAGCAACCAAAACCATTTACAACATATGCCCAATTAAGCCACACACCAAATTTGAAATCAATCCTTCAAGAGTTTGATGATTGCAATTTAAGTCAGACCACACTTATTAAGGATATTTGCTGGTCATGTTCCGACATTTTTGTCAGACTTTTGTACTCCTCTGGTTTTATCCATTTCGTAGCATTTCAACCACTTTTCTTTTCATTATTTCATGAAACACACTTTTAATAGATACACCTTCTAAGTCAGAACCTATGAAAGATCTAGAGAAAACCTTTTCCCACCAAAATTTCAAATGCTTATATCTCAAAAATGAGCACACTGACCCATCCATTTTTCTCTTCTTAATGATTTCACATCCCTTTGAAATCATTATTTTTTAAAATGAGCAAATAACATTCTTATTAAAGTGGGTACTCAAAATTGTCATTGATATAACATACCTGTCTGTCATATACCACTTGTACTTCTGATATAGCTCCATATCTACTGAAAACATCCCGCAAGTCCCTCTCCTGTGTATATAAACTCAGACCAAATATACCAAGGCAACGAGTTGGCTCAGGTTTGTCCTAAAAAAGAAGCAAGAGAGACGCTTGCCCTAAAATATACTACTTTCATCTCATTATGACCTTGTCCATTTAGCAGAAAAAATCATAAATGTCAGAAGAATAGAAAATAAAACTATAATCCTCATTTTTGCTAAAATAAAGGTAAAAAAAGTTAAAGACGTAAATTTGAAGAGATGTTACCATTGTTTATGTATCCTTTAGAATTTTTCCGACAGTCGGTATAGTTTCGCTTTTTACCCTTTGACCATGGAAACGCAAGTCACCTGATCAAAATTCTGTTTCCAGATTAGCCAAATACTAATAACTTACTGGTGTTCGAAAAAGGAAATTGAAATTGCGGGCCATGCGTTATTTTCTGATGAAAATATAGGTTAAAAAAAACCCCAAATTTTACTGCGTCAGCTATCTTTTTTTAAAGATAGTACTTGTTTAAAATGGGGTTCAAGCAATGATTCCAGAGTGCTCAATTGAATATCTAAATGTACGTACCCTGTTCCCAACATGTCTTCTTCTGTTTGACATTGGAGAAGTGTCCTGAAGCAAAAAAATCAAATAAAACTATAAAGTTTAAAAACATTGGCACTTGAGGCTTCGGAGTTGACATTTAAAAATGAAAGCAAAAGGAAAAATCAACTAGAAGCAAGAAACATTATATCAAAATTTCATGACATTCAGTTCACTACAACTGAAATTGATGCACAGAAATGAAAAATAAAACAATGACAACAACAACGACATCATCATATCATCATGATTCATCTGCAATTTTTTGCAGTCGACAGTAACTCCAACAAGGATCAACAGATTTTCATGAAAACAACTCAATGGTTAATTACATCATGCTGAATTCTTTAAGTGAAAAGTCAGAATTTGCGGTTTTTAAAACTGCAAAAAAACTGCTGTTAAACATAAAGCTTATTATCACAAGAAATTTCAACTTCAAGATATTTGATTTAAACACGGCAGGGGCATTTCTTTAGACTTGTTAACTTCAACGACTACTGCCATACTGGCACTACTAAGATAAAGATCTGAATCCAAAATAGATACCTTAAACGTATTAATTTTCGCGGTTGCTAATTTTCACAGATTCTGTCAAGTGAACATATTTGCGGGTATCAATTTTCGTGGTTTCAAAAAAAAAAAAGATTAGCGTTATATAGTGTTAAAAATCAATTCTGCGTGTACTATTTTTCAAGGTTTTCTGTCCACCGTGAAAATAGCGAAAATTAGTATGTTTACAGTAATCGTAAAATACTTCACATGGCACCAACACTGACCACTAACAGGCCTGAAATACATTTTTCAGAAATTTTTATATAGTGACTGTTGGCCTGTAGTAGTTAATTTTATAGGCCCACCTACATTTGACAAGCCTTGGACCCCAGACTACTGCTTAATAGTGAAGACTGCAGTTGGGGGAAATATGGACAACCATTTTAACTTGATACAGCTTTAAAATTTGATTGGGATTAGACGTAAGGAATTCAATAAAGACAACAATTTCAATAATCTACCTTGTCAAGACTAACACATGTAACTTACCCTTCCTCCCCTGTATCTGGGTGGTGGTGACTAACACATGTAACTTACCCTTCCTCCCCTGTATCTGGGTGGTGATGACTAACACATGTAACTTACCCTTCCTCCCCTGTATCTGGGTGGTGATGACTAACACATGTAACTTACCCTTCCTCCCCTGTATCTGGGTGGTGATCTGCTGTAGCTCCTTCCATAGCCAGATCGTTTTGAGTAATTATTTCTCTCTTTATAATAAGGGGATCGACTAGAAAAAAGGTAAAACATAATTAAGAACTGAATTTATTTTTGTTATTAACATTAACCACAATGTTTTAAGAATTGTAACAAAAAAAAACCAATAAAAAACATCCGCTCTTTTGATCTTTCAATTGTTCACAATCATACGTTGTGAAGCATGTCAGTGTTTTTTTTATAAATAAAACATTTAACCGTACCCTAAGAAGAATTCAATATTGAAACCCAGGAATATGAGCAACTCATTCATTTTATGCACTACCAAGACACGATTTTTACTCAGACAACAAAAATTTCCTGATACCTAACACAGTCTATCATAATTTTCTAGCTCAATCTATGCATCATTCAATATGTAAATACTTACCTTCTACTTCTTGAACTGAAATTAAAATATTAAAGTTCTTAAATACAATGTAATACAGCTATCATAAATTAGTTACACCAAATTGTTATTAATACATCACATGACACTGGCATCTCAAAATATATAAGACCAAATTAATTTGTGAAAAGGGTATTTGACATTTTCCCAAAATTTTCCTATTATTCACATAGAACTACTGAGTTTTCATTTTGCTTCAATTATCAAAATGCTAGTAAAATATAACTAAATATTTCTACATGAATCTTAAGAATAATGATTCCTGACCTCATGATACAAACATTCCTTACAAGCTGCTCTTGTGTACATATATTTAAAAACAAAAAATCTGTGAGCAATGACTCACTAGTTATTCAATCACAATATATGGAAGAAAATAGTCATCAGTTATGAAAGCTCAGTACATGCAATATTGTATTTTATGAAACACTTAAAAGAGATATTTACCTCAGCAATGGGCCTCAGCCAATATCTCTTTAAGTGTTTCATAAAACATGATATTGCATGCACTGAGCTCCCATAATTATTTCATGCCATTTCTCTTAAGAAAGTATAAGACGTTTCCATCTTGATTTTTAAAACAAATATTTTGTATACATTTAATGTAGAATAGTCAAGAATAATCAGTCTTATGTATATATGTATGTGTTTGTTTTTTATGTCTTTTAAATGTCAACAAATGTAGACAAATACCTACAAAATGTATAAGATTTTTAATCTAATTAATATTGACTCTGACAATATTAGGGTACTTACTATCTAGAAGACCTTCTACGATAAGGTGACCTTGATCTTGACCTGGAATATCTGTTATAACTGTGACTTCTAGACCTATAGTACAAATACATGTTCATTAACATCATTTGAAGAATTTTATTTGAAAATTTATTATAATGATCAGTAAATTATGATATACAAGTAAAGTGTATGAACATTTCAATTTATACATGTATAATTGGGTATCAAAATTTTGGGGTATGATAAACAGCTCTTGTTATGGATTGTGATTATTTTTGTAGCCTTACTTTACAGCCGAATTTTGGCTGAATCCCATGGGGAGTCCTCCAAAATGTTTTAAAAAAATTCTTTTTTCCATAACAGAGGAAATTTCCCAATTGTTAGGCATAATTTATTGAAACCAGGTAACAGAAAGGCAGTGTTCCTAAAGAAGTATTTTTGGTTTTAATACTTTGATTACTTCTAGTGCTTGTTCATTCTTGGCAAGTCATAATCAAAAGTCCAAAAACCTATTTGTCAGGTCAATGCCAGTTTTCATTTCCATAAGATCAGATTCTATCCCTGTTACCAATCATCCCCTTATTGTGAGCAAAATCCCTCACAATTCCAAATATTACATAAAAAAAAACTAACAAAACAGGATGCTACAGGCATTCCAAAAATTGGACCATTGTTCAATAAGCTGAACAGTAAAAGTTCTACCTGAACAAATACCAGTAAGACTGGCAAAACTGATGAGGAAGTAAAAATGTGATACAGGACCTTTTAACTTATGTTTTGGTCTGTACACAATACATCCTAAGTCAACTACATGTACACTGTACAATCAAGGATGACACCCAACTTAGAGTAAGTGATAGATCTATCCATAATGCCATTCTAGTTAACAACTTCGTCCTGTTTTTTAAAGAATTTCATAAAGGGATCTAATCTTATCCATACACATAGTGTATGGCTATATATATATACACATGAACATGTAGTCAAAATTTAAAAAATGCTTGTTTTTGTACACCTTTTTCTTAAGGTGTATGGTATGGTACCATGGTGAAAAATTTTATCAAGATTTACTAATATTCAAGTCATTGCATCAAAATAAGTGTCAACAAATGCTAAGTGTATTCAAATGACGACAGCACCATTCTGCTGAAGGACTGTAAATTTTTTGTGGTCCTATAAAAACATGTGTTTAAGTACACAATATTGTACTAACTTCAATTTCATCGTGCAGCACAGCATTGTATTCATGTACATGTATAAGCACTTGTGTCATGCTGATTTCCAACAAATAGATCAAAAAGAAAGAAATAATAAGAATAGATCAATATCATGAATACAACTACAAAAACAGCTAGTGAGCTACTTCAAATAAAGCATGAATTAAAACTGTTAAGAACAAGAGACCAACTAATGATAGGTCATACATTTATGTTACACAAAAATTAATTTTAAATATCAGTCTTCATAAAAATCAAACAGCAGGTGATTAATGCATGAAAAAAAAAACCTCCAAACTCACTTTAATTTCTTGTTCAGAAATAGTTATGATCATATAACCAGCTTTTCATTTGGTTGTTGCACTTTTCAGATAAGTTCATTGTACATAAAATTTTCAATTGCAAGAGTTATTGTTCTTGATTTGGTTTGATTTGGTTGATTTTAGCGGGAGAAAAATGTATGACTTTCTCCGAAGTACAGATCTGAATAAGAAAGGATTATCAAAATGTAAAAAGATAACATACAAGTACATGTATGTAAACCGAAAATGCATCATTTGTTTGGTGGGGTTTTCTACACCATGAATCACTTCTACCATTGGCAGTGTCTGAATTTTCTATGGACTGGCACTTTTGAAGAATATATTAACCTAGAATAAGAATATTTCCTCCTCCTGTGACCCCTAGATCTGGATCTGGACCTGGAACGCTGCCTGTAATTTCCTCTCTCTGAGTGATAAGACCTACTTCTTGATCTAGAACCTCTGTCATCACCATGATCAGATCTGGAGTCTGGTGTAACAGATCTATCAGATTCTCTTTCCTATCAAATGTACAAAATGCAGTGTCAATAAAGAAATGAACAATTGAAGTGAAACTAAACAGTTCATGACATAACAAGACCCATAACATGTCTTGACCACTGTCACCATATGTTTGTCAGTAAACATGTAAGAATAAATAGTACACTGTTCAAGAAAATTTGGACACATGTACATGTAGTATGCACAAATGTACTGCTGAAAAATGGGTAAGTTAGACAGGTAAATAAAATGCTTCATGGTGCACAGCTACATGTTGAAACATTTGTATGCCCCCAGAGAAAAATATGGAAAATATATAAACAGTAAAAAAAAAAAGAATCGTAACGGTAAAATCTGGATTTCAATTACCTGAATCCCGCTAAAAAGCAGAAAAAATCTTCCCTGAAAACTAAGCAGTGTGCAAATTTCAAATTGAATGAAAAACATGTCAATACTAGTGTTGTCCGACGGAGTTATGCGTATCCTAGCTGCAAAATCGTAGCTCTTAGATCTTTTTTTTTCATTTTCATACATGTGAACCTACCAGCAGTTTTTCAAATCTACCGGAAATAGAACCTTCCTACCGTTGAAACAGAAAATCTATCGCTATCCGAACTGTTATACTGTAAACAAATTATGGAGGCCATTTTTTTTTATTTACTGAAGGAAAAAATCTGAGAGGATCGAAAAGCGGCATTTCCAGTTGATCTAAGGTAGACAGGTGAACATGTTAATTAGGGTCATTAACAGTAATTTAGAGCTTTAGTGGTTGTCAACGTGACATTATTTAAAAGGCATGATGATTATATAACAAAAGGAGATGATTGACAATTATCCCAAGTTTTAGTGGCACAAGCATAAATGATTAAACCATTTATTACCAACGATTGGGACTCATTGTGTAAATATTGATGTGGGACATCAGATCTTTTGATGGTTATGGAAACATTGACCATGCATCCACTGAAAATGAAATTGACTCAAAGTATGGCTTGATTTTTTTTTTATCCAAGTCAACAGATGAACTATGCGAATTTTTCAATTTGGAGCACTCTCATCAATGTCAAAATGCAGAAACGTAATATTTCAACTTCAGCACCTCCTGCCAAGAAAGCAAAGTACTATTTCAAATTCAATGCTGCATGGAAGTCAAAGTTAAAGTGGAGCCAAGCCAGTAATGACTATTTGAAATGAAAATTATTTAATTAACAGTAGCTATATAGTAATGATGACACTTTTAAATTAAAAGTTATTTATGTTTATGATGTTCTTGTAATGAAAATATTGTCATTAATATATAAAATCATTAAAAAGTGTTAATTCATCAAAAGGGTCATTCCAACCATTCAAATAGAGTATTCAACATTTTTTTTCATGAACAGACTTGAAACAAGGTTTTCCATAAGTTTCTCACATATTTGACTTGTTATGCTGTGAAAAAAATGCCATTAAAAGAACCTCCAGTTTTCAAACCAAATATCCAGCAGAAAAATGACAAATCTCCAGTTTTGAAGAAATGACTTTATAACGTACGGATATTGCGATCTAACATTTCAAAAATACAAAAAAATAAAGAGCTCTACGTTTCGCTGCTATGCACATCCAACAATAAATTACAACTGTCTTTCTTTGAATTTACTCAAGTTAATTTCAACAAAATTGGCAAAATTCCTTGCTTTTGATTAGTCCGAATTCCCTCTGCCCCTGCATCCCTTCTATTTTTTATTTGGATATTGATATATCAGGTTGGGGTCAGAACGATGTGCCATACAAAAAAGTTGGAGATTCAGCGGTACCACGGAGTACCACCCTTCAACCGCTTGTAACGATTTTCAAGCTGAAATTGTGCATGTCACACCTACCTAGTTTGATTCTGGAATAATTTTCCTGTATGCTGATACCAAATCTGCTACAAAAATTTCATTTTTCATCAAAGTTTTGATCATTTTCAATGAGAGACCCAGTTTTGTTAACATTTTGAACTGTAATAAAGAGTAGGCGGAGCTTGTTACTTTAGGAACGGAATGAAGCAGAAATGATTCTTAAAACCGGAATCTAACAGAATATTTCAAAATTCTGCTGAAAAATTACGCGTCCGCTACCATTCCATTTTTGTATGGCACATCGTTCTGACCCCAACCCGACACATCAATATCCAAATAAAAATAAGTAGGCTTGCAGAGTCAGAAGAAATTCGGACTAGTTTTTGATGTGGAACAAACTCTGACGTCCCACGACCCTAGCTTGTTTGTCGAATCAGTCGTTGGACGTCAGTGCAATCTCCTACTACGCGCTCCTGTGACAATGTGCGATTTATCACAATCAGGTATGCAACTTCAGTGCACTACAAAATGCGACATAAAAACTCGCTTTTCTGAAGTTCAAAGACCCTCTTGACACACATCTATAGGATGTATTCAAGCAAATTACAATCAAAATATCTACCTCGCGGTCAGAACTCATTGTGTAATTTTTGGACGCTCCTCTAACGTTAATTGCGGCAACAAAATGGTGATATACCGTAGGGTAGTAGTAATTAAAGACCTTAAAAGATCGGAAGAGATCTGAGATAACAGGGGAAGCCTGAAGGCGATTAGAGTGTCGGATTTTCATTTTATTTGCCTTATATGGTAGATCAGGGAGTGTATATAAAGAGGGAAAATCTACATCGAACACTGCCTTGCAATTTGGCTATTTATTAGTTAATTCTCTCAAATTTCTCCGTTAAAAATAGGGTAACTTTGCAGAGGGTGTTTGTTAAAACCACTGGATGTATTTTTAAGAGTGAAGTACCAAATAATAGAAAAAAATATTAGAGAATGACAAAATGTATTTTTTATCTATCTAAAACAAAAGGAATGTAATTATTTATAAGACAAAATTTACATGTTATTTAGACAAATAAGCAAAAAAATTACTTTTTAAAAGTTCATTAAGGATGATTTTTCATTGAATGTTTGTAAAAACTTTTGCATTTATTAAAATGACATTACTATCAAATGGAAGAGAAACCTCTGCTATAAGTCAATGACTTTTTTAAATAAATGTGCTTTGAATAACAATAAAATGTGACTAAATAAATGTACATATGTCTTGAGAAAGAAATATCAAAATTTTCATTTTCATAAACTATACCACCAGTAAGCTGTTAATCATTATGTCTCTGTTTGTTCAAACATATGACTTTACTACCAATTGAAACTTTCATATACATGTGTATGTTGTTTTATCACATGAAGCCATTGTGCACCTCATATATATATATATATATATATATATATATATATATATATATATATATATATATATATATATATATATATATATATATATATATATATATATATATATATATATATTTGAGGGGGGCGCATCTGAATTACTATTAGGGTTCTCTATATAAATATATGGTATTTAGGGAGGAGAGCAAGGGTATCCGTTCTCATGAATAGAAACTAGAAATTTAAAGTTAAGAAAAGCTCACGTTGTAATGCTTTACAACATTGAAGGCGCTGCTTATATTAGTGCATGCCGCTATTATGATGGATATACAACAAAGCTTACATAGAGATTGTCAAAAATTATAAAACAAATCGACAAACCTAATGAATAAATTGGTTGTATTTATGAAGTATGTGCAGTTTGTTGCAATCAAAGATGAGCAGCATGCAGAGTGGACACATTCCAGCTACAATGCACACAATTGTCATTTCATATATAATATATGTATACTATTCTATATTTATATTGTTCACACCGTGCATTGCTTATGGTTGATGTTTTTCACGTAATTCCTATTGGGATATATTGTCAAAAAAATATCCCATTTGTTTTCTCCGTAATTAATAATGTCCCGGCCAGATAAAGTACTCTTCGGACTTCACTTAGTTTAATATTCTAAGTAACTGTATTTTCTTGCACCATTTATCTATTTTGATGAAACTTTGCATGTCGCTTACTAATCAATCAGTCTATTATACAAAGTAAAGAAAATGAAAATTTGATGTTCCATTTGCCTCCAGACTTCTCCTATGAGCCCAGTCCTTACCCGGTCTTCTCTAGTTGTTAATTAATACTACCATCTACTGCATCATGGGAATTTTATAATGACTTAGTTTAAATATGTCGAGTTCGCACCCGAGTTCAACAGACCGTTTACATATTTCTCGGCGTTTTGTCGGGAAATACGAATTTTGACATATCATTTGAATGGAACTGCATCGTCGCTTAAGTTGCTTTTTGTCAAAGTAACGGTAGCGCTTGTAACCAACACAAACGGGAGTCGGTATTCGGGTATCCCGAGCCCGAGCTCAGTTTCCCCGAACTGAAAACGGTAATTACCGATATTTTCTTTAAATTGTGATGGGGTTCTTATTTTTTTAAAGAACTATAACTTAGTTTAATATAGATGTATTCAAATATTCAAATACACGAGAAAAACTTTATATCTCTTATATAGTTCTTTAAAAATCTATAGGTACCAGGAAGAGGAGGTTACTGGTGCTAAAAATACCTTAATTAAAGAGTGCAAAATCCAATCTACCAAGTTTCGTTGCATATTATCGCTAATTTGCAGAAAAAAAAAATAACATTTTATTTTTTTTAATCTAAAACTACTTGTGTAGTATTCTTGAAGGTTTATCAACTCCTTTTTTTTTAATATCGACGTCCTCGAATCTCATTTTAACAATTATTGAGAGAGGGCGGTATATAAATATCCCTGTCATGAAATGACAGAATTTGCAAATCATACAAAACAGACCAAATTGAAGATGAAATCCATTTTTTTTCATATATTGTCCTGCATACAATCAATATAGACAAGAGTTTATTAGTAAAATGAAAATAGCATATCAAATTTTAATTTAATTATAGAAAATAACATTGCATTAAAAGTACCAAAATGATTCTTAAGGCCACTGTTGATTATAAAAATCATTGTCTAGCCCTGATTGATTAACAGAAATACTTCACTATTCCAAATTAGTCATCCGCTCCCGCACATATGGTATGTATGCACACTGTTTTTTTGTTTGTTTGTTTTTTTTTTGTTTGCTTTTGTTTTTGTTTTTTTGTTTTGTTTTTGTTTGTTTGTTCGTTGTTTTTTTTTAATTTTTGTTTTGTTTTGTTTTTTGTTTCTTCTTGTTTTTTTTGGGGGGTTTTTTGTTTTGTTTTGTTTTGTTTTGTTTTTTTTTTTTGGTTTTTTTTTTCATGGTATTGTGCTTAAGTTTGACTTAATGATGACTAGAAGTTCAATGTGATAACAACCAGAAGTGTTATAAATAGCAAACATTCTCGCCCTAAAATGAAGGAAGTATATCCTTTATAGAACGTTAAACATAATTAATCTAATGCAAAAAATTCTTTTACCCAGCTGCAGCTTTCTACAACAGGAAGAAAAAAATGACAATACTGCAACCATTAAGGAAAGTGCCTAACATTTTTATGAAATGTATACTTTAATCATGTATGTAAAAAACTTCATATTGTTGACAGCTTTAGTTGAAATTCTCATTGTGAGACTTTCATACCACACAATTATCCTTAGACAACAAGTTATAATTTCTAGCTGTTCAATGTATTTATGTGTATTGTTAACAAAAACTATCTTTCACACTCACTTTGAGATTTTTCCTTTTTCATTTTTGAGGTTTAAATTGCTAATAAAAAATCCGTTTCTTCTTTTTTCAAACGCAAAACATTATCATGCATCTTACACCAATTTTATTATTTATTTTGCAGTCTCTGAAGAGCCAATTCAGTTCAAATGCACTAGAAACTGTTGCTTGAAATAAATGATTGCTTACAAAAATTAAGATTTATTCTTTTTCTTTTAACAAAAGAAACAAAATGTCACTCAGGACAATGCCACCAACTTAATGCTTTGAAGTTTGTAGTACTCAGCATGTAGGAAAAGTTCTAGTACATGTAATTGTATGTAATCTATTACATCTATACAGCTTCCTTCCGTAGTTCTGGGACTTAAAACTTCAGTACAGAAATGTCCTTATTCCAAGTAGAACAGTTGATAGATACCACTCTAAAAATAACAACAACTGATATCGGTGTTTCATAGATTTATGGAACACGAGAAAGCATAAAATTTCAACTTAAATTTGACATGTTTGATATTATTATTCTTTAACTGTAACACTATAATATTTAGTGTGAAAACATTAACACAAGTAAGTATGGTGTTGTCTTTTATTTCATGCCTAGAATTTTTTTTAAATGGTCGTTTAGATTTGAATCAGGTGAAAGGTGATATGTTCCTTCAATCAATGCACTCTAACTCCATCCCTTCAACATAGAGAGCAGAATCACGTTTTTTTTTCTGCATGAATGTTCAACATATCATGTGACAATCATGTGTCATGTCAGTTCTGTACTTTCACTTTGATGCGTAAACAAGGTCATATAAGGTTTGTAACCATTATCATTATGACTGAATACTTTTAGCTTGTCTCTCTATGACCTTCAAACTTCAAAGATGCTACCTCATATAATTTGAAATACTTGATGTATATTGATGTACCACATTCGGGACTCTGTTTTCCTTTTTATTTTAGCGTTTGTTTTTTTTTTTCATTTTAACACAATGTTCCTTCACAGTCTTGTTACTTATTTTTGACAAAAAAAAAGTTATTTTTATCATACCTAACCACAATATACAATTTGTTTTAGCTCCTTTGTTTTATCTTACAATTTTTCATGTTTGTTTGGTCAATTGCCACTTATTACTAGCACCTGAAGTTGAAAATTAATGATCAATTGAAAGGGAAATAACTCCACTTCAATTTCTATTGGGACCAAGTTCTTAGACTTAGTTTACGAAATCTTCTACTGCTGGACGTTCCACTTCTTGTTCCGGTTGCTTATTTCTGGTTTTTACTGACTGGATGCCATTAAAGGTCTGTTATGCTTTATCACATAGATACTATTTTCTTTGTTTTAAAGCTGCATTTTCGTACTACATAGTATATAGTTACATAGTTTTAATATGTGGATATTTTGCTGACTGACTTGATATGATACACATGATAAAAATGCAGTGTGTATGTGCTACACTGAAACATTTCTACTTAGTTTTAATGTACATGTGTGGAAGGTGTTTACCAGGAATGCATAAGACCCAAACATAAGAAAACAAGTCCTTTCATTTTAGGGTACTTTATGAATTATGAAAAAGTACAACCCTGTAATAACAATATATTTTTTTATATCAGAATAAATACACTTAATTAACCCCATTAGTGAACAATATTCCACATTACTTTTTTTACATGTATGTGTATATTACTTAGGGGACGACCATTCTTTGGGGGTGGGGTGGGGGCTGGCAATTTTTTTCAGGCCAGAAATTTTATTTCTAGCCTGGTGTGTCAGATTATGTATTTTCATCAAAACTTTGGCTAGATTATTTATTTTCCATATTCATAAAAGAGTCTATTTTTTTCTATGAAAATTTAAATGTGCATATCCGAGTTACCAAAATATGTGGTTTGGATTCTATATCAAAGCATGTGTTACTTTTTAAGTTCATTATTTAAGACATTATTAAATGAAGTTTATTCCCTATAATACAAGCCATAGTCTCTACTATATCAGACAGATGGCATTTTTGGACCGGAAATACGTCTTAAAATTTAGAAGGAAATGTGTGAGGGACTTGTAAGGTATCGATAGATTCACATATCTATGTATATGAATAAAATCTACAATTGCAATATTAATCTACAAATTGACCCAGTGAAATCATTTATGTACAGAGGATTCAACTTAATTATATACCTGATTATTGCATATTTCTGTTAATTGCATAGCATTTTCAAGTTCCAAATCATTTCCCACCTCTTCCATGTTAAAAATTCCTCTTATTTGCATCTAGGTCTAAACAGACATTCCTGTTATTATTATTATTTATTTTCCTACATAATCAGAGACAGATTATTTATTTTAAAATCTGCCAGGCCCCCCTAAGAATATAATGGTTGTCCCCTTATTTGCTATTATTATTTACTGCTCAGCAATCACTTAGAGCATGAGATGCATCTTATAAATAAATACTGGTATTACCATTACATACTTCTAACTAAATCAAAATAAGGAGTTGTACATTCAGGCTCCATATTTCTACAATTGCTTGGACTGAAAGTTAAACTAATGATAAACAGGATTTCCTCTGGACATATTATGTTATTTGTAATAACACTAGAAAATATATTTTCCCTGTGCTTTCTACTGTCATCATAAATCACACAATAATTAGTGATGTCAAGGTCACATTAGTTTCACCAAATTACCAAAACTTCTTTCATATTAGATTACTGTATATTAAAATGATAATAATCTGTTATTGTAGATAATGATGAATTGGAAGGAAGTTACAAAAGTAGCTATTGGTCTTGAGATGCAGTACTTACCTACAGCTCTTTCTGCTGTACTGTTTTGCCTTCTTGCCATGTGCCTTTGTTTTTTGATGCACCGACTAACAGGAAGTTTCTTGCCAATCAGTATAAAGATATATGGTCTGGATTACTTCAAGTCTGTAGCCTTTTGTACCTACCCAATAGGTTATGGTTTGACTAGAGTGTACCATGGCCATATTGGATATGGTTTGATCATGATTCCAATTAATGTCTTTTCTTTGATAATAATGCCAGATGGGAGCATTAGTCCGGTTGAACAGTTCTTACTATTTGTACAAAACAAACAAACATTCTTCAAAACTGTTTTAAGAATTCTGATTCAAGTTACAGGTGCTATTTCTGCCTTTTATCTGGCACAGCAAATTATGATGCTTGAATTTCATGCAGACTATAAACAGATAGTATCAAAAGCTTGTGTATCAGATCTAAAGATTTCAGCACTGACTGGGTTTGGATTAGAAATGTTAGGAACATTTATTGAAGGATGGTCTTACAGACAGCAATGGTCCAGGAATATTCACCTTGACATGATAGTGAAGTCATTAACAACAGTTATCATAGTCTCATTAGGTAAGTATACATTCACCTTGACGTAATAGTAAAGTCATTCAAGCTCATAAGGTAAGTACACATTCACCTTGACATGATAGTAAAGTCATTTAGTCTCACTAGGTGAGTAATCATTCAGGACGTGATAGTAAAGTCATTTAGTCTTATAAGGTAAGTACACATTCACCTTGAGGTGGGAGTGAAGTCATTTCGTCTCATTAGGTAAGTACACATTCACCTTGAGGTGATAGTAAAGTCATTTAGTCTCATAAGGAAATACACATTCACCTTGATGTGATAGTAAAGTCATCTAGTCTCAAAAGGTAAGTACACATTCACCTTTACATGATAGTGATGTCATTTAGTCTCATTAGGTAAGTACATATCCACCTGGACATGAGATCGACTCATTAGGAACAGTGATCCCAGTCCCACTAGGTAAGTACACATTCACCTTTACATGATAGTAAAGTCATTTAGTCTCGTTAGGTAAGTGTAAAGTCATAGGAACAGTTATCATAGTCTCATTAGGTAAGTACACATTCAATTTGTCAATGACACCAGAATGAAGTCATTAGGAACAGTTATCCTAGTCTCATTAAGGTGTCAGTCTCAATCATTATGTACATAATATGATACTTAAAACACTGAAATTTATTCATTTGGTAGACTTGATGCAAGTATCATGTGCTATTAAATATTTTTTCAAACTGTAATCATTCAGTAGTAACCTATAAATACTAGAAAAGCTTGCTAAAATTATATACCAGTGGGTAAGCTTTGTTGGTTAAAAGCTCTGCAGAGCTTCTTTGTATGTTTACTAAAATTCAACTTAAAATAAAGTTTCTTAGTCTGAATCTTAGTAACTATCAGCATTAATTTACAATTCAGTAATAGTTAAATATCAATAGATGATTCTAAAATAAAAACCAAAGTAATCTTAAAAACCAGCTTCTTGTATTTATGAGTAATCTTGAAGATGTGTTTATACCAATGTCAACTGATAGTGAGACACTTGGGAAACTTGTATTTAATGCAGTAGAATAAGGATCAAAGTTCTTCCAGAACACTTATAGTAGGATACAAGAGACATTTGATAGAGGATGAATTCCTCATAATGGTATTTAATGTGAAATAAAGTCATCACTTGGAAGCTTCAGTCTGACAGTCAGTCACGTTTTTCAGAGCTTCCCATACAAAGTTTGGTATATTCGTATCTTCACTAAAAAGTGTTTATTTTATGGTCTTTAATGATTTTTTGAATTCAGATACTTTATTTGTTTCTGACATGCCATAAGAGCCCAAGCGTAAGAGTAGCCAGAAAGTCCAAATTACAACACTAAGTTATACCAGTCTCACTAATTTGTTACCACTACGTTGTTTAGAAAAAGCAACAATAGGGGAAAATAGCGACAAGAAGATTTTTAAATACATCTTTATATTCAACTTCATCCTCTTACAGGTTACTCCTGACTCATATTACTAACATTAATTTTGCTCCTTTATTCAGGTGTTCATTTGACTGGAATGTACATGCAGCCTGCCTTAGCATCTGGGTACACATTTGGATGTCATGGTACAAGTTACATGGAACATATTTGTGTCTACTGGCTAGGACCATTTATTGGTGGATGGTTTGGGTGTAAGGTGGCAGAAAAAATCCACATTCCACATTATAAAATTGCACCTGTTAGGTCTGATGATGGTGATCAGAAAAAAGGGAAGAAAAGATTGTCCAAAAAGAGAAATTAGGTGTCAAATGATTTTATACAATTGCAAAATTTTTGCAGTCATATAATGGTATCATGCTTTCATTGTCATTGTCATCATCTGTAGACACTTTCATTTCCTCTCAATAACTTGAATATAATTGTATATATCTTTATGAAATCATACCATTGATTTTTTGAGGTTGTGACTTGAACTGTTTAGGAATTAGGGGCCAGATAAGGGACCAAAACAATCATGTTCCCGATATTATCTGGACAATAACATGACTCAAGTAAATGGATCTCTTTGATATTTAATGACAAGGTGCCGCACAATACCAAATGACTGATTATATAGATTTTGGGGTTATGACAAACTATTTTGGAATGAGGGGCCAAAAAGGGGTCCAATAAATGTATTTTTTATGTTCAGACAGTAACTTGAGTAAATGTGAATGAATTTGTTTTAATTTTACCATAATGTGTCATTTCACAAAAAAGAGAGTTGGAATTGAATTTTGGAGTAATGACTTGAACTGTTGAAAAATAAGGGGCCTAAAATGAGCCAAAAACCAAACATTTTTTAAGTTTAGACAATGCATGACTTTAGGAAAGTTGATTGGACCTCTTTGAAATTGTAACAGAAGTTGCCACACCACGAATGAAAAGACAGGATTAATTGGTGTGGGGGGGGGGGGACTTCAACTATTCAGATTTTGGGGTGTAAAAAAGGGGCAGAAACAAGCATTTTTCTGATGTCCTGACAATAAATTAAGGTCTCCATGGAATTATATCACAAGGTACCAAGAGGAAACAAGGATTAATTTAGGGCTATGTTACTTGTATTGATTAGGAATTTGGAGCCCGAAAGGGGCCACATCATTTCTTGGCAAATACATATCCTGTGTCAAATATTTAATCTCAATCCTAATTAAGAGCTGTATCAATTAAGCATGAATGTTGTGTCCATACGTGTTAAATTTAATTACATGTTCAAATCTGTATTAGTACAGTGTATTAATTATATTTTAATATATTTGTCCATGAGATGAGGTAAAAATACTTGGATGGAATTGCACAAAACACATATTGTTCTATTTGTAGGTGTTACTCAATATAGTTGCATATTAATTGTTTCTTTCTAGTGAGGTAAGAGTATTGGAACATGTTAAATAGGTTTCATTTAGTTGAATATAAGTGTATTATACTAATATAATTATTGTATATTATGTGGTGAGAAAGTTGATGATTTTCAATTTCTACAACTAGCTGAGTGACTTACAAACTGATATAAATAAGTTTTTAGGGACTTATATTTATTATTCTCTTTTTATTACTAGGTATATTTTCATAGGTGGATCCAGGGAAAGTGGGAGTTGGTTTTTAAGCATGCCTCTTATGAAATTGAAAAAAATTTTCAAAGTCAATACTCAGAATGTTATTATAATGGGACATTAATTTTTTTGTGGCTATCAGGCGCGGATCCAAAGATTGGCATATTGGGCGTACGCCCCCCTAAATCGGTAAGAAAAAAAAATTTCACTACAAGTTTCACCCCATAATATTTTTTTCCTTGCTTTACACGACATTTAATTCAATTAACGCCCCCCCCCCCAACTCAAACCCTGGATCCGCCCCACCACCATTTTGAATTATTGACCAAAAAGAGACCAGCAAAAGTAGCTTAATCAAGTGAAACAAAACTTGACACAAAAAATAGGGCACTTATACACTTATTGACTGGGTTTGAGGGTAATAGCAGTTTTATTGTTCCCGAGGTACTATCTATTGTCCAAGGCAATGTGGAGGACAATAGTTAGCACAGAGGGGACAATAAAACTGTTTTACCCTCACATTCAGTTAATAAAATGTTTTATTAAACTGAAAAACTCCTGAGGTCTCTCCCATCACATCATTTGATTTAAACCAATGAAATGAATGAGACAAAAAGAGTCCAGGAAATTTAATTGTCAAATTTTTCATCAAGGGAAAATAGTCAAAACTATTTCACTGGGAGGGGAAACAGTTATCTAGACGAATTATAAGAATAAAACAGTGAAATTACTGTGATAATTTTATATAGTAAAATAAGTACTGAAGTATTACAATTTCATATTAAATAAATCGAAGATCACAGCCATTCAAAGTAAAAATATCATAATAATTAGGAAAAAACTTGCATAAAGCCAAAACTTGGTTTTAAATTACTACACCACAAGAGTTCTGTAGTAGCTTGATTGAAAATTTCAAAATGAAGGCCATTCTAAGATGACCTTTTGCAAACATTTAAAAAAAAATAAGGAAAAAAACATTGAGTCGTAGAAATGCTTTTTAAATCTCCTATGACAATGAAGGAGTTTTTTGGGAGCTTATGTTATGCTGTTGGCAAATAAATCTTGTTCAATTTTGATTAACAACAATCCAAGTAATTAAAATAGTTGAATCCTTACCCCTCACAATGTATCTCTTGATAGGTTACAGTTAAAGCTTGCATTTTTTTTTATTTTAGCTCGTTTTACAAAATTACTGATCTTTCTTGCACTTTCATCACTTTTTTATACCTATTAAGGAATGTTTCTTTTGTTTGAAAAGGTTGTATGAAATAACAACAATTTATACTTAAGGAGGTAGACCTAGGGTAAGGGACACAACTCTTAAAAATCATTCAGACGTTTGTATTTAGCATTTTACATCAATCTCATGTAAGCATCAAAGTTACTTGGATTGCTTTTATTCTGTTTAAAATGAAAGCTTGATAGGCTTTGGTGAAATTGAAAATGATACAAGCATATCACTGATTTCAAGAGTTGCTTCCCTTACCATAGGTCTACCTCCTTGATTTGACTTTTTCTAAATCTCTTATTCTCTAATCATATTTTGACTATGTCAGAAACCAACTCTGTGGCACAACAAACCTTTTCTCCTAAAATGAGAGATTTGTCAAGATTAGATCGAGTCTATTACTTAACTTTATGTTCTTATTGGTTTTGTTGAAGTTATCTACACATACCATACATCTTACTTGTGAATATCCCCTCATTCACACATCATCAATACTTAACTTTGAGTGTCAGTACTTACTACCTCTGTCAATTAACTAACAAAGAATATTCTCAGGTTCTCTTTTGGCACAATTCAACTAACACACACAGAACATTTTCAGGTTCTCTTTTGGCACAATTCAACTAACTAACACAGAACATTTTCAGGTTCTCTTTTGGTATAAGCCTATGTTTTACCTCACTTGTTTCATGCATGTATGTTCATTGAATAGATTCTGAGGAAATATTATGCATTTAAAGTCAACAATCTCAGCCCTCAATGCTTACTAATGTGAAAGTATTGTTATTCATGGGGTTCCAATTTTCGTGGTTTTTGTGGGTACACCAAACCACGACATTCGGTTTCGAAGGAAAAGAAGATTCCCATTGATGTGTATCCTTAAAACCTCAAAACCATGAATTCAAGAATCCATGAACAACTTCTGTAATCCATAAAAATTGGTTTCCATGAATTACAGTACTTTCACAGTACATGTAATTTGTTTTGCTCAGATATTGTGGCGTCTACTTACATGAATTGATTACTTATTATATATAACAGGGTAATTTACTTTAAATAATTTAGTAAATCATACATGTAACATGTATTTAGTGTATTGTTTTGCATATTTTGGATCTGAAATCCTAGAGTAAGTAAATAGTAGACAATGTTATGTACATAAAAAGTATTGATGGAAGTTAGATTAAAATATATTTCAAACTAAATCTTAAAAACAAAATAAAATTTACTATAAGAAGGTGAATAAAAATGCTTTCAAATTAGACAGCAACAATTTTGTTTTGTTTTTTTTTGTTTTTTTTTGGAGGGGTGGGGGGATAATTCAAAAAGGTTGTTTTCAGTAGATGGTGAAAAAAATTATTTGTTTTTGATTGGCCTTGGAAAAGTTATTTTTGCTCAAGGTAAAGAAAAGTTTGGCTCAGAATAAAATCCACAGCCCTCCTCTCTCCCCCAGGGGAGAATTCAATATTTCCTTTAAACACATTATCTACTTAGAGTCTAAAATCAAAACTCTCCACATGATTTTCAGACTGAACATTACTTTTAGCTAAGTTGGGTGCTTTTTAAATATGTTGATTTTACTGTTAATCTTTATGCATAACTTTTATTGAAGTAGTACTCAAGCTAAGAATCATGCAAAATCTGAAAAAAATGTGATACACACCAAAACAGACTACATATTTTGATTTTTGTAATTAAGTTGTTTTATGGGTCTATACTATGAAATTTGTAATTATTCATTCAAATCTGCCTGCTCTTAGGAGATAATCAACATTGAAAATCCAGTAGATTCTATTGTATTTGAGTGCCATTTACAGGGTTATCTCCCTTGATTTTGAAATCAACAGTACTTTCTACAATTTTTATCTCCTAAGAACACAGATTATATGAAAAATTGAATATTTATTTCTGTTCACTTTGGCAATTCAAACATAATATCAAAAATAAAAATATGTAGGCTTTTAACCCATGAATCAAATTTTGCATGAGTCTTAGCTGGATTGCTACCTAATAAAACTTTTTATTGTTATTATCACTGAATTAGAAGCTGCAATAAATCAGATTATATTTGGGTTTTATTTTGTTTACTTGATGCAAATCATTTATAGTACACAATATTTTAATTGTATAGTAGCAGGCCATGGATTTGGTTAGATTTTACCTTTATGAAGACTTCTTCAATGTATTATCTTTTTCATTAAGGTTTACAAGCTTAAAAAAGAAGGCAACCAATTATCATTCTAGTCAAACCAAATTTGAATTTATTACCCTGAGAGTTCAAATATTAAGGTTTAATGTTCACACAATTAATTACTAACCACTCCAGTTTCTGTGTTGATACTTCCTTTGGAAAAAAATGGATGCCAAGTTTTAAAACTTGATGGGGTTGTTGATCTGAGTTCCCTTGACTTACAATCCTTGGCAGCAACTTACCACTTTACCATAAATTTTTTCACATGCAGATATAATGAAAGGGGGTAAAAAAATTTCTGTAATATTTGATGTGAGTGGTTTTCTTTGTTCCCTTAGTTTGGAAGAAAAATCAAAAGTCAGGGCAGATTATGACCAAGAAGTTTATAAGATGGCATTTCAGACTATAATTAGATCATTTTCCCCCCAATTTTACACAGAAATTACATTTGTTTTCAACAAAGTGAAATCTATGGCAAGCCGTTGTGGAATTTATTCCCCATTTATTGATATCAATAAATATTTAGTAACATTAATCACAAAGTTGTTAATATGCTCAGAGATCACCAAAAGGTCTTCAACAAGTGTAAACACACTGTTCAGTAAGCTATGAAAGGCCTGGACAACAAAGAAATTAAATCCATGGTAACTGAACGATGACAATTCTTTAAAACAAATTAAAAAGTAAAGAAATTACTTGAAGACAAACATCTTTTGACTGTGGACAGACACCTGAAATTTGTGATGGGATTGAACTAGTTTTATAAGACCTTAATAACCACCTCCTTCAATGTAAGGTAAAAAAATTAATTGAAACAACAAACACATCTTAAAGTTAACTCAATAATACAGCCAATCTCTATAGGAAAAAATCCTTCACTACTATTCTGGTAGACTTGATTTGGAGAAGTAATGTCCAGTACTGAATTGGCAAGATTTGATGTAGTGCAGTACTAAGCAAGGGTTCCCAGGAGCCTGAATCTCTCACATGTTTAAATTTTTACCTTTCAAGGGCAATAACTCTAACAAAGAGTTACCCAACAATTTTGACTCAAAGAAGACCTTAGTAGGACTTTGGATCATTCGATCAATTGAAAGTTTCTATCTATTATAGTTTTCAAGACATTAGCTGAAAACTGCTAAAAATATCATTATTCGCCTTTCTATTAAGGGCAATGACTCGAACAAGGAGTTTGCAGACAATTTGATCCCCACAGACCAGGAGTTGTCTGACAACTTTGATCCCTTGCAGATTATAATAGGCCTTATAATGAGGATCATTTAGACAACTGAAAGAATTTGGCTAAACCAAAAAGTTTTGGATATGTATGAGAAAAACTTCTGACCGACCCCTTTGTTCTATTTTAGTAACAGCAGCCATGTTTTTCGACAGATAAAAAATCCTCACATTATTTGTAGGCAGAATACCCTAAGAGAACATTCTTACCAAATTTGGTTTTAGTTGATGAAATAATGTCAGAGGAAAAGTTTTTTGAAAGATATAACATTAAAAATAGCCAAAAAATATTGAAATAGGGGTGATAACTCCATCATGGCTAAGCAGATTAATATGAAAATTAGACCACAGATAGATCTCATCATGCTGAACACTTTCACCCTGTCAAAATTTTGCTAAACCTGACAATTTTTTAAATTTACAGGAAAAACTTCTGTTCAACCCCTATATTTTATTTTTAGTAACTGTCACCATGTTTTTCGACCAATCAAAAATCCCCACACCAGTTCTTAGCAGTGTACCCCATTGAACATTCATACCAAGTTTGGTTCTAATTGGTCAAGTAATAGACACTTGTGGATGCCATTGGGAAAATAATATATTTTCACATTGTTTTCATACTGAATTCCCTTCCAACTTAAAGATTAATATTGTCACAATTTAGAATTACGTTGTTTCATTGGTGTCAATAGGTTATTTGAAGAAAAATCTTGGGTCATTCAAAGCAAAATGACAAGTGTGAATTCATGTATGTCAGAGCAGAAAAGTTATGAAAAATTAACGACAGATGCAAAAAGATGGGAATAGCTCACCTTGCCTTTGGCCAGGTGCGCTAAAAATTATGTAATTTTTGCATAGGGATGTAATTAGGGGTCAAATATCTCTATTTGTGAAAACAGAAATTGTGTGATTTGGATACCCCTGATACAAAAGCTTTTATGTGCCTTCATTAAAGAATAATCAAGGGAACCAAGGTTATAGCGGTAATCAAAAGAATGTAATCCAGGGACAAAGACCAGAAATGGAAAACAGTCACACATGTACACAACAAAGAACATGAAGTAACTAAAATCATACATACAGTATGAGTAACAAAAGTAACAAAAGCAAATGAGCAACTCGGACTCCACTAAAAACTGGGAGCATGCACCAGGTGCACTGGTAGGGTAAGCATCCTCTGCTTTTCTAGAAACAAGTACCCACCAAGTTGCTCACAAAAAGTCAAGTCTAGGGTAGACAAAAGAGGAAAGGAAAACTATGACACGTTGAATAAATCAGTTTTCATGGCGCAGATGGATACACCATAACGGTCCACGAGTTCATGATGACAACCATATAACTTCTAAAGTGATGACTTCAATCTTGTAGCAACATAACCTGTTGAAATCTGTAATTACAAATATGAACAAATTGGACCAGTTGTGAAATGTAAATATCATAGGATGATGCTTCATGAATAGATTCATCCTAGGAATGGATAAACAACAACAGGGAAGTCAAAATCATCCCTTTTGTCATAAATTGTAGTATGAAGGGAAGCATTTTCTAGTGTAATATTCAAATCAAGAATAAAGGTGTATGAGTACTATTATTGTTAAATTTGGTCAATTAAAGTTTACAATATACAAATTTACCTATGGCTTAATGACCTGTCCCAAGAAAGGAATTTCTGGCCTCTGTATATATTGGGTTTTTTTTACTTTCGGTTTACTTCAATGTTGCTGGAGTATATAGGGCAACTATGTCGCTACACCTGTGTATAATGTTATTTTGGGGCCAGCTGCAGCCTACCCTGTGTGGTATGAGGGTTTTTTTGTTGGTCATTGAAGACTGAGCTGATATTTTTCATCACGGTTGAGTTGTTGTCTCTCTGATATATTCATATCCATTCTTGTTATATTAGATACTCTGTCAAGATGGGAATGTAAAGTAATATTTCTGCATGAATATTATACTGTATAAGATGCAAAACCTTTGCTCCTAAATAACCTACATCACTTTCTGTCAAGTCTACAGATGATGACGGCATTATTCCATTAAAAGACATTTTTGGCAATCATATACCAATTAAGGAAAGTCTTCAAGAAAAGTAAAACCAAACATACAACCCAGTATCCATTCAACTCAGAACATGGGCTAGTTCTACTAGAAGGGTTATCATACCTGATTCACTGGATACATCTATTCAACTCAGAATATGGGCTAGTTTTACTAGAAGGGTTATCATACCCTGATTTATTGGATACATATATTTAACTCAGAACATGGGCTAGTTTTACTAGAAGGGTTATCATACCCTGATTTACTGGATACATCTATTCAACTCAGAACATGGGCTAGTTTTACTAGAAGGGTTATCATACCCTGATTTACTGGATACATCAATTCAAGAATATGGGGTAGTTTTACTAGTAGGGTTAGGATACCCTGCATTACTAGTCACATCCTACATGTTGCTAAAGTTTCAAGCCATATATATGTAGTTTAATCATTTCAACATCATAAACAATAGCATTCAAATAACATGACCTGGGTACTTTTATAGATATATAAATATATGTTATAATGATGTATTGAAAGAAATAAAGAAGTCATTTTACAAAATAATATGAAACAGAAGTTCAGGTAGACACAATAAAACAAATAAAACACCTTAAATAGCACTCTGTTAAATCATTTTGTGGCTTAGGTAGTTATACAGCAAAAATTAAAAAAAAAATATCCTAGATTCTCACCCCTCCTGACCCAATTTTTTTACCCTTTCTGAAAAAAATTATTTTGATTTATTTCCCAATATAGGTCAATTTCTTTCAAATTGACAGTATTTTTCATGTAAATTGATAAAAAATGAAAAAATTAATCCACTTGCCAACCCCAAATTTTGAAAAGTGTTGAGTGAAAATCTAAGAATTTTTTTATGATGGCCTTGAAAAAAACAGACTAAACACCATAAATAACATAAGTAAAACTTGCAGAGTACAAACAGAAACTACTGAATGAATAAAGCAATGGACTCCACTAGAATCTGGGATTAGGCTCCAGGCACCCCTTTAGGGTAAGCTAAAAAAATAATATGTCTGTTTCCTGCCACCCTACATATCCTAGTTTTTTGTTCCTACCCTAAACATGTCATGTCTATTTTGACTCAAGCACTGTAAAAAAGTAGATTGTGTCTAAACTCAAAGTAAAATGTTTTTGAAAAATAAAATAGCTTCCCAACCTACCTACCCTAATTTTTTCCTTGCTGGTAGCAGGAAACAAGATTATTATTTTTTTTTGGCCTAAGCACCATCTGTCTAGAAAAATTTCAATCGTGAGGTAACAGTTGTACAAATCTCATGTACAAGTATTGCACAGACCATTTACAACCTTAACAAATGCAAGCAATTGTTATTTCATCCTACCAGAAAAATGTTTTGTATTGTTGTTTAAAGGAATTTGATAATGTTCAATCCTGATAATTGATAAGATATTATACTTCACATGAAATAAATATAAAATTGAACTACGCAGGAAAAATTGCAACACATGTTTTCATATGCTTAGGACTGATATGGGAATATATGTTTAGGACTGATATGGGAATATATATGTTTAGGGCTGATACGGGAATATGTTTTTGTGCCTATAAAATCACATGGAAACAAGAGTTTTCCTAAATCATCTGAAAACAATACCATTTTCATACATTAATTCCTATGGAAAACATACAATTACCATATGATTTTTACTTATCTGTTTTTCATTAATTAATTTGAAGTCCTACATATGTTTTTCATATGTTTTTCATGGCAGTCTTATCCATATGAAAAACAGAGATGAAAAACATGTTTTTCAAAAGTTTTAAAAGCATATGAAAAAACATATTTTCCATTGAAACATCTTTGACCGATTTGGGCAACTTAAGTTATTATCATGACAACTCTCATCTCAAAAATGTTTAGGGGGATTTAATTTTTGATACAGCATAGGTTTCAATAACAGAATGACTGGTCATTAATCATTAACCCATCATTTGTTATCAGAATCAGATCCAACATATCAAACAAACCCAAAGATTTAATTTGGTCAATATCAAGCAAAGCTCCATTCTTGACCCTTCTGACCTTTTAGAAATTTAAATTCCAAATAATATTTAGCATATAAAGAAGTCTAAAGAATTAAATTAACTTGAAATCAAATGAAATTTAATTTTGAACAAAGTTGGAAAACAGAACCTAAATTGAATTCAGCATTATAAAGAAAACATTCAAAATTCATAGTAAGTAAATGACTTCTTTTGGGTCCTTTTTTACCTTTACTTCATAAGTGATTAAGGTCAAATGCAGAACCTTGTATACAATAGTATAACTTTATTGTGATCCAAGTACTTGTACTAAAGAGGTTACTGTTTAGAAACCAGAATTTCTTTTTCCCTTTTTGGCCTCTACTTCCTAAATGATTAGAATTATAACTCCAAAACTCAATGCTAACCTTCCTTTTGTGGCACAGAGTCTTGTAGTTTAATTTCACATACTACTTATACATTTAACGTTCAGAGACAGCATTAATTTTTTGTCCTAAATTCCAAAATGGTCAAGGTAATAATCGTGATACCAGTAATCTATTGTAACCTTTTTATGATATACAACCTTGTACATGAATTACAAAATTATAGAGGTCTTTACACATATGTGTATATTCAAGTTCATGTTAAAAAAAAAAAAATTTCTATGACAACAATGACAAAACTACACCGAAAACATCGCTATAATATCACCTGACTGAAAGTCACATACAATATTTTATCATTACCACAATAACCAGTGAAAGAAATTAGTAGTAGACCTACGGACCGAGTCTATGTATAATTAAGCAAGTCTATGAAGAAATTGGCTCAATTTCCTTTGAAATCTACAATGCGGTCTACATAAAATTATGGTGGGTCTATGTTAGCCAAAAATTAAGTTTCTAACACTGAGTAACTGATCAAAACATTCAAACTGATTTCTAAGTACAGGTTAAGGTGTAATGTACAAATCACAAATGCCAGTTTCTTATTCATATATCACACATCATAAAAATTTAATTGTATTAATACAGAAGACAAAGTAACTATAAATAACTACCAGTATCAGATTCATCAATTATGCTTATGATTCATGGAGAAAACCATTTAACAGTAAAGATAAGGTATTAGACTTGCATTAATTTTCCCACAGACTTCTAAAGTGAAGTGCATATTTTTAGAGTTTAAAAAAAATACATATATAAACTGATTAAAAAAAACTTTCACTAATGTAGCATTTTTAAAGACATGTACAAAATAAACTTTCCACAAAAAAGTAGGGCGAGTCCACAAAAATCGGAAAGAAAAGTAGACTTGAATTACGAATAGCCATTTTCTCTACTTTCACTTTCGTTTTACACTCATCAAACCTACCTTTTCATCGGAACATTTATGTTATTATTTTAAATTTCTCTTAACAAAAACTTTGTTATCTTTAAGAGTTTTGTTAAGTTTATTTTGTAAATTATAAACTTTAGTTTCTAAAGAGACAAAAAGAAAACACAATATATTTATACTCTGTATGTTTTGATGTACATCCTCTCAGGCATATGAAATGCAAATCTGGTACCATAACTGATTTCAACAAATGTTAATTTTGAAAACATATATTTTACAATGACTAAGAAATAGTATGTTACTGGTTTAAAAAGGGTATTCACAAATGTCACCAAATAATTTCTCCTGAGCTATTGCTCTTAGCTGAACAAATAGTTAAGTACCATTTCTTTCACTGTTTCATGGTCTTCTGACAGATTCTTTTTTTTATTACTACAACTACACCATCAAGTTAAAAAAAATTTTTTGAATATATAATTAAAAAAAAACAACTTTAAACTAAGTAACAAAAAATGATGTAATTTACACTTTCAACCATAAAATCATAACTACAATGCTTTTGTAATAAGAATTTACATTAAATTACAGTTGAACCGATCCGCGCAACGATTTGACGGATCAATGACCACTGACTGACTGATCGCTGACGGATCAATAACCGATGACCGGTGACCGATCTGATCACACTTTTGTTATGTAAAATGACTGATTATCTGCTTAAAATAAAAGAAATGTGAAATAAAAGTAAAAATTGTAGTTTAAGTCTTTTGCATTATGTAAATATGTGTAAAATTGTTAAAGAAAACAACGAAAACCGTAAAATACATTGACCGCCCTGTGGTCACGTGATGCAATCAGCGGTTTAATGGATCGGTTTGACAGATCAATGACTGATCAGAAACTGGCCGGTGATCGATGACTGATCGCAATTTTTGTTGCATGGATCGGTTCAGGTACTGTAAACCCCAATAAATTTAACTCCTTTTAAACTTAATGACAGATTTACACAGCTACAAGATAAAATTATTACAAAGTTATTTCAGAAGATTTCTGTTAGAGCAACGAAGTGTAATAACTATATCCAACAGTGAGATGTATATCAAAAGTTGAACCATTTCAATTATAAGCAAATTTGTTTAATAAGGCATTGTATCCTTCCAGTACATAAGGATGTTCTTCACTTTTAACTTCCATAACAAAGGGTAGTTTCATTTACATTGTTAAGTGTAAGTTTTTTTGTAAGAATCAGGCAAAATGGGAAAAACTTGAAACATGCATGTCAAAGCCCCACAGTTCTGACAATACAATTTCATTCAATGATAATTTCTCTACTTGAAAAGACCATTATTTGATCTCTGCATCACTGGATTTGCTCAGAAAATTTTCAATTGAATCTTACAAAAATTTGGTTTTAAAGAGAGTTATCTGCCCTTGAAATGTTCATTTTCAGTCCTTTTTAATAAAATTATTAAACCAATTTACCAAAGTGATATGAAAATTCTTTTTCCTTGGTTCTGTGCAAATAGTCAAATTAAACTTTCAAAATGGTGGGATTTTTCATACTACGTTTCACTCACTGCCTGATTCTTATCGATACTGACACTGTACAAATATTCCTTGCAGTATATCATTGCACTCGCAGTTAGTGCTAAATGTTATTTAGAGAATATTCCCAAAAAATAAATGTAATTACTTTATATCATTTTGTGTAATCCATGACGTAAATGTGTTTTTTTTTCTTAAATTGCCAGTTAAAAACTTGCAAAACAGCAAAACAATATTAATTTCATGACTTATATTCCAGGTACTAATAGGTTCATGATATTATGTAACTGATACCTGTAAAAGTTCTTAGCACTATAGAGTTGCTGAAATAGGATTTAATGATTTAACAATATTTTCTAATTTGCACAACAGCCATCAATTACATGTTTGATGCTTTTAACGCCAAAGCTAAGACCTAAATATAATTATGCTAAGCATTGAGTATCAGTTATTTGAACACAGCATTTTACTTCCTGTTTGTAGTCTGCTGGATGATGTCACTTAAACATGTTGTAAATCCTGCCCATGTGTTTTAGTCAACTTTCCTGCACATGTGTAGTAAGATCAACTTTCTGCTCACATAAAGTAATTTTATATTTCCTCTACATATGTTGCTGGGAAGATGCCAACTCTACCACCACTCTCACCTTGCCACCATCCATCTTGTTGCTTCTCATACAAATTAATAATATCCCCTGAAAAGTTAATCACAGTTAACAAATGATCCAGATGAGATGAAATAATTTGTGTCATTCTCTGTAGTACTGTGAAAGTACTACTGTTCATGGGGTCCCAATTTTTGTGGTTTTTGTGGGTGAGCCAGACCATAAAATTTGGTTCCCAAAAAAAGGAGATTTCCATTATTGTTTATACTGAAAACCCAAAAACCATTAATTCACAAACTTGTGAATCTTTCCTAATCCATAAAAATTGGTATTCACAAATTAAAGTACTTTCACAGTAAATGAAATGTTCTTATTTCAACATGATAGGATTTCTAAAATCATAGATAATGAAAGTGAAAATGAAACAATACATACAAAGGCCAGAAATTCCTGACTTGGGACAGGCACAAAAAATGTGATGGGTTAAAATACTTTGGTGTGATGTTTTCAGTAGGATTTGGATGGGGAATGAACACATAAACCTGTAGATATTTAAAAATTATTATGTACCTTCATGGATAGAGAGTTCATCAGCTTGTGCAGCTTCATAATCATACAGTGCTCGACATTGTCCAATTGATGTTTCTTCAAATTCGTCGTCAGCTGAAAAAAAAATCAAGTACTATCTTTAAAAATGAAGATAGCTGATGCAGTAAAATTTGTTCTTTTTACATATAATTTTCTACATTACATTCAGGAAATAACACATGACACGCAATTTTAATTTTCGATAGTTTTGTCAAATGCAACTAAGTTATCAGTATTTGGCCAATATGGAAACAGAATTGGATCAGGTGACTTGCATTCCCATGGAAGAGAATCTTTCAGGTCAAAGGGTAAAAAGCAAAACAATACTGACTGCGTCGGACAAAAATCTGTGAACTTATGCCCACTAGCCATTTACCCCTATTTTAGTGAATGCATTATAACCATATGGTAAAATTACAAACGGGAAATTGTAGTCACCTAAAATTGCAATCAAATCCCCTAATATATTCTACCTATACAATGCTTGTGTCAAAATATCAAGCAAAGTTCACCCTTCATCTAAACAAATTGCAACAGAAAATATATTTTATAAAATTTAATCCATTATATTGGCATTATGACCCAAATAAGCACAGAAAAACGTCTAACAAAATTTAACGAGCTGAAACCTCAAAATAAGCAGTTAAATTTTCCTATGGAAATTAACATTGGAAAGGGGAAATGACTCTGTATGCATAAGGAATAATGCTATGTATTTGAATCAAAACATATTCTGTTGCAATTTATTTAAGTTTAAAATTTTTTTTGACTGGACCATCTATATTTATACTATAACAATATGATAATTACAATTTACATCAATGCTAAATTTGTTTGATTTCATATCTGTTACACGATAAAACTTATTACATGTGAAGTAACAGTAAGTTATGTTCTTTGTAGCTACAATAGTGTTGCAGAATTCCTTTAGAAATCTGTGCTTCCCCACTGGGTTTAAGGAGGTAGACCTAGGATAAGGGACATAACTCTTTAAATCAGTGATATGTTTGTATCAAATTCAATTTCACCAAAGCCTTTCAAGCTTTCCTTTGAAATAGAATGAATTCAGTCCAAGTTACTTTTATGCTTACACGAGATCAATGTAAAATAGTAAATACAAACATTCCAATGATTTGTAAGAGTTGTGTCCCTTACCATAGGTCTACCTCCTTAAATGGCAACTTTGAGCAGCCACAACCTCCACTGAGCCATCTGAGTGGATTGTTCCATGTGTTTGTAGAGGGCTTTGAGGTCAACAATACTATAAAGTGCACCACTAAGCATCTAAAAAAATTGAATCCGCGAAATTTTTTATACCTTTTGGCCTCACGATCACCATATTTAACACCTGCCAAAATAACCTGCAGTAATTCATTTAGTATTTTTGACTTATCAAGAGTCACCACAATTACGTATTAATTCTCATATGACATCATACAAATTACAGACAGATGCATGAATGGATGAGAAGTCAACGTCGCACGTGAAGTGGAAGTAAAATAAAAGAAAATGCAAAATTTATTCAGATTGACAATCAAAATAGAAGAACAATGACAATACAAATGGAAGTACAAATATTGTTACAAGTTTTCATTAAAACCCATAAAACTGAATTCATGGCAAATCCTTGTTAAACAAAAGAAAATCACATACTCAATCAGATCAAAATCAAAATACAAAATGCAAGATGGCATTCCATGAAAATCCACTTAGTGCTTTAGGAGAAATTGAGGTTACAAAATTGTAACAGAAGAAAGAAAGGACAACTGACCACTCTATATATATAAATATATATATATATATATATATATAAATATACCACCCTTTCAACCAGGAAGTAAAAAACACTGTTAGAAGATCAGATGTTACATACCAAAACCTGTTTCATTCTCATTTGCCTGACTATCAAGAGTGGTAAGAGTAACTGATGTCACATCATATCCAGAATTTCCCTCACTAGCCATGTTTGCAGGTAACTTCAATGCAGATACTTGTAGTCCCTGTTTGTCTCGTGATGACTCTATATACTGGGCGAATTTATGTTCTAGCTTCTGTTGTCCATCTAATTTAGCAAAACTATTTGCCAATTTATAATGACTTGCTTCTAAGAAATTCATCATATAAGTAACCTACAAAAAATGTTTATGTGCTATAATATAAAGAATATTTTGTCTGGTATTTTTTAATCTTACAGTTTGAGGTTTGAGGGGTTTTGAAGGAGTAAGAGATAAAAATGGGTACCTTCTCAGGGGCGGATCCAGGATTTGAGTGGGGGACAAAAATATTATGGGGTGAAACTTGTGGTAAAACATTTTTTTCTTACTGATTGAAGGGGGGTGTACGCCCAGTGCACCAGTCCTTGGATTCGCGCCTGCTTCTACCTTGCAAACAAGTTAATGTCCAAGTACATGCTGTACTTATAGAAACCACTTATTTTATCAGATGATGAAACCTCAAATTCATTCAAGGAACATATGGCATGACCTAATTATCATTCTCAGGAAGCTTGATGGAAACCCATCCAGTGGTTTAGAGAAAATTACGTGTAAGTGTTTGTAAAAATCAGGCAAAGTGGAAAAATCAGAAACATGCATGTCAAAATCTCACCGATCTGATAATGAAGTATCACTCAAGGATGCTTTCTCTATTTGAAAAGACCATCATTTCATTTCTAAATCACTGGCTTTGTACAGAAATTTTTTAGTAGAATTTTTGAAAAATGAGGTTTTTGACAGAGTTACCTGCCCTTGAAATGCTCATTTTCAGTGCATTTCAATAAAATTGTAACTCAATTGTCCAGCATGATATGGAAAATCTTGTCTGTTTTCCTTGATTCTGATGGTGCAAATAGTAAAATTATACTATCAAAATGATGGGTTTTTTTTCATACCATGTTTCACTGACTGCCTGATCGTTACAAGTACTGACATTTAATGAGTGTTGGACAAATGACAGGCAGACAAAGGATGAATGAAAGACATTTAGAATTGATTATCTATTTATTATATTAATATTTATGTATATATTTTGTTGTTATTTGAAAGAATATCTTATTTCAGCAGAATTAATATGATCCATCACTGACACTGAGTAGTATGTACCTCACACAATATGTCATATAAAATGGCATGTGCAAACATCAGAATTTGCTGCACAAGTCAAATTTGATAAACCAGTATAAATTAATATGACATTTACTTGTAATAATCTTTGTTTTGTTTCCTCTTGCGTCTCAGCATCAGCAAAACCAGGTCTCTGATTATATACTTCTATCAATTTTTCTACTCCTGCAATATCAAAAATGTCATAAGAATTAGGGCTAGCGGCGGAAGGCACTTTTATTCTTTGTATATGGGCGGGCATTCAGGTCTCTTGACAATATATAGAGTTTAATACAAAATATCTATAAAACTCCTATGAGTGACTCCCCTGTTGAAAATATGCCTTCTCCAGGGACCTCATACCATTTACTGAAACAGCCCTTAGCTAAACAACAACAATAGTCGAAAGTTTTCATTTTTGTTTCTTGAGAGGTTGCACTGTTAAGTGTTAAACCATCAGGTTTGAATAACCATTCTGATTATAGCAATTATATATAAGTTGTGCATAATATATAGAAAGGTAGATAATTTTCAATTAAGTTGGCTAACTTTTTATTTTACTTATGTTTTGTGTTGTTCATATGTCTCCAACATTTTTCAAACTTGAATTATACTTTGTGGCTCTCCGTCAAATGAAGAATTATTGATTGTATAGGGCAAATCAGCTTCCAATAGAAATATAGATCAAAAGGAGAAAATGTACCTGGATAGCACATACCCTAAGAAAGCAGAAAACCACCATTGTAAACCAGGGTTTGAGATGAAACCCAGAAGGACAAAAAAATGAGAAAGACCTTCTGGAGAAGATCAACAGAACAGGAGGGAAAACAACAAGGCAAGACTTGGGGTCAGATTGACGAGCTCGTCCAGCACCAAAGAAAATGGAAATCCTTCATAGACAACCTTTGTCTTGCAAAGGATTGAAAGGTTTAAGTAAGTCAGTCTCTGTCAAAGGTCCATCAAATTATTCAAGGAAGGTCTATTAAGTAAGTCAGTCTCTGTCAAAGGTCCATCAAATTATTCAAGGAAGGTCTATTAAGTAAGTCAGTCTCTGTCAAAGGTCCATCAAATTATTCAAGGAAGGTCTATTAAGTAAGTCAGTCTCTGTCAAAGGTCCATCAAATTATTCAAGGAAGGTCTATTAAGTAAGTCAGTCTCTGTCAAAGGTCCATCAAATTATTCAAGGAAGGTCTATTAAGTAAGTCAGTCTCTGTCAAAGGTCCATCAAATTATTCAAGGAAGGTCTATTAAGTAAGTCAGTCTCTGTCAAAGGTCCATCAAATTATTCAAGGAAGGTCTATATGTAATCTGACTTTTCATTTATTCTGTTACCTTCTCTCCCCTTCTTTTCTCTTTCTATAGACTGTCGTATATATAATAAATAATTCTGTAAAAAGTTTTTCCTACGTTCTGGTTTCATAGAAAACTGCATATCTTCTGCCTGAAAATTAAAGTTGAGTAATTGTAGACTCAAAAACCAAGTATTTTGTATTTTAGATCCATTTTAAAATTTAGCTAGGGTGCTTATTATGGACCATGGCAAAGATAGATGGATTAATGGGCTTTGAAATACTAGGCATTAATCACTCTCTCTCTATGCCTATATCCATTACACCTTGTAAGCAATCTCACCTTTACATTTCTCTACAGATCTGGATAAAACTTACATCAATGGTTACTGCCATCAATGGGGGAAATAAAGTAGTATCCACATAATATATTTAAAATAACAACAGTTTTTAATTCAATACAGAAAGCATTAATGAGTTTGATAGGGCCAGATTTTATGTTCTGTCGAGAAAGTTAAAACAGACATTACTCTGTTTAGCTGTGACATCACAGTTGTTCTGGCTAAAAGCTGTTAAGGGAAATTGCAAAAATTTTTCAAGAATTCAATTTCAGAAGTAACATAATTCCTGATTGGATAAAAAATTTTGTTCATCATCTAATAAATCAGATTTTGTAATGTGATGGTGACGTTATCGACTTATTTTAATGATTACTTGTTGAATTTTGATACTAAAATTCAATTGTAAGGAATGACTGTTAGATTTTTTTTGGTCTTTTTGAAATAACCTCAATGTCTGTGATGCACACTTGAAAATAACCAGCTAAATAAGGTTATTTAGTGTGCACCACATGATTGAGGTTATTTCTTCACAGATAGAAAAAAAAAATACATAACCATTATTCCTTAAATAATAGCCAAATACAGAAAATATCTGGCAGTAAGAATAATAGAAACAATGAAGTTGCCGATACGTTATGTACCAGTCCAAAATTCAGACACTGCCTATGGTAAGGTGATTAATGGTGTAGAAAAACCCAAGCATCAGACATTGCTTTTTTGGTCTACATGTGCTATATTTTTATGTGGTAATAGTCCTATCTGTATTTAGTTCTGTACGTATGAGAAAACTTAACTTTAAATTCCCACTAAATTCAACCAAATCAAACCAAATCAAGAACAATAACTCTTGCAAAGTGCTAATTTTATGTACAATCGATATGAATTTTAACTCAAAAGTGCAACACCTAAATGAAAAACTAAAACTGGTTATGTGGTCCATAGGTGTTTCTAAACAAGAAATAAAACTGAATTCATTGGGCTTTTGACATGCATGAATCACAACCTGTCTGATTTTTATAAAGGCTGATGCTTATAATTACTTACATAACAATCAACCAATATTTGTTCTGAAGGCATCACACCAGTTCCTTTCTGTTGTATCACTGTTTGTAGGTCACCTTGCAGATCTACTGACATAACAGCTTCATTTAACCTATCACAGTTCTAAAAACAAAATAATCAGTTTTAATTATAAACATTAATACAGTCCACATTACATCCAATAATAAAAGGACATGTGACTTACACTAATTAACCCTGGTATGGAAGTCATTTAGGGTCCCATCACAGAGAGGGACTGTCATGTACTGATCAAACTGTAGTAAATTAGGATTCCATTACAAACATGGACTGTCATGAACTGATCTTATGGATTCATTAAGGGTCATATTACAGTGAGAGACTGTCATGTACTGAACTTACAGATTTCATTTATGGTCACAATACAGAGAGAGACTGTTGTGTATTTATCTTACTGTAGTCATTTAGGGTCCCATTACAAAAAGGGACTGTCATGAAGTGATCTTACAGAAGTCATTTAGGGTTCCATTGCAGACAACCAATTTTATGTACAGATCTTACCGTTGTCATTTTGGGTCCCATCACGGACATATGACTATTGTACTGGTTCAAATATTCAGACATTTTAGCAATTCTCTCCTCTTCCAATGTTTGTAATTGTGTACTTCCCTGTTGATAAACATAGCCTAATTAGAAATGATGAGATATACAAATAAAACGAAACTAATACTTTACGTGCCTGTCCCTAGAGTAATCAAGGAAACCAAGATTCTAGTGGAAATCAAAAGAATGTAATCCAGGGACAAAGACCAGACATGGAAAACAGACAAACACAACAAAGAACATAAAGTAACCAAAGTAATACAATGTAACAAAAGTAAATGAGCATCTTGAACTCGAACTATTAACCGGGAGCATGGACCAAGTGCTCCAGTAGGGTAAGCGTCCTCTGCTTTCTAGAAACACCCGCTGAGATGCTTAAAAAAAGTCCAGGAACCTGGCATCGGTTTCACAATAAGTCATACATGTGAAATTGATCGTAAATCATGATGTCACAATGCTATTTTAGTTTATGACGTCATTACTTAAGATCAACTTTACACTTACGACTTTTTGTGAAACCGACGCCTGCAGTCGAGTGGTTGTCATTGTTTTGTTTTTTTTTATATTCTTAGTCATTAATTTTGTATTTTTTATAGATTTGGTGGATTTTCATCTTTTATGAACAGTTTCACTTCATTTATTTTGTGGCCTTTTACAGCTTGTTTTATAATATGGGTGTTGCCTGTCATTGAAGACCTTGTGATAACCTCTAAAGGTTGAATTGTTCATTGCTTGACTTTTGGTGACTGTATCATTGGCAATCATTCCACATCTCATATTTTTATATTTGGTTCTCTACTACTAAAGCTTTAACATGAAAAAAAAACCAACAACACAGACAACAACTTCATAACATTACAGCAATTGTTTGTGGTTGTAAAAAAAAATAATCATCCATTTAACATTGCATATTACATTTTGTCATTTACTTCAAACTTATTTTTTTTTTAAAAAGGGGCCTAATATGGCCCTTACTGCACCGAGTCCTTTTAGGTCTTTCAAAGGACAGCAAACAAACAAAAATTTACCTTAAATCATTGGTAAAGTAAAGTAAAGTACTGAATTCTAAAAGCGAAAGTATTTATTGTGATTTATTTTCATTATATGAATGCATTGTTGGAAAATTTATGAAGAAATACATACTTTGTATACATTAAGGTCCCATTCTTGTCTGGCTGCTTCAGCTTTCTCACACAACTCACAGTAATCTTTATCAGCTTTCTTCAGAGATTTAATGTACTGATCACATTTCTTGTCCAACTGAAATCAATAATTAGGTACAGGAGGAGATATATCAAGACATTTGTTGTAGTGTAAAATTCGAAACTTCTATAACACTGTTTCCTTGTACATGTACTAAACACTGAGCTACAGTATATACTTAATGGTGATATATCAGTTACTGTGAAAGCACTATTGTTCATGGGGTATTAATTTTCATGGTTTCGTGAGTACGCCAACATAAAGGATTTGATGTGTAGACTGAAAACTTAAAAAACACAAATTCAAGAATCCACGAACTTGTGCTTCATCCTTAATCCACGAAAATTGGTATCCATGAATTAAAGTACTTTCACAGTATGTCATTACAAAATCATACATTTTTGTTTATCTGTTTACGTGGATATTTATCATGTGTACATAATAATTTAATTTGATCTGTAACAAGCTTTCTGGTTGGTTGTTTCTCAGGTTATTTTGTGTAATCTGGCTTGCTACAATGATGTTAATATTATTTTGTCCCATTCTGCAATTCAAATAATTCAAAATAATGTTTTGATTACTGGTACAAATCAGTTATTAATATCTGAACTGTCATTCATTAGGAAGTAAATTATAAGGAATGTTTCTAATTTTTGGACAGGTTATATTCAATAACCTGGTTTGGGCCAATTTACACTTTTTTATCAAGAGAAATCACAGCACCATACAGTATCAAAAGCATAAAAAGTATTTTTCTTCTTTAATCTAACTAAACAAAACAGTAAATGCATCATATATATACATGTACTTTATATGGTAGAATGTTTTTTCATGAAACAAAATTGGTTTTAATGAAGTATGAGATAAAATCCCAGAAAATATGCCCAAAAAATAGTTATATCTGATGTAAAAAGCACCCAATACAGTTATCGGCCAGTAATTTATGGGTCTTTCCATCTTTCATATTAAAGTAGGATGTTACCTTGAAGCCAAAATTACCAGAAATTTTGAGTGCTGAATATGACATTTACCTAAAGGTGTGTTTACACTTACTGAAGACCTTTGGTGATCTCAGAAAGTATTTTTTATTTTGTATTTCTCTTATTTTGCTTCAATTTTCATACCACTTGATCGATGTGGAAAAAAATGATCTCATCACTAGTGACTTTTTTGTTCTCATAGTTCCATTGGCTTAGAAATCGACTGTCTTGGACTCCATCTTGAATGCCTTGATTGCCATTGTAGTTATATTTCAGTTAAATGAGATAATTTTGGTGTTTTCTTACCTTAAATAAGAATTATGAAGGGACTCTGGAAGATTTGAAGTGAAAAAACCTTTGAAATCGTCTGGTTTCTTTTGTTTGGAATATTTGCATTTGTGTAACGTCAACATGTTTCCTACGAATTGGAATAAGAACGTTTCGCACACTTTCATTTTTGGGTATTTTTGACATTTTAAGGGCATTAGAGAAACAGAATCTACGCTCAAAGCTTGTTGACTATGGATTTCTCACATCTCATGAAATAAATTTTATAGTTTGAATAGCTTGGCAAGCCTCACGATCAAAACTATAAAATTTATTTCACTGGATGTGAGAAATTCCATAATCAACTCATTATCATAGATATTTAGGTGATACACTGGTGCATTTGTTATCATGGTTATGTTTCACCAAATCTGTTTTCACATATACATGGATGAATATATGAGAAGTGTTCTTTATATATTCATTTATCATGAGGTCATACCCACAGGCTTTGTTATTTTTTGAAAGCCTAATTGCATTTTGATTTTTCAGTTTCTGTGATATTACGATTTATCATTTCATTAAAGCTCCTGTGACTGAGCATCAGGTGCTTGAATATTTGGGTATTTTTTTCAATAACAAGTACATGTATAATAAGAAATGGTTTAATTATGCAGCCAAATTGATAATTACTTTCACGTCCTATAAAAGTATTAATTTTCGGTATTTTCACGGTGGACAGAAAAGCACAAAAATAACACCGGCAAAATTGAGCATTAACACTATATGAAGCTTACTATTTTTTGAAACCATGAATATGCTCAATTGACAGAATCTGCAAAAATTAGCAACCACCAAAATTAATATGTTTACAGTAAAACTAGATTTACCTTCAGCATGTCTTTGTCCGAACATTTCTTATTTCCAGATTTGGCATCTGTTCTAGTATCCTCCACCTTCTCATATTCTTTAGCACATGCGAAAGCTGCTTTCTTGGCCTGTAAATTAAATATGTACAATTATTGCCATATATTAGCTATCCATGAATACAAGGGAATACTGTATCAGGTAGTAATTTGTATTTTTGTATTGCTTGAGACTTCAAGTGCGCTATATGTATATCACAAGGGATGATATACCTTTATACCATATATATATAGATTTTAATACTGTGAAAGTACTATTGTTCTTGGGGTACCAATTTTCTTGGTTTTCATGGGTGAGCCAGACCTAAATAAAAACCCTATATCACATACCTACATCACACTCTTCAACCTATATTGCATACCCTATATTACGCCCCTTCTCATAACACTTGAAGTGTAGGCTTTCTGCATTGTTATACCCAGGAGCATCCTGATGGCAATAGCAAAATTCTAGTTCACCAGGAGGATGATCATCTCATTTGCATCAAGAACCAAAGTCGTCATGTCTCATCAAAATCTTATATGCTATGGAAAAAATATTTTCCAGTAGATATTAAGTCATGGTATTGTAAATGCAGAGCTGCAGCAAGGGTTGTTGGCATGAGCTCCTATGCAGCATCTACTATATGGTACTTATCACCAACCTGATGTCAACTTAGGTGTGACCCACTGGATTCTTCATCTCAATTTATGCTGATGCTATACCGGGAGATTACTGACAATAATGACACCAATGAGAGTGCAGTAGAAGAATAAACTGACAATTAAATTGTTATACATGTACCGGCACTTGTAAATGTCGACATAGATATAAAAGAACTATGTCCAACTACAGCTCTTTTCTCCACAATTACATCCTTGATGTTCTTGACTTTATTTTATTGCTATGTCTAATTAAACAACATAACTTGCATCACCCATAACTTTTTTATGTTTAATTGTAAAGATTTTAAATTTGGCACTAAACACTTCATGTTGGTACAAATATTTAAAACAACTTTGGCTAAAATCTGAGGTTGGCAGTTTTTTTACCATTTGTGGCCTACCCCTTTGTATGTATGCTTTGTGGGCTTCAAGAAAGCTTTCGACAATACGTTGTGGAGGATCATGAAAGCATAAGGCATCCCTGATAAACTTACTGAGTATGTCAAAATCATGTAAAAAAGGGATGTTCTGTTGTTAATGGCACAGGCATATATGAATGGATTGACATAAAATCACGAGTTAAGCAAGGATGTAACATGTCAGAGGTTTTTGTTCCTTCTAACAATTGATTGGATAATGAGGCAAACAACGGCTTAAAACAACACAAGTATAAGGTGGAAAAGATGACAAAACTTATTAGTTTAGACTTCACAGATGAGAGTACCATACTCTCAAACACAAAAGATCAGATGCAGAGATAAGTTAACTGTCTTTACAGTCATGCAACATTAAAAGGACTAAAATTAACACTGCAAAAACAAAAGCACTTTGTATAAATATAAGGAACAATCAACCCTACAAAATCAGCAGATGTTTCTATTGTTTTCTTTGTATTCACACTTAATAAACAAATATGACCCATCTTAGTATGTTATTGATGGCAGAAAACAATCCAAGTTTTATTTTCATAAACATTTCCCTATAATTATGAAGCTATCCACTCAAATCAAACTTAATCGATAGATTTTTATAGTTCATTTTATTGTTGTATTTTCCCATGACAGTCCTAGGATAGGGGAGGGTTGAGTGCTTAAATACAAGTTTAACCCTGCCATATACTTTATGTGTCTGTCCCAAGCTAGTAACCTACAGTCCAGTGGTTGTTGTTTTTTTTTTTTGTGTTCTTTGTAATTCCTATATAGATTAGGTTGATTTTCGACTTCTATTATTAGTTTCACTTCATTTGTTTTGGGGCTTTTTACATCTTGCTTTATGGTATGGGTTTTGCCCATCATTGAAAACTGTAGGGTGGCCTGTAGAAGTTTGATTGTTTGTTGCTTGGTATCTAGTGAAAGACGGTCACATTGGCAATCATACCACATTTCTTATTTTCATATTAAATTACAAATAAAAGGAAAACTTCAACTACCTGTAATTAGCTTTATTACATTAAAATAGTCCTTTCTCATGTTTACAAAATGCAAGCCATTTTAGTAAGTTTTTCAAAGGGACGTAACCCACCAACAACAAACAACCTGGTTGTGGGTCTCATTGGGGAAAGGGAAAACACTAAACATTTTTCTTGTAAACTTAAATTATTTTCTCTTCAGTAAAAACCTGAATGGCTTGAAAAAAGTATCCAAGTACTTACCACATCTCTTATAAATTTAATAATTGAGTTTGAAGTCTACTGCCGTCCATTGCTCAAATTGGACAGTAAACCATTCTGAGGGATGACAAATTTGTAGAAAATTACTCCCCTTTGCTTAAAATCTTAAAAAAAAAACGAGCCAAAGTCAGGAATATGAAAAAGGACTATACAAGTTTCATATGAATTTGACCATTAGTGTACCACTCTGGCAACAATACTAATACATTACTTCAGATATTATTGAAGAAAAATATCACGATAAGACATTAAAGACTTACTTTTAACTCTTCCACCCTTTTGTCTGTAAGGTTTTTAAGACTTTTATCAACAGCAGACTCAATCTGTAAATGACATTGCACATACATGTACATGTATCTATATTTAAGTAGCAGTCTTCATAAGAATCATGCAAATTCTGTAATATGTGATACACCCCAAAAAAGGCTATATATTTTTTTTTTAGTTTTGTTAATAATTGCCTTATATGACTATATGATGAAATGTGTAATTATTAATTTCAATCTGTCTGCTCTTGGGAGAGAATTAAAATCAAAAACCCAATAGTTTCTATTGTATTTCAGTATCATTTACAGAGTTATCTCCCTTAATTTTGAATTCTACATTACATTCCATATAATTTTTATCTCCCAAGAACAAGGGTCATATGAAAAACCACATGTTACTTTCTGTTTACTATAACATTTTTAACAAAAGATCAAAAATAATAATATGTAGGATTTCCAACTATGAATCACATTTTGTATGATTCTTATCTGGAGTGTCACAAAATAATAAATAAACAAAGTTTGGTATAAGACAGTTCTTATTAAGTAGTTGTCTTTGTAAGAATCATGCAAAATCTGAAGAATGAGATACACCCCAAAAAGGCTACATATTTTTATTTTTGTAATTAAGTTGTTTTATGGGTCCATATTGTGAGAAGTGTAATTATTCATTCATATCTGTCTGCTCTTAGGAGATAATCAACATTGAAAATCCAATAGATTCTATCATATTTGAGTGTCATTTACAGAATTATCTCCCTTAATTTTGAAATCTACAGTGCATTCTATATAATTTTTATCTCCTGTGAACATGGGTTATATGAAAAACCACATGTTACTTTCTGTTAACTATGACATTTTAAATAAAATATCAAAAATAAAAATATGTAGGCTTTCCAACCAAAATCATATTTTGCATGATTCTTATGTGGAGTGCTACTTAAAATCTGCAATCCATATTTTATGAAAAGGACTGCTAAAATGATTGAGGATATAGAAACTAAATGAGGAGAAAACTAACAACAGTCATGGCGATACTACTTTGTCAACATATAAGGCCAAATTAAAAAAGATTTGTGTTTCCTATTACCTTCCAACCTCTTTTTTTTAGCTTAATGTAGCGTATCCTAAAGTTTTTTTAATCACTTTTCAATAAGCACTGTGGAAATCTGAATGTTTCTCCCATAGAAGCAATGTAAAAAAAAGCAATGTAAGAGTAATCAAGGGAACCAAGGTTATAGCAGTAATGAAAAGAATGTAATCTAGGGACAAAGACCAGACTTGGAAAACAGACATACACAACAAAGAACATAAAGTAACTAAAATCATACATACAAAGTAACAAAAGCAAATGAGCAACTCTAGACTCCACTAAAAATTGGGAGCATGGACCTGGTGCACCGGAAGGGTAAGCGTCCTCTGCTTTTCTAGAAACATCCGCCGAGTTGCTCATAAAAGGTCAAGTCCGGGGTAGTCAAAAGAGGAAAGGAAAACTATGACATGTTGAACAAATCAGTTTTCATAGTGCTGATGGATACACCATAATGATCCCAAGGTTCATGATGACGACCGTAAATAGTACATATGCTTATATCTCTTGATGCCAATGGTAGAGGTGATACAACGTGCAGAAAAAACTATCAAATAATTGACACTTTTTCTGTGGAGATACACCATATTTTTATGTAATTATACAAAAGATCTGTATTTAGGAGAAAATCGTATATTAATCTTCCTCTGTATGAAAAAGTCATGTTAGATTTTAGCCTGAATTATTTCTTAATTTTCAGAAAATACTAGAGTAAAATGCTAGTTTTCCTGGTTCTTACTGACCTGAAATATTTTTTTTCTCTGCAGAGAGCAGTGCCAGGATAGAAAACAGAAACTGATGATGACATTACAGGGAAATAATTATAAACATTTATTAAATGGCAATTTTTATTTGCTGATATATGACATCCAATACACCCAATCACTTCTTTTAAGTTTGGTGTTGTCTAAAAACCAGGCAGGGGTGATTCATTATATAGCAAGATATTCAATGAAACTGCTCAATTACATTTTTTATCTCAAAAACAACTCTTCCTATGTTTATTTCCTTGAGTCTGCTACATATCATGAAATATGTTTTGACTGGTCATAGTGTAATAATTTCCCATACTTTTATGTAGAAAAAGGTAAATTTTATGTGTAATATTTCCAGTGGGCAACTTTCATTTACACTTTCCTACAGTTTCTATAACGCCTAAGGATTTAAAATAGTTGGGATTAAGAAATGATTGAATCACTAATCATAAGCATATGCCTGGTTGTAAGCCAGAGCTGTATTTAAAAGATGGTCATAACTGTATAGGTTGTCAAGTCTCCAAATTCCCCTACAAGTCAGAAGAAAAAAACAATGATCTCCCCTTTACAAACCTGAATCAAGAGAAAGTTCTGAGAGGCAGATCTCCTGCTCTAAAATTTTCAAATGTAAACACCTAAGGTTAACTGACTGTATGATTCTTTCCTGGACACATGTATGTACAAGTATTTAAGTACCAGTTTTTCTAAAAATGAGGCAGGAGGCAATTCATGCATGTTAAAAACCCATTGAATTCATATTTAATTCTAGTTCAGAAATCGTTACTGTTTACATAACCAGTCTTAGTTCTTTGTTCAGTTATTGTGCTTATGAGAAAAAAATTATATTGATTGTACTTGGAATTTGCATTTTGCAAGAGTTCTCATTCTTGATTTGGCCACATTAGGTTAACTTTAGTGGGAGATGAATGTATGATTTTCTAAAAAAGTGCAGATCTGAAAGCAGATAAGCTTATCGTTATTTGAAAGTATAGCATATGTAGACTGATTTGGTGGGTTTTTCTTCACCATGAAGGCAAGCACTTTACCATAGGCAAGTGTCTGAATTTTATATGTACTGGTACTTAAGTACACAACATCATATTTGTGGTCAATTAATTAACACTTCGTTGGCCCCAACTAAAACATTCACAGTATAGATAACTGTAACTTATGTCATGTTAATCACCTGTTATGTTCAAAATTAGATATGCTTATGTAAGATAATAATGATAATATATACTAATGGTTTGATTCACACCTTGTCCTTTTGCCTCAGGGAATACATCACCTTGCAACAAGGTGGGTTAGTAAATAATGTAAAGTACTGTCTGTTTATTCAAGTGAATGAGCAAAGTTGTTTGCTAAAATATTTAAAAGAATGCTGCTCACATACCAAAGCAACAGACAATGGCGTATAATGTTCTTTATCTTAAATTCTAAGTCTTAAAACCTCATGGTAAAAATTTTCATACTACATGTAATATAAAAAAAATGCAGGTTATTTATAAGCTGACTTACAGGCTTCCTGGCTTTAGTTTGTGTCTCTACCAACAGTTTTAAAGGTTTACTTATTTCTTCTATCAAAGCTGCACCAAGGTTTCTGCAAACAAACACAACTCAATTTAAAACTAAAATACTAAGAGCTCATGACGTAATAGGGTATGCAAGTCTCGTTCTAGTTTCATTTTCTTTACAGGAATTTTGGATGTAGAACGTATTGAAAACTGTAGACCGATCTGCATTTTATTGTTCACTTCCAGGTACTGGAAACGCTGTATAACATTGCAAAATCTTCTATTTTATGTTTAATCTTAATACCTTTATCATGTAGAGATAGATATTTGTCATTTTTTGTCGGTGTCGGTATTCTTTACACAAAAAAATGTTTTGTCCTTAACATTTAATCAATGCTCTGTAAATGACAAATCTCCATGCTTTTGAATAGTAGACTAGGACCCATTCTCCTGAAATCACAGGGTCACATGACGAGGCTTACATACCCTATTACCCATTGCTTCAGATGAAGAAAGGTTAATAAACTGAAAGTTCAATAATCTTCTGTTTTAGAGACCTCATACAGAAACAATTTTCCTTCATGCACATCTACATATGATACCAAATCTTCCTATAAAATTTCATTGTATTCTCCAGAACAGTTTAGGAGGAATGCACTCAACAGGTTTGAACATGTTAAATTTTGTAAGCATTTAAACCCCATAGGCTGATTCAAAATCCAATGCAGCTATTTTCTTTATCTATGATTAATCTTCTTTTAAACCATATATTGATCGGACAATCTCGAGCATTTTATATATGAATCTCAATATTCAAAGTTATTTACGATTGAAAAATATGGATTTTCCAACCTCGGCAAATGAACTTGGTAGTTCTGAATGGCTTCAAGTCAGTTTCTTCAACTGATCATTCAAATTAAAGTGTGACGACACAGAAAATGAGGATGGGACTGTAAAAGAACTTATATTCTGTTTAATTAAACAACTAAGGGTGACAGGATATTGACCACTCATTACGGCTTCTTCACTGTGTCACTTGACCAATAGAGAGATTAAACTTAGAATACACTTATTCACAGAAATAATTATTCATTGGCATCTTAATTTGGTAGTACAGTTCTACCCAATAAAGCCTTGAAAAAAAGTACCTAAAGAATACACATTAGCAGACAGTAGCTGTACTCAGTTAGTCAAATTAAACAGATATAAGGTAAATGTTTGTTTTAGATTTCACTATTGATGATGTAGGCAAAAATACTGGTACTGAAAAACAACACAAACACAAAGCAAATTGTAAGTGCAGCTCTAAGACATAACTTCACAAAGAAAGCCTCTAGTTCATATCTCTTGTCCAAAGCAAAACAATACTGTTATAAGCATGTTAAAATGAGGGAAAAATCAGAAAAGGGATTTGTAGCAAGACTATACATAGGGTCAAATAATGTCCACTCAAAATTGATGAAAAAATAGAACTACAAATTAATTCCACCTACCAATGTTCAAAATTGTGATAAATCACATTATTGTCATCATAGAATTTGAAAAAAAAAAACAATGATTTGTAGTTGCCATGTAGACCGAATTACAATATGAATATAGAATTACAATTTACACTTAGGAAATTGCAGCAGAGCTTAAATATTTCAAGGACATAAATAAATGTTCAAATAAGTTACCATATTCATGAAGATGCTAGATACAGGGGTTTCAAATTACAGTCTTAATCCCAATGGAAACATTTTGTCTTGAAAATAGGATAAAAGCTTAGGTGTCAGTCTGTAAGATTCAGGCAGTGGGTGAAACATGGTATGAAAAACCCCACCATTTTGAATGTTCAATTTCACTATTTGTACCACCAGAATCATAGAAAAAAGGGCAAGATTTTCCATATCATTTTGGTAAATTGAGTTATAATTTCATTAAAATGCACTGAAAAGGATCATTTCAAGGGCAGATATCTCTGTCAAAAACTTCATTTTTCTGACATTCTATTGAAGGGTTTTCAGAGCAAATTCAGTGATGCAGAGATCAAATAATGGTCAAATAGGGAAAGCATCCTAATTAAAATTATATTGTCAGATCAGTGGGGTTTTGACATGCATGTTTCTGATTTTTCCCATTTTACCTGATTCTTACAAAAACTTCCACTTAATCTACATTAACACACGTTACCTGTGGAGATCTGCCTCCTGTTCCATCATTGTAGACACTGCCTTCCATCCTTCTGATAATGTACTGTAAACATACATGTAACAATAATCAAAGAAAAAAAAATGCAATCTTATGGAAAATTAAAAAGAGCGGTACCACTTCATGTAAACTTTTTCAATAGCTTCTCAATTTTCTTCAGAGGTACAAATTTCTGGGTTGCGATTGTTGAAAATAAGTCTTTCTCTCCTGCTATCCAGGTAAAAAAAAAATACATGATAGGAAAGCGTCACACTGAAAAATAATCATTTTAATCGGATAATTGTTTTGCTAAATTACATTCTGGTTTATTATCTACATGTACATTTATAAGAATTTGTAAAGAAAATAAATGAAGGCAAATAGATGCCAAGGATTACAAAGCCACCTACATGTATAGTCACATGAATGTGTGTTTATAATACCATTAACATATTAATTTTTGGCATGTTTAATTTTTCGCTATTTTCACAGCTAAAAATAGTACCCACAAATTTGATTTTTAACACTATATAACACTTACCAATTATGGGAACTGCAAAAATTGATATTGCAAATACAGTCACTTGACAGGAAATAAGCAAAGGGCAATATTAATATGTTAACAGTATATCAATGCATTATAGAAAACTAAGATGTAATTGTATTTACCCTATATTATTAGTGGTGGCTTTCAGCAGTTTAGCACTTAATTTTTGTAGACTCTTGGCATAATGAGTTTCTAAATCAGACCTGTAATATAAATAAAATATTGTACAAATAAAACAGAAGCATGGTAACAAATAATATAGCTGCAAACATGTAGCCATTGAGGTTGCTTGTTCTTATTTTTTGTATTCACTATTCGCAACCAAATGTTCAAATCATAAAATATTAAACAAAAAACAGTAGAAGCTATGATTTGGCAGGTATAATTAACAATAACTTTAAAACACAACCTTTACAGATTACCATACATGGAAATAGGATGTAAAATATATGTACAAGGGATATATTTATAAACAAAATACAAAACAACCAAAAAAAATTGAAATAATTAAGGATTGTTTTTAACTGGTTTAATTATTGGATATAAACGACTTTAGGGTGATTTTGCTGAATAATCCATGAAAGTTATGGCATAAAACTGACCAAAAGTCGTTTATATACAATTACCTAACCAATAATTGAAAACAATTCTTATTTTTAAAACACACAAGAAAACAAAAAAGAAATTGTTTTTCTAATGTGAAATCAACTTTTTTTTTAACATGGATCAATTCTGTCATTGTCATTAATCAATTGTGCAATTTCATAATTTACAGGCATGCTTTTAAGTGTATTGGATATAAATGAAGTAGTTCCACTGTAATGGGGCATGGCTTAAATATCAAGTTAGGTTATACAAAAATGAACAATGTTGCTCGATAACGCTGCACTATTTAGACTATCACAGAATTTAAATATTCCTTGATGTAACAGTAGTAGGCTTGTATCCACTGAAGAAACATTGTTTTAGACACCAAGAAATGAAAACTTTGTGTGTTATACATGTAGTATCTGAAATTCCCACCCCAATTTTTTATTCTTTTTGTCAATTTTTAGGGGGGGAAGGGAATGAGAATCTACTAACTAATTTTACTTGGCCTAATATTAACAGAGCTACACTGTTTACAGTGCCTGTATTTTATCAGTGAAAACTATCTTTTTATCTATTTACTAAATCAAAGTCTCATTAAACAGGAAGTTAAAACAGACATGATATCAAAGACTTTTCATCAAGTATAAAATATTTATTTTACATTGTGTGTAATCTGCAGCAATTATTTAACAATTATCATAATTTATCATAAATGTATTAAAACAAAGTACATGTATGAAGTTTTTATATCAATCTTTAATATCAGTTTTGTTCAATACTTGCACTTATGAATATTTATTTTTTAAAGTGGAAATGCTGATTGATGTTTTATTTAAAGTTCTGATGTTTAAGAGGTAGTTGAATCACTGTCAAAATTTCAAAACAAGTACTATCTTTTTTAAAAAAAAGGTAGAAAATAACACATGCCATGCAATTTTAATTGTCGTTACAGTTATTTCAAACGCCACTAATTAAGTTATCATTATTTGCCATTCAGGGAAACAGAATTGTGATCAAGTGACTCATGTTTCTATGGAAGAGCATCTTTAAGGTCAAATGGTACAAAGCAAAACTATACTGACTGCATCAGAATAAAGAATGACCAGTGATGTGTTGGGTTACTGAAAATCTTTCAACTGATTAAATAGATACAAAATGTAAACCAATAGGGTTGAACCTCTTATCTACATGTACCATAAGTACACCGCTAATGCTAGAGGGACTTCAATGTTTCATTATCTCAATTCTATATATACAATGCAATCAAAAGTATAAAAAATTAACCAAAGTTTTCTGTTGATGTTTAAAGAAAATGCAAAGTAATCCTCTGTTTTACAAATAAGGCTATAAATTAGGCATAACTTTCTGTCACTGACTTTAAGTTAACTAGAAAACAACCTAAGCAAAAAAAAATAAAGACACTGAAAACATATAAATTTTGGGGTTGCTAATTTTCATGGATTCTGTCAACTGAACAGAGTTGCAAGTATAAATTTTTGCATTTTTACATGAAATGATAAGGTTTATACATGTATAGTGTTAAAATCTTTTTTGCTGGTACTAATTTTTATGGTTTCTTTTCGCTGCCAACATAGTGAAATTTAACATGTTTACAATACAAACATATACCGGTAACCTCTACAATATCTAACCATATATAATAACTTCAGTCTGAAGACCAAGACATAATTTATCACCAGTATTTCATCCACCATTGAAGAACAAGCTTCATCTATCTTGGTAGGACAGGACCAAGGGATACTTTCATCTCGTTTGGAAGGACAAGTTTCATCCAAATTGGTTGGACAGGACCCTGGGGTACTTTCATCTAGTGTAGTAGGACAAGACCAAGAAATAATTTCAGCTAGCTTGATATGACAGAACCAGGAAATACTTTAATCCATCTTGGTAAAACAATATCAGAGATCACTTTCATCTACCTAGGTAGGACAGGACCCCAGATACTTTCATCTAGCTAAGTAAGACAAGACCAAGAAATACTTTCATATAGCTTGGAAGACCAACATCAGGGGACACTTTCATCTACCTTGATGGAAAAAGACCAGGAAATATACTTTAATCTACCTAATTAGGCCAGGACTAGGGAATACTTTCATCTTCCTCAGCTGGTAAAGACCAGAAAATACTTTCATCTTCTTTAGTTGGCAAAAACAACGATGTATAATGTTTTTAAGTCGGAATTTTAACTGAGTATGGGGAATAGAAGTATACAGTGTTGAAAAATCATAGGTTTTAATGCTATTATATTCAGACAATAGTCTTGAACTGATTGGCTCCAAAAGATCTTTTGAATTTTTCAGGATCTACATTGAATTAATACCACTAAAGGAGTAACAAGTATTGTGGTAGGACTGTAGACCCTCTTTGACAGTTGTGAGTATAAAAGTTAAAAGTTTTGAAAGAGGTTTGGTGGTACAATTTGCAGATTCAGCTATGAAACGTTTGAGTTTTGTGATATTCAACTTTTTACTCATTATAAAACCAATAATTACGTCATTATGTATTTATTTCATACAACAATACAAGTTTATTTTAAAATCCCATCTGCTACATATCCACTCAATAATGGAGATTTAAACCTTATATCTATTTATATTGACAGAGCTGATATCAGATACTTCAAATTTCTATGAAAAACGAAAAAAGCAGATTTGTATGAAACACTGTAACCAATACAGTGTATTTTCAACTGACTTTTTTGTAGAAAAGCAGTGCTCACCTTTAGCCACTAGCCTGATGCCCGGGGCTAATAAAAATTGATTGGGGCTACTGAAATGATGTGTACTTTTCTTGTTTCAGGCTAGTTGAATCCTATACAGTCCTCTATTATTCGGGCTAGTTGTTGAGAATTTTGAAGGAAAAGACTGTGAAATGTCATTGTTTGACAACAAAGCTTTAACAGCATCTCTACTATATTAGTTGTAAAGAAGGTTCAACCTATTTAACCTATTTAAAATTAAAATCAGTTTTTTTTAAGGTAGACAATTTTTTGGATAGTAAGAAAATTTCAAGGCTGGAACTCTCAAATGGCATGATACAAAATTTCAGCATCTTTCACAAGTGTATAAGAATTAGCAATTAAATTATTTATTAAAATATCCACAAAAAGCAAAATACAGTTAAATTTACTTTTTTTTAATAAGTTATAATTACACTTAATAATCCAAGAAACAAAAATTATTTTGATGTAGCCTTATCTTAAACTGAATAAATCACCCTCTAAATTTTCCAACATGATTTATGTAAAAACAATAGATATAATAATGAATATAATTACATGTACTTCCTTCTAAACAGTGAGTCACAAAGCTAAGTCATAACTAAAGTTAAATTAAAGTCAATGCATAAAATTCCATGTTAAAAAGGAAAAAATAATTAGGTACTGTGAAAATTAATCTGTTGGTCAATGGACACAGAAGTATTTCTAGCAATTTTTTTATTTACATGTAATGGATACTGTTAAATACTGTAGGAGGAGTTAAATGGAATAACTGTATATCCTGAACAGGACAGATGGACAGGGATAAAACAGTATGCCCCCAAACTAAATGTTACAGAGGCATAAAAAAAAACCATTCTATATGTTTTATGTACACATAAATTCAACATTATCTCAGGCAAAAATTAGGAAATTCTATAGATGAAAACATAAAATATGATCCATCCTAAAAATAAGTTAAAACAGAGAATAAGAAAATACATGGAGTGATATATGACAAGAAATATTTTAAAAAGCAGGAATATAGGCATGTGTTACCTTTCTTGAATAATAGTTGCCACTTCTTTACAAAACTCACTCCCCTGTTTTATGAACTTTCTCAGTTCTTCAAACCCATTCTGACCCTGAAAAAAAAGATATACATGTATGATCATCATTGATTTAAGCACTCTTGTGATCATGATTCCATAATTCATTCCAAAAAGTAACATGTACAATGTATTAGCACATACATACACATGTACTAATATGTAACTACTGCATGTTTGGTAATAATTTTCATTGCCTTCAGGGTTTGGCCCTCAAAATCTAGTTTCCAACTGAATTGGAAGAATTTATTCACATTAAATTTTAACAAATAAGAATTTTGAAAAATCAGAAAAACTGATTAATTTACAGAATTGATATACATTGTACCTCCAATTTATGTTTTTCTTCAAAAGAAACTTTTTTAAAAACCCACTGTACAGCATCATCCATTGTGGGAATAGCCATAATTCAGTCAAATAGAACAAAAATAGTTAGTAGAAAAGGAAATTAGTTTCTTACATTACATTGGCCACGCATGCATAAGGAAACATGATTCATCACCATATTTAGAGCTCCAACGTGGGTGAGGTGAAATGACATTATGCTTATATATATATATATATACTTTCAACTAAAATACATGCCAATGCTCCTAACCAAGTGCACGGTCCATTGATTTACAAAATGGGTGCTCTTACTATAAAGAGATCCAAATTTTCCTCAAGAAAAAGTGAAAAAAATAACACTAAATTTGTACACTGTATTAACAACACAATGCTATGTTGAACATAACTTGTTCACTTAGCATCATTTGGCAACAAGTTCTCTGGTTTATTGTGTTGGTTACAGCTAAGACCCTGAATCAATTAAGAGGTTCTTTTTATTTAACTGAACCATCAAGATTTTTCATTCATTTTAACTAAAAACTTATTAGAACACTCATATTTTAGGTCAATATTGAAATATCATTTTTTTTAAGTTTGTATAAAGTCTGAAGTGATTACAATAAAATAGACTACATGTACTTGTCTTCATGTAACCAAAGGTAGAAATGAAATGTATAAAAATCAGTACCATCAAATCTGTCTCAAAGTTTTAAGTAAATATGAAGAAGTTCTGAAGGAAAATTTACTTCATACCTGATTAGCCATCCTGCACAGGTGAAAAACAAGGAAGTAAGTTACAAAGAGATAAATTTAATTATTTTCACACATTCTTTGGCAGACTGTCCAAAACTCACTAAATAAATATATCAGTTAGGCCAAGTAAACTAAAATAATAGATTCTCATCCAACCTTAAAAAAATATAGGGACGTTGGGAAGATTTTATTTTTTTATTTCTGACGAGATAGTTGCTAGCTTAATTTTAGCTATTTGAAGTATAAATATGTTCAAAATTCATAGCCACATCAGTTTCAGAGAAAAAAATTTTCAATTTTAGTCACCAAAAAAAGAAAAATTTTGTGTGTTATAATATTTCAATACTACATGTACAAACCGACAAGGAAAAAATATTAAATTAATTTTAAAATTTCTACCCCAATTTTTTTATTGTGAATTTTAAGGGCTGAAAAGGGGGCAAGAATCTACTAATTAATTTTATTTGGCCTTACAAAACATTTTGCATAACCCAGATCTTGGATTGATAATTTCAAAATTTTCATGACTTTCCTTTCCTTCAAATTGGAAAAAGGAAAATTTTTAAATAGTATGATGAAATCACAAAACTTAAATGACCAGTATACATGTATATGTGGTATGAAGGTTTCCTCGTCGTTCATTGAAGATCAATGGGTGGCCTTGGGCAGGAATTTTCATCCAGGGGTTGATGTCTCTTTGACAAATACACCATACATATTCTCGTCATACGTAACTCCATACATTGTACATTGTATATTATTTGTCATCCACAGTTAAAATTGCTTTTTTTACTAACATTCAAAATATCAAAAAACCTGTCTTGAAAGACAACTAAGTTTCTAGCTTGGACAAGATTTGTTAAAGATGGATGGTCAAACTGGTCACTATAAGGGTGCCCACCTACATGTGTATTTATATGAAGGGCCCTAATAAAACCCAATTTAACTGAGATGACATCATAGGAGTATAAAAACTTGATAGATTGATCTAACATTAGGACAGAATTAATACAAGCACACAAATTAAAGTCACCATAAACAGTGACCCTTTTTGTAATTGCATGTGTAAGTTTGTGGAGGTAGTTTTTATACTTGAAGAACTTCAATGTAAGTAATTGTCGGGACATCAAGAAAATGTTTGTTTGGAGCTCCATTTTGTTAACTACAGTAGTTCCAGAACAGTTCAAGGTCAATCCCAGCTCATTTAGTGGTATGAAATTATGTGGTACAATTTCAAATCTACATTTAAATGTAGGATTAAATACTTATTCTCACATTATTATCTGGACACAAATGTTTATGAACAACAACCATGTCATCAATATACAACTGAATTTTGTTTTGGTGGTCATATAAAAAGATGTAAAAAGCAATATATTTTCTTAGCTTTACAGGAACAAGTACATGTATGTGTTTATAACTGAAGGGTGACAGTGACAATGTAATGATGTCAAAAAAATTTACTCCCAATTACATGTGCAACAACTAAAATATACATGAAAGTTGTTATTTGCATGATTTTTTTTTCCTTCAAATTGTACCCTGATAAAAGCATCTGCTATAATACACAATATACAATCACCAAAGATTCTACCCTTCAGTGCACTCAGCTTGGCTGATATCTGACCTTAAGGTTACATGCACCTTAATTCTGTCTGGCAGAAGTATATAAATGTATACCATAAAAATTTATGCTCAACAAATACACAATTACAACTATTTATAAAACATGCACTTCAAACAGGTGTGGTATTGATAAGATGTTCCAGCTTCATTGCTTATTAATAAGGCAGAATAATTTACCTGAGTGATTGAGTTAAATCCATAAGGTGATCTCATTTCTCTAATCCAGCCCTTTACCGGCTTAGGGAAGAAACTTTTCTGATGTTGTAGGCATCTGTGTTTTGGTGGATTACAAATGTGGCAATGCTTGCAAAAGGGGTGGATGTTGCTCATTGTTTAACTATTTACCCCTTTCAGTAAAATGGAATGCTCCATTGAAAATAACCTAGTATCATTAATATTAATTACTTCATATTCAACTTTAGGAATAATCAACACCACAACGTACACATTATTGTGGAGATTAATATGATATAAAACACCTTAATTTTTCCATCCATCTTTTTATGATTACATGTACATTTTTTGTATTTCACTGTAGAAGTTTATTCATTTACATGTCAGTTCTACTTTCCGCACATTCCTCTTAGGCAAAATAATATAATAAGTCTGGTTCCTGCTACCCTACCTACCCTTATTTTTTGTGCCTACCTTAAACATTTTAGGGCCATTTTGTCTCAAGCTAAAGTCTAGATTGTTTTCTCATTAACTCAATGTAAAATGTTTTTGAAAAATAAATAACTTCCTTACCTACCTACCAGTACTCTGTTTTTTCTTGGTGGTAGCAGGAAACAAGACTTTCATATTTTTTTGCATAGTACATGATACTCATATTTTTTTATCCAAAATAAAATTCTTTGAATATCTCATCATCTTGTTGACATCTTCAATTACTTTTGAAGTCACACTTAATTACAGACGATATAATCTATTTTATAACTATTAGTACCAATGTATCAATGTAATCTTCAAGCTAATTCCATGCCACTACTACTAATTATATAAAATGCCTTACAATGTATCTACAGAAAACTCATAATCGTTAAGCCATTATTTCCAAAGACAGAATTTCACTTGCAATTGGTACCTAATAACTGGAATCCTAGAATACAGTAATTCAGTAAGAACTTCAACAGTTCAATAGAAGATAAATCAATGTCTTGTATTTTGTTATCACAATAAGAGAAAACAGTATTATGTAAACTATAAGTCCTAAAGGTTGTTTTGTACATGTATACACAAAAAAATGTGTGTCAGGATAATTGGCAAAGACTATATTTGAAGGCACTGTTGGGGAAATTCTTGTTATGTTTGTCCATATTAAAACTACGTATGCATACATATGGTATTTTCTCTTCTCTGAAAATTTTGTGAATTTGCAAAGCAAATTTTCAGTGAGATTGTCATAAAGTATGATAATAAAATGTCATTTCTGTGTTTATTTTCATTTACCGGTAAACAGATCCATATCATTATAAATAATTTATTTACTTACTAAAGGTGGAATAGAGAATAGTCATGAATTGCTTCTCTTACGGAAAAACTCTCTCTTCTCATTTTAAAAGTGGCATTTTTTTTCAATATATATGTAACATTCCATTACAGTAAACAAAAATTAAGTGTATTCAGACTCTAATAAATCAAGATATTTAAGTAGCAGCCTTTGTAAGAATCATGCAAAATCCGAAAAATGTGATATACCCCAACAAAGGCTACATATTTTTATTTTTGTAAATAAGTTGTTTTATGGGTCTATATTGTGAAATATGTAATTATTCATTCATGTCTGCCTGCTCTTTGGAGATAATCAACACTGAAAATACAATAGATTCTATTGTATTTGAGAGGCATTTACAGAGTTATCTCCCTTAATTTTGAAATCTACAGTGCATTCTATATAATTTTATCTCCTATGAACATGGGTTATATGAAAAACCACATGTAACTTTAAGTTTACTACGACATTTCAAACAAAACATCAAAAATAAAAATATGTAGGCTTTCCAACCATGAATCACATTTTGCATGATTCTTATGTGGGGTGCTACTTAAAAACTAAGTAAGTACACCCAATGCCCTAACACTGATAAAGGAATTAGTTTAGGATTTGTGTTTTTCATAAATTGCCCACCATTGATTGTATGACCAGAGTTTACATAAAAAGATGTAAGAGAGTGGTGCATTTCAGAAACCCAAGTTTATATGGGTTCAGAAACTGAGTCAACTTAAAAAGATATAAGGCCAAATAATAAATTTGTGATTCCAGTGGCCTGGCTGATCCTAGGCATTTTTTTTGCAAAAATGGGTTCAGAAGCAGAGATGAGTTGCAGTAACAAGATGTTTCAGTGTTGTACTTCAGAAAAAGGAGCATAATTGTACCTCCCACAGAGTTCAAGGGATCACACATTCCTGGTAATGTGCTCAAGAACACATTATCTCCTTACAACATACCAAGCTTCATGAAATTCTCTAGCTTGCAGGAGTTGCAACGACAAGCAGAGATGGGTCCGATTACTTTCAATGTAATTGATTAAATTAATGATTACATTGGCAAGTAATCATGATTACATCTGATTACGATGAATTTGCAAATAACTATGAATTACTTGAAAGGTTTGAAACATTTTGTTTTTGTTACATGTATTTGTATTTTCTTTGAATTAATAACAGGTAATTTTTTTTAAAGTATAGTAGAACATCAACCTTCACCAATTTATTAAACCACCAAGATGTATAAAATAAATACATGTACATTTTCAATACAACAATTTGTGACTTTCACTTGATTTTTAAGAACTATTTCACTTGACAGTTATTTGAATATAAAAAATTAGCCATAATACCCTTGTACTTTTGTACTTCTTACCAAATTCATTAAAACAATTTTATAGGATCTTTTGAAAACTCTTACATACTGTTTTTTTTTCATTAGAATAATTTCATTTTTTTTTTTTACTTTTTAGTATTGAATTAACATTTTGTAATATCTTCACAAAAACAGGAGAAAAAGAAAAAGAAAAAACAAATGAAATTTTACACAAAGAAGCACTGAATGAATAACAGTCATTTTATTCTTTTTTTGTTGTTGACATAATGCATTAATTATCTATAGATACCATTTGAGGCTTTAATATTTCAATTGTAACTAACATGTAATCTTAAAGTAATCAGAATTATAGGGTATTTGGAAAAGTAATTGATTAAATTAAATCAAATTACATGTAATCAAGTTTTCAGTTGATTAATGATTACTTGAAGAAAAATAATCAATTACAACTGATAAATGATTACAATTACAATTACCCCATCTCTGATGACAAGTCACTTTAGACATGTACAACATGTAATTCTAAGGGGCATAACTCCAGCAAAACTACAGGAATTATATTTTCTACGTAATGTACATGTAATATGCACAACTACATGTACATGTACGTAGTGTGTTCTTTCTACATGAACAAACATAGTGGTGTGAAATTCTCTTCAAAAGTTTCCACATATTGGAAAAATGTTAGGCAAAACCTGGTGTACAGTTTTTGTATAACCCAAATTTTAAGCCTCATTCACACATTGTTTTAATTTCAAGTCAATACACTGTTATTGTCTATATAAATTCATGTACTATTTACAGATTCAGATATCATCTTCAATATTCATGCAAACAATGTGTGATAGGACAGTGGTTAGACATACTTGATTAAATGATGTTAGTCTTTGAGAAGAGGAGGAGAGTGTATGGACATTTTGAGACTTTATAACTGATATTTTATTATGTGAACTTTTGATTAAATTAATATGTATAAGAGGTGAAACAACTATACAAAACATAAGAACAGGTACAAAATAACTCCCAATACATAACGAAATTCCAATGTGGACAACAGATATCTGTATATATCTGTACATTGTGTAGAAGACATTTTTACTTAATATTTTCCAATGCATCATCTTTATCCGATGTTTCAAAAAAAAATAATTTTATCTTGGCTGAAAATATAAATATACAACATGTTAAAAACGCATGGAATGTTCTTGAAATTTTAGTTTCTACAAAGGACCACAGTGAATGGACATTTTTCATATCTGCTGTCTGGAATGGGTACATACATGTATATAATGAGTATTTTGTATTAATTCTGAATGAATTTTAATCGTTAATTGTTGCATTCAAAGACCTCTCTCAGATGACCAAGTGCTTTCAGAAAACAGATACATCTTAGATATCACACAAATATAGAGGTGAATGAGCTGGAACTGTATTACTGAAGCCTTATGTTCCCCTGTGAGAGAGTTAAGAATTCAGTTTCAATATGATCAGATTCTTGTGTGGACTAAAATTTTCGATATTTTTGAAGTGAACCAGCATATTATCACCTGTTAGTGACAAGGGCAAGTGATTCTTTACATTAATGACATACTATGAGGTAAAAATTACATGAAATGTTACAAATATTCAATATTGCTCCAATTAAATATCAAAATCTTAAGGAAGTAGAAGGAGTATCACTATAACTATTTTAATTAAACTTATGGAAAATATCCTTTACTGTTGAAGATATAGAAAATTTTAAAAATATTGAAATTATATGGGAGGTAACTGACATTTTGAATAAACAAACATGTGCAACATGCAATTGTTTATACCAGTAGTTCTTCAAAATTTACACCTGTTAACTTGAAAATATTTGTAAAATTAATTGTGCAGTAGAAATTAATTATTAACCAATGATTGGCTGTCCATAACATTGTTATAGATCCAATCGGGATTCATGTTCTACTTTTCAATCATTATCCAATAACCCTGGTCAGCTGATTTATCACCGATAATTACCTGAGGGTTAATTACGACAGGATGTAGTTAATGAAGGTGACACTTCTTAATTGGCTTGGGGTAATTTATTAACAAGACGTCAAGAGTGGAAATCTTAAAGGGCTATTCAGATAATTGTAAATGGGCACTAAGGGGGCACTCAATAGGGGCAGAGGGACACGGGCATGATAGGAGTGTGGCGCGGCGCCCCTCCATTTTGCTCTAGCTAGGACACTGATTATGACTTGTGTCAGTGTGTATATTTTGTTTTTACCCCTGTGGCTGTGCAGTGATCAACAGGTATAAAGAATCATAAATCCTAATAATTTTATGAGGTTAACTTATATTTTCCTCGGAAGCCTGATGCATAGTAAGATTCAAACAAAGTCCCATACCAACGGTCACAGCAAACGTCATGCAACTTGTAAGTACTTTGAAGTAGAAAATATTTGAGAACGATAAACATAAATTAATCACATGAAAGAAAAAAATTATTTAGTATGATTCAAGAGAACTACTTACTCTAAAATGGTCTCTAAACATTGCCATGATGAAATTATTCCATTTTAGACACAATTACATGATGCACACCAAAAATTACTTTCATACAAGTGTAACTGGTTCCTGGGCTCCTTCTCAATGACAAAACCAGTCAAAATCCGATTCAACCACCTTGGCTAACTCGGTCCATACAGATTTTCGTCCCATAAGTGTCTAAAAATTCTTTTGGGTTCGCATACGATGGCGAATCTAGAGGGGGTCCTAAAGTTGCAATCTCCTCTTTTCTAAGAAATTTTTAAAAACAAATTTCAAGTTCAACTTACTCGCTCTTGCCCCGCGAACACGATTTGACCAAAATCCCGATATAAATTGTGCTTTAAAAAGTTTGAAAACACTTCCAAACCAAAATGCATTCTACAAAGCAGATGAATAAAAAGATGATTAGAATGACAAACACATTCTTCATTTTGGATGAACTTTCCTCTAAATAAGATCTTTTTCCTTATGGTATTTACTTCTGTCATCTATAGAATGGATTAAATAAAAAAAAGTGATGATGATCACAATGTAGTTTTGAAACAGTAGTAGTATGTGAATACGTTTATGTCTTTGATGATTGGGGCTTTTTACGGTCTTGACTATCCTTACGGATCTTGCACGACCGCCCCTTACGGGGATTCTGTTAGTAATGCCGGTTAGTAGTAGAAGGTAGCGGAGCCCAGCCTTCGGGATATCTGACTGAAGAACTCAGTCAGAGTATGTCCTACTAGCGGCTGGGCTGCCGTGTTGACGCTCTGATCTACCCATAGACTCCACGTGGGTCCGAGAGCGTTTCCCCACTCTAACTTTGGGAGTACGTCAACGTGTAGAGTGTTTTTTTGTCCTTGGACATGACATTTTTTCACTAAAAGTAATACTTCTAAATTGGAAAAAAAGTAATCAAGGGAACCAAGGTTATAGCGGTAATCAAAAGAATGCAATCCAGGGACAAAGACCAGACATGGAAAACAGACATACACAACAAAGAACATGAAGTAACTAAAATCAAACATACAAAGTAACAAAAGTAAATGAGTAACTCGGACTCCACTAAAAACTGGGAGCATGGACCAGGTGCACCGGTAGGGTAAGCGTCCTCTGCTTTTCTAGAAACACCCGCCGAGTTGCTCATAAAAAGTCAAGTCCGGGGTAGACAAACAAGGAAAGAAAAACTATGAAAAAAATACAAGAGAGAGTCTTGCGGTTTATATATGAAGAAAATGAGAGTGCATATGATGACCTATTAGAAAGAGCTAAAGTACCATCGCTTAAATATCAGAAGGATGCGTACATTGGCTATAAAGTGTTTGACGATTCTAAGCAAACTGTCATCGCCATGTTTGCATGATCTCCTTGTTTTTAAAAACTCAAATCATAGTTTTCGATATTCAAATATTATATATATATATGGCAAGCCAAAGTGGACAAAAATGAATATTTTGTAATATTAGAACATGAATTTGTAATATTACAAAATCATTTTTTTTTATATTAGAAAAGATTTTTTAATGTTAGAAATTCTATTTGTAATATTAAAAAAGTCATTTTCTAATATTACAAATTCCTGATTTAGTAATATTATAAGATATCACACATTTTGTAATATTACAAATTGAATTTGTAATATTATAATATGAATTTGTTATATTAGAAAACGAATTTGCAATATTAGAAAATCAGTCACATTTTTTAATATTACAAAATGATTTTCTGATATTAAAAAATCGTCTTTGAATACGACAAATCCATTTCTAGTATCAGAAAATCAATTTCTGATATTCAAAAATAGTTTTTTAATATTAGAAATTCAATTGAAAAAAAGATGATTTTGTAATATCAAAAAAGTGTTTTGTGATATAAGAAATCCAATTTGTAATATTAGAAAATGAATTTGTAATATTAAAAAATCATTTTTAATATTAGGAAATGCTAATTTTTGTCCACTTTGGCTTGCCATAGATATACCATGAGTACGAACAAATACTTATGGTAAGAACTTTTTTAAATATGCTGCAGCTGTTTTATGGAATAACCTACCTGATGAATTTCGAAAAATATCAAATTTTAATCAATTTAGAAACATTATAACAAAGAAAAAAAAACTTTAAATGCACGGCATGTGCTGACTCCATTTAGGTCAACATAAATATATATCTTTAATATGCTTTTATTTTGCTTTGTTTGCCAACTCTTATCATATATGTATCTCTTGTATTGTCCATTATTTATTTGCATGCTTTGTTGTTATATTATGTCAGTAGAGCTTTTGTTTATTATTATGTCATTCTTATGTCATTATTATGTCGGTATTATTTCATGCCGACTCTAAATAAAACTTACTTATTTATATTAATTTATCTTTTTATTTATTACTAAATTCTATGTATTACATTACAAGATCGTATATAGTGATAATATACTTGGTCAACTGCAAAAAGGCCCTTATTAAGTTAGATGTAAGAGGGGTCAGTGTTAAATATTAGAGGCCGGCTGTCATCCATACACTAATACAGTATAACCCAAAATTTTAACAAATATGTCACGAAATTGTCCGTCCCAACGTTGTCCTTCCTAAAAATACTCATGGGTATTTTCAAAAGTTGGCAAGTATGGAGTGACTACAATAGTAAAGTAAATTCCGTGAAGTAACCTCATTGATGTAAATGTTGTTTGGGACTCTCAACCAGAGATTTTAAGACCACCCTTTTCGATCATACTATATAGAAGAGTTTCACCTTGCCATTCCCATTAGAGATGTAGATTTCTATGGAGTGACTATAGTAGTAAAGCACATTCCGTGAAGTAACCTCATTGCTGTAAATGTTGGTTAGCACCCGTAACCACAAGTTTTAATTCCCTCCCTTTCGATCATACTATATGGAAAGGTTTGTCATTACCATTTGAGATGTAGAATTCTGTGGAGTGACTATAATAGTACAATAAATTCCGTGCTGTAAATGTTAGTTGTGACTTGCAGCAAGAGGTTTTAATACCCCCACTTTGATACATTGTCATGGTAATGTTTGTGTCCTCTGTTTTAATGGCCGTTTTAAATAAAAGCAAATAGTTCTAACATGTCTAAAAGGATTTAATAACTACATTAAATCTTGTTCATTCAAACCAGTGGCGGATACTTGCAAATTTTAAAAATTATTGAAAAATTGTTCAAGATACCCTCAGAATGCAGGATTTGAGGTTTAGCATTTCAAACTTTTCTTGGGGGGGGGATGCCCCCAAATCTCTTAGCAAATTCGGATCACTTCGTGACCCTCACCGATGATCCTGTCAAGAAATATTTTGGGTCCCCCTTACCTAAAACTCTGGATCCGCCACTGCGAACTTTTTGTGAAATTTACTTCACATATTTCTATATGTTTAAACAATCATTCTCACAAATTCAGGTTTACTTTACATTTTAGTATAAAATTAGATTCATCTTCAATAACTCCATATTTTTTGGCATATAGTCTTTCAATACGCGGAGTTTTATCATATAGACCTTTTTCAATTTCAAGACTATGGTCACTGATTCTGAATTTAGTTAATATACTGCTAATTGAGAAGTCATTAAAAAGTATATATAAGTTTCATTCTAATGAATTTTCTATTTCTTTAAAAAGGCTCAACTAGCTGCTCTCATCAAGTTATCCAATTTGTTTTTAAATAATTCTATACATTTTCAGACATTTCTCTTGTAATAACTAGTTTCAATTGTTCAACATCCTTTTTATATTCCTACAAATAACAATTGTATCCATTTGAGCACTGTCTATGCCGTATTGTTTTACCTATGTGTACCAAGAGTAAACTCCTTGTGAATTAAGATATTTTGAAAGCCAGCTAAAATGCCTCCTTAATTTATGGGTGTAAGTTTTCAATGTATAGTCTAGCAAGATATAAAATAGCTTGCGTGTTCATATAATTTTCAATAAGAAGTCAGTACAGTTGTTATTACTCCGATAATGAAGAACATTTTTCTGTTCCCGGGAGATTATTACAAAATAGCAAGTATTTTTTTTCAGTGGAGATCTATCAATAAAAGTGAAATGATCAATATTACCATTTCTAAGTACAGCTCTCTGTTTTGCCCTATGGTAAACAATAAAATATTCCATTAAATATATTTCAGCGTTGTAGGTCAAAAATAAGTCTGAACAACTTGTCAAATAGATCAATGTTAAGAGAAGTAGGTAACAAACCAAATTCAAAATCTAAATCCTTTTTTTTATTTCCAATTAATTACCACAATATGACATATATGATTGAAACAATAATTTAACAGAACCTCTTTAATCCATACAAAAAATGGTTGAAACTCTATGAATCTATGCGATAGCTCCCACCCAAACATACGACCTAGAGATTTGGTCAGCTGATTATAAGATCAGCTTGAAAAATTATTTTTGAAAAAAACACAAAATTTGACAATAAGACATATTTAAGTGTGTACAGCAAGACCTCTAATCTAGCAATTCATACAGAATTAGGACTCGTACTATTATATTTCAAGGCTCTAAAGCTTATGTTTAAATAATATAAACGACTAATGATAATAGAATCACCTACAGAATAAATATATAATTTATCAAGATCTGCATTTGAAGAAGATTCAAAAAAAACTTAGACACTTTTAGAAGTGCAATTTGATAAAGAAATAAATGAGCATTATTTTATGAAACTCTATGAATCTATGCGGTAGTTCCCATCCTAACCTACGACCCAGAGATTTGGGTAGCTGGTCATATGAGATTAAACTTATGATTCAAATAACTCATATAAGAAATAACGAATCAGAAAAACTGAGATTTTATAGCAAACTTGTATAAAATTTTGAGCTACAAAAATACTTAGAATTTAACATTAAAAATGTTTACGCTTAAAATGTTATGAAACTAAGGCAAAGTGGGCATAGCTTATCCATTGTAACCGGCAAGTATTGCAAGCCAATAATACCATTAAAAATATTTTTTTCTACATTCTGAATCAGCTCACCTTTGTAATATATTGTGGAACGTGTTTCTTTTATTCATTTTTACCAGATCTATCTGCAATATTATCAAAATCTTTAATAAAAACTGCGGTGACTAAAATTACAACTAAATATGGTATTAGTTTTATTTCCAATAATTCATAGGTAACCATGGCATACGAGCACTGGAATTTGTTAAAAACAAGTTTGGCAAAGACAGCTTGATGGGTATCCCTACAGAGCTACCCTACAACACATGTTTATCATCAATACATGTCCAGATACAGTCAACGCACACGATGGTCAGTCGTCTTGTTAAACGTGGATACCAACACAACCACCCTAACAAATAACCCGAAAGTAATGTAATGATGCTGCTGCAGACAATGAGATAGATCTAGATCCGAGGTCACACCAGTACAATCAACAAGGAGGAGGCAGTGAAACTACGTACACCAGAGTGGAACTACGATAGCAGGTAGATAGTAGAGTTATTCAATTAAAACCACTCTATCACAAGAGGTCGCTGTCCAGACCTGCTTTACCGACCGAAAACTATTACTGACATCAACCTCCAAGACAAATGGTGCACGAATACTGCTGGAGAACAGTAACCTGACTTCCTGATGACAACATGCACCCACGCATGCTAGTATCTTCAACCACCAGTAACTTGAGACATCTTGCTGCTGCTGATTCCAAATTCTATGATGGCACCTTTTACACATGTCCTTCATTGTTTCATCAGCTGTACACTATTCGTGCCATGATATACGATTCCGTTTTTCCACTAGTATTACGCTTACTATCGTGCAAAGACCAGACCACATACATCAGATTCTTCAGCCACATCAAAGAGATTTCTTGATAACTCAACATCATTCTTCAACCAATAAAGCAGTCACTAATGTATTCCCAGGTCTGCTATCAAACGATGTTTTTTTTTATTGTATTCAAAGCATCTGGCGCGAGACCCAAAAGTGTGGACACAGACCTATCATAAAGACAACGCCAATATCACTTAACTTGTGAGGTGAGCAGCAGTACTGCCACTGGTTTCTCAGAATGAAGTAGAAAAGGTAGAAGCACAAGACATCAACAATTAAGCCAGACAAAGTACCCGGCACTACTACATTTATAGACCACGTTACCGAATACCGGGTTGATAACAACAGTTTTTTTTCACAAAAACAAGGGGTCTGACACAAGATAAAGAAAAAGTCCGACATGCACACCCACACATCTATGAAATAATTGTTTTCCTACAGACCACTCGAACCATGACAGAAAAAAAAACAGTGATCCAGTTCTTACGCCCAAAATTCAGTCTACTAGAGCATCGACTCAATACTACAAGACCTTCAAAGACTATACAGATACAGACAGGGGTTAATTACTGTGGTAGATTACGCAGATGCTGCTTCCCACATCCTGCTTCTTGAATTGTGAACTTTCAAATGATACACACATTGTAATATATTTCAAGCTTTGTCATCTTTGGTGATTTTGTATTAATTTTTATTGTGTAAAACTGATTTTATAAATAAAATCGATATGCTATAATGTGTATTAAATCCTTGCTATATATATGTTCATTGTTTTTCATATTTGTAGTAAACCTAAGCTACCTGAAATTTATCTGTCATTTATTCTTTGCCGTGTAAATCTATTGAATAGATACATGTATCATTATTTTTTTTCTCCATATGGCTATATATCAGAAGGAATGAAGACAAAGGTAATTCTAAAGTAAAACATGTCATCCACATTTAAAATGCACATCATTGACAAACTCAAACATGAATATATTTTTTACCTAGTATGTATACATACAGTTGTATTTTTTTTTTATGTAAAAAATGAATTATGTTCATGCTATCGTACAATAATTTATATACATATTTGAAACAAACTATATTATATGTTATTACTGAACTATCCAACTAGATTTATCCCTCTTTTGATGGTGTTCAGTAATTTCAACACCCCCTCTCCCCCTTTTCCATACGTGAGATGCACTTCTTGCATTATGCAGTTTGTACAGTAGGTCTGCTTTGTCTATGTTCAAGTAACTTTTCTTACTTTGAGGTCAATATCAATTGGTACCTTCCAAGGTCATCGTACATCATACAAAGGAGAGCTTTCCAAAACCCCAGATTTCGGGATTAAGTAATGTAACTGGTGTTACCGTTTTATATGATCGATCTATATAAAGTTTAATATTCTAGTTTATATTTTCTTCCTATCTCTAGTAATAACTACATTTCATTTTCATTTTTCATACCCGTCAATTGTGACTGAATGGAACAATTGATGGGTCTAATTTTATTTAAAATGGTTTAAAAAACTCGAATACGAAAGAGTAATCAAGGGAACCAAGGTTATAGTGGTAATCAAAAGAATGTAATCCAGGGACAAAGACCAGACATGGAAAACAGACATACACAACAAAGAACATAAAGTAACTAAAATCATACATACAAAGTAACAAAAGTAAATGAGCAATGAGAGAAGATGAACATGGCGGACATGGATGGACGGGTGTATTTTACAGAGGTCAGTTTTTGATTTTGTTTGTCAAATGGGGTTTTGTTGAGGTCACCAATATAGCAATTCAACTGTATTTTCTGCCTGTAATATGAAGAATGCAATAAAAGTACATGCATGGGACGTAAAAACAAAAGACAGCGCATGAACAGTTCACAGGGTGGATCGTTCATAAACATGTCGAGCACACCCCAACAGCAGATGGGTAATTTGACTTTCGCCATCCAAAATGCATATGATATGCTTTACGGTCCACCACCATATCTCCAGAGCGCATCTCCAATAAACTCTAACGTCCAAGGAGTGCAACAAAATCAATTAGGGCCACAGTGTCAATCATCTACGCCAATACACAGTAATTTCCAATCAAACCCACCGCCACAACATATAAATTCCGTACAGGGTCAAGGACAATACACACAATTGTCAACAATGGGACAGTTTCCTATTAACAATAGCATCGGTGTTGTTTTGAACGACATTCAAAATAAACTTACAAAATTAAACCTACTGGATAGTATCGTTGATAGATTACGAAACATAGAACAACGATTTAATGTGGTTGAAAATGACATTGTACAACTCAAAAGGTCGGTAACGGATCATCAAAACAATTTTGAAAAGAACAATAGTGATATGCAAATTTTTCATACAAGATTACGCGACCTAGAAGCAGCAAAGGGGGAGCTTGAGGACATGACTTATAAAATGCACGAATCGTTCTTGGACCAACAAACCCGTGCGATGAAATACAACTTAATTTTTGAAAACATCCCCGAAGTGAAGCCTGATCCTACCACAATTGAAAATACAGAAAAGGTATTAAGCGATTTTATTAAAAATGAAATGAAAATTGACTCTAACATATCGTTTCATAATGTTCATCGTTTAAAGCCACGACGTGATCGAAAACCACCATCAATTGTAGCAAAATGTCTTTACAACAACGAAAAGGAAAAAGTTCTCACCGCTGCTAGAACCGAACTGTCGGGAAAACCGTATAAAGTATACCAGCAATACCCGCAGGAGATTAGCGATAGGAGAAGGCAGTTAGTGCCAGTCATGAAGGAACTACGCGAACAAAACCAAAGGGCATATATAGTACCTGATAAACTTTTCGTAAATGGTAGACCGTATATCACAGACGAACCAAGACAATTTAACCATATTAACAGGATGCAACAGGAAGGAATGAATTCCCAAAATGTGCGCGGTACAGTTCCGGATTCCAGACAAGTACATTTCAGTTAGGCCAGGCGGCATAGTGGTGCAAAAGAACAGTACAATAAAAATTGTAATAAACATTTTCTTAATTTATCATGTCTTAACGTATGTGGTTTAATTTCAAAATTAAAAAACCCTGATTTTTTGCAATTTATTGAAAACTATGACATTTTATTTTTTCAAGAAACAAAAACTGATATATAAGATCACTTGTGTTTACCAAAAGGTTATAGTTACAAAGCCAAACACAGGAAAACATGTCATAAGAAATCTGGTGGTATTATAATTATTTATAAAAATTATCTATCCAAATTTCTGGAATTTCCAGAAACAGAGTCCGATTATGTTCAGTGGGTGAAAATTGATAAATCCTTATTACAATCTGATCACAATTTTATTTTTGGATGTATTTATGTCCCACCCGAAAACACTAAATACTCTTCTCCCGAAGCATTCAATGAAATTGAATCGGAGATGATTGATATGGTGAAAGAGGGTGATTATATTGGATTTCTTGGTGATTATAATGCAAAAACTGGTACTTTACTAGATTATGTAGAAACAGAAAAGTCATTATTAGATTTGTTTGATTTAGATGAGGATGTAGACTTGATAAAGTTCATGTATGACTATGAAAATTTAACAAAAGCAGGTATACCATTAGATAGAAAAAATTCTTGCACAGGTCGACCAAATGCATGGCCATAGGCTACTTGATTTTTGTAGAAAAAATAATATTTATATTGTAAATGGTCGAGTAGGTAAAGATAATATGAAAGGTGAATGCACAAGTGGTGACATATCACTGATTGATTATTTTTTAGCATCTTCAAATTTATTTCCATATATTATTGATTTTGAAGTAAAAGATTTTTCGCCATTATTTTCCGACGTACATAAGCGGTTACACATTTCCCTTGGTATGTTGAAACGCGACCGGACGATTACCGAATCCGAGACACCTGATGATAGTATCCCGACCACACGTCCATGCGCTTGGTCCGAAGATAAAACTGAAAACTGTATAGAATGTTTTCTGTTAGACTCGAGATTTGAAAATATAAATCGCTTTGTTGATTTACTTGATGAAAAGCATAATAACGGAGAAGTTATTACAGATGACTGTGTTAACAAAATTGTTAATGACATCGGCGAACTTTTTAATGACACCGCAAAATCTGTGTTCGGGATTAGAAAGAGACCTACAAATCGAGATGGACCTAATAGTGATAATTCGCAACAAACCCCGTGGTTTAATACCGCTTGTAAAGATAAGCGCGAAATTTTTCATACAGCTAGAAAAAAATATAACGTTTGTAAAAGCGATTTAAATAAAGCGCGAATGAATCTTGCTAGTCGAGAATACAAAAAAGAGCTTAATAATGCATACGATCAATTTCAAAACCAGATGACGGGTGAAATAAGAAGCATTTCTAAGAGTAATCCAAAGAAATTTTGGGATATTCTTCGCCGCTGTACCAACAGCAAGAAGTCAGATATTGATGTCCCGTTAAAAGATTTGTACGAAGACTTTAAAGAAATAAATCGTGGTGACGACACTCAATTAGATTTTAATCCTGATGAGCAGAACGATATTAATTCTGAAATTTCAGACCGTATACTGAATGGTAGAATAACGGCAGCAGAAATAGAGCGTGTGGTGAGAAAATTACATAGTAATAAAGCATCTGGTTTAGATTTTATTACTAATGAATATCTGAAACACACACTCATTATTATGCTTCCTGTTTATACGAAACTATTCAATATAATTTTTGAAACGGGTATTGTCCCCGAATCATGGACAACAGGTAATATACATCCAATCTATAAAAATAAAGGGAATTCGATGGATCCGAAAAACTACCGTCCTATAAGCCTAGTAAGCTGCTTCAGTAAAGTCTTTACAACTATTATAAATAACAGGCTTACTTCGTTTTCTGACGAAATTAACCTTATTTCGGAGGTACAATGTGGATTTAGAAAATCACATTCAACGGTTGATAATATTTTCATCTTGAATTCTTTTATTGATTTATATTTGCATAAAAAGAATAAATTGTTTTGCAAGTTCATAGATTTTAGTAAAGCCTTCGATAAGGTGAATCGAAGTGGTCTCTGGTCAAAAATGATAAAATCTAATATTCAGGGAAAATGTTTTAATATCATTAAGCATATGTATCAAAATATAAAGTCATGTGTAACTAAAGGGGGTATTAATTCAGATTTTTTTGCTTGTGAACTAGGTGTGAGGCAAGGGGAAAATCTTTCGCCTTTCCTCTTTGCAATCTTCATGAATGATTTAGAATCATATTTTGAAAATCATTATGCTGATTCATTACACATAGTTGACGATTTATTTTTCGAACATTTGAATATTTTCATGAAGGTTTTTCTCCTTCTTTATGCGGACGATACTTTGCTCTTTTCGGAAACTTTGGATGGCATGCAAAATACATTAAATATTTTTGATGATTACTGTAAATTATGGAAACTTGAGATAAATACTGTAAAAACTAAAGTTGTGGTTTTTTCAAAAAGAAAATTTAGACCAGGTGTAAAACTGAAGTTGAATGGGAAAGAACTAGATTATACTGATACTTATTCCTATTTGGGCATACTATTTCAATATAATGGTAGTTTTAATGCTGCAAAAAAGAAACTGGTCGAACAGTCACAAAAAGCTTTATATGCTGTTTATTATAAAATACGAAATTTACGACTACCAATAGATTTACAGTTAAAGATTTTTGATTCTTTGGTATCGCCTATTCTTTTATATGGTAGTGAAGTTTTGGGTATTGGAAAAAACGATAATATAGAAAAGGTGCATTTACAGTTTATGAAGAAAATACTTGGAGTCAGAATTACAACTCCTAATTTTCTAGTATATGGTGAATTAGGTCGATACCCATTATACATTAATATTAAGATTAGAATGTTGTGCTTTTGGAGTAGATTGTTAGTAACTAATAAGTTATCGTCAAAAATTTATAAATTGTTGTACTCTTTGTATATAGATGGTCAATATCAGTCGGCTTTTGTGAAAAATATTGCAAACATGTTTGATGATACTGGTTTAAGTTTCATATTTAATAGCCAGATGCCAGTTAATCCAATATGGATAAAAAATTATGTGAAACAGATATTTATTGATCAATTCATTCAAAAATTGCGTAGTGATATAGCTAATTCATCTCGTGGACACTATTATTCTCTCTTTAAGCAAGACTTTTGTTTAGAGCCTTATTTACTACGTCTTCAATATAATTATAGATGTTATATTACTAAATTCAGATTGAGTAATTTCAAAATACCTATCGAAACTGGCAGATGGCTAAATATAGCAAAGGAAGACAGAAAATGTCCAAAATGTTTAAATAATGATATAGGAGATGAATTCCACTATCTTTTTATATGTACTAATCCAGAAATCAGTAACCTCAGAATTAAATATATTCCCGATTATTATATCAAATATAGCAGTGTCGAGAAAATGGCTGGTATTTTTGCATTATGTCATGTAGATTTACTGAAAAATGTATCTTTTTTTCTAAAGAGTTTGAGCAAATTATTTGTGTAATACCGTACCATCTCTGTTAAGCATGTTTTTTCCCTTTAAGTGTTTGTATTTTGTTCTTTATCAATGTATATATGTTTGTAGTTAAAATGCTGTATTGTATTCTCATGTTGCACTCTGTGCCTGAGTTATTAAATAAAGTCTTTGAAGTCTTCTGAAGCAACTCGGACTCCACTAAAAACTGGGAGCATGGACCAGGTGCACCGGTAGGGTAAGCGTCCTCTGCTTTTCTAGAAACACCCGCCGAGTTGCTCATAAAAAGTCAAGTCCGGGGTAGACTATTTTTTTTAATGGTTTATTTCTCTTAAACTATAACATAGTTACAGAGAGTATGTACATGTATAACATAATACAAACGTTTACTTTACTACGCACGTGTGAACAAAGTGGAATACATATAAATGTCAACTTGGAAATGTGACTTTCATATTATTTTTATAAATTTACATATTTTTCTAAAACTACCAGGTCTGTAGATTGAAATAACAGTTCAAATTAGTATGTGCTAGGTCTATTAAAGTAAAATGTAGATAATATTTCTTTCTCTCGTTTAGTATAGCCTTACAGGTAAAACATGTTTACATAGTTAACTATGAGCAACTCGGATTCCACCAAAAACTGTGAGAATGCACCAAGTGCACCGGTAGGGTAAGCGTCCTCTATTTTCTAGAAACACCCGCCGTGTTGCTCATAAAAGGCCAAGTCAATGGTAGAAAAAACAGGAAAGGAAAATTATGACACCTGGAACAAATCAGTTTTCTTGGTGCAGATGGATGCACAGTAACAATGCATAAGATTATGATGACGACTATAAAACTTCTGTAGTGATGATTTTAATCTTGTAGCAATGTAACCCTGTTCCAAAAGCCTAACAGTAAGAAGTCTAGCGCGATACAAAAAGTCTGTGTAGTTATGGCAAGCTCTGACAAAACGTGTGAGTTGTGATATGAAAACTCCAATCAGAGGTGCTGAAGTGATGTTGCCACAGGTGAGAGGAAAGTTGACAATACGGAATGAATAGTCATTGCGTTTGTCATATAGTTTGGTCATTAGTTTTCCTTTACCATCTAAGTATAGGTCAAGATATGAAGCGGACTTCACAGTGTCTGCAGTAGCCTTTATCTCAGGTTCTTTGGGGTAGATGCAATGTATCAAATCCTCAAAACTTAGGATTATTTAACGACAGTACGTCATCTATATAGCGGAATCTGAGATTAAAGGGTCTAGCTAAACAATGTTCCTTCTCTTGGATCAGATCAGCTATAAAGCCAGTCTCATAAGAGTGACAGAATAAGTCAGCAGGTAGAGGAGCACAATCCGTTCCCATTTGAATGCCGACGGCCGTTTGCGTCCAACACACATGATAAATATATTCTCGATTAAAAGTTCCTGCGTTTTGAAAACTTCCTCTTCGGTATATTTGGATTTACAAAGTATGAGGAATCTCTAATACGAACTACATATCTAAATCAAGGTATAACGTCTTTTTTGGAGTAACAACGATGTATAATGCTTTTGAAGCTGAATTTTAACTGAGTATGAGTAACAAATATGGGGAACCGAACAGATCAATAAGACGACTTTCAATGCTTTCAATGCTTTCAAATATTCATTTATCGCCTATTTTTGAAATTCAAACATTTGAAAACTCACAGTGATAAAAAAAATTTCATTAGAAAGTTTTTGTATCATATCCATAGTTATACCGAGTCAGATAGATTGAATATAGAAAACAACTGATACCATTTCTGATGCGAGTTCAGTAATTAATTTGTTTTTGCATCTTCACATTAATTGATATTGAATGTCTCCCCAATTCTGCATACAGAAAAAATTGAAAATTACAAAAGAGACTCCCCATGCCAAATAACAGCTATTTTGATATATCGCACTTTACTTTCAGATTCCAGATGTAACACAAGCTTGATGAAGCATCCATTGTTGTCATTTGTTGCTATAAATTGTCTGTAGAATCTGATACGGCTATTAATACGGTATAATTTGCTTTGAGTAAAAGTTACATGTATATACATAGACTTGTTTCAATGTCTGAAGATTTTTGGTGGCAGGGAAAAAGAAAAGACACATTTTGACCCTGACATATGGGGTGACTATTCACATTATGACCAATAAACCCCATATCTGTCATAAATATTTTTTCCTCTTTCATCGCTTTGCCATAAGCAGGAATTGCAAACATGGGTTTGGAAATGAAAAAAAATATATAGTATTTTGCTTTAAATTTTAATTTGAAAAATAATAAATACATTAATTGATAACAATGTCAAAATTTATCTGTTAAAACAATAATTGATTGTTGGTTATATCAGTAACTGTTCAGGGGGGAATTTAACAAAGCTTGTTAACTTCTAATTGTTTATGTATTTTAACCTCTTTATTGTGCAATACAAATTAAATGAATCATATGCATGAGTATCACAATTTTATTTTCTTTGTAGTAATTTAAAAAATTACAGAAAATTCACTACAGGTTCTGATTGAAACTCCGACAAGTTATTCATCATATTTGTTTTGCTAAAGTATGTTTTGCTTATGCAATACATTCATTCACAGTCATATTAATTTTCAGTTTATAACCTTTTTAAAGTTCCAGTTCACTATAGCATAGACCTGTATTTAAAATGCAATGCAAATACAAATATTTTTTTTCATAATCAAAGTCCCACAAAGGGTCGGCAGAGTTATTATGTAACCCACAATAGTATCCTGTGTTCAGTACTTTCCAGCGGAAAAAAATTAATGCGCAGATATTTCATAATAAGTATTTTTCATGGCTGTTGTATATTATTTCCATATACACAGATTAAACCTTTATGTGTCTGAAGGGGTTTACTATAGAGTTAAAGGTGGGGCTTGTTTTTGTGGTGTATTAAGAGTTCAAAAACTTATGTAATTATGAGACGTGTAGATTTTGATGTGACATGTTTTCCAGACTGACGGAGTTTTTTTACGTCCTTTGCTGCCCTGTCGGGTCTCGCACGGCCGGAAAGTTTTCCAAGATATTTTAAGATATCAGTTAGTATCCACGCCATTTTTTAAATTAGTAATCAGGATATTGTTTTATCGTCTCCGTTGTGTGGGTAGGCAGTTATCAGTTTTCTTTTCAATACTTTTTGCCCCTGACGAAGACCGTAAGGCCGAAAATTTGGGCCCATATTCTTTAACTTTTTTGACGTGTAATTCATATTTTATTTGTATGTAGTTCTTTACTTTTACCTGTTTAAACGTGGCTATTGTTCACTTATTCATTATTCTTATCAATTTTATGGGTTGATTTACATGTAATGTTTATCCGGGATATTATTCTATCGTTAAATGTCATCCTAGAAAATTATACATACATGTACATGTATATATATATATAAATTGATACAGGGAAGATATGTAAACGTATAGAAGGGTCTGAAAAATTCCCAACGATGTTAGAACTGTCAAATTTGCGATGCAAATTTTTGGTCGTTCCCTCCGCGTGACTCGAACTCGTACCGCTGTGACATCTATGACAACACCGCCTGCACTAAGTCCAGCGCCCTAGACCACTCGTTGTATAATATTGATTTGTTGTGACATGCATCATTAATTTGATCCTCTATCCTACATAATAACATCTAACTGAACTGTCCCGTACTACCATACATCGTGTACTAAGTTACAGCCCTAGATTAATCCTACGAGGAGGAATGACCCGGCCAGCGAAAGCTATATTTTTATATAGCCTAGCTGGTCGAGTGGTCTAGGGCGCTGGGCTTAGTGCAGGCGGTGTTGCTATAGATGTCACAGCGAGTCCGAGTCCAGCGGAGGAAACGACCAAAAATTTGCATCGCAAATTTGACAGTTCTAACATCGTTGGGAATTTTTCAGACCTTTCTATATACATGTATATATATATATATATATATATATATATATATACATATACATATATAAGTAAATAATTGTCAGGTATTTAATTTTTTACCTAGTCACACCTATAAAAGATATGAACACACTGATTCATTTGAAAATAAAAACAAAACATTACACTAAACATATATATTGTTAAACAAATTTATCCATGTTTGTTTTTAAGTACTGTCAAATCCAACCAAATTGACAGGGTTTTTTTTTTTTCGTTCAGTAACAATAATACACAAGCCAACCAATTAACCTTCATATTGATAGTACTCATAAAGACTGTTATCTTCATTTTTTAAGCACATTTCCTTTGGGTGTTACTTCTGTAAAGAACTGAGACATGGGTAGTTATTAGGAGTATTTTAAAAATTATGCTTACCATATGCGAACTAAGTTCTGGATTATACATCATAGTATGAAATAATGTCCAGATTTTAATTAAGAATTCTCCGGCTTTTTTATAATAACTTTTAGTAATATTATAAATCAAGCAGCGGAAATAATATAAAGTTTGGGAAAAATTTTCAATCAAATAATATCCGCGTAGGGAAAAAAGTAATGTGAAATAATGTCCACAGGATAAGATTTTATCGGGATAGTCTTATATAATTTACAATGATTAACACACACACACACACACACACACACACACACACACACACACACATAAATGAATGCCGTCAATTATTAAGGAAAAAAGTGTTAAACACATTCGTGTTTGCATAAATAAGATCAGTTACAGTTAACATAAAAAGTTAGAGGGAAAAAAGAAAGGTAAGAAAAAAGTAAAATAAACAAACAAACAAAAACAAAAATAATTAAACTATATACAACTTTTGTTAAGCTCGAACGTTACGGACATCAATGCGTGATACATTCGCCAAACTATATTTTTGACAAGATTAAATAACAACCAAATTCAAAGGTTACATAATTTAGCCAGCTGGGAAAAACGCCCCAAGTAAAATTGTCAATAGAGCAATTATATTATTGAGTTTTGAATTCAACATAAGATTAATATAGGGATTAAAGAACAAATGGGCTTCTAAAATAATTACAAAGAATGTAACGCAAAGTCAACAAACGAATGAAGATACGGATAAACGAAAAAATAAACACTGTCCCGCATGAGTCGGTTCGCACCTGATCCACGCTCCCAGTTTTTATTTGCTCATTTACTTCTGTTGTTTTGTACCCAATATTTTGGTTATTTGTGTTCTTTGTTGTGTGTGTCTGTTTTTCCTGCCAGGCCTTTGTCCCTGAATTACATTCTTTTGATTTCCGCTAGAATCTACTGATATCAAAATCTCCCCGAGGTACGTTATGGATCATCGCGTGTTTGACACACAACGGTTTTAGGTTATAAAACCAAATATAAGCAATATAAGTTAAATATTATAAATCAGTATTATAATAAAGAAAACATTGAAATATATTTTTTTGTAGATTATAGAAGTTTTTAACGAAGTATTTTGTTTATTACATAAATCTCGAACGCTTGAGAACTTATATAAAAAGAAAACTGTTCAACTTTCGGGGGTGGTATGGCACGTTCCTGATATACGTTCATGGTTAATATACACCCACATATCAATTTTCTATATTCATCACATTGGAAGTGTATTTATAAAATAAATCAGCAAACAAATCTATTTTAAAATTTTATAAAATGCACAAAGTAATTCATAAATATGTCAGTTTTGAACGATGCCCCCTATACAGAAATAGTATGTACCTTAACCTTCCGGTTGTGACGTTAAAGGTCAAATCTTTTCAACCGGCATTGATAGTCGAAATCCTCGTCCAAGAACAACTGAGACAAAATGTAAGTAAAGTGTTCAGAAAGATCGTTGTTTTTATAATTTAGTTATTATTTTGATCATCTTTGCCTCTTTGTTGGATTCATTTGATTATCAGAGCATCGTTCATTCAAAAACATTGCATGATTTTGATTTTAATACCCTGATAGTGAAATTTTCAAGGACGTAATGACATGTTCAAAAACTATTTCGTGTACCTAACTTGTCTAAGTTCAGTTGTTCAATTGTATAATGTTATACGATTTTACTAATAAAATAAGCTTTTTGACGTCAAATTATAGGGATAGTTATGTTTAAAGAAATTTAGTATACATGTACGTACTGAATACCATATTAATGTACATGTATTGAGACACGAATGTGGATAGTTCAAGCTTTTACATATCAGGGCCTGATTTCATAAAAATCTCAAATTGAAATTATCTCAATTTCTTCCTCAACTCTGATATCAACCAATTATGTAAAAATATTATACTTGTTATTTATAGTTAAAATTTTAGGTCGGTTTCCCGTCAACTTCTCAGTGATTTGGATTAAACAGTACATGTTCATCTTTCTTACAATATACACAATAACATCCACATGTACAACAACACTAGTATTGTATAAATTTGAAGAAAAGAAATTTTTTAGCATTTTTAATACCAGTATTATGCACAATGCGGATATATCATCAAGAACAGGAGATCCCTTATTCCTTCTACTCCGAACTACTTTAGGTACTGACATGTAAAAACTTATACTATCCCCACAAGTCTTGGGGTTTGTATAAAGTTAATTATACCTAATTTTCTTGTACATGTACATATGTAATCCCTAGATTCTCTTATATTAATATTGAATGTTAAGACAATAAGTGCATTTTCAAGGATACAGCAATAACATTTCACATTTCATCTGATGTAATAGACTTATTAACATGTACACTTTTGTTGGTCATAGTGTTAACATGTTCAACATCATATTATATGTCTGCACATGAATATACATTCATTTGTGGCTACATTTTGTACTTTAAATAGTTTAAGATTGATTCTTGTGCAGTTTCTCAGTGACTGGGATTAAAATTTTGCCAATGGGATAATGACCCCCTTTCATGGCAAATCAATTGGACATACCCCAAAACACATGTAACCAAAATGAAACAGTATGATGTATACCTATTTTAAATGAGGCATATATATTTTTCATTTGCTTTGACAAAGACTAGACATTGAAAACTGACACACACAACAAAGAACATTAAATAACCAAAATAATACAATGTACATACATGTACAAGAAGCAAAAGTAAATGAGCAACTCTGACTCCACTAAAAATTGGGAGCATGGTCCAGGTGCACCAGTAAGGTAAGTGTCCTCTGCTGTTCTAGACACATGCGCAGAGTTGCAGACTTATGGTATGGCTTGGTACGCTTTTGTTAGTCATTGTAGAAAAAAAAACCTTTTATCTTTTCTGATTTAGATGTTACAACTTGTAATGTTATGTAGTTAATTAAATCTGTATCTTTGTTCAGTGATTGGGATAAAAAAAAATGAAATTTGTCATTTTAATGATATTCTGAATTTCAGTGGGTCATTCTTGAACATTCTTTGTAATTTTTTTTTTTTTGTTGGGTCATTTTCAGCTTGAATATGAAAATTCACACATGACTTCCTCAGGGCTTAATCACTGCACCATTAATCTGACTAATGACATGACTCCATCTGCACCGTATTTAACTTTTGAACTAATTTAAATGGATGACTATGTCTGATTATTTTTTACATAGAAAGGCAATTCAATTTTTCAAGTTCATAAGTCGATTGGTTCCAAAATATTAAAGTGCATTTAGATACATGTATGTTCATTAAGTTGTGTGAGATCCGTCAGACAGAGCAATCAAAATTTATTGCATTTTCCAAAATGTAAAACAGAATATTATAAGTCTTTCATTATATCTTATTATTTGGTAAAAAAATGTATCTGTTGAACAAGCTGACTGATGATTTATTAAAAATTATACGTCTGTAGAATCTTTTAAAAAATCATATTTAGAACAGTACTTTGGTAAATTGAAGTATACATTGTATTTTACTTGTATCAAAGATTCATTTTTTTAATTGATATCAGATAATTATCTTATTTTGTTAATGCCAATTTTATAATTTATATAATTAATGATGTAAGTATGTATAAATATGTATGGCAGGACCATATTGTATACTAGTTACGTAACTAAATTATCATCCCGTTGAAGTAAAGGATATTATTATTATCGTTATTGTATTTATACATGTAGACTTAAATTTGGAAATGTTACCAACATTATGTACATGTATTCTATATGTTAGTGTGAATAAATTAAATAATTTGATGGTGGAAATCATTGTTTTTCCTTGTTTTTAGGGCGGACATTCCTAAAGGAGATGCCGAAAAGGGCAAAAAGATCTTTGTTCAAAAATGTAAGCAGTGCCACAACATCGGAAAAGGTGACAAACACAAGGTTGGTCCAAATCTTTATGGATTATGGGGAAGAAAAACTGGATCAGCAGAAGGATTTCAATACACAGATGCTAACAAAGCCAAAGGTATTAGACACATTTCAATTTACATATGTATTTATGCCCCATTACTGGAAGGTTGGGTCCTGTTGAAAAAAAACCTGTTTGCTGTTAATTTGTAAACACTGGCTAAAACTTGTTTCACTAGTGTTTGGACAAACTACACTTCACAAACATGACAGGATATATATGTACATTTTACTCCTTCTTCCACAAAATAAAATTAGGAGGAGGCAAGGTATAAATGAACCACCCAGTCTATCCATATGATATTTTTTGTTTAATGATCAATTGTGGCTAGTTTATAAATGTAAAATGCAGTAACAGAGTAATACATTACAAAACACCCCCCCCCACAAAAAAAAAAAAAAAAAATAATAATAATAAAAATAAAAATAAAAAATTAAAAAAAAATACAACAAATCAGATCCACTCTTGTAAACCACAAATTATTAATGTGTAAATAATTGAGGGAACATTTCTGCAATTAATGCATTTATATGTGCCACAGAAACAAAAAAAGTTCATTTAAGAGGAAATAATGTCCTACAAAGTTGTAGGTCAACTGTTGAGATTTTTTTCAGCAATAACTGTCTTATAAATTGGCTTAGCAGTATTTGGCTTTTTATGGAAAAAAAACAGAATTGTTACATAAATTTTATGTTATGATTTAATTTTTCCTTTATGTTTTTAAATATTTTGCGACTCATTTGCAGGAATTACATGGGGAAAGGACACTTTGTTTATATATTTGGAGAACCCCAAGAAATACATCCCAGGAACAAAAATGGTGTTTGCTGGTCTAAAGAAGCCACAAGAGAGGGCCAATCTGATTGCTTATCTAGAAGAAGCCAGCCAGTCATGATTTTCATCCAGAATAGAATAAATAGACTTTTAATTTATTGATTTGTACATGATGTAAAAGTGTTATCAAAATAAGTATTTTTGAATAACTTTGAAGTGTCCGGCTTACACTATGCCCTGCGATAGTTTTTTTTTCACAAATTCCATCAGATTCATAGTTTTTAAAAGGATGTCATCAATATGAACATACAAGACCATGTAAGAGTGATATGTTGTTTTTAATAAATAAAACGTTTTATGCAACTGAAGTCTTTTTATTCCTTGTTATGGAGGTAGGACTTAAAAGTTGAATCTATAAAGAGTTTCAAGTGATGATCTGCTTTTGGTTTTACTTTATTTCAGTTTCTGATGATTACCCAAGATGTTACTAGGTCCCTTCACCACAAAACTAAAAATTACCGAAGTTGAAGATTATATTTTACTATTTATGATGTCAAAGAATCACAGGGCTTTGATTAAAGCTATTACATGTATATAGGAAGTTGAAAATATTCTTAGACTTAATTTTGTAGTCTGCAGACTAGTTGATAATTTTTTCTAAAAGCTATCCGTAGTGCCTCAGTTTTTGTTTAACTATTCTAAAAATGGTCCAGATTAGATATTGCACGTTTTTTGTTTTTTTTTAAAAGAAATTGCTATTGGGATTTCCATGGACCATGGTGTTGTTTTATTTAAAAGTTGAAAGTTGAGAGAGTTATCAGAGCTTAAGATAGAACATACATGCCAGGGAGAAACTTTCATGTGAACATTATGGTACATCTAAGTCTAAGTTTTAAGTTGTCCTTGTCAATTTGTGTTTATGATGTGTAACTCCAAAATAATCTGTAAAAAAATTTAACACAGGTTTCCTATTACTTTCAATACTATCCTTACCCGGGGAAAAAAATATGCCTCCAATACATCATCTTATCTTATGTTGCAGATTTAAAAAAAAAACTACTGTACTACCTCTATAATATATTAAACGAGAATGGGTATGGTTATTATGTCATAGCGACGACTCAACCAGGATTAAAAATTGTAAGCTCAAGGCCACCCGTGGGTTTTCAATGAATGACGGGTCTTTTCAGGTGTTAATAGGATCTAGAACACCAAACTTGTATTTGATTTGATATTGAGTATGTTTCCGTATAGATCATCAATTACAGTTTAAAATTTTGTTATGGTTGAAAGATTTTCAGATTAATTGTGGTCCTTCAACATGTATACATTGTTAATTATTTTTTTAGTTCAGAGTTTTTTGTTTTGTTATCATTGAAAGATTTTCAGATGAATTGTTTTTTGCTTCCTTTTATGTCCTGTAAGAAATTGATTTGTTAAATATCAACTCCTTTAGGTTAATTTATGTGAGTTATGCCCTTGGATTAATTTCATTAATGTTTTTGCTGTCCAGTCTAAATGTTAATTGCATTATAACATGTAGTGAAAAATGTACATTGTGTAACAATTGTAAATGAAAAATCTGGAGGCATCAAATCAAGACTGATAACAACAAATCTTCAATATACAATTATATTATAGTTATCGTCATTCAAATGTAACTTTGAAATTTGAAATTAATAATGAGCACAAGCCCATTGATATAAAAAAAAAAACAAAAACATTTTTTTGCACACCTTGTCTTGAAATGCAAATGGAAAGAATTGTAAGCTATTGTTTCATCAGTGAAAATTTTCAAAATTATGAAATGATCTGATCTACAGGATATATAGTTGCCACAACAGGATTGGAAAATAATCTCCATCAATAACGTAAACATGTATTGTGAGGAAAGTTTGAATAACAAAGTGATAATACAAATACAAATATTTTAATTTAGCTCTAACACAGTTACAATAAGTGGTTTTGGCCAATTTTAAAATTACATGAATTGAACATATGGAACATGTGTTATATATAATGTATAGTAGTTACAATGTAGCTTACTGAATTGAAGTTATAAAGGGTTATGAAAATACAATTTATATATCAATTGATAAGACTTTTTCTTTTTTCCATGCAATCTGATGTGAAATTGGAAGCAACCTCAGTAATTTAGGATTTTTACTGTTAAACAATATACTTAGTTTTTTTTTATAATATTTAACATATCAAAGTTTTTATATAAAGAAGAAATTTTCAGTTTTAGTTCATCTCTTAGAGTGTTGTATAGATCACACTCAAATAAGAAATGTTCTTCGTCTTCAATGTTAATAGGGCAAACAGGGCATATTCTATTGTCATGTGGAATATTGAGGTGACTTCCTCTCTCAATCATAAGCTGGTGATAGCTAATTCTTACTTTGGATATCATGGATCTCTCCACCAGTTTAGACAAATCATCTATATAATTTGGTCTAGTTCCAGACCTGTAAAGTTTTCTATAAAAAGATAATTTTGAAGAATTACTGATATATGAATTTTGTTCTTGTAAATATTGACCAGATATTCTTTGTTTAATAAGTGATAACTTTATTTTTAGTGCACTTGAGTTATTTATTAAATAGCCAAAGCCCAAGGTATCTAGTAACCTTATGGTATTAGTTGTCCAAGTGTTTGAATCCTTTGTAATATAAAAAAAATTTGGTATAAAAGAGTAGTATTATTGGAATAAATATGATTAAGAAATCCAATGATTGAAAAATTGATTTTACATTGTAAGGGCAATCTACATAGCTCTGCATGACATGCATAGTTGCAAGATTTACAGTTAACTCTAAGTAGTTCTTTAATAAATTTAGTATGGAATTTTTCAAGGTGATTTGATGTATTCTTTCGAAGTAATTCATAACCCCAAATTTCACTGCAGTAAAGCATAATTGGAGAAAACAAAGAGTCAAAAAGTCTACATGGGTTGTTTAATCCCACAACTTTTTTAATTTTGCAATAGGCTTTTCTAGCTTTGTCAATCAAAATATCTACTGCTAAATTGAAATTTCCTAATTATTTAATGGTTAAATCCAAATATGTATAATGTGTTACAATTTCAAGAGGTAAACTGTTATAAATAAATGAATTTTCATGTGTTTTACCATTAGAATTGAAGATAATAACTTTAGATTTGTCTGCATTGACCTCAAGTTTCCATGATTTACAATAAGAATGCAATTTATCTAAACAATGTTGTAAACTAGTCTGACTTTCTGACAATAAAACAATGTCATCAGCATATAAGAGAATGTTGAATGAGAATTCTTCTATGACCACTGGATCCGTCTCTGGATGGTCAATATGTTTTGTTAAATCATCAATAAAGAAATTAAATAAAATGGGGCTTCAAACATCTTCTTGTTTCACTCCACACTCAGGGGGAAATATTGGACTTGGACCATTATCAAATTTAATTCTGAATGATGTATTTGTATACACTGATATGAGAATATTTGATATTAACAATGGGAATTAATTTTTTAGAATTTTATAGAAAAGCCCTTTTCTCCACACGGTATCAAAAGCCTTTCTAAGATCTATAAAAGCTGCAAAACTTTTTTGTGTTTTGATTTTTTTTGCATTGACAATTGACTTTAATGTAAATAAGTGGTCAGAAGTGCTACTTTTTTCTTTAAATCCAATTTAGTTTTTACTTAGGTTATCATCTATATTGTTTTGAAAGTTAATGTTACTATTATTTTCTAAGGTCTTATAAAATTCAGTAGAAGTATTAAGAGAAATATTTGTCTTTTCTGATTTTGATTTATTGTCTAGTTTGTTACCTACATTCCAAAATAATTTAGATCAAAGTAAATAATTTTTTTTCCTATATTCAGCATTTTCTGGAAATTTGTTGACAAGTTTTTGATAATATTTAACTGATCTATGGAGGTCTGTACAACTCTCAGACTTCCATTGTTTCTTTCCACTCTTTTTACGTTGAGGGTTAATATTTTTTATTATAAATTTTGCTGACTTTTTTGCATTATCAACCAAAATAGTATTAAACATGTTGACTGCTGTATTGGGTTCATCAAAAGATGTATTCAGAAATGTTTTTCACTGTTTATGAGAATTCTATATTTTTCTATTGCATCAGGCGACCATAAAAAATTTCCTGGGAGGGGATCCAGTGGACATTGGTCATTATTTCTCTAAGTAAAAGAGGAGAACAAAGTACAACAAATTGAACAGTGATTTGACAATGAAGTAAAATTGTTTACTTCAAAATATCCAATACTATTAAATAAGTCTTGGGATACAATAATATAATCAACTACACTACATCCATTGTATATTATGCATGTAAAGTTTCCTAGTGGGTCCCCTACTTTCCTTCCATTTAGAATTCTAAAGCCAGATTCTTTGCATAGATTTAGCAAAAATTTTCCATTATTGTTTAGATATTTAGAGTCTTTATTATTTCTGTGCATAAATTGGTCTCCAATATGCCGATCATCTTCACTGGGAATATTTTTGGAATTATCATTAATAATAAAGTCTGGCTTAGTACCAGTATATGCATTAAAGTCTCCCTGTATCCAAATATGTCGGAATTTACTATATTTTGAAGTCTCAATTCGAAGATGATCATACACTGATTCTACACCATTTTCATAAGATAATTGAGGGAATATCTGAAAAGATTAACCCTTGTTCCATTTGGACTCGAAAACATAACAGCTTTCAAAAAGAGAACATTTTTATTGTACAATGTATGACAGATAAAATAATCAGAACCAGCGATAGCATCAATTCAGACACGGGTGAGAAAGAGACACACTTTAATGTCCATTCAGACACTAGTGAGAAAGAGATACACTCTGATGTCAATTCATACACTGGTGAGAAATAGACACACTTTGACGTCAATTCAGTTTTGTACTATTATTCGATCTTTTACAAAAATTTTGTAGACATTGTGATAAACAGATTTAAGTATCATGTACTTTAAGAAATATGTTAGATGACTGAGCAATCTGAATTTATTGTATGGTGCACAGTAGTGAATGCCATTACGAGGAAATCCATGACACCAGCAAAAGTTTGATACACAACAATGTATACGTAATTCATGTATTATGATGGCGAATCACAGTGGCAGATCCAGAGATGGAGGGTGCTTTTTTGAAAAATGTCATTTTCATGTGTAAAAATAACAAAATATTTCTAGCACTCCCTTTATTCTGAGGAACCTTAACTGGCATTCCTCCTTTTCAAAGGGTCTGGATCTGGCCCTGTAGGTCATTATGAGACAATCCATGACAACAGCATAAGTTCAATAATTCATGTATTATGATGGTGAGACATATTTTGGCACCAGCTGAAGGATGTACAATGATTGTGATACTGATATATATTCTCAGACATCAACATTAGTAGAGTGCAAGACATCATTCTGAATGTTACTGTTCCCCTATTAATTGCTCGTCCCCAATTACTTCAACCTGTTTATATTCCTCTATAAGGTCATCTAAACTACCTAAAACAAGATTGAAACAAATCATTAATTCATTCATTAATATGTGCATATAAAAAATATTGATGTGCAACAATTTAAGCAATGTATAAAATATGAAAGTTTTCTTTCCTAAAAATGAAAAAATGGTAATGACATTCACAGAGTCTTGGTTGTTTTGGCATGAAATCTGTTTCCCTACAGAGTTACTTCACCCACTTTCCATTTGCCAGCAGTCGTTTCACCTAAAAACAACTTCGTCTTGGGTTGTTTAGCATATCCTAAAATGAATTTAGCAAATGCAAAAATTGCTTTAAGCATATGAAAAATGATTTTATGATATGCTTTAATAAGTACTTATGACCCTGTTACAGTCAGATGTCCTTTAAAGTTTTAAAACTTTGGTGAACCCGGACATTGGGAAATTTTCATGCGGAGTCGTGAACATAATTGATACAAATTTAAAATGAACCTTAAAAATCTATTTCTTTTGGTACAATACCTTGATCTCCCACTTGCTCCGACTAGAATTTTTAACCCATGGCCAAGATCTCACTTACAAGTCAGAACATCTCTGACCAACTCAAATTTACTCCCAAAAATCTGACTTATACGCGAGTATATACAGTAGATTGCTTATTAAAATTTCATTTCAATTTTTTTTTTACTGACCATTACAGATGAAATTTAACAACAAACGTTCTAAAACTTTATGAATAAAGTGGCTTGTATCTGAAATATTGCATGTACACAAGGACTTGTACAAAACATGAGAAGCGATCATACTGTTATCATACAGCTATATTTATTAAACAATGAAAAATTTTATTTAGGTTACAGGACCATCTCGAACCTTTCTGTTTTGTACAACCAGAAGTTTCATATTGGATGTAACCTCAGTTCTCCCAGTTAAATGTACCCACAAAAAAGTAACCCAAAAATCTTGGCGGGAAAATGTACATGAACACGTCATACTATACTATAATGGAAAATCCTAGGAAACTTCATTTCATTCTAATTGGCGCTCTAAACCAAATGAAATTATATTTATTTACCAAATCAAAATAGTGATGCAAGTATATGATATAAAGCGTTGAATTGGATGCTAAAAAAGTAGGTAATACAAAATGGTGTAAATCGTCATTAACTAGCAAATAGTTCATGTTGCTGAGGGTCATATGGAAATATATGGACTGGTTGGTCAGCCCCACAAAAAATTATACTGACTGAAGCGTAGCTGAGGTCCATTGAATTTTTTGCGGCGATGAACCAGTCTATGTATTACAATATGACCCAAAATAGAATGAACTATTTGCTATCCTTTACTTTTTATAAATAGTTTACTTTGGGTCATTTGTTTGGAATAAAAGAGAAATTTACACACAACATCTTAGATTATGATGTCAAATCCTTAATTTGAAAGCGAAGCCGTCCATACATTTTCCTGCAGATCCATTTGATGTTTTATGGACCGATAGTTATATCTAAGAAAGTAAAAAATCAAAATCTTAAAAGTATAATATTCACAGTTAATAAGTTATATTTTCAATGTTAGCTGCCAAATATGTTACCGGTACTATACAATTATGTGTACAATACTATACCTGTTATACTCTTTTTTTTGGGTCAATCTCCCTCTTTGAGAAAGTCTCCCACATGGGAGACACAAATCTCCCTCTTTCAAAATTTTTTTCCCCCAAAATCTCCCTCATAGCAGAAATACTGCACAAATTATGTTTTAAATGGCTTATTAAATTAATGAAAATACAATGTTAATGTAACATAATAATAATTGAGAAACAATTATGTTGTAATAATTAATCCTTTTGTTGTAATAATTACCAAAATTCTGGTTAGAAACCCTTAGTAGATTTATGAGATTATCAAAGATTTCATACTTATTGTCTTATCTGTAAACTTGGATTTCTAGCAAAATTATCTTTTTTTTTCTGGGAAAAAGGTCGTCACGATAAATCTCCCTCTTAGGGAAGCTGAAAAGAGGGAGGTCTCCTTTTTTGAGTATTCAATATGTTAATAGATATGAATCTGAAGAAATACTAATACATGTATTCTGTTGATAAAAAATAAAGTGAAACCTGTTTTAACCAAACCCTCAATAAACCAATAACCTGCCAGACACTTTAAATCAATTTTAAATGTACTTTCAACCTTAGCAAACCAACATCTGTCTATAAATGAATTATTTTTCCAAATCCAAAAGGAGTTCAGTTAATTATCACTGTTATCAAATGAAATCCACTAATTCACAACTCCATAAAACAATGAAATATTCGTACATATTATATAGATAGCAGTGGTTTACCAAATTTTCCTTGTGTAAAAATTTTTGATAATTCACACTAAAATAATTTCGGTAATTTCTTTGTCAGGCTTTCTCCAAATCAAAACATCACTACACCAATATCAATACACCATTCACAAAATTTATGTTGAAAATAAACAATAATGGCGAAAATCTATATTATAAATAGAAAAATCAATTGATTATTGTGAAAAACCAAAATATAATCACTCATTAAGTCAAGGCGTTCTTAGGCACTCATAATCATATTTTGGTTATTGGTTATTCCTTTTAATTATCCTATCACTGTCATTTAAGTTGTCACTGTAGAACTTTACGATGTAAAATTACTCACGTTTACAGTCTGTGAATGCTTTGATAGCGTCTTCTTTAAAGAAAATATGACTGTTTGGTTGTTGCTTATATACACTCTACAATAAATAAAATAACTGAAAATAATCAAAAACAATTCTTACAAAATACTTGGCATAGACAAAATGTGAATCATTTACATAATTTTTTTTGGTTAAAATAAAACATTCTATAAAAACAATTTGAAAATAATCATCAACAGTTAAAGTAACATCAAAAGCAATGTTCACGTGATGCCCCACCCCAACTCCCCATTGATAACATACATCCTTTAACCTTCATATTAAATTTAATTATAATCAAAATAGGAGTGAACAATGGGAACAAGTAATAAAGATTCTGTGGAAGTTTCATTCAATTCCATTCAGTTGTGTAGGAGGAGTAATGGATAGGGAATGGACCCCCTTGTCCTCATCTTCAGAAATGACAAATTCCATGTTTTGCTATGTGAAACCCCCAAATTAATTGTAATCAAAATCTTAAGTACCAGTCCACATAAAATTCAGACACTATCAATGGTAAAGTGATTCGTGGTGTAGAAAAAAACCATCAAACAAATGATGCTATTTCAGTCTATATATGCTATACTTTCCTTATAACCTTGGTTCCCTTCATTACTCTTTCACATAACAATAACCTTTTTTGCATTTAAATCTGAACATTTTAGAAAATCGTCTCCCACTATAATCAACCAAATGTTACCAAATCAAGAACAATAACTCTTGCAAAGTGCATATTTCATGTACAGTCTATATAATTTTTATCTCAAAAGCGCAACAATCAAATGAAGAACTAAGACCAATTATAAAATCAGTAACTGTTTCCAAACAAGAAATAAAATCAGATTTGGTGGGTTTTGACATGCATGAATCACCTTCTGTCTGATTTTTAGGAAGACTGCTACTTAAATAGAAGTTTAACATGTAATAAAAGATTCTGTGAAAGTTTAATTCAATTCCATTCAGTGGCATAGGAGAAGTAACAGATAAGAGATGCCCCCAAACCCCTGTGCATTGCAAGGAAGGATGGACAGAAAGATGGATGGACATCCCTATCACCCCCTATACCCTCATTTTGCAAGGAGGGGGTATATAAAAAAGAGTATGTAGAGTAACAGGAAACAGACATATTATTTTTTTGTTTCATGATCAACCTTTAGATTAAAAGCTTTGTTGTTTTACCTCAATCAATTATGAAGGTGTGATATTTACATAATTTTTCAATAATAATAATATCTGACACTGTAGTTGCACCAGTACATACTAACAGTTTTGTTCAGGACCCAAACTACGTCAGAGACAGACCTCACTGCCTTGTCCAATTTTATTAGTTGAGAAAAAAATTGTTTTAATATTTATGTAAGTATCTTTCAAATCATATGACCACAGAAAATGATATAGGTATAAACAGTGATATAGCTATTAGTTATTAGTTCCATTGAAATGTACCGCCCATGGTTTGGTCTATAACAACAATGATGCTCATAAGGCAACCACTTATCCCCTGCACTATTTGATTTTTTTCCTCTAATAACGGCCCTACTGTTGTGAAAGAAATTGTTGATATAATTAAAGGTGCAAAAATACATATCATCCTAGACTAAATAGTTATACATACTCCACCTTTCTTCATCTGTTTTAACTCTGCTTCTAAGACTCTTTTCTCTTTAATCTACAATATCAGAATTTATATGTAGGTTTTATAGTATATTTCCTTAGTACTAATTTTCAGGTGGAAAAGATCTCTGAAAATCACAATTTATATGCTAATTAGGTGATTCCTGTTAAAATCATAAAACTCAAAAACATAATGCATCATTGTTACTTCAAAAACGATGGTACACCTAGATACAAATGTATAGTTCTTGGTAACAGTTTAATATTTGTCCAGTGTGGTAGACACATTTTTCAACAAACGGTCAGCATTCCAATGGGAACAAATTGGGCTCCTCTACTTGCTGATCTATTTCTTCACTCTTATGAGGCTGACTTTATAGCTGATCTGATCCAAAAGAATGAACATCGTTAAGCTAGATCCTTTAATCTCAGTTTCCACTCTACAGATGACATATTATCATTAAACAATCTTAGTTTTGGGTATTTAATACATCGCATCTACCCCAAAGAACTAGCAATAAAGGATACTAGAGACACTGTAAAGTCAGCCTTGTATCTTGACCTACAGTTATAGAGATTGATGGTAAAGGAAAACTATTGACCAAACTATACAACAAACACAATGACATTCATTCCATATTGTCAATTTCCTTCCATCTGTGGCAATATCCCTTCAGCACCTGCATATGGAGGTTTCATTATATCACAACTCATACATTTAACAGAGCTTGCAGTAACTAAGCAGACTTTTTCTATCATGCTGGACTACTTACAATTAGGCTTCTGGAACAGGGTTATGTTGCTACAAGATAGAAGTCATCACTACAGTAGTTTTATGGTCGTCATCATTAACTCATGAAAAGTTACAGTGCATCCATCTGCACCAAGAAAACTGATTTTTTCATCGTATCATAGTTTTCCTTTTCTCTTTCTTCTACTCTGGACTTGACTTTTTATAAGCAACTAGGCGGGTGTTTCTAGAAAAGCAGAGGATGATTGCCCTACCAGTGCACTTGCATACATCAAAAATAAAAAAAACGCAAGGTCTAATTTTAATTAGACTGCAGTGCACCTAGTCCATGCTCCCAGTTTTTAGTGGAGTCTGAGTTGCTCACTTCCTTTTGTTACTTTGTATGTATTATTTTGATTATTTTATTTTCATTAAATTGTTGTGTATGTCTGTTTTCCGTGTCTGGTCTTTGTCCCTGGATTACATTCTTTTGATTTCCTCTAGAATCTTGGTTCCTTTCTTTCCCAAATGACACTGCCAACCAGGTTGCTGTGAGTTGGTGGGTCACATTACTTTGAAAAACTTGCTAAAATGGCTTGCATTCCATAAATATGAATCCAAGTTCTGTTAGCACTGGAGGTCTTTTATTCTTGTGAAAATAGTACTATAGACTCAATCTCAAAGATGACATGATGTTAAACAAAACTGTAATAATTAATTTGGACTTCTCATATAATTTGAACTGTGTTTAAGCAGAATGTTGTTAGAGATATGCAAACCTGTCAATCTTTGGAGCAGTTCAAGAGGAAGCTCACTGACAATTTGGGAGATTTCCATGTAAAAATTTAATTATTTCATATTTTTTGACAGTAAAAATAGTAAATTTAACCAAAAACCTTCCACAAAGCTTACATTTAAATGTGGGAGATGCTAAATTTTATTAATAGATTTTGTAGGAGGATAAACCGTCTTTCTTTTGTTGTTGCTCATTTCAGGTAGCGCTTGTCATGAATCATTTCAAGCTGAAAAAAAATATATGCCAAATATGTTATTGGTTACTATTCGATATTATCATTCAAGCGCTTTTGGCTTCACCCAATGCACCCCGTCGCAATTTGTAGGAACCGGACAGAATATAAAAGCCTATCATGGTTATGAGTCAATACGTTATCTTTTTAAAGGCTATAACTAGCCACATACAAAATTTGGTAATACCTGTTGCTCCAGTATGTTCTTATTTTTTGTGAAAGACATGTTTCCGACTATTTTTATTCTCTAACGTTGAAACACGGTTTTTCTTCCGCCTCCTTTCCGAACCTCTTCTAAAATTATACTTTTTGTCATACCGGAAGTAGTATTTGTGTCTATATTGCCATAGTGATTAAAATCGCTGGTGACAGTTTCTGGAGTTTTTGCAATTTATTTGCAATTGTTTCATATAACAAGCTGTGCCTAATTGTGAAAGCGAGCACTATCAACCTTCCAAAATGAGCGCTGTCACGACAGCGACAAGGTAACATTTTAAACTGTGAAATCTTCTGTCCTATGGTGAATGGTCTCACTAACTGACTAAGACATTATCACCTGTTTCTCTAACAATAACTTTTATTTACTGCATCGAAACAGCAGGACTATGTTTTAACAACTACATTAAACTTTTTTGATTATCTTTGCCTGTATTTTTGTATCAATCACTCAAGCATCATTGTCATTAGAGTGTGTTGTCAACACAACATCAGAAGCTACATGTATTATTTGGAGATGTGTAAGTACATGAATTCATGAATTTGACACCATTATCTACAATGTAAGTAAGTTTCCAGACAAACGGATGGTGAAAGTCAAACCATTAAGATATGTGTATTTATGGATCACAAAGGAGAAGGTTTGGTTGTGGCCAATTTTTGTCTCTAAATATGAAATTGTTCAAAATAAAGATTTCTATTTTTTTGTACACAGAAGTGTTCAGTTCAGTAAGATATAGGCCAAAACAGAAAAGCTTCTCATCATTGTAGCAATAACAGAATTGCCTAAATGATGAAAAATCCATAAAATCTCAATATTTCAGCATATTTTTGACGGTTTTTGTCTGGTGTGACCATACCCATGTTCATTCTTGATCTTTATATATGTGTAGTATGGAAAGATACAACATACATGTCAATATTTTGGATAAACACAGATGGGGCCACTCCCATTTTAGGCAAAAACCGTTGGAAAATATGTGCAAAAATGCAACAAAATTGAAGATTTCACTAATATATGTTAATTTTGATCGTTAGTAGGTAAAAAAAAAACATTCATGATATTGCTAAAATCGGCTGAGATGTATTTACTACAATCCTCATCCTTTTAAATAAACTAACTAGTTTAGACCAAAACAAATCCTTCAAAAATGTTGAGTACTGGGGCCAAAATAGGCCCTTACCAGACCTACCCCATTACAAAAAAGAAGGTAATTAGTAAAATTAAGGTGAAACACATGGGGAAAAATTAGAATAAGTGTTTTACCTCTTTAATTCTTTAAAAGTTTTCTCTGGTATGGACATTAGGTAACTCTGCTGCATTAATTATATTGTGTTTTCAAATATATGCAATTTAGTGGAAGTAATTCTGCATGCACTGTTCATGCATGCAAAGCCCATAAAGGTTGTATATAAACAGCAATCTCATAATAAAGCTATTTTACCTTGCTTTTGTACTTTCAAATGTAAAAAAAAAATATATATGCTGGAACATTTTTAATTACAGTATGTCTTCATCTGAGTTGCCAAGTAATACGACAGGGAATCAGGCAGAAGTTCACGGTGAAGTTCCAACAGCCAGTGAAGAAGGCCTTAGGTTTCTGGAAAGTATTAGTAAGTAACTAGGTATTTCTGAAGAACCTAATAACATTAGCAGATGAATTTGATGAAGCATTTAACTTGTATACATAAAGAATAAACAATCCTATGGTCAGAAACCTTACTCTTTCAATGAGATTAGTTCTAAAGTGTAAACTCTTGTCAACCCCAAGTGAAAGTTGAAGGAATCTGAAAATGTTCAGTTTGAAAATGGAAAGCTGTCAGATATCTATATTGTGATATGGACAATACCATTCCAACGTGTTGACTCTTTTTTGCATTTTGTATGTGGTTTGTTGGATCTGAAACCCACCTTACCCTTTATGCTTCAGTAATTCCTCCACAAAACAACCAAAATAAAGTGCAAAGGAATATATCATCTAATGTTGACATGCAATTAGATTTTTGTAATAATTTTAGTCCCAGAAGAAGATTATAAATATCTGATGTTTGATGATAACCTGGCAACAACATCTGATACTGGCAAAGAGTTAGGAGAGTTCACTGTGTCTGTAGAACCCACAAGATACAAGTCACAGGACTGTTTTCTTATTCATGCCAACAGCCATGGAGCTATTGATGGTGTGCCATGTGGTACATCTATAACAGCTTATGTTGGTCAGAATCTTCAGACTGTTGAACAACAACATCATGAGTATGTGAAGGTGAGTAACTATTTTTAAGGATATGAAATTCAAACAAAAAACAAAGCCTTTAAAATTAGTTACTACTGGAATAAGGTACTAAAATATAGATTTAAAAACAGTGGCCAAAGCCATTATAGAATTTAAAAACAATAAGTGTGTTTATTAAATGATTGTGTGCATCAATTCAGTCTGTGGTGACTGATTCAAGAGTTAGAACTCATTTTCAAGAATTACCACATATGACAGGATTTGACACTAACTTCATTTGTTTGGTGGTCAAGAGGACTACTTAAGAGGTATAATAGGTAGTAAACAACGGTATTTACTGTTCTGTTTTTAGATCTTATGAAAATAAGGAAAAATGTTGATAGTCCATAGGACTACTGGACTACTGTTAATGTCAAAGGTTAAACTGTTATTTTATTGAAGCAATTTATAAATACAATGTAAATATTAAATGTTGTCAATTGTCACATTTTAGATTTAAGACATGAAAATAAAATAAGCAATGGATAGTTTTCTCCTGAATTATTTCTGATGCATTTTGTTTGAATATTTCAGCTTGAGAACTGTCCTTTGGATAGGAAAACATTCATTGTTCAACAAGAGGAAGGCTATGTTGTTAACAGAGTCATTACACAAGGAGAGGTGTGATTATTAATTATTAGTTAATGTGAAAGTACTATTGTTCTTGGGTTACCAATTTTTGTGGTTTTCATGGACAGGCTAAACCACGAAATTTGGTTTCAAACAAAAAGGAAATTTACATTGATGTGTATACTGAAAATCTCAAAACCACTAAGTCAAGAATCCACAAATTTGTGTTTCTTCCCGAACCCACGAAACTTTATTGGTATCCACGAATTAAAGTACTTCCACAGTAATCAATTTATAGTTACTTATCTTATTTATTTTATAAAATGATCTATTTTATTATCATAGAGTTTTTTTGTTATTTTCCTTTACAGCATCTACTATAATATATGTATTGTAAGAATTATGACGTTTTACTTTTTGCTTTGGTGGTCGTAAATAGACTATCATATAAACTGCAACTATGGAGAATATGTAGAATGAATTAGTTATTTTGTTAACTTTTACATATTTTGCAGGATGTACAAAGATCAACAAAAACATTAGAATTGGAACAGATGAAAGGATTCATATCTGAGGGTAATTAATTATTTAAGTAGCACTCAAGCTAAGAATTATGCAAAATGTGATACATGGTTGGAAAGCCTACATATTTTTATTTTGGTATTTTGTTTAAAATGCTTGAGTAGACAGAAAATTACATGTGGCTCTTCATAGAACCCTTGTTCATAAGAGGCAGAGACTATATAGAATGCACCGTAGAATTTAAAATTAAGGGAGATAACTCTATAAATGATACTAAAATACAATGGAAACTATTGGATTTTCAATGTGAATTTAAAAAAAATTTGGTGCGTATCACATTTTACAGAATTTGCATGATTCTTACAAAGACTGCTACTAAATATGGACTTTTAGGCAGGTATTTTGAGGGGTTTACAATCAGAATTCCATCGCTTTTATTTTCAGATTATTAAATTTTGTTTTTCCAAGTGTTAATTTAATTTTGAAATTATATTTTAGACTTGCACAATATCTCTACAATTCCTTAGTTAATTAATTAGCATATTTTTTTACCTTTGAAAAAAATTAGACTACATAAAACAAAAATGACACAGTGGATGCAAAAAAGCGACATTCATGTATACCAATTCTGATAAAAAAAATAATTACAAGGTCAATTTTACACAGTTCCTGATGTTTAAAGTTATTTTTATTATTTGATGAAGTCATTCACTTGTTTCATTTAACTATCTTTATCTTTAAGAGCTAAATGAATAAAACTAGAATTAGAACATGGGTATTCTAAAGTCAATGAAGTTACTTTTTTCCTTATTGTGATCCATTAAAGAAACTTTGAAATTGACTTTAAATTTTTTTGAATGTCCAAATACATCATATAAAATTAGTGACCCTTCCCAGTTTTTATCATTACTTATACTTATTTTTTTTCTGCAGGATCCAATTTACTGTTACACAGACTGTTGATAGAAAAGACTGTTCCAAACGACATTCAGTTATTATCATTCGATTCTGAGACAAATCTTTGTGCTGCTACTTATGTAAGTAAATACATGTGTGTAAAAACAAACACTTAAAAGTATTTAAGGCTGTCTTTCAACAAATATTTATAGTATACAGCTGTCGTTCACTCTGCACATCTCATGATATCCCAGAGTCTTTAAAATTTGTTGGGGATACAATACAAGAAAATGTATTTTTCTTGATAGAAGGTGCATGTGGTGGTGTATCATTCATTCTAATAAATGCAAAACAAATTTTAATTTTAAAACTACAATCAGGCTGATTTAAATACTGACAAAATGATTGACCAATGAAGTGTTTTCTAACTTTTCTGTCTTAATATTAAAGATCATGCTTTCAATTTTGTTTTTGATATTAGAAACCTTTGGAAGACAGAACCCAGACTATAGATGGTACAGAAATAAGAGTTTATGGTGTGGAAAGGACAATCAACTCTTTTGTAGACTTACCCACAACTTGGCAGTCCTACTTTATACAGGATGGGTTAGTAACCCACATATTATTTTAAACCTATTGAAATATTTCTTCTTTCTTGCATTGATGATTCAGGAAAGCTGGCAGTAGAAGTCTGACATTCTGTTAAAAAACATAACATTCTGATAAGGGAGAAAATGAAATGGTGAAGGATCAACAATTCAAGAAATGAATTTTCAAATGCAGAGTATCTTCACAACTTGTGTGGTCTACTTGTCTTTTCTTACAAATTTCCATTTATTTTACTTTTAATGGTAACTTTCTTTGAAAAATTGTTAAAAAAATCATAACACAAGGATAATCGTCTCATTCTTTGCGTTATGTTATATGTTATAGGTATTAATTGTTATCAACCAAGATTTATGTTATGTCATATTAAAGAATGTTTGGAACTTTAGTGAGGTGACTTAAGGTAAGGGAAACAACTCTTATAAATCATTTGAATGTTTGTATTCACCATTATACATCAATCTCATGTAAACATCAAAGTAACATGGACTGACTTCATTCTGTTTCAGATGAAAGCTTGATAGGCTTCGGTGTAATTGAATATGATACAAACATATCAATGATTTCCAGAGTTATGTCCCTTACCCTAGGTCCACCTCCTTAAATGGCATGGTTGAGTTCTTTATACCCCACTAACAAAGTTGTGAGTTGCCACAAGTCCCACTTTAAGAATGAATTATTTATGTTGGAGCAAGTTTTATTGGTAACACTTTTATGATAAACTTCTCTATGGTGATCGTTCCTACCCTTAAGCCAAAAAAATAACAGTCTGGTTTCCTGTTACGAGCAAGAAAAAAATAGGTAGATAGGTAGGGATATTATTTCATTTTTCAAAAACATTTTACATTGAGATAATGGGAAAATATTCTAGACTTTAACGGTGCTTGAGCTGAAATGGCCATAAAATATTTAGGGTAGGCGTCCAAAAATTGGGTAGGTAGGGTAGCAGGAAACAGACATTATCTTTTTTGGCCTTATCTCTCTAACAATAGCAACATTTCTCATATTTTTAAATGAAAAAAAAAATCAGAAAAGGACTCGTAGCAATGTTGTCAGAGGTAGATAATTTTTCCCTTGAAGCAAGTCTTGAATGGGAGAGGCACTGATAATTGTAATGTAAATTATTTTTACTTGATGGTATTATCATTAAGACAGGAGATGTGTGTTTTTTTTCTAAACATGATTGCTTTAGCTTTACTCTCTTCTTCTGTGTTACAGCCATCTATCAAGCAGAGTCCAAGTTGGTTCTCCAGTAACTATGAAGTTATCTAAAGTACCTCAAATTATTGAGAGAGGTAAGCACTATAAATAGGGCTAACATATTACTAACAGTGAAAGATATAAAAATGAAGTAGCTCAATACCATTGTTTTTTACCAGGGTCTGTAGTTATTTCATATTATTATGTATGAATGGACATTTTCGCAATATTCGCGGCCAAAGTTGGAATGTGAAAATTACATCAAGCAAAATATTATGAAGATAAAACAGACTAATTCATCATTGTCTATTTATTGAGCTGTTTGTCTGCCACGAAAAGTACATCATGCCAAAAAACCTTACCCAGTTTTGGAAGAGAAATGCAAAAATTTCCACATGCAAAAAAAAACCAATTACATGGTTTTTTTTTAACACTTGCAAAGATTGATCAGTTTTTGGCTTTTAACTATATCTTGAGGAGTTGAATAACTTGATACAGAGAAAGTTCATGTCATTTCTCTTTACCGTAAGCTGATAAAATATTAGAGCTTAAATTGGACTTTTCTATACTAATTTTCCTAAGATCAGCCATGTTGACATTTGTGGTTGTATTGAACTGCCCTCACAGAGTAATTTATAATGTTTTCCTACTCCTTTAAAGGAGAAGACCATGTTATTGTGCAAGTCATAAATATTGAAACTAATCTGTTAAATATTCATGAAAATTAAATTGGAACAAAATAATTTCCTTTTCTTAATTAATTGAGATTTATTATTAGGAAATTTGAATTTCCGGCGCCTATGGGTGCCACCGTGATCGGTTGAACTGTGACGTCACGAAGTCAGTTTGTAAAATGAAAGTAAATAGGTAATTGATTACGATGTCCGAAGAAATCGCAAATTTGGGACTTTCCTTCTATAAATTCAACCCAAAATAAGTAGAAAAAGAGATTGAGGCACAACATTTAAGCAAATGTCAGACATCATTGACGAACAACGGGATTTGCAGCCAGATGGCTAGTATTTGTAGAGAAAATCCTATGGCTACTTCCATGACTTCCGAAGAATGTTGGAGTTGCTGGTAAAAAAAAACTTTTAGAATATTTATCTTTTATCATTCATGCAATCGTAAGCTTGGCAAGTCATGATGTTTTGGTGATTAAAAAAACAGTATCGTAGAAATATTTACGGAACATTCTTTGTTTACATATTATTTGCAGTACTTCTATCAGTACCAAACCGACTTAGTGACATCACAAGCCAATCGGAAGCTATCAGTAAAAATCAATAAAGTCTGACTATGATCTTCCTTCAGATAGGAGAGTTCTGCAAGATGGCTATCCACTTACATTTCAAGGATTTCAAACTTTGCATAGCCTTGAGCATTTTATAAGAGCACACTTTGCATTAAAGGTTATTTATTTTTGCTTACGTGGGTATGATTTAGCACAAGAGCCTAACTTAATGCAAGGTGGTCTTTCCCTTTAATATATATATATATATATAGATGAAGAGCCACCTAAACCAGTCTTTGAGAAAAAACCATTAGTTTGGGAGGAAGACATGCAAATGTATTCAAGATTTTTAGATAGAAAGGTATTTATTTATACTATAGATGTATTTAGGCAAAGAAATAATTTCTTGTTTCCTGCTACCAGCAAGAAAAAAATAGGGTATGTCAGGTAGGTAGGTGGGTAAGGAAATTATTTTATTTTTCAAAAACATTTAACACTGAGTTAATGGGGGGAAATGTAGCCTATAACAGTGCTTGAGTCAAAATGGCAATAAAATGTTTAGGATAGACACATAAAAAATAGGGTAGGTAGATAGGGTAGCAGGAAACAGACATATTTTTTTGGGCCTTTCATGAAATACTAGAAGTTGCTTTTAAAGGAAAAGATATTAACTCTTCATTAATCAGTGATGGTTATAGAAGCTATACTCATATCAGTAATAGTGAGTGATATTACAAAAAAAAAAAAATAGATGCATCAATTTTTTATCCGGAACCAAAGTTTGAATTGTACCTGCTGATATTTACATACATATTTGAAAAAAAAAACAATCAATAAAGCTGCAAAAGATATCAGAATCAAATATTATCATATAAAAAGTACATTAATGCATATTTATTTGAATATATATGATTAGATCTAGGTTAGTTTATGAAAACAGTTGTTAACTGTAAGGCCATCATAAAAAAAAAATTCCTAGGTTCTCAGCCGACATTTTACAAAATTAGGGGCAGCCAGGCTAATGTAATTTTTTATCAATGTAAGTGAAAATTCTGTCAATTTGAAAGCAATTGACTTAAGAAGTTGAAAAAAAAAATTAAATATTTTGTTTCCATGGAGGGGTTGAGAATTTATTTTTAATTTTGGTGTAAAGTGGTTTTTTTTATTTTTTGGGATATCAATTTTCCTTATTTGTCAAAAGTTAATTTGTGAATCACGGCTTTTATTTGAAATTTTACATTTCTTTGTATGTATGTTTTTTTTTTACTGAACCAAAATTGATACAATAAAAAATAATAGACCCTCCACAGAAACTCCTTTTAAGTTAGTTTTAAAAGCATTTTATGATTTCAGGATAAAAGTTTTGAGTTACTATTAAGTGTAAGTTTTTATAAGAATCGGGCAAAATGGGAAAAATCAGAAATTTGCATACTAAAGCTCCACCTTTTCACTCGAAGATGAATTCTCTGTTTGAAACGACCCATTATTTTATTACTGCATCACTGGATTTGCTAAGAAATTTTTCTGTAGGATGTTAGAAAAAATGAGATTTTTGAGTCATCTGTTCTTGAATATTCATTTTCAGTGCACTTCAATTAAATTTAACTCAACTTACCAGAGTGATATTGAACATCTTCTTCTTTCCTTGATTTTGATGGTGCAAATAATCAAATTAAACTTTCAAAGTTGTTGGTTTTTCCAAATCATGTTTCCTCCACTGCCTGATTCTTACAGAGACTGACAATTAACTGTCATAGGATATAGTAAGTATGTGATTAAAGTATCAAGAGAATTATTTTGCATGAAGATTTGTCTTAATATCTGTAGCTGCATACTTGATACTTATTTGTTTTTCAGGAGGAATTGAAAGCTGACCATTCAACTTACATCAGATCTCATCCAGAGTTGAAAAGTATATTAGCAGACTTTTTACAGTTTTTGTTGCTAAGGAAACCAGATGATGTAGTGCAGTTTTGTGCAGAATATTTTTCAGCATTTTCACACACAATGCCATCAACTATACCTTATTTGGCTTCAAATGCTGCTACACCCTTCCCTGCCAGTAGAACAAACACTAAAATAGACCAACTCAGAGCACCAACAAGGTAGATGAAAGTGTCTGTCATAATGTTGGAATTTGATAGAGGGAAAGGTAGTCTACACAGAGAACATTTTGTCTAATGTCTTCTTTTTTTAAGATTCCTGCCCTCCTGCTGTCAGATATGTTCTGGTGAAAATATACAACTGTAAATTCGGAAATAAATTTTACACGCACGTTGTTGCAGTTAAACACTATAGATAATTGTCATTATGATTTTTTGGGATAGTGTGTGAAGTATTCAATCAATATAGGAAAAAAATCATTCATGTTTATGACAACAATTTCTGAAATATCAGTACATTAGATGGCTTAATATACTAATAATGAAAAATATTTATTCTAATTGTGTTAAAGAATGTGTGCTCAACTATTTTTTTTAGTCCTTATTGTACATGCCATTCTAAAAAAATTGACAAGAACAATTTTTTTTTTCATTTGAATCTTGTTTATTTTTCATACCCCTGGTAAACAAACTTTTGAGGGTATATAGGAATCATCTCATCCAAGGGTATTCTCTTTGTGAGCTTGCTCACAATATTTCTAGTTTTTTTTTTTCAATACGTTTTTATGTAGACCAGAAAGAACCAGACCAGATATGTAATTATATTCATACTTTCTAAGCCCAAATACAATTTGATATTGTTCACATAGATATAGTGCTTATATTAATGGACTGATGAAGGTTCGGTTGTGTAAGAACTTGTGTATTTTTAAAGAAAACCCTGTTTTCCTTTGTTCATTATCAATTTGCATGTATGTTATAAAGCATGTACTTAATGGGTTGTAGATTTCACTGTTAGATGAAGTCAGTATTTATAACCTCATAACGAAGTATTCATTTCCTTTTGATATGTTGGAATAAAAGATTTTTATTGTTAAATTGTATTATTCTTTCATAAAGAGAATGGTGTGTTTACAGTACCACTGATCCATGGTTTGACCATAAGTGTAACAATTACTGGAAAATGTTAGGACGTATAAATAATTTTAGGTACAATGTTCATCACAGTAGATTGAATGTTTCTTTGTTATTCATTGCTTTCTGAACTAAGGGGAGTTGGGCCAGTCACATGCACAAGCACATCTGTTTATATATACAAGTTCTAGACTATTTAGAAATTTGGACATTAGAAAATTTTTTAAATATTCCTACAGGGTTTGGGCAATATACCAATTATGGAAATTTATTGTCAAATTGTCAATTAATTAAATTGTATAAACATATGAAATTTGTGTAAAAATTACATATAAAAAATAAGGAATAACCAGAGCTCTCAAAGAGCCTAATCACTCACCTGGTAAACCATGCCTTATTAATGAGTACATAACGGTATTATGCCTGCTATAGATTTGCCGAGAAAGATTATAAAATGAAGTTAGATCATGGCTATACAACAATTTCACCATCACCCTACAACTCAGGAGACCATACTATTTAAACCAAATATCTTTGAAGTCAATTAGAGGTAAAATGGCCACCTAGTAAATCAGAAATCTAAGGGAGAACACTGGCTAAGTACAAATTGAAAATATAATACACATAGTTTCACAAGAATTCAGCCAATAAAGGGCAGTGTAATGTTGGACAGACAACAAATTTCATTCCCTCCAACACTTCATTCACAGGGGTAAAGGGAAGTTTGCTTCACAACAAAAATCTGAGAAACCTTTGCCTTAGTAATGAAAATTACATCTAATTTTGATTATTAATTTCATGAAGATTGTGACTGTGACATTGGATAATCAACAAATGAATAAATAGTATGAAATAATGGTTTGTTATGTAAACAAGTTTCATGTCTCCTTGGTAACACATCCTTCATTTGATTCAATACATCCAGCATTTCATCTGTTGATTGTTGTCTTGGTAACTGTCTTGCCATTCTAACAGCCTCTCCCTGAAATGTAAGATTTCAGAGAAATATCAACAATCTACTGAAACAAAGGCAAAATATCCAAAAACCTGTCTAATCAAGAAAAAAAAACTTTTGTTGGTATTCACATACACATGGAAACTATAATTGAAGTTTTTATTTTAAGGACATGAAAGTGTTAATTAACATATAATACTCAGGTGTGTCATCAATCTATGTTAATAAGAATTAGACCTATCAATTGTTCCATTCAGTCACTGCATGTAGGATCTAACAACACTCCACTCTACTTTCTGTTCTGATGACCTTTCTGATCAGCCAATCAGAATTCATCTTTCAAGATCTTGACAGAATTATTCAATGGGGAAAACCCAAGAATTCTGAAAAGATCATCTGCATAGAAAGTAGAACAGTCTTGTTAGTTCCTACATTTCAGTGACTGAATGAAACAAAGGTCTTATTATAATTCAATTGGTGTGTCATCAGACCAGTTTCACTATATAAACTAGTGAAGTGTAAAGCTGTTGGTTTCGCTGGTGCAGACATTTAGACTTTAGTTAAATTATATGTATTGAAATTTTACAAAATGTTGTTATTATGTAGCTACTAAAAATTTGTGTCCATCTATAAATCAATAGAACATTTAACAGGAATTAAGGAGGTAGACCTAGGATAAGGGACACAACTCTTACAAATCATTAGAACGTTTGTACTGAACATTTGAGATCAACCTTATGTAATTATCAGAGTAACTTGGACTGATTTTATTCTATTTCAAATGAGAACTTGATAGGCTTTGGTGAAAGTGAATATGATACAAACATATGACTGATTTCAAGAGTTGTGTCCCTTACCCTAGGTCTACCTCCTTAAATGAGTCACTACCCAAAATATAAAAGCAATCAGACTGAAGCTTTTTTAAAACAAAATAGAAATTTTAAGTTGTACCATGAATTTTAATTTTCAGTTAAATTGTACCCACAATGAGTTCCAGACTTTCTCATTGAAAATTTACAAAAAACACTAAAACTGAATCGCTCACCTAATTAAATTTTTGCCTTTTAAGGGCAATAACTCTAACAAGGAGTTGTCAGACAATTTTGACTCCATTTGATTCATTGGACACATTTGTAAGCCTTATAATAAGGATCATTTCAGCAATTGAAAGCTATTGGCTAAACCTAACAGATTTGGAGATGTATGCAAAAATCTGCTGTCAAAAATTGGTCATTTTGTTAAGGATACCCTATAAAACAAAAATGCCAACTTTCATTGAATTTTGCAGAATAGTTTCTGAGAAGCAGATTTTTTTTAAAGTAATAACATCAAAAACAGCAAAAAAACATCTAAAAAGGACAATAACTCCAGCATGGGTCAACAAATTTTCACCAAAATTTGACCACAGATAGATCTCTTCATGCTGATTAATATTACCCCATGTCAGATTTTGGTTAAACCTAACTGTTTTGGAGATATATGCAAAAATCTGCTGTCTGACCTCTATGATCTATTTTTAGTAACAGCGGCCATGCTTCATAACAAATCAAAAATCCAAAGTCATTTTGTTAAGGATACCCTTTAAAACAAAAATAACAACTTTCATTAAATTCTGTAAAGTAGTTTCTGAGGAGAAGATTTTTTAAAATAATAACATTAAAAACACCAAATACGTCCAAAAAGGGCAATAACTCCAACATGGGTCAACAGATTTTCACCAAATATTGACCTTAGATAGATCACATCATCATGGACACTTTTACCCCATGTCAGAATTTGGCTAAACCTAATGGTTTGGAAGATATATGCGAAAAATTACTGTCTGACCCCTATGTTCTAAGTCAGTAACAGCGGCCATGTTTTTTGACTGATCAAAAATCCCCATACCAGTTCAATGCATGATACCCTAAGGAACATTCATCCCAAGTTCCAACTGGTCAAGTGGTGTCAGAGAAGAATTTTGAAAGAAATAACATTCAAAATAGCAAAAAACAGTCGAAAAAGGGCAATTACTCCAACATGGCTTAACATATTATCATGCAAATTTGACCACAGAAAGATCTCATCTAAGCTGAACACTTTTACCCGATGTCAGAATATGGCTAAACCTAACGGTTTTGGGGATAAATGCAAAAAAAGTACTGTCTGACCCCTATGTACTATTTTTAGTAACGGCAGCCATGTTTTTCAACGGATCAAAAATCCCCATATCAGTTCTATGAAGATTACCCAAAGAAACATTCATACCAAGTTTAGTTCCAATTGGTCAAGTAGTTTCAGAGGAGAAGAGTTTTGAAAAATTATTGACAACGATGACGACGAACGCCAAGTGATGGCAATAGCTCACGTGGCCTTCGGCCAGGTGAGTTAAAATGGCAACCAAACCAATATGGAATAAAGAGCTGCGCTTTAAGTGCATGATACACCCATTGCCCTTTTAACTTATCCTTATGCTTTTAATGAATTTATATGGTCAACTAGAAATACTGTGAGCCCTGTCAAATTATCTCCTCTCCCTCCCCACCCCCCCACCCCCCAAAAAAAAAAAATAAAATAAAAAATGCACAAACAATTTGGCACTATCAAGGCTACCTTAAGTTTAACTTAAGTTTGTTGTCTTGATTTTTCACCCATACATTTCTATCTTGTTTAAAACACACTTTTCTGACAAGGTTACCAAGTACCTTTCATATTTATTAGTCAAACATCATAACAAATGGTCTGTTTTAAACGATTTTTCAACGAATAAAATTTCCTTGGCCATTTCCAGCTTTTTTCAAAGAGTAAAACTTCATAACATGGAAAATTTGAGATTTATACAAATCAGAAGGAAGCTTACTTCAATAGATATGAACAATTCACCGAAATTTCATAAAGGTTGAGGAAAGTATTTTAGAGTTGTTGTGCAAACTTGAAAATCCCCGTTTTTTTAAGTGTAAAAATTTATAACACAGAAACAAATAATCTGAAATTTATAAAAAATATAAAGGGAGCTTACATCAATAGATATGAACAATGCAACAAAGTTTCATAAAGGTAGGTGAACGTGTTTTTGAGTTATTGTCCAAAAACTTGAAAATCCCACTTTTTTTAAGTGTAAAAATTCATAACACAGAAACCGAAAAATCTAAAATTTATAAAAATTGAAAGGGAACTTATATCAATTCACCAAAGTTTCATTAAAGTTGGTGAAAGGATTTTTGAGTTATTGTCCCAAGTGTGGACGGATGGACAATGGTATACCATAATACGTCCTGTCTTAGACAGGTGTATTAAAACGAAATTGATTTGCAGAAAAGTTTCAACATAGTGCTGTCCATCAAAGCTCATTACAGTGAAGCAACACAACAAATTTCAAACTGCTCACATTTTCACTACGAAAAATGGATGAAACTATATAAATAAAAGAAAACAACATAAAAATAGGAGATGTGGTATGATTGCTAATGATAGTCTTTCACCAAAAGCATATCAACGAACAATTAAACTTCTTCAAGTCACAAGACTATCTTAAAAGATGGGCAACACCAATTACATAACATTGCACGAAACAAACTGTAAAATGCCCAAAAATAAATGAAGTGAAACTATTCATAAAGCTGAAAATCAACCTAAAATCCAAATATAACAAAACTGTTCTTGCAAATAGGAAGTAAATGTGTGACTTAGTCAAAAGGCTTAACAGTACAACTAACCATGGTGAAGCTGCACACCAACAGTACTTTTATTGTAAATAGTTAGTGGATGTATGATTTGGCTGAAAAGTTTTGTCAACTCATGGTACAACTCAAATTCCGGACAGTTTCCATGGCAACAAAATGCATGGGTAGGAACATCACAATACTTTAACCCCTAGATGTCACACATTAAGGCTATGCAGTAAAAATCTTACACGTGTACATATCTATGAAAAGTTCTGACAACTCATTAAGTACAACTCAAATTTCAAACAGTTCCCACAGCAACAAAATTCATGGGTAGGAACATCACAATACTTTACCCCTTAGATGGCACACAAAAAGAATAGGCATTTAAAATCACACACATGTATATATTCATAATGATCTGTAAATATGAAGTATACGCTTACCCCATCCCATTTTTTTTGCCCCTGTCCCAAGTCAGGAATGTCTGGCCTCTCTATATATTGTTTTGTTTTCACTTTCAGTTTACTTTTATGTTGCTGGAGTATATGGTGGCAACTTTTTCACTGTACCTGTTTATAATGGTGTTTTGCGGCAAGCTGCAGCCTGCACTGAGGTGTTAAGAGTTTCCTCATCATTCATTGAAGACCCATGGATGACTATGGGCAGTGGCGTAGTTGTCTCTTTGACATATTCATTATATCCGTTCTTGTTATATTGTTTTCAGTTAAGTCAGTTTCTTAGGATAAATAATTATATATTGTAGAATTGAAGCTTTATTTAGAAATATACCAACCTGTAAATAGTTAAGAACCTTCAAGGGTCTAGTTTCTTCAAGAGTTAGTGCCCCTGTTTCAGAAATAAACTGTAAAACTTCCTTAACATCTGCTATACCATACACAGGAATATTTTTAGTCAAACCAGTTACTTTGGCTGCAAAATCTACACCATCTAAAATAAAACAAAACATAGAATTATACACATAGAAAATTATCAACCCCAAATTAATGGCTCAAAAAAGTCAATGAATTATATAGATTTCTGAAGTTCATGTACATCATAAATTTTCTATTCAATCTAATTAAAACTAGTCTTATCAATTGTTCCATTCAGTCACTGCATTAAAGTTCTAACAACACTCAATTTCAGATGACCTTTTCAGAATGCTCAGGTTTTTCCCTTTGAATAATGCTTTCAAGATCTTGAAAGATGAATTCTGATTGGCTGATCAGAAAGTTTGTCACAACAAAAAGCTGAAAGGAGTGTACTTGGATCATACATGCAGTGACTGAATGGAACAAATGACAGATCTAAATTTAAATTGTTTTCTATCAAGACTCAAAATCTGACTCAATATTACACATATTAAGATGTAGATGTATGTACTGTGGAAGTACTTTTAATTCGTGGATACCAATTTTCGTGGATTGGGGAAGAAACACAAGTTAGTGGATTCTTGAATTTGTGGTATTGAGGTTTTCAGTATACTCTTCAATGAAAATCTCCATTTTGTTGGGAACCAAATTTCGTGGTATGGCTTTCCCACAAAAACCACGAAAATTTGCACCCCACGAATGATAGTACTTTCACAGTACTACATATATGAATATTGTAAGCCAACAAAACTGTAGGAATAGACTGAATTGCTAACAGGGCCTTACATATACGTGTACTACTAAAAACTGATAAGGGCAATGATGGATCAGGACAAAAGCCCTGGACATAAGCCGCCCCCCCCAGGACAAAAGCCCCCCATGAGAAATTATTTTATCAATTGTGAGTAATATATCTATTAATACTGAAAGTGTAAAATTTGAAATTTGATTTCTTTACGACTTATACTACGTGGACTGATATAAATAAAAATGTATAAATACTGGAATTGTAAAATTCAAACATTTATTTCATTTGGAAATGTTATTCAGTATAAGTTTTAAAGTTTAGTTGAATGGTATAATCAATTAGTTATAATGTATTTTCATCTTTGATCTTTTCATGATGCTCATAATTGCTTATTTAACTGTGATAACAACTTTCAGTTACATGTAGTTTGAAATTAATGTCAATCAGGAAGTGTTTAATTGAAACCATTTAATTTTTTGTTTTCATTTCTATTAAAACAGTATTAAAAAAACCCACAGAAACAAAAATAAAAGACAAAAAAAAATGCAATACAAATACGAAAGGAACAAACAACAAAAGAAAAAAAAAATATTCACAAAAAAAAGAAATAAATATATTAACATTCAGCTTATCATAAGATGTGGGGCTTTTGTCTGGGGGCTTTTATCCAGGGGTCTGTGGGAGGGGGGGGGGGCTTATGTCCTAGACCTGCAATGACTTTATTAGAATTCCTGGTAACATTTTGAACCAGTTAAATAATAGTTGATGATAGATTTTAAGTAGCACTCCAGCTAAGAATCATGCAAAATGTCATACATGATTGGAAAGCCTACATATTTTTATTTTTGATATTTTGTTTAAAATGCTTTAGAAAACAGAAATTTATATTTGGTTTTTCATATAACCCATGCTCATTGGAGATAAAAATTATATAGAATGCACTGTAGATTTCAAAATTAAGGGAGATAACTATGTAAATGACGCTCAAATACAATAGAATCTACTGGATTTTCAATGTTGATTATCTCCTAAGAGCAGGCAGATTTGAATGAATAATTACACATTTCATAATTTACACCCATAAAACAACTTAATTACATAAATAAAAATATGTAACCTTTCTGGGGTGTATCATATTTTTCAGATTTTGCATGATTCTTACAAAGACTGCTACTTAATTGAACTATTTTTCTCTGTTTTTGGTATTGAATTTGAGTTGGAATGTATAGAAGGTTTTTTTTAGGAGTCTAATATCAAAGAAAAGCAGGAAGAACAAAATGTCAAATATCATATATCAAAATTTGATGGTGGAATTTCTTTAAAAAATGGACTAGCAATAATGTTACTAAAAATTGATAGATACCACACTATTGATTTCTGTTTAACTAAAAAAACTGAGAGTCCAGAATTAGAGCAACAAATTTTACCACGCTTATCTACATTAAGTAAAATATTCAATTCTAAATATGACATAGCAAGTTCAACACATCCATGCCAGGACACCTATAGGAAAGAAGCATTGTAATGCAATTGTATATGACTTGTCTTATGATATATAAATCTAAATCTTAGTTTCTGAGAAATAGGACTTGAACTCTGAAAAAATAATCAAAATAATGAAGTCCCCTACATTTCCTCCATGGATACATGTAGTAAAGGAAATATTCTCTATCATTTCAAACCTAATTTCAGTGGGGGTTACAGGAATAGTGGTGTCCGTCCTCCCTTCTGTTACGCAGAGGGATTCTCATATCTTAATTTTACTCCTCCTACACCACTTGGACATTATTGATAAATTGACTGGCGTGGAAAAGTAATTATATTGTTTTCAACATTAATTCTGTATAATAAATGTGGCATCAACTGCTGTTAAATACCACAATATTTTGTTTTCTAGCCAATACAAACACATTCAAGACAAATGAATGTATGTTCAAACTTGCTCTTCAAGCCATACCAGTCTGCATCCACACTTGTTAGCATGGTAATACATGTACTTGAAATTTTAAGAAGGTCAGCGACAACAGCATGATACGTTTTAACATCTGAATTTTTTCTGGGTCATTAAAAATGTGACTTTTTGTTAACTTACCTTTAAAAAATGTGATTACAATTCCATTAGCTGTTAGTCGTCTGTCTTGTATCACATGGTAAATTCCTGTGGCAGCTCCATGTTGGTATGCCAGGGATTTCAGAGTTGTCCATAGAGAGGATCCTAAATAACTACAATCAGAACAAGTTTCAATGAAATCCAATAAGCTGTTGAGAAGAATAAAATATAGGCTATGGAATAGTGTAAACCTTCATGATTTAAAATATTACATGTACTGAATTGTATATGATTTTTAATTTTGAAGCCTCAATACAGAAATTAAGTAAACTGGCAAAATTTCTACAGTGTGTATTTATGAAAAAAAAAATCTACCTGGGCAGAGTTTACTGACACATTTAGCTTGTTTAATAATATCCAGGTATTATTAGCCAATTAAAATATTCACACTTTTGAGGTTCTTCCCAAAATGTTTAAGTAATTGACTGTCAGAGAAGCTTTCGCTAAACTTGACTGCAGTTGAGTGTTGGTGAAATTTATTACTAATTTTATCATTCCTAAAGCAAATTTTCACACTGGGCCCAGTTGATGGTAAATAGGAAGTCTTTAAAGCTAATAAAACTTTTCAAAGAACAGGAGTCAAGTTGGCAGTAAATTAGAATTCATGAACTATTCCAGTCAATAAAATTCTACCTTTCAGACAAAATGATAGGAGGCTCCATCTTCTCACTATCTATTACATGATTGGCCATTAAACTGTGGTATAAAATGGTCTCTTGGATGCGATGAGGATTTATGATCTTCAGACTGTCACCTTGGTAACCAAGCCAAACACCACTTGACTTAAGAGGTCCTATCAACTTCATAGTAGAAGATTCTTGTGTCTGACTGAAATAAAAATAAAAGTGATAGTACCTTGATTACTGGAAAAGCACCCACTGTTCTTAACATAAGAGACAATAAAGGCCATAGACTTTTAAAACTGACCTCAAGGCAAGAGATAATGAAAGTCACAGGCTTCTAACACTGATCTTAAGGTAAGATACAGAGAAGGCTGCAGGCTTAACACTGATCTCAAGGTAAGGAACAATGAAGGCCCCAGGTTTAACACTGATCTCAAGGTAAGAGACAATGAAGGTCACAGGCTTTTAACACTAATCTCAAGGTAAGACACAATGAAGGCCCCAGGCTTAACATTGATCTCAAGGTAAGAGACAATGAAGGCCACAGGCTTTTAACACTAATCTCAAGGTAAGAGACAATGAAGATCACAGCCTTTTAACACTAATCTTGAGGTAAGATACAGAGAAGGCTGCAGGCTTAACACTGATCTCAAGGTAAGAGACAATGAACATCACAGGCTTTTAACACTGATTTCAAGGTAAGAGACAATGAAGATCACAGGCTTTTAACACTGATCTAAAGTTAAGAGACAACAGAGGTCCAAAGCTTTCAAAACTGAAGAGTATACAGGAAGAAAGAGGAAAGAACAGTTGGTTCAGCCATATTAATAATAAATTTTCTATTCAATCTAATTAAAGTTAGATTTATTAATTGTTCAATTCAGTCACTGCATGTATGATCTAACAACACTCCATTCTACATTCTGTTCTGTTGACATTTCTGACCAGCCAACCAGACTTCATCTCTAGGATTCTGAAAAGGTCTTCACAGAAAATTGAATTGAGTGATGTTTTTAGATCCTAAATGCAGTGATTGAATGGAACAATCAATAGGTGTTATTTTAACTAGACTGAGAATTTTTCCAAAATTATAAATCTATTTTCTGAATTAATTTTAATAAATTCTGGAGTGAGGCCACTTTGCCCACGTATGCCCCTACCCCTTCAAAGTAGATTTTTTTTAAGAAAGGAGTGAGATGATATAACTCTGTATTACACAGTTAACTTTACAAAATCAGATCTTGGTTTCAGTTTTTTTCGTACTAACTGCTTGTGATGGGATGATTACCTTGAGAAGATTTTCCTAAAGTAAGCATCCTTCAGACTTTGTAGATTAAACTGTACATCATTGACCTTCTGAGGTGCAGAGGAAAGCTTCTGTTTCAATAGCTGTTCTTTTATTGTTGTCCATGTCTACAAATCAAACAAAAACAGTTTTAAACAATCTAAATGTATCCTGCATATTTACACAATGTTCTGAATAATGCGATTTCATTTAAATCTGTGTATACGAAGATGAAACTTTGTGACCAAAAATCTGCTAGCTGTATGATTAAAATGGTTCAAATGGAAAGAGAGGAGACATAATAGGTCACTGTTTTTTTTTTAATATTAAGGTGTCCATGGGTTTTTTAAAAACATTTATTATTTACTGTTTCAACAGAACATCTAATCTCACCCTATTATAAGCTCGTTATGATTTTTTCCTTTCTCACTAAAGAGACAAGCATATTTCTATTTTTAGTTATATGACAAAATATGCAACATTTATGACGTCACAAAAATTTTTTTATGACTCCTGTAAATAGAAAGGAATTTCGGCATGTAGAGCGCTCTAAATTGGTGTACTAATCACAAAATAATTTTCAAACATGAGCAAAAGAATCCAACACTGCAAGAAAATGCAAGACTAGGAAATCTCAGATATCCTCAAGTAAGATTTCAATGTTCCCTAATGTGGCTTAGCCTTGTTAAAGAACTTGAAACTTTATCCTTGGGTGTCAGAGATTTCTTAGTCTTGCATTCTCAGCGGTGATAGATTCTTAAAGTCTCAACTTCAAAACTGAAAAAATTTGTGTATATATGACCTTTGTATGTCAACTGGACTTGAATATACCTGAGAGGACCTTCTTTTGCTCTGTTTCACCTTACAGCTCAGTCTTCTTTCTTTCTTCTCTGATCCAGAACTAGTTGGTCTTATTCTTCAAAAATATTAACAATGATGTATGATGAAATGATTCCAAAAAAAGGTGCCTACATATGTAGTAAAGTAGGACTCTGTTCAAAATAATTTCAAAGTATGCGTCAAGTATGACAGAATGATTCTTTCAAAACTAATGAAAAAGTAAGTTATAAATATAGAATAATAATCTTTATTTTGATGCTAACAATATCATGTGGAATATTTCAAAAAGTGCAAGCGTGTGAGTGTAGAAGATATGACAGATGATATCATTAGAATCAAAATAAAAATTTACGAAATAATTCCTGGACCACAATTTATGCTTATTTTAACATGGAAGCAACATTTATAATAAATAGAAGTAATTTGAACCACACTTTGAAAAAAAATTAAACATGCAAGGAATCGTGTCATGACGTAACATATAGGTCATTCAAGCATAGTGGAAATGCCTAACTAGGTTGCTACAGTTGGTCAAACAAAATTGACAAATTTCATTCCTCCGGAATACATCTTGTTGGTGAATGAAATTAATACTGATTATACCACTGGGAATTTGTTAGCACAATTTAAAATTATCAAGTCATTCAATGGATTCGCCAAAACCACAATTTCACATGCGTCATACAAAAGGTATTTTGAACACGTTCAATGCCAATGGGATTTTCAGGTTCCCTTGTCACTTTGGCTCCTCTTTATAGTAAATTATTTTTAGTATAAATGCAGGTAATTCAAAATTAAACCAATTTCATTGGTTGTGAAGCCAAATGTATTTGTTTACTTTTCCAGACAACACATTTTACACCTACTTTCATGTGGGAGTGTCAATAGAACAGCCTAATGGTTTGATCATAATATCTTCTTTCTGTGTTTTCTTATGTAGTACGATTAAATCGTAATAGAGATGATTTTACAGAAATATTATTGGGTTTGTTGATTTCATAATTAGTAGATGATTAAAATCGATGAATACAATGAACAATCATTACAATGATTGTGCAAGTGTGAGCAGGCTATTTAGAGACCTCAGTTGTTTACAAAGCCAACAATTGTCACGCCAATTTAGAATAACTTTTATTCTGTTTATTGGTAATCCAATTAATGCACTTTAAATTGTTTTGATGTACATGAATTTTTTTACTACTTTATCTGGTAGTGTGACTATACACTGTTGATGTGTGTGTGTGTGATGTCATTTTCAATTAAAACTCTCAAGACGATATGATGACGTCACAATCACTCAAAATGTTTCAACAGATATTTTGGAATATCTTATCATGTACAAGAAATAGAGAAAGATCAAAGGGATAAAGTATAGATTACCGATAAAGTATAATAATTGAGTAAAGTTGATTATGAATACGTAGAAATACTGTGAAAGTACTAAAGTTCATGGATACCGATTTTCGTGGAGGAACACATTTGTGGATTCTAGAATTCCTGGTTTTTAGGTTTTCAGTAAACACGTCAAAGGGAATTTCATTTTTGTTGGGAACAAAATTTCACACTTACCAATGAAAACAACATAAATTAGTAACCCAGGAACACTAGTATTTGGTACATCTAGAAATCAACCAAAATGCTATTCAAATCTATTCTGAAGCATCTGTGACATACATATATTTTACTGCTTATTTAGCAAAAAACTTCAGGAAAATTTTACCATAAAGCATTTCAACTATGTTTGATGTTTCAATATCTTATAATAGCTAACTTAACAAACACTTTGATGGTTATTTCTGGAAGTAAATATATTTGGATAAGACAATAAAATCTTTGTGTTTTTTCCTTCATGTACCACACCTTAAACAAGTTTTGCCTGATTCTTAGACAGATAAGTACGGTAAAATACTTAGCAGTTTCTAATCAAGTGTATCATGAAAAAATATATTTTTCAACAATTACTAACCAAGTTAAATATTGATTATTTTTGTTTCAAATTATGGTACTGTGAAAGTAGTTCTATTCGTGGGTCCCAATTTTCATGGTTCAGGGGAAAATGATCAGTTCACTGATTCTTGAATTCACGAATTCAACAAATGCATCATACAAACGAATTGAAAATATCCTTTTCGTTGGGAACCAAACTGCGTGGTATATCAAACCCACAAAATCAACGAACAATAATACTTTCACAGTACGTTATTGGATTAAGTTTCTATTACACCTTTGTGTTTTTGGCTAAATGAGTGTACACAAGTAAAAAAATATACACAAAATGGATGAGTGGACAATACAAATAAAATAATAAAAGGCCAGTTTTGTGGCAGAAAAAAGACTGAACGGTCAATATTCTTTTACTGCATCACATTTTAGCTGTAAAAGATAGAAGATGAAGATAGTCGTCCTAGAACTGACGTTTACAATTTAATATTGGGGTAAACAGCACCAGTCTGGCTGTTCAATGTTGGTGTAATGCTCATATCAATTATTAACCTTTTGACATTTTTAATATGAAAATTTTAGTTCATCAGCTGGATCTCATCTATAAGTCAGAACCCTTCCCTACATTTATAATTTGGTTAAAAAAATCTGACTTATAGGTGAGTACAGTACTCCTTTAAACATGTGTACAGCACACCATAATTCATAATATTTATATGGATATGGATATGTATATATATATTTTTGTATTTGACTTACTTGTCTTTCACAGGAGATTTTATCTTGTAGTATTTCTCCTGCTCTTCATCAGATAGAGCTCCCCACTGTGTTTCTAATATCCTTGTCACTTCATCATAATCAGCTAAAGGATTCCCTGCTACAACTGTATCAGTAGTAAAAATACACAAATATAAACATGAATTTGTGCATACCCCCACTTTTATAGGAAGTTGATGTTACAGAGCCACCAAAATTGCTTACAACAAATTCCCCATCTATATAAAGTCACACTCCAAATTTGAAATCATTCCCGTCACTGGGAATCTAGATAACTGTAATTAGAGTCTGAATGGCTCACCAAATTCTACTTTTTTTTGTTAAACAACCTTGTTTTTTTCTTGGATAAAAACTCCTAATGCTCATGCTTAAGGAACAATCAAATCAATTTTCATTTTTCAAACTCCAACATGACTGAACAGTTTGACCATGGATGGGTCTCATCAAACAGAACACATTTTGATAAACATTATGGTTTTAGAGATATATGCTTAAAACTTATGTCTGAGCCCTATATTCCATTTTTAGTAATGACAGTCATGTTTTTTCAATGGATCAAAAATATCCATATCAGTTCTGTGCAGAACACCCTAAGGAACATTCATACCAAGTTTAAGTTCCAATTGGTCAAGTAGTTTCTGAGAAGAACAGTTTTGAAAAATTATGAAAAATGACGACATAAGATGCCAAGTGATGATAAATTTCACTTACATACAACTGATCGTATAGGAAACCATGAAAATTAATGCCTACAAAACAGCCATTTTGTGTATGCTCAAATCTATAAGAATCTTTCAATTTTTTGGTTAAGTGATTGGTTTTAAGACTTTTTGCTAAATTCAAATGCCATGTCATAATTAGCCCAGTAGAAAAGAAGTGTGTGGAGCTTAATTTTAAAGCTTCAATTACCGTAACTTCTTCTGTCTTTACAGAACTGTGAAAATGCTGATGATGGATGTCTGACAGACTGACTCATTAACACATCAGACAATGTCCTTTGTCCTTCATCCTGTAAAAAACTGAATTCTATAACTGGGGATGATTTTACGCGGGCAACAAGCAAAGCTGTAATTGGCAAAATCGTAAGAAAATATACAGTAAAAAAGAAGAATCATAACAGTAAAATTCTGATTTGAAATAGCAGAAAAAAAAGTGGAAAAAAATTATGTCTTTATAACTGATATGCATGATAAACAATTGTTGCTTGTTTCATGTGTAAATAATGGATTGCTCATACAATGTATGTCAGAGAAAATCATGTTTTACAAATGTTAATCATTGGAGAATCATATTTAAATTAATACACATCGCATCATATTTCGCTTAATGCAAGAGTAAAAACTACAATGCCTGTATGATTCTCATACATAAAACTTCTTTGCATTAGGGAAAGATTTGAATTTTATCAGAGCTATTTATATCTTGGTATGTCTGAAACACTTAAAAATTCAAGTATCAGTTTTTCTTCCAGAAACAGTTCTTCCAAGAAATCCAAGAACCTTTGTTAATTCCAGTCAAATTTGACATTAACTGTTGTCTACAACTCTTATGCATGATAGACAATTGTTGCTTGTTTCATGTGTTAATAAGTGACTGCTCATATGTAAGTGAAAATCATGTTCTACTATGAAAATTCTTAAAAGGCTTTGAGACCACAACTGTGGTTGATTTTTGATTGTTATATGAGCAGCACACGACTTATTGGGTGTGGCTTGTGTGTGTGTAAATCACCTTCATCAGGTAAACAAACACATGTAACATGCCTATGTGTATCAGCTGTTATCATTCATTTCAGTAGCATGAATGAACGTACATTCATATTTAATAAAAATATTAAACGCTATGTTTTATAAAAGTTTTATTATATTCCGTAAAAATCACTTACACATGTACATGGTAGCACTCACCATGTGCGCCATCATGTATGAAAACAAACAATAACAATCATCAATGAATGAATCATTGTACCTGTCCAGATGAAAACATTGTGACTTTATAATGCAAACAACTACTGCCATATCTAACAATGCTCTACTTGATTCGCTTTTCATTATAAAAAATAGAAAGCAAAGTTTCACTACCAACCATTTCAACCGAAATAGTGTAAAGTGTACAGCCAAATATTGACAAATATGGCGGGTCTAAGGTTACCGTAATATGTCATGAAATGTAAGAAAGTTTCGCAACTGTCCTATTAGAATTTAAAGAAATCATGGAAACTCCATTTTATCATTGTTTTACCATGGGCTGGCCATTTATGCTCATATTTAACTCCTTGCTATCTCTCAGGGTAAAATAATACAGCATAAACGGTCAGCTTGTGGTTGAACAATGATGAAATGGAGTTTCCTTGATTTATTTCTTAATTTTACAAATGTAAATCATTGAAGAATCATATTTAAATCGAAATACATCACATCAAATTTTGCTAAATTCAAAGGTAAAAATTACTACGTATGTATGATTCTCATACATGGCATTTTTTTTGATAGGGAAGATTTTAATTTCATCAGAGCTATTTATATCTTGGTTTGTTTTGAAACACTTCAAAATTCAAGTATCTGTTCTACTTCCAGAGACAATTCTTTCACAAAAGTACAATTTCAAAAAGAAGTCCGACGACCTTTGTTAATTCCATTTAAGTGCTATTTACACTCCTTGAGACGCTTAGGTTTGCCGCACGCACGATACCTAAACGCTCACCAAACGCACATTAAATGAATGCTTCTAGCGTGTGTTTAAACACACGATAGACGAAAGATGAAAAATAACAATTTTAACAAATAATGATGAAAGTGAAAATAGAAAATTGAATTAATGAAAATATATGAATTAATAATTTCCAATAATATACAAAAATAACAGTTGAATCAAGGAAATAAAGTACAGCAATAAACGAACACTTCTATCGTGCATTTAAACAAATGCTCGTATCAAGCATTTAAATAAATGCAAAACGATGCGTAAACGCACGATAAACGATGCATGAATGCTAAAATGGGCAAAGTGAACGTTTCAAGGTATGTAACTTTGACATTAGCCGATTTTCATTGTTTTATGAACCAAACATAAAAATGACTCCTGTACCTGTATAACAGACCGTCTCTTTGCTGGTGGTTCTTCACTTGAATCTAATGGCAACAACCTCTTCCCTGTCAACAAGGTCACTGGCTGTAACAGATAATGTAAGACTCCTCCAGGTGTGAAAATCTCAAAAGCATATTTTTTTCTTCAAAATTTTAACAATAATCATAAATGTAGCATACACTTCCTTACACATTTCTGGTTACACTTGAATTTAAATCAAGTTTCCATCTACCAATAATTTCCATGATTCATCATAAGGATAGAAAAAAATATAATCATGCAATATTAAAACAGAAAAGCATTAAAATTATTTATTTTTTGTCAAATGTCCATTACTGTTGCTTTATTCCATAGTACTATAGGTTACCTGAATATCTGTTGTATCATAAGTTAGTGACTGTCCTCTACTCCAACCTTCAGCAGTTGTCTTGTTTGTGTTGCTACCATCACTAACCACAGATATGTTAGACCCAAAAGAAGCAGCAGCTATCCTAGTCATTATATCCTCATCTATACATTGGTTTGTTGTACTAGTGTTAGTTGATAGTTCTGTGGGCGATTTATTTCCTAGAATTGATGCAGTTCGGTCAAGTTTGTCATGCTTTTCATAACCATTACTTGATGAATCTGATTCATGGATGTTAATTCTAGCACACGCACTTCTGTCTGAACAAGAAGAAGCAGAATTGATTGATTCAGAACATGTATCAGATGATGTGACTGTTTGAGAGCAAGTAACAGCAGATTTTAGTATTTCTCCATGACCTTGTTCTGAGGCTGACTGAGATTCTTTCCAAGTTGAAGTAATATCACTAAAAACTTCTGACAGCTTAGGATTAGAGCAAAAAACTATATTTGATCCCTTAGATCTGTCATTCCCTTTTTCACCTGGGTCCCCATCAATAACTGTTGATGGATTTCCAACTTCCTCATCATCACCACTCCACAGATCATCTAAAGAAACTTCCTGAATCTTAAATTCTGGTTTGCCAAACTGAGTCAGTGAAATATCCTCTATTCCACTACCACTTTGTGGCAATGTCTTATTATTATCAACTTTTAAGACATTGCCCGAAAGTTTATTGTTATCTTCTGCCCTTAACATGCCAAAACTATCTGCTGAACCATCTTTATTAATTCTTGTAGAAAAACCATCAGTATTGCCTTTTGTACAAATTTTTATGACAGGAAAATCATTTTGTTTATCTTCTACAGGCTGTATTGAAAAACTGTCACTAAAATCTGAAGAATTGTCTCTAATGTGGCTTTCATTAAATGAAGAGTTATCTTCCTTTGATATATCACTCTCAACACTTCCAAGTTTTGTAGCGTCTCCTTTGTGTATTTTTCCATACACCTCTTCTAGAACACATGTCAAGGCCTTTAAAATTTCTACCTGTTAAAACATCAGAATAATGTATCTATTATATAAACCATGTCTCCTTAAAAAAAATTGACACAAATATTATTTTTTCAGATTTGAACAAATTCTAATTGGACAGGCAAAGATCAAAATTCATCAAGTCCTCCACTCCTGGTATGTTATAACATGTATTAAAGAGACCCAAATGAAACAGAACTTTTCGCTAGTTAGCCATAGTCTTCTATTTTTCAGTAGCAGTCTTTATAAAAATCAAACAAGTGATTTATAAATGTAAAAAAAACAACCAAATTCAGTTTTATTTCTTGTTCAGAAACAGTTACTGATCACATAACCAGTCTTAGTTTTTCATTTGGTTGTTGCGCTTTTCAGATAAAAATTACAGATTGTACATGAAATTGGCACCTTGCAAGAGTTATGGTTCTTGATTTGATTTGATTTGGTTGATTTTAGTGGGAGATGATTGTATGATTTTCTAAAAAGAGCAGATCTGAATGCAGAAATGATTATTGTTAAATGCAAGTATACAATGTGTAGACTGAAAAATCAGTGTGTTTGATGGGTTTTCTACACCATAAATTACTCTACCATCAGCAGAATCTGAATTTTATGTGGACTGATACTTAAACCATTGATAGTGTTAAAGGAATAAATTTTTTGACAGACCTTTTGATGCAGGAATACAGTTGTTTTATTTGGGTCAATGTTGACATCTATCTCGTCTGTTGCCATGGTAACTGCCAAAAAATAGACTGGATAACGATGACTTTCAGCTCTTGTAGATGCCAAGTAATATTGTTTTATAAGCTTTAAAGACAAAAAAAAAAAAAAAAAACAGAGAGGATTATAGTATGAAACACACTTATAATAGTTTGAATCATTCTTCTATAATTAATGGTTACGAAGATGTGGGGCTTTGACAAATTTTTAGGTGTTCCAATATGTGACATGGAGCTTATCAATTCTCATGTACAATATATATGAATATTCCAAATGCTGAATAAACTAAAAATACCAACTTCTATTTAGTAAACAAATTAAACTGCAATATTCATTCAGTTGCAAAGGTATCATGTTGTATAAAGTCTGTGTGAAAGTTTTATCAAATTTCATTCAGCATTCAAAGTAGGGGTATAAATATTCAACCTTTTCAAAATCCTTCAAATGAACTGGTCTTCTATTAACGGCACAAATACAGCGGGAGTTGTCATGTTTACTGGATACAGCAACATCAGAATTAGAGTTTGGTAAAAATATGTCTATATGAGCCTGTAAAAAGCATACATGAGTTTTAATGGTCAGGTCCTTTAGATCAGACAAGTGCCATAGCAAATGTGAAATAAACAATTACAAAAATAGGTGTGCTTTACTTAAGTAGCACTCCAGATAAGAATCATGCAAAATGTGATTCATTGTTAGAAAGCCTACATATTTTAATTTTTGATATTTTGTTTAAAATGATACAGTAAACAGAAATAAACATGTGGCTTCTCATATAACCCTTGTTCTTAAGAGATAAAAATTAATAGAATCTACTGTAGAATTCAAAATTAAGGGCGATAACTCTGTAAATGACACTTAAATACAGTAGGAACTATTGGATTTTCAATGTGGATTATCTCCAAAGGGCAGACAGATTGGAAGAATAATTATACATTTCATCGTATAAATCTATAAAGCAACTTGATAACAAAATTGACGAGGCTCCCATTTTGAGCCTCAATCGCTCACCTGGTTGAATTTTGCCTTTCAAGGGCAATAAATTAAACAAGAAGTTGTCCAACAATTTTGATTCAAGAAAACTTTGATAGGACTTATCAAAAGGATCATTTCAGTAAATGAATGTCTAAATCTATCATAGTTTTCAAGACATTGGCTGAAAACTGTAAAAAAAAAAAAAACAAAAAACAAAAAAAAAACCTGTCATTTTCCCCTGCCAAGGGCAATAACTCTTATAAGAAGGCATCTGACAAATTTTATGCCCAAAGACTTTTGTAGTCCTAAAAATGAGGATCATTTCAGCAATTGAAAGAATTTGGCTAAACCTAACAGTTTTGGAGATATATGCAAAAAACTACTGTCTGATCCCTATGTTCTAGTTTTAGTAACAATGGCCTTGTTTTTCAATTCTATGCAGGATACCCCAAGGAACACTTATACTGAGTTTTGTTTCAATTGGTAAAATAGTGTCAGAGGAGAAGATTTTTGAAAGAAATAGCATTAAAAATAGCAAAAAACTTCGAAAAAGGGCAGTAACTCCAACATGGCGTAATAGATTAAAATGAAAATTTGACTGCAGATAGATCTCATCATGCTGAACACTTTTACCCTTTTCAGAATGGGCTTAACCTAACCGTTTTGGAGATATATGTGAAAAACTATTGTCTGACCCCTATGTTCCATTTTTAGTAACGGTGGCCATGTTTTTCGACGGACCAAAAACCCCCATACCAGTTCTATGCAGGATACCCCATGGAACATTCATACCAAGTTTGGTTCCAATTGGTCAATTAGTGTCAGAGGAGAAGATTTTTGAAAGAAATAACATTAAAAATAGCAAAAAAATGTTGAAAAAGGGCAATAACTCCAACATGGCTTAGGTCTCACTAACCACTTCCGGGTCAAATGGCCACCCCCCTATGTAGTACCAAATACACACTGAACCTAGACATATGCATTGTAAGTGCATTATTTGTGTGTATCATGGTTAAAAGTAGTCAAAATAAAGCTTAGAATGTGTACTTTAAAATCGTGTATGTAATTAACTACAAAAGTGTATGAATCTTGTTTACATGTGTGAGTAATTTGCCTCTATGCTGTCAATTAGCAGAAAAGGTAAAAATGTGGCTTTTCAGTACCATTTATTCAAGTAAATTTTGTGAAGAATTTCTACAATTGTCGTACCATTAGCATAATAATTTTGGAAGCCTTATTTTCCAAGCTTCGCAATGGTATGCAACTTTAAGATGTCATTTGTCCTGGGAATTCACAGTGAAACTTTTTTAACATGTAAAGTAATGGAAACGTTAGAAGTGGTTTGTGAGACCTTACTAGATTAAAATGAAAATTTGACCGCAGATAGATCTCATTATGCTTAATACCTTTACCCAGTCAGGATTGGGCTGAACCTAACTGTTTTGGATATATATGCGAAAAAGTATTGTCTGACCCCTATGTTCTATTTTTAGTAATGGCGGCCATGTTTTTTGACAAATCAAAAATCCCCACATAAGTTCTATGCAGCATACCCCAAGGAACATTCATACCAAGTTTAATTCCAATTGGTCAAGTAGTGTCATATGATAATCATATGTATACTGAAACATATGATTATTATATGGTGCTCGATTTATATGATAACTATATGATGCAAACCATGATTCTCATGTGCGGCTCATTTGCTTGTGTATACACACCAAAATACAGTATTTAATTTCCGTCCAGTTAACCTACTCATTTTGCTCTGCAAGTTCAAATGAGATAATCTATCTTGTACAAAGATGATTAAGTAAAATTTTTTATTTCATCCAGAATGAAAAAAATTAATTTGATTATTTATTTCTCATCTGGGCAAGATTGGTTATTTACCATAAAATAACTTGGTACTGTGACATCATTAACTTCGATTGGTCCCCAGTCCACAATTCAAATAATACCAAACGAAATAAGGCTTTGGTGAAGGGAATCTTAATTTTGACTTTAATCGCTTTGAAAGAAAATTAAAAGGATTGTTTTTAATGTTCGACCAAGTTATGCGCACCTAACAAACTTTTGGGCAGTTAACGCTTCTAAGTTGGTTATTTCGCATAAACGGGTGAAAAACTAAAAATAATCCTTATATCAAAAAATTTATATGACACACATGAAAACTTATTGAAATAAATTTTTTACCGTAGGATTCTGGATCTCCACTGTTTTCTGCACAAGAGAATTCAGTACATGTTTTCCAAGAATACCAAGTAAAGCAGTACGTACGTCACTTACAGAATTCTTCTGGAATGTTTTCTCTTTATTATGTGTCAGAGTAAACCTTACTTTGGGAAGAATGATACTGAATGCTACAAGTAAATCTTCTACATTCTTCAACTCATCTTTTTTTTTCTTATTTGTGTTATAAAATTGACGCCTAACTGGAAGGTTCTTGAAAAGTGCTGTAGCTGTAACAGTTGTACCTAAACAATACAAAATAATTTATGGGATTAGCTCAAAGCATCTCAATATTTGGTTTATCATTGGAACATCAAGTGAAAACTTAACCGAACTGGAACCTTAAATTTTTTTCTAAATGAATCATGAGGAACTTTAATATATTTTGCTTTTTAACAATCATGCTATTGTCTCCACATCTGCTTGTCCAGGAAAAATATTGCATTAAGTAATTTGACATTTTTAAAAGTTCTTAGCAGTTTTTGTTATAGTCCTTCAATGAAAAAGTATAGGCTAACTTTAATGTCCATATTTTCTAGCTACCATCATAATCATATTTTGTTTTGTTTTCATTTTTTTTATGTATAAAGCAACTTTTAGTAAAGCAAAATTTAAAATTATAACTATACCTTGCTTCAAATGAGAAGGGTGTGAAGAAGTTATCTGTCCTTGGTTGTTAAAGGCATAAGATAAACTAACTTCATCCTCAGCAGTCTTTGTTGTTACTGACAGGTTAGATACTGTACAAAGTGATCCTAAAAAATAAAAGAGAATTATTTATGACGTCCCAGAAACTCTTTCACATGTACATATAATATGCATTAAGTGCAAATCAAATCTGCATGTACACCTATAATAGAAATTACAAAAGAATAATGATTAAAATACAAACCGATCTAATTAAAAAACTAATGCTTATTACCTTATTAACATTTTACTATCTTGTGAGCTAAGCATACTGTCAGTCAAAATATAGGAATTAGATATAAGGTCTATTCATTTTAAACCCATTTATTTGACCAAATATTTAGTTAACAAAATAGCTTGATCACCCTTTCTCTTACATGTAGATTTTTGGTGAATCATTGATGTCTATCAGCCACAATAAAGTATCACAAACAGATGAATAAATATAAAACAAATGTATATTGCCAGAAAATATCTAAATTATTTGACATGCTTTAGGAATAGTGAGATTTCAAGTATTCCCCGAGCTAATCTGACTGTTTTGGAGCAAATACAAATAGATACAACTGTATATTGATATTTTAGGCAATGTTCATGTGTTGTTTTATCCTACAACCACACTTTTCTAAATAGAATGTGAAATTTGCCCAAAATAGTTGATTTTTTTCAGCAATCTTTTCAGCGCAGCGGTTGGCATGTGCACCTTTAACTTGTCATCTACTTCCTGTTTTGTCATTGCTGATAACTGAAAAGGTAACCAGGAGACGATAATATGCAGTGGCAGAATAAAGCTTTGCGTTATTCCACACTCTTTTTTTACAGTAGAAAGCCTAGTTGCAGGATAAAATAAAAACTTCACAAGCTTAAAACTCACTATAAAGGACAGATTTCCGTTAAACTTCTTGAAATATATATTTCTTCTTCCTCTGATACTTGTAATTATGAATGACATACAATGTTCATTATTTTGAGTTACCCAATAAAATATGTTCACATCAATTATTAACATTTAAAACATTGTACATATAATTACCTAAAGCCTCTCCTCTAAATCCATAGGTTTCCAGTTTCTGTATATCATTGAATGAACCAATCTTTGATGTATGATATCTCTTAGCAACATAAGGTATATTCTGTGGAGATATACCATTACCATTATCTCTTACTTCTATCTTATCCAGACCATAGTTTTCCTGTTATGACAAAAAAAATTTGAGACACAGAAATGAAAATGAATGGGCATAGAGCGTACAATAGGGTATGTAAATCTCGATACACAAATCCTTGGTTTCATGAGAATGGGTCCTCATCTACCATTCAAATGCATGGAGATTTTTTTGTGTCAAAATACAGATAAAAATGACAAGCATCTAGATATACATGATAAAAATGTTAAGAAAAGCATACAATATTTGATTTAGCATATTTTACATTTCTTAAAATTCAACTGAACTTTTAAGTATAACTACTTTTAAAACAAAAATTTAATTTAAAAATGGAAAGATATGTTATCAGTAGATTTTGATTCAGCACACATACCTTGGCTATAAACACAGCCACTAATAGCACCTCAGCATATCCAATAGATATGAATCAAAATCATAAGGTGCAACTTCCAGGTGTGACAAGGAGATTACAAATTTGGGGGGGATGGTGGCTGGTTGACTTTATTTTGCACTGATTCAAAACACTAAAATTGTCATGCCATGCTGCATGTAATAACCTACCAGTAAGACATCACTAATGGACAAAACATGCTTCTTTTTTTTTCAGTAGACCCAAAAAAATTAGAGATCCCATAGCAATCTTTTCATATACATGTAAATCGATTAATAGGACATATTTGTAGGGGTTCTCTGGTCAATTTATGGCAGTTTTATCAGACTTGAAAGAATATTTATGAATGGTAGTCCATGTTTCCATCTATTTCGACCAGTTCTCACAAAACTCCAAGGATATGATCACAATGTATTGGAAAAAAGAGAAAACTTATACTTTACTCAAACACAAACTTAATTAACTGAAAATGTAACTCAAAATTTCTACTCAAACTTAAACTCAAATTGTAACTCGCTATCAAATGGGGGTTCAACATTAAAGTTACTGGCCACGGGCCAGAGGCTACAATGTAAGTTGACCCTCTGGGTCGACTACCACTACCAGTAATGGCCAATGATGTTCAACCCCCTTTTGAGCCCCTAGTAACGGCAGTACCAATAGTTTTTGTTGGTACTGTAGTCATGCAGTACCTAAACTTCTTGTCAAGAAATTAAATAAAAACCAGGGTATTGTTACTGTGCAACTAATCGTAACAAGTTCAAATTTATGTGTTTGTTACCCTTCTGTACCAATCAAGATTTGGGTGCTCTGCATCTGGATACTAGTAATGGTCATTGTTAGTCGACCCTTTTTATAGTGTTTCCCTACAAACGCCTGTGCCACACCCTTAATGACCTTATTGAAAAATAACGTGTTGTTAGTATACTTTCCAGGGGTTTCATTAACTTTTTGCAATGCAGGTACCTTTGGTTTTGTAGGAGGTACTTTTCATCATTTTCTCATATAAAAATGTACGAAATCCAGGATGTACCTTTCAGTAGCTTAGGAGGGTAAAACTAAAAGTACCTGGTAGTGGTACCGCCTATTAGTATTAATGAAAGGCTTGACTTTCCCTTACCAATCGCACATCGACAGTTGTTGCATCTGCATCAAGTGAGTTTTCTATCAATTCTTTCACGACACTAAAGATGGATGTTATCACTTGGGTACTACCTATCAAACGAATAGTGTTTTTATCCAAAGCAGTCAGCATATTCATCTCCCGCGGTTTTTTTATTAACCTTTCGGAAAATTTAACTTTATCTTAGGTAAATTCCAGAGAGGAACAGAAATAAAAGCAGAAGGCATGCGCGTAGCTGATGTATTTCCGGAGAAAATAAATCTGCCTGGAATTTCTCTGGCTGTCAAAAATACAACAACATATCAATACCTGACTGAATATTTAATAGATTGCAATGGTGATTTAAGTAAGTAATTCGACTACTGATATCGGTTGTTTTATTTTTCATTAATACTGAGAATTTTGGGAAAAAAATGCATATATATTATTGCTTGTTGATCGTTATTCATTGGCTATGTGTATTGACTCATTGTTTAGTTATTATTCTATTTTATTCATATTTGCACTTCTAGGGACATGTTGGTACAAATTATGACCTTCAAAAAGACATGCAGTAAAAGAGGAAGATTGGAATTAAATAAATGGTCACACATTTGTTGCCAACTCAGTGTTTAAAGGATGACATATTGTATTTTGTACTTTTATGCATGCAAAATTGTTCTTCTATAGACACTTCCAAAGAAAGGTGATTCATACTCCAAGTATGAAGGTGTGGCAGGATGGCCTACCTGCGTTGTAGTAGGTAGTGAGATTTAAATAGCCAGTTAATTGACTTGGCTAAAGGATTAATTCTTTAGCCGAATCAGTTTGTCACTGGCTTGTCACCGAGCGCTCTGGGGTTCGATCCTCAATGGCGGAGTATAATTTTGTGAGTCAAATCATGCTCTCCCGTTACAAAGGGAGTCTTGGTCTGATCTAATTAAAGTCCTTCTTTTCACATGTTTCATTGCATTGTGGCATCATGATACAGGTGGAGTTGAAGTGAATTCATATTGATAGGGTAAACTTTACAAAAAATCAACCAGTGCAGCATGCCTTTTCCTATTTTATTTCTATGAACATGTTAGTCATCTGAAGATTTTTATTCATTTGAATCAGGGGCCCACAAGAGGCTTTCAAACAAAACAAGCATAAGGTGATTTCATAAAGAATACATTTGTAAATCAATAAAGAAGAATAAATGATAACACTACAAATATATAACATTTTTCATATACATATATTTAGTTATACAAAGCAGTGACCTTCGGAGAGAAGTTCACAAATGTTCAATATAGTATTTTTTTTCTGTCTTCAAAGTTTGATAAAATTTATCTTCTTGTGGTAATTTTCTAAAATTATGAGTACACAAAAATGTAGAAAAGTTAGCAATTTTTTCAATATATTTATATTTCAAAGAATCTAAAAAGAGCATTGAAACAATAAGTGTTCTTCTGTTTCTATTTGGTTTGAAAAGCATTCATTGCAAATCCTATAGATCTTCTATTTTTTTTTTTTTTTTAGTTTTGTATATCTGCCAATTTTAATTTTCAATTTATGATCGCTAACTTTAGATTTTGTAAATGATTTCTCTTTAATTTATAATTAATATTTTAAGCCAAAGTTATTTTTTTAAAACTAGATAAGTTCACAATTTGCAAATTTCAGACACAAGTTTGTTTCTATAAATATACATTGTACCACTTTTCTATTGAAAGTACTCTATTTGCACTTGAGCAATTTCTGAATTCCTATATTATCAAAAATATTACAAATTCTTTGTAATGTAACAGCCTTGGGAATGTAAAGTTTTATTTTCAGTATGTATTTTCAGTTATTTGTTTCCAGTTCTGAACGATTCCAGTACTTAAAAACAGAGTTAAATCAGTTAAGTTCACTCAATATTGCAATATTGAAGCTAATTTTGCTAACCCTTAATATGTACGTGTACATGTACTTACAGAATTGTAAATGTACAATGTAATTTGTCACAGGAATTTGCAGATGGTAGTTTTGAATGCTGTAAACTGGAACATTTTTGCTGCAGTTTTATTTTCGCTATTTTTTGCAGTAGACCCGTAACACAAAAATTTAAACTGTTGTAAATATTTTCATCAAGGGACATTGTAATCAGATTTGGGGAACGATTGAAATTCACAACTGCACAAAAACATAATGATCACAGACTACTGCGAAAAAAGACATCAAGAAAATTCCCAGTTTACAGTAATAAAACAGTCAAGTTAAAGTCGGCTGATTTTGATAAAGGACCATATTTCTAAACAATATATCAGCATCACTTTAACAGAATGCTCAAAGATGATACATGTATAAACTTGTTTTTAGGCATAGGATATAATGACAGAACATTAGCTTTGACTGCGTTCTTATATAGTTCAGCTTTAGATTCTGTAAATGATCCAGATGATGAAAAAGTTATCCCAAAGTACATGTATAAACTATTCTAATTAGTACATTAGTATTAGTACAATGTACATACGAATACATTGTTATTGAAAATTAAATTTCTTCTCATAAATCTTCCTGATTTGTTGAAGAGCACCTTTGTTTTGGATATGTAGACCCACATATACCAGTCTTTGCAAAAAACTTGTATTAAATTTAACATGGACTGTAGCCCTTCTTGTGAATTTGATAAAAGGATAACATCATCTGCATAAAAAAGACAGTCTATTTTTTCCTTGTTTCAATGAATAAGGTGTACAGAATGAGTCGAGAAATCTGGAAGATCATTGATAAAAATTTTAAATAAATTGGGCTTAGTACAAATGTACGTTCACTTGTTGGATTCCTGTAGATGAATCAAAAGAATCTGTTCAGTTTTGGTCCACTTTCACACACAATAGTATTTTTGTACATATCTTTTATAGGGTTATAAAAAGGACCACTACTTCTCATGTCTAAAAATTACAAGTAAATGGCTGTATGGGTGACAAAATCATGCCAATAATTTTTCCTTTTTATGCAATTATGGAAACATTTGTCTATTAATGTTTTTAATATAAACATGCAGTCTGAAATCTGTGCATCTTTGGTAAATCCTATCTGTAATGAGTTACATGTAATTAGATTATTTTTTTGTAAAAAGTTATCAAGTTTATTATTTAGATAGAGTTAAGCAGTTACTTAAACAGTGTGGCTATTCCTCTATGATTTTCTGGTTTACGTCTGTCACCTTGTTTAAAAAATTGAAAGATATACATGTAGACTTCAGGCCAATTTTGAGGATAAACCGCTGATAGAAGGATTTTATTTAAAAGAAAGGTTTGTTGAAGGTAGAACAAGTGGTTCTTGTCCCGCTTTAAACACATCATTTGTTATTTAATACAACCATCCTGATTTATTTATTTTTAGTTTCTTTATTGTAGACACCACTTCCTCTTTGAAGATGTTAAAGTCCATTTCATTGAAACTCAACTTTTCATTTCCTTTTGACAAAAGTTTTTGTTCAAGTTCTAATAAACTTAGCTTGAAGTCTATAATTATTTAAATTGTATAAAAAATGAGTTTTATCAACTGATAAAGGATAAAGTTTCAGAATCTCTATTTTTCAAACTTTCAATGAGTTGCCAGTTAGCTTTCAGATCCATATTGTTCAGTTCTTTAAGTGACCGAGGGTTTGTTTTTAAATGTCCTTGATTACCCTGTCAGGTCTCACACAGGTCTAGTTAAAATGGATTTCTTAAAAGCTTTTTATATTATATTTTTGTTATAGATTCTGTGTAACATACATAAATTATTCCTGATATTGGAATCATAATGATGATTAGATAATAGTACACCTTTTAGTATCAATTCATTTCATTGTTGTCTTACATGTTAGTCACAGTTATACAATTTTTTGTGTGGAAAACCTTTATTTTTTGGTTTTTATGTTTTGGTTTTCTTAGGCAAATATCTGCTGTAACTCATTATGTGTCAAGACGATATTGTCTTCGACAAAGTTGGCAATTTTTCTTCTTTAGAGTAGACTTTGATAAAGTAGCACATAACCTGGTTTCCAAAGTTTTATCCCATACATATTGTTTTGGGGAGGGAATTGTATGCTACTAGACTCTGGACCTGATTTCCCAGGAAATTTTACAATGTGTATAAGAGAGTTGGAATAAAATTTGATATGTTGAAAAGCAGTGGGTTAGATACAGTCACATTATCTACAGTACTTTTGTCATTATATGTAGGGCAGAAGTATTTCCCAAAAGAATCTTGTGTTTCTAATATGACATCTTCATATCATCAAACAGTATATGTCAGTACAACCCCACCTTTAGCATCTGTGCACTGTCTCTCTTCTTTCCTTGTTGCTTCGAGACAAAACACTCATTTAAAAAAGTTTACAAGATGATTTAACGCCTGAGAGGTTATCTAATTGAAATCAATTGTATAAATACGCATATTTAATATGTGATGACATAAATATACAAATTTAATCCAACTTCCATATGGGGGAGGTTAAACAGAACAGCTGTAATTTTTGCTATGGCTAGGGAAATTTTCGTCACAAAAATTACCATATTTGTCATATAAGAAAAGAAATAATGCCTTCCGGGGGTAGGTTTGTACTCATTTTAACATGGGTTTGGCATTTATATTCTCATTCAACACCTTGCTGTAGCTCGGTGTTAAATAATCGAATATAAATGCCATAACCCGTGTTAAAATGAGTACATATCTACCCCCTCCACGAATTATTCCTTAAATATACATGGAACCTTTCATAAACCTATTTTTTTCAAAGATTAATGTAATAGCTACATTTTACAATCAGTATATTAAAAAGACCATCTGTTTGTAGATATTTGAATTGTGTGCAAACAATCTCATGGTGCTTTAAATTGTGATGTTTGCATGTAATTTTCAAGTGAGGTCATACATACATGTATATCTACTGTTTTGATGATTTCTGGAAATTTTAATTATAATTTATAAGTGCTGAAGCCGTGAGGGATATCTCTGAAAAAAAAGGATTTTTTTTAAATTCCATCAGAAAGTTCACATATACATGTGTAAATGTAGGGTAGACATTGACAAATTGAATGTAAGAAATGTAAGACTAAATCATTCATGTGCTAAAGAAGTAAATATCAGTTACAATTGACATGCTTTTGTGCTTGTACATGTAAAACATCATGCAATGTTCATTGTACATGTTAAAACAGAAAAAAAAAAAAAAGGAAGTAGGAAATAAGTACTCCAGCACATATTTTTATCCCTTGCTAACATTACAAAACAAATTGGTGTTATTCCTCCTCAGATTTAGGTTGGTATTTTAACTTTATTTCTCAGAAAATACATGTAGGGTCATATTAACATATACATGTAGCTTGGTTGTTGGAATTATGTTTACAAATAATGAAAATCGGACAACATAGAGAAGAGAATATGGGTATTATGTACATCATACTGATAGTTTCTCTGGGATAATCTTGTTACAAGTTGTACACTTTAAGTTGTCTGTTGCATGACACCAAGAAAGCAGAGGACGCTTACCCTACCAGTGCACCTGGTCCATGCTCCCAGTTTTTAGTGGAGTCCGAGTTGCTCATTTGCTTTTGCTACTTTGTATGTTTTTTAGTTACTTAATATTCTTTGTTGTGTATGTCTGTTTTCAATGTCTAACCTTGGTTCCCTTGATTACTCTTTTGATTAATGCTATAACCTTGGTTCCCTTGATTACTCTTTCAAATGTTGTATATTGTTATTTTACTGCAGTGTTGAACAACATCTTTGAGACAAGTTGAAGGGGAAATTCAAATGAAATGTATCAAGATAGTGATGAATCATTTTACAAACTAAATTGTTTATCTCTGGATTGCATTGCCAGTTTATTATTTCCGAACATTTATTCATTTTAATTTTTTTTGAAAATATCACTTGAAGTTTAAATTTATGTATTTAACAATGTTACACTGATAGGGCCAAGTAAACATAAATGGGAGACTTTCATCCAACCTTCACAAAATACATGTATATATACATGTATATAGGGAAGGTGGAAGTTTTTTATTTTTTATATACATTGTATTACCAGATATTTGCTGACCTAATTTTAGCTAATGGAAATAAATTATGTTTATAAATTCATAGCCACATCAGTTTCAGAGAAGAAACATCATTTTAGTCACCAATATATTAATTATTTTTGTGTTGTAGTACATTGTAAGAAACTGACACGAAACAAATCCAAATTTTGAAATTCATGTCCCAATTTTGTTTTTATTGTTTAAATTTTTGAGGGGATGGGGGGGGATGAAAATCTACTTATTAATTTCATTTTGCTGAATAGTCTTTTTTTTTTTTTTTTCTTTATTTTCTGATGCAAAAATATGAACGTTTTCATCTTATCATTTTGCATTAACTAAGAATAAAAGTGAGTACACAAGTATAATAAGAATAGGTATGGTGAACAACGCCACTTGGATGAAAATGTCAGCCCAAGGCCACCCAATGGTCTTCATTGAATGATGAGGAAACCCTTATAACACAGGGCAGGCTACTGCTGTGCATACAACTGTCAATGAGAATTGTGGTATGTTCCCATGTCTTTATTTTCTCCAGTATCAGACTCGTGTAGGAACCATTTAGTCAGTAAAGCTTGGTCTGAAAAACTAGCTATTTTTTGACAGTGAAATAAAATTGCATAAGAAAAAAAGAACATATTTGTCTGTTGGATAAAGCTTTCATTGAAATGTACTATTAATGAACAGTGGGGGAAGGGGGTAACTGTGAAAAGACATAATTTTCTAGCATAATATTGCCAATTTTCAATTCAAGTATGGCCTACATACATTTTGTATATATATGCAGTTATCATTTTAAATGGTGAAGACCCCATTGATTGAAACTATATTGTTTGGTAGGAAGGTTTTTGACATGCATTTTCAGTTTTGCCTGATTCATTCAAAGTCAAATTCAGTCTCAAATGTTAGGTTTTATCAAACTGCTTTGAACAAAGCAATTTATTTTTGGACATGCAGATGGATGTAACAGAACCCATTACATAAGTTGGCAGTCTATGCCTAATCATTTGAAAGTTAATGTAGCATAAATTGAAATTATTTTGTCTAGACTTGGGTTACATAATGAAATAGAAATAATTGATTTTACAAGAAATATTAAGCATTTGATAATGATAGTGGTGTGTGTTTCATTTTTGTTGTTTTTTTTTTAATTGGATGGAAGATTGCACCAATTAACCGTTCATTTGCACAATATATCATTTGCATGCAAAAGAAGACAATATATTTGCACTAATCCATATTAATCATAACTTTCCTCCTCCTTTCTCCGGGTTTTCTCTTTGGGACCAGCAGGTTATTAACCAGGCAGAGTTAAAGTCAATTTAATGTTCTTTGCACACACATTTCCTATCTGTGCTATTAGGGGAACTAGATTTATAAGTACATCATCAACTATTTCTTGTTGAAAGTTACATCTATCAACTACTATTACAGGTTTTCCTTTGTTGGATTCTATCTTAGAATGGAATGCCCATCTTGATCACCAAAAAATGTCACTTTAAACTGATTAATGTTGTGATGAACATCTGATCAACTGATCAGGTACTTACTTGTAATCTTTTATTGCTTCTACATACATGTGTTGTACTAACATGTGCATTTGTACCTGTTCTGTACATGTACTTGTATTACTATCAATACACTGAATACATGTACATGTAGCTACAGGTATATTTGGGCATTTGATTGGTAACTTTAGAGAACTTCTGATGATTACAAATGAGGAAATTTTTTATCGAGTTTGATATATGGCGCATTTTAATAACATTGTGATAAGCTACTTTAGTATCATTGCTAAGATTTCCTAACAATTTTTTTCAGTGGAAAAGATTCAAAGTTGAGTACTGTAATAAATAGATTTCTTTTGTGCACATTCTTTTTTTCCATCACACTTTTTTTTTGGATTTTAGAGAGATATTTTTTGAAATGTTTTTTTTTTTTTTAATTTCAATTTCGCATTAAATGTATCTTTTAAACTTCACTGAATGCATCTTAATATGTCTTCCAACACCAAAGGTCATTTTTGGAAAGTATGATACATACATGTATATCTGTGAACTATATTTCACTAACAAATAACATATTTTTAGTTTGCAAAAAAAAAGTTTTTAAGCATGAAATTTCTTCAAATTTTTCTTTATCCTGCTGTTCTGTTAAATACCAAGGTCAATAATCATGAAATAGTACTTATTACAATTTCTCTCACAAAACTGCATTTTAGGATTACCTATGTGCCAAAGAAAAAAAAACTTGTTTAATGAACAACATAGGCAGTAAGGTTTCTGTAATGGGCCCATGTTATATGGGGTTGTGATGGCAGGGGCCATGGGCAAAAAATGGCCCTTGCTTACAATTTTCTTCCAATCCACTGTCAGTTATGTACATGTACATGAGAATTTTCAACAAACGGTCGGCATTCCAATGGGAACAAATTGTGCTCCTTTACTTGCTGACCTATTTCTTCACTCTTATGAGGCTGACTTTATAGCTGATCTGATCAGAAAGAAAGAATATCGTTTGGCTAGATCCTTTAATCTCAGTTTCCGCTATATAGATGACGTATTATCTTTAAACAATCCTAATTTCGGGGATTTGATACATCGCATCTACCCAAAAGAACTTGAGATAAAGGATACTACAGACACTGTGAAGTCAGCCTCATGTCTTGACCTACACTTAGAAATCGATGGTAAAGGAAAACTATTGACCAAACTTTACGACAAACGTGATGACTTTTCATTCAGAATTGTCAACTTTCCTTTCATCTGTGGCAACATCCCTTCGGCTCCTGCGTATGGAGTGTTTATATCACAACTCATACGTTATGCCAGAGCTTGCCCAAACTACGCAGACTTTTTGTATCGTGCTAGAACTCTAACGAATAGGCTTCTGGAACAGGGTTATGTTGCTACAAGATTGAAGTCATCACTACAGAAGTTTTATGGTCATCATCATAAACTCATGGATCCTTATGGTGTATCCATCAGCACCATGAAAACTGATTTATTCAACGGATCATAGTTTTCCTTTCCTTGTTTGTCTATCCCGGACTTGACTTTTAATGAGCAACTCGGTGGGTGTTTCTAGAAAAGCAGAGGACGCTTACCCTGCCGGTGCACCTGGTCCATGCTCCTAGTTTTTAGTGAAGTCCGAGTTGCTCATTTACTTTTGTTACTTTGTATGTATCATTTTAGTTACTTTATGTTCTTTGTTGTGTATGTCTGTTTTCCATGTCTGGTTGTGTCCCTGGAATACATTCTTTTGATTACCGCTATAAGCTTGGTTTCCTTGATTACTCTTCCCATCTGTTGTTCTCATGAAAATGTGATTATCTACCACAACTAATACTGGACTTTCAATTTGTAATTATTGGTTTTGGCAGAAAAAAGACATTTTGTGCATGGTATGACAGTTCTTATAGTTATCAAAGTGAGAAAGGAAGTATAAATCAAAACATGTAATCTTTCTGACCAAGTATTGATTATCATTTGTGTTAGGTAATGAATATTTTTCTAAAGTTTGTTAAAGGGGGATAATGTGACAATAGCATGTGTGAAAATCTTCAAGGACACCATCACATGATAAATATGTACTATTGAGAAAACAACTAATGAGGTAGGGTGACATATACATTTATACATTTTGTACATGTACTAGCAATCTGAAACAGTGAGAAAAAAACTTAAAAATAACAGTCTATGACAATGGGCATTCAATTGGCAGGGAGCAATTTCCATCTCCTTGAGTTTGTCCCAGACTTGCTCCTTAGGCTACAAATACTGGTTCAGCGTGAGGGTCCTAGATTCTCATTCAACAATTTCAAAACTGGGGTGGGCTGGTGAATTTTATTTTTTATCTTTTATCAATTTAAGTGAAAGATGTTGTCAATTTAAAAGAAACTTACTTAAATTGGGACAAAAATCAAAATCAACATTTTTTAGGAAGGTGAAAAAATTGGGTTGGGAGGGGATGAGAAACTAGAATATTTATTATTTTGGCCTAATGGACAACACACTAGACACTAGACCTACTGCAAGTCCCTCTCTTTAAATATAATAATAGTCAGGAAGTACAAACTTTAAAGTACACGTAGTCAGGAAACGTAATCTTGAGAGGCAATGATTTGTTGATTTTAATGTACTTACAAAAAGTTTTATTTCAAGGTAAATATGCTCTTTAATTTTCTTATTTTACTATTCATTTTGGAGAAAAGTTTTTAAATGTTTGTTTAATACATGTACAAACATTAGTTGATTTAGCAGTTCAAATTATCCATTCATTATTTACTTTATTTATAAATTAAAATAATTCATGGATTCCCCATTTTCTTCTTTTTGTTGTTTGCTCAATTTATATATAAGTTAAATAAGGCAAAAAAATGTTCTCATTCGACAAATAATTTCTCATTCAAGGGTATGTTCAGCATTTGTTAATTTCATTAGTACAGATGATCAACCAATATGAAGTTATATCTCCAGATAAGACAAGATATCTTCAATAAGATTCAATTACTGAATTGACTACCCACCAATCTTGTCACCTACTAGCCACAGTCAAGTAATAAGCTCCACTGACACGTGTCAAAGTGGCTAGGTCATAGAATTCACTATGTTCTCTAGCAGAATTATAAATCACACTGCTATCCTGGGAGTGTGTTGAAATTACCCAAAGAGTTGAAACTTTGACAAGTTATAATTTTTTTTCTATTGCCATCACTTTGTGTCATTTGTTGTCATCCCTGAACTTTTTCAAACATCTCCTCCTCTGAAATTACTTCATAGAATGTAACCAAACTTTGCATGAATATTCCTTAGGGTATTTTAAACAATCCTTGTGTGGGGATTTTTTGATCTGGCAAAAAACATGGCAATTGTTACTAAAAATAGACCACAGGGATCAAATTGCAGAATTTTGGAAATAAGTCAATAAGAGTTTCATTTAGCTAAAATCTGGGGAGGGTAAAATTGTTCAGCATGATGGGATGGATCTATACTAAAATTTTCAGAAAGATCCATTGACTAATGAATGAGTTATGGGTCCTGAAATGATTTTTTTTCCAAATTTTGCATTTCCAACTTTGAAAATCTTCTCCTCTGAAACTACCGGATGGGTTGAAACAAAACTTAGCATGAATGTTATTTAGAACATTTTTAACAATCTATGCATGGAAATTTTTGATGATGGGAAAAACAAGGCGGCTGTTACTAAAAACAGACCATATGGGTCAAATTGCAGAATTTTTCACATAACTCAAAAGGAGTTAGGTTTATCTACAATCTGGCAGGAATAAAACTTTTGAGCATGATGGGATGGACCTATGCTGAAATTTTCAGAAAGTCTTGTTGGCGGATGAATGAGTTACAGGTCCTGAAATGGATTTTATTACCGAATTTTACATTTCCAACTTATAAAATCTTCTCTTAAGTAACTTGATGGATTGAAACAAAACTTAATATGAGTGTTTAGTAGAATATCTGTAAAAAACTTTTTTCCTCCTAAACTACTGGATGGGTTGTAATCAAACTACACATGAATGTACAGTCAAACCTTGGTAGCTCGAACTCTAAGGGACCATTGTAATGTGTTCGAGTTATCGGGAGTTCAAGAAATTGAAGTTCATATATATCTGGATTTTTTTTTTCGTTGCCGGTCCAAGTTTGACTTTATTGTTAGAAATTACTTAATTTCTATGAAGTTTTGCTAGTTAGTGGATCTTTTTTGTTGGCTTTCTGAAGATATGTTGACTTGTGGACATTAAAAATGCTGCGAATGCCTTTAAAAACGGTCAGAGTTCAAGTCCCTTGGTCAATAATTTGTTTTTGTCTAATTATTTGAAGCTTTCATCATGCCGACTTCGGAACATTCTCGAACTTTAATTACTACTATGTCAAGATCAAAACTACCTAACTAGTTATGACTTTAATGTTACCTGCAATTAACTAAATGACACTGATTAATGAAAGGGTTTCAGTTTTTCACACCTTTTATTACCCAAGCTGACAAAATGGCTGACGAGTTTGAGTTATTGAGGGTTATTCTTGAAGATTTATAACCGACTGGACCAACTAGGCAGCTCCAGTTTTAGAGAAATCGAGAAATCCAAGGTTATTTATGTTGATTATATAGGAGAAAATTTTTGGTACTCTGAATTGTGTTAGAGAAATCCCGGGTGTTCAAGCCAACCAATTTCGAGCAAGTGAAGTTCAACCGTACCTTATAATATCCTTAATAATCTTTGTGAGGGAATTTTTGATCTGGCAAAAACCATGGCCAATATTACTAAAAATAGACCATAGTGATCAGATTGATTAGTTTTGGAAATAACTCTTAAACAAATTCTGACAGGGTATAATTGATCAGCATTGTGAGACCCATTTTAGCTGAAATGTTCATAAAGATCTGTTGACCAATGACGGAGTTATTACCCTAAGGCCTTGAAGAGTCAAAAAATGACAATGAGAGATTTATTTTATAACACGAAAACGGGCAGATAATTAAGGTGCTTTCTACATGTATTGATAAAATGATTCTTGTGACACTAGTCTAGCTTTAGAAAGCTAAAAAGAATGTTTTTGACCAGGTGAGCGATTCAGGCTCTCTAGAGCCTTTAGTTAAAGTTCACATGCCCATGTCTGGAGAGATTAGGTTTATTTTAATCCTCTACCAGAAATGGATGTGTTTGATACTTTTTTTTAAATCATAGTACACTTCAGTGTGATCATGAGTCTGCTTATGTATCAATGCCATGGCTTTGCATTTTCAAAATGCTTTTTTTTTTTCAGACTTAAGTCTCAACATAATTAATTCAAATACAAATATTCTTAAATTATCATAATTTAATATGTCCTATATTGGAGGTACATGAATATCCATTTGCAGGACTAGCTACAAAATTATAATATTTTCGATTAAACTCATTTTATCTAGACTAAGTATTTTGAAATGTCATGCTACATGTATCATGTTCTTGCATTCAGAGAGATTTTATTTCTTTTGCAATCTTCAAGTAAATTTTTGGCTCTATGTTAATTTTGATTGCATGATTCATTGCTTTGTGATATCAAGTCCAAGATCAAATTACAGAAGTTTGAAAAATTCATTGATAATGGGGTATGTGCTGTGGTGATTTAATTTTGTCAATTTCGGATATTTTTCCCAAGTTTTTTACTAGGCTTTGTTGAAATCAATGATTTTGCCCTAGTGTGTATAATGTTTAACACCTGTTGCAGAGCTGCATTACTGTTGCTAGATTATTTCCAGGTAATACTCCCATGCAATATTGCAGGTGCCACTGACAGAGCAGGACATACTTACCCTTCCTGAGAATGTGATGTAAATTATGTTTTTTGTTTTTGTTTTTTTTTTTTGTTTCAGTTCATATTGCTAGTGCTGTAGTTGTTTTTCTGTGTGTTTCCCTTTTAATGGTTTTAATGAGTAATCTTTTCTATTTAGTTCACTTCATTGTGTTTGTAGATAGTCTTTGTTTTATGTGTTAATGTCCAAGCCATGTTTTTGGATTTTGATGTATTTAAATCATCCCACTGCTGATGCTTCGGTATTTTTTGCTGATACATGTATTTACTCTTAGCTAAGTGTAAATTAAGTATTAAGACTGCCCTAAACTTAAGTCTGTGAAATTAGAAATTACTGATATAAAACAAAAATATCTCTGAATTTGTGTCAATCAACATTGATAACTGGCTTTCTCTATAGGATTATGTGTCTTTCTGATGTCAATTTTTTTATTAACTACCAGTAAGCACTCAAGATATTTTTTCTAATTTATTGATTGCACACAATGAAGTCAAATTAATACTGAAACTGGAGAAATCTGGTTTTCTCTGGTCATAATTGGATACATTGAAATTTATTTTCAAGGTTTTCTAGCATATTTATGTATGATTATAAGCTGGATGGAGAAAATTTGGTGAAACATGTACTGATAGCTGGTTCTAGCAACACTATACATCTTATTTCAGTTCTAAGTTTTTAGATGATATTGATAGAGTAATCAAGGGAACCAAGGTTATAGCGGTAATCAAAAGAATGTAATCCTGGGACAAAGACCAGGCATGGAAAACAGACATACACAACAAAGAACATAAAGTAACTAAAATCATACATACAAAGTAACAAAAGTAAATGAGCAACTGGGACTCCAGTAAAAACTGGGAGCATGGACCAGGTGCACCGGTAGGGTAAGCGTCCTCTGCTTTTCTAGAAACACCCGCCGAGTTGCTCATAAAAAGTCAAGTCCGGGGTAGACAAACGAGGAAAAGAAAACTATGACCCATTGAATAAATCAGTTTTCATGGTGCTGATGGATACACCATAACGATCCACGAGTTCATGATGACGACCATAAAACTTCTGTAGTGATGACTTCAATCTTGTAGCAACATAACCCTGTTCCAGAAGCCTATTCGTTAGAGTTCTAGCGTGATACAAAAAGTCTGCGTAGTTTGGGCAAGCTCTTGCATAACATATGAGTTGTGATATGAACACTCCATACGCAGGAGCCGAAGGGATGTTGCCACAGATGAAAGGAAAGTTGACAATTCTGAATGAAAAGTCATCATGTTTGTCATAATGTTTGGTCAATAGTTTTCCTTTACCATCGATTTCTAAGTGTATGTCAAGATATGAGGCTGACTTCACAGTGTCTGTAGTATCCTTTATCTCAAGTTCATTTGGGTAGATGCGATGTATCAAATCCCCGAAATTAGGATTGTTTAAAGATAACATGATGTTAGATAATAGAACTTGCTGACTCTTTTACATTCCCCTTTTCACCTGACTAGATGGATTCAGTCTATGTTAGCAGAAGTAGAAAATCTGCTCCGAGCTACACAGAAATAAAAGCATAGACCAATATTGTGGCTAATATTGTGGCTAATACCAAATGGCTATCTTCAAAATTTAATTAGCCGTATTCAAGCTCAACTAGAATTTAGCTACTGTACATGGTAACCTTCTACCATTGAACATAATTTAGCCCTACATTTAAATTTAGATATAGTCCCTGTGATGAACTAAACAGTATAGAATGTAGACAAGACATCATAGAACTTGATGTATGTTGTCACAGTTCCCGTGAGATTGTCTCATTATTTGATCATTACCAATTAAAAATTGATTTGCTTCTGTTTTTGACATCAATACATTAATTTAAATTGATAGTTATACAACCAAAGTCATAAATAAATGTGTTACCAGACTGTTTATAGCCATTGTGTAAAATGCATAACAAAATATTACTAGTAACTGTCTTTATTAATATCAGACTCGAGGTGATTTGTGTCAAAACTCGCTAAATAGTCTTAGTGTGTCATTTGGTTCTTGCAGTTTTAAAATAAAAATTATGTAGATTGTGTATGAAATTGTCATATGGTTCTTGAAATTTTAAGATTAGAATTATACAGATTGTGTATGAAATTGGCACTTTGCAAGAGTTACTGTTCTTGATTTGGTTTGACTTGGTTGATCTCAGTGGGAAAGGAATTTGTGATTAACTCAAAAACAAAAATCTGAATACAGAAAGGACTATTGTTTTTAAAATGAAAATATAGCATATGTAGACAGAAAAATCACTGTTGGATGGGTTTTCTTCACCATGAATTACTTTACATTGGCAATGTCTGAATTTTATATAGATTAGTACTTAAAAGCAAGTCCTACATGTACATATTAGTTACTAGTATATATATATATTTATATTTTTGCATAAAAATATACAATATCAATTCTGTTTTGTTTATTACACATATTCAGTCAATTTACATTTTGTTTTCATACACTGAAAAAATTTCCTATCATCAGATCAAATTTAAAGGGAACATACTGACATAATTATGCTTTACATGTACATTCAAGAACACTGTCTTTAGGCCAATACATATTCATTTTAGCTAGTAGTACATGTACAGTGTATTTCCAAATGTCTACCTTATGCGGATTTGAGGTCCTGCAATTGTATGCACTAAACAGCACTATATTAAAGTCCCACTCAATGAATGGTTGGTATATTGAAATCACCTTGTCTGTCTGTTATTCCTTCCATCCGTCCATCCAAATTTTCATCACAATTTTCTTGGCTCCCAATTGATGGATTGATTTCAAATTTGGTGTTTTGCTTCATACAGGTGGGGCATATCTTGCAAGCAATTTTGGTTGCTCTCAAGTACCAAAATTCCTGTACAAGCAGAGGTATGCATACAAATCGTGCAACTTCATGTTTCATTTAATAATTCTTTATGTTAACTGGATATACGGACTGATGAAAGTTGTTAAATAGTAAAGTGAAAGTATAGTGGAATTACCACAATTGAAACAAAATGAAATCTCTTGTAAAGTGGGACAGGACTAATGAATGACTGTAGTATAGATACATGTAGTATTTTTCTATGCAAACCTGTTTTAACTACCTTGCAGGATCAATATACATGCCCTTTTTAACATGTTAACCATTGTAAAATGAGACAATATAACTTGTCCTAAATGGCAAAAAATAATGCCTGCAAATGTGTTTATTTTACATCAACAAAAAAAATTGTAACCACCAAATTTTACAATAGAAAATTTTCTTTAAATCCCAATCAAAATGATTTACGGTTTCATGTACTTGTAGTTATGACTGTATTACATTTATCTGGAAAATATCCTGTTTTTTTTCTGCTTTAACTTGGAATAGCTTCTCAAAGATGTAATGAATGTTTTATTTCTATTTTATACAGCAGTGAGATGTTATATCTGATTTATTGTTTAATAAAGTAATTGCTTCTTGATACCAAGTGGTGGAATTATGAAAATTAAACAATTTCAAGTACTATCAAAACTCTTACTATGTTTACAAAATGTATCCCTTATATATATTAATAGGGTATGTAAGTCTCATCATGTGACTCTGTGGTTTCATAAGAATGGATCCTTGTCTACTATTCCAATGCATATAGATTCGTAATTGACATATCATTGAGTTCAATATTAAAAGCAAAATATCTTTTTGTGTAAAAATACTTATAAAAAATGACAAATATTTAGTTCTACAGGATACAAAGGTTAAGAAAAGCATCGAAATAGAAGATTTTGCATTTAGACAGTGTTTTGATGTACTGGAAGGAAACAATAAAATGCAGATTGGTCTAAGGATTTCATTATGTTCTACATTGGAAGTTTCAGAATAGAAACTGAAACTAGAACAGGACTTACAAACCCAATACAAGAGCATACATGTGTACATTATTGGTGGAATAGAAGCATACATTACTGTAATTGTACATATAAGGTTGATAGACCTACTCACAAGTTTTGTAAAATCCTGTTTGGAAAACTTTCAGGCTTATTCTAAAATAAAATCTACTTTTTGATCTTGATAAGGCAAACAAAAATGGCATATCTGTTTCCCTTCCTACCGTAGTTTTTTGTGCCTACCCTAAATATTTTATGGCCATTTTGGCTCAAGCACTGTTGAAGTCTTGATTATTTCCCCATTAACTCAATGTAATATGTTTTTGAAAAATAAAGTAATGCCGTAAGAAAAAGGGGATTTGAATTAATCTTGACCGAGTTATTGATTTTGGATAGCAGTATATCATATTTAGAGGGATATATAAATCTCTAGACTTGACTGTCCTTGATATATTGTGACATTTCTGGCATGTGGGGTTATTAAGTAATAATCAAGCTGTTCTCTAAGTATATTTCTCAAATAATTTATACATATTACACATGTAGTTAGGATAATTGTAGCTTTATCTATGGGATCACCACTGACATAAGTAAATTTGATACATACAGAAACTTAGAATAAAGTGAAAACCAGCTGGGTATCTATTTCAACATTTACAGTACATGTAATTCACAGTATAAGGCCAAGTAAACTTAAATACTAGATTCTTATCCAGCCTTCACAAAAAAATATGGGTGGATGGGAGGATTTTATTTTTTTATTTCTTACCAAATATTTGCTAGCATAATTTTAGCTATTTGAAGTATAAATATGTTCTAAGTCTACAGCCACACCAATATCAGAGAAGAAACATCACATCAGTCACCTTGTTATGAAAGATTTGTGTGTTATAGTATCTTAATATTGGAAACTGACACCAAAAATAATCCTGATTTTGAAATTCCTGTTCCAATTCTAATTTTTTTGGTCAAATTTGTAGGTGTGAGAAGGGACAAGAATTTTCTAATAAATTTTATTTGGCCTAACTGGAATTAAATGAACCATAAACAAATTGAAAACTGATATCGGGAATCAGTACAATGTCTTTATTATTGTGAGAAATGTGATGGACTTGGTGCTTTTATTTAACCAGTAGCCTGTGATAAATGATTTGGGTTAGTAAAATGATGTGCATAGTTTTCATTGTTTTAGGTTAGTGAATAGTTTTATTTCGATTGTGTAGATTTAGGCCGGTTAAGGACTGCTGACAATGCAATGCAGTAATTGAGACATTATTCAAATTATTGGTATTACTGAAGCCAATTTGTTCTATAGAAATTTATGAAGTTAAACTTCACTTTCATCTTAAATGACCAATAAATTGCATAAGTAATGAATGCAATGAATTCCAAGTAGAAATGAAGATCAGATGTGTGTTTTAGACTGAAATTTGTCTAAACAATTCAAACAATTTCTGAGGTGTTCTCTTTGGGCCTACAGTCTGAGATGTTCTCTTCAGGTCCACTGTCTTAAGTGTACTCTTCTGACCTCATGGGTAAAATGATCTCTTTTGGCCCACAGTCTGAAGTTTTATCTTCCAGGCCTACAATCTGAAGTATTTTCTCCAGGAACAATGTCTGAAGTGTTCTCTTTAGTTCTGATTTCTGAAATGTCTTTTTCAGGACTACTGTCTGAAGGACTCTCTTTGGGCCTATTTTTAAAGAGTAATCAAGGGAACCAAGGTTATAGCGGTAATCAAAAGAATGTAATCCAGGGACAAAAACCAGACATGGAAAACAGACATACACAACAAAGAACATAAAATAACTAAAATCATACACACAAAGCAACAAAAGCAATTGATTAACTCGGACTCCACTAAAAACTGGGAGCATGGACCAGGTGCACTGGTAGGGTGAGTGTCCTCTGCTTTTCTAGAAACACCCACCGACTTGCTCATAAAAAGTCAAGTCCAGAGTAGATGAAAGAGGAAAGGATAACTATGACACGTTGAACAAATCAGTTTTCATGGCGCAGATGGATATACTGTATCATTTTGAGCCTTCTATATCTTGTCGTAATGCAGAGAGTGTATATTTAAAAATGACATACTGAAAAGTGCCGTGACTACTTTTTATTATCGCCATGCTTCACGATTAAAACACTTATTTGGTGTCAGGAAAGCTTTTTCTTCAATAAAATTCTCAAAAATACATTTAAAACTTTAAACTAAACTAATCCTATTTTTGAAGAATGAGCTAAAAGAAACACATACTTATTTTATTTAGCCTTATCAGGACATTTGGTGCAGATTTCATCTATAGATATCAGAAATGACTTTTTAACAATTCTTTAGTGCAGTTTTATAGGAAGGAAAGTCCTATATATATATATTTAATACCTATTTGATATTTCTATATGTGATGAAATAAAAAAGTTACTTGTGAAGTATTTTGTGTAGTTTTCTGTCACATTTTATGCACCTTTCCCAAGTCAGGAATATCTGGCCTCTGTATGTATTGTTTCATTTTTACTTTCAGTTTGTTTTTATGTTGCTGGAGTATATTGGGGCATCTATTTTAATGTCCTTGTATATAATGTTGTTTTTGGGCCATCTGCTGACTGCACTGTCACCTGACTGTGGTGTTACTTTACTGTTTCCTTGTTTGAAAACCTATGGGTGGCTTTGAGCTGACATTTTTCATCTTGGTTGGGTAAAGACTTGAACTTTTCAGATATTGTGGGCTGTGGGGAGGGGGGGGGGGGTTGGCAAGACAGTGCCTTGTTTATTTTTGGTTCAGTTTTGAAAATTTTTTGTGTTGGATTTAATATGGAAATCCCTTTCTGCATTTTTCATTAAGATTTCAGTTATCTCTTTCAGTTTTCGAGTTATAAGGGGTCGAAGGGGCCATATCCCCAAAAATCAACTTTCTATTTTTGGTCCAATTTTGAAAATTTTTAATTGAATTGTATTGCGTCCAAACCAGTTGTGTTCAGGGTTTTACCACTGTGGTCATATCATTCTGCACTTGGCAAAGTTGTTTATTTCTATCTGGCTTACTAGTAGTATATTACTACAATATTTGTGACAATTTATAGTTACCTTCAAAACTGCCATTATTCTGTAGTTATAATGTGTTAGTACTTTTTTGTTTCAGATAAACTGGTACAATGAACATTGGAACAGCGACCAGTGAAGAAAACCCAACACATGTGTATTTTGGCACAAGAGGTTTTTGGATTACATATACCATCATCTTATTGTTCTGTCATTTCATGTTACTGAGTGTGCCATTTTTCTCAGTGGCAGTTGCTTGGACAGTGACATGTGTATTCCACAGCATTGTAAGTTGAAAATATTGTAAAGTAAGACAATTCATTGTGATGTTTCAGTATGGAAAATAATGGAACATATTTTTTGGTATCAATTACTAAATTTTGTGTCATGAAATGTTTGTCAAAATTTAAAAGGTATTAATTACTGAAATTGCAGTATTAAAACTGTATTGAGCTCTTAAATAGCAAATTCTTAATAACTAGTGTGCACAATAATATTAAAAAGTATTGGCAATCACACCTTTACAGGTCAAGTAAATATATAATACAGATACACTGTCAATACTAAATACAAATTAGTGGTGTCCATAAATATTCAGGTCCTACATAGTGTGGGGATTTTGTGGTAATGATTTCATCCAAGTGAACTGATCAAAAAGATAATTCAATTTCCAATATTATCACATTTGGGTTTTAATTGCATAATTCATTTTTCATGTACTATTAAAGATCTCTTAGCTTTCTTATAAATTTATGTATTGAACAATCAACTGACACTCTTTCATATTTCAAAAAGAAAATTAGGGGTCACCAAACTCTTTTTCTCGTAATATTAAAAAATAATAATGCCCTCATTACATTTCTATAGAACGTTTTCCCGCCAATTATCACCCCTTTGAAGGATTTTTTTCCCTGCCATTTATCTCCCTATGGAATGGGCCTTTTACAGTTCATATTTGTTATTTTACCATACAGTTTTTTATTTTAAAAAAATTCTTTTAAAATATTTAAATGTTATTTTTACAGCATTTAAACACTAGTATTTAATTGAAAGTATATATGTCAGCATGATTTTGCAGTATGACTAAAGAATGTGTAATATGTATGATCTGTCTTAATAAACTAGTAGCTCAAAGCTTATGGAAGTTATGCTTCATTTTTTATGATGTGTTTTGGATGAACAGTATTCCTCTCATATTTCTTTCATTTCAGTTCACATATATAATGTTACATAATACAAAAGGCACCCCCTTTGGAACCCCAGAACAGGGCAAGGCTAGGACTCAAACTACATGGGAACAGATTGATTGTGGTCAACAGTTTACACCAACGAGAAAATTTTTGACAATTGTGCCTATAGTTTTGTAAGTCTTAATTGTATTGCTTTATAGTGTACACCATTCTTAGGACGCTTACTCTACCGGTGCACCTGGTCCATGCTCCCAGTTTTTAGTGGAGTCCGAGTTAATGATTTGCTTTTGTTGCTTTGCATGTATGATTTTAGTTACTTTATGTTCTTTGTTGTGTATGTCTGTTTTTCATGTCCGGTCTTTGTCCCTGGATTGCATTCTTTTGATTACTGCTATAACCTTGGTTCCCTTGATTACTCTTTTGTTAATTGCACAAAATTCCTTGGAGCCAAACTTGCTGAAAATTTTGTCAATTTTCAATGTACATTTAGCATGCAGAAAAAATTATGTTCACCATTGACACATGGGACTACAAGTGAACAGGCTACACCCACCAATAAATATGCCAAGTACAATGGTTTTGGGATTTTTGATTTATCAAAATACCTTGTGTTGCTGTTTATGCCTGGAACTTCCCTACTCTTTCTGAACACTACACAAAAATATAATCCAAATGTAATTCCTTTTATATCATTCAATACATCTTTTATAACCTATAAATATGTTTCTGGCAATTATTCATCTGAATAATATTCTATTATTTCTGCAAATAAAATTAAGATCTAGTCTTCAAATGAACTGAAGATTTGAGGGACTTCTTTTTGGATGTTTAGTAATAAAATAAAATGTACGGAATCAAGTTCTTGCAGTTATGTGCATAAAAACATTAAATTTGCTAATCATCTTCCATTTAATACAATTATCAGTCAAAACCTCCGTCCTATCATCAATATTTTATGATTAATAAACATGAAGTGAAGAGCAGTGATTTCAGCCAAGTAAAATTGGCTGGAAAATTCAAGTTGATAAAAAGTGTCTAGTTTTGAAAATCTTAATATGTTGATCTAGGAAATTATTTTCTTAAGCTGAAATTAGTTCCATTTGAGTACAATTACAGTGTAGGATAATACTCTGTTGAAATACTTTAGAATGTAATTGCAAATGAACTTTTGGAAAGGTTTAAAAAAAAAATTGGGGAAAAGGTGAAACAGAACAAAATCTATAAATGTGTGTGAAATTTGGTACTGTTTAATATGGATTACAGTTTTTTTACTTCAGAAATGAGTAATTGATTGATTATCAGTTTAAACATACGAGGAAAAGTAGTTTTAAATGATATTGGAAATGCTAATGTATGATTATAGTTTTATTTTACATTATGTAATCTTTTAAATTTTGTTCATGCTACATTTTCACAAGATTAAAAAAAACCCGGTGCAAACAGCACATTGAATTTTACACTTATTTGGAAATATCATGTGATTGGCATTTTTACTTTCAATTTCCAGAACTATTTCTGTAAAACTGTAAATAAGTTGACTTTGATTTTTCTAAAAATCTTTAAAAAGTCTAGCGGCAGTTTTAGCAGGAAAGAATAAACATCTGTTTCTGGCAATTGTTATAGACAGATTTATTGTGTCCTTATTTTTTTTTAAAACTTGCCTTTAGTTTAAATACACTATTTGAAAAGTGGGATTATTCCTAATATGTGTATGGCAATAATAAATTTACACACTCTACATGTATTTTAATTGGTAGCATATACCAAGATTTTGTTGATAAAAATCACATTTTCAGTCTGTTCTTTTCAGATTTTTCCTTGCAAGTTTTTATACAAAGTATGACACTGCCCATTTTGTGATCAACCTCGGAGCACTAGGACTTGGAGTTATACCCAAACTACCACAGTTGCATGGTGTCAGAATATTTGGTATCAACAAGTGGTGACTGACCAATCAAATACCTTGTTATATCTGTCCTTGGATCGTTGTTTTATTAGATTTATAAATGGAGTTGTCATTGGCTCTCCTCTTGTGATAAAATCATGTTTTTATGGTTATTCAGATATCAGTTTCAATGCAAATACAATAAGAAAAGATCTTTTAAATGTCGCCTATTATCTAGTCGGCAGCTGGCAGAATTTTTTTTTTTATGAAAATGTAGAAGCACATGTATATATAACTGTTGGTTTTATTTATTGTGGTTTTCAGGAATTTGTTGAACCAACATTAGGAGTTTCCAAGGATATATACATTTTCCTTTAGATGCTAAGGCAGGCATTTGAAAACTTCGCTCAATGAACTTGTGAAATTATGAAATTTTTAAGTGAGTTTTGCACAGCCAGCAACTCAGAATTGCACTTATACATTTTTCCTTCATTTGTTGAGTCATTGAAAAAGGGATAATAGCTGAAAGAGAGAGATAGGATAGGTTAACGGTCAGCCAACTCGAATAGTTATTTGACAGGTCCGTAGAAATGGGTCAGGGAAGTCTATTTAAGGTGAAATTAACCTTTAAATTGATTTAAAATTAAAATATGCAGTTCATAAAGAAAGAAAAAAATTAAAAAAATATTTACAGTGTCTTGATCTGGTATGCTAAATTATTTTTTTTTTTTTATGGATAGACATATATTGTTTGTTCAGTATCTAACCAAAAGAAATTTATGCCCACTAACAAAGGTGTTTTCCACAAATGAATTCATTTTAATGTTACATATGAATTTTATGTAAATAAATGTTAGTTTTTGTGATAAATTACCATAATACTTAGTAGCTGGTTTTCAGTGACCTTTAAATCTCCTGCTGACCTTCAGTGTGTATGGAAAATGAAGACTTTTTTATTGTAGAAGATGCAGAAGTGATGGTAGAGAATAGGTCATCTCATTAACAAAATTCTTAATTAATGTTGGTGCTTCTTTATTTTATTCAATTTTTTCAACAAGCACAGAAATATGCCAAAATTGGCACCTTGCGCAATTGACATGCCAAATATCCATACATGTGCATGTATCCGGCTCTAGTCTACATGTTACTGCATTCATTTATTGTTCTGTACATGAAGACACATCTAGAAGTAAGTGTGAAAAATTAAAACATGCTTTATAATTATGTATGAGTAATGGGATACTTTATATGTATCGTGCTTTTAGCTCTGGTGGATTTTTGTTGTTTTCCTTTTCAAATGTGGAAGAGCAAAAACATAATGTTACATTGAAGTTAAGAGAACTACCATACAAACGTGAAATGTACTCTATATATGTTGTCTAGCAAATATATTGAACTTTTCTGTGGACTGCCATTTAACATGTCAAGGTCACTTGATTTTTGTTAAGCAGTGATGGCATCATGCCAAGATTGTTAATGGATAAAAGAAATCTATGTACTTTACCTAGCATAGATACCTACATGTGAGAGATGAGTGTGAGTGATTTGTTTTCCTCAGATAAGTATGATCTCAGATGTTGCAGTAGTAAGTTATTTTGTAAAATAAAATCTTATTCTACAATGAATTTTAGTAAAACTATTTGTGGTAAACAAAAAGAAACAAACAAAATCTCATGCCGTTTTTTAGTATAAAGGATGATAATCATTACATTACCTTACATTAACCTTTAGACAGTATACAAATATGTGCATTTGTACCATCTGTCGAATAGAGAACTATTATTTAGAGAGTTATGGTGATATTACAGTATGTTACGATCTGACTTTGTTTTGTTTCCTGGCAATATTCAGAAGTTATGCACAGCCAAATGTGCCACATATGATAACCATATGATGCTCAATTCATACGATAATCATATGTTAAAACTGAAACATATGATCATCATATGATGCTTGATTCATATTATAAACATATAATGCAAACCAAATGTTCTCATGTGTGGCACATTTGCATGTGTAGTTCACAATTGAAGTAATTTATTGTTTATCTAGTGGGAATTTTATCAGGATTTTGGCAAATTTTAGTAGTTCAGAATTGGTGAGTACTGCTATGTTTACTTCTTATAGAACTGTATTGGGATTTTTGGTTAATTTTGTGATTATTATGATAACTAAAACTGATCATTATTTTGTCACTAGTAAATGTAGATATGGTGTTCTATTTAGCTAGCTAATTAGCTTGATTTATGTTTTTTTTCAAATATTTTTTTGTAATTATCTATTATGAAATTCAGTATGATGAATGAACTAAGATTAGTTTTTTACTGACACATTGAGAAGAAACATAGATTTCATAATTTGTGACATTAAAGAAAAGGTTCAGAAACAGTATTACTACATTGTAAATTTATGGACTTTTTTAGGTTCCATTGCTGTACATGAAATATGGCATTTAGAAGACAGTATTTCAAAGTCTATGTGTCTTTTGCTTGCTCCATTTTCATACTGGCAGAACATCTAACACCTAATATCTGGATTTTTCCTTATGTTGAACTTATATGCCCTTTTGTTGCATCATTTACCCAATACTGAAACATAATCAAACCATAATTTTGAGTTTTATGGACCAATGCTATTTGTATATTTAAATGATAAGTGCTTTTGTGTATATTTTCAAGATGTAAGATAAAATCATTATACAATGCAGCATGAATGAGTTTTCTGTTTTATCCTTTCTTTGGTGGACTCCTGATGAGCAAAATCTTTCTACTACTCCCCCTTCTTGTTGAGTCAGTTTTCTTCATGTTGCCTCATGCAACATGAACCTGTAATATTTCTAGTTTCTAAAATTTGTTACAAATGGAAATTGAAAAACCATCACATACTTGATTTGATCATATTTTATTTAGTATTGAATAGGATTGGGCAGCAAGCTAAGCCTATTCAAGCTCTCTCCATAAACAGTAGCTTCAGTGAATGTTGATATGTAGGAAACTAGAATCTTATCAAGATCAGCTTGTTGTTTTTTTTTCTTCATTTCCTACACTGTCAATAATATATAACCGTGAATCTATGCGATTCTTAAAAATCCATACTTGTCTTTGGCCTAGATTTTTTTTTTTTTTGTGTAGTAACTAACCAAGAAAATGTACTCATTTATTGATTGTCTTTTCATACCTGTATGTACTTACTATTTTCATCTACTGTCAGACATGATTTCTTCAGATTATTGTCCTAGTCCAATAAAATAATGGACTATTACATAAGATCATTCAGACCATTGCGTTACCAGTGATGTGATATCTATTTTGCCCGATTTATTTTGTACTTGACTTGATTATGAAACGGATTAGTGTTCAGTAATTTTATTGTTACCCTTATTCAGAATTGTAGATGTAGTTAGATTATAGAGAATTACTTTGTTTTGATCTGAAATATTGTCTGGATACAGAACGTAAATTTTGTTTTTCAGTATGGGGGTAAAATAATACATAGAAAATATTCAATGTTCACTGCTATCATTGATGTCACAATAAAATGGGCATTTCTATGTTGAATCCCTGCAGTAAACCCCTTCTCTCAATATCAGTTGAATTTATAGTTTTAGTCAAACCCAGAATTTTTATAGTGAATATAAGAATACTGAGACTAGAGAAATGTGAAATAATGACAGCCAGGAAAATTTTATGGTTTATAGTATGCCATTGTAAAGTTACATGTTTGTGGGTAGTGACATTATTTTAACTTCTCATGCTATTGGAATTGTCATGTTTTAATGTGTGGAGATTCTAGAGATATGTCATAGACATTGTATACTTGTTGAAAAATAAAATTCCAGATTATGTCTTATTTATACTGTATTTGTGATTTAAGCCTTTGACCAACATAAAAGTGAAGAGGTTGAAATATAATATTTAAAATGAAACACCCATGAATCCTTTGCACTTCCTAAAGTAAGATTATTTACTTATTATATAAAACGAGAGATTCAGAGATGTCACCGGGATAAATTACATAATATGTGTAATTGTGTTAAGCACAAGTAATCCTTTCTCAAGGTGAAACCAATCAACATTTAAATGCTGTGTGTATATAGAAATGTCACAACTAAATAATAAAGAGCTTCACAGAGCACAGCATGATACACCCATAATGGTTAAACCCTGAAAAGTTGGGGCAAGTGTGTCCACAATTTTAATTTTTGACACACATAAGCATAGAGACTTCCAGTTCATTATGGACAGAACTGGTTTGGAGTCCGAGTTGCTCATTACTTTTGTTACTTTGTATGTATGATTTTAGTTACTTTATGTTCTTTGTTGTGTATGTCTGTTTTCAATGTCTGGTCTTTGTCCCTGGATTGCATTTGTTTGATTACCGCTATAACCTTGGTTCCCTTGATTGCTCTTTCAAATATAACTCCGATCAAAATACGAAGTGGCTAGCACAAATTTGAAATCTAATTAAACATTTTAAAAATCAAACCACAAATAAAAAGTTGGGTTTTTTTCTGGTGTGTCCCCTTTGATCCCTTATAACTTGAAATTAATAAGATATTTTAAAATCTGAGGGAAAAAAAAGAAAGATTTTTCATTAGGAATCCAATGAAATAAAATTTGGAAATTGGACTAAAAATAAAAAGATGGAATTTTTAGGGTGTGGCCCCTTTGACCCCTTATAACTAGAAAACCATACAAGATATCTGAAATCTGATTGAAAAACTCAAGTAGGGATAAATTAAACAAGAAGTTGTCCAACAATTTTGACTGAAGAAAACTTTGATAAGACTTATCATAAGGATCATTTAAGCAAATGAAAGTCTAAATCTATCATAGTTTTCAAGACATTGGCTGAAAACTGTAAAAAAAAAAACTGTTTATTTTCCCCTGTCAAGGGCAATAAGTCTTATCAGAAGGCATCTGACAACTTTTATGCCTGAAGACTTTTGTAGTCCTAAAAATAAGGATCGTTTCAGCTATTGAAAGAATTTGGCTAAACCTAACAGAAAAACTACTGTCTGACCCCTTTGTTGTATTTTTAGTAATATTGGCCATGTTTTTTGACAGATCAAAAAACCCCATTTCAGTTCTATGCAGGATACCCCAAGGAACACTCATACCGAGTTTTGTTTCAGTTGGTAAAATAGTATCAGGGGAACGAAATAACAATAAAAATAGCAAAAAAACTTTGAAAAAGGGCAACAACTCCAACATGGCTTAATAGATTAAAATGAAAATTTGACTGCAGATAGATCTCATCATGCCAAACACTTTTACCCATCTCAGAATTTAGCTTAACCTAATGGTTTTGGAGATATATGCCAAAAACTACTGTCTGACCCCTATGTTCTATTTTTAGTAATGATTTTTAGTAGATTAAAATGAAAATTCAACCACAAATAGTTCTCATCATGCAGAACACTTTTACCTTGTCAGAATTCAACTAAACCTAACCAATTTGGAGATATATGCAAAAAACTATTGTCTGACCCCTATGTTCTATTTTTAGTAACAGTGGCCATTTTTTTTGACGAATCAAAAATCCTCACATCAATTTTATGCAAGATACCCCAAGGAACAGTCATACCAAGTTTGGTTCCAATTGGTCAAGTAGTGTCAGAGGAGAAGATTTTTTAAAGAAATAACATTAAAAATAGCAAAAAAAAAAACATTGAAAAAGGGCAATAATTCCATTATGGCATAATAGATTAAAATGAAACTTCGACCACAGATAGATCTCATCATGCTGAACACTTTTACCTGATGTCAGAATTTACTAAACCTAATGGTTTTGGAGATATATGCGAAAAACTACTGTCTGACCCCTATGTTCTGTTTTGAGTAATGTCAGCCATGTTTTTTTGACAAATCAATAATCCCCACATTAGTTCTATGCAGGATACCCCAAGAAACATTCATACCAAGTTTGGTTCCTATTGGTCAAGTGGTGTCAGAGGAGAAGAGTTTTGAAAAATTGTTAATGACGACGATGGACGCCAAGTGATGGCAATAGCTCACATGGCCTTCAGCCGGGTGAGCTAAAAATCGGATCAACAATAAGCTTTTTATATCAATTCTAATGATAACACCTATTTAACCTCCTTATTTCTAAAATGGGTGGGACAAAAACCTCCATAAACTATAGGGCCCTATTTCATGTCTCGAGGGACCATGTTAAAATTTCATAAAGATTGGATAAGGTTTACTTAAGTTTTTGGAAATAAACTTAAAAAGTTTATGGACAATGACAATTCATGCCATTACAATTACAAATGTACTTGCGTATAACTGTATAGATTTTAATGAAATTATACCACAAAAGGATGCCTGAGGTTGATTTTGAGGGTTGTGACTTGAACTATTTAGAAATTAGGGTCAAGAAACAAACATTTATTTTTCAAAAGTAATAACATTAAAAAATAACAAAAAGATGTCAAAAAAGGACAATAACTCATTCATGGCAATACAGATTTACATGAAGATTTCACTACTGATAGATCTCATCATGCTGAACATTTTATCTGAGGCAGAATCTTGCTAAACCTAACAGTTTTTGAAAATTTATGCGAAAAACTTGTCTGACCCCTATGTACTATTTCCAGTAACTGCGGCCATCAAAAATCCCAAAATTATTTCTAAATTGAACACCCTAAAGAACATTCAAACCAAGTTTGGTTCTAATTGGTCCAGTAGGGTCAGAGGAGAAGAGTTTAGTAAAATTAATAGCAACAACGGACAATGACAGACGAACACAGATGACAATGACAATTGCCAAGTGATGGCAATAGCTCTCATGGCCCTTTGGGCAAGGTAAACTAATAAAATTGGGATTGAATTTGGTAGTTGTGACTTGAACTGTTATAGAATGAGGGGCAAAAAAAAACAAACATTATCTTGAAGTCTGGACAATGACTTGAATAAAATTGATGGGATCTCTTTGAAACCACACCACTAAAAAAAGGCTGGGATTAATTTTTGGGGTTGTGGCTTGAACTGTTTAGGAATGAGGGGCCAAAAAGGAGCCAGAAACAAGTATTTTCTTAATGTTTGGACAATAACTGGAGAATCCTTGAAATTATACTGCAAGGTGCCATACAATAAAGGAGGAAGACAAGGATCAATTTTGGGGCATGTGACATATACTGAAAAGGAATTAGAGGCCAAAAAGGGATCATATCATTTCTGGTCAAATTCTTATTCTGTGTCAAACTTTTAATCTCAATCCTTATTCAGAGCTGTATCAATTAAGCTTGAGTGGTGTGTCCATACTTGTTGGAATTGAACCCTGTGTTTTAAATCTGTAAATCTGTATCAATAGTATGTGTTAATTTTATACACAATGCAAAAAAAAAAAACCCACAAATTTCTATTGGATAAGCATTATGTGTTGTTTTGATCAATTCCTTATATATCTATATGTGTGCATCCTTTTCATTTTCATTTAAGATAAAATGAATAGCAGATATGTATATCTTTGTTCTCTTGCTAGTGTTGATTTATTTAAATGTTAAAATACTTGTGAATTGCATCCCAGTTTGACTTTTACTGTAAGATGATGACTTTCACTTTGTTGATAATTAGAGGGTGCGGCTTTGTTCATTATAACAGTTGTGTCTTAGTTTCCATTGATTAATGATTGGTCATCTGTTTTAGTGAGTATGGCTTGTTGTTGAATGACAAGTGTTGTCCCTGAGGTACTTTATGAAGAAATATCTGAGGAATTGCAACAACTACACTAGAGTTTAATTTCACATAAGTTTCTTAAAGGTTATGCACATGTTCATAATAGTGTAATGTGTTATAAAAGGGTATTCAATATAATATAATACATATTGCCTGCAGTAGAGTGTAATATATATCAAAACTTCCAATAAGGGGGCAGAGCTAGAAAGGAATTGACCAAAACAACACATAATGCTTATCCAATAGAAATTTGTGTTTTTTTTTGGTTTTTTTTTTGTATTCAGTATAATATATTGTCATATTTGTCCACGAGTTAATGTAAAAATGCACATCACACAAATTGTTCTATTTTTTGGTCTTACTCAATACACGTTGCATATTAGTTATTCATTGATTTTAAACATGTGATCTATTTGAAACTACAGAAATTCTTTGGTATGTTTCTTTTTTTAGTTATGGATATCAGGTCGAATTTAGGAAATGTTTACATGGAAATTTTAAAGTTTAGTGAACAGTTTCAATCTGTGTCAAGCATTTAATCACAATCCAAACTCTGAACTGTATTGAGATTGATTTTTTTGTCTATATATGCCCCAACTGTTCAGGTTTGACCTTTGTGGTGGTATCAAGCTACACCCTGCGAATCATTTTATTTGTTATGTAAAATTAATGTTTTCTCAATCCAAGTATACTCACATCAGTTTTTTTTTTTCTGTTATTGTTTTATGATGGAAATTACATTTTTCTTCTTTTTTATTGTTCTCGTGATTATCATTTTTAGTGTCTGTTTGACTGAAAGTCGTTCAGCCATTTTTGTCTGACTTTACGACTAGTCTGATGTTACCCATTTCATAGCATTAATATTTTTTGCCCAGTGACCCCCATTTTAATTCATTAAACAAACCTTATGTTATTTGAAAAGTTTTTATGAAATCCTTATTATTTATTCAGTGTTTATAATAGATGAAACCTATGAAGACAAAACCTATGGAAAATCAAGAGAAATCCTTTTCCAGCCAAAATTTCAAATGCTTATACATGTACCTAAAAAACAAGCGCATTGACCCATTAATTTTTTCTTCTTATATTGTATAAAGATCTTAATCTCAAAACCGTTTGAAATCCTTGCTATTCTAAAACAGAGCAGCGAACATCCTTAACCCTGAACTATGGCAAGCCAAAGTGGACAAAAATAAATATTTTGTAATATTAGAAAATGCTCATTTTTTTCCAGTTTGGCCATGCATTGACGCAACATTGAAACTTGATGCATCCTGAATTTTTATTGTGATGAAAAGTTGTCATATAGTTGTACAAGTGAAATGTGGTAATTGAAGGGTTTTGTTGTTGGACAACCCACTGCAATAATGTCAAGACTTCCATAATTTAGATGATTTAGGTTGGAGGTCACAAAGATAAAACATATTTGTTGCCAGTATATATATTGGTTTGTACAATCAATTCTCCATAAATACAGATTATGTTGCATGAATTCTTTATACATAATCACTGATTATTGTTAAATTGGATTACTACCCATGCATCACACCATACATATGAAACTCAAGATTAGCTACAATTCAAACCTAATGATAAATTCACATAGGTTTCTTAAAACAATGAAGTTAAATAACAACCATTTTCTGGAAACAATCAAAATCTCTACAGTGATAAACAGCATTTACCAGAAAAAAATCTGTACAAAAGTCATGTAATAGAACCTAAACAGCTGCTAAATATCAACACCAAAGGGTCATAATTAGAATTACTAGAAATAGGTACACTGGAATAACTAAAATGCATTCATATTTTAAAGAATATGGTATGTTTACCAGAAAGACTGCAATCATATTAGTATGCTAAGATGAAATCTTGTAAAATCCAGTGGTCCTTTTCACAAAAAATCGTAAGAGTAAAATTAGTCATAAGTTATGACGCCATAGTAAATAAAAGTATTGTGACGTCATAACTTACGACTAATTTTACTCCTACAAATTTTTGTGAAAAGGGCCACTGATTTGAAGTATCATCTTAAGATTTACGTACTTCTTTTTTTCAACGAAGTTCAACTAAAATTCTGTCCAATTAAAATGTAATGTCACAGCAGGAATGGGGTAAAGACAATTAATTAATGGAAGCTGAATGTAATGATGAAATTATAAGTAATGTGTAATTGGTCAAAATTTCAATTAAGATGTATTATCTTCAACAAGTGTATCCATTTTAAGATGTAGTTGAAAAGTTTTTGTTTAACTGTTTTCATAACATGTACTGTATTAGATTTTAATTTTTAATCTGTCAGTAAAATAATGTAGATTTTTCTTGAGATAATTATTTAAAACTGACAAAATGTATTAAGTTTTACAAATTAGTAATGAAAGAAACTGAACCCAACCCTGAATATTTGGGACTGCAATAGAAATAAGTAACATAAAGTGTCCATCCTATATAATAGTACACAATCCAGGAGCACAAAACACACTCGGCATTATGTAATAAAATTGCTTTGCAAGGTGCCTTTGATATGACTGCTGATGTCAAAACCCTTAACAGCTGGGACAAGTATGGACACACCAATCAAACTTGACACAGCTTTAAATTTTGATTACGACTGAACATTTGACATAGGATAAAAATTTGACCTGAACTGAAGTGGTCACTTTTTGGCCCTCCTTCATAAATGGTTCAAGTAAAAATCTGCAAAACCAATCCCACATTTCCTGTGGAATATTGCACCTTGTGGTACAATTTGAAATTTATCCATTCCCTTCACTCCAGTTATCAACCTGAACTCAGAAAAAAATTCTTGTTTCTGGCCCCTTATTCTAACTTGGCTCAAGTCACAACCCAAAAAATTTATCACCGCCTTCCTTATATGGTATGGCACCTTGTAGTAAAATTTACATGAAATCAATTCCCTTTTACTTAAGTTATCATACTGACATACACAAATGCTTCTTTCAGGCCCCTTTTTGGCCCCTAATTCCTGCCAGTTTCAAGTCTTTCAAATCAATCCATGTCATCCTTTGGTGATATGGCACCTTAAAATATAATTTCAAAGAGATTCATTCACTAATAGTCAAGTTATTGTCAGGACATCAAGAAAAAGCATGTTTCTGATCCCCATTTATTGCCCTTAATTTCTGAAAAGTTCAAGTCTTTACATCCAAAATCAACCTAAGACCATTGTGGTATAGAATATTGTGGAACAATATCACAGACATTCCTATGCTTTTACTGGAATTATATGGTTAAATTCTATTGAATGCTTGTTTTAGGCCTCTTTTTGGCCCCAATTTCTAAAACTGTTGGGGCCAAAACCCCTTAAATCAATACAAACCTTCCTTTAGTGGTCTGAAACATTGTAAAAAGATTTTACAATGACAAACCAACTGTTACTCAAATCATCACTTGAAAACAAAGTGTCTATGGACAACGACAATAACAATAAATGGCCACTATTTTTTTGCAGTGATATAAAACCACTTGGGGGAATCTACTGTTTTGCTAATATAGTATCAAAGGGAATAGTTGCATAGTAACATTTAAGTACTTCTTGTGTCTCTGTAAGAATCAGGCAGTGTGTGAAACATAGTATGAAAAAATCCATCCTTCTGAAAGAGTAATCAAGGAAACCAAGGTTATAGCGGTAATCAAAAGAATGTAATCCAGGGACAAAGACCAGACATGGAAAACAAACATACACAACAAAGAACATAAAGTAACTAAAATCATACATACAAAGTAACAAAAGTAAATGAGCAACTGGAACTCCACTATAACTGGGAGCATGGACCAGGTGCACCGGTAGGGTAAGCGTCCTCTGCTTTTCTAGAAACACCCGCTGAGTTGCTCATAAAAAGTCAAGTCCGGGGTAGACAAACGAGAAAAGGCAAACTATGACCCGTTGAATAAATCAGAAGTTTAATTTGACTATTTGCACTTTCAGAATTAAGTAAAAAGACATGATTTTCCATATCACTTGAGTTAAAATGCACTGAAAATGGCATATAATTCAGTAAAAAAAAAACCTCACTTTTCTTACTTCTACTGATAATTTCTAAGCATATCCAGTGATGAAGAGATCAAATAATGGTCTTTTCAAATAGAGAAAACATCCTTGAATAAAATTATATTTGTTAGATAAGTGTGGTTTTGACATGCATGTTTCTGATTTTTCCCATTTTGCCTGATACTTACAAAACTTACACTTCTAGAGTTGAGTTACATTTCCATAGTAAACAAATAACTGTAAAACAAGACATTTACATAGAAATAATGGTTTTGTTTCACAAAAACACTTGTTTTAAATCTCAAAAATAAATTCTGTCCAATATTCTACAATGTTCTACATATGCAATACATTGACAATCTTGATGAGTAAGAAAATGCCAAAGTTATCCACTAATAAATCCTTTAAAAAAAATATAGCTCCATTTATTTATAATTTAATTTCAGAAGTAACACAGTTTCTGATTGGATCAAAAATTTCATTCATCATCTCATAGACCAAACTTTTTTAATGATTTACGCAGTGAATTTTGGTACTTAAATTGAATTATAAGGAATGACTGTTATATTTTTTTCGGTCTATTTGAAATAACCTCAATGCCTGTGGTGCACACTTTAAAATAACCTGCTACACAGGTTATTTAGTGTGCACTTTGGGCATTGAGGTTATTTCTTCCAAGAATGAAAAAATATAAAAAACAGTCATTCCTTAATGAGACAGTTCATCATCTAAACTAATAATCTTAAGGCAGAAGTGATGTATAAAAAGAAGCATAAATATCAACACCAATATCTACTACTACAAAAGATTGCTACTATATAGTGTCTGTGCACTAAATAAAAATATAAATAAAAAACAACTTCAGCTGCATGAAAATATATGTATACCAACTTACATTCACTGACTGAAATTGGTTTTTTTTTGTCATTTTCATGAATAACAAGTACAATGTATCAATAAATAATTGTACATGTCTAAAATATGAACATTTATGTACATCAGTTCATTCGACTCATATACATGTAATGTGAAAATAAGTTTGTTTACAATTAAGTTGTAAAGCATACAGGTATTCTTATTTAATCCTAAGCATTATAAAATGTACCGGTACATATTTTAAACACTCAGTGTTTATAAGTTGTAAATTACAAGTAGAGTGTTTGTTATAAATATATAATCATACAGTTATCTACCTTAACCAAACACCTTGCATCATTTATTTTGGGGCCTTTTACAGCTTGCTTTATGATATGGGTTTTGTTGATCATTGAAGACCATGTGGTGACCCGTGGAAGTTTAATTATTTGCTTGGCATTTGGTGGATGACTAACTCATTGGCAATTATACCACAGCTCCTATTTTTATATTAGTTTGAAGAATATGTTGGAGTACTCTACATAACAACATTATGGTTTTAACAAGAGAAATTATATATGTATAAATCATGTCAATATTTAAGGAAAGGTAAGGGACACAACTCTTACAAATCATCTGAATGTTTGTATTCCGCATTTTACATCAATCTCATGTAGTCATCGAAGTAATTTGGATCGATTTCATTCCATTTCAAAGGAAAGCTTGATAGGCTTTGGTGAAATTGAATATGATACAAACATATCACTGATTTCAAGAGTCATGACCCTTACCTTAGGAGTTCTTAAACAGAACAGTGATACAAAGGTCTAGTTGTTTTCGAAAAATTGCCAGTTAATTATAGACTTGATTAATCAGATTTTTTAAACTTCACATTCTGAATCTAATTGCACACACAATTAATTTCATTTTCTAATTTAACAATTTCACCCTTAAAAGTTCAGATTAGAATCATAGATCACATAACAAAATATTATGCACAGTCAAAGTTCCAAAAAAGAATAGAATCTTCAAAATCATAAAAAAAGATACAAACATTCAGATATCTTATTGCTCAATGATATGAAAATCTAACTCATTCAGGTTTAGACTTTCACCAATTTACACTCTGTTATTTACTGCAAAAGTACATTTGTACTATTTTTCATTAGTTTACATTTTTCATGGTTTTCCTGTTTAAATCAAATCCCCATGAATAAAAGACATTTTCTTATGAATTTGCACACATAAATAATCCATGAGCTGATGAGGCTTGGACATTCCATGAAAATTGATCCCAATTTATATAAGTACTTTCCAAAGCGTATCTTCTAAGATTATTTTTAATATTTTATCTTCTATAAGACTAGTGAACATAAATGTGCTATGAAGCACTTCTAGGAAAACCTGATCAGCTACATCATTCTATAATATAATAGCTGATTTACCAAATTTTCTAGTGCAATAAATTTCATTCTGGGACTTTGCAGCGCCCAAACATCACAGTACTTTGCTTTTGTTAAGTACATATATATGTACATGATGTCACCGATAGCTTTGTATATTTATGCCGAATTCCTAAAAATTGGAATTTTAAAAATAAAACATTGATAATATTTATATAATAAAAGCATATTAAATTGATAGTTATGAAAAACCAATAAATGGTTACTCATACCAAGAATGCTAGATGATTTCATTGATGCATGTAGAGGGTTTCATACACACATTAAATCTAAATGTCTCTTGGTAAATTAACTGTTCACTCCTCCATATCAATTTTCCTTTAAATATGATACTAAAGAATACCAATAAACCTTGTTAACAAGAGAAATTATACATGTACAAATCATGAAAATATTTAAAATGCCCGAAACTTTCACTTTCACTATTACACATATCAAATAAATAATTCAAATATTGAACAGTATTTAATAACTAAATGCAGTAACATTACAAATATTTTGTTCTCATTGAATAAAAGTTAAAGATTCATTTAATTCAATAATAACATTATACCATGAAGTGACAGAGAAAACCAATTATGCTTGAAACAAAACTGTAGTTTACAAACCCTACTACTTAACCAATTCAAAATTTTTCTGTCCTAAACAATGAATAGAAAGCATATCTTCTTAAAACATTTTCTTTAACCTAATTAAATGGGTAGAAAGCATGTGTATAAAACACAACTATGAAAGCACCTGGACATTGATAACATCAACAATCATAATTTAGTTCAGGGTCAAGTTCATATCACTGAGCAGTATCCTCCACATGCCGCCTGTTGAGCTCCGTCATTTCTCTCTGGATGTATACCTCCCTTTCTATCAGTTTCCCACAGACCTGGTGTTTGAATAATCTACAATTAGAAAAATAAATACAGACAAAGACAAAAAGCTTTATTTTTTTCTTCTTCCCTCAATCAAATAAATACAGGAAGTTTATTTATCCTACAATAGAAAATAACTAAAAGTCAGGATCTTCACAAGCCAGTCCCCTATGACAAAGAATCAACGAGACTAAATTAGAGAATAATGATACAATTTCTTTCCTTTTTACCACCCCCCCCCATATTTTCTTGTGAAGGTTGGATGAATAGAATGGAGTGTTGTTAGATCATACATGCAGATACTGAATGGAACAGTTGATAGGTCTAATTGTAATTAGATTGACAAAATACAAAGGCTCATGTTACACTTTTCCAAAATGACCAAGTTTTCTGCATGCCTGTAATGTAATTCAAATGATATAAATGGCTTCTAGATTCTTCAGCTTGATTTCAACATATGCTTGTAATAAGTTTGAAAAAAAAACACCAATCATGCTATTTTTTAAAATGTGTTTAAAATGGCTAATCATGACAAGACACCAAGCTATCTACCTCCTCCCTACCACATTTGCTGCATGACTAACAAGTATTTTGTTTAACAAGTCTGGTTCAATATTATATCCACAATCTGGTTCACATCAGTATGAATACACTACCAATACACAATATATGCAGTAGAATACTGTGAAAGGACCATTTTTTTGGTGGCTTTTATAGTTCAGTCAAACCACAAATCGAAATTCCTAACATGAGCAGACCTGTTTATGAAATTGTAAGATAAAATGTTGATTTAGACAATATTTTGACGATGAGTCATAAAATCTTTAATTTTGTGTCATTTCAACATGGCTATTATAAAGCAATGAACAATTCATATAGCATAATTTGCTGTCAAAGTTTGTAGAAACTACACTGAAATTACAGGTGTAAATGGGTCTGCATAAGGTATGGTAGAAATCCATACTGTGATGATCTAACAAAATTTGGGAATTCAAAATCAACTAAAAATTGATAATCATGAATAAAAGTATCTTAGGACACTGCTTTTGTAATACTGTTTACTTGAGTCCTCTATTTTCATTGATATATACCTTTTCTACCAATTCCTCAAATGCACACTGTACCCCCTCTTTAGTTTTGGCACTGGCTTCAATAAATAACATGTGATGTTTTCTGGCAAACTTCAGACCTTCTTCTTTTGTCACTTCTCTTTTATCCTGTAATAACATTGATTGATTGATTGATTGATTATAATTTAAAAGACCAACGATTTAGACTATTCTGAAAAAGTTCTGAGGGTTTTTCCCCTGAACACCTACTGGACTAAAACAAGTATTAAATTCAAAAAGCGTGAAATAAAAAAAAAGTCATTCTATAACAAAATTTATATCTAGATAATTTACAATAAATCAAGTAACTGTAATTCATATTTTACTAGATTCACCCTTCAAAGGCCTCTTGGTCCCCTACCTAGGAGTTGTTGTTTTGGTTTGTTTTGCAAACAAAACAGTTTTCATATTTTTTTCCAGTTTCCTTCATACATTAAACTCTATAATATTGTAAGATAAGTAACTTTTTTGTATTATAGATGATTTCTTATTTTATTTTATAACATCATTTTTAAAAGTAGCAGCCTTTGTACGAATCATGCAAATTCTGTAATATGTGATACACCCAAAAAAGGATACACATTTTTACTTTTGTTATTCAGTTGCTTTGTAGGTCTATATGATGACATGTATAATTATTCATTCAAATCTGTCTGTTCTTAAGAGATAATCCACTTTGAAAATCCAACAGTTTCTATTGTATTTTAGTGTCATTTAGAGTTATCTCCCTAGATTTTAAATTCTACAGTGCATTAGATATAGCTTTTATCTCTTATGAACAAGGGTTCTACAGGAACCCACATGTAATTTTCTGTTTACTTAAGCATTTTAAACAAAATATCAAAAATAAAAATATGTAGGCCTTTTTAATCTAGTATCACATTTTGCATGACTCTTAACTGGAGTGCTACATAACAATATGAAAAGGAATGGATTTGGTAAAATGCAAAAAAATGCATCACAATATAACCTAAATACAAGTATTAAATACTTTCAGAGATCACAATAGTGCCTTCAACAAGTGTAAACACAGCTAAAACACTGTGTGAGAGTCAAAATTGTGTGTAGCTAAAATTGAACAACAAAGGGCATTAATGATCAAGTATGTAAAATTTGTTTGACATTGTCCATTCAAAAATATATAATGAAGACAAATGCATACTAGTAATAAGAGGTTGCACCCAACGTCATGCTAAGAATACCCCCACTCAACCTGAGAAATGAGACACGGAGTTGAACGGTAAACAGGGAGACACAGTACAAGTCATCATGCAAAAGCAATATAGTGTACCAAATATCTAAGCATTCCCTCAAATAGAAAATGAGAAATCTTTTACTAAATTTCCATTATGTACCACCTGAAAAAATGACAAATTTGATCAGTAAACAGGAAGTAGATAAGCAAGGAATCTGAAAAAGATAGACACAGTGCAAGTCATCATGCAAAAGCTATATACCAAATATCTAAGCATTCACTCCAATAGAAGCTGAGAAATCTGTCACAAAAAAACATGAAATGGATGGACAAATGGATGACTGGACAAGATGATTGCAATATAGCCCTCACCCCGTCATGACCAATACATAACTGGTAAAATATTACATCTGTACCATTGTAAAAGATATTTTACAAAAACCTTTAAGTTTTAACATTTCTGCAACTTTTAAGATGGTTTTTGTGTGGAACGGTAGATATTTTTACCGAAGTTGTAACTGACAATTATAAACAAAATATATGAAGCACGAGAGTAAACACACATGTGGCCATTGTTAAAAGAGAGAAAAACTGCACAAAATTTAGTGTTTTCCAGCCTTTTTAACAGATTTTCCCAATCTCAGCCAAGTTTGAAGGGCATATATGACCGTATATTTTCAAATTAATACTATAAACCAATCAAATCATCTATAAAACACATTAAAGAGTTGGAGAAACATCATTAAATGTTCTTCATAAAAACTTTGTTTTTGAGACAAATTTTGCCCTTACTGAACCAACTTCTTTGTAGAAATACAGAAACTTACCAAATATGTAATTAAGCAATGTTTTAATGGTACGCACATCACATGATCTATGAAAATATTACTTTGCTGGTAGACAGTGGTAGGTCATGTGTATGTAACAAGTTGATTTGTTATTTTACATAATTGGTTAATAAAGGCATAATTAAAGATTTCATAAATCCTTTCTCTACGATTCCTCTGGAATATTTGCCTGCTTGACAAACAATATCTAGCAAGGCAGAAATTTATGCAATCGTCACATCTATGACGGCATCAGTTTATACAAGAGAACAACAAAAGAAACATAACAATGTTGCTTTCAACCTATCAAATTGTATCAATTATATGTAATAACCACACAACAACCATTCACAATGGCTAATTTTTCATATCACTAGTTCATATCACATCCCCCCCTGATTAGATATCATCAAATATCTACCCATCCAAGAAATAGATAAAACGACCAAATCATAGTAAATTGCAAGATATTTTTCTCTTTGACTTGTCAAATGTTCTCAGACAAGTGACATTAAGTCCAGAATAGTCATTCCGGATGTGTTCTTATACAATGGTCCCTGAATATAATACAGGACCAATTAGTAGAAATACATTTTATAAGAGTAATCAAGGTAACCAAGGTTATGGCGGGAATCAAAAGAATGTAATCCAGGGACAAGACCAGATATGGAAAACAGATAAACACAACAAAGAACATAAAGTAACTAAAATCATACATACAAAGTAACAAAAGTAAATGAGCAACTTGGACTCCACTAAAAACTGGGAGCATGTACCATGTGCACCGGTAGGGTAAGCGTCCTCTGCTTTTCTAGAAACACCCGCCGAGTTGCTCATAAAAAGTCAAGTCCGGGGTAGACAAACGAGGAAAGGAAAACTATGACCCGTTGAATAAATCGGTTTTCAAGGTGTAGATGGATACACCATAACGATCCACGGGTTCATGATGACGACCATAAAACTTCTGTAGTGATGACTTCAATCTTGTAGCAACATAACCCTGTTCCAGAAGCCTATTTGTTAGAGTTCTAGCATGATACAAAAAGTCTGCGTAGTTTCTGCGTTTTTTATAACCCCATAATACCAATTAATACTGACCTTATCAATCTTGTTGCCGACCAACATTTTGATGATGTCATGTTTAGTAGAGAAAGTTTCTAATTCGCTCAGCCACGTTTCCAGTTTACTAAATGAAGATTTACTACTAACATCATACACTGAAATAGAAAGTAAAAACAAAAATGTGAAAACATATAATGTTTATATGTAAGTCTACCACTGTAATACCCAATATTATTTTAACAATTTCCAAACAGCGTTGTTAAGAATTTGCCCTTGAACTACTAAAATGATTGATATTCTGCATAGAGTAGGCTTATTACTGATACTGCCCTCACTTTCCATACAGCGAAAGTACTTTAATTCGTGGATACCAATTTTCCTAGATTCGGGAAGAAATGCAAGCTTGTAGATTCTTGAATTCGTGGTTTTGAGGTTTTCAGTTTACACATCAATAGAAATGTCCTTTTCATTGGTAACCAAATTTCATGGTTTGGCCTTCCCACGAAAACCACAAAGATTGGTACCCCACTAACAATTATATTTTAACAGTACTTGGCTTTTAATACACCAAATAACAGTGGCAAATGCAGCTGTAAAACAGTTCATTGGTCCAATTGAAAATTAGACTCATAACATTCTCCCTGTTTTTGATGATAATGACAGACACATGTAATGCAAATATCTCTTAGGTTTACATTGTAAAAATCAGATAAAAATCATCAAAGACTGAAGTCTCCAAAGTCGCTAATCATCAAATATTCTATGCCAATGATTTTGGCTTATTTTCATCATCCGAAATAGCACGAATACGAAGTCACCAACAATATTAGTGATTTAAAAATCAAAAATTCGGGCAACCTTCCTGAATTGACATATATATCCAATTTTTGTCCTGAAATGACATCTGAGAGATTCATGTGACAAGAGCTTATTACTAAAGGTTTGTACATAATGGCTTATACCTACATAGGCTTACACCCAAGGGTTTATACGAAAAGATTTAATTGACCTGAAATAAAAAACAATATATGAATTTGACACAAATCAGGAAACATTCAGTAGAGCCTCATGATTTACCCCGATTCTAATCCTCATCTATATATTGTTTTTATTTCAAATCAATACACTGTTATAAGTCATTTTCTTTAGTCTGAGGTACCTAATATAACTCCTTGTGCTCCTCTGTAATAACTTGGTGTTAAAGTTCTGAATCTCTCTTGTCCAGCAGTATCCTGTTGAGAAAAAAAATGAGAATTTTCATGATTTCTAGAAATGGGAAATTGTGCAAAACTTACTTTTGAAATAGGAAAATTAATTTAATTTTAGGAGGTAGACCTAGGGTAAGAGAAATAACTCTTGATTTTTGTTTGTTTGTTAGGGTTTAACGTCCGAGCAGCAATATTTCAGCTATATTCAGACTATGCTTGAAATCAGTGATATACTTGTATCATATTCAATTTCACCTTTCAAGCTTTCATTTGAAACGGAATGAAATCAATCAAAGCTACCCTGATGCTTACATGAGATTGATGTAAAAGGCTGAATACAAACGTTCCAATGATTTATAAGAGTTGTGGCTCTTACCCCAGGTCTACCTACTTAGGGATAAGACATTAAGAGGTAACTTTTATTAGGGTCTATACTGCAATGTATCACATTTTACATTTAATGTATCAATATTTCATAGTGTAACACAGCCTGAACGAGATTTACTCATTCTAAAACACAACTCAATATCTACAAGAATTAATGGAAAAAGCCCCAACCAAAATATTTATTTAGGAAGGACACTATGACAAAAGTTGTACAGTCAAATTCATATCTTACCCAAATAGCAAGTTTGGCTCTGTTCCCTTCAACCTGTAAAGTCTTTACTTTAAAATCAACTCCTAAAATTTAGAAACAATTGACTTACACATAGTATGTGGAATATTGTAAAAAATACAATATAGTGAACGTATAATAAAATGTGTATGATTTTGTGTTGTGTTGACCACTCGTGATTGGATAAAACCATTCGTCCAAATAACCAAAGCAGCAATATGCAAATGAAGGTGATACATAGAAAATCCACAGTTGATGAAAGTATTTGAATGAACAATATTCATATGAAGAACATAAAGGGAAAATCCATCCTCAAGTGATAACAAGATTGTAGAATCAGTCTATTATTCAATAATTTGACCTTGAAAATGAGACTAATGAAGACAACATGTGCTTAATGTGTAATTTCAAACAATTTAACTAGGATGTTGTGACAAAGGTACATGTAGTTCAATCATGCCACCAACCACTGTGTACATATCAATAATTTGACCTAGATCCCAGGACAAAAACAGTCTGACCTAATTACAGCCAAATGACACCCAAAAACACTACAAGGTTGTACAAAATTGTTAAAAAGCTCCTGTATCTATTTATAATTATTTAGACAGTCAGTAAATTCGGCTGGAAGGTAAGTTCATTTAAAATTGCAGTTCTGAGATCAAAGACTAAAAAATCCAATGTAATTGCATATGCAGGTACAAATGTACATTATTACAAAATTAGTTGATCCCTTAAGACTTCAAATTAAATGTGAAAAGTTTGTTCTAATGTATTTCCATAAAACTAGGCTGGTCACTTTGGCAGAGGTCAAACTACTTAAATGAAAAGTGATTTAAAGTAATAACGTAAATATATACAGAATACCTATAGTAGCAGCCTGCTCTGGATCAAAAGTATCATCAGTAAATCGTAACAATAAACTGAAACCGAAAAACAAGAACACTAATATAATATATGATTTAAAGACATTTTTATATACATATGTACATGTACAACAGTAAAGAACAATTGTGCAAGTGGCCTGTATGGTCCTACTATATGAAATGTTGATGTATTACAAACTGTATTGCATTTAAATTCCATTCACATCAACATAGCCAATTAAACCTAGAAAATTGCCCTAGGTATTCTCCTTAGGTATACTTATTACACTTAACTGTTTTGTTTTATACTGCAATTATTCTATTTGAGCAACCAAAATGCAAACAGAATATTTATTGGTGACTTACGGTCAGTGACAGTATGTAACATTCTGGCTCTGTCTACTTTCCTACAATTGCATGAACTACCCGTTTATTGTATTGTCACTATCAGGGGCCACTAGTGGGGAAGAATTGTAATAATCATGTCTTATAAGAATTAAACTTGACTTAAAAAAAATTAGGATTGATCACCAAATACTTCTAAGAAAATCAATACAAGGATTTGTACATCAAAGTTCCATATTTCTATAAATGCGAGGACCAAAAGTGAAATTACTGGGACATAGTTGTTTAATACATTTTAAATTTCGGAAGTGTCAATAATACTATACACCAATTTTTATCTAAAATTTTAACAATATGTTGTGCATGTGACTCCGAGTATAGGAACACAAATTTTCCCACGCTTTTTATTGTCACTGTAGGTCACCAGATAAGTGCCAAGCAAACCCAGTTAGTCTACAGTGATGTCAAAAGTCGCAGTAGTTTCACTTTAGGTCCAAGCGATTGTAGAAATATGGAATTTGGATGTACAAATCCCTGTATTGATTAGATTAGAAGTATTTGATTATTTGATGGTGATACCTGTGTTTATTTAACAGCTTCATAATTTGTCAAGGGATTAATCGTTCAATAGTAAATATATTTGAAAAAAAACTGAGTTGAAGGAATTCCCTTTCCCAAATCTGGGATCACCCTTACTATTATTTTTATATACTAGTGGGACTGCAAAATTTGATAGTGGTAGAGTGGTAGCAAGCCTCTGTGGTTTAAGTTGGCTGGTATGAAATCTGTTATTTTTAATGAAAAAGTTTAAAAAGTGACATTCCGTTCCCATTGTCTACAAACTATATGTATTTTAACCATTACACTGCTAAAACAGAGACACATTTCCACTATATTCTGTGAGCAAAGAGAGTTTATACATGAAATATAAATTCCTGGTGAACGTTAATGGTATGAAAATTGTTATTTGCGTATTAGACATATGAAATGTGTATATATGTAGGTTGGACCTCATTCAGATCAGACCTTGATTTTCCTACACCGCTTTCTCCGATTATCAAAATTTTCAGTGTGGTTAGGACATCTTGTTCCATTATCAAAATGAGACATAAATCGTTAAAATCTCTAGGTTTTTCAGGGTGAAATATTGAATGAAAGTACAGAGACGATGACACACTTCCAGTGTTTTGTTAAATACGTCATCACTTTTGGGCTTGTCGCTGTAAGATTTTGGACAAAAGGAGACAAATAGCGTCAAAAGTAAGATATTGAGACATAAAATATTTAGATGAAAAAGAATATAAATTTTATATAACAACTTTTATAATCTTCATTTAAAGATATTCAAAATCAATAACAATTTAGATTATAAATCCTTTGCAATTCAACAAAGTAGATAGCTTCACCTTAAAATTAGGGTTCGTTGTTCTTCACAAAATATTTTTACTTGTTTTGACTATTTAGATGTTTCCACGTGAAAGAAAAGATTGAATTCGATTGGATGGTATTTTCGGCGCACTTTTCAACTTTCTGAAGAAGTCAACAAATGTGTACAAACAGACTACTGAGGGCAATATACAACAAACTCTAATGGTAAAACCAGTGCTGCAAATGAAAAAACGTTAAGACATAAAAATGAAACAATTTGTTAATGTATAAGCAAAAGAAACAACGCATATAGCTTTCACTGTCTCTGTCACTCAATCATGCCAAATTCGTGAAATTTGAAATTTTGAAATTGAGATCATTTTGAAAATGAAATGCATTTAGGGCTCATCTTTTGGATAGCGTGAGGGAGAAAGTCAAAACACTAATATATTCCCAATTTAAGAAAAATGTATAGATTTTGACATTTCATCGCCATGGCCATTCACTGTCTTAGTTATGCCCTCTGACTCTGTACAGATATAGTTACCATTATAATGTACAACGCACTTGACTGTTGAAGGAAGTTAGTTCAAAAACATTTACATGATTTTCACCATTTGGCCCGCTATTACAATTATTGAGGTCAACTTTGTCCTGAAACCTGATTTTGTCATAAATACCTAAAATACCAATAATCCAAACCCCTAAATGTATGTTTCAATCACATTTCTTTAATTAGAAGAGTCATAAATCTGACAAAAAGTGTTAATTGCTGTCTTAATAGGTAAGGGTACATTTTATGACAGATAAAAATCTCCAAGGAGCAATCAGCTGATCAGGGTTATCAATGATGATTGACAATTAGAAAATGAATCCCGATTGGATTTGCGACTAATTTATGAACAGCCAATCATTTTTTAAAGTTGAATTATTACTCAAGAATTAATTTGACAAATTCTGTCAATTTAACAGGTTTAAAATTTCTAGAACCATGTATGTAGACAAATTATTAAATTACCATTGTTTATAATATATTAGAAACGGTGTAGAGTTTCAAGTCGACTTCTATGCAAAAGTAAAAAGGACTTCTACTCCAACAAAATTACAGAAATCAGAAAGTGATCAGAAAGAACTTTATAAACTCACAAATGTTCTTCTGGGTAATAAGCGTGAAGTAATTCTACCATCCCATGAGAATGAACAACAACTCACACACACTTTGGTGAATTTTTCATGGGAAAAATAGAATAGACCCGAAATAATTTATGTGCATCTCGTTTTTCTGAAAATTGTAACATGTTGAAAACCGACATCAAATTTGATGGTATTTTGACGAATTTTACACCTGTGTCAGCTGATGAAATTTGAAAAAAATAATCCAGAAAGCTCTGGCAAAATCATGTGAATTGTACCGGATCCCGACTTTTTTTGCTAAAATCTTGTTTAGACAACGTTATTAAGTTTGTAATGTCAATCATCAACACACCTTTAGCAGAGCAACATGTTCCTAAGGATTTAAAGAGGCCATTGTTAGACCGCTCTTGATAAAACCAGATCTTGATAAAAATGTACTAAAAAATTACCGTCCTGTTTCAAATTTGTCTTTCGTTTCAAAGATGTGGGAAAAAATAGTCACTTCACATGTTGAAGTTCATCTACAACAGAATTTTCTCTAAGACAATCTTCAGTCAGCATATCATACCGGCCGTTCCACTGAGACAACTGTTATGCTGATGACACCCAGGTGTACCTCATTATTGAACTGCGAAAGACCTGGACTGATATTTCGAGTAGAATCGAAGCGTGTTTAGCTGATATAAGTGACTGGATGGGATCGAATCTCTTAAAACTCAATCAGGATAAAACCGAGTGGAAGGATTTTGCCAACTGTAAACTTTCATTCGATGGAACTGTTGTCAGTGATGTACCATGTGTGACCAAACTCTTACAATGGAAAAACAAGTTAGTGCTATTTCAAAGTCTTGTTTTCACCAGATCAGAAACATTAGATGCATCCTCAACTATATCACAGATGATGCATGCAAAACTCTCGTCAACTCGCTAGTCACATCCCGTATGGATTATGGAAATACGTGGTTGTATTGACTTCCAACTATTTTAGTGAATAAGCTACAGGGAGTGCAAAATACGTCAGCCTGCTTAATATCAAGAACTAAGAAAACGGATCATATAACACCTACTCTAATCGATTTACATTGGCTTCCAGTGAACTACCGCTGCCAATATAAGATCTTATTGTACGTTTATAAATCACTCCACAGTAGTGCTCCTGTATATTTGCAAGAACTAGTAGGTGCATACCAGCCAGTCCGTTCCTTACAATATGAGAACAGTTGTACCATCAAACCACCACATGTTCGAACCAAGACCTACGGCGAAAGAAGTTTCGACAAGGCTGCCGCAACTTTATGGAATAGTCTACCAAATGACCTGAGAAATGTGCCATCACTTTTATGTTTTAAGCGGAATGTCAAAACTCATCTTTGTAGACTTGCATATGACTGTTAAACTGTTTTAGTTTTTACTGACTATTTATTGACATTTGATTCTTATATTTTAATCTGATATTCAAATGATACTCTAAATGATATTGATTCTTTTATATAGATATACTTTTTGGCATACATTTCCTACATTTTTTTTTATTTACGTTCCATGCATTTTTAGACAGCAATTTTATGTAATGCTAATTTACATCACTTGGCATCCATCGTTGTCATCATTAACAATTTTTCAAAACTCTTCTCCGCTGACACTACTCGACCAATTTGAACGAAACTTGGTATGAATGTTCCTCAGGGTAACCTGCATAGAACTGATATGTGGATTTTTGATCTGTTGAAAAACATGGCCGCTGTTACTAAAAATAGAACATAGGGGTCAGACAGTCGTTTTTTGCACATATCTCAGACAGTAGTTTCAAATTCTTTCAATAGCTGAAATGATCCATATTATCAAGACCACAAAAGCTGTCAGGGATAAAAGTTGACAGACGATTCCTTGTAAGGGTTATTGCTCTTGAAAAGGGAAAAATGACGGGTTTTTTTACAGTTTTCAGCTAATATCTTGAAAACTATGATAGAAATTCTTCTTAAATTTACTGCCCTTAAAAGACAAAATTTCATGAGGTGAGCAATTCAGGCTCCTGGGAGCCTTTTGTTATGATTTTTATTATTTCAAAATTGGTTTATTGAAACATTTAACTTTCTACTCAGTTTATTTTAATGAAACTTATTAATTTACATATTTTATATTTATATATCTTGTACTTTTAATTTACTATTATTATTGTTTATACATAAGTCTATGTTAATACTATATACAGTGTGTATGTGTGATGGTGTGTGTGTGTGTGTGTATGCACATGTATGTTGTGTGATAGCGGTTAGTTGGTAAACACATGCATGTGTTCGTGAGTGTGTTATGTTAAGCACTTAGTGTAATATTTAATTGTGTTAAATAAGCGCTACATAAAAACTTTGTAATACTAATAATGATAAGAACATATTTCTCTAAAATTGTTCGGTGCAGTCCAATTTTGTTGAGGTTAACATATTAAGCATGATGAGATCTATCAGCTGTCAAATTTGGTTTAAATCTGTAAAGCCATATTGGACTTATCACCCTTTTTCAATGTTTTTTCACTACTTTTGATGTTATTATTTTCAGAAATTTCCCTCTCTGATACTACGGGCCCACTTGGAACCAAACTTGGTAGGAATGTTCTCTAGGGTATTGTTATGAACTGACTTGGGTACTTTTGATTCACTAAAAAAACATTGCTGCCATTGCTAAAAATAGAATATAGGGGTCAAATTCAGGAATTTTGCAAATACATGTAACTGAAAAACAGTTGACTATACATGTAGCTATAATCTAATGGAAGAGTGAAATTGTTTGGCATGAATGGATAGATCTATGTGAAATTTTCAGAAAGATCTGTTGATGGATGATTGAGTTATAGCTGAAATGGATTTTTTCCCCAAATTTTACATTTCAAACTTTGAAAATCTTCTCCTTGAAATCTGCTTGATGGATTGAAATAAAAGTAAGCATGAATGTCCCTCAGAATAAATTGATCAATCTGTGCATGGGTTTGTTTTAATTTGGTTCTTATGCTCAAGTGGCTCAGTGGGTGGCTGGAGCCACTCCAAGTTGCCATTGAAACTCTATGTGAAAACACATTTTGGCCTATATCTTTGCTTTTTCAACGTCAAAAGTGTCCATACTAGGCAGAAATAATTAAAGGGTCAACTTTAACATCTTACATAAATTTGGTTTCACTTGATTAAACAAGATGGCCGCTAGAGACCATTTAAGCTTTAAATGATCAAATGATATGACTACATGATTTGGTGAGGGATTCACGTTCTCTGGAGCCTCCAGGTTAAAAATACACTTATTTAAAAAAATATTGATATTTCATTGAAGAAAATAGTATGCATGTCCTCTCCATGATGTGCAATGGTACAATGTACATGTACATGTGTATTTGAATAACAGTTCTTTTTTCCTTTTAATTTTGTTATAGATGCACAAACTACATGTACATTAAACTTAAAACACAAATCAGTAGCTCATATGCGTGTTTATACAAATGTATTTTACATATCTGTTGACATTGCATTTTACATGGTTAATAGACATGATAAAGAGTTCTATTGCATTTTACTTGGTTAATAAACATGATAAAGAGTTCTATTCCATTTTACTTGGTTAATAAACATGATAAAGAGTTCTACTGCATTTTACTTGGTTAATAAACATGATAAAGAGTTCTATTGTATTTTACATGGTTAATAAACATGATAAAGAGTTCTATTATCTCTTATTTCTACATTGAAAGAATTTAATGAAACAAGTATTGTAAATTTTGATTACAGATGGATGGCAGTACATTACTTGAAGAATTAAGTTCGCTCAAGACCAACTTGGCTCAGACCAGAGAAAAGTTTATAACATCTTGGACCACAGAGCAATATGATCATTTCAGAAATCAACAAATCAAGCTGTTTAAAACTAACACAAATAAGTGTAAAGGTAGCAACACATTCTTCACTATGATTTGACTGACTAATATAGTGGCCATTTTCTATATATTACGTAAAATGTATGTATATGAATGTCAAACTAAATGTATTCTTCAGTCCTTAACATGATCATGCTGAATGCTTAAAGTGGTGAATTTGTCAAAGAGGCAACAATCCCACCAGGATGAAAAATGTCAGCTCAATGCCACCCATGGGTCTTCAATGAACGACAAGAAAACCCTCACACCACAGTGTGTAATGCATACTTTTAATGCACACATAATAATACTCATTCACACCAAACTCGTAATTACAAAATTTTGCTAATTTATGTTCAATTTCAAATTCTTAAGAAAGGGTTACAGTTTCAGGCTAGGCATTCAGACATTACATGATATGTTAGAGATCAGTAAAGCTGTGTCAACTTCAAATAAAATTTAGTTAAACTTAGTTCTTTGAAAGTTTTGAAATAAATGGTTCTGGGTGATACATGTGGGTTTAAAAAAGACATATTGATGAGTTATCAGCTGTTAAAATTCCCAACCTGGCAGGCAGATATACATGTACAATGTCATTGTGATGTTTGATTTGAATTGGATTATGTACATGTAATGTATCGTAATTTTTTTTCTTTTGTAGATGCCATTTTGCAGTATGAAGTAAACTGTAATGATTGCAGGAAGAAATGTGTTGTATATGAGAATGGTATTACGCTTTGAAAACACTTTAAATAAAACCATGCTGTCAATGAAAGTTGTAGACATCATTTAGTCAGTTTAAGTGATTGGGTTGTTGTTTCTTGGGTTCAATCTTCCAACATCTTTTTGAAAATTTAATGTTTGTGATGCACTGAATTTTGTATTTTTCATGTGTTAATAAAACTGCCAATAAGAATTTGACAAACGAAATTTTTATATATGGTAAACATTATTAATCAAATATGATATCCATCACTTAAAAACTGTGCTAAACTACAAAATTTTGCCCCAAAATAAAAACAAATGGAGAAATTATATGGAAATCACATATACTTCACATTTCATATTTTGGAATTAGAAAAGAAATTACTCTTGGACAATAATTATTATGCAATATTCAACAGTATCAAACTTGACCTGTATTGTATTGAAACAGTTATTAAATGTCACCCTGAGACCAAAAGTGTGATGAGCAAACAGAATTATCCCTGAATACCTGTTGCTCATTGAGCCAAAGTTTAAAAATTGAAACCCCTGGCGGGAGATAAAAACAATTCTGTCTCTTTCCCCTCTGTATTTTTTCTGGGTTTTCAAAGTGTTTGTCATACAAGTGATTTGTTAAAAGGATGGCTTTTCAAAAGTTCCTTAAACCCCAAACTGAGAAAATCTTTTTGGTACATGGAACAATTTGGAAAAGTCTTTATAAGAATCTACATCTTTATTTCCTTGATATAGACAATAACAGTGCACTGACTTGATATAAAACTGATATATTTAGACTTAAATTTGAGGCTGCGCTGAGCATTTTCACTGGTTCAAGCTGAATTCGTATATCAAAGTTTTTGTCAAGTTAATGCTTTGTTATGGTCTTTATACTGCAACAAAATTTTAAACAAAAAAGGACGTTTTAAGCAAGAAAACAAGTTTTTTATTCCAAGCAGATGACGTCCTTGCAACTTTTATGACATCACGACAAAGTTATATTCAATAAATTTTACTTAGTGACCCAAAAGATATGTCACTTGTAAATATACAATTAATAGAACAGTTGCAGTATCAAAAGATAAATAAATAAATTTCATTATTATAATTTTTTATTTACATCTTTTTACTATTTGATATTTTTAGCTTTGGAAAAAAAGTCAGCTAGGTTGGCCTTGCTGAAACAAGAAATTGAGAACATGACAAATGAAATCAATAATGCAGCTGAATACAGAGAGACAATATCATCTGATTTAAGAAGAACTCAACAGACAGTGGAACAAATAGGTACAAGATTGAATCAGACAACTATAGAGTGAAAAACAAATAATGTCAAATTTTCAGCACATGCAAAAAAGTTCTAATTACACTTACACATGAACTGTATTATTCAGAAATTCATCATTCTTGATGGAAAAGTTTGGCTTTTGAACTGGCGAGAACACTTACATTTGTGAAAATGATTATGGGGACGTGTCATGCAAGTTCATACTAGATATGAACACAAAAAAATGTGGGAATTATAATTTTCCCAAAATAAAACTTAGTAGGATCTTGAAGGACAACTGGTGATGAAAATCTAGCAATTATTCCAATTGGCCTTAATAAATAAAGTCAAAAGTATAATTAAACATATATTTTCTGCAGGAATGAAGACATCATCTGCCAGTTTAGATAAAGAGTTGGAGGAACTTCAGTCAGAGTTAGAACTTTACAGAGACAGTCTAGATCTTCAGATGAGAAAAACGTCAGGTATCAATATAATTTATAATTGATTGACATTTCCAATTCTGTTAAAATCTTGCCAGCCGATTTGTCTTACAATGCATGTATATCTACTAAGGGTGTAAAGATTTCATTCTGCCACGATCCGATACTTATCACATTTCTTGACTGCCATCCAAGTTGTATCACAATTTTTGCAGGCACGTCTTTTTTTGTGTTATTTCATTTACATTTTTTAACAAATTATGAAAAAATGATACATAGTCATGTCCAAGGGTCCGGAAACAGTAAAAATGCTGGTCATTGAACGACAAATTTTGCATAAGACCGACGACCATTTTCCAATATTGGACATAAAAAATTGTCAATCCTTATAAATTACTGTCTGCGTGGTTTTTATTAGTGTATAAACATCCTGACTACCTGTCTTCTAATTGTGCATTGGAAATTAATTGACTGGTGTGTGTCAATTTTAGCCAATGTGCAGCCACCTGTGACAGTGATTTACCTGTAACTGATTAGTTGATTGCATAATTGAATTAACGGTACATGTGCAGTCCCATTGCCTATACAAATTAATTTAAGTAACTCGGAGAATCTTTATACATTTATTAGTTGATTAATTAAGAAAAAAGATGGACAAGTCCATCATTTTCCCGCCAATATTTCAGAGGTAACGAAAGCACATGACACTGAAACTACTGATCAGTCGTAGTTTGTTATTATTAATTCATTTACTAAATCGGTTTTACACAGAAGTCAACTGACTATTTAAATCAATATACAAAATGTGTTCATGATTTTCTTTTATAAATAATCAACATTTTTTTACATCACTCGGAAGTTTTCGGCTGTTTGCCTATGTAATGAAAAAGTCTGAGAGATATGATGTTTTGTTTACATGTTAGAACGTCCACGTGTGGTCGAAACCGAACTTGTTCACTCGCTCTGATATTTTGTAAAAGACGGAGTATGTGATGAAATAACATATGTCCAATATTTATCTTAAAATAACTACATAAAAAGTTTTTTTTTTATGTTTATTTTTCGATCTGAGCATGTAAAAGACTGACACAAATGTCTGCTGCAGTTTGATAAAATGTCTGGCATGGGCTGTCAAAATTTCCGGACCCTTGATCATGTCCGTAGGTATTATATAGCCTTTACTAATTACACTTTAAACAAATTTTAAGTGTTCAAATAGCAGGTAAATCGGTTTGATTGAGAAACAAAATTTTTAGTTGTCATGACTTGGTTTTTGACCTTGGTTTAAACTTAATTAGGAATCTGATCTAAATTGTAAAAACAGCCCTGGTATTGATTTCACGGTCATAACGAAAAAGATTGGTATATATATAAAACACCATGACAGTATCTTAATCATTGACCAAAAAAATATATCATCAAAGTTCTTTTTTAATACACAACATTTCTACAACAATGTAAGTATATTTTGTGTGCTGATACATTTACTTAAACATTTAACTCTGTCTTTTTTTTAATTATATGGTCTTATTTTGCTAAAATGTGATGCTTTTTTACTTGTATTACTTGAATTTAGAACTGCTATACCAAAATTTGAGCTTGACTTATTAAGTACCAGTCCATATAACATTTAGACAAAGTCTATGGTAGGGGTAATAACCCAACAGAAAAATGATGGTTTTTTTTTGTTTTTTTGGGTCTACTTACATGTATGGTATATTTTTATGTAATGAAAGACCTTTTTTCATTCAGATCTGTATTTTTGAGAAAACTGTACCTTCATATCCCACTATACTCACCCAAACAAACCAAATTAAGAACAAATACTTTTGCAAAGTGCCAATTTTGTACACAATCTGTATAATTTTTATCTCGAAAGTGCAACATTTAAATGAAAAAAATATACGACTGTTTATGTAACTGTTCCTGAATAAGAAGTAAAAGTACGTTTTGTGGGTTTTGATATGCATGAATCACCTTGTGTCTCTTGTAAAACATTCAGTAATGTTTGATGATGTAAATATTCACATAATCAAATTGAAGAAGCAAGATTTATTTATCAAAAAAATATATATACATGTATCTGTTTCTGGTTGCCAAGGAAAAAAATCCAGGTCAATGGGTTGGGATATATATATATATTTTTTTTCATATTACATGTATCAATAATGATTACAGCATGACTTGATTAAGGTACTCTATTACAAAAGATGAATCACTGAATTTATATTTCTTTAATGTTAACTGCAGCAGTCTTGTGCATGCTCCTACACTGGGAGCAGCCATTTTGATTGTTTGGGCATAGTACGGTAAGGATCCAGATTGTACTTGGAGCAATCTGGATCAGATCAGAAACAATTTTTTCAGAATTCAAAGGGAAAAATCTAGGTTGGGCAACAGGAAACAAGACATTTTTTTTCCTTATTATATATTATTGAAGATGAAATTTAAATGTCTTGCTTATCTGTTATTGTTATTTCTACTAAAAGGAGGAAGATTACAGTTTATATTCGGATCAATAGACAGAAACAATGAAGAAACAAAGTGTTACTTCTTTATAAAGATTTCAGAGGGAGACAGAAAATATATTGGTAGGCATTTAAGGAGGTAGACCTAGGATAAGATACACAACTTTTGTAATAGTGATACATTTGTATCATATTCAATTTCACCAAAGCCTAACAAGCTTTCATTTGAAACAGAATGAAATCTATCCAAATTACTTTGATGCTGACATAAGATTAATGTAAAATGTTGAATACAAATATTCCAATGATTTGTCACAGTTGTGTCCCTTACCTTAGGTCTACCTCCTTAAACATAATTTGCAGATAGTGAAGTGGTTGCTTATATCAATTTACAATTTTCATTCAGCCTTATTTCAACAAAATGGGTCATGGATAAGTAACTGAAGTTTTGTTTAAGTCTTGAGTAAGAAATTACAACATAGAGACATTTAAACTGAACTGAAGCATTAGTATAATCAACTTCACTGTGAAAGTTCTTTTATTCGTGGGTACCAATTTTCGTGGTTTAGGGAAATATTATCAGTTTGTAGATTCTAGAATTTGTGCATTTAACAACACTATTATACAATCAAATGGGAATTTCCTTTCAGATGGGAACCATATTTGGTGGTTTACCAAACCCATCAAAAACCATTGGTACCCCACAAACAATAATACTTTCACAGTATAAAATTTTGTTTGTGACACTGCAAATGATCAGGCTTTCAAATGGCCTTTTTTTTTTAGCTCACCTGGCCCAAAAGGCCATGTGGGCTATTGCCATCACTTGCTGTCCATCATCTTAAACAATTTTTCAAAACTCTTCTCCTCAGACACTACTTGACCATTTAGAACCAAATTTAATGTGAATCTTCCATAAGGTATATTGCGTAGAACTGATGTGGGGACTTTTGATCTATCAAAAAACTGATAACTAAATTATTACTAAAATAACACGTATTGAAGTTATTGCCCTATTTTTAGGCTGTTTATCAAGAAAAACACATGACCACTTTTACTGCAGTATACATTTCAAATTAGATATCTATAATATGAATGAATTTTTAGCTGCAACACTTTCAGATACTGATAAAGATATACCAGAAGTTGCTTATATAGTTATTGACGGATACATTCAGCAGTTACCTGATGAATTAGAATTCAATCCTCCATGAAGTGTCTAAAATGTTCACAAAATGACTGCTGAATGCGTGTGATGAAGATTGTGTAACTAAAATCCATGACTGTGACACTGCTGTAGCACCCATTGAGGCAAAGAGGCAGTTGTCTCACTAAAATATTTGTATAAGATGGTTTTCATTTTTCTTAAAAGATTAATATTCACCGAGTTCATGAGTGAGAACTATTCTTAATGAGAACTCTCTGAGTTTTAATTGTTCAGTAAGTATATGTTATTGAAACAATGCAATAGTTGTTTCTCCGCATAGATTTTCCTTCATATCTGCCCCTGCATTCAGATTGTCCATGGATATAAGTTTAAAATATGGAGAAAAAAAATAATGTACACATGGAAAATGCAACTAACTTACCATCAAATTATTACAGGAAAGAGAAATACACACCCTTTCAATTTTGAGGATTTTTTAATTCTTTGCAGGCATGAATTCATAAGACGAACCCAACATGTTCCCCTCTCTAAATGGGGCAAACATGATTTTGCATGAAATCTTGGTTTTTCACAAAAATTTCCCTAAAAGAAAATTTTTGGCATTGCTTTCTTGTGCCTTTAATTCTTGTTATGCCCCTTAACACGTAATCCTTCATCCACCAATGGTTTGACTTATGCCAGTAGACCTACACTGAATAGCGAAAACATGTTTTTGAACTGATGTTGATAGTTATATGTATTAAGTAGCACTCCAGCTAAGGATCATGCAAAATGTGATTCATGGGTAAAAAGCCTACATATTTTTATTTTTGATATTTTGTTTGAAATGTCATAGTAAACAGAAATAAACATGTGGTTTTTCATATAACCATGCTCTTAGGAGATAAAAATTATACAGAATGCACTGTAGATTTCAAAATTAAAGAAGATAACTCTGTAAATGGCACTCAAACATAATAGAATCTACTGGATTTTCAATGTTGATTATCTCCTAAAAGCAGGCAGATTTGAATGAATTATTACAAAAATGAAAATATATAGCCTTTTTTGAGGTGTACCACATTTTTCAGATTTTGAATGATTCTTACAAGACAGTTACTTAAGTCATTGAACACAAAATCTTACTGCACTCAGCAAAGGTAATTTGCCTTAGATATGACCTTGTAATGTTATAATTACACTATTTGATACAATCTTTCAGTTTATGAAGAAAATACTGAAAAAAGATTACCCTTATTTTTTTTTTTATAAAAGCCCTAATTTATCCTTAAAAATACCCTTATTTTTTGCAGAATGTATTCTAAAAAATTAGTTGAAAGCCTGAATTATTGGAAATGAATTAGTATGAAGAAACCTAAACTCTGACTTAATTTTTGATCAAAATTTAATGTTTGCTAAACAAACAGGAACTTCATGTATATATATGTGTATCAAATATTAAAAAAATTAATATAACTAAGACAATAAATCTGATGTGTTTTATTTACAGTCTCGGATTGTGAGCCAGAAGTAACAGATATGGAAGTGTTGGTAGATAAACTGAATCAGACTAACAATTTAAAGTCTTTTGTTATAGCTATGAGGAAGAGCTTCAAGTTGTTACTTAAAAACAAATATTAAGAATTGTAAACAGTATTACAATTTGTTGTTGTCTTCTTATTTCATGCAAGAAATAAAAGTATATCAATAATATGAAAATAGGTTGTTTTTGTGTTTGCGTGTATATAAATTTCGTCCCCTTTCAATTGTCTTTGAGGTAATAATAGCATGGAATATAAGTATGATGTCTTTTTTTTTAATAACAAATTAAATAGTTCTTGCTGCAGGTAATATACAGACACGAGAAATATGTAGCAAGTGCTGGTTTTTAGAGCTCCCTGTTTTATTTTTGGCAAAAATATAGAAAATATAAAAATAAAGGTGTATGTAAAGTGAAGTCTGAACATTATTTAACTATTTTATTCCAAGGTAATCTAAAATTGGATATCTTCTATCATGCCTTATTGTCTTACATTTATGACAGTGGTTTACAACTAAGTTGAAAATTAATGGGGTTAGGTTAATAAGATAAAGTTTCTAGGTGCAGGAGGCTGAACACAACTGGCGTAACATGATGGCATGGCTGCTAGTCTTAATAGTCAATTCTATGGTATATTACATATTTGATGTCTTGTCAAGTTGATTCATCACTTAAGTTTAAAGTATCTCATTCACAATGCTCCATTTGGACATGTGTAACATCCAATAGTATCCTGCGCGGAATACTGTCCACCGGGAATATTTTGTAATAGTGAAATGTTTTCCATGGCTATTAAATATATATATATAAAGGTCTGAATAATTCCCAACAATGTTAGAACTGTCAAATTAGCGATGCAAATTTTTGGTCGTTCCCTCCGCGGGACTCGAACTTGTACCGCTGTGACATCTATGGCAACACCGCCTGCACAAAGTCCAGCGCCCTAGACCACTCGGCCAGCTAGGATATATATATATATATAATTGGGGCTTGGTATTTTGTGTGACATGTTATCCAGGATGCTTTTAGATATTAATTACTATCCAGGGTGTTTTTAAATATTAATTTTCATATATTAATAAGTATATATCCTGGATGTTATTTCATGGGATGTTTTACACCTACTGGTAAGTTTTCATCCAGGATATTGTTTAATTGATAAATATCCATTTTATCAAAAGTATGATATTATTTAATAATATAATATGAAATAATATCCTGCGTTCAATTACCTCTAGCTTTTTCATAAATTATTGTAGATATTATCATTCAAGTAGTGGACACAACTTAATAGGTGTGGAAAATTTTTCATAAGGAAATAATATTCTCCGGACAAAATGTTGAATAATTTTCCCATTGTACCCCCTCATTCTTATTGGCTCAATTCACAACCAAATAAATCAATCCCAATCTATTTTGGTATGGCACATGGTAGTAAAATTTATTTGAAATCCATTCACTTTTACTGAAGATATTATATGGACAATAGGAAAATGCTTGTTTCAGACCCCTAATTCCTCCAAGGTTCAAGTTCTAACCCCAAAAATCTATCTCAGTCTTCCTTTAGTGGTATCACACCTTGAATACAATTTCAAACAAACTCTTGGACATCAGAAAATGCAAGTCCCCCCCCCCCCCCCAAACACACACTTTTGGCCACTTAATTACTGAAAATTTCAAGTCTTTATCACAAAATTCAATCGAAGTCAGACCATTGTCTTGTAAAGAATGACTTATTTGTGGCATGCCTTTCAAAGAAAGATAACTCCAATATTGCATCGATAGTTCTATTTGCACACCTAGTTAGCCTAAATACATATACTGTACATTTGACTATTATTCATAGTGTTTGTATCAAAACCCCCAAAAATAAATGGCAGCCTTCCTTTAGCAGTATGCTGCAATGCAGTACAATTTAAAAGAAATCCTTTGCTTGAAATCATGTTATTCTCTGAAATTATTTTTTTTTCTAGTCCTCTCTTCCCTTAATTCTAAGATTCAAATCACAACTCTCAAAATCAATTTCAGCCTTCTTTTTGTGTTATATTACCCTTAGTATAACTTCAAAAAATATCTATCCATTCACACGAACTCGGGTTATATTTTCCAAACATAACAATGCTTGTTTTTGGCCACTCCTTACCCTTATTCCAGATTGAGTCACAACACCAACAAACAATCCCTTGCTTCCTTTTGTAGTACATGTATGACACTTAGTGCTACATTTTAAAATATCCATTCACAATCAACTTGTATTCAAAACATTGTGAAAATGCTTGATTTTGGCCCATTTTTGACCATAAATCCTTAAATAGTTCGTCACAAACCCAAAATTAAATACTCTTGTGGAATTTCATACAGATCTATACACAATACTGAAGTTATTATAATGGGCATGAAATGTCAACACATGATGAGCACAGCGTGATACCATTATACCACAATTATTTGTGGCTGTATAAAAATTCCTGAAGTCTATAATTCTAGTATGGCACAAGAAATATATTTCAGTACTCTTGTTCTTTCAGAACTTTCTTTCTCCAGCCAAATAACTGCAATGGTAAAGTTGAAAATTTAAATGACCACTAAGATTATGTCCCAATGTTTGCACACATAACTCTCAGTAAATAGATTTGTATCTGGTATTTTTTCCAGTTCAATGTAAAGTACAATTCCCAGTTATGATTTTAAAAAGATCTTGCAACTTCTTTTGAAGTTTAAAATATTTAGTGACTTGTTATATTTTTATACTGGTAGAATGTATTTTAACCTTAGAAAATTACTCTCATCACCATGTAAGGAGATCGTGTTTTGATCTTGCTTCTGCAATACTCTATTAGATAATAATTTTACCCATAGTAAAAACTGGTAAATGACAACTATAAGCAAGATGATAGAAAAGTATACCCAGCTTCATCAAGATGTGTGTTTTCATCTTACATGTATGTGCAAGAAAAAATATTGACCTGTTGTGTATATTTTTAGAGAATGAATTTCTGATTGGATGGAAGAAATTTTAGCAAAGCAGTTTTTATAATTAAATAAACACCTTTCTGACGCATTGCTGGTAAAATAGTAAGTCTGGTTCTGTTTGCTAACTGGTATACTTAAAAAAATTTTTTCTCAAATTGACGGCTTATACAACTGTTGTTTTCTAATGTAAAACTGAACCTTAACTGAAATTCACATACAGAAAGGAGTTGGTCTGGTAAGGGCAAAATTTGGCCTTTAAATCAAAGTCTACCTGAAGAAAATTTAATGATGTTTCTCCAACTCTTCAATGTGTTTTATAGTGATTCAATTGTATTATGGTAATAATTTGAACATGTACAGTCATATATGCCCTTCAAACTTGGCTGAAATTAGTAAAATCTGTTAAAACTGCTGGAAAACACCAGAATTTGTGCAGTTTTTCACTCTTTTAACAATGGCCTCGTGCATGTTCATTCTCATTCTCACTTCATATATTTTGTATATATTTGTCAGTTACAATCCATGTAAAAATATCTTTGATTGAACAAACACTTGGCCACTTCTGTTCCTCTCAAAAACCATCTTAAAAATTGCAGAAATATTTGAAATTTAAGGTTTTTGTAAAAGTTGCATAAATGCATACTGATATTTCATGAAAACCAGCTTGTACACAGTGTTTGCGACCATTTTACTATACTACAACCTGTAAATTAGTTTTCATCAATTTATATAAAAATGCACAAATTATGAAGCCAAAAGGGATCCTTGCTCAACTTTCTTCCTAGGGATACCTAGTTATCCAATACAAATAGATGGCTAGTTGACTTTCACCAAATTTGGCATCATGAAAAATACAGCAGTCTTGTTAATTGATTTATTTCTTAGAAATAGTTGCCTTACTCCAATTTCTCTTTTGTACAATTGGTATGACTTTATTATATAAATATACAACGATCACTGAGGTAACAAACAATACATGTACACTCAAACCACACTAACTTATCACTTTGGATGATGTGTCTTGTGTCAAAAAATAAAGGATGGTTCTGCCGTCAAATCTGAGACATCATGTTCATAAACCAATTGAAATTTTATTTGTTGCAATAGTTACCAACTTCATTTTTATTATAGTAATTGGCAGTTTCTCTCATTTGTTTGATTGGGTATAGATTATGCAAGATGATAAATACAAACTAATACTGTACTAGTAATTTATACAGAAAAAAAATTAAATTCCCTACTGAAAATTGTAATTTAAAACCTGCAACCATATTAGTACCAACAGATTACATATAATAAATAACAATATAGGTCAAAGTATATAATTAAAACAATAAAAAAACTTTACCCAGAGAAGGAATACACAACTAACAGATCTTGTAACAAGCTTAATAAGGAAAGTTATAAAACCTATAATTTATGTTCACAGACCATCCTAGAAACAATATACTTTCATTTCCCACTCCTTAAACATGTAACATAAACTCCCAAGAATCAAATGATGTACAGTTACATATTTCTTATTTCCTGCTTTATTCATACCACTAATTTATTAAGAAAAAAAAAAGGCATGTAAATTTTGTAGAATACTTCATATAAATGTCTTTTCTTTTGCCAGATATTTCTTTTCAGTCAAAAAATGGTAACAGTAATTTATTGATGAATGTCTAAACAAACTTTGTAAGTAAGAATAAAAAAATGGGAACTGCAGGTACTCAATAAAATATCCAGTTCAATGTGTTGTGACCATTGAAGAAACCCTGGAAGCAACAGTTGAAAAAAACAACTGTATTTGTATCATATTCTACAGTAGGTATTCAACAAAATATCCAGTTCAATATCACATGAAAATAGAAGAAACCCCAGAAAGCCACCCTAAGAAGCAATGTTTGAACATTTGGACATGAAAAAAAGCAATATTTATTACATTATCTGAATATATAGGCAATAATGAAGTTAAAAGGAAACACCAGATAATAACAGTAAAAGCTAGAGTTTGCAATACACAAGACAAACATTTTAAGAAATGTGTTAAGTTCAAGGGAAAGTAATTTCACAAGTTACTTATTTCTCCATAATTTTCCATTTTTACTGTTCAGGAAAAAAATAATGCTTATTGGTTCACTCACCAGAAGACATTTTTTAAATCATAAAAAAATAATATAATCAGTGCATTGCTATTAAATTTCTGTTTTTGTACAATATAAAAGTCGCCTTCAAAACTGTTACTTATTTTGACCCCCCTACCATTTTTATAAATCCAGGAGTATCAAAAGACTTTGGTCTTTCGATAGGAAGTCCCATAACACGATCCCAAATAAGAGAAGCCATACATCCTAAAGCACGAGATACTCCAAACAGCACTGTATAATAATTCATCTCTGTCATACCATAGTACTGAAAGTAAACACATGAAGAATCATAAACAAACTTTGTCTACCACAAAATAATTTAATTTGATTGTTTACTTTTCATCTGGGCAAGATAGGTTAGTTTCCATGAACTTCAAAATATAGGTGGGCCTGTAAAATTAACTACTACAAGCCAACAGCCACTATATAAAAAATTCTCAAAAATGTATTTCGGGCCTGTGAACTGGAAAGTTAGTTGTGAAGACTACAAAATAATTTAATTGTTTATTTTCATCATGTTCATCTGGGCAAGATAGGTTATTTTCCATAAACTAACTTGGTAATGTGCTGTCATCATTGTTAATCAGTCCACAGTATGCAATTCAATTCCAAACTTAATACGGCTTTGATGAAGGGACAAACCATTTAACTTTAATCAATTAGAAATCAAATTATAAATATTGTTTTTAATTTTTTACCAAGTTATGCTCGCATAACCAACTTTGGGGTAGTTTTAACCCCTTCACATTTCACAAAGCATAAACTGCCCAAAAGTTGATTATTTCACATAAGACTTAGTCAAAAATTGGAAGTGGTTACAAGATAAGCAAAGTAAATCCTGCTGATGCACTTGGTCCTTGCTTCAAATATTTGTGGAGTCTTAGTTGATCATTTATATATAGTATGATGTGTGGGTTAAGCTTCTATAATGTTTAATTTGGTGTTCTTGCATCCTGGCCTCTCAACTTTCTAATTTTTGTATTATTCTAATTATGGCATCTCTCAATTAAATATTTAGCTTTTAAAATTGATTCCAAATTGACATATTTCAAAATGTAATTCATTCATGGAAGTCTGACTTTCCTACTTCTCTACTTTATTTTATAACCAGCCAATCAAATAGTGCCAAATAAACACCTACCTGCAATAAAACACCACTATGTGCATCTACATTTGGCCATGGGTTCTTAGCTTTTCCTTGTTCAATTAAAATATCAGGAGTGACTTTGTATAAAGCTGATACCAATTTGAACAATGGATCATTAGGTAGCTTTTTAAGGGCAAATTCTCTCTGACAGGTGTATCTTGGATCAGTTTTCCTCAGAACAGCATGACCATAACCAGGGACAACCTGTCCTGATTTAAGTGTGTTCCACACCCAGTCCCTGAGATTTTCTTCTGATATGTTAGCTCCAACCTCTGCCTGGACTTTAGTCAACCAAACCAGTACTTCCTGCAAAAAAACATAAATTTATCATTGCTTTGTATTTTGTCCTACAAAATAGGTGTGCTCAATAAGATATGTGAACTTAACTACAGAGACTTCAAGTTGAGCAATCGTAATTGCCAACTCTGATAGAATAGTGTTAAGGCTAGCTTTTTGTGACTTTGAATTAAACTTAAAAAAAAAAGCCTAGATAAGTGCTGAGCTGAATTTGTTAACAGGCTCTTGTGGTGGTTATTCACTAAAGCAATAACTTGACTGAAGGAAAGTCCCTTTTGGGGAAAAAAAACTGATGGTTGTAAACATCAAAGGAAAAATACTACTGAAAGTCTATTTTCACTACTAAAACTCATCATAGCTTTACTAAAACAATTTTGTCAAGTATTGGAAGTAATTTGTACACAATGGAGTTTATTATGGTAGATAACTGTTCCTGATTTTGTGGTTGTACTTTTATCAGTGTATTCCAAATTGGGAACTGCTTGAGAAACACAAAATATTACAGTAAAAATTCGAAACTTAAATATTGCAACTAGAGAAATATGATACTCATCAGCTCATAAAGAAAAAAATCTTTGTTAAAACAAAACTTGCCTGGGGGAGGTGGGGCAGAATGCAGTTGATTTATTATTGTGTTGATGGAGATAAAATTTGAATTGTTCTCAAAAGATGTATTGCATCTCAATTCTAATGTCTTGGTGGTGCCCCTAAATATCATGAGCGTCCTGCACCCATGACACACCCTTTTCACGTAATAGCCCTGAACCACAAAGAGGACAAACCAAGTTTGACATTCATACCAGAAGCAAAACTTACCTGATTAGCTAAACCATGAAGTGGACCAGCCAAGCCATTCATGCCAGCAGTAAAACTTACCTGATTAGCTAAACCATGAAGAGGACCAGCCAAGCCATTCATACCAGCGGCAAAACTTACCTGATTAGCTAAATCATGAAGAGGACTAGCCAAGCCATTCATACCAGAAGCAAAACTTACCTGATTAGCTAAACCATGAAGAGGACCAGCCAAGCCATTCATACCAGCAGCAAAACTTACCTGATTAGCTAAACCATAAAGAGGACCAGCCAAGCCATTCATACCAGAAGCAAAACTTACCTGATTAGCTAAACCATGAAGAGGACCAGCCAAGCCATTCATACCAGCAGCAAAACTAAGGTAAGGATCAGACAAAGCACTTCCTACCAAGTGGGTTGTGTGTGCACTGACATTACCACCTTCATGGTCACTGGAATGACAATTTAGTATTAAAATGTTATGAAAAAGAATGTTTATTTCCTTAACACAGTCTTCATGGTTAAGCAGTAGTCTGAGGCCCAAGGCTTGTCAAAATGGAGGTGGGCCTGTAAAATTAACTAATATAGGCCAACAGTCAGTATAGAAAAATTTCTGAAAAATGTATTTTGGGCCTGTGTACTGGAAAGTTAGTTGTGAAGACTGTTAACAACTGTAATATAAAGGTATAAGAATCACCTTTATGTAAATTTACTACAAGTACTTATTTTTGTCAAGTCCAACTTCATGTTTAAACCTCAAAATTCTTAGTAATTTTGACCACTCAATTACTATTGGGGTTATTGTAAAATTTGCATTTTCTCTACACTTCAGTTTTACTATTACATAAGTATTTTCCTATTCCAACAGTTTGTTGATATTTTAGGTCAATAACTATACAAGACATTTTCCTCAACATCATATTTCATGAAAGTAAAGGCATTTTTTTGAAAAGAAAATTTACAAATGCTTTGCAGAGTAGTTAGTCTAGAAATTATCTGAAATGCTGAGCCATATTTTTATGTGCTAGCTAACAGAGGCAACAGCCTGAGCAGAGTAACAACAAATGGACAAATTCTCTAACTCAGAGCCAACCAGTTGTGACTATTTTACCTATATGTGCATGTATGTGCTGCAGGTTTTGTGGAAAAGCAATAACTACCAATTTCAGCATATTTAGTATGACCCAACTGGAGATCAAACACATGACCAACTGCACTTACCACAAAACCAATGATGCAGCAATAATGTTAAAAAAGAATTTTACAAACCTATGAATTGTGAGGTACATTCTCATCAGTTCAATAAAATCAGCATTTTCATAACCTAACATAGAACAGAAATTCCAACTCCAATCTTTTTTATTATCAATGGCCTCGACTGCAGTACCATCTCTATATAAATTTCTATAAATAATGGAGGCAACTGTTGGTAACTTGGCAATCATATCCATAGCATCTTCATAAACATACTGAAATCAAAATCAAATATATTAAATTCTGTTTACCACAGCACACAAGATAATTTAATACGAGGAAGACATTTACCTCAAGTGTCAGAAAAGCGTTTAGTAGGTTTACTATTAAATGAAATATATTTCATGTCATTTTAACACAATTTTTGCTAAATTTTCATCTGTGGGAGCCAACAAAATATATTTCAAATATTTGTAATTTTATTAGTCAAACAGTAATGGGGTCCTCTAAGAATGCCTTGTTTTACAACAACTGGAAAATGTTTTTTAAAAATGTCTGAGGGGTTCTGATCAAATAACATGTGGGTCTTTGAAACTTTTGTTCAGCAGGTGTTTTGATTAAATTTCAAAGCGCCAATAGATGAGATGTATCACTGCTTTGAAGTAAGTTTCTCAAGAGGTCAATACAAATAATTTTTTATATGAATTTCTATTTAACATTTAAGAGTGAACTTTGCTCGCTTATTACACATGATCAAGTCTGTTCTGTACAATATGAACAACATGCAAGAGACTTGCTGTAAAGAAACAGATTACCAACAGATATGAAGTGGACATAAATATGCATTTTTAGAATAAACTAAGATGTAGAGTAGTTAGTACTGCTGCACTATTTATATTGAGGAAGGTTTTCACAACCATTTGCTTCCGGATAAGTTTAAACATATGAAGTGACAGACAGAAGAGTCTGAATGACTGTTAATTAGTTGACATTTGATAAAATCTTGATACATCAGATATGAATTATGATTTAAGTGTATGTACCCTAATTAAAAGAACAGTAGTCATTTTTAAATTACGAGATGTCAGTTACATGCACCATTTCTTAAAACTTAAAGTATTCCAGTAATATATATTAATGGTTCAAACAGTTTTTAATCCTTTATTATTAAGGGATGTTATCAGCCCACTCTCCAAGGAGAGTAACATACAACATTTCTGCTACAAAAGAAATGCCTTGCATTGTCAATTTTATACATTTCCAACCTTATAAGTAAAAAACAGTCACCCATAAACCAAATTTCAACATGAAACCACATACTATAGAAAATGATTTCAGATATAAACAAAAGCACTAAGATACAAGAAAAAAAATTATCAAAGACAGAAACGGTAGAATTTTGTTAAACAGGAAGTAGATGTCCAACAAGCCTGAAACCCAATCCCACAATATAGGACCTGTACCTGATGCTGGATACCAAATATCAAGATGTTGCAAATTAGTAGTTGCTAAGAAAAGTGTTACAAAAAAACTGACATTCACCATTCTATAACCTGATTTCCACAGGTAAAATTCAGCCAAAAATACCACTTGCCTTTAACGCCCTGCTACTTATTTCTCAAACAGGCCTGCATCTATTTATAATAAACAATTGGGTTTTTTTCTCAAAACTGAAAGCAGTGGAAATTGGTGGCTTCTGGGAATAAAAAGAAATACTAGTTACATCATACCTCCCAATACAATGTCTTTTTGACACCATCAGCATAAGCCTTAGCAAATTTACTTTCACTGTTGAGGGCTGTAATGGCAGCACTGAATTGAGACATTGGGTGGAGATTTGATGGAAAATTGTTCAACATTGTGATAACATGGTTAGGTAAAGCTGCCCTTTTGTTCCATTCCTGTAATAAAGAAAAAATCTCTTATAGCTTCAACAACTCTTGTTGTCAGTCATATGTACAGCAAATGAGAATAGATATGAATATGCATGTATTATCAAAAATTTTTGTTTAAGGCCAAAAAAAAAAGGTATGTGTTTACTGACACTATTTTATCCTACCCCATCCCGCAGCATTGGGATAATAATAATCCTGAAATTATGTCATGGTCCGCAACTGTTTTTGTCAATTACATATCTAAACATAGTGATCTCCAGGTCTGCAATGTGTATTTGAACAAGAAAACTGCTACTAAACACAAAAGAATCATGTATTATTGTAAGTATCTTGTATCTGCAATGGAAATGTTAACTATCTGTTTAAATGAAACTGTATGCACAAGTCCAAAACAAAAAACAAAAAAAAACAACAAAAATTTATATGCCAACCCAATTTTTTTTCCAGTAGGGAACAGTGAACACACATATCTTTTTTTTCACTAAGGGGTAAAGGAAACCTTTTTTCTATGTGTATAATTCGGTTAAATGATGATTTTATGAAGCTGGCAAAAATGCAAAAGTAAATAAAAGGTAAAAAAGCTGAAGAATGATAATGGTAAAATCAGATTTTTGAAAAAGTTAAACTCCACAAAGAACACACAAAAAATCATGCCTGTGAACAAGTTCATTATGACACTTAACTAATTGTGTTGTTTTATTTAATCAGTTGTTAAAAGCTATTGGTAATTAAATCTATTTCCATAACTATGAGTCTGACTCCATTTTGAATTCTGTTTTACTGTGGTATTTTCTGAAGAATGTTTTGATTAAATTACCTCACTAATAGCATCAGCTTGTTGTTGTGTGGGAACCTGACCAGTAACTAACAACCAGAACAGACCTTCAGGGAGGGGCTCCATTCCACTGCCACCATTGCCTTTGGGGAGAATTTCCTGACATTCAGGTATACTGTAACCTCTGAAACGGATACCTTCCTCTGGATCTAAAACTGAGGTTTCTGTTACAAGTCCTTTGATACCTCTCATGCCTCCATAAATCTGAAACATGAATAAAAGTATTTAGGTTTACTCATGAGCGCATTTGGACAAATAACCTCATACTGAATTACCAACATGAAACCCATTCATGATCATGGATAATAATTTTACCATAAGGTAAAGACCAAATACTTAAAAGAATAAAGTATAACTTCTTCAAATACAAGCACCTCATTTCATTATTTGTCAAGGGGAATAATTTATACAAAAGTGCTACTGTAGTACTGAACATACAATTGTAACTATAAATCTATCCAAAGAGATTATCCTACTAGACCTTATTATAATGTAAAACCATCATACAACCTTAGGCAAAATAGAACATTTATTTCTTTTTTTTATTTTTCTACAGTACACAATGCCATTAAACAAATCTTTCCCAATTGTTAAAATACATTATATTCAACAATTTTCTTTGATGATCAATTATGTTAACGTTCATTATTTTTTGTAGATTAACCTTTAAATGTTTAATTCTTTATCTATTTTTTCTTGAATCCTAACACTACCCAAAATGAAAATTTAATGTTGTGTTGACCATTGATAAAATAATGTGCAAAATGACAGAGATCCCCATAGATAGAATTCAAACTGAACCAACTTTCGATAAATTAAGATAAAGAAAGGCCTTGTTTGCAATATATGTAGACAATTTTTATACCTGTATATTTTTTCATGACATTTTTGTTAGCTTTTGTTTAGAAAAAAGTTATGACTTTCTTTTTAATAATCACCAACCAAAGCAACCATTGCTTACAGCTGAAAAATTTCCATCACTCTTAAAACAGTAAGATAGGTAGAAATTTTTAAGACAATATCACAACAAAATAAACCCAATAATTCATAATTACATCTATGACAACTCTTAAAAAGGTAGACCTGGAGTAAGGAACATAACTCTTCAAATCAGTGATATGTTTGTATCTTATACAATTTCACGAAAGCCTTTCAAGCTTCCCTTGAAATAGAATGAAATCAGACCAAGTTACTTTGATGCTTACATGAGATGGGTATAAAATGGTGAATACAAACATTCCAATGATTTTTTAAGAGTTGTGTCCCTTACCCCAGGTCTACTACCTTAAAATGTAAAAATATTTACCATGTCAAGAGTAACTTCACCAACTTTTGTATCACCATACTTTTTCCTAAGTTCTATGACTTCCTTTTGTTTCTCTGGGATCATATCAGCTAATACATCTTTTAAGTTCTGGAAATAAACAATTAGTCACGACCTAAAACAACGTACAATGAAAATCTAAGTTACATGTAGCAAATCAGTATAATACAAAATAATTCATTTCACGCCTTCCTGAACACATATTGCAAGTAGTGTCCCAGTGTCTAATCTAGAGAGTGTCACTGAAGCTTATCCACATTTTTGTCATTCTGGCATGATGGAAATAACCTGGCTGAAGGCTTAACTACATAGAACACACTGTATTTTCATCCTTTGAGATACACTTGATTTTAGAAAGCCTTATGTGCAAGTTTTTGAGCTTGTAGTTAATAGACACATAATTATTTTTCATTTGTCTTTCTTAAATGTCAAGTGTAGTTACAAAGCAGGGTATTTGGTTTGTCCATAAAAGAAACTGAAGAAAAAAAAATTGACATATTTAACTGTTCTAATCATAAAATAAGAATTCTACTTCAAAGAAAAGTTTCTAAGAAGCAAATAATTTCTTTAACTGTCTAAAGCACAGCTTGATAGCTGAGGTCAAACCCTGAACAAGTGCTGACATAACCAAATTTGTCAAATTGGGTAATGATTGAATGTCAAACACAGCAATAGATTTTGACCGGAATGAAAATGTTTAAAATTCTGTAATTAGATAAAGTTATACAAGTTAAATCCAGACTCCTTCTTGGCCCCTAGTTTAAAAGGTTAGGGTCATAACCTTTTTAAAGCCATCAAAACCTTCCTTTTGTGGAACCTTGAAGCACAATTACAATGTACATTGAAATATGTACACTTTTCCTTGTGCTATAGTTGAATGCACATTTTTGGCCATTTATAGTCCCTTGTTCCTAAACAGTTCAGATCATACCCCCCCCCCCCAAAATCAACCTGACCTTTTAAGTTTAATACAGTAAAATTTCATCAAGATCAATATCCTTTTACTCAAGTTACTCAGTTAAATTAAATGGAATAATATTTTTTTTACCAATAGTTGGGACCACAATCCCCAAAAAGTATGCCAACCTACATTTTGTGATATAGAATCTTTTAAAAAAAATTAATTTTTCAACATCTACAAACTTATGTTCAAATATCACACTGTAGCCAAGTGTTTAAAGTTGATGAAGACATGGAAGCCAACAGCATCATACTGTTTCACAACAAAAATGTAAACAGCCTGTCCCTTTATTAATGAGGTATAGGTATGTAATAATGCTGTTTTTTTCTTATTGTGACAACTTTGACCTCGGTGCTAGTTTTCTTGCGGGAATTTCATGATTCTACATTTTTATACTTGTACATTGTTAAAACAAATCCCAACCTGTTCGAATGCAGGCTTTAGAAATATCTCAATACTAAACTTACTGTGCTTGAGGCATGTCTGACACCAACTGAGGTAGCTGGAAACAAGACCTACAAAAACAGAGACACAAATTAGTACTTGTGTACAAAAAGTACTAATTACAGAAAATAGTTGAACTCACTTATTCAGTTAATGCTTACAGCCACTTGTGGCAATCACTCATTATTTGCATAAGACATTAAAATAGTTGGTGGAAATTATACAGTCAAATTTGCTTGACTGTGTATTTTAAAAATAATAAACACAAGGGTTCACACTAACACAAAATGTAGCTTAATACCATTCAAGATTTTGACTATTCCAAGTTCAACTGTATAATGTTTATCACAGTCAGTCTTTGCCATACAAATTTCTGTCAACAAGCACAAACTCAAATATTTTAATGAACTTATACATAGTAATCATTGGCATGTTAGCCAAATTCTGCCAGCATTTTTACAGCCATGGCTGTCAGGCTGGTGGTCAATTTCGAAGACTGTAAGTGCTCTGAAGCATCAGTGAATCATGGAACTATTTCAAGATACAACAGTTCTGTCAGATTTTTAATATACAAATATCAATTTTTCACAGGGTAAACTTTTATTCCTTGAAAGAGCTACGCTGTTACTACATGTATCTTAATTTTTCCAATGGATTAAGTTACATGTATGGTTTCTGAATACACCAGGGAAAAAAGTCATGTCCCAGACATGGGAAGTAACAAAATGTTACTGTCTTAATGGAGGAAATTTAAGAATTGATTAAAGATCACGTCTCAGTGAAAATAAGTAAATCTTATCTGACAGTCTGGAGGTCTTTTCTATTTTTCTCTAATTTCAAGAAGAAATGAATATGGTTGAAAAAGTTGAGGAATTTTCTCAGACTTAGGTATTTTTTCAAGTTTTATGGCAATGGGTCCAGATCTTTAGATTAATATAACTAACAAATGTAAAGTTCATAAATCGTTTATTTGATACAGTGCAACAGGTGAAAAAACACCCCCATTATTTTAGTTATAAAGTCAAAATAATTAATCTGATTTTCACCAAAAAAGTATACAGACTGTTTGACCATCATAAAAAACAAATTTATTAAGTTTCAATAGAATTTGGATCACTTTTTTTAAAGTAATGATGCAACATGTTTACAATAGGCAGTTGGACGCCAGACATTCATATACCATAATACCTCCCGTAAAAATTTTAAGGAATATTACATGGTGGTGAAAATGAGAACCTGGCGAATACGCCATCAAATGGTCCCCAAACTCCTATCACTTTTACAAGTCCCTGTGATACTCCCTTTTATCTATTCCATTGTAATGGAAGTTACTTTAATCTGTTTACATGTACACATGCTTTTGCTATTATCACATGATTATCATATGATTTCATTATGGATATAAACAGTAGTGAGCTGAGCTCGGAGTTTCACATTTAACTGTTGAGTCTCTGTATTTTACATATGCTTAATGTGTTTGAAAACGAGATTGATTTCATAACACAGGAGTAACAATCATAGCATTGATTGGTCAATTCAGTCAGCATTGAGTATTTAATCGAGTTCATCGACGCAGATCATTGCTTCTTCTATAGATAGCCATTCAGGTGTGTAGCACATCGTCTGTATGCTTTAAGACTGTTACAGCCTGTACCTTCTTTGCTTCTAACTTATCTACGGTTATGCGTTTTCTCAAAGGAATGTAACATTCCAAGAGAATGCTTTGGTTTAAAATTATTCAGTCCTTTCAACTTCTTTAAACGCTAAATTATCATGAAATTATTTGTATTTCTGGTTTTCTGTCGAGCTACAAATATGGCGTGGTAAACAAATGTTTAGGATGTTAGTCAGTCACTTCCAGTTGCACTGTCATACCAGTTTATTTTGAATTTATTAAGCATTATGCATTTATAAGCAATACACACCACTGTTTCATATCAAAGGCTGTGTACTTGGTCAAATAAACTATGTGTTTCTAATGGAGTTTTCATTTATACAGTGTTATAGTTACAGAGCCCAGTGCACAAACGTAACACACAACAGGGTGTCCTGTATGAGGTTACTAAGTCAGAATATAGGTAGTTGATATTGACACATAGATCTGGAAAAGCGAATACATCAGCAAACATTCAAACACTTAGAACCATTTATTAAAAAGAACTACTTATATGGTTAGATTGGTATTGCTGTTTCCTTAGTCAGATTACAAAGACAAAGTCATAACTGGCCATTTAAATTTTCATTGAGAAACTTGCACATACAAAAGACGTCCGTTACACCATATTAAACGTATCTGGACAGCATCCTTCGACAATGAAGTATCAATCATGTATACCTGGACCATATTTGTGTGTAACCTTGTTAACTATTACAAAAACATGAAAATGTCCTGGACTCGACATTCATATAACGTGTTGTGCATATCGTGTATCGTATCTAAGCTGCTTTTCATCTCATTGAACGTGAACCACTCTACTTTCTACTACCTTGCTCTGGTGCAGGAGAGAAGAGGCAATAGTTCTTATCATGGACATTGTGCTGACAACTGCCTTCAAAGAGAAAGTGGAGTGAAAATTTAGCACACCGGCAACCAAGGTCAATTTAGTTGTGACGTCACAAGAAACGGAAGTCTTTTAAGTCAAATCGTAACTAATAACGTCGTACCTAAAATATGAATTGACTAAAACAATTTTCCTGATACCCGGATAATGTGGTGTGTTAATGCAGTTGTTACATAATTGTAGTCCTGGTTTTTTATCCTGTATGATTGAAATAGTTTAATCTTATAATATTTCTCTTAACGCCCTTGATGTTTTATTAGTGCCAGATTATTTACACAACAATTTTTTTTATATGAAGCTGTGTATAGTAAACCAATTTAAACAACCTGTTGTATATACAAACAAAACCTGCATACTGAACAACAAAAACCTTGTATACCAAACACATAATTATATAATCAGTGCACTTGTGGAACAATTTCAAAGAGGTCTATCTAGTTTAACTCAAGTTAATCCATACCAAATTTCACAGACAAGGATGATGTACTCTGAATATAAGCATTATATACCTTAATTACTTGAATTAAGCACCGTATGCAGGTCTACTTCTTGTTATTTCTTGACAAATCTAAGCAATTTTACTGACTATACAAAAGAAATACATAACCAACATATACAAATACTACATTTCAATACAGGAGACAAAAAAAAAAGACAAACAAGATTGCTACAAATATCCATTGTCTCTGAAGTGATTTGCAGTTGGCTCTGTCTGGTAATTCCTCATCATTTAATACATTTATGGATCGGCTTCAGAAGGCTAAGAATGTTTCCATCTCCTATAAATAGGCTCATTTGCTTTTGTTACTTTGTATGTATGATTTTAGTTACTTTATGTTCTTTGTTGTGTATGTCTGTTTTCCATGTTTGGTCTTTGTCCCTGGATTACATTCTTTTGGTTACCGCTATAACCTTGGTTCCTTCGATTACTCTTTCTGAAATATGCTAACGAGCCCCGTCTACCTGAGACATAATTGTTAAGGCGAACTGCCCCTTTTCCGTCAGTAGAAACAGTTCCGCCAAGAGAAGGTTGGAGTTGTACTTTGATTGTCAGAGGCGATGGTCTCCCACTTCTACACATATAAATAATTTTCAAAGTTTCACTATAACAATGTTAATTCCATGAAGGTGTTCACCATTACCAAAATAATGAAACAGACTTTCAATATCATTGTAATAAAGTTAATATAATATCTGCAGAACTGTAAAAAATCAAAATTGCGCAAAAAATAAGCGTAACCGTAAATTTTGGATAAATACACCAAAAAATACTTTACTGACCAAAAAGTAAAAAATACTTAACCTTAAATTTCGGGTAAATAAACAAAAGTTTATTTTTCTGTCCGAAAGTGATAAAATGCTCCCAGGCACATCTTGTTACGACCGCAGAGGTCGAACCCTGAACAGGCAAGTATGGACACACCATTCAAACCTGAAACAGATTTGAATTTTGACTACTGGTCAGTCTTTGACCCCTTGTTTTAAATGGTTCCAGTCAAAATCTCCAAAATCAATCGCAACATTCCTTTGGGGTTATGACCGATCCATTTCTGTTTACTTAAATTATCATCCAAAAATCAGACCAATTACTTGTTTCTGGCCCCTTGTTCTTACTTAGCTCATGTCATAGCCCAAATTATCAATCACGGTCTTACTTTTTGTAATATTTTACATTGTGTAGTAAAATTCATATGAGATTCATTAACTTTTAAGCAAGTTATTATTCGGGCACAAGGAAAATGCTAATTTTAGACGCTTTTGATCCATAATTCAAAAATGGTTATGGTTTTAACCCTCAAAATCTATCCCACGCTTCCTTTGGTGGTATAGCACCTTGTGATACGATTTCAGAGCGATCGTTCTCTAATACAATGTAGTCAAATAATTGTCTGTACATTAGGAAAATGCACGTTTCGGCCCACTTCTGACCCCTAATTTCTAAAATGGTCAGTTCTTAACCTTCAAAATCAATTCCAGTCTGACAATAGTGGTATAACATTTTGTAAAATAACATTATAGGCATTCCTGTGATTTTTTTAAAGTTAAGTAAATTCATGAAATGCTTGTTTTGACCCCTAATCTTAAAATAGATGGGTCCATAACCCCCTAAAATCCATTTGTACTAACCTTCCTGTCGTGGTTAAAAACCTTGTTATAGAATTTCCTTAAAATTAACCGACTTATTTTCAAATTACCGCACAAAAAACCACGCGTCTACAGGAAACTTGTTCTTGCCCCTTTTTGCCCCTAATTTTAAAATTGTTGAGGTCAAAACGCCAAAAATCAATATCAGCCTTTCTTTTGTAAACCTTGTTTTAAAATTTTATACTTTATATAAAGTATACTTGTATAAAAGTTATAGTACGAAAACCAAGTGTCGACGGACGACGACGACGACACTGTCATGCGACTATATGGTCGTATAAAAATGAAGTCTTTTTTTTTCTTTTCTTTTCTTTTTTGTTTCCCTTTTCCCCTTTTTTCTTTACCTTTTTTGGAATTTTTGTCTTTAAAAATATATAATTGAAGAAACAAGAAAAACTTATATATAATCATCAAATTTAACAGTCAGAGCAGATGGAATATTGCTTGGTTTTGTAGTTTCAAAGTTTTTGCTTTGAACAGTAACCACTTTGACCGACGGTTAACTACTTTATCGGTTTCTTTATCTCCATGAGCTGACTGAAAAAAGGGGAAAAAGAAAACAAATATGCAAGAGAGAATTAATGTCATTATTATTACAGACTATTACAAAATTTAGGACTTACTCTCAGTCACCTTTAACAATTAGATGAGCTTTAATTGCCTTGAATGTTTTGTTTGTTTGTTTGTTTGTTTGTTTTTGTTTGTTTGTTTGTTTGTTTTATTTGTTATTGTAACACCCCAGTTACTCAAAGAGCTACGTACTAAACGCGACGAATGAAGAGTCAAATTTACAAAAATGATTACCATACATGCAGAATAGAAACAGAATATTAAAATTTGATGTCTCATAAAACAATATATTGGTTTTATAATTACTGATCGTTTGGTGATTATGTATCCTTTTTAGCGCACCTTGCCAAAATGGCCTAGTGAGCTATTGCCATCACCTGGCACCCCGTTCAGACGTTGTAGTTAACGATTTCTCAAAATTCTTCTCCTCTGATACTATTAGGCAATTACAATCAAACTTGGTATGAACGTTACTTATGGTATTCTTCATAGAACTGATGTGGGGAAAATTGATTCGTTGAAAAACATGACCACCATTACCGAAAATAGAACATGGGAGTTAAACAGCAGTTTTTTTGCATACAACTCCAAAACCATTATAGATTTAGCTAAATTTTGACGCAAGTAAGTGTTCAGCGAGATTAGATCTGTCTGTACGTTGTGGTCAAAATTTCGTGTAAATTTGTCGAGCAAGCCATGTTGGATTATTGCCTCTTTTCGACGTTTGTCGTACTTTTTAGTGTTATAACTTTAAAAATTCTTCTCCTATGCCACTACTAAAGTAATTAGTACCAACTTGATATGGATGTTCCTTAGGGTATTCTGTATAGAACTTATGCGGGGATTTTTGATTCACTGAAAAAAACATGACCGCCGTTACTAAAAATAGAACATATGGATCAGACAAGTTTTTCGCATATATCTACAGGCCCGATAGGTTTAGCAAAATTCTGACATGGTAAAAAGTGTGCTGCGTATTAAGATCTATCTGTGGAGCCATTTTCTTGTAAATCTTTTCAGCCATGTTGGAGTTATTTTCTTTTACGTCTTTTCTTTTTTGCTGTTTTTTATTTTATTACTTTCAAATACTTTCTCCTCAGAAAATACTGGACTGAGAATTGACTTGATTGTTTCTTAATTAGGTATGAGCATTCTGGACAAAAGGCTGCTTTTACAAAAATAGAATGTTATTAATGATTCAGGCTCTTTATAGCCTCTAGTTTTCTTAAAGTGTGCTTGTTTTTTTGTGTTTAGTTTTGTTTTTGTGTAGTTTTTTGTTCTTATGGCAAAAAGTAGAAGAAACAAGAACTTGCTGTTCAGTGCGCGTCCCAAGCATAAGGTAGATGATATGTATGAATCCCAAACTTAAGGTTAGAGGATACATGTACATTAAAGTCGTCAGTTACTAACAATGATGTTTCTTTTTTACAACAAATCGTAGTTTGTACTATGGTCGTTATGGGTATTTGATATTTCCTTCACATAGGTCTGCTTTTACTATGATGCACTGGTCTTACTTATTTGTGTTCATCCATCCTTGACCATCTTTAAGATTTCAGTTTCCTTATTGATATATACAAGGACGAAAACTTTTTTTCATTTCTCTTGGCAAAAAATGTTTTGTGTACCACAGTTAATATTTCTGGTATCAGCCATGAAATTATTCAGTTATCAAATTACAGACATGTAGTAACACATCATAAAATATCTATAAAGGTTCCGGTCAGACATCATCGATCACTTTGACACATAATTGACCTTTGCACCCCGGGGATATACAAACCTTTGCGACCTCGGTACTGCAACCGCGCTTAATAGTTAACGACGGGAAACAATTCAAGAAAGCGTCGGTTTAACGTTTCTTTACATTCGAATGTGTAATAAGATCTTGGTGGAAAACAACAATTTAATCCTTCTTTATGCGAGTTTCCTGCATTCTATATATCAGAGGTTGGCAATTCAAATCTGAGCAGTTGGAATGTATTTTTTTTACCGTATTCACCTTTCGTTCATTGGAGATGCGGAAATATAAACAGTTATAAGAATAGATAATTCTTTACTGAAAGTGAGGATTGATAAAAGATAAGAGATATTAATGGAAAACCTTGTCTAACACCTCCGTCATCAATCTAAGGTGACATATTTATATATAAATCAATAACATCCGATATCAAATTGGCAATAGTTTTCTATCAATATAAAACAACTATCAGCAAGTGTCTATAAATAAACTGTGTCCACCCACAGATTTATGTATGTAATAATAACATGACAATAATAATAATAAGGCAATTATTATGATATAAATGTTAATTTGTATTATTAGTCATATCATGAACTTTTCATGATGTTTATAAAAACGTAAACGAAAATACCTTTTAAAATATTTCAATCGTGCAGGGGAAAGTTACTTAATCAATCACATAAACTTCCAACAAATTGAAGAGACATTGTAACATCTATAAAAACAAATGATGCAAAAATACTATAAAATCCAAATAAACAATACGTAGAAAGTATGGGGATGAATCTGATTGGATGTAAAGTCTCACCACTTTCATTGGCTGATAATTTTCGCGTGTAAAATTTATATAAAACGCTCATTTTTTTGTAATAACACTCACAATAATCAAGCTGGTTTACCAGAGATCTCTTATAACATAAATATGATTCGGTTAATTTTGGTATCAATCTTAATAACTAGTATTTTTGCCCAGTTCTGGGGACAAGATTCTGATAATTATCGGGATTACGACAGGGACGTTGATAGTTATTACGACAACGATGACTTGTATGAGGACGACTCAGATGATTACTACTATGGAAACCGATTATTCTCAAGATTTGGAAGGCAACAAAGACGACCACAGAGATCACGGTTTGGAATCCGACGATCGCGTACACAAAGATCCAGAAATCCGTCAGCTAATCGGCGACGACAAACTTCGCGGAGTCAACCTAGGCAACAATCTCGTTTTAATACCCCGACAAGATATCAAAACTTCTTTCAACCACAGAGAAATTTTTTCGGAGGTAAGAACCAAATCATTTTTTGAAGTTTAGTAGTTTTGGGAAAAATGACAAACTAATTCAAGAGTTCATGCAGATTAAGAAAATAAAGTGCTTACCTGTCTATGCTTAAATACTGAGCCGTGTTAAAATTCGGATCCGATAAATTAATTAATCTTAATCAATATTTAACAAAACAAAAACAATCTGTGACGGTTTCAATGCATTGCTACTAGGAAAATCAGAAATCTACTGACATGGGCGAGTGGCAGAACCCGGATCTGACGGTATTAAAAGGGTGTAGATTGCCAAGTAGTGCGAAGAGAAATTTTTTTAGAGGACAATTCCTTACCATTGTCCCTTTTAGATACAAGTATTGGTGTATATCATATTTTGTTAAAATCGATTTGCGCAATGCTTTTTGTATTCTTTTACTGTTCCCACAAATGATTTGTCCATTTAAAGGAGACCGCTCGCTCACCCCCCCCCCCACCAAAATCTACACCGGTTGGTTAGGGAAAACGGAACCGACAAAATGAATATTTTCTACACATTATTTATTTATTTTCTGTAGGTTTGTCACAAGCAGCCATGATGTACAATGCTTTTGATGATTGGTTCTGAAGACGCAGTAACAAAAAAGTGAGGATCATATCTGGAGAACGGGAAAAACAAAACGGATCGGGACTCAGAAATAGTGACTCATACATTAATTTGTTTTGTGTTATCGGTTCTTAAATCCCTTAAAAGAAAAAAAGTCCCTAAATATGTGATATTTATGAAACTCTGCAGTATTGGATACAAAGAGTTAGTCTCATATTTTAGATTAGTTTTGTTATGAGTGAAATAATAATAAAAAACAACAGGTATCGATATGGATTTGGTCGTCTTTTATACAGCCAACGTCAATGAAAAGTGCGATATAAAATCGTTAGAAACCATCAAATAACAAAACAAAACTAGCAGACGTAAAACTGATGTTATTTGCTTTAAATCACCACCTTTTCAAGTACTGAATGCTTATATTTTTATAGTATTATTTCTGTGCGCGTGTTGTTTAAGTAAAGTACCGAAGCGATTCAAATACGTCAACCCCCCCCAAAATAAAATAAAATAAAATAAAATAAATGGCCTAAACATGGACACATGAAACAAAGACGATCTTTATACACGATGTAGCGAATAAAACTTCACAAAAAAAACTGAAGATAGCGGAAACAAGACGCCACACACACAAAAAAAAAAGCACTGGCCATATATGAACTCCCTTAAAAAACCAGGAGTGTTTAAGTTATTTTATGTTCTTTGTTTTGCGTGTATGTTTTCTTCGTTTGATCGTTGTCCTTGGGTTGTGTATGTGTGTGTTTTTTTTTTTAATCATGCAACGCTTCAATCCTGATTGCCTTGATTTCCTTTGCAAAAACATGTTGTTTTTTAATAAATCCGGTCCCATTAAGTTCCAATTCCTCAACGGATTAGGTCATAATCCCTTACACGCCATGTTAGTACTACAATCCTGGAATTGTGTGATGCACTTTCATACAGATCCATTAACAGTGAAGACATTTTCTATAAAGTTCATCTCTTTTTTGTATGTGCATTGGAATTACTCCTCCTAAGATGTTAGAATTCCGTCCTCCGTACTCCAGGATAGCACCAAGCCAGAAAATGGCTTGCGACAACCTTTAGCATTGCTGGGGTAGCCTTGGAATATCTAATACTACTATTAGGCATTGACAGACATTGGATAACTCCAAAGTTCTCACATACCAGTATAACAACCTGATTGTTTTATAAAGTCCTAAAATATAACTTTAAAATTTCATAAATTACTTTACGCGAAAATCATTTTCCCAAACCTTAATAATATTTATTATTCATTTTACTTAGACGCGACAGAGATCAAAGAAAACATCTCAGAACTTCAGAACATCAATACAACAACACATGTTTTATAGTTTGGTCGTACAAATGTAGTATGTTGAAACAATTGGGTTAGAAGGTGATGTGCACTATTGCCACTTAAAAGACTATTTGTATAGTACATCTTTATATTATAATATAAACGAATAGGTAACCCGGAACATGAGATTTTGAACAGCCATACACTATGTCCTGTTACAAAACAAATATACAAAAACGGTAATTTGATTATATAAAATGTTTTTACAAAAATATTTCAACCAAAATAAGTTTTAAAAAAAATGTGCCGCAACGGCAGGTTTCCACGAAAAAGAAACCGATTCTTTATTCTAAGTTATAGATAAAATAAGACCGATATGGAAGTCAGATCTATGGGCACTACACTGGAAGCTGTTTTACTTTATCTTTTTTAAAAATAGAAAAGCTTGTGTTTAACCCATAGGCGGATCAAAAGGGGGAGGGGCGTATGAATTTGAAAATAACACATTTTTTGTGTGAACGTGCACGAATAAAAAAGTGCTTAACAAAGATTTTTTGCTTGCCCCTACCCAATCCCTCTTCCCCTTTAGGTGACTCTCTGGATTTGCCAGTGTAATAAACCCATCTCCTTATCCGCTTACTTGTATTTATAAATGTGTTCACCGTAGAGCACAGAACGTGAAAACAAACATTGTAATGTTAGAAAATGTGTCACTGTGAAAAAAAAATACCAACTTTAAGTAAATGCACTTTCATTAATTTAAATGTAATTTTTGAACTTGTCCTCATCCTAAATTTTCTTATAAGAAACATTTAAGGAAGAGTAATCGAGGGAACCAAGGTTATAGCGGTAATCAAAAGAATGTAATCCAGGGACAAAGACCAGACATGGAAAATGGACATGGACATACACAACAGAGAATATAAAGTAACTAAAATCATACATACAATGTAACAAAAGCAAATGAGCAACTCGGACGCCACTAAAAACCGGGAGCATGGACCAGGTGCACCGGTAGGGTAAGCGTCCTCTGCTTTTCTAGAAACACCCGCCAAGTTGCTCATAAAAAGTCAAGTTCGGGATAGACAAACGAGGAAAGGAACACTATGACCCGTTGAATAAATCAGTTTTCTTGGTGCAGATGGATACAGCATAACGATCCACAAGTTCATGATGACGACCACAAAACTTCTGTAGTGATGACTTCAATCTTGTAGCAACATAACCCTGTTCCAAAGCCTATTTGTTAGAGTTCTAGCGCGAAACAAAAAGTCTGCGTAGTTTCGGCAAGCTCTGGCATAACGTATGAGTTGTGATTTGAACACTACATACGCAGGTGCTGAAGGGATGTTGCCACAGATGACAGGAAAGTTGACAATTTTGAATGAAAAGCCATCGCGTTTGTCGTAAAGTTTGGTCAATAGTTTTCCTTTACCATCGATTTCTAAGTGTAGGTCAAGATATGAGGCTGACTTCACAGTGTCTGTAGTATCCTTTATCTCAAGTTCTTTGGGGTAGATGCTATGTATAAAATCCCTGAAATTAGGATTGTTTAAAGATAATACGTCATCTATATAGCGGAAACTGAGATTAAAGGATCTAGCTAAAGGATATTCTTTCTTTCGGATCAGATCAGCTATAAAGTCAGTCTCATAAGAGTGAAGGAAAAGGTCAGCAAGTAAAGAAGCACAATTTGTTCCCATTGGAATGCCGACCATTTGTTGAAAAACACGTCCATCACGCTGGACAAATATGTTGTCGATTAAAAATTTCCAGCATTTTGTAAACATCTTCCTCTGTATATATGGAAGATGATTTGGTATTATTTCTTACAAAGTATGAGGAATCTCTACCAAGAACTATATATTTGTATCTAGGAGTATTATCTTTTTGGGAAAAACAACGATGTATAATGTTTTTAAGTAGGGATTTTAACTGAGAATGGGGAATAGAAGTATAAAGTGTTGAAAAATCACTGAGTATGGGGAACAGAAGTATACAGTGTTTAAAAATCACAGGTTTTAATGCTGTTATATTCAGATAATAGTCTTGAACTGATTGTCTCCAAAAGATCTTTCGAATTTTTCAGGATCCACAATGTATTAATACCACTATGGGAGTAACGAGTATTGTGGTAGGACTGTAGACCCTCTTTGACAGTTGTGAGTATAGAAGTTAAAAGTTTTGAAAGAGGTTTGGTGGTACATTTTGCAGATTCAGCCATGAAACGTTGCTTGTATGGATTCTTGTGGATTAAGGAATCCAGTACACAGACGGTAAATCACAATCATCGTCCTTGGTAGAAAGGCTATACGAGGATAGCACAGATTTATGGTTTTCCACAATCTCTTCTTTGGAGAGTGCGGTAGCAGTATAGGTCTAATCACTGCTATTATTTTCTACGTCTACCTCTGATAATAAACATTGGATGTAAAACGTTTTGCAGACAAAAACAATGTTGTTTTGGGCTTTGTCTGCTGGTACGACAACATATTTGTCATGTATAGTAGACAATATTTTTGCTACATCGGGGTCTTTGAAAACCGATGTCGCCTTGGCACGCATTGAAATACTTAAAACTTTCATTCGTTTCAATCACGGCCTTCAATCACTCTGACAGAGAATCAATGTCTTCTTGTTCTCGTTTTATCCATTTTCTTGCATAGTCCTCGACGGAATCCATAAGAACTTTAAAGTTATAGTTCCAATTTATGGAGCGTGGTTCACGGTACTTGGGACCTTTAGAAAGGATATTACGCAGAAATTCGTTTTCGATGATGGTTAAATCTCCTGTAACGACGTGACCAGAAGGGCCATATTTGAATGGTGAGTTTTTGCAAGAACAGTCAGGCGGTTTAGCCTTGAAGTCCTCAATTTCGTGGTTCTTTAATAGCCTTTTATAATTGAAAATTTTGGATGCAATGAGTGAAATATAGGAATATGAAATAATTGGTATGGATTTGTCTTTGAAATATGGGGGAATTTTGTTGGTAACGTTTTTGTGATGAAGGATGTTAGCCAAACTAATTGCATTTATACCTTTGTTGACAAACGGTAGTGGAAGAAATGATCGTTTTTCTTCATCTTGACTTTTCACACAAACAGGTCTAAAGAGTCTGTGGAAACCAATATCCAAAATGATGGCAACAAGTCTGTATAATGATGAAGTGGTGTCAGAAACAGGAGTGTCAAGACTTGTTTTGTAAAAGGAGTGTAGTAAAGTGAGAGGTATAGAATAAAGTTTGGTTCTAATGTGATGAAGTCCTAGAGGTTTTCGTATGAAAGGAAGGAGACCATCTATGGAGACATCATGTAACTTAGGTGACGTATAGTGGCGATGGCCATGACTCCTTTCCCCTCTTGGATTTTTAGAGGGAGGAGCTCGAGGTAGACACAACTCTTACAAATCATTGGAACAATTGTATTCAGTATTTTACATCATTCAGGCGCGGATCAAGGATTTTAAATCAGGGGGCGCAGTTAAATTTTTTTAGGTTAAATTTTTGAAATACTTTTATAGAGTGGGTGCAATGTAGATATCTTTTGTGGTAAAATTAGTGAGAAATTAAAGTTTCAACGTAAAACCGCCTAAATCTACCCGACAACCCATACTTTGCAAATTTTAGGGGTGGCGCATGCCCGCCACACCCCCGCCTGAATCCGCTCCTGTCATTCTCATTGAAGCATCAAAGTAACTTGGACTGATTTCATTCCGTTTGAAATGAAAGCTTGATAAGCTTTGGTGAAATTGAATATGATACAAACATATCACTGATTTCAATAGTTATGTCCCTTACTCTAGGTCTACCTCCTTAATCAGTGTTTAATTGGTCCTACTTGTGTCAAGAATACTAAGAAAAATTGTTCAGTTCCTTTTTGTAAGAATAACTGCAACTCTAGCCTCATAGCTTCATGTTAAGTCTCAGGATTAAAAAAGATCATAAAATCTAATACAACAAAAGAAAATTTACAATGGCTTTGATGTCAAAACTTCAGAATTTTTTTGTAAGTTTTACATTTGCATGTTCAGCTATAAGATATGAGGTATTCATATCAAAAAACCCTTCTGAATTTCCTTATGTGTTATAATTGATTGGTTGCTAATCAAAGTGCATAAATAAAGCACAAAAACTTTTAGTTATGTTTTTTTTTATTTTAAAAAACAAACATAAATCTCAGTATTTATAGGATATAGCTGAAGACTTGAACAAAACCACAAAAAATGAATTAAGAGACTTAGTTTGTTATAAGAAAAGTCCAGGTGATCATTCATAATCAAATGTAAATAAAAATAGTAAATTGAGGTTTCGATATGATTAGCATACACAATAACAATAAAATAGATATATGATTGTTTGACTAATTTATTCAAGCTTGACCTTTATACTTAAGCGCGTACGACAATGATCACTTTATGTCTTACGAGCGCATAACTTCCAAAAATTATGTGTGTTACAGTTCAGGAACAAATGTTGACCTTTGAGAAAAGAAATAAGATTCATGAAGAATGTGATATCAGGGCAATTATTATGCAATTATATCTGTATATAAAATAATACCACATCATGCAAATAATCTTCTACGTGTATTTTTGACATGAAGTAGAATTTCTGGTTTATCATTGTGGTGAAATTCTGTAACAGTTTAACTGACTTTGTTTACTACTGCCTAAGCAATATAATGCTTAAAATAATACACAATCAAATGCTTTATGCTAACCACTTTCCATAAAACAAAAATCTGTTTTCATTTTCAGTAATGTACTGCATACAAAATACAGTCTCTGATTCAAGTTGTTGGAAACAATAACTCCTGTACTGTTTTCACTTTGCATCCAGTGACAAATTAGCACGACTTTGTAAAACCAATGTTTTAATGCTGTAACTGCCTGCAAAGTTAGATCAGTGTCCAATGCCAAGCAGAGGTTTACAACTCAATCCAGCCTCAGTATTGAATTTCTGTAAGATCTCAAGCTCCTTCTTGTACATAAGGTCCCATTGCTTCTCATCTTCATGGTCATATCCAATTAAATGACATATTCCATGTGTAACCATTATCTGAAATGAATGCAGTTGGTTTTAAGGATGTTTTGAAAAGAAGAAGATGAAGAAAAGCATATCTGGGCATGTTTGAGCCATCAAGGTTCAATATATAAGACAACTGGTTAATCTGCTTATATTCATCCAAGGTCTTCAAGTTTTTTTCAGCAAAATGTTTATCATTCTAAGAAAGTGGATTCTTGCATGAATGAAGCAAAAGAAAACAATTTCCAATTTACAAATATACTTAAATATAATGAGTTTTGACTCGAAAACTAGTAAGCTAACTAAAGTCAGATCTCCAGCTTGAATCATGAAGATAACCGAAGGGTAAATGGGAGTGTATTATGACTGATTGACTTTTTTTCAATAGTTAGGTCCCACCATTGTGACAAATTTCAATGGTTCTTTGCTTCTCCATTCAGTATAAATACAGTATCAGACTATAAAGTATTCTGTCACTTACTGGCAATACTTCTTCTATTTTTTGTGAGTTTGTTTTACAGTCCTTGTGTATGTATGGCAAACCAAGTACAATATCACCAAGTATCCTTTCCTCTGGGTTATCAATATCAGGAATTTCACCAGGGTGTGTGATCTACAAAAAATCAGACTGTTGTTTCATTACTGTATTCAGTGATTTTCAAGCAATATTTACTAACAAAAGGGATTTGCGGCACACTTAAACAATATCAAATTATCATGAAGATTAAGATTAATCTATATTATACACTAAAATGTCATTCGGATAGTTAAAAGTATTTATCTGCCCATACAGAATAAGTTAAAAAGATATCCAATGTTCTCAATATATATATAAATGTTCTTACAAAATACTTAAGTGGTAATTGTTTAACTATACTTAAAATGACCTGTTCTTTTATTAATTGCCTAACTTGTAGAAATACTGTAATATCTTATATAATATTGCTTTAGTACAATTCACTACATTGTGATATGATTGTGTAGCGTCATTCATCATTTATGTAACTTGGGCCTTTTGATTGAGTTGCGAATTTGAATTTGTTAAAAGCTATGGAATTTGCTGGAAGATCCAGAAAAGACAACTATTCCAGAACGTTTATATTGTTTTAAGCAAATGATAAATCTTTGACTTACATCTAAAAAGGGAAAGGCTAAAACGTCCGTAGGCTCATCAATACCTCTGTATTCTCTGTTCAAATTCTGCACTTTGTCGTCCTCGAAACAAATAACTGCCATATCATAAGAGTTAACTCTCATAATTTTTCTTATTAGATTTACATGGTACTCAAACAAAACTGTATTGATTTTCACTGATCTTTGTAAATTACGAAGTAGGAAACTCATATTATCCTTGTTACATGGTTAAACCGAAAGTGAAAGTAGATCGCTTACGACTTCGAAAATTTTAATGGTAGAGAAGGTACCTTTTAATTACTTAAGCCGTAAACGACTAAAGGTTACAGACCACCAATTCAACCAATGAGCATTTGGAACGTACGCAAAAATAGTCCTACGCAGAAATTACCCCTGTTCCTCGTAGTGCTGTGAAAAAAGTTCTCATCTTATTTAAAAAATTTAAACAGTTTCTGAAAGGAAAAACATTTCTGTACATTTTATAGGTGCATTTTGCTTCTTGTGATGTGAAGCCTAATCTCCATAATGATTTTTAAATATACCCCTGTCTTGTGAAAACACTGGGATTTCCCATGCTATTTATAGACCCTTCACTTCCGGTGACCAGTACTGCACTGCAAGTCTGCTAACCCCACATGCCATTCTGAGGATTGTGAGCTGACATATGTAGAATCATGCTGATATATAGTCATCTGCAGGTTAAAGTTAAGGTAAAGTCCAGAGAAGCCATTGAATATTGTGAAATTAGCATAGAAGCCTATGGGAAGTGGAATTAGTGGTTTTTAGCCTTTATAGACCCTTCACTTCCGGTGACCAGTACTGCACTGCAAGTCTGCTAACCCCACATGCCATTCTGAGGATTGCGAGCTGACATATGTAGAATCATGCTGATATATAGTCCTCTGCAGGTTAAAGTTAAGGTAAAGTCCATAGAAGCCATTGAATATAGTGAAATTAGCATAGAAGCCTATGGAAAGTGGAATTAGTGGTTTTTAGCCTTAATAAAGCCAGTTTTTTTTTTTTCAGTTGACAGTTATATTTAAATGTGTTAAGTTAAATGAATACAATTTTCGAAAAGTATGAGTACATTACCTGATAACTCGGTCCACCTTTTCCTCGATACAAAATATTTCGACTGACCATGAACATGCCCGCGATATTGATAATGAACGAAGATGCTGTAATGCACCAAGGCAACGTCGGTGGCCATTACAGCAATCGGAGGTCATTACTGATGCAAACGGACATTTTCGTAAGGACATAAACCAGATCGTACGAAGTGGCTTCTTTTTCTCTCTCTCTCTCTTTTTTTTTTTTTTTTTTTTTTAATTTTCAGGTTAAAACTTAGTACTTGCTTTATAGAAAGCGGGCTCTAATAAGTTTCCGCTAATTAAAAATTTTCAGCAATACAATTTATTTCAAGTTCGGAAATGCAAAGTACACAGTGTCATATATATCCACGGAGTCCGAAGTTGGAACCTGGTTTTTTTTTCTTCTTCTTCTTGTTGAAAAATTTTGTTAATTTCTAGCAATTTATTACAGAGTAAAAAAAAAACACTGAGCTAAGCGTAGCCTGGGAGCCCTTTTCTCCGGGAATCCACCTTAAAAAATTATAAATCTCTGAATGTATAGGTGTATAGAGATAAAAATGCGATAACAGAGGTGATTTCACAAAGGGGAGTGTCAGCACACACATGAAAAAATATGCGTAATATTCACTTGCTTAATAACTAATTTGCTTGATTGTTTATTGAACTATATTGCTTTCTGTGTGTTTTTCAAAGGTACCTTTTCAACACAGTATCTGACCACCCGGCCCTTTTAATTTTGCCTATCTTGGCATCGATCGATTGTCTAGCTGTGACGTTGAGCCAGCCTATGGCAACTTCTTTAACGATAGCCGTCAGACACGTCACACGGGGAATGTATGAAGAACATGGTGATTTGGAATGACGACGGCATGTGTACAAAACTTACCATGTGTTCCGTTAAGAAACACTCACGAAGTTCCTAAGTTCTACAAGAAGACAAAAAAGTTGCCGAATGTACACGAAACGAAAGAAGACTTCTGTGGCGCCGTTAAGAAATTCCACAACAAGTATCCCACACTAACATCTTTGTACACCAACGAAGAAACCAAGCGCAAGTTGACGGATCAGTCTAACTTATGGTCGTATGGCACACCGTTTCTTGTGAAGTTGTTGTTTACTGGAAATCTGCCCAAGTCTTTTTTCGATGATATATGTAAAGCAAGTGAAAACAGCAAGAAACGGTCCCAGACAATGCAAAGTAGTGAACCCCGAGTAAAAAGTGGTCGTGAATTATGGCATCCCAAAGATCACAGCAGACTTCGAGAAAGTGGAAGAAGAGTTGAGCAGAAAATATTTGAGGCAAGAATGAGACATTTAGAACACATGGAAAATGTTTCATTGCGTGCTGAAAAACGGAGGATAAGGACCGAGGAAGTTCTGCTACGGAAAGCTGGCGAACTCGAGAAGGGTAAAAAAGCGTACATAGAAAAGTTGGAGAAAAAATGGAAACGACCAGGGCGCTTGATCAAGAGGGAGTGTCAATCACGACCAACAATAAAAACCCCAGATGATCCTGTATTTCAATTGACAGAAACAAAGTTATTTCATTGAGAAGGTTATCTTAAGTCTTTGAAAAGTTACTGCATCGCAACTTTGTGTTTTAATCACCCCGAATTAAACACACCTAAACCCGGTATTCTATTTTTTTTTCTCTAATGTTGGATAATTCTACACCAAACCCACATAAACCAAAAAACCAAATTAGATTTAAAAAAAATCCTATAGTTAAATCTATGTATAAGAGATTCGGATATTCTTTTTATATGATACTTTCTGTATTCTCTGAAAACCAAATTCATTTAGTACAGAGAAATACAAACATGCATTTATAATACAAATATTACATATCACAATACACAGAATGTAGCACTTGGAGATTACTCGTATTACAGCTCAAGCAGATAAGTAAAAAATTAGATTTGAAAACAATGTATATATCAAAGAAATAATCTACCCTGGATACTCCAATTTTTTGTTAATTGCTCGAATAAATTAGTATAGGTTATTAAGATTATGGAGATGGTGGTTTTTCATCTGAAGATATGTTCATTCGTCATATATTTTCTTCTATCCGTAGTAAGAGAGTCACATACTAAAAGAGAGCGGAATTCATCCCCAGTGATTTCGACATAATTTGGCAGTCTTCCCGATTCTATGGGTGACTTATGATTCATAATCCGAAATTGCATTTTTATTGTCTAAAATGTTAAGCTAATACTCATATTTGAGAGTGTCCTTGTAAATTCCATTATTTAATGATCTTGGCGTTCGAATCTCTTCCATTTGATAACCATTTCTGATTGACCAGATATTTCAGTATTTGTTTAGCTGTATTGTTAAACCATAGAATACTTTAAAAATTTTGATTTTCCCACAAATGTGACAAACCACGTTTATTTAAAATGGATTTTACGTATTTCAGCATTACAATGTTTTATATCATTTTAGACAAAGCTTATACATGTATCACATAAAAGATACTTTTCCATCTTTGTCAGTAATTAATCTAGACCAAAAGTTTATTACTCATGGTTTAATACAAATATCCCATGAAAATCTACCCAATTTTCCCAGACGCCCGGGAGCTAGAGTTTTTTCACGTTTTTAAAGACTAATTAACTTGCAGAATTTCAAAATTGCTCTGAAGCTGTGCGTTATTACCTGGCCTCATACTTCACGGCAATGAAGTCGAATAGGCATCAGGATTAAGTGATGAATCCTGTAATCTTAATATATCAAACATAGCCCTTTATCAGCATTCTCTGTTTTTTTTGCTTCAAAAAAGCTGCCAGCGTGTGAGAATAATACCCCTAGATATGTAAATTCCTTTGCAGTATCTACCAGCTCTTTTCAGTGATAATAAAGTTTTCAAATTGCTACGCAGTTCTACTTTTTGAAAAATAAACTGTTACAGTAATTTTACTTTTATCAATATGGACTCTTAGCTTCCATAAAGTGCTACATGTATATTCATATAAAGCATTTAACTGTCCCTGTGATACTTCAGTAATTTCCGACAAAATTGCTGTGTCATCGGCGTGCAATATGAAAAAAATCACAGTAAAAAATATCAGTGTAATTCCATTTCATTGCTGACAATTGAAAGACCAATAAGGTCTTTTTTTAGTCATAAAACGGGAGGATTCAGGCGGAGGCGTGGCGGGCGTGCGCCCCCCTAAAATTGGCAAAACATGGGTTGTCAGGGGTAGGTTTTGGTGCTATTAGGTTGAAACTTTAGAATCTCGCTAATTTTACAACAAAAAATATCCACATTTCACCCACTGTAGAAGAATATTTCAAAATTTAACCCAAAAAAATTTTCGGCTCGATCCGCTCGGCGAAATTTTTATTATGCCCCCCCCCCAATCTAAAATCCTGGATCCCCCTGTAAAACTCTCTACATCATATATATATACATTGAAAACAGAACAGGTGAAATGTTATCCCATGCCGAACACCAATATTACTTGGTAAACAATTAAATTTTCTACACCATTAAAAATTCTAAATTTGATGCCACTATACATATTGACAATAACATTAAACATTTCCCCATTTATAGAAACTGTGTGAAAATCCTCAAAATTAATGTAGACGCAAAATACCGGTTCTTTTTCGTTTTCAACAGTTTTTCGTTCAGAAGCCATAATGTTAAGTCAATATAAATGCATTTTCCAAATTCCATCATCTGGAATCTCATCATTTATAAAAGCATTAAATTCAATAAAGACTTCTTAAGTTTGTGAGTGCATCGCAAATGTTTAAACACCAATCATTTCTGGAAAAAAAGTGTTCAATCCTACATCATTGCATCTGTAACTGATTCAAAGTTATGTTAAATTGTACCATGGCTTTTGAAAATCACAAATGAACGGTAGAGGCTACAGCAGCAGATATCTGAAGTATTGAGCAAAATTTCTTGGAAGACACATCATAAAACGTATATTTATCTATATTTGCAAGAAACAAGATGGGACAAACAATTTATGACAAAAGTTATGAACTCTCTATATGTTTGTTTTTTTTTAAGGGCTAGCTGAGAATATTGTGCATATTCTACTTAGTTGAAGTATGTACCATATGTTGCATGCAGTAATTTCAGAATTTTCTTATGAATTTGAACTCTTATAGGACTCAATTAGAAACCAAAACTACTGTAGGTGAGCTCTACAAAAGAATGCATGCCTGAACTCATCATCTGAGCGTTTTTTTCTATCAAATATATGAAAGTAAATAACTTGTTTAATGATAATGGAAGTTAACAGGAGGACTTTTATTAAGTACTTGTAAGAATCAGGTGAAATGGAAAAAATCAGAAACATGCATGTCAAAACCTCATTGATCTGACAACATAATTTAACTAAGGATGGTTTTTCTTTTTGAAAAGACCATTATATGATCTCTGTACCACTGGATTTCCTCAGAAATTTTTCAATAAAATGTTTTTGACGGAGTAATAATGGAATGTATGATAAAAATGTCAGATATAACCAATCTGCTAATCATGGAAAGTGGAGATGGAAAATTGCTCCAATACCACCATACACCAGATTACAGCTCTTAAGTGTAAGTGTTTGTAAGAATCAGGCAAACGGGAAAAATCAGAAACATACATGTCAAAACCCCACCAATCTGACAATGTAATATCACTCAAGGATACCTTCTTTATTTGGAAAGACCATTATTTGATCTCTGCATCATTGTCTTTGCTCAGAAATTTTAAAAAGAATGTTAGACAAATGAGGTTTTTGACAGAGTTATCTGCCCTTGAATATTCATTTTCATTGCATTTCAGTGAAATTGTAACTCAATGAACCAAAAGGTAGGGAAAATCATGTTTTATTTTCTATATTCTGATGATAAAAATTGTCAAATCAAACTTTCAAAGTGTGTTTTTTTTTTTGCATACCATATTTCATCCACTGCCTGATTCTTAGAGACTGACACTTAAATCATATACGTTAGAGCATCCACAAATGAATACCTTCCTTTATGCAGACAAGTAACATCTAACCTTTCTTTCAAAATCTAATGACACAATTTTGTGTTATATGCCTTATTTTTTTATATACTTCCCTTGATACAAGATTGAAACATGTACAATTCAATAAACAATTATAATTATCAAACTTGATGTACAAAAAAGGAGTGGAGTTAAATGCTCATTTTTTGCTTATTTCATTTCATTTACTAAATCCTTCAAATATGTAGTGTACTTTAATTAAATCTGGACTGACAACCATTGAAATTAAGTTTTTTTGCTATAGATTAGGTCAATTTTTGTCTTTTATGAATAGTTTCACATTATTTATTTCAAGACCTTTTACAGCATTCTTAATGGTATGGGTTTTGCCCATCATTGAAGACTGTATGGCTCTCTGTAGAAGTTTAGTTGTTTGTTGCTTGGCATTTAGTGGATGATTATCTCATAGCAATCATACAACATCTCCTATTTTTCTAATATATAGCAAAAACACAAAATTTGCTTGCATTAAAAAACATTTAATGTCTGCAGATAATCATTACAATTTCTCCATATCATCCCATTGTCAATAAAGATAAGAAATTTATCTCCTTTTGCATCAACAAGAAATAAATACTGCACATTTTCTGTTTAACAGAAATTACAATGCATGGTTTGTCAATAGAGTATTGTATTAATTCAGATCAGGATTCTGGAGTTTTTTGTTCTTTCTTCTTTTTGACTAATTCTGCTAAATATTTGAATCTGGCTATACAATCATCCTACAAAAGAGAAAAAAATATTTGTAAAATTGACATACGAATGAAATGGAATCATTTATACATATTTATACATTTGTCTTAAGGAGGGAGACCTAGGGTAAGGGACATAACTCCTGAGATCAGTGATATGTTTGTATCATTATCAATTTCACCAAAGCACATCAAGATTTCCTTTGAATCTGAATGGAATCAGTCCATGTTACTTTGATGCTTACATGAGATTGATGTAAAATGCAGAATACAATCATTCCAGTGTTGTGTAAGAGTTGTGTCCCTTACCCTAGGTCTACCTCCTTAAGCCAGGAACTAATGTGTGAGCTACTTTTCCTTTTTTCTGTTGTTTTATTGCTGTGTTGAAAGGTATCTAGTATTTATCAAATATACAAGGATAGCAGGGAAATTTTATTTTTTTCAGTGCAATATTTTTTTTGATATTTACAGCCAGACATGGTATCATTAATACTCTGTGACTCGTTCATCAGGGTAATGATTATTACATGAAACACTGCCATAAAAATATGTAATTCAAAAACAAACAAAACTACCATATAATAATTTTCACATTGCACAAGTTAATGCTATTTTTTTTTTCAGAGGACAAATTATCATGAAAAATTGTACATCAATAATGAACTTTTTAACAGTGTGAAAAACAGGTACTAATAGTTCTCAAAAACTAAATAAAATGATAAACCCTAAAAATGTTACCCGACAACAACTGCCAAAATTAATACGTTAGCTAACATTAGTAAGTCAATATTTAATTTGCTTAGGTTACTAGTAAGGTCATAATCTAGCAGATGTTCTAACTGATAATCACCTTTGACTTTCCAGGGATATGTTCTGCTATCTTTTCCCATCGCTGCTCTGTTCCTTTAGGAAACTGTCTCAATCCCCATTCAAATATTGTTTGTAAATTTTTATTCCAGCCTTCTGAGTCATCTGTCAGTTTTGATGCAGGCTTAGAATCACTATCTACTGAGTTAATGTTTAGTACATTATTTGAGTATTCTGAGATCTTCCCTCCCTGATCACATGACTCTGTTGAACCAATCAACATAGTTCTATCAGTTGTTTTCAGAGCCTTATTTTTATGTCTTCTACGAACTTGACTATCATTATCATCAACTTGTACTGCAATTCCATCAGAACTTTTTGATATCATATCATCCGTTATAACTTGTGTTTTCTTTGGTTGTTTCAGCATTCCACCTAAGTTGAAAAAAATACTGTAGGATTGATAAACTCTTTTATACATTAATGATACACAATGAAATACTTAATTTAGATTTAGCTGTGATTTTGACATATTTTTGTGCTCCTCCTGTAGATTCTGGGAGAAATTAATGTGGTGAGTAAACAAAAATTGGTAGTAGTGTGAATTCTCTGTGCCCAAAATTATCTCCCTTGGTCTTTTGCTCTCCTTTTTTTCTTAAATGGAGGATGCCATTGTATTTGAAGTCACTAGGAAAACTACAATTACATGATTGGGGATGCTAATATTAAAGTGTTGTTGTTACAGGTAAGTACTTTAATCACTAGACTTTCATGAAATCAGCATAGGATTCTTGATTGGGTTATTGGAAAGTAATTAATAAAGGCACAAAATGTTAATAGGGCGACCCAGAAACCAATCAGAGATAATCATGTTATTTTGATGATTAAGTTAGGGTGTGCTCCATTCGTTATGTTAAATCGCTACATTTTGAAATTGTTATGATTAAGTTAGGGTGTGCTCCATTCGTTATGTTAAATCGCTACATTTTAAAATTGTTATGATTAAGTCAGGGTGTGCTCCATTCGTTATGTTAAATCGCTACATTTTGAAATCGTTAGCTTAAGAAAGTGAAGGAAATCTGCCAAAATTTGTATATTCACCTTTTGTTTTTTGTCTCAGAAAATGTAAAAAACAAAAATAAATAATGGATGAGACATTGTGCCAAGATAATAAGATTTTTGGACAAGATAAAATGCTGGATGTTGAATGTGTAGGGCTTTTGAATAAAAGAATATGATGTTTTATTAGAAACTTCTTGAACCCCAAAACGTAAAATTATTTTCATAAAGTGTTAATCACCCTAAATTTGTTTAATATTGCTAACTTAAAAAAGAAATCAATCCTTAAGAATTTTGTTTAGTAAAACTGCCAGTATTAGAGATAATTTCTGGGCAACAAAAGCCTTGTTTGTAGTGAAAATTATAGGAAAGCTAAAATAAAAATTGAAACATATGATTCCCTTACTGTGTAACAAATCATTACCTAAGATGGAAGACTTTAGATATCAATAGGTGTATAGTATACTTGCTACAAGTCTCTCTCTATATTAAAGAATACACGAAAATGTTTATTTTATTGCATGTATCCCTCTGAAAGCAAATCGACTAATTATTGTGGCAGAGGGCAATTAGTAGTTGAGTTATCAGAGAGGTTTATTACATAGATTTTCTTTGTCACATATATAATAAAGAGGGACTTGTAGCAAGTCTAGGTGTATAGATATTGGTTAAAACAAAGTTAGTCAGATTCATCGATAGATGTTAATTCCATAGTAATCAGATGGACAGTCAAAAAAACAGAAAGATGGATCAATAGTAGCCTTATTATAACCACTGAAAACTGGTACAGAAGTATCAAACATTTAAAATTATGCTTCACAAGTATTTGGTGTTTAATGACCAAGAAGACTGGATTAAAAAAAAACCACTCACACAAGGTAATAAGAAAGCAATCATATACTTATATATCACCCTACTAATGAGTAGTGGTTGCTGCTTACCTTGTATTGCACTGTTAACAGAGACATTGTAAGCTCCTTTCATTGTCTTTGATTTTGCCACCACCTACAAAAAATATATGTGTAATCTGTTCAGGGGCTTTAATGATAAAATACCATAATTATTACCAAGTCCTATTAAAGATCTTGGGTTCCTCCATGAATGTGAAGAGGCCATGAACTTCTAAAAAAATAAAGATTGTACATGAGTGAATGCGAGTACTTGTCTCTTCAGTAGAACTCAAATCTTCCAATAACCTCCAAAATATCTTCATTATTTACCAGTGGTAACATTTCCTTGTAAAAACAAATATTGCTTGAAAATTCATCAATACCAGTACTTCTATAAACATCTGCACTGACATCTTTTTTTAAAAGGGTGATATGAGCATGTCTACTAAGAAATACATATACAACTTGTTTACTTTAGAAGTTCAAGTAAAAAAAAACTGACACAAAACTTTTTAAATCAGTAAATTATTTGATAAAAAAGAAATAGCTGGTCTATGTCTCAAAACATTTTTTTTAATTCCTGATAACTTAAAACTGTATTAAAAATTATAAGATAATATTTCAGTTTAAAATTAATAGATTGATTAAAAATTTAAGTCAAGTAAGTAACCTTTCTAAATAAAATTACAATCCATACATCTGAGTCAACATCTACTACCACTTACAAGCTTATCCCACTGCAGATTTCATCTGCCTGTCCATGGTCAGGAGATGTTGTGTCTTAGTGCCATTATCTTACTTATTAGTTTGATTCTGAAGAATTGTCATCATTCAGTTTCCATGGATTTTTTTACTTTGTTGTCTGAGCCTTCCAGAGCTTACTTAAAGGTGTGTTTACACTGATACACAGCCAAATGTGCAACATATGATAATCATATGACAATCATATGATATTTAACATATGATAGTCATATGATTATCATATGATTCTCATATGTTAATTTTGGCTTGAAAACGTATGACAATCATATGTTTGTGAAAAACATATTATCATATGATAATCATATGTAAACTGAAACATATGATTATCATATGATTCTCATGTGTGGCACATTTGCCTGTATACTGAAGAACTTTTGGTGATTTTTCGTAATTTTTGGTGATTTTTGAAAGTATTTACTATTTTGTATTTGTAAAAATATCCTTAATTCTCATCCCCTCCCTACCTGATTTTTTTTTACCATCTGTAAATATTTTATTCTTTTTTTTTGCCAAATTTAGGTCATTTTTTTTTCAAAATGACAGCATTTTTCACTAAAACTAATAAAAAATACCAGTAAATAATAAAATTTGTCTGCTCACCCCAAAATTTAAACAAGCCTGAATGAAAATCTAGGAATTTTTCTATTATTGCCTTACTATGATAAGGGGAAACTAAAAACAAACATACCTCAGACACTGGTCTTTCCATCATGTGTGCAATCTTTTCCCATCTGTCAGGAGTACCTCCAGGAAACTTACATACAGCCTTAGCCAACAAACCCCATTCTTCATCACTCCACTCACCCTAAAATAAACAACATTTTTTTTTATTAAAACAACAACAGAGTGAATACATTTACTATGAAAAAAATCATGTATATTATAATGAAGCAAACCAAGACACATAATTGATAAGTGACGAAAAGTACAAAATGAAAATTTATCAAAAAGCTTTAACAACTTCACAGATTTTTGCAATACCAGTAAGTGTGAATAAAATTGATGAATTCATAAGTTAATGAAACTTTAAAACATTTGGATAAAGTATGAGAATATCATGTCCATGGATAACCTCCCATGAACACTATACATGTTTATATTCCCACCTTCATTTTTAATTCTCCACATGAACATTACAAATAAATCTAAAGCCTTTAAAACAGATACAGCAAAATTAATCTGTTTTGGACTTTAAATTTTGGTTTGATTTTGACAGGTGTTTGGTTTAGACAGGTGTTTGGTTGAGACAGGTGTTTGATTTAGACAGGTGTTTGGTTGAAAAATGTGTTTGGTTGAGATAGGTGTTTGATTTAGACAGGTTTTTGGTTGAGACAGGTGTTTGGTTGAGACAGGTGTTTAATTTAGACATGGTGTTTGATTTAGACATGTTTGGTTGAGACATGTGTTTGATTTAGACAGGTGTTTGGTTTACCAAGGTTCAAAGTACATTTAAGCAAAGATAAAGAGACTTCAAAAGTGTCTGGATTAGACAGGTTTCCAGATTTTTCTGAGTTCCATTTGCACACTGTATCTGTTTTGATTTATAGCTGAATAGATATGTTTGCTGTCATCGTACAGCAGTTATGGGAAGAGCAACAGAGCTCTGAGAATAAATCTAATATTCTCAATTCTTATAACAAATTACCATGTCATGCTGTAATTTCCTTTTAATGCATCAACTAAGCAACCACTGTAAGCAACCAAAATTACAGTGAGAGATAAATCTCCATGTGGATCAAATTTCCAACTTATTTTATTTATCTTTTAACTCAAAAATAATGTTTCTTCTTAGTATTATTTCAAAAGGATTTCAATGATCAAATGACATTGTATTGTTTTTTTCATAAAATGTATCATACAATATACAGCTGGTGTTAAATAGAGATATAGACTTACAGTAAATGTGGTTGTGATATTTATTATTTCCACTTAGATTAAAAAAAATGTATTTGAGGCCAAATAAAATTAATTAGTATATTCTCATCCCCACTAAAAAATTAACAAAAATATAAAAAAAAATGGGATAGAAATTTCAAAATCAGGTTTTTTTCCATAACGGTATTATAACTCACAAATCTCGTGACTACTTGAGCCTATAAAAAAAAGTTTATTGTACATATGGAATGTGTGATAGAAGGGTCAGGTATAACCAATCTGCTAATCAAAGTGAGTGGAGATAGAAAATTGCTCCAATACCACCATACACCAAGTTATAGCTCTTAAATGGTATTAACTTCCCTTTAACATCATATACTGTAAATGTAATAATTTTAGCTGTGGACAGAAAACCATGAAAAATAGTACCCATGAAATTGATTTTTAACCTACATAATGACAAACATATTTTTTTAAACCGTGAACATTGATACCGACAAATATGTTCACTGGACAGAATCTATGCAAATTAGCAACCATGAAAATTAATACACTTACAGTATATCATAGAATGGAAAGTTTACCTCATACAAGAACTATATCAATAAGTTGTAAATGTACTACTGAGAATCTACTGGTAGATACATTAATGAATTATACTACAGAAGCATTCAACGGTAGAAAGAGAGCTTCTATGGCTCACCTGTTTTATCAGAACATCTAAATATAAGCCAAAATTATATATCTAATAGCATATTATTAATACAATGAAAGTTTCATGCCGTATTAATAAGTTAAATTAATTCTCATTGAAGAAAATATTAACTATTAGTATTAGATAAGCGGTAATGTGTGGTCCAATTAACAATATCACATGTGTTGTCAATACATACAATTTTGATGTCATAGACATAAACAGACATTGGCAATCTTTAGTCAAATGATTTTCTTGTTTCCTCCGTTCCAGTGATAAAAAAAACATTCTAGTGAAAATGACCAACAAAACACTATATTAAGGAACATATTCATACTAGTGTTAACAATTGCAGAAAACACTACATTGTACACTTCCAGATATTTTGGTATTGACTTCTGAGCTTCTCCTTCAACTGAATGAGTATAGACGTCACAATTCAAAATAGAATTGTCGCTTTGGGGTCAAAAAATCATTCAGAGCAATATGTTAAGTGAAAATTTTTAAGTATTATGAAACAGAGGGAGTGAATATTTATTAGAAGTGAATTCATGAGTTGTAAAAAGCAGTGATTGGAATTTGAGGTGGCCAAGTTATTTCTTGCAATAATTAACCTTGACAATTACAACTGCTACTGTAAATGTATTAATTTTTGCAGTGTACTAATTTTCCCTATTTTGGTGGTAGACTGAAAAGCGTGAAAAATAGTACCCACGAAATTTAGTTCCAGCACAATGAAACACTAAACATTGTTTTAAATAGCCAAAATTGATACTTGCAATTGTGTCCACCTGACTGAACCTGCTAAAATTAGCAATCACTAAATTAATATATTTGCAGTATCTAATACAGACCTTTTTCTCTGTTAGTTGTATATTATCTGAATCATCTTCACTGTAACCAACTGGTGTATATACCACTGGACTGTCTGATGTGGTAGGTGTGTACTCTGGAAACTCAGTCTTCACTTTTCTCTTCACTTTCTTTACTGTAAAGTACATTTATTGTTTAGGCCATATAAAATTATACCTCTGTTTCCTGTTGCATGTCCGAAAAAACATGGGTATGTAGGTCAGGATTTTATTTTATTTTATTTATCTATTTTTACCCATATATCATAGAAAACAACTTATTAACCACTAAGACTTTGTGGAACCTGAAAATTGACTACCATCTGTAAAATGTTGCGTCATTTGCTTTGGTGGTACTTTTAGTTGTTTGTTAAGGAGTAATCAAGGGAACCAAGGTTATAGCGGTAATCAAAAGAATGTAATCCAGGGGGAAAGACCCAACATGGAAAACAGACATACACAACAAAGAACATAAAGTAACTAAAATCATACATACAAAGTAACAAAAGCAAATGAGCAACTCGTACACCACTAAAAACTGGGAGCATGGACCAGGTGCACCGCTAGGGTAAGCGTCCTCTGCTTTTCTAGAAACACCTGCTGCGTTGCTCATAAAAAGTCAAGTCCGGGATAGACAAATGAGGAAAGGAAAACTATGACCCCTTGAATAAATCAGTTTTCATGGTGCAGATGGATACACCATAACAATCCATGAGTTCATGATGACAACCATAAAACTTCAGTAGTGATGACTTCAATCTTGTAGCAACATAACCCTGTTCCAGAAGCCTATTTGTTAGAGTTCTAGTGCAATACAAAAAGTCTGCATAGTTTCGACAAGCTCTGGCATAACATATCAGTTGTGATATGAACACTCCATATGCAGTTTTGGAAAAACAACGATGTATAATGTGTTTAAGTCAGGATTTTAACTGAGTATGGGGAACAGAAATATACAGTGTTGAAAAATCATAGGTTTTAATGCTATTACATTCAGATAATAGTCTTGAACTAATTGTTTCCAAAAGATCTTTCAAATTTTTCAGGATCCACACTGAATTAATACCACTACGGGAGTAACAATTGTTGTGGTAGGACTGCAGACCCTCTTTGACAGTTGTGAGTATAGAAGTTAAAAGTTTTGAAAGAGGTTTGGTGGTACATTTTGCCTTGGTAGAGAGACCAAAAGAGGATAGTACAGATTTATGGTTTTCCACAATCTCTTCTTTGGAGAGTGCGGTAGCAGTATAGGACTTATCACTGCTATTATTTTCTATGTCTACCTCTGATAATAAACATTGGATGTAAAACGTTTTGCAGACAAAAACAATGTTGTTTTGGGCTTTGTCTGCTGGTACAACAACATATTTGTCATGTATAGTAGATAATGTTTTTGGTACATCAGGGTCTTCAAAAACTGATGTAGCCTTGGCACTCATTGACCTACTTAAAACTTTCATTCGTTTCAAAATTAAAGACCTCACAGCCTTTAACCACTCTGACAGAGAATCAATGTCTTGTTGTTCTCATTTTATCCATTTTCTTGCATAGTCCTTGACGGCATCCATAAGAACTTTAAAGTTATATTCCAATTATAGGACCTTTAGAAAGGATATTATGCAGAAATTTGTTTTCGATGATGGTTAAATTAGAAATAAGTCAGTAGGGGTAGGAAACAGAGGTATAATTTTATTTGGCCTTATCAAACTTCTTATTGTAATGCATATATAAAAATGCAGTTATATTGAATTTCATTTTTATATAATTCCTAACCTATTTATGTAACAGCTGTAGAACATTGTGGAAAATTGTAGAACTTTGATAATATGGCAATAGTAACACAGACTATTTTCAAACGACCCAATCAGTGAGGAGAGAATTACATAGGGGTCAGACTGGTTATGGAACAGATCATCATGAAAGATTGGAAATGGAACATGTCCAGGGGCAGATTGGAAATGGTACAGGTCCTATGGGACAGATTAGTAATGACACTGATCATGGGGAACAGATTGATAATGAGACAGAACGTATAAGATTCCTCTGTTCCTCTATTGAAAGCTTTATGGAGCTCCTTTTAACATGAAATTGACTGCTATAATTTTGTGATAGCGATATTTTTGACAAACTTTATAATGACAACAATAAAATTTCCACCCAAAATCTGATCCATTCAAGCTGTCAAATTCTCCATACTTTTGCTATCAATTGACTTATGACAGAAAACTACCTTCATTAACCTCCTCCTCACTCTCCTTCTCCTTCTCTTCCTGTAACCTCCTTATTTCTTCCCTCCTTTTCCTCTCCTCTAAAATATGTCGTATAATTGCTGGTGTATTCCTTGCCAGCCAGATACTTCCTACAACCAATCGAACAGGCCAAAGTTTAGATACAGAAGGTTTCGGTACAGATTTTAGTGCTAACTCCATCTCCTCTTCTATCTGATCTTCAAGCTTTCCACGGATCTTTCGATTCTTAGACTCCATTTTCTTCAGTCTGTCAGAGAAATTTTCTGACTGGAATGATATAAACAGTTAGATAATATTAATGAAATTTAATATAATGTTTTGAAGTTATCTAAATAAGAACATCTGATGACCAAATACAGATGTGCATTTCGTTTTGTGATAGAAACTACTGTAAAAGTACATGTACTTATATTGGTGGGGTGCCAATTTTCATGAATTTCAAGGTTGACTCAAACGAGGAAATTAAATTCAAGACAAAATACATCTTTTCCTTTTATTTGTGTTATGGGAAATGTCAAACCACAAATTTTAGAATCCACAAACCAATAATTTGTCTACAATCCACAAAAATTGATATCCATGAAATTAAGTATTTTCACAGTATATAAATATTTTTTTTCATTTTTAATTTATTATAGATTCTCCTTGAAAACGGAATAACTTGAATCATTTTTTCAATTCAAGATGGAAACCCTTTAGATATTCAACGTTCCAGGCTTAATTAAAAGGCACACATCGTCATATGGCTCAAATTTTGTCCATTCACTGCTTTTGGGGAGTAACTTAGCAAACTTCCAACCAAACGATGAAATTCAATTTCAGTAGTGTACATGAAGGAGTAAATGATGTAAAAAGGCATGCAGAAAATGCTGGTCACAATTTGAAAATGAATTGCAGGAGATATCCTGCAGAAATAAAATTTCCATTTTTTTCTTCTTTTCAACAGAGCATCAGTTGTATTTAAGGTGGAGTGGTCAAATAGTTTTCTGAAATAAACACTTATAACACTGCATCCTGCTTATTAGCATCTATAATAAATATTTTGAAAATTTTATTGATAAGTCAGTCATTTGGAATATTTTGTAAGTTCAAATATTAAGTGTAAGTTCTGACAATGTAACATCACTCAGGGTCTTTCCCCCTGGATCACTTTCTCTGTTTGAAAAAAAAACATCATTTGATCTCTGCATCACTGGATTTGCTTAGAAATTTCTCAACAGAATGTTAGAGAAATGACAGAGTTATCTTCCCTTTGAAATGTTCATTTTCAGTGCATTTCAATGAAATTATAATAAAATGAAATGGAAAATCTGGTCTTTTTTCCTTAATTCTGATGGTACATTGTCAAATAAAGCTTTCAAAATGTTGTTTTTCATACCATGTTTCACCTACTGCCTGATTTTTACAGAGACTGGCACTTACATGTCATTATGTTATAATTTTTTTTGTCGTCCAAACACAAATGTTGTTTTTTTCATGCCATGTTTCATCTATTGCCTGATTTTTACAGAGACTGGCACTTAAATGACATTATGTTAATTTTTTTTTATCAGTCCAAACACAAATCAACAAAATTATCGATTTTCAAGAGCTCTGCTCTACAACAAAAATTTAAAGATGGTCATTTACCATGGAAAAGTAAATATTATATTTCATTTGAGTCCTAACTAAAACCTACAACTGTAAATTTTCTCTCAGCGTAGACTGCCCACATCACAATATAATGTCCCAAGGATAATATACCAAATAGTAGACCAAGCAATTCAAACATTCCCATCTTTCTGGCTCTTCTGTAGTAGTAAATAGGTTGTCTCCAGTCAGGTAAACCATTCTCAAGTACCAAATGATACCTGCAAAGGATGTAAAAACATTCCAGAACAACAACACAAAGTGGGAAGATGGCAAAAAATAAAAGGCACTGAACTAAAGCACATGAAACAGTCTTCTCTATATTGGTGGTTTAAACCAATATCTCGAAACTAAAAAAAAAAGGAAAAAATAACAGGGAGTTTCCTTCTATGATGATGACCCCTGTACCAAATAATCAAAAGCCAACGAAGCATTCTTGAGTAATTTGTGTTGTTGAAGTTATATGAAATATGGATGGACGAAAGAAGGCACTATACAAAAATACACACTTCAAATGTCCACAAATATATTTTACCTTAAAATTACCATAATATATACATATTTTATAGTACATCAATATATATTAAAACAAACATTGAAATGATTAAGTTACATGTAAAAGAAACTCACCATTTATACTTCGAATCAAGTAATTGTGATACTAGTTATAATAACATTTTATTGTTCCAAGTTCTTTACATTATGTGTAAAAGTAAGGATTTATTTAAGATTCAAGCAAGTGAAACTCCATTGTTTAGCAGGTATGTTAAGTTTTTTCATGTACAAACTTAGCCCTTAAAATAAAATAATATGAATAATGTGCTATTTTTTTCATTAAATAAGTATAAATTGTAATTCAATAATTGTGAAGTGATAAGTATATACAAAACTTATTTTTTTTAAGTAATATAAAATATTTCCCTTTATAACTTTCTAATTTTCAAGTCTGAAATCTACAAACTGTCAAAGTATAGTACCTTTTTCTCTTTTCTTCATCTTTGAGAACTTCATACACACCGACAAGCTAAAAATGAAAAAGTTATTCAGACAATTTGAAAACCAGTACTATAAAAACATTGATTTCATTTTTATTCAAAACTTTGCTGAAAATACTGTTGCTTTGATAAGCTATAATTACTGTGAGAAAAGCTCACGAAACAATTAAGTTTTTTTTCTAATTATATTTTCTATTAAAGTTTTTCATACAATTAAGTATTCTGCCTACCTCAACTCTTTATTCAAAATACTACTGAAATAAGATTTTAATCAATCTTGCCCTTCCTGTTCCTTTCTTATGAAGAATATTTGACATATAAAGCCTCCAGTTTAAAGCAATAACCTCGTTTCAAGTTAACAATGATTTTCAATCTTAAAAAATTTTGGTAGATGATAAGGATTTTCATGTATTAATCAGCAAAACTTCTAATCTATTCCAATCTGTTTTTACTTTAAATATCTGGGCTACTTTAGTCAATGTTAACAATAGTGTTGCAGTTTACCACGTTATCTAATCATTACTTCATCAAAGCCTTACTTAGATTGGAATTATATGCACTGCAGACTGTGAACTGATCGACCTTAATGACAGAACAGTGCCAAGTTAGTTAATGAAAAATAACCTATCTTGCCCAGATGAGAAATAAACAAACAAACTATTTTTCAATAACCATTGCTTTTTCATTTAGCATTATTACTGGTAATATTCATTCGTTTAAATATTTATATTTGCTATCAATCATCATCATAAGTTTTTTTTTTTAAAAGAAAAATTAAATAACCTGTCTGAATTTGGCCTCAGCATCTGGCTCCTTGTTTTTATCTGGATGAAGTTGTAGTGACAGTTTTCTATAGGCTTTCTTAATTTCTGAACTGGTGGCACCCTGAAATGAAATTCTAAGATTTATTGGTAATGAACAATCAATTTTTCACTAAAAGCTCCAATATCAAAGACATTGCAAAATAATTAGTAATAATTTCTGAGAAAAAATCTTAATTAAAGTATTTTTGCATACATAAAAAAAAATATATCTACAAATGTGTTACTGTGTAGTAGGTAATTTCCACCGAGTGCTAATTTTTGTGTATTTTAGTGGTTTGTCTAAAGCCAAAATAAATTCCACAAAATATTTACTCTTATGTACTTTGAGCACCACTAAGCATCTGCCAAAATAACAAACAAAAAATTAACACCCCACCCCCAAAATAACCTGCTATATGGTATTCAATTTTTTAACTTTTATGTGCTACATGAAGCAAATAAAGAATAAAACCAATTTGCAAAGTGAACCAATAAAAGCAGTGTTCTAGGATTTTTCAGAAATTGAGGTTTCCTCAGGAAAAATCCATATAAAATCAACTTTCCCACAGTCAATGATTGCTTTCCTAACAAAACAAATCCCTACAGCATACACGTTTTCAACTTGCCATGGGAAATTGTAAGTAAGTACCTAACTTTCCCTGACCCAAATTTCACTTGCCCCGGGTAATGGGAAATAGGAATCCTAGAACACTGAAAACATTAACTTCAGGATTTTTACTTGATACTACTGACAACAGCAACATTGGCTGTGGAACTACTGACAACAGCAACTTGGCTGTGGAACTACTGACAACAGCAACTTGGCTGTGGAATTACTGACAACAGCAAACTTGGCTGTGGAACTACTAACAACAGCAACCTTGGCTATGGAACTACTGACAACAGCAACCCTGGCTGTGGAACTACTGACAACAGCAACTTGGCTGTTGAACTACTGACAACAGCAACTTTGGCTGCTGAAAAACTCAACTCTTTATTACATGAAACAGCAACATTGTCAACTAAGTTTATTAAAATGCTGTAAAAAGTTATCTTTCCTTACTCAATATATAAACACCCATATAATGATTTTTACAGGATAAAATATAACACCTTTCATTCCAAGTACAGAAGAAAATGTAAAATTAAAGAAAAAAAGTCCAAAAAATAATTGTGGTGATACATGTACATGTATCTCAAAATGTATACTACCAAGAATTTTTTCAGATTTATTGAACTTATTCAGTACTGCTATTTCCAGTCAATTTTCCGTGCTCTAATTTCAGTCAGTTTTCAGTACTGCAAAATTCAGCCAGATTTATAGTAAATGTGTTAGAACAAATAAATATTTTGCATTTCAAAAAAATTGTGCAAGTTTAATAAATCATAAAATGTGATATGTCTGTATGTACTTGTCAGAATAAGATTAAAATATAAAGCAAAGTACAACAACTGTTACACAGATCATTTGTTTTAAGTATCTTTCCAGTTAAGAATCATGCAAAATGCAATACATATTTTTATTTTTGATACTTTGTTTAAAGTGTTATAAATCAACGGATATTAACATGTGAGTTTTCATATTACCCCTGTTCTAAGGAGATAAAAATTATATAGAATATACTGTAGAATTAAAAACTAAGGGAGGTAACTCTGTAAATGATACTAGGTACAATAGAAACACGATTTTCAATGTGAATTATCTCCTAAGAGCAGACAGATTGGAATGAATAATTATACATTTCATCATATAGACCTATAAAGCAACTAAATAACAAAAATAAAAATGTGCAGCCTTTTTGGGGTGTATCACATTTTATAGAATCTGCATGATTCTTACAAAAATTGCTACTTAACATCTCACTGCCTATTAGATTTACTCATACACACAAACCTACAGCTGTTGTTTAAAAATACATGTACAAACTATAGATACATGTAGCTTAGCATTGATATATTCTTATCAAATCAATGATATTATTAAAGATGAGAGATAAATTTCTGTGGTACATGTAATTTGGTAAATGGAAAAAGATTCTTTTCTGTAGCCAAAAAAAGATCTTGCAAAATCTGTAACAATAAAAGCACATTACACTCCACAAAATATGTCAAAGAATAAACCCCCTACACCTGTAAGCATGCTATCTACCAAATGAATTAATGGAATGCAATGTGTGGAATCTAGAATATGAATACTGTTAATGTACTAATGTTTGATGTGTACTAACTAATGCTATTTTCGCAATAAACAGAAAAGCATGAAAAATAGTACATTTACCTGTGAAATTGATATTTAACATTATATAATGCTAATTTTTTTTAAAGCTGTGTATTTTCACTAGAGAGAATTCGCTAAAATTAGCAACCGTGAATATTTACTCATTTACAGTATATACATGAATCAGAGTAAGCCTACAATTCCTCCAAATCAAGAGTTAAACAATGATACAAGACAGCAGCTATATTCAGGCGATGAACATGAAATGGGTGATAAAATGAACATGAAATGATGTTGAAATGAAAAATGGAATGGGACACAAGGATAATGGGGTCTACAAATTTTGATTGCCACTGGAAATAGGGAGAGGTAGGTAGAATCAGGCAATTTAGCTTCCTGTGGCAGAGCCCAAAGGTTTCTACTCCTAATACCACAAAAGGGTTCTTTTACATGCGAGGAACGTAGCATCTTTCCCAACATGTTGCACCACTATGGTTTGTGGTACGGTTTTCCGTATTATGGCCTGACAACCCCAGCATGAAGCATGCCAGGAGTACCCAATTCCACCACCTGGGGCACACAACCCAGTTGCTTTGTGGGCAGAGTGTCTTAGCCCCCGGCTATTAAAAACCTTGTTCAAATGGTAAAAGAATGATAAATAAAAAAGTTTAAAGAAGCTACATGTGTAAGTTGAAATCTCGCCCCTGTCAAGAAGTTTACTTACATTCAAAGCAAATCAAGACAATATTACACCTTGTTTACTATATACTTCCTTTATTGCTTCATAAAACTAGAAAAACTGTAAGCAAAGCTCACTTGGTAACACCCCCTGCTCCTTTTCCAAGAAACAATAAAGTAAAACCCACCAGTGATTTAACGCATTTAGATGGAAAATAAAAAGGAAGTCACAATGACATCAGGTGATAAAGAATCTGTGAAATCCATTTAAAGGTTTCAGAAAAGTTGTGGATAAGAAGATGGTCCCTGTTGGTCGACCAATGATAAAGTCCATTTTTTGCATCTGGAAACCCAAATAGTCATTCAGATAATAAAAATAGGAGGTGGGTGCACAATGGTATCAGTAGAATCTGTAAAAATTTCTTTAATATTTAGCTGTTTCAGATGAGTTGCGGATTAGAAGCTAGATCACTGGTAACAGATGGAGTGTGGTAATGGCAAATATTACACTCCTAAATATTGAGGAGGTAAATCCCTTAAGATCATATCCTATCAATTTCTGTGTTGATGTCTTAATGTGGATGAAGTCCTTTCAACTCCTTAGGTTATCATTATTTGCAATGAGTCAGTGAAATATCTATTTGAAAAAGATGTCTGATACTGAGAACACGGAAAGAAAATTATATACATGAAATGTGATAATTACACATACTATTTTTTTGAAAGAGCATGGTAATACATTTATTTGATGATTGTAATTTACTAAAGACTGTCAAATGAAAGTGACAAACTAAGCCACATTCCATAAAAGTTCTTGACAAATAATTGAAGTATAATATATGCATATTTTCAAAACCCCTCACAATGACGCCTGGTATCCCCCTCTTTTTATAAAATTGGTGGTGCCTCAAGCATTAGTGTCACTATTTTAACTGGGGTGTTTTAAACATCCTTGACTACTCTGAAGAGTCTCCCTCAGCAGCTCCACTTTTTAAACACAAAATGATTGTTATGAATGACCTGCACAAACGTGACCGACAGGTTCTACACATGCTTAAATCTTTCATCTTAGATTATGACTGACATTCAACCATAACATGACATCAATGAGGATATATTGTTTTCAATAACTTAATATAAAATAGAGAAAAGACCAGTTTCAGATGGTTTTCATGATGTATTTTGTGTATGTTTCAAATATTTACTATATCGAGAAAAGGTATGATGTATATGTCAAAGAGACAACAACCCTACAAGGATGAAAATGTTAGACCAGGGCCACCCATTGGTCTTCAATGGATGACAAGGAAACTAACTTACAACTGGGCAGCCTGCAACTGACACCAAAACATCATTATACACTGGTACATGTTGTAAAGATGTTAAATTACTCAAGTTATTGATGTCCTACCACCATCTTTCAAATAGTTTGAATGTGTGTTACCACCACCCATGTGTGTTTTTGACTTACAATTTTTTACAGTATCGGACATCTTGTTTTAGATATTTCACAAACTCTGGGCAAGGGACAGGAATCAACAAAAATCAGGAAATCTGATAAACTACATCCCCCAAATAAATAATATTGCAATAATAAAAACTTTCCTTCAGTCAGTGGCTTTTGTAGGTTCAGCCAAGCTATGCAAGTTATGGCTATAAAAAAACATGATTTTTACCTCATAACTTATAAGTGAAATTCAAATGGTGAGGGGACTGTTCAGTGCCTACTGCTTACGTACATACATGTATATACCACTGCCGCTAATTTGTTCGACATATCGTGCATATTAACCAATATGGTTTTTCTACGAAGACAAAGGGGGTATTGATACAGTTATACTAGGTAACGTAATGTAAGGTTATCTAAGTAAGACTAAGGTAAAGAACACTACCTGGTCAACACCTAAAACTTCGTAAAAGTTTTTATTGACTTCTTCCACTAGGTCAAAAAGTTCTAGATCGTCTGTATCCCAACTTTCTACCAGCCATAAATGTGATAACAAGAGCAGCCACGTAAACCGGTCCAGTCTTTTCGACACCATCTTCGGGTCTGTACCGTTCACGGCCTGGATATTACCTTATTGAGTTTACTTGACTTCTCAAAAAAGATCTTCGTGAAAACGAAAATAAACAGAATGTTATTATCAAAGCAGTAATTTAGTTATTAATTGTGAGTATACAATTTTCTGAGTAAACAAATAATAGGGAATCTAGTCGCCCTTGCCCTTTCGTTTTAAATCAATCATCCCACCAACATACTCGGCCCTTTTATTCTTATTTAATCCCTTTTGCCAGTTTTGGGATTCAGTTTCCGGAGCTATTTTCTGATTTGGCCGCCAAATCAGAAAATAGCTCTGTACACTGAATCCCAAAAAGGATTTATCCTTATTATGCGGTATAAGTATTTCGTACTCCACCTAACAAGTATATTGAAAGCAAGCAACATCACTAAAGAAAAGTATTAATACATATATTTCATTTTTATTTTTTAGTTTACAATTATTTTGTTTCTAATTGGCCTTTGAAATTGGTCGAAAAAAAAAAACAACAAAAGACAAAAAACATGCATATACTGTTTGTGCTGATTTACTTGCACTACTTTTGTATGTTTGAAAACATTACAATGCAGCAGAGTTACTTAAAAAGTTTATAATAGAGAATACATGTATTTTAGAACCACACAGGTAAAACACTTATTTTTATCATCCCCAAATGTTTCACCTCAATTTACTCATTCCCTTCCTATTTGTTAATTTGTGATCCTTAAAAAAACATATATTAATGCTGTGAACTTTCCCCTTCTGTTAGTTTGCGATTATACTTAGGTAATGGTGTCATAGAAATACAAGCTGGTAGCCCAGACTGTATATTTTTTTAAAAATATTTTCTGTACGTGCAACTAAATTTTACTTAATAATTTGGTAGCCCAGCTCAAAATCTAGTAGCCATGGCATGGGCTACTAGGTGACTGCTAATTTTTATCTCTTAAATCATGTGACCATTCTGACAGTTGAATTTTTTTCAATAAGGGTCTAAAGGTGTAGAATTAAGATGAATATTTAATTTGTTCTTGTTCATTTTGTTGTTAATTCAAAGTTCATTTTTCATGTTCATGTACAACATTACATAAAAACTATCCATATTGCAACATTTCATTGAAAGTGTCTTGTTCTAAACATTTTGGTTATAATAGGTCCCATGCAACAAAAAAGAATATTTTGATGGATTAAAAGGGTGATAGAATACTGTAAATGTATTAAATTTCATGGTTGCTAATTTTCAAAAATTCTGTCAAGGGAACATATTTGCAGGTGTCAATTGTCACAGTTTCAGAAGATGATAAGCACTCTATAGTGTTTAAACTAAATTTTAAGGGTACTATTTTTCACGGTTTTCTGTCCACCGCGACAATAGCAAAAAGAAAATTAATTCTTTTACGGTAGGTATTAAGGGCATAAAAAGTTGTGCCAAGTTTTAATTTGTCCATACAAATGTGTTCAAACTGTTCAAGGTCCCACCTCTGCTTTCATATGAAGCTGCATCTTGTGAAGCATTTCACTACAATATAATTATTTGATAAATCCAAGGGATATTTAGAAATATTTTATTTGCATCTGGTTTAATTATATCGATAATTAACATTTGAATGAATCAGGTACATATATTCGTCTTACTCTATTTTATAGGGGGAAACAATTAAAAGCCATACCGTGGTCTGAGATGGATCCTAATTTTAACAACTACTCACCAGATCCATTAGCTTTGGAGAATGATGGGAAGACATTTGCCATGCAAGCAGTTAATTATGACAAAAGTGAAAACTATAGCACAGCAATCTTTTATTATAATGTGAGTTTAACAGGGTGATTCATATGGAAAATACTTTTAGACAAGAAACTTTCTTAAAAAAAAAAAACAAAAAAAAAAACGATGCTTATCCTACCAGTGCACTTGGGCTGTGCTCCCAGTTGTATAGTTTAGTCAAAATGCTCATTTACCTCTTTGTTTTTGTGTATTCTTAGTTCTTATATGTTCTGTGGTTACTTTCTGTTACTGGATATTTATCCTGTTATCATGCTTAAGTACATGAAAACTTTGAATTTGCTTAACTGAAGATTGACTTAGGTCTATTGGACCATAGGCATCACTGTTTTGTACATGTATATCAACAGCTATTTAGAAAGGTCTTCCCTTTGTTGGAGCCTTTCAAAACATGCCTAAAGGTTTGTTAACAGTTGTTGCAAAACTTGTAGTGACCTCTGAAGGTACATGTATTTACGTTTTTGGTTCTGCATTTGTAACATCTCACCATATTCTTTTTTGTCCCCCGCAACTTGTGCGAGGGCACATGGAAATGCTGGGCGTTTGTCCGTCCTGCCGTCCGCATTTTCCACACTTTTTTTTTGGTTATGCTTTTACCAAATAAGTTCGTTTTTGGTATGTGGCCTTATTATGAAGAGTTACAGATTAAGTTTTACTTTGGTTACGGTTGAATGATTTTTATGGAAGTTGCGGCCCTTGGACATAGAAAATTTCAGTGAATTTACAGTTTTCCACACTTTTTTGGAAGTGCTTTCACCAATTGATTTTATATTTTGTATGTAGTCTTACTATGAGAAATTACAGATTAAATTTAACTTTGGTTAGGGGTGATGGATTTTAATGGAAGTTATGGCCCTTGGGCTTAGAAAATTTCAGTGAATTTAAAGTTTTCTTCACTTTTTTTTCCTGGGGAACATTGGAACGCCGTTCTTTTGTTTTTCATTAGTACATATCAAAAGTAAAAAAATATAATAAGTTGAATGTCATTTATAGAAAAAAAATCACTTGTTCTTTTTAAATTGTTGAAGGTTGTCAGATTTGATTTAAAAAAAAAAAAAATTATTTAATTGTTTATTTCTCATCTAGGCATGATAGATTATTTTTTATAAACTAAATTTATACTGTGATTTCATTAACATTGATCATTCCCCAGTCTGCAAATCAAATAATTCTAAACTAAATATGGCTTTGTTGAAGGGACAGATTTTAATTTTATTAAGTATGAAATTAAATTTAAAGGATTGTTTCTAATTTTGACAAAGTTACTGATGTGTTCACATAACCAATTTTGAGGCAGTTTATGCTTGTTCATAAACAGCATTGCAATTCATGAAGTGTAAACAGCCCCAAAGTTATTTTTTGTGTAACCTGATCAAAAATAAAAACAATTCTTGTTAAAATAACGGCATCTTTTACAGGAAGCAGCTCAAGCATTATTGAGTGCAGCACTTGCTGGGTCAAAGTTACATAATATAGTAGAGAGAGCCAATGAGTACATACTCAGAGCTGAACAACTCAAATCATTTGGTATGTACTACAAATTTGTCAAATCTCATGTTTGAGGGACTGGAAAGTACAACTATGACATTTCCTAATGATGAATTTGTTTCAAGAAGAAAATGACATAAAAATTGATTTATTCTTGATTTTATTTAGTCACATCTTTATTAACTGTAATAGAAAATTACAATTACCACTAACACAAAGCACGTCATATCACTTTAACAAATAATTTACCATTATATATTTCCTTTGGCAATGGACATTTTAGCACTAAGATAGGATTTTTTATCACCAACGAGCTAGACATTTAGCGCCAGTTTTATTACCATTTTTCAGCACCATTTCAAATTTGCATAGTACTTCGTAGTGCCAGTAAATAGGGTATATAATATATATGTATGTTTTTTTATTTATTTTTAATCATAAAAAATATGTAAAATGTTAAAACAATATGAATCATGTAAGTCTGCATGTCTATCTACATCTTAAATCTGGTAACTTATAAATTTCAAGTCAACATAGGGTTGATACTTAAATCCCAAAGCTTGTGTATAATGATCCCTTGTGACCTCACCACTGATTTAAGTGATTAAATTCTATGAAAAACTGCTCCTTTCCCTTTGTCTCGTCTCAATTGTGGAGCAGAGAGATTGATTTTTCTCATCATAGTGTAGCTGGTTGTTTGGATCTTATTTTTTGTGTCAGTGATAAGATAGATTTGTGGATGACTTTTGTTCATCATATATGTACATGTATGGGTATGTTATAAAGCCTGGAATACAAGATCAGTGTTGTACATTAATATCAAGGTAAATCCATACAGGTAAACAGAACTTTGAAATCCTATCAGAATTACAGGTGAATGGTGCTAAAAATCCTATCATCATGGTGCTAAAATGGCCACTTAGAAATTTTGAAACAGGGCTAAAATATCCAGTCCCCTTTTTTTTTGTCTTTACCTCTAGTTGGCTTTTTTGAACAGTTCCTCCGTGAAGACTTAAATAGAATAATTTTGTTTGATTATACATAAAATTTTGATTTGAACCCAGTTTTCAAATTAGGCCACATCAAGGTCCCTAAGGCCCAGAATTTAACAGGGTTTGATTTCAAGAAAAATTGTATTCTTGTATAAGTTTAATCCTACTGGTGTACTTAAACTTTTTTATTTTGGACTCAGTTAACAAATTGGTCCAACTGAATCTGCGTGACAAGAAGTTTTTTAAATGCCAAATTTAGATTTTCAAGTTTTTACCATGATTGACGAAACATAAAAGTTTCTAGCCCACTACATGTCAGAAACCTGTGCTTTGTGAAATATTTACTGACAAAGTTCAGAGCTGTGTCAAGCTAAAGAATGTTGTGTCTATACTTGCATAAAATGTTCAGGTTTGTTATAGATTTCTTTCCAATGTATCCATTTATTTTCTGATAAGATTTTAGATATTGATATTTACAGTTTTGATGTGTTTGTATTTCAGCAGCTCAAGTAAAAAACAGTCAACAGCAGCCAAAATCTGAAGAGAAGGTAATTTATTACCTCTTTCCAATTAATGATCCTATTATGAAACCTGTTACCTGCAGAACACTTATAATCCAGTCATGTTCTTTGTACATTCAAACTATCAAATTCCTATTTTCTATTTCCTATGAACATGTATATCTAAATGTATTTTTTTACCAGAATAAGTTGAAAATTTCATGTTTTCCTGAAAAATACTGGGTGAGGTCTATTTTGTGTAATGTAGTTTTCACAGCAGACAAAAAGTTCTATGAATAAGACAAAGATGGATAACTCTTTTTTATCTTTTTAAATATTTTGTGTGATTTAATTTTTGCATTCAAATTTTGACCGTGAATATATAACAAAAATTAAATCGCTACAAAAACACCACTTATACAGTATTATATGAACCAATCAAGCTGCATTATAAAGGAAAATCCTGTTTCTGTAATACAAGTCTTTATTATTGTAATTAAAACCGGGAATAAGCTTAACTTTTTTTACCCAGGAGCCACTTGGGCTACTAAATTTGGGATTTTTTGGAGCCCAACAAAATTTAGGAGCCCAGTTGATAATAAATTATCTGTAGTACTTTGATTTACAACTTTTTTAGGGGTCTTCAACCCCTGTTATAAATTTTCACATTTTACACAGGAAATAAATTTATGCCATAACTTCAAAAATGAGGTGTATTTAAAAAAACCAAGTTTAATATGAAAACTAGAAATATTTTCTTGAATATGGTTGCTGGATTCAATACTCACGCCACACTAATATCTAGAACGGCTTTTTCCATGGCTGTTCCATCTACTGATCTATGTATTTCAAGATAATTGATTGGCTGTTCTGCTGCTAGATTCATAAAATCTTGGCTCTCATTGGTTGAAGTGACTAACAATTTTAGAAATTCTATTTTTGGAAACGGTGAATTCCATGAAATGGAAAAACAAATCGGAAGATTTCATAGGTCCCGAAAATAATTACAATTTTAATTATTAATTGTCACCCAGCACAATACTTACTTGCATTGGTGACTGGGTGACCGTTAATCTTATTTTCTGTGAATTTCCTAATAATAAAAAGTATAAAAAATGTCTGAATTTACAGTAATTAAATATGTATTAATATTTCCTTACAGTTAGAGTTAGAGAAGGCTACTTTCCTGTTGAATCAGGCTTTTGATGAAGATGAAGCAGGGAATAGTAAGGAAGCAATAGATCTGTATTCAGAAGCAGTAGAGCTCTTTATCAAAATTGTAAGTACACCACTTTACTTCATTGTTTAATTATAATATTTCTAAATGAAAATATGACTTAAAAATAATTTTGTTCTTTTGTAAGCTTCTGTGATGAATATAAACTAAGGTTCAGATTTCTTTATTTAAACTACTGAAGCCTTTGTTTTCACATAAATTTCTTCAGTATAACTTTAGGAATTTTTATCATACCCGGAGAAAGTGATTTAGGTATAAGATCAAAATTGATGACTGAAGTGTCAGTCTCTGTAAGAATCAGACGATGTGTATAAAACAAACACCATTTTGGAAGTTTAGTCCCACTATTTGCACCATCAGAATCAAGGAAAAGGGACAAGATTTTCCATATGTTGGTAAATTGAGTATGAAATGTATTGAAAATGAGCATTTCAAGAGATCAAATAATGGTCTTTTCAAATAGAGAAAGCATCTTCGAGTGAAATTATATTGTCAGATTGATGAGGTCTTGATATGCATGTTTCTAATTATTCCCATTTTTCCTGAGTCTTAGAAAAACATGCACTTAGCCATTAATGTATCAATTAGGACATTAGTCATGATGAATTTTTTTAATTAAAATGTTTAATTTTATATTAACGTATTACTTTCAAATCATTGAGTAATTTACCAATAATGTAATAAAAATAGCTATATTTGAGCTGTATACATGTACTTACAACCTGATTTATTTTTATATATGACAGTAAGAACACGTATCTAATAGCAACCGCCAATCACATGAAATTAAAACTTCTGTATTTTTTTGCAGAGAAGCAAAACATCAGACAAAAGCCTACAGAACAAAGTGGCCAAGATGGCAGAACAAGCACTAGATAGGTACCTTCCCTTAACATTAATTTTCAATTGCAATTTTATTAAATTGTAATTTTCTGTATATTTTGATAACATTTATAGTTATAGGAACACTTCAGTAGTCCTGATTCACAGGAATCATTTGGTTAAAAGTTTTCTGTGAAAGTACTTTAATTTGTGGATACCAATTTTTGTGGATTTGGAAAGAAATACAAGTTAATGGATTCTCAAATTCATGGTTTGAGGTTTTATGAAAGTATACAGTATATAAGTGGAAATATCCTTTTTGTTGGGAACCAAATTTTGTGGTTTGGCCTTGCCATGAAAATTGGTACCCCATGAACTATAGTACTTTCACAGTAATTATTATAAACAAGAATTAAAAGGAGTATAATTATATTAAAAAAGTAAAGAAAAAGCAAAAAAAAACTTTATTATAATTAAAAATATAAAAAAAAAAAAAAAAAAAAGAAAATGGTAAGATAATAAAAAAGATAAAATAAAACAAAACAAAACGTTATAATTATTTTTAAAAAGGAATAAGAGAAAATTGAATATTTTAATTGAATAATTGAAAATAAAAAAAAACAAAAGAATAATTTGAAAAAAAACCAGTATAATCATTAAAAAAGACGTGAAAAAAGATAACAGTACAATGATTATATATGAAAAAAACACAGTATGTTGATTGAAAACAAGAAACAATGTAATAATTAAAAATAAGGATTTCCTATGTACCAAACCATTGAAGTTAACACTGTTAGACAGAGGAACTAAATATCATTATTGCAATACTAGTTCTAAAAATAAAAAAAATGGTACAAGATTATTCTTTTAAGGCTATATCAAGATGCCACTCTTGCAACATTGTAAGGCCAAACTTAAAATAATGTTTTTCTCCCTTTACCAGACTCTAGCTCTTGGCTTTGGTTTGGTAGGTATGGAAAATATTTTTTTCCTCAGTACATATGAATCTGTTAAAACCATGATCAAAGAAGTGAAGAATTTTGCTTCGAAAATTAAAATAAAACCTTGTCATAGAATGGCAATAATTTTTTGGGGGTAGGGCCAATTTTTGTGGGTAGGTAGGGTTACGAGAAACAAACTTAATTTCAATTTTGGCTTAAAATACTATATGGTTACATTGTTCATACATACAGTTAATAGTTAGAAATCTGATCATGTTTTTGATGTTTCTTTTGATGTATTTCATTTAAAATACTTTCAGGGCTGAAACCTTGAAAGGAAATACTACCAATCAGAAGAAGACAGTGCCTAAATCTCCAGAAAGAAAACGGGCTCCAATTGGCCGTGGTGCCTTCTTAGATGATGACACTACTGGGAACCCAACTCAAAAATCTTCAAATGTAAACAAAACTGTAAAATCAGGTTTAATTAACCTAGGACCTTCAGATTATTCTAAAGAGGAGATTGCTGTCCTAAGGAAAACTTCATTTATCAATGGTAGAGAATATGTGCCATTTATGAGTGTTGATATGAAGGAGAGATTTGCTTATCCTGTCCAGTTTAGGTATGTTGTCATATGCTGTTAGATATTCTGTTAGTTTTACTTAAAGTTAGTAGCTACATCTCAGGACAATACTACTATTCCACTGTTGACTAAAAAGTTTGACAAGAATATGCAAATATATAAGAAAAACTTTTGGTTAGTTTGTTAAATTTTTATAATTTATGTACATATATTGCTTTAATCAGTAACTAAAAAGTACTGAACCAATCTTATTTAAACTTTGCATATTGTTTATATATTAATGGAATATGTTCACCTTCTAATATGTACAAATTTGACAAATTTAAGGAGGTAGACCTAGGGTAAGGGACACAACTCTTGAAATCAGTGGTATGTTTGTATCATATTCAATTTCACTAAAGTCTTTCAAGCTTTCATTTGAAACAGAATGAAATCAGTCCATTTGGAATTTCTAGAATGCCACTGTTGATACAATGACTAGGCCTAGATTAAAATTATGTTGGCTTGCCTTTTCTATACCTACCCAGAGAAAATGGCTAGACCATTTTATTATAAAATTTCAGCAGAAAGTATTTTTTTGTCTTTGAAAAGATAATGAACATCAATATTATTTGTGTTTTATATAAAAATTTTGAATTCTGAATCATAAAAGAAATTATTTTCCCACTTACATACCCATAGTAAACAAAAGGAGTTGGGAAAGGCCCTGCAAACAAACATTATTTTAATTTACACCCTATAGAACAGAACATTTCGAATCTTATTCAGACTTGCTGCTTTACTGTTGATTATCTGTCATTATTTTTGTATATGAAATAATGCATAACTGTGAATTGTACTTGTAAAATGTTAAATTTTCAGTGACAAGGAAGGAAAGCTTGCTTTATCTCCAAAGCAGAAACAAAGATTTGGTGGCTGGGTCAGGCCTGAAGATTTTTGTGATAACCCACAGCTCATTTATGCTATATCATGCTTCAGTATAAAACAGGTAAAAGATTTATGTATAATGTGTATAATGATGTTTTGGGGTCAGCTGAGGATTTCCTCTTTGTTCATTGGAGACCAATGAGTGGCCTTGGGCTGACATTTTTATCCTGATGGGGTTGTTGTCTCTTTGACATATACATCATGCCTATTCTCTTTATAATATATAATATAGTGCTTACATAATTGTTTTAAGTAATAAACCCTTTTGTGCTAAAAGTCGATGAGCATGTGTGGAGCATGGTCAATATATACTTCCATGAGGAGTATTCTTTTGTTTTACCCAAGCCCTGTATATTGAGCATACTCATAAACTTATCACAAAAGGATCTTTATCTATATGTACAAATGATATAAATCAGTCACTCATAAAACTACAGTAATACAGTATGTATATTAATACTACTAGTAAAAGCTTATTCTTTACTCTCAATTGTATACAAACCCTTGTTAAGCAATTGATTAATATAATTAGACTATAGTCAGTGATTGTAGTTTTGTTTAATATAATTTTTTTTCTACTTTCAGACTATAGTCAGTGATTGTAGTTTCGTTGCTTCGTTAGCTATCAGTGCTCAGTATGAAAGACGCTTCAAGAAAAAATTAATAACAAGGTCAGAGTTCAACCATTATCTGCTTGTTTTTAAGAATATTGCCACAGTTGAATCTCCACCATGAAAACCAATTTTTTCAATGTGCCATTGTTTTCCTTTCCTCAGTTGTCTACCCTGAACTTGACTTTAAATGGGCAATTTGGCAGGTGTTTCTAGAAAAGCGGAGGATGTTTACTTTACCAGTCCACATTGTCCATGCTTCCAGTTTTAAGTGGAGTCCAAGTTGCTCATTTACTGTTGTTATTTTGTATATATTATTTTGGTAAATTTATGTTCTTTTGTTGTGTTTGTATGTATTAGAAATGTAGAAGACAAAATCATGTATTTTTCTTTTTAATAGGATGATATTTTAACTTGTGTATTGTATTGTATTTAGTTCATTTATTTGACAGTCGTTTCATTTTACAGCTGATATTGATTTTTAATTGTTAATTTCCTGTAAGAAATCTACTGAATTTTCACAAAAAATGTTGAAAAGCAATTCATGAGTTTTCCGTTTGACAACTTTTAATTTGGAAATCATTTCTAGTGGAATGTTGCTATTATCAACAGTAATATTCATCTAGATATTGCTGTAGTTCAATATTGCTAGCTGTGTTCTGACATGGTATGGCTGAAATAATGCAATGTGTGGAAAGAGAGGTAACAAATTGTGAAACTGATCTATTATGTGATGCTATTCATATCATGTACTGGGTATATTTATAGAGTATATATATCTATTGATGTTTCAGAATTATCTACCCACAGAATAGAAATGGTGACCCTGTATATAATCCTTGTGGGAAATATATGATCAAACTCCACATTAATGGTGTCACTCGCAAGGTAATGTAAATATTCCATGTGAGAAGAAACTTCTTGAATGTTCAGATGCTGTTTTATGATAAGCTGTGAACAATGCTGAAATAACAATTTATGTTCTGTCTACTGAGTCAGATTTCTTTATAAATATAAATTTGTTTAGGTTAATATAGATTCTTATATAGGTTTCGTTCTTCAAACATTTATTACAATGAAAATGTTTGCTTTATACAATATTTGATACCATACATTTACCATGAGTTTGAAATGTGACATTTTTAAAAACACTTAATGAAGAATGATTTCTTTTTACTCATTACTTGATGACATTTTTTTACAACTCCTGCATGGTTATTCTTGACTTTATGTATGATTAGGGTAATGTACTATGCCCAGAAGATTGTTGTAATTAAGAAGCACCCAGCTAAGAATCATACAAAATATGATACATGGTTGAAAAGTCTACATGTTTTTATTTTTGATATTTGTGTAAAATGCTGAAGTAAACAGAAAATAATGTGTAGATTTTCAAAGAACCTTTGTTCAATAGAGATGTAAATTATATAGAATGTACTGTAGAATTCAAAATAAAGGGAGGTAAATGACACTGAAATACAGTAGAAAACATTGAATGTTTAATGTGAATTATCTCCTAATTGCAGACAGATTAGAATGAATAATTATACATTGCATCTAATAGACCTATAAAGCAACTTAACAACAAAAATACAAAATTTGTAGCTTTTTCTGGGGTGTATCACATATTACAGAATTTACACAATTCTTAGCTGGAGTACTGCTTAAAAACCTTTTTTCAAGAATCTCAGTAATATTTGAATTCAAAGTTTTAGGAACCAAGAATCCCTGTGAATTTTAAATTCTTATTTTCAAGAATCACAATAATATTGAAATTAAATATATCAAGAATCACAGTAATATTTAAATTTAAAATTGGAACAGTCAACATACTACTTTGGTCTTTAAATTTAAAATTATGTTCGTACACAGGATAGTAAAATTTTGAATTTTTATTGTGGAAGCCTTTTTTTAAGCACCATCAAAGCTGAATTTACTATTAAGACTGGAGAAGTAGTTTACGTCAAGACTTCTCTGAAGTACAGTTTGTTTTTTACATGAAAATTGTTGAAACTTGTGAAATTTGAAATGGCAGGAAACTGCTTACTGGAATTTAATCACCTTCCTGGTTTAAAACTTGGTTGCATATTTCATTACTAAGAAATAAAGAAATAAGAAATAAAAACATTTTTGTTTTTAATCCTGGTTTGAAAGTTTTCATAAATTATTTTATAAATGCATAACAAAGTGTTAATATGGATGAAACACAGACACATAAAATATCTTTTTTTCCCAGATTATACCAGAACTTGGGTTGTGTGTGTATTCTCATGCTAAATACTCTTAATTTCAATTTTTTTAATGGTAATTTAAGATTAATATTTATGAGATATTGAGATGTCTACTGTTTACTTTCTTTAGGTAATAATAGATGACTTCTTACCACGAGGAAGAGATGGAGAGTTACTTTGTTCATTTTCAAACAATAAGAATGAGTTGTGGGTATCTCTGTTGGAGAAAGCTTACATGAAAGTGATGGGTGGTTATGACTTTCCTGGTTCTAACTCAGTAAGTTTAAATCTAAATCAAGTTCTTTTGAATTTTATATATAGCCACATAAACTTAAAAGGAAGATTACTGTGAATGTAGTTTATTTCGTGGACACCAATTTGCATAGATATATCAGTGAAGAAACACAAGTTCCTAGATTCTTGAATTTGTGGTTTTGAAGTTTTCAGTATACTCATCAATGGGAATCTGCTATTTGTTGGAACCAAATTTCATGGTTTGACCTAAAAAACCACGAAAACTGGTACCCCACGAACAATAGTACTTTCACAGTATCATCCAACGTTCACAAAAAATAAGGCGTGGGTTGGAGGATTCTATTTTTAATTTTTTATTTCTTATCAGATATTTGCTTGCCTAATTTTAGCTCTCTGAAGTATAGATATGTTCAACGTCTATATCCCTATCAGTTTCATAGAAGAAAATATTGTTAAGTCACTAAGAAATGAAAGATTTGTGTGATATAGTATCTCAATACTAGAAATTGACATGAAAATAATCCTGAAAAACTAAAAACTAAATGCAATGACTTCAGTAATAGTTAAAATTTGGATTGATTTATGAGAATTGTGTCCACAACTGTTTGGATGGAGGGAAAAAAAACGGCAGTTTTATAAAATGCATATCTCACGACCTTTCAATAGGCTTGATTCTAAAGTCTTTGCGAATACATCTGGTTTAATTTTGTTTTCAGTTTGGCCAATATCATGGTCTAAAGTTCTGAATTATATTTTGTTGATTTCAACAAAAATTGAATTCTTGGGGGTATTTGAGATGCTCTGTCTGATTCTGAATCAATGGCTATAATAGATAATTGGCAATTTTCTTATTTTCAAGTTTTATATTACAGGCACATTCATTCTGTTTTAGAAACACATGCTGTGTCAGTATATATTCACAATGAAAAAAATCAGACACATGTCAAGATTTAATCATGTAAATACAATGTCCCTTTTCCAACCTGTTCATGGTTTAACCTCTTTAGTATTATCAAGCTGGGCCCTGCAGAACATATTATTTCATTTTAGACACAAAGGAATTTTGAGAAAAATGCTTGTTTAGTTGTGCTGAGAGTTCCATAATGAAAGTTGGAATTACTAAGCCTTTATCATTTTTCATCATAATAAAAACATTAATTAAAAGCATTAATTTCTGACACCACCTGTTTTTCTTTGGTAGAAAGTAACATTCAGTTCTGCAATAAGGTGTTAATGTAAAAATAATAGTAAATGTGGTTTGATTTTTAGTTACCATCAAGTAAACCACTGGAGTTATAAAACATTAGAATAGAAGACAAATCAAGTATGGTTTTCCTATTCATATTACAGAATATAGATCTGAATGCTTTGACTGGATGGATACCTGAGAGGGTAGCCATTCGTGTAAATTCTGAGGAGTTTGACAAGGATAAAGAATTCAAACGCATCCATGACAGATTTCATCAAGGTCATTGTCTCATCACTGTAGCAACAGGAGAAATACCTGAAGTTGAGGCTGACAGGGCTGGACTGGTTCCCACTCATGCCTATGCTATGCTTGATATAAGAGAAGTCAAGGTAACCAAATAAGAATGGTTCTTATCAGTAATTCCCCATGAGCAGCAAAAATAGAGTATAGAATTTTTTGTGTAAGATCATGAATATCTGTCATATAAAAGATTCATTTTGTTTTGAAGATTGGTTACATTTTCATAAATCTTTTTTTTCCAAGAAACAAACATTTTACAGGTATTATTTTGTATAACTTTAATTCTTTGTATATATACAACAAAACTAGAAAATTACTCTTGGCACACATGACAGTGCTGAGATAGCATGTGAAATAGTCCAGTTTCTTAGATTCTATTGACAAATTTCTGTCAGTGCAAAACCAGAGTTGCAGAGATCAAATAATGGTCTTTTTAAATGGAGAAAGCATCTTGAAGTGAAATTATATTGTTAGATTGGTAAGTTTTTGACATACATGTTTCTGCTTTTCCAATTTTGCCTTATTCTTACAAAAACTTACACTTAATTCTCCTGGAAAGTTTTATAGTATGACACTAGTACCAATGTAAGCTTGTCAGGTTACCATGGTTATGGGTGCTTTAGGTGTTGTTTTTATTTTTTGTTCTTCATTTAAAATGAGCAAGAAGCACATTGTTCTTTAAATAACATTTTTTTTTTGTGATTAGGTTATTTTTTGCAGTATTCTAATTCTTGATAAGAAAGTTCTTTGAAATCTTTCTTTTTGTGAATATTGCTTGAAAGTGTAATTATATCTATATGTGTTTTTGTTTTAAAATTGTAGGGGAGGAAATTATTTATGTTGAAAAATCCTTGGAACCATTTAAGATGGAAAGGGAATTTCAGTGAGAATGATGCTGGAAACTGGACTCCAGAAATGCAAAAGGCTTTGAATTATGATCCAAAAAGTGCTCAACAATTTGACAATGGTATGATTTGTTTTACATATGTGTTCATACTGTAATAGAATGTTAATTGATGGTAATATTGATGTTATATTGTAGCTTTTCAAAGAGAATGAAGTAGTTCATTTGCCAACTTTGTCATTGATAAGGATTTTAAAAGAACATGTTCTAATTAAGATGTGTATTGCACTGGCTATGTAGATGTACCCCCATTTATCCATTTTATTCAGTGTAAACCAACCCAAAGTCGTTCATATCCCAAAAATCTATCCAACAGTCGAAAACAATTTTTATATTGTAATTAAAAAAAAACAGAAAAAAAAATAAAATAACAATATATTGTATTTATGATATGAAATCATTTTTTATGAGGATCAATGCTGCCAACTGTCAATTGATCATGCAATTTGTAATTAACATGCATGGTTTTCGTGTATTGAGATACCATTGAAGTAATTCCTCAGTTAGGGGGCGTGGCTTAAAAATCAAGTTAAGTTATAAGAAGTGGACAACGTTTCTCCAAAATGCTGTACTATTCAGAATTTCATTATGACATAAATTTTCAGACCTGACAAGTCAAAGTTTCCATTTTATTAAAACTTGATGATACATGAAATGAACTTTAGTACAGCATTATCTTAAATTTTTATTTCGTCTTTCTATTTATAGGTGTATTCTGGATTGACTATGAATCATTGTGTAGATTTTATGATGTGATTTATATCAACTGGAATCCAGAATTATTTAAGTTTACTCACTGCATTCACAGGTAAGTTTAGTACAGTAATCACAGGTAAGTTAACACACTGTATTCACAGGTAAGTTAACTCACCATATTCACAGGTAAGTTTAGTACAGTTATCACAGGTAAGTTAACTCACCGTATTCACAGGTAAGTTTTATTCAGTGATCACAAATAAGTTAACTCACAGTATTTGCAGGTAAAAAACAGATTTGAAAAACTAATGAATTTGAAACCAATCATAAATAGAACAAAGGTCTTCATCCAGCTTTCACCTGAATCATGCAAGTGAATTATATGAATGAATTTACACAGCATTAGTGAGATTAAAGCCTTTACTTGCAGTTCATATGAGAATCAGTTGATAAACATGAATTTCAGGTTACACTTAATTTATGCAAGTTTTATACACACAATTATGACCCAAGTATAGAAACTGGAAGGAAACACACAAAAATGTATGACTGTAAGCAAACAAAATTAGTCAAAATAAATTTGGAACTCTAAATGGTAAAGCCACCATAAAGAGAAGAATTATACGTTAATGATATAATTGCAGTTTATGGCCAGCAAAGGAGGGACCAAAGAGAGATGCCTATAACATTAGTGATAATCCACAGTACAGATTAGAGCTCAGATCTTCAGGGGCAGTATGGATACTGCTTACAAGGCATATCACAGATAAGGTACATGTATGATATGCATTGTATACTGTATCACTGATAAGGTACATGTATGATGTGAATGGTATACTGTATCACTGATAAGGTACTTGTATGATATCAATGGTATACTGTATCACTGATAAGGTACATGTATGATGTGAATGGTATACTGTATCACTGATAAGGTACATGTATGATATCAATGGTACACGTAACACAGATAAGGTACATGTATGATATCAATGGTATACTGTTCACCAAATTATCTTCACTAATTTAAAAAAAAAAACATGAAAATAAATTGCTGTGATTAAGTCTCTTTATATGAAAATGACTAACTGTGTTTCCTTTATTGTTATTATATTATTATTATTAATTATAATAGTACATCTTTGAGGGAGTGTAAGAGACAAAATTGAATTGCCATGAAATAAGATTGACATCCTAAATCACAGGGAAGTGAATTCAAAGTGAAAGTAGCCTTTAAATTGTTTAAAAATTAAAATATGCTATTAAAAAACCAAGAAAAAAATAAAAAAAATAACGATTTATAGTATCTAGATCTGGAACGCTTAATTATATAAAAAAAAAAGAATAATGGACAATCTTTTACATATCCTACCTCTCCCCTTTCAGCTATTGTCCCTTTTTCAGTGCCTCAACAAATGTAAGAAAATGTAAAAGTGCAATGCTTAGTTGTAGGCTGAGCCTAACTCATATCAGTATGTACCAGTCTACAGAACTATTTATGCTAAATGTCGCCTGTTCTGTACAGCAGTTGACAAAACCTGTATTTTTATTGTCAAGGAAACCATGCTTTACTTTTCCAGGATGACTTTGCAGATAATAGAGAGTTTATCACATTGTTAGTGTATAAAAATAATGGACAGAAAGTCTACTATCCTTGTAAGTATGGCTTGTGGTAGATTATCTATAGGGTATGTAAATCTCATCATGTGACTCTATGTTTTCACGAGAATGGGTCCTGGTCTACTACTCAATTGCATGGAAATTTGTTATTTTCAAAGCAATGAGTTCTGTATTTAAAGCAAAACACCTTTCTGATTAAAATACCAATAAAAAATGACAAATGTCTATTGCTATATAATAAAAGTGTTAGTAAAAGCAAGGAACTGAAGATTTTGCATTGTAATACAGTGTTTCAAGATCCCAGAAGTAAACAATAAAATGTAGACAGGTCTTTGGATTTCAATATGTTCTTCATAGAAAATTCTGGTATGGAAAAAAAAAACCATAACGAGACTTACAAATCCTATTGACTTCACTTGAAACAAGCATTGTTGTTTTTAAGCAGATATGAATATAAAAACGTATCTTCTGTACTGTTAAAAGATTTAGCTGGTGGTAATACATACTGCCTGTTTGTGTTGATATACCATAATGGAAGCTGAATCTTTTGCACACTATAAAACCTGGTTTAACCCACCTTTCTTTTGAAAGATCTGTACCAAGTTAGGCTATTCAAATGGGTTTGTTTTTTGTAACTATTATAAGTGTAAGTTTTTGTAAGAATCAGGCAAAATGTGAAAAATCTGAAACATGCATGTCAAAAACCTACCAATCTGACAACTTAATTTTTATCAAGGATGCTTTCTCTACTTTAAAAGCCCATCATTTCATATCTGCAACACTGGATATGCTCAATAGAATGTTAGAAAAATGAGGTGTTTGGTAGTATCTGCCCTTGAAATGTTCATTTTCAATGAATTTCAATGAAATTATAACTAAATTCACTAAAGTGTTATTGCAGATCTTTTTCTTTTCTTGATTCTGATGGTGCAAATAGTCAAATTAAACTTTTAGAATTGTGGTTTTTTTCATACCATGTTTCACCCACTGCCCGATTCTTTGATAGACTGATGTCTAATAGGTATAAAGTTTTTCTTACATTTTAGATAGTCCACCACCTTATAAAGATGGAATTAGAATTAACAGTCCACACTACCTTTGTAAAATGGTTGAGCAGCAGAAGGGAATATCAAAGTATACGCTGGTTATATCACAGTATGAGAAAAACAATACTATCAGTTATACACTCAGGGTCTATTCTTCCTGTGAGTTCTCACTCAATAAAATTGCAGATCCATACAAGAAGGAATATGAAAAGCGTGTAAGCTCATTATGTTATTGAGGTCAATGCAAAAGATTTATTTATTGATGTCAGACATTTACTGGTATTCTCCAATTGATGGCATTGCTGTGAAAATTTTAGTATAGACAATGTCTTTAAGGATGTTCCCTGGTCATGTTCATTTTTTTAATTCTGAAATAGGGTAAAAGTTTTTAGCATGATGAGATCTATCTGTAGCCAAATTTTCATTTTAATCCATTAACCATGTTGGAGTTATTGCCCTTTTTCAACGTTTTTTTGCTATCTTTCAAAAATCTTCTCCTCTGACACTACTTTACCAATTGAAAGCAAACTTGATGTGAATGTTCCTAGGGGTATCCTGTATAGAACTGTTGTGGGGATTTTTGATTCATGTAAAAACATGGCCGCCATTACTAAAAACAGAACATAGATGTCAGACAGTAGTTTTTCACATATATCTCCAAAACCATTAGGTTTAGCAAAATTCTTTCATAGCTGAAATGATCCTTAATTTTAGGACTACAAAAATCTTCAGGCATTGAAGTTGTCAGATGACTCCTTATAAGAGTTATTGCCCTTGAAAGGGAAAAAAATGACAGGTTTTTTTTTTTTTTTTTTTTTTTACAGTTTTCAGTCAATATCTTGAAAACTTTGATAGATAGAAAGATACTTTCAATTGCTGAAATGATCCTAATGATAAGTCCTACCAAAGTCTTCTTGAGTCAAAATTGTTGGACAACTTTTTGTTAAATTTATTGCCCTTGAAAAGACAATTCAGGCTCCTGGAAGCCTCTTGCTCAGATTTTCAGACTCCTGTGGTTTTATCTATTTCATAGCATTGATATTTTTTCCTACTGACCCCCACATTTCTTTTCATTATTTCATTTAACACATCTTAAGTAGTACTCCGGCTAAGAATCATGCAAAAGGTGATTCATTGGTGAAAAGCCTACATGTTTTTATTTTTGATATTTTGTTTGAATTGCCATAGTAAACAGAAATTAACAGTCGGTTTTTCATATACCCTGTGCTCTTAGGAGATAAAAATTATATAGAATGCACTGTAGATTTCAAAATTAAGGTAGATAACTCTGTAAATGACACTCAAATACAATAGAAGCTATTAGATTGTCAATGTTGATTATCCCCTAAGAGCAGACAGATTTGAATGAATGAAAACACATATCGTAGTATAGACCCATTAAACAACTTGATTACAAAAATAAAAATATGTAACCTTTTTTGAGGTATATCACATTTTACAGATTTTGTATGATTCTTACAAAGACTACTACTTAAAATGTTATTTAGTAAGTTTTGAGGAAATCCCTGTGATTTTTTTAGTGGTTTTAATAGATAAAACCTACTAAGACAAAACCTATGGAAAATCTAGGGAAATCCTTTTCCCACCAAAATTTCAAATGCCTATATCTATAAAATGAGCGCATTGATCCATTCATTTTTTTTTTCTGATATTGTTCTAGCATAAAAGATCTTAAAAGATTTCACAACCCTTTGAAATCCTTGTTATTTTTAAATAGAGCAGCGAATGTCTTAAATGTAATTAGTTCTTCTGTGAGAGTCTACCTCTGCATGTTAGTATATTACAGAGAAGGGCAGTTCGATTTTTCATTTTTGTAAGGACTGAAATGCATGAATGTCTGTAAACAGACATTTAATACAACCAGTTAATATATACTGTACTAACTTCGATTAATTTTGATCTTTTTTTTGCAGGTTAGTGGCAATTGGAAGGGTAGATCAGCAGGAGGTTGTGGGAATTACAGAGAGAGCCACAGTCATAACCCAATTTATCAGCTACGTGTTGATGGTAGTGGTACTGATAATTATATACTGGTAGAACTTCTTGGACCAAAGTAAGTCCAAATATCAGACAGTTTTAGGTTGGCCAATCTATATCCTTTTCATAAATTTGTAAGACGTATATTAACATTCTGACAATGTTGATTATAATTTGAAATGACTGGTGATGCAAGTTACTATATATTACTATAATAAATGAAGCTAATCAAATTTTTTAAATAACATTCAATGATTTTTTGCTAAAACAAACATTATAATACTGCAACATAGTCTGAGGTCAAACAAAAAATTAACTTTTTTTAAAGTAATTTATCATTTTTATCAAAGAACAGAAAAACAATTTCCAAGCATATATACATTTAACCAGTCTGAAGAAATATAATGTTGTGTGAATGTCATGTAAATGTCATGTGAATGTACCAAAGGAAAACTTATTTTAATAAGCTTTTAATAATAAGTGACTTTAACAAATTTTCAGGCAATACAGTGTTGGTTTTGAGATCACAACTGTTAACGAAACTAATCCAGGAGCACCTGGTGCTTTTAAAACAACTTCTTCTGGAGATTACAGGTAAACTGTCTTTTCTGTGTTTAAAGTTCAGGTAAATTATTGAATTGTAAACTCATTTAAAGTTAAATCTGCTAAGTAATTATAAGTAATCATATAATCATATTCTAATCTGTCCATAATTACTTTTGAGAACTATCTGCTTATCTATCCAGATTTTAACTAACTTGGGTAATTGATACTCAACTTTTTTATCGTTCGTATTTTTTTCACATGTAGTAAAGGCAGAGAAAGGAGTATTTTGTTATAAAATCAAACACTGTAAAGTACTAATTTTCGCTATTTTCATGGTGAACAGAAAACTTTGAAAAATAATACCCGCAAAAATTGATACCAGCGAATATGTTCACTTGACAGATTCCGAGAAAATAAACATGTTTGTAGTACAGGATAATAATCATGTGATCAGCCTACACTCGATATGAATAAATATCAGCCTACTCATCAGATTATTAACATGTTTGACTGTTTACTTTGCTCACTTGCTATGAAACTCCAGTATTCATGCCTAGATAACATATTTCATGTATGTTTTTTATTTCTGAACATGTTATACTCAATAACCCAGTTTGGGCCAGTTTACACTTTTATAAAGTGCTTCCATATAATTTAATTTCTAATGTTTGATGGTTCAAATACTTCTAATGGATTCATAATTAAAATGTTATTTTGTTTGGGATTATTTGAATCATGGAATGTGGACTAATTGACATATATAAAGTTATAGTACTAAGCCAGGTTATATAAATAACCTGGTTTGCTCAAAGAGAATCAAACAATCAGAAAGGTTGTTACAAGGCATAGTAAATGATACATATTTATTCATAATAAGAATTAACTGAACATTGTACACTGGGAATGATTTTATTGTATAATACTATCAGTTATACACTCAGGGTCTATTCTTCCTTTGAGTTCTCACTCAATAAAATTGCATTATTAATTTGATTCATGAAAACACTTAAGTGTTGGTCTCTGTAAGAATTAGGCAGTGGAGAAAAAATGGTATAACAAACCCACCAATTTTAAAGTTTAATTTGACAATTTCTATCATCAGAAAAAAGGAAAAAAGATTAGATTTTCCATATCATATTGGTAAATAAGTTATAATTTCAATGAAATGCACTGAAAATGAACATATCAAGGGCAGATAACTCAAAAATCTCATTTTTCTAACATTCTGTTGTAAAAATTCAGAGCAAATCTAGTGATACAGAGATCAATAATAGTCTTTTCAAATAGAGAAAGCATCCTTGAGTAAAATTACATTGTCAGATTGGTGGAGTTTTGACATGCATGTTTCTGATCTTTTTCTCATTTATGCCTAATTCTTACAAAAATTTACACTGTACAGTAATGGGTATACTTTATTCCCAAATAATTGTATTTTTATGGTATTTCTAATTTGACTTCTTTTCATGTAATATATTTCAGGAATGGATACTGTGTATTAGAACTAAACCGAATCTCTAGTGGTAATTATAACATTATGCCAAGTACATTTCTTCCTGGACAAGAAGGTCCGTTCTTTCTAGATGTCAGTAGTAGTTGTGCTGTGTCTTTATCACAGCTTCAATAAACTGATGGGTTGGCTTGTGCACAATTGTTGAATATGATGTGTCAAAGTCTGGGCTCCAATAGACTATTTTAAAGTGCAATGCCATAGCTACAGTTCCAATAAAATGTTAAGCTGTGTCATTATAACATTTTATGCTCCAGCAACATTTTGAGGGCATATTTATTTTTCGTCTGTACGTCTGTCCATCTGTCCCCTCATTTTGTCTGCCTGTTTTCCTCAGGTTAATTTCATTGATGCTCAGGTACAAAAAAAATTATTTTTTACCTGATAGGACAGGTTTGCCAGATATCATTTTGTCAGAGGGGCCATATATCAAATTGTCATTCATAATTGAAATTGATCCTATGAAATGTAATCCAAAAGTTCAAAGATTATTAAAATGACCCATTTAATTAAGGGGCTAATAATGCCGGTTAAATGTTATTTTTCATGTGATTCCCTACCTTAGCAGTATAATAAGATCCATGAGATCACAACTTCAGCATGCATGTCATCTCAATTCATTGTTTCCATTTTCGTCCCTTGTTTGAGCATCAATATCATGTCTATCGAAATCTATGCAAATTATTCATATTGATTGATAATCAATGATACTTCTATTTTTCTATCAAGTGAACTTTTTTTAAATATATGATTACTTTGAGAAGAGAAGGATTTGAAGTGGGTTAGATTAAAATGGACTTTTTAGGTACTTTTATAATTTCCCTAGAATTCAGCTGGTAGTGAATATTCGCAACATTTTTGTAAAACTGGGTTAAAAGTGTGTTTTCTGTAATTGTGTCCTAGTATACAAAAAACAATATTGCCTAGAATTGATCATTTTATTGATTTCGTTGTTGCCCTTTATTCAGAAGATTTATACATGTATATTAAAAAAAGTTAGGTGTTTATTATTTATATTGGAGTAACATTTTGCCTATAGATTATGTAGAAGTCTAGAAAAGTAGTTCATGAATAAGTTGCAGTCTTTGTAAGAGTCATGCAAATTCTGTAAAATGTGGTACACCCCAAAAAAGGCTACATATTTTTATTTTTGTTATCAAGTTGCTTTATATGTCTATATGATGGAAAGCATAATGATTCATTCCAATCTGTCTGCTCTTAGAAGATAATTCACTTTGAAAATCCAATAGTTTCTATTGCATGTTAGTGTTATTTACAGAGTTATCTCCCTTAATTTTAAATTCTACAGTACATTCTATAAAATTCGCATCTCTTATATATGAATAAGGGTTCTATGAAGAGCCACATGTAATTTTCTGTTGACTTAAAACATTTTAAACGAAATATCAAAAATAAAAATATGTAGGCTTTCCAACCATGAATCACATTATGCATGATTCTTAGCTGGAGTTGTAGTCTGTGTCATGTATAACACATCTTTTCTACTTACTGGTAATATTTACTGCTGATATATGTTAAAAATGTTTTTGAGAAGTATTGGAAAATTTCTGGACAAATTGATTACAAAAAGCATAATTAGTTAACACAAATCAGGGATTGTTAAGGAAGTCTGTACTGAAACATTCATGAGTTTTAGATGGAATGATATTTTGTTTATATAATTATTAATTGCCATGCATGGTAATCTAGAAAATAATTTACCTTGACCAAACTTTACAGATGTTCTTGAAAAAAAAAATTAAATCTTAAAATAGGTTGAATATTATCTGTCTGGTTTTGAAAGAAAGATTGACCTGTTAGTAGAGCTTATTATTGCTTATCTGTGATAATCTATTATATTTACATGTACAGTACAGAAAGAGACATACCATGACTAAACACCAACATAGTGGTGTCCCACCTTTAGAGTGGCAGTAAATATCTTTTTAGTCTTTGAAAATATTTCATATTTTTATATTTTCTTCTACATTTAAAGTGGTAGAGCTTACCACTCAGAAGAAAGTAACAAAAAATCTCTTAAAGAAAAAAAAATATTGAGAATATCTTTGAAAGTGGTAAACCACTATGTCGGTATTCAGTCCTGGTACGTTGCTTTCTGTACTGTACATTGTCTTACTCTCTTTGTTTGTATATAGATACATGTATATATTTGAATTCTCTGATTATTAAAATTACAGAAATTCTTATTCATTTGCTGTTTTACTGCTTGATTTTGAATGGAATGATTTACAAGCTAATTTTAAAAAGTACCAGTCCATACAAAATTCAGACACTGCCTATTGTAGAATGGTGTAGAAAAATCAACTTAACAAACCATGTTTTTAAGGTCTTCAGATGCAATACTTTTACATATTTTCCTTTCTGTATTTAGATCTGGGTTTTTGAGCAAACCATACATTCATCACCCACTAAAATCAACTAAATGAAACCAAATCAAGAACAATAACCAAAGTGCCAATTTCACATACAACCTATATAATCTGATTGAAACTTCAACGGAATGTCATTGGACACAACTACTTTATTGTACGCCTTAAATAAACTTGGTCATTTTGTAAGTGTAACATGCGTTTTACCATGACCCACATCTTCTAATCCACAGCAATCTGTTGAACTCTACTACAAATCATTATTTCCACACCTTAATTTGCCATTACAGTAATTAAGTCACTGTTAATCACTGCTTAATTAAAAGAGTCATGATAATAGTCGGTGAGAAAAACCTACTCAAGACTAAAAACTAATAGTTGGCCACGAATGGGGTCATCAAAAGGTTTGAATAGCTTTGAAGTGGACACGTAAAGTAAATCATGTTTTAATTGGTCGTTTGATCAATAATTACGAGAGTTTGAAAATAAATACCCGCACATGCGTATGTACTTACGAATATTATTTAATTATATATGGCAACGTTTGCGCTACTAGAAAGACACAAATGCAAGCCGTCAATTTTTATGCATTGTAAGTTAGAGATTGGAAAAGTTGATTTATAACTTAAGTTATAAAGTGTCTTGCTGCTCCAACTATTGTGCATCATTTAGTTTCTAAAGGCTGGAACACAATTCTCCGTGAAACACGTGGGACAGTAATATAGACACGATAATAATACCATTCCTTTAATTACAAAACAACCATGTGTCACACTGGTTTATAATTGAAATAAATGTACTTCCTGGTTTCCTATATTGTACTTGCACTTATTCTTAAACTGATAGGGGGTTTTTATTGTCTTGACTATCCTAACGGATATCGCACGACCGCCCTTTACGGGGATTTTTTGCAAATGTCTGTTAGTAGTTGGAGGTAGCGGAGCCCAGCCTTCGGGATACCTGACCGAAGGACTCAGTCAGAGTATGTCCTACTAGCGGCTGGGCTGCTCTGTTGACGTTCTGGCCTACTCTTAGACCCAACGTGGGTCCGAGAGCGTTTCCCCACTCCTAACTACTTTGGAGTACGTCAACGTGTAGAGTGAATTTCATTTCTAAAAGCCTCCTATATATATACAATAGTGTGTACATACATATGTAATTTATTGCATGATATTTATTGCATTTTACATTAAAGACAAATGGAGTGTCTACAGAACAATTCAAAATTTTAAAGATGATATAATTGTAAATATAATACCGGCTTTGTAGTGAATGACATATTCACCAAATCAGAAATTCAACTTCAATCTTCGTAAGCAGCGTTGCGCACTTCGCAGCTTACTCGTAAAATACACAATGATCAATAAAAGAGGTCACGAGCAATAGAAATCGAAGAATGCGGCATTGCCATGCAGTTTCTAATCGGTCCATGTATAAGAAATGGTCTGTCTATTCCAAAATATCTTCGGAAAAAAGCAAGTAAAAATCTACTCTATTACAGCACATATATTGACGTTCAATGAAGGGATGTTTTTGATCTTTCCTTGATAAGATGACATTCCCTTTATGATTTTCCTTAGGTATTTGACTGGAAAATTGAGAAAGAGACTTAACCTTTTATCAATATCTTTTGAGTTTATGATCTGTTGTTTAGTTAAATTCGATATTCACTGAGTTTCTGCAAAGCTATACAGGTCTGTTGCTTGTAGTTCCATTCACGGCAATAACAAAGGCATTTTTGATTAAATATTAATCGTTAATGTAAATGTTGCACATATTGTATAAAAAATGAAAATAATCTTCCAATAGGAAAAACGTTGAAAAAATTCAACAAAATGACGTTTGAAATGACAGAACATAGAACATTTTGCTATGTTTATAAAGAAGATGAGACGCTAGACTGAATTACAAAAGAGTTAACGACTTAACGACATGTACAATCTGGACATAAATAATAAACCAAAACCACACGCAGAGAAACGATACGATAGCCTTAGAGAAAGACACAAGTCCTTTTAATGGCACAACTCCATGAGAAATACTTGTTAATCGCAACTTTAATATTATGTTTATATTTTTTGTTTCAATTAAGCTACTTTGGAAAATTAAGAAGACAAATGGAATTGGACTTTGATGTGGAGATGAATACTCGAATAGCACGACACAAAGAGAACAAACTAACAAGGGCTAAAAGGAAACCGAACGGGTATTCTTTATACCCTGTAAGTTTGAACCAGTCTTATCAGATTAATAACAAAGACATATGTACAAGCTCACATAAAATTTCAACCATAGTGATGATAAACGCCCGTCCGTCTGACACTTCACTTCGAAGGAATATGCGAAAATATTTACGGAACTCTACTTATTTCGCAAAGGAAGACATCCGCTATGTCTTTCTCATTGGTGACACACTCGACGAAGAAATACAGACGCAAATAGAATATGAGAGCGGACTGTTTAAGGATATAGTTCAGGGGTTTTTCTATGACAGTTATAAAAATCTGACTAATAAAGGTATTATGGGCTTCAAGTGGATATCTGAGCATTGTATGAATGCAAAATTTGTGACAAAAGTTGATGTGGATATGTTTGTAGATTTTGATCTGATTTTATCAAAGTTCAAATTTATGACATCTATGAAAAAAATGATTTTTTGTAGCGACAAAGATGCAGGGACTGCCCCTATAATAAGAAACCCTATAAGTCCATGGTATGTTGATCCAAACGAATTTAAAGGACTGGACTACTTTCCTGAAACGTACTGTAGTGGTTGTATTGTTATTTTATCAACTGATCTTATTCCGTTGTTATACCAAGCCGCTTTCACTACCCCATTTTTCTGGATTGACGATTATTATCTTTTTGGAGATTTACCAGCTAAAGTAAATGGCGTAACACACAAATCTCTCGATCCCTTAATCATATTCACCTGGAACGAATTTACGGAAAAATGCAACTACAGTACACTTTACACCTGTGACTTTTTGGCGGTGCATTCCAATGCATTTTGTAAGGTATTTGAATTATGGAATATTTGGAAAAATAAAATACTGGAGAACAATAAAGAAAGCAAAAAAAAATAATAATACAATTTACGATTACTTAAATATTTTACCCAAAAGGTGTTCATAAGTAGCATTTTCCCCATGTTTTTGTCTTGGTGTTTCATTATTCACATGTATTATTAAGTGTGATGGATGAGATGTAAAGCACTACTTCGCCAGTAATAACAAAATTTAACAAAACTGTGATATTTCAAAATGCGGAAAATAATCTATGATAATCGTTGACTTTACGTTATGGTACAAGTTGCTTTATAAGTTACCAAATTCAAGTAGATAATTTTTTTTATCGAACGCTATAAACTTAGTGCACAATCGCGTGACGTAATCATTAGTTTTCATCATTTTAAAGTTATTTCACGTATGTTCATAGCAATTTCGTATTCATTGAACATTAGTAAAGAAACTGTTCTTGAATAATAAAAAAAAGATAACAAGAAGAAAATTCTAATACTACACAATTATAGCAGCTCAGTGATGCGATATCCTGTTTTATAGACCACTTAAAAGAGATGACGATCGAGACCAAATTTGAGCAAATTTAAGCAAATATCTAAATATATTTAACCAATTGATATTCACTCTGATAAGTTTGCTACATAAAACACTTTTATCGTGAATTCAGCCGTGCGATATCACTTGTAATCAAAGCGCCAATCGTGCAATGTCACAAAATAAAGGTGTGTCAGAAATACATTGTTTAAATGGAAACTATATACAAAATGTAAAAAAAAATAATTAAGGTTTACAAACCTTTTGGTATCACTTGAGGTATTACACTAATTTAACACTTCAAAGCTTGATTTAAGAATCACGATCAAACCTCGTCGGATTCCACATCTACACGTCTAATATATATTTGTATTTGATAAAGCAAACAAACAAACAAAATAAAGAAAACTTTTACACAAGCTATGCTGAGATTTGTCTATAAAAGACACCCGTCAATAATAAGACGAGGTCTTACTACATAGTCGAACCTCGTTAAGTCGCAGTCGAAGGGACCAGGCAAAATGTTCGAGTTATCCGAGATTCGAGTCATCCGAGGTTGAGTATAACCCGGAAATTGTTTGGTCGATGATTGTATCTGCATTTACATCATTTATTTTGTTTGTACATGCTCGTGTTCTTAATTTTACAGAGTTCTTCGTGATGACTTGCGTTTTATATCGGAAGAAATAATTGTGTGTTGTTTATCAGGTTTTAAATACTGAACGGCATCACGTGTTTAAGGGAAATTTCCTTTTTATTTTAATACGTCGAAAAAGTCATACGTTCATAACATGCTGCTTTGCATGTCTCACAATCAGGAGATGTTCTACATTACTACGATGAAATTTCAGATTTACTAGCGAAACGGATGTAGTTGTGGAAATACAAATTGTTATTATTGTGTGTTTGATGTTTAATTGAATATCCAGATACATGTACGAATATAATTCATCATTAAAAAAATATAAAAATATCTAATATCACTATTAGTGTGAATACGCGAGATCATTAAAGTTCGTTTCTTTTCACTACACGCGTTATTTTGGATTAATCAAGAAATAACGAGTGTCAACAAATAATTTCAAAAGCCATGTTAATCGTTGTAAAAACACACTTCGATCATGGTTTGTAATAAAGCAATCAGTTTTCCGACTAATTAGTTGACTTCGAGACATCAGGGTTAATTAACCTCGAAGTCCTATCGAGGGGACTGATGGAAAACCTCGAGTTATCCGAGATTTCGATTCATCCGAGTTCGAGTCATCCGAGGTAAAATTGTATTGAAGTAAGGGGAGTTTTGCTGGGACTTTGTAATTAGTTCGAGTTATCCGAGATTTCGAGTAATCCGAGTTCGACACTTCGAGGTTCGACTGTAATGGATATGGAGATTGATGCTGTTCTTTCACTTTGCTGCCTATAAGGTGTTATGTTTTGAATAATATTTTTTTTTCACTGGACTTTTCCAGTATGCACACTTTGGGGCTTGTCGACTGTGTGTATATCTCATTCAGACAGGTGATTCATTTAAAGACAAGTTAAAATTTTTTTAAAGGTCTCAATTTTATTAAGAAGCAGGTCACTTTACAAGTACATTTGTATTTAAGTTTTATTCGGTTTTTGCAATTTAAATATAAAAAAATATATAAATAATATCGGCACTTTACAAGAGTTATCGTTCTTGATTGGTTTGTCGAGCGTAAATTATGGCATAGCACCGTTTGTTCTTTGGATTTTTCTGAACCATGATCCACCTTTGCCTGTGTCTAAATTTTGTATCGATTGGTTCTTTATAGTAGAGGCTGATCACGTGCCAAGATCTAGAACGCAAGTAGTTTGTATGGTGTTGTATATTGAAGAGTAATAATATCCGTGTACACGATCTCAAATTTATCTCCCTTTCAATATCAAATTTCTTTAATTTGCATCAACGAATAAAATACACTTTTATGAAAATATTTAATATTAGAAATAAGAAAATAAACAAGAACAAGCAGATCAGGACTTTCAACAAGGGGAGACTTCTGAAGGCAAACAACAGGATATATGTAACATTGGCAAGAACTGAGATCAGTAACCCTATCCTATCAATTTATTTTGATACACATGAATCGTTTTCTGAATGTTCTTCTCTATCTGATTTTGATTTTATATCTGCAAAGGTGCATATATCTGTATCAGGAAGAGGGGTGTCTTTCAGTTGCGGCAATTTCTTTTTTAACAAAACTGCCATTGCGAAGAAAATTACAACTCCAATACTTTCTCCCAAAAGAATATAAGCATACCACATTGAACTAACTTCTTCAATTAGATAACCCAATGCAGCTGGGCTTGCAATGGAGCCTGCAGTTGACATTACGATAAATAAAGACGCAATTTTTCCATTGACCAATAAAAAGTCTTCCTCTGTCCACGTGAACAATACTGGAAATAGAATTGACATAGCTAATCCAGTAAATGCAGTTGACACCCACACAGTCGCTTGAGAGTTTATAAACGGTGCAAGCGCCAATAATACAAATGATAGCATCAAAGATGTGGAATAAATTGCAACCAGTGGAATTGAGCGCAACAACTTTCCCGCTAAAATACCAGTTAATCTTCCAAAAGCAAAGAAAGACCAGAAAAAGGACGTTACGTATGAACCCTCTGTTTTTGTCATGCCCATTTGTTCAACACAGAAAGTTGTAACAAAAGCTCCGACTGTGTCTTCCATGGCAGTGTAAAGAAGAAATATAATTGAAAATATGAATAATATAAACAGTTTAGTAAACCTCGTTAGCTGCCGTACATTTCTAATAGTTTTTTGACGTACTGTTTTATTTCTAAAGAGACGCCTTGATTTTAAATACACAAAAATGAATGACAGTGCTGATGTAAATGCTAAGATGCCTGATATGGAATATGGAATATAAACTTTTGATGTCTTTTGATTGAAAACCACATTGGATAAATTTTGTAGCATTATACTTCTGTTGTTGCTATATATATCAACATACTTAGAAACATTTGTTTTGGTATATTGAGAAGTAGTATTAGGGTATCCGTAATCCGCATTGTTCTCAACGGCTAGAAAAGGTGCCATTACTAATGGGCTAACTATACCTCCAACGGCGAATGCAAAATGCATGGCTTGCATATATGGGCCAGCTTTATTCCCAAACAGAGAAAGGAGTTCTGAGTTGGCGACTGAAAAGAAAATTTCAATATAATTACAAAATAAACGGTACGAACCAAAAACCGTCGATGTTTCGTTCATAAATGTATGTGATGACTTCTTATTTATCGTTTCCTACGATTGGATACATTAGCTATTTTTGGGTACTTTTTTATTAAGTACCAGTCCATATAAAATTCAGACACTGTCTATATTAAAGTGATTCATGATGAAGAAAAAAAACCACCGATAAAAGAATGATTTTTTAATCTATATATGCTCTGTTTTTACGTAAAAGTTCTCCTTTCCATATTCAGATCTGTACTTTTGAGAAAATCATACATTTATTTCCCACTAAAATCAACCAAACCGAACAAAATCAAGAACAATACCCTTGCAAAGTGTTAATTTCATGTACAATGTATATAAATTTTATCTCAAAAGCGCAACATCTAAAGGAAAAACAAAGACTGGTTACGTGATCTAAAACGGTTTCTGAACAAAAAATAAAGGTGAATTTGGTGGGTTTTTGACATGCACGAATCACATCCAGTCAGAGTTTTACAAAGATACTTAAATATTGAAACGACTGTCTTGACAAAATGATTCGATGGACATAGTATTTTTATCATAACTAAGATTTTTTTATTAATTGTTATAGTTATACAATAAAAAGAAGGTAAATTGACTGTCCAAAGCAATAGCGATATTTTCTGAAACAATGATAATGCATTCGAGCAGAGGTCAGCATTTATATCAACAAAAATGTTTATTTCATTGAGGAACCCTATTCGTAATTATTTCGGTCTACCCTCAACCTATGAATTAAGTACTTAAAATTATAATGAGCAAAATAATGGAAAATTAAAGTTTGTTTTTGACTACAAAAATGTTGAGGCAAACGTCAATATTTTTCAGAACATTTTATACACGTACAATTGCATTAGAATTGAAATAACTGTATAAAAAAAACGGATAGGACATGTAAGTCTTGAGCAATACCATCAAATATCACCAATATTTTTTTTTCAGATACGACTGTAGTGCTTCTTAATTGAAAGTACAGTAACATTATAGGTGAAGTTGTTTATCTGTAATAATTATAAAACCAAAACAGAATTTTGTAAACAACCAGATATCTCACCTGTGTCTAAAAGGCCTCCAGATAAACCTCTTACGGCTTGTGAGGTGTTCATTAGCGCTACTTTATGTGACCACGGTACAGCAATTGACGAAAGGCAATACATAACCATCGTAACAAATAACAGAAAATTGCAGTTACATCGCCCAATCAGAACACCGCTTACAAGAGAGCCAATTAGGTAGCCGATATTATGTGACGTATAGAAGAACGAAGATTCTTCCAGGTCTGTGCCTGTAATAAGTTGAAGGTCGTAAAGTGAGGGTCCAAACTGACTTAGTTTCCATCCCTGTTAAAAAAGTACAATTCAAGGTTTGTCATGCAACTACTTGTATAGCCCCAGAGCTAAAACATTCTTTCAAAGTTTAAAGGTAATGATCGCCATTTTTTTGCTTCCTAAAATTATTGGAATGAAACATTCGATATTTTGTGACAATGAAAAATGAATTGGCCTAGGAGAAAACTTTAATTTCCTCAACTAGATTAAGAATCACTAATGAATATAATCAGCATGTAATGTCTACTTGCCAAAATAAATAATAATCTGGATGGAAACGCCATTTAAAATGTCTTTAAATGAGATGAGATTGCATATGCTATTAGAAATTAGTAATTGTTTATTAACATGCCAGATAAATTCATATATACATAGACCGGAACGACAGGGTTACTACAATATAAAAAAAATGCTTTGCATTGCACAGCTTTATACGACTGCAATTGTTGAACCCTGAACAGTTGGGGCAAATATGGACTCGACATTCAAGTTACTACAGTCTAGAGTTTGGATTATGATTAAATGTTTGACACAGAATAAGATTCCAACACAGAATGAAACTGTTCAAAGGACTTTATAATTTTCATTTAAATATATCCTTAGTTGGACCTGATATCCATAATTAAAAAAAAATAATAAACATGCCCAAGAACACCCGAAGTTACATTTACGTAAGATCATATGGGACAAAACTTTGATAGTATGATCATATCAGTGAACACATTAAACAGTATTGATAATGGAATTTGATAAACAAATTTATTGAAATATACAATTTTTCAGGCTTCTCAGGTTTTTTTTTATAACAATTTCATAAGAGAGGCAGGTGTCAATGCTCCCCCTGGACCCAACTATGAGATACAAAAGTACCAATCGTATATATATATATATATATAGAAAGGTCTGAGAAATTCCCAACGATGTTAGAACTGTCAAATTTTCGAAGCAAATTTTTGGTCGTTCCCTCCGCGGGACTCGAACTCGTACCACTGTGACATCTATGGCAACACCGCCTGCACTAAGTCCAGCGCCCTAGACCACTCGACCAGCTAGGCTATATAAAAATATAGCTTTCGCTGGCCGGGTCATTCCTCCTCGTAGGATTAATCTAGGGCTGTAACTTAGTACACGATGTATGGTAGTACGGGACAGTTTATTTTAGATGTTATTATGTAGGACAGAGGATCAAATTAATGATGCATGTCACAACAAATCAATATTATACAAACGTCTCAGAATGTGACGACTCTATTCGCTACACTGCTCCATCGGATCAAATTGATACAGGAAAGATATATAAACGTACAGAAAGGTCTGAAAAATTCCCAACGATGTTAGAACTGTCAAATATATAATTTCGATATGCTGTACACGTGTTTTAAGGAGTAACCTGTGATCACCAGCATTATATTTAAAAATACCTGGTAATAAAAAAAGTGAATAATAAATGAATAAATAATACACTTGTTTGATATTAATGAATCCTTTTTAAAAATAATAATGATAGAATATTACAACATGCTTACCTCGCTACATCTAAAAAGATAAACGTGTTTAGCATCAATTAAACAGTGTATATGCAACTATATTGAGTAAGACCTAAACTAGAGCAATTTGTGTGTTGTTGCAATTCAAACCGAGTATTTTTATCTTAGTTCAATGACAAACATTTCAATATAACTGCACATACTATTGATACAAATTTGAACATATGTTTTAATTACAAGTGTGGACACACCATTCAAGCTCAATTGATACAGTTCTGAACATGCCGAGTTGGGATTGCGATTAAATGTTTGAAAAAGGATGAGACTTTGACCAGAAATGATGTGGCCCTATTTTGGCCTTTAAATTATTTTTATCACTACATGTTACATACCCAAAAATCAATTCTTGCTTTCCTCTAATTGTATGACACCTTGAGGTATAAGGAGATCTCAAATTATTGTCTGGACATCAGAAAAATGCTTGTTTCTGCCCCCCCTTTTGGCCCATCATTCCTCAACAGTTAAAGTCACAACCCCCAAAATCAATCACAGCCTTTTTTTTTTGGTGATGTTGCTCCTTACGGTACAGCTTCAAAGAGATCCAACCAATTTTACTCAAGTAATTTTCCAAATCAAAAGGATATGTTTAGTTTCTGGCCCAGTTTAGGTCCCATTCTTTGATGGTTCAAATTACAATACCCTAATTCAATCATAACTTTACTTTTGTGGAATGACACATGTGCTTAAATCTAAAAGAGATCCATTCACATTTACTGAAGTTACTGTCCAAACATCAAGAAACTGCTTGTATCTGGCCCCTTTTTGGCCCCTCAATCCTAAGCAGTTCATGTCTTTACCACCAAAATCAATCATGACATTCATTTGGTGGTCTGACACCTTGTGGTACAATTTCAGAGATCCGTTGTCTCTGGCCTCTTTTGGGCCCTAATTCCTAAAAAAGATTCAAGTCACAACCCTATAAATCAATCAAATGCCTCATATTTTGGAATGATACTTGTGGTATAGTTTCGTACAGATCTACACCTATACTCAATATATTGAACAGACAGGAAGTGTCTGCGGACGACAACGACGACGACCATAACAGCATGATACCATTATACGACAGTATTTTTTTTTGCGGTCGTATAAACACTAATAATGCAGTTTAGTACTAATCAATACATAAAAAAACTGTAAAGCATAAAATGTCTCAGACAAATGATATGTTTTAGATCAGTTGTATGAAGAAAAAATGTAGTTCTGTCAGACACGACATTTTTTCATTAACTATACGGTAAATAACATAGTGACACGTATAAACGCTTATCAGATTACAGGTAGCATAAATGTTTATTTAAATAGTATTATGCAATAAGTAAGTACATAGGTTTAAAAACCTGTTATGTAATACAGAGCGATGTTTTTTGCAGGTGAGATCAAAATGACTTCGTTCTAAATCCAAACATAGAGCGGATGTATTTAGCTGAAAAATTGCTTACTCGTCTGTAAGAATAAGGCAGTGGATAAAACGTGGTATGACAAAACCGACCGTTGTGAAATTTTAATTTGACTATTTGCACCATCAGAATCCTGGAAAATATATTTTTCATATCACTTTGGTAAATTGAACGATTATTTCATATTTACATTCTATTGAAAAATATTGAACAAAATCCAGTTATGCAGAGGACAAATAATTTTTTTTTGGTCAGATTCTTACAAAAACTTACACTTAAAGTCTACTTACAAGAATAAAAAATGACCACACAAGAGATAAAAACGTCAGAAATTTTAATCTGTATTCTGAATCTGTTCGCAAGAGGACTAGAAATGTAGTACGATTATTTGCCTCGGTATCATCATCTGTAACATTAGCCGACAGCTCATCGACAAAGGCTTCTTTTTCATGATTATCACCAGTGGCTTCATGGTTTGTAATTTTTTCATTTGACATCTCACAGATGCCTTTATCTTCTTCCATAGACCATATAATTTAGCAAAGAAATGATACCTTTGATTAAAAAAAAAACATTATTACTATAATGTCATATCAGAGAGCAGGCGTCCCCAAAAAATCGTAAGAGTAAAGTTGATCGTAAGTAATGACGTCATAACCTAAAATAGTATTGTGACGTCATAATTTACGATCAATTTCAAACTTACGACTTTTTGTGAATTCGACGCCAGACATGTCGCAAACTATCGTCGTTACAAGTCAATAATTTCAGATAACAGTTGGAGTTTATTCTGTTTAATCTTATTTTCCTATCAAAATTTATACATTTTCTGTTTTTATGTTAAATCTGTTCATTCTGAAAAGAAGCAATTTTGATAGTAAATTTTCTTTTTAGTTAGTACTAAAATGTTGATCTAAATATATAATTGTTTAAACACATGTAACAAACATGGAACTACTGCTCAGTAAAGCCTGTCTTTATCAAATATGATAAGTTCAATAATTGAACGACCAGACAAGGAAAACAGACATATACAACCTAGAACACAGAGTAACTAAAATCATACATACAAAGTGACGAAAGCAAATGAGCAACTCGGACTCCAGTAAAAACTGGGAGCATGGACCAGGTGCACCGAAAGAGGAAAAGAAACCTATGACACGTTGAACAAATAAGTTTTCATGGCGCAGATGGATACACCGTAACGATCCACGAGTTCAGGATAACGGCCATAAAACCTTTGTAGTGATGACTTCAATCTTGTATCAACATAACCCTGCTCCAGAAGCCTATTTGGTAAAATGCTATAGCGATTCAAAATATCTGCGTAGTCTCTGGCATAACGTATGAGTTGTGATATGAACACTCCATACGCAGGTGCTGAAGGGATGTTGCCACAGATGGAAGGAAAGTTGACAACTTTGAATGAAAAGTCAACACGTTTGTCGTAAAATTTGGTCAATAGTTTTCCTTTACCATCGATTTCTAAGTGTAGGTCAAGATATGGGGTAGGTGCAATGTATCAAATCCCCAAAATTAGGATTGTTTAAAGATAATACGTCATCTATATAGGGAAAACTGAGATTAAAGGATCTAGCTAAACGATATTCTTTCTTTCGGATCAGCAGTCCTTTTCACAAAAAATCGTAAGTGCGATATTGAACGTAAATTATGACGTCACAATACTATTTTTGGTTGTGACGTCATCACTTACGATCAACTTTATAACGCTATGATAGTGTTAATTGGATTGAGCCAAATTTAATTGATTCTTAACACGTAAAATCTGAATGAAGATTTTGCTGTTTATCCATAATTAAGTCAGCAACATGAACATTTTGTACATGCAGTCATTTCATTTTTGTGTAGTTATATTTTCATAAATTATACTTTACTGAAAGTTCATTCAAAAATATGAATGATATTACAAATGAATAATATAATTTTTTTTAAAAAATGACCTTTCAAAATAAATGTTGAATAGAATGCGCTACTTACATTTGTTTCTGATATGTTAAACAGTAATTCTGTTAATTAACTTTCTCTTATAACATGTTTTGTTTTATATGTAACCATTTTATAGCTATTCCTCATTATTTGAAATAAGTTTAAGCTTTCTTCTTTTATGACTTAACATGCATATTTTGGCTCTGTATGCTGTATAATTGGGTCAGATAGACATGAATTAACAGATAGCACTGACTTTTAAGTGTTTTGAAGCTTAACTGTTATTTGAAATCTATCTAGTTGCCATATTCAATTACAGTACCAGAAGTAACCATACTCAAAGAATACTAGTAAAAATCAGTGGTACTAGCTACCAAATAAGTAATAATGGGGTTTATTTCTTATATATGTTATATGAATATGGTGAATATGCCAAAGGAACAACAACCTCACAGGGATGAAAAAAAAATGTCAGCTAAAGGCAACCCATGGGTCTTCAATGAACGACGAGGAAACTCTCACAGCAAAGGACAGTCTGTAGCTGGCCTCAAAACAACATTAATTAATTTCAGTTAAATAGTATTTTTTTTTCTTTTTTTCAGTACGTGGACTGAGATAACCCCCGTGCACCCCAATCATCAAGGGAAATATAATTTTCAGCTACCCTTATACCTGCCATTGACGAATCAGTTTGTCTCCCCAAAAATGAAGCATTTTTGTTTTTTGGCTACTTTTTATACCTTGTTGAAGCAAAAAAAAAATCCGTTTGTTATGTTACTTTACTCTTCGAACTTCTACTTTCTCCGTAAAGAAGCAAATTGACATATATATAGGTATCAACATATAGCCCAATGTCTACAATGGTACCAAAAAAGTGCGACGACAATACCGGTTTTGGAGTAAAAAAAGGGAATTTTTGTGTTTCAAATACCCTACATCACATAAGCATTTAAATATGGGTAGGGGTGGCAATTCTTCACTTTATTGGACTTAGAAAAGTTCAAATATTCATAACTTGGAATAATTAGAAAGCTAATACATTATATAATTGTCTTTGAATAAACCTAGGATTGTCTGATGTACGGTTTTTGAATTACCGTTGAAATGGAAGAAAATATGAAATTCTAAAAATTCACCTTTTTATGCAAAACTTTGAAACTGAACAATGCACACCTGAAATGAGCAGATAAGTTAGATATATTGATAATTAAAAGAATAGTTTCCAACATGTCTTACATCGTTTATATGCTAAAATCAACATTGTGGTTCATGTTGGGGTATATTTTCATGGGTTGGGGTGGCAATTTTTCACCTTAATTGGCTTGAAAAAATTCAAATATTTATTACCTGGACTCATTTGAAAGCTAAGACACTATATAAATGTACTCTATCACACAAAATATGTTTGATCTATGGTATTCTGTAAAAAAGACAATAAAACGTGATATAGAAGAAATAAAAAAATTCTGAAAATTCCCTTTTTACGATTTTTTAGTAATTGTAAACCCGAAACGAAATTCTTCGCGCCTAAATTAATCAGATAAGTTTGGTACATCATTTTCTGAACTATGAATGCCTAAAATATGAGTTTAACAGTATCGGTGCCCTGTGAATTAGAATTCTGTTTGATGTCGATGCAGAAACTAAATTATCTATCGAATGATACTAAATTTTAGCCGTTTTAGTGGAGAAATGACTTTTGTGGGAAAATCGAAAATCCCATTTTTTTTTTGCATTTTTTGAAAATCGAAAATCACCACAAGTCATCAAGAACACCAGAAATATAATAGTTGCTATACTCAACAGAAAAAAAACAACAAATAAGTCATTTTTTACAGAACATAAATACTTTAGGTGTTTTAACATTGAAAAATTTGTTTAATTAAAGCGATTTCTCGGTGGTGTAGTGTTACATTTGTTCATTTTACTCAAAAATCGCAAGTGTTACCGCAACTTTCTTGGTACATTTGTAAAGCTGAGACAATTGGTTACGTAATGATACCTAAATCTATCTGGTTTGTTTACACATGCTGTCCCAAGAAGACAGACGCTGAAGCAAACGAGTCACAAAATTCGTGGCTTTTTTACCAAGTGAGTACAAATATAGGCTCATAATGAATAAGAATCCGAAAATATTCTTTGGAGACAAATTAATTCGATAATGGGAGGTATAAAGGTACCTGAAAATCAACATTACGTTGATGATTGGAATAGAAAGGGGGATGGGGTGGACTAAAACGTAGTAGTGAATAGACAGAAAAGTCTTTCGATGTGAAAATACACGTGCAATAAAAGTTTAATTGTACTATAATTTATAATCTCTTAAAGACTCATTGAATGTTTAAGGCTACTTGCAAGATCACAGGTAAAACGAATTTTTAAGCATAGATTGTTACAGTCGAATAAGTCGAATCATTAAAGCATGGCATCGGAAATGGAGTTGCGTTGGGTGCGATCAAACCCCTTTTTTGTAATTTTTCTAATATTAAGCTATAAAAAGCTTCAAAAAAGCAAAAATGGTTTAATTTTTTTAGAAATTTTCAAACGTCATTGAAAGGGATAGAAGGTACTCCGACCCTCCCCACATCCCCATTTGCCAAATCCGTAGATGAACCGATAGGTGTATGAAAATATCATACATATTTACAAACATTATAGAGTAATCAATTTTTTTTTACAAAATAATCATTTATAAAACATATTGATGTATATATGATATATAAGTAAAATAAAATATTTAAAGCATTTTCAGGTAGATTTCGATTAAATCATCTATTGTTTTCTCAAGACGGCTCGTTTTATACAGGACTTCGAACACGTGGTAAATTATTGTACCACGTGGTTTTTAATTACAAACTTACCTCAATTGTTGCACTCACACGAGTTCATTACTTTAATCTTATAACAGCTTACGTGGTCACAAGGAACAATGTAGAAACGGACAATCAGTGTGAACAGTATTTCCTGCTCGGTGTTTTTATTATACAAATCTATTTTTAGAAGTAGTATCAACAACCTTGAATGTCGATCAATAATAGACATTTAACAACGCGACCTCTGTTTTATTTTCCTATAACTGCACGTATGGATACATTCTTCAAATTTGTACCGTTCATGTTACATGTTAAATTATTTTGAAAATGTAATTATATTTGTATGTTAAATGGACCAAGTCGAAATAAATCGAAGATTTAAATTAGTACAAACCACAAAAGGATTGAAGAGACTAAATGTGACTATATATTCAGATAAATTAGGTATAAGAAAAAGAATGATTTCTTATTTCAGCATTGGAAGATCGAAATTTTTCTTTTGCAAAAAATTAATCAGTCTTCTGTATACTTTATTGATATATATAAAGATGTTCAACGTGAATACATGTTTTATGGTAATGTGTGTATATATATGTGTGTGTGTGTGTGACATCCAATATTATCCTGTGTGAAATACTTTCCACCGGAAAAAATAATGTCATGACAAATTTAATCCGGGGATATTTTATTATAGTTAAATGTTTTCCACGGCTATTAAATTGTTTCCATACCCAACATTATGATGATTGAACATACAAGTATCTGACAGGGTTTTATTAAGGGGCTTGGGTTTTTGTGGGATAAAAACAGTTCACAGTATTAGGTGTTAACGATTCGGATAGTTTTTGATGTGACATGTGATCCAGGATGCTTTTCGACATTTAGTTATTAATCAGTATCTAGGATGTTTTTAGTTTTAGATATTAATTTTCATCCATGGTGTTTTCAGATGATTATAAGCATATATTCTGGATGCTATTTCATGCAATGTTTTACACATAGTTTTTCACTCAGGACATTATTTAATTGATAAATAAAATCTATTTTATTAAAAATATGAATTCTGTTCACTCCATGTGAACTATATTCAGGACATTATTTAATACTATAGTATGAAATAATATCCTGTGTACAATTATGAATTTTGTTCACTCCAGCTGAACTATTTTCAGAATATTACTGTGTACAATTACTAAATCCTGTAGCATTTTCATAATTTATAGTAAATATCATTATTCAAGTAGTGGAAACAATTTAAAAGGTGTGGAAAATTTATCATAAGGAAATAATATCCTCTGGAAAAAAATAATGTGAAATAATTTCCACAGAATAAGATTTCACCCGGATATATATGTCATACATGTGTGTGTGTGTGTGTGTGTGTGTGTGTGTGTGTATGTTGTATTCGTTTAAATAATCTTGATGGTTTCGTGTGATATAGTTTTGAAATCAACTTAAAATTTTTGATCATATAGACAGAATAATCAGACGCCATGCATTATGCCTTGAATATTGTATACGTAATCCCCGATTAAAAATATTGGCTAAATTAACAGAACATAACTAATTTTCACCTGTACCTACCATTTCAAAAGTGCAGTAAAACATGTGAAAAAGTACAATTTTTATTCAGACGGATTACTACAATTCAAGTGGCCGTCATCGTAAATGTTCATGGCAGTGGGCTCCTATTTTTTTACTATTTATGGTAGTGTATTTTTAATCATCCCAAAATCTAGGAAGAGCCGTAAGTATTTTTTCCCACCCATAATAGCCCAATGCAATTATGTGTCAAAAGTAGCAAACGTTAAGTTGCAGTCTTTGTAAGAATCATGCAAATTCTGTAAAATATGATATACCAAAAAAAAAGCTACACATTTTTTATTTTTTTATTGTTTTATAAGTCTATATGATGGAATGTATAATCATTCATTCCAGTATGTCTGCGCTTAGGAGATAATTCACATTGAAAATCCAAAAGTTTCTGTAGTATTACTGTGTTATTTGCAGAGTTATCTCCTTTATCTACTTTAGCGCATTCTGTATAATATCTATCTCTTATGAACAAAGATTCTATGAAGAGCCACATGTATTTTTCTGTTTAGTTAAGCTTTTGAAACAAAATATCCAAAAATAAAAATATGTAGGCTTTCCAACCATGTTTCACGTTTCGCATGATTCTTAGCTGGAGTTCTACTTAAAACAAGCAGAATAGAAAAATGCAAAAAAGAGCTTTATTTCACATCAATTAAACTTGTCAGTTCTTATTTTACTAAAGAACATCAAAGACAGCATTCCGTTATATAATGTTAACAGAAGAACATAAAGATCATTGTCCACAGTGTTAATATCTGTTAAGCTGCTCGGGCGTTAAACCCCAACAATCAACAATCAATAATTAATATCTGTTAAGAATCGGTTTGTTTTCGAAAGTTGAGTTCATTTTTAGTAATGATCTAAGCCTTAAAAGACAAGTTTAGTTGTTTATAACTGACAGGTATGTATAATCATATTAATTTAAAAGTGGAAGGATTAGATTTTTTTCCCAATTCAATTATAGTTTTGATTTCATCTTTGCATTGCAACAATTATTTTCAACACCCAATGCATTACTTTATGATAAACATTCATATGTTGGACTTTTAAATAAAATATTTCACTGTGAAATATGTATATTTATCTGTAATTGATGATATACTATCAAATCATCTGTTGTCATTTTCAATGAGACCTATTGCACTTATCAAATCTAACGGTAATTTTCATTATCGATAGAAGTACAAACTGCTTATTACGTGTATTTTTTGTAAGAATCAAGCAAAATGGGAAAAAGTCAGAAACACCTCCGATCTGACGATATGATGTCACGCAAAGATGTTTTCTCTGAATGAAAAGACTATTACTAGTGGATCTGTGCACCAATGGATTTGGCCAGAATTCTTTTAATAGAATGTTAGAAAAATTCGGTTTTTACAGAGTTATTTGCCCTTGACAAGCTCATTTTCAATGCATTATAATTAATAGAATGTTACAAAAATTAGGTTTTTACAGAGTTATTTGCCATTGACATGCTCATTTTCAGTGTATTATAACTAAAAGAATGTTAGAAAATTAGGTTTTTACGGAGTTATTTGCCCTTGAAATGCTCATTTTCAGTGCATTTTAATTAATAAAATGTTAGAAAAAAATACGGAATGATTATAACTCAATTTAACCACATGATATGGAAAATCTTGTCTTTTTACCTTGGTTTTGATGGTGCAAATTGTCAAATAAAACTTTAAAAATGGTGGGTTTTGTCTTGTCATGTTTCAACCACCGCTTGATTCTGACAGAATCTGACACTTCATATGAGAAACACGTGTGATATTTATTAAATACTAAATGTTTTATTTGCACAAGCTCAACAACAATTGTTACAAATATAATATTGGTATGAGTTCTTGTTATAGAAGATTTTAAGTAGCACTAAACATAAGAATCATACAAAAAAAATGATTCATTGTTCGAAAGCTTACATGTTTTTATTTTTATATTTAGTTTAAAATGTCATAGTTAACAGAAAGCAACACTTGGCTTGTCATAGGAGATAAAAGTATAAAGAATGTACTGTAGAATTCAAAATTAAGTGAGATAACTCTGTAAATGACACTAAAATCCAATATAATTAGTAATTAAAGGAACCAAGATTCTAGGGACAGAGGCTAGACATGGCCAACAGACACACAAAAAAAAAGAACATAAAATAACCAAAATAATACATACCATCATGGTATGTAATTGCTACGTTCTGTTATCCACATGAAGGACAAAAGAAAAAATCATCATTTCAAGATACATATGTTGCAATTTAAAACAAGAGATTTCACTGTAAAATATATATTTACCTGTAATTTTAGAAGGACATAAATACTATTTTATTTGTTTGCGTTTCATAAATACATATATCCAATTGTTTTGACAGTTCTTGAAAACAACGGTTAATCCCGTAGATAACTGTTAAATGATATAAATTTTATGGTGTTTTTTTCGTTGCGTTGATCAATTTCGGATATTTTCCCATCATTTCCAAGTTGTCTGCTGCTAGCTTGCAGCATGATATTTGGTGAAAAATGAATAATTTTACCCTAATGTCAATAGTGTTTAACAATATGTGTCATTGATTTGCCTTCATGTCGTTATTTGAATTTTCAGTTTTTTTTTAAGAAATGTCATCGTTCTGTTACCCTGAATTTTATTATCTTTGTTTTTGGGGTTTTTCAGAGCTTACTTGAAGGTGTGCTTATACTTACTGAAGAACTTTTGGTAATCTCTGTAAGTATATATTATTTTTATGAAGGTTATACGATTTGTTTCGTTTCACGATATCTGCTTCTTTTTCTATCAATGAAACTAAATTGCACTAATCAGATCTAACGGTATTTTTTTTATTCTCGATTGAAGGGCAAGCCTGTTAAATATTAATATGATAAACACGTGTCATATTTATAAAATACTAAATACTTTTTTTGCATAAACTGATCAACAATAATTTGTAACAAAAATATATTTGTTACAAATATTATATTTGTATATTTCAATTATTGACGAAATATTTCATATTATTTACATGTTATTCCATTACATATTTTGAAAAAAAAAATATTTGCGATCGCTTTTTGGTAACATTGAAAAAAAAACCCAAATAGTTTGATATTATAGTAAAGCGGATTTTACTTTTGGAGAATTTGATAACCAAACAAGCAATGAATATCGCTAAAAGCCGTTGCTATCAGTGATTACTATATTGCGGTATTATTACATAATGATTTTAATACTGGCTAAATAATAGGTCCAATGCTGGTTATATTGACGCAACGACGGGGGCCAATATGACAAGCCGAGGATCTATAACTTTGCAATATGAAAATCACTACGTTATTTAGTTAACCTCCAGTTGTAAATATTTTTCTACATAACCTTAACTGCTGAAGTCATTTTGGAAAAACTGTACACTTTATAAGATTACCTCAACTAAACTAAACTTATATTTGTCTTAAGAGGAAGATTCCACTTTTGTCATGAATACTTTTTATAACCTCCAAAGTCACCCTTAAGGTCTACAGATTATTTTACATGCAGCTGAAAATGGTTGAGATGAAAGGTCAATTTGCATTATTATGCGAACATGCCAAATTTTTTTTGGTATTTTCTGTAACTTCATTAAATACAACAACATTTCACCCGTTTATGTTATAAACTAACACATTCAAACTATTTCTCTTTAAACTTGTGTAGTTTCCATCGTGTGTTTACATTTCTTGTTTATTATTCGCGTACGATTAAGTCCCAAAATCTGAATGTTTCGCCTGACGTTGACGACAAGAATTTCTGAGTGACAGGAATTAGAACCCAGCCAATATTGAAAAATCGATCTTGGTTTACATTTAGAAATTGGCCGGGTTAACAGTAGGAACGTTTGACGGTGCTAACGGTAGCAACATTTGATCGTGTCAAAATCAGACGGTGTTAATAGCAGCAACGTTTAACAGTGTAAACAGTAGCAACACTTTATAGTGTCAACATTGGACGTTGTTAAGAGTACGAACATTTGATCGTGTCGACAGTAGCCAGGCTTGACGGTGTATACAGTAGTAACATTTGACAGATCAAACAATGTTAAAACAGTTTTTTATAATAAATTGTCAGTCCACTTCGTACTTTGCCACACATCCCAAATTAATGCGAAGTAATGACAGTGTACTGCGAAAATGTTGCAATTGTTTTGCATATTGTCATTGCATTTTTTTGAAAATTCTCTCCATGAGAAGGCAATTAAGGATCGGATAGATACAAATGTAACATTATCTAATCTGGATGGCAAATCTCCAAACAGATAATAATCATCAATCCAGAAAAATGGAGCATTAAAACCCATACGATATAACAATGGTATAAGGTTAGTTGTAAGTAATACCACAGAACCGCTACAATAGTTCTCAGGAAAGGTTGTTAGGCCCTTAAACTCATTTGCCTCTACAAACCATGGATGCTTAGGATCTCGTATTATTGGAGCCTTTCCCTTTTCCTGGACATTACAGAGAATTAAACTATTCTTCAATTTAAGAGAATGAAGCGTATGGAACACTCTTTTATAATCCATAAACATATCGGCATCAAGTTTAATAACAAATCCCGCGTTCATACAGAACTCCGTTATCCATTTGAAACCCATCATACCTTTATTGGTTAAGTTCTTGTAGCTGTCAAAGAATAAACCCTGCACGATGTCTTTATATATAATACTTTCATTTTCTATTTCCAATTGTAGTTCATCGACTTCCGTAGCCCCTAGAAGGAAAATATACCGGATAATCTCAGGTGCATAGAAAGAAGAATTCCTTAGATATTTCCGTAATTCATTCCGGAGTGTAGTTTCTGTTGGACGGCTATATATCATCGCTACTGCTGAAATGTTTTTAGAATTTGCACACAAGTTTACGTTGTTTAGTTTATACGGCTGTGTTAGACTTATAGGGTAAACATGATATCCATTCGGTTTTCGAGACGTTCGTTTTAATTGATGTTCTCTGAGTAACCGATTTTTGCTATATTTTAATTTATTTCTATGTTCCTGTCTGTCAGCCACGGATTGTACTTTCCTTTTCAGTATTTCAAAGACATGTACATGTATGAGAACATAGAAATAAACAGGTATACACATAAAAGCCAGCAAGAATATCCAATTTAACCTTGTCATTATGAAATATCATCTGCTAAAGGGAAAAATCCATTCATTGTATTGACACTTTTCTCATTTTTTTTCGGACACATTTACATTCAATATGAAAAGAAAATGATTTTTAGATTCTAACAATTACTTCGTCAACATGTGTCTTATTTCTTTCTTTTGCATTGATTTCGATGATTCATATCTTACAAAGCAGCGATTTAGTTATTTTATTATTGTAGAAGTTATAATAGTATATGTGGATATGATGTCGTCAAAACAAATTTTGAATATATGAATCAAAATTTTACAAAAAATGTAAACGTGTAAAACATTATTTCACACTATTATAATGCTGTATTTGTTCAAAACATGCACACAAAAAGAAATTATATTTCATTTTCTTTCCGAAAGTGCTGCACGTTTCAATGAACTTCAATGCATCGAGTTTTCATGATACGATATGTTATGTTAAAAACATAACATAAATTTTCATGTGCATATTGTTTATTGCGCGAAGTGCAATAAACAAAATATGCACATGGAAAATTTATGTTATTTTTCAACAGACAAAATTTTTATCATAGTTAATTCTTATAAATTAATTGTAAAACACATTTTTATCTTTAAACATGAGAAAAGTAGCCTTGAATTAAACTGAATATATGGGTGTGTCAATATTTGTTCATCCATTGAGATTAAACAAAATTATTTTAACCAATCAGATTAAAGTATTTATCTCAAATTAATTTATTGTATATTGTGATGTTTACTTGAATTTCAAAATATAAAAAAAATTGTCGTGTGTTCTTTTAAGGAGCGTTTTCAATATGTAAATCGTCATAGAATGTAAGCTAGTTATAGATGTCGGCAGCATCTTATTATTTAAATTCAGAACTAGAACTCTAACAAATAGGCTTCTGGAACAGGGTTATGTTGCTACAAGATTGAAGTCATCACTACAGACGTTTTATGGTCGTCATCATGAACTCGTGGATCGTTATGGTGTATCCATCAGCGCCATGAAAACTGATTTATTCAACAGGTCATAGTTTTCCTTTCCTTGTTTGTCTACCCCGGACTTGACTTTTTATGAGCAACTCGGCGGGTGTTTCTAGAAAAGCAGAGGACGCTTACCCTACCGGTGCATCTGGTCCATTCTCCGTGTTTTTAGTGGAGTCCGAGTTGCTCATTTACTTTTGTTACTTTGTATGTATGATTTTATTTACTTTATGTTCTTTGTTGTGTATGTCTGTTTTCCATGTTGGGTCTTTGTCCCTGGATTACATTCTTTTGTTTACCGCTATAACCTTGGTTCCCTTGATTACTCTTTCAGTGAATACCCAAATATAACAAAATATTTTTATAAGATCCTGATAGGATCAGGAAAAAGCAAAATAAAGTGCGTATGTGTGTGTGTGTGTTTTCTTTATATGTAAATTTCCTTCTGAATTGTAACCAATTGTACACGTTTCTAAATTCCCTTTAAAGGTAAATGTATTGTACACTTCACTTTATCATAATCTAAAATTTATTTTACAGCTTCCAAATTTGAGCAAAAAATCAATTGTTGTTGAATGATTTGTGAATTTATTTAATTGGTTTGAAATAGATATGGATTTGAAATCGAGGACATCAAGTTTGATTTCTAGATAATGATATAATAATTAAGGTGGATTTATAAATAAAGTAATCGTTAGTAGTAATTACATAATATAAACTCAAAAGAAGAGATTGCCACCTGTTGCCATTGCTGAGGATAGTGGATAATCAGATCAAAAATGAAAACATAGTAATAGTACTTTTTCATATTCCAAACTTTGACTTCGCTTTTTTTTATTTTGAGCAGAGGGAAGTAATTCTACTACCCATAAGACAAACTGGTTTACAGTCCAAATTTAAAAAAAATGAATTATTGTAGATGCGGTAAGTAATTGGAAACTTTCATTTTAATTACAACCATTTAGCTACTTATCGAAGTGAAAAAGTTTCATTTTCAAAGAAAAATATAATCTGTTCTTCATTTTCTTAGACACGTAACCCACAAATATACGACAGTTGTTTTCCCTGATTTGGAAATGGAGAACGGTTTACATTTTTCTTTAAGGCTTAAACTTTTTTAAAAAATTAACAGGAAAAATGTAACTGCTGACATTAAGTACTTTCCGAATGATTGCTTTGGTAAATCTGCTGTCTTTAAAATACTAGTTTCATTAGTTTCGATTTGTCACAATCCTGCATTTGATGAATAATATTAAGCTTTAGTTGTTTTAGTTTTTGTTCTGATTTATTTATTGTTCATATGTTCTGTACTTTTTTACCCCTGAATTTTACCGAATTTGATAGGTGGTGATTTTATGCTGTACGTTTGTGTTGTAATATACCTCATGTAATTGACTATAATGGAAGAAAGTGGATAAGCACACAATAAAACCTGACGTTACCCATCATTTACATTGGAAATGCCCGTATCAAGTCAGAACTATTTTTGACGGTTTCCTATTTTCTTGTTTTTCCTTAATATTGCCCTTTGTTATACAGACTTTCCGTTCAGATTATCCCATTTGTCCATTACCTAGAGTTTTGAAGGTCGGAGATTTCGTTATTTTCTTCATTTAATGACAGGAAATAATAAGGCAGCATATTTTGAATACACCCTCCATATCCAAAAGGTAAATTGTGTGTTCTGTTTGAAAGAGTAATCAAGGGAACCAAAGTTATAGAGGTAATAAAAAGTACGTAATCCAGGGACGAAAACCAGACATGGAAAACAGATATACACAACAAAGAACATAAAGTAAATAAAATCATACATACAAAGTAACAAAAGCAAATGAGCGACTCGGACTCCACTAAAACTGGGAGCATGGACCAGGTGCACCGGTAGGGTAAGTGTCCTCTGCATTACGAGAAACACCCGCCGAGTTGATCATAAAAAGTCATGTCCGGGGTAAACGAAAGAGGAGGGAAAACTATGAAGCGTTGAACAAATAAGTTTTCATGGCGCAGATGGATACACCGTAAAGATCCACGAAAAACAATTTAAGGAAACTAGGAATAGGTTTTAGGCAAATGATGATTAGAAAGAAATCATGATATCCAAGTTCCCAAGCATTTCTTTTTATCTACGTTAAGCAGATTTTCTTAAGTCTTAATACAATGATTCCTTGAGAAAATTAACAGTTTTAGATAATCATTTTGTAGTAGAAAAACAGTAAAAAGTTACTTAAGCCAAAGAAATGTGTGTCGTACATGAACGAGAGGTTATGAAATTAGTAGAAATTAGGAATTTGTTCATGTTGTTGTAAAGTAATACTTATAAGTAATAACACATAAATACTGAATTATCAGGAATTTTAATGTAATTACTACTGGCTTGTACTCGCTTTTATCAAAGGAATTCAATCCATGCCTACTACAAGAAAATAATTCTTGATTAAGGATTTTTGCCATTGCCTGAATTCTCTGCACTAATTAAAAGTATTGAATACTTTTCATTTTTACATGCAAAATTATTTACATTTACCGTCTGATTAATTATTATCTAAATGATTTCTAAAAAAGCTAAAAAAAAATAATATGAATTCTTCTTTAGAAAAATTAGCCCTGGCAGTCAAAACAAATTAGCCTTTTTAAAACTGCCCGTTTAAAATGGTTAATTGTGATTATTTTAAAAAGAATGAATTACAATGACTTAGTAGGAATTATAATGCAAAATATTCTAGAATAATAAACGTTATCAAACTTAGAATTTGTTTTTCAAATGTTGTCAAAACATGCCACAATATTTTGAGAATTCACACGCACTAATATTCATTAATTTACTCACTATTAGCGCTATGCCATAAACAAACAAACAATTCATTCTATGACACGCTTTTTTTAACTGAATGATGTGACCGATAAGTACTTATAATTATGACAAATACAACGGTCATTCTAGGCAATGCATTGCACCAATAAAATTATCAAAGAATTTGTTAAATTCTTTTTGACAGCCAGTTTTCGGAGGCTCTGGAATCTCCTCTTTTATTTAATGACAATACAATCAGGTCCAATTACTGAGTCACCATTTCTTCATATCAGCTCCATGTCCTTGTAACATTGAAAGTTTATTGAATACATTGCTTCAATCTTCCATGTTTAATTACTAACGATGCTTTTATATCATGTACATTTACCAGAAAACTGTATAGATTGGTTATAAGCGAACTCTTATGTTTTAAAAATGTAATAGCGGATTAATTGAATCGTCTAGTTAATTAAGTGGGAGGTGAATGAATTGTCCAAAAGAAATAGCATTGTATTCAAGAAATTTAAAATATTATTGTCTATATTGTGCAGTTCAAATCAAGGACACTTCTCCAATCAAAAGTCTACTCCCTCCACTTAACCATTATAAATGCTAAGAAACAATAAAGGACGAAATATTTATTTTCTTCGATTTGAAACATCTATATATATCGGAAAAATGTTATAATTTTTAAAATTAAATGTCATTTGAACATTTTGAAAAAATTGATAACACCAGAATTGAGTCTAACAGTGTTCAAAGCAACATAAGTTACCGCCGATTGGCTACAAAATTCAGTCCTGATGGCAACTAAGGCAGATCAAGATAAGCTATTCTAATGGAGTATGAAAGAAACATAAAAAAATAGAATTATCAAATTCAATACAGTAGAAATAAATCTTCACAATGAAACAATTCTCTTCACAACTCGGTCGAATCTTCGATATATTGGTTTGTAAAGCATTCATGACCATGCGACTACAAATTTAGGCTTACTTATGCTGTGGTATTATCAAAGACCATGACAAAAATAAAAACGGATCAAGTGAGGATCGGACCCTGGTTTTTTATTTGCTGGACTAGAATCGTGTCCAGACACGACTACACACACTATGCCAGAAAACTGTCAGGTCTTGAACTGTGCAATATTAGAAAGTCTCAAACTATAAGTTTGGGTGACATCTTGGTTTTGTTTTCGATCGGTGAGCTTCGTTCTCTTCGTAAAATTGTCTGACTACGTTTTTCAGTATACTTAACTAGAAGTCTTCCTAAAAATCAGACAGGAGGTGATTCATGCATGTCAAAAACTGACCAAATCAAGTTTTATTTCTTGTTCAGAAAAAGATAAAGATCACATAACCGATCTGAGTTTTTTTTTTATTTGGGGGTTGCGCTTTTGATATAAAATGTATGTAGATTGTACATAGAATAAGTACCTTGCAAAAATTATCTTGATTTGGTTTGATTTGATTGATTTTAATTGGAGAGCTCAAAAGTACAGATTTAAATACAGAAAGGACTAATGTCACATTAAAATATAGCATATGAAGACCAAAAGAGCATGGTTTGATCGATGGATTTTTCTACATCATGAATCACTTTACCATAGGCAATGTCTAAATTTTATATGGACTGGTCCCAAATTTTTTTGGGACCAAGTTTTATTGGTAAAGTCTATGCATTACATTTTTATGTGCGATTGTGCACCGTGTCCACATTCCGATCAAAAATAGACAATCAAGTTTTAAACTCACCTGCTACGACAAACTTATCTTCGCAGGTTTAATTTTTGCAATCATTTACATGTACTTTTGGGATTAAGTTTTAAAATAATATAGACTGTTTTATCTTATATGATATACGGATTTATCTGTTTTCATAGTATCAAATAATTTATCTTTCGAGAACCTTTCTTGCAAATAAACTTTTTCATACCCTTTTTCTTCACACTATCATGAAAATACATTTTCTCTTGTTTTTATTATCACAGGAGTAATTACAATTTTGGCTCACATAATTAAAAGTAGCCACTACAAAGTTTAAAAAATAAATACATAACACGCTTCAAAGTCAAATATTCAAATTCTTTTTTATATGTTACATCTAACTGCTTTTATATTTAGCATAATATTTTATTATACAGTGTCTACATTTTTTTGATTTTCTATGAGGAGCATGGCAGATAATTCTAGAAAAGCAGAGGACACCTACCCTACCGTTGCATTTAGTCCATGCTCTTAGTTTTTAGTAGAGTCCGAGTTGCCCATTTACTTTTGTTACTTAGTACGTATTATTTGGTTACTTTATGTTCTTTGTTGTGTGTGTTTATTTCCATGCCTGGTCTTCGTCCCTTGATTACATTATTTTTATTTTCGCTAGATTCTTGGTTCCTTTACTAAACACAGTAAAACCATAATTAACTCCCTCACCCCTTGACTTTGATAAGTCAAGATAATAAGTCATTCGGCTAACGCATGTAAAAATCGGTTTGTGACGTATTTAAATGACCTGATTGTATCATAATGACTACCTTCTATTCTATAAACACAGAAGACTCTCGGGAACTTGGCCTACGTCCTTCCGACATTTACAACAAGTGCATTGTTCGGAAAGAAAAATTCAATAAGACAATAACCATTCTGTCATTTGCTGTACTTAATTGGAGAGGTAGTTCAAGTTTTCTGAAATCGCTCCTTAAGATATAAATAGGGATGACGTTATTCATGTATCAGGAAGTGGTTTATTAATATACAATTATACAATTTAAATTGACATGAAATAACACACTGTTATTGGAATTATAGATGTTTCTGTATCATTTGAATATTTGAACAACGGAATAAAATATAACCCACAGAAGGTAAGTTAAAAAATCAATTTGAACATTCTGGAAAAAGTGATAACAAATTCCAATTGAAATCATGTTGGATGAATAATTGCGCGTCTGACTAATATCCGCCTTCGGAATGCTAGGCAAATTTTGTTCTTCCTAATTTGAAATATATTTACCACGTGTTTTCGCCATAAAAAAAGATATCATGAAACTATTTTAAAAGGATATACATATGCAATGTAAGATGACGTGTGCGGAAAACGTATGACTTAACAAGGTAAAATCTGAATTTTTGTTACAAATTTTCATGAAGTATACGGTTTGTTCTTTAAATATATGACTTTACCAACCATTATTTGAAGGTCTCTTCTTGTTCAATGGAAAACATAACTGTAAAGGAAAGATTAGCCTTAATGTCAGGTTTCATAAGAGGTATATTTTTGTTTAAAAGATATTAACTTAGTGGCTACCATTTATTCTGTATATTTAGTCCTAAGACTATATCCCTTGTTGACTCCAATATTGTGCTTGTCTGGAGAATAAGAATATGACTGTTTACCAATATATGCAATTTAATGTAAGATTTTAAAAAAAAATCAAAACATGGTACCACATGCGTGATTTTTAAATTTTTTTTTCTCTCAAATGTTCATTTTCAACAACATATCCGAAAGTAAAACAATTGTTGAAATATTATTCTCATAGATGTTATAAATTTAATGTTTGTTAATTTTTATTTGGCAGGGTAGTTGAAATACATAGACCAATTCAAATAAACTATATTTAAGGCATTTCTGTGTATAAGTTGCACCTTAGTTATCAATTTTAAAGGAAGCACGAGTTTCTTTTTGTGAGTGGGAGCCACATGCCTTGGAAAATGTAATTCATTCAAAATAAAAAAGAGTTTACACAGACACATTTGCCGTATTTGTATTATTGATTGATCATTGCATTGTTACAATTTGGAATTTAGGGGATTATCGTAATCATGCTAGAACATCCTGCAATGTAGCTGGATGTGGTTTGTCAAAGAGTTCCGTAGAAAATTAAATTTCCTATCCTATGAATTTGTGTAAATGCATTTGTATTCAATACGAAACCCTCTCCCATTTCAGCTTTAAATGAAACTATCTAATTAAAATGTACATTATGTAGTTATGATTGTTTAAGCATGCAACATATCTATGTTGTTACCTATCCATGTAATATGGGAGATTACTTTATAAGTTGAAATAACGTTTGGTCCACTCTTGCACGTAATCATAAATAACCAAGGGGATTATAGACACTTGTGGTATCACTGGGTTGCCAATAGGCCAGATAAAAATCTGTCTGTTGGTTCTTGTCTCTTATCTTGTCTCTTGTCAATATATTCATATAATTGGAATTTTTGTATTTAAAACGTCATTCTTCCCTTTTTTCTATTGACTGATAAAAGTATTATACACCTGCGTAATGAAAATGTTTTGAATATTCTAGAAATTAAGAATCTACATGTTGTTAATGAAAAACAACTCCCATGCATGAAAAAATCCAAATGACTCCATTTATAGCTGCAGGTAAGACAATGCTTTCTAGAATAAAGTCAATATATTATAAACCTGCGATTAATGGGCAAGAAAGAAAATAGCAATCTTAAAAAAAAAAATAAATAATTGCTCCTCTTTTTTTCAAAGCAGCCCTTGCTTGATACTGGTATTACCAATTAGTTTTGCATCAGTATTATTATAACATGGCACTTTGAGTTTAAATGAATTTCTTGTTTGTTTGTTGGGGTTTAACGCCCGAGCAGCAATATTTCAGCTATATTCAGGCGATGAACATGAAATGGATGATATAATGAACATGAAATGATGATGAAATGAAAAATGGGACGGGACATAAGGACAATTGGGTCGAGAAATTTCGAGTGCCACTGGAAATAGGGAGAGGTGGGTAGGGTCGGGCAATTTAGCCTCCTGTGGCGGAGCCCTATGGTTCCTACTCCGGGAGAATACCACAGTATGGTTTTTTAACGTGCGAGGAATGTAGCATCATTCCCAACACGGTGCATCACTATGGTTTGCGGTCAGGTTTTCCGTATTATAGCCTGACAACCACAGCATGTAACACGCCAGGGGTACCCCATTCCACCACCTGGGGCACGCAACCTAGTTGCTCTGTGGGCAAAGAGCCCTAGCCCCTGGCTAGGGTTCTGAGTAGTATTTAGTCGCCTTTTACGACAAGCTAAGCGCTGCTGCAGGTCTATTCTTTTGACACCCGGACCTGCACGGGTCTATATGAATTTCAATGTTTTTGTTGTCAATCTGGCATTGCACGATAAACTTTGTATAATTTAAGGAATACTAAAATAATTAAATTTTCCTTTTAAAATGGAAATGTGCAGGGAGTCAATCAAATTTTGTATGTATTTATTTAAAATGGAATTTTTTGGCAACTTAAGAATAAATGAACACACATATAAGATCCATAAGGTAACTATGAATTTTATAATATGAATCCAATATTTTAATATTGTATTTAAATGAGACATTATAATGTTGTAAAAAGACACAGATTTACGGGTAAAGAAAAAAAACATGTCGAGCTGAACAATAACGTGCAAAGTAAATAGAAGTATAAAAGTAATAGATACACCATACAATATACTAAATATTAATTCAAAAACAACGGATGGCTAAACATAATTTAGTAAAGTTATGTATGAATTTTTTTAGAAGAAGTTTATGCTGTTATCAGTAACTTTATAATTTTATGAAGAAAAATCGTCAACTTTTTTCAGACTTTTAACATGATCTTTTGTATACAAAAACAAAAAATGAAAAGAAAAAAAGAAAGAAACTTCATAATAAGTTCCGTATCAACAGTTTAATATTTTATTCATGCTGTTAAACTATGAATAGTATTTTTGACAATGTTTTGTTAAGCATGTCACATTTTTTAAAGGTTATTCCAAACATTTGTACTTTTCATTATCTATTTTATAGACATGTTCCAGTATAATAAAAGACGAAGGCTTCGTCGATGTAAGTCATAAAGAGTTTATATCCTATATGGCTTTTGAAAATCTATACAAAAATCGAATTTTAATCAAACTAAAAGCAAAATTAACAATAACAAACAAATAAAAATAGTAAATTTAACATATTTGTCTCTATATTATATTAATTATCTGCGAAAGCTTTTTTGTATTATAGTTTTTATAGATTTTCAATGGAATGAAGTTGTTGTTTTTATACTCTATCACTATTTTCGGTGTTAAGTAGTTGTTTCTAATAAAATATATATAGTTTTTACTCTTTCAGTTTTGTCAAACTCAACACCACAAGAGCTTTTATTTGACTCTCTGAGAGGTAATTCGTTTAATAGAACTAGAACACTGTAGACATTTCGGTGTAAAGAACAATGAAGCATACGCAAGATTTGGTTTGATGACGATAGTAAATTGGGTCATTTTTTCTGATTTTAGTTTGGTTTCAAAATAGATCTTATGCAACCAGCAGAAGGATGTTCTTTTGCAGATAAAAAGAAAACATTCTATCAAAATCCAGCTGCTAAAATATGTCAATGAGTAATTAAGGGAACCAAGGTTCTAGTTGAAATCAAAAGAAAGTAATCAAGGGACTAAACATGGAAAACAGACACACACAACAAAGAACATTAAGTAACTAAAATAATACATACAAATTAACTAAAGTAAATGAGCACTAAAAACTGGGAGCATGGACCAGGTCCACCGGTAGGGTAAGCATCCTCTGCTTTTCAAAAAAAAACACGAGTTGCTCGTAAAAAGTCAAGTCCGGTATAGACGAATGAGGAAAGGAAAACTATGACACGATGACAAAATCAATTTTCATGGTCAGATGGATACACCATATGTAATCATTTTGTAAACATCTTCTTCTGTATATTTGGAAGATGATTTGGAATTATTTTTTACAATGTATGAGGAATCTCTACTAAGAACTATATATTTATATCTAAGTGTACCAACTTGTTTGGAGAAACAACGATGTATTATGTTTTTAAGTCGTGATTTTAAATGAGTATGAGGAAAGAAGTATACACTGTTGAAAAATCATAGGTTTTAATGCAATTATATTCTGGTAATAATCATGAATTGAGGGTCTCTACAAGATCTTTAGAATTTTTCTGGATCCAAATCAATGTGAGGCATATTGGCACAACAAACATGCACTGAATGTCATTTTAAAATAAATTACTCATTTGCCATAGTAATATTTTTTTCTTTCTTTCTATTGTTTTTTTAGAAAGGGCGGACAAGGTCTTACGTGGTTGCTTCAGTTTTTTTAAAACAGACGTCATAACTACTAAAGACATCATGGATATCGCTGTGCGCTCCAGTTGTATCAGCGAGGCTGAGTACGGTTTCGTCATCAACTCCTCAGAAAATGATTTGCAAATAGATAGGGTGATTAAATTCATCATAAGGAAAGGAGAAGAGTATTGCTTCAACTTCATCAAGCATTTATACTACTCTAATTTTACTACAATCGTCAATTTTTTACAAACCCATACAGACGGTAAGTCAATAAATTCTTTGTAAAAACGACCAATTCATAAGCATAACCAAATACCATTCATACATATACTTTAATTTAATATGTATGACCACAATGAAATTCGGCGAAAAACAATACACCTAATATGACATTAAGGGACTAAAAATGGCTACCAACTACGAATGTGGACCCTATTTAAAATGTTACAGTCTCTTTGTAAGACCTTATTTCTTTGAAAGCTGACATATAGGCAAGACGATAAACCATTCAGGCTAGATGTTATTTTATTAGAAATAAATGGCCTAATCGTTGGAATGATGTTATATTGATTCTCGAGAATTTTGCACCGCAGTTTTGTAAAACGCTTCGATTGTCTTGTGGAAACATGCTCGTCTCGAATGCGGTCTATGCGTCAAAGAGACAATGACTACACCAAACTATGAAAAAAAAACAAACAAAAACAAACAAACAAACAAACAAACAAACAAACAAACAAAGACAAACAAACAAAAAACAAATAAAAAAAACAAAACAAAAAACAAAAGAAATCTAAGAGGTCTTAATGAATGGTTACAGATATCCCATACTGACCTAAACTGGCTGCCCGTGTTATATTTTCGTCCCACAAACTTCTCTCAAATAATACTAATATTACTTAGATAATTTCATCTTGGTTTTTACTTTATTTCATAAGCGGCAATTTACTCATGTATTGTGCATATCCATCGGTGGTGACCTGAGTCTATATTTTTAGCTATCCTAAGGTCGCTTATAATATTGACCAGGGAACCAGATAAATACCTGACCTTACCTTAACTGAGAGAAAGATTGTGCCTTGCCATAAAAATCCCATTACTTCTTAATATAGTATTTACTTATCTACTTTTGTTACTTTGTATGTATGATTTTAGTTACTTTATGTTCTTTGTCCTGTATGTCTGTTTTCCATGTCTGGTCTTTGTCCCTGGATTACATTCTTTTGCGCTATAACCTTGGTTCCCTTTATTACTCTATCAAAGATGAGAAAAACGTGGTTGAAAATCCCACTCTGCATGAGGTTGTTTCCATGACGCATTGCCTTATAAGTACTTTTAAAGATAAAGCTAGATAACCGTGAGTTCCTTTTGGTTGTTCTTTAACCATTTGCAATTCAACTCATATGAACATGAAAAAATGAAATAATACTTTACTTTAGAATTTGAAATTGATATCGGAGAGGACAGCATTCTGACAACAAAACTATTGCATGAAGAAACGGCATATTTGAGAAGTAACATAAAAGTCAATAAAGTACTTGATATGTTATTTGAAAAGAGAGTTCTTTCAATCGACGAACACGATTATATACAGATGCATGAAAGCAGATCTGAAAAAAGGAAAGCCCTTCTAAGTATCATACTAAAGAAAAGTAACAGTACTTGGCTACCACCATTTATCAAGTGTCTGCAACTGACTGGTCATGAGGGAATGTTGCGTGAACTCCGTTGCAGACAAAATGGCCAACCTACAGGTACACAAGTTATAAAAGAAAATCAGATACATGTTTTATGTGTTGTGCATCAGAAATGGTATAAGCCAACCCGACGAAAATGCAGATAAAAAAAATAGTATCTAACGAATTAACTTATGCACTAAACTTCCAGTAGGCGTATTTTAACAGGAATTGAATCTAAATCGAAGTGGCAGTCGGTCATACAAACGACACTTGACATACTTTTAAAGGCCAACATCTACATGAAGATTTCAAAGATCAAACATTATGCAACATTAGTACATAAAATTATATCTAAAGAAGTTCAACACACAAGAACAAGACTAATTTATAAGTTAGAATCACGAATGTTTTTGTGTTTTATTAGACGTGCGGATATATATTTGCAAGTAGTAAAATAAACTTCTTATTTAAAACTCCCGTATCTAAAGAGTAGGTACATACAACCGATATAATTTTTGTTTATCCGATTGGGACGATAGTCCATGGATACTAAAGAGTATTGCTAAATTTTAAACATTACAATTTATCCGGTATTTTCAACATAAACTATAAATATGTATAACACAAAATAAATAAAAAATGTGATAGTTATTATAACACATTAGTAATGTATGACGTGTGTTTCAAAGAGAACAATTATTTGTTTTATAGTCAGCAGACGTCAAACCCATATCGTTTAATTATTCCAAACGTCAAATAAGACTATATAACAATTTGAAATGTAATTTTTGTTTTACGCTACACATTATGTTAGTATGTTAGTAAGTTACTTGATACCTTCTATCCAGCAAATCGACAAAAAAGGCATGAAGCACGTATATAATACTTATTGAGCGTATTTGACCATTTGCGACAGTAAAAATCAAAAGCTTTTCTTATTACAGGTACAAAACCTTGGAATGATCTTCCTACTCAGTATGTAGCCTGTATCACAAATGTTAATAATCCTCCCTCTGGATCTACGACTGTTCCTGACATGAGTCATGACGCAATGAGTGTATTCGCACAGTGTGTAGATGCAGGACTGATAGATGTCTGGGAAGGGTCACTTTACATGTTACTGTTCACTACTTATCCTGCAAAACTCAACGACATCATAGTTAGTCCAAAAAGCTCAAAGATCTTCTAGAGGAGCTTTTCAATGACAACCAAAGTCTTATAGAAAGGTTTGGATTAGACGAAACTCTAAAATTTGAAATAGAAGAAAGGCCTGGTCAACTTATGTTGGATCAGAGTCATGGTTAGTTGCGTAATCACTTAAATACTAGTAGTAATGAAAACGACATTCACGAATACTTTTACGAAAACAAAATATTTCCTGAACACCAAATAAAATGTATGTAATTGTATGTTTCAGTTTATTCACTTTTTAAATTTTAAAACAGTCAAGAGTAAAGAAACGGATTTCATAGCTTAAATGTATTTTAAGAGAACGTTTAGTTTATTAAGTACATTTGTTTTGATTTGCTATGATGTATGTTATTACTGTAGGAAAGAAATCAACTCTCGACAGAAAATTGTTCACCGAGGATTGCTTAGGTAAATATCAGCAATATTTTACAAAAACAATCATTGTACAATGTACAATCATTTTTAAGTAGCTCTTCCGTTTACGATGAGGGCCTAATAGCCTTACCTGTTCACTGACACCTAATTTCTTGTTTTGTATTTAGTAAGTACTAACTGTCTTGGTAGTGTTACATTTTTCTTTTTTCTTTTCTTTCCTTTCTAAATTTATTTGGTTGATCACAACATTGAAAATGGCTATATAACAAATTTAATGAATTGTGTAAAAACCAGATGTTATGTGTTTAATTGAAAGGTTGTAGCCCATAAAGTATGCAAACAGTGAAACAGAAACATCATAAAATGGTTTAGTCTTTAAGTTTAGCAAAGATAAATATTTTCCTTCGACTTTTTTATATTTTTTTCTCCGAGATGATATTGGTAGAACAAAAACAATTTAGTAAAAAAAATAAAAAAGTGCCATTTCTTGAACTAGAATATAGATAATTTTAGAAGAGTTCATATAAATTACCAGCTTCTAGCCACGTTGTTTACATTGAAGACACAGACAATATACTGACACAAGAAAGGAGAAATCGAGCAATAAACCTGCAGCAATTTATTTAAATTCAGCATTACATAAGAGGGCCAAGGCATGTCACCTTGAATTCTTTGGGTTTTGTTTTTGTTTTGTTTTGTTTTTGTTTTGTTGTTGCTTTTTTCAGTGATGTGGAAACGTAGGTTGAATATTGTATCGAGGGTTCAACTGAGCTTGAAACAAGCTTTTGATTGATACATAATACTATATTACCACGTGTTTGCCAGTAAATAAAGTCATAAAGCCTATTATCCTAGTGCTTCAGATTTAGTTACCTTTGATCTTGTATTTTCTCTTGCGAGGTACTTACCATAACATACACTAATATGAGATCTATTGATTGTAGAATGTTTCCATGCAACTGTTCGAGGAAATTATGTTGATATTTTGGATGAGATTGAAGACGATATTATTAAAGATGTGTTATCATCTTGTAGTGATGTATCTACTTATGCAAAGCAGTTGTGCTTAGATAGTCAAAAGACAAGAGTTGAAGCAGCGGTTGTCTTTCTTCAGCTTGCCCTTGCAAATGACGTAATTTTGTGTAAATTAAGGGAGTCATTGCTGCATTACTCCGCGGTTAGATTTATAAACTTTAAGTGCCAGACTTGTAAAGATGGGAAAAGTAAAATAGGTAAAAGCAAATATGCATGGATTTAACATGTCTCATGTTCTTGGCTTTTATAAACAAAATAAGTGTAGTTATTATAAACTTTTTGAAGTTAACAAAACACAATGTAGATAATGATTCAAAGGAGATAGTTAAACATTTGTTATAATTGTAAAATTGATGCGAAAGAAAATTACTTCAATATAAGCAGTATTTTTTTTCTTTTAGGAAAAGGATGAAAATGTTTATACAATGTACATGTAAAGATATCAGTGTTCAACTTGTATCTGTTAAAACCGGTTCAGTGCATAGTGCATGTAGTTTAACAATATGATACAATATGCTTAAATGTTTTTGTTGCTTTTTTTTTGCAGGCAAAGCGGTCATAATGCCGACAAAGAAAATGTCTTTCATGTTTCAACTGAAAAAGACGCCAACTGGTGAGTGATCGTTGAGTGCTTTATGTATATTGTGCTTAAAGATATAGATTTAATGGCTTCTTATGTACGTAATTTAAAACTAATGAACAAAATCTAGGACAATTTAAATTATTTGACACACAACTATTATATCAGATTAGTCCATCTTTAGGTTTGCTCTATCTAAAACATAAAAGATTTATATACGTCTTTTATGGCCAAGAATACCTTGTAGTTATTAGGTGGTGTCATTACATTCAGTGTGTAACTTGGAGATTGTAAAAACAAATTATTTGTTTCAGTCTGAGTCGTTTTGAACTTAGAAGACGATTTACCTTTGTTCTTTATATTGTTGAAGCATATCATTATTAAGATTATAAGCACAAAATGAAACGTACACTGAGAACAAGCAAAAAAAATAAATGAAAAAATAAAAAACAAACAAACAAACAAAACAATACACAAAATTGGATCACATTACAAGATATGTAATATATTACAGGTGAAGTTAATGTACGTATGGTGAAAGATGATTCTGATGGCAGTGGCGCCTTATGCTTACCAGGTCCAGTCAGAAGGTTTGATTTGTTTCCAGTGTATTTGTTTCTGTAGTGATTAATCATGTTATGTAACAAACAACTTATCCATGTCACGCACTTGTAACTGTAACTGTAGAATTTTGAGTTTGCTTAACATTTGTGCTCATACCATTGACAAATGACAACACGCATTTTGAGATTTTAAATATAGAAAAAGTTCAGGAACCCAAGGAGCAGCAAATCATTCAATCAATTTGTATATGTTTCAGAACGATGCTGATCCGAAGCAATTCATCGATGAACATTCGAACAGTATTTACACAAGGTAAGATATTTGAAAAGTTGTTACTTATCGGAACTCATTTTTCCTTTTACTAGACTGAATTGTCATTACAAGTTACACTTCGCCTCATTTGAGAGCTATGACACTACAAACAACTTTAAGCTAATGTATATATTTTGAATGTCAATAACAGGTGAAATAGAAGAATATACTATTCAGGGATTTACTTAAAAAAATCTAGAATATTCCTTAGCAATAGATAACTTTGTAAAAAGGGATGAACAGGATCCCCGAAAATCATCATGGTGTTGATGATAGAATACACAGTGGATCATCCCAGCAACTTTTGCTAAAAAAAACATTTAACAGCACATGCATACATTCTTTATTTGATATAAACAACAGGTATATCATTCACATAGATACACGCCACCAATCCTAGATGTCATGATGTAAGATATTTAATAGCTTGTACTAAGGGTTATAGGAAGACTTTTTAATGTCCTTTTGATATTTTTTTAGTAAATGCTTTAACGTGTAACGTATCTAAGTATAAGTATAAGCCTTAAAAAGCTATTAAATAATGGTTGAAAAATACAAGGACGCGTCCCACGTGGTATGATTCAATTACGTCAAAATCCAAAAAGATGTTGATTGCAGCGAATCGAATACGTATAAAACTGATTAAAGAGAAAAAAGACGTCAAATAAACAAACTTTAGTATTAGCAATATAAACTCTAACGTAAAAACGGGTGTTCCGGAAGGGTAAGCATATCGTGCTCCACCAGTGACACCTCACATATTGCATTTGAGTATGATCTGGTAATAATCTAGCAACAGCTCCTCCACCTAGTCAAACACTATTCACAAAATCATTAAATGCGACTAAGAATCAGGATATTAACAAAATAGATAACTTGGGAATACTGGGAAAATATAATAAAAACTGTAGTTTAAGGTAACAATAACCGTAAAATGATTTTTTTAAACCGACAGAATTTGATCTTCAACTTTATATCATAATACTCAATAAATCATGCGATGAAAATGTCACATAATAATCTGGTTTTGTTAATATGATATGTCATTTTTGTCCATTTAAAGATTTACCTGATAGAGAGCGCATTGTAATTGTTGGTAATAATGGAGGATTTAATGAGACTATGCTCAACCTTATCAAACGGAAATACACTACTTATACCCTTCCCTTTTCAACAAGAAATGATATCGATAATCAAACTAGAACTAAACTTGGGGAATGCGTCGCCTACACCTCTCCTGGTCCCCACGTGTTTCTGATTATTTGCGATATCGAAGAATGTAAGAATTTGGAGAGCAAAATACACCATTTAACTGTGTGCTTTGGGGAAGCTGTGAAAAGTTATATCCTAGTAGCATGCATTTTTAATGACAGAACAAAGCATGAAGCAACTGATGTAGTTAAACAGCTTCCTTTACCAGAGAAAGGTTTCCTGTTGATAGACGAAACTTCAACCAAAGACAAACACATGTTGGACTTGGTACAACAGAAAATGGAAGAGTTAAAAACTCGAGAACAGCCTGAATACTTCACGAACGAATGCTTTAAAGTTTCAGAATCTCGAATTCGAAAAAAAATGGAAACAATGCGGAATATAACTGACTACAAAGTTAAAAATCTTCAAGATCAAATACAACAACTCGAACACATAGACTGGAGAGTGGAGGCAACAAAAGAGACAGCCATCTCCCTTACATGCTGTCCATATAGAGTATATGAGGGAACGCTTTCAAACAAATAAAACAAAAACCCGATTAAATTCGATAGGAATGATTTTCTAGATTTTGAAGCTTTTTTTAGTGTTTATATTTTTAATTTTATAAACATAAACAATTAACTGTCTATAAAGTATTACAGGCACATATGTATTTTTCTGGCACGGATGAGAGATTTTGATATTTCACATTTTTCTAATATTTCAAATGCTCTTAAATGTAGTTCTCTGTAACCGTAAAATGTATAAAAAAATGTTTAACCTTTTCGATTTAACCAAATATTATTTTCTGTTAATTACGGGCCAAATAATAATGTAAATGAAATTTGTAAAGATTTAAGTTTATGAGACTTCAACGTATACTAACCGTAAGATATTGCAGTACCTAGTCTGCGTATCTAGTACTCCTCTCTTTCCCTACGATAGTTTTTACTTAGAACGGGACTGTTTGTAGCATGGTAATTTTTTTTTCCAAAATACAAACTTTCATGGAGAGGATTGAATGATCTTCTTAATTAAAATGTTGATAAACTGTCAGGACTTTGGTGGTATTTATTCCCGAACGATGACCACACATTCTTTTGTTTAATCGTTCTGATGTTTCACCGGCATATATTAGACCGCATAGGTTGCATTCTAATCTATATATTAAGTTTGTCGATTTGCAACTTAAGTCATCATGACTTCTTGTATGGAACGATTGTTTGTAAGGGAACTGGATAAGTAAGAGTCAGTTATAGGAATGTTGCATGTTTTGCAATTTTTAATACCACATTTTGATATAGTACAATGTGGTTCGTCATCTTTGTAATCAAATATATCATTTAAAGTGATGGAACATGGTTTGATTATTTTGAAATAGTCAGAATTTTTGTACTGGAATAGATGGTCTGCAGAGCAATTAAAGTGGCAATTACAACACCAATGTCAGTTTATACTGTACATGAGACTTCAACGTATACTAACCAAAACTACTACGAGACTGTCCACGTAGAAAGCATGCATTTCCTATGATAAGGGTAGCATAGGGTAAATTTTATCCTGCTCCATTTGTTTGCTACAATGTAATGTTTATATCATATTTATGTCAAACAGTGTAAAGATGTTTTTAAATCGACGATGTATGTCTCAGTAAAAAATACTTTAAAGTTTCCTTACCAAGCAATCAAATTTTGCACAAAATAAGAGTAATCTGCCTTATTAAATTAATTTCAGTGCTTTCTATTTAATCAATTACTCTTTTACAGTTGCACTTAATCAACAACCAACATTCAACTTTGATTGATTGATTGATTGATTGATTGTTGGGGTTGAATGCCCGAGCAGCCATATTTCAGCTGTATTCAGGCGATGAACATGAAAGGGATGATAAAATGAACATTAAATAATGATGACGAAATGAAAAAAAGGGATGGGACACAAGGATAATAGTGTCGATAAATTTTGATTGCCATAAGATAAAAGGGAGGGATGGTTAGGGTCGGGCAATTTAGTCTCCTATGGCGGAACGCAAAGGTTCCTACTCATATCGAATACCACAGTAGGGTTTTTTAACGTGCGAGGAATGTGGCATCTTTCCCAACACGGTGCACGACTATGGTTTGCGATCAGGTTTTTCGTATTATAGCCTGACAACCCCAGCATGTAACATGCCAGGGGTACCCCATTCCACCACCTGGAGCACACATCCCAGTTGCTCTGTGGGCAGAGCGCCTAGCCCCTGGCTGCGTTTCTGAGCACTATTAAGTCTCCTTTTACGACAAGCTTAGTGCTGCTGTAGGCCTATTCTTTTGACACCCGGACCTGCAAGGGGCCATTCAAATTTGAGAAATGACGTTTTTGCGACATGGAATGAATGAAAAAAATTGATAACAAAATTTGTCATGTCCCACCAACTGCTTAGGTTTTTCATGGACAACGTCTTAAATGATCTATTGCAAATGTTGAAAAGTAGTACAAGTATATAATTTATACAGATAAAGTTTGCAATTATTATTAAATTCAATCGTTACCGGAATACTTGAATACACTTATACCTTTCTCCATTTAAAGTTCAATCAATGCTTCTAGATTTTGTAAATATTTTAAGCTGATCTCAAGCCTGTAAGAACGTTGGTTTTTGTTTGTTTATTTCTACATTAACTAGCTGTTTTTTTTCCATTATTATTTTTTTTTTTGCTATTTTGTACAACATGGTTCCAATAGTATGAACTCAGAGTTCTGTAAAATGCATTCTAACCATCTTCATTCACACCTTTTTCTAATAAGTTGTGTTACAATAGAAACAGCATTATTTCGTGAAGCAAAAACCTGAATTTAGAGGATGTAACGAATAGATCTTTCGTAAATAAACTGCACGAAATTTATCCCAGAAAATCTGTTGAAATTCTAACATGTCACGAAACTCAGTATGTCCTTTCAAACAAAGCCAGTCTTTTTAATTGAAATGTCAGAAGACTGTGAAAGTGCTTATTAACCTAAAAATTCGTCTTAAAATGGAAAATACTTTGTTTTTGTATAAGGTTAGACACTGGAAACATGCATTGTACATTTGAATAAGATATAAAACTATTAATTTATTGATCGAATGCTGTTTAATAAAAGGAGGATATATATGGTGAATATATAAAGAGACAACAACCCCTACGGGATAAAAATGTCACCTCAAGGCCATCAAAGGGCCTTCAAAAACTGATTTTTTATTCAAAATTTGATTCCTGTGTGTTCAGAAATATTGAGTCGATGGTACTGTTATCTCACTGTAAGAATATTATGCTGATAGGCTACGGTCACTGACAGTCTGGTTTGTATAAGTATTTACGTGTTCAAACATACAATAAGGCCAAGAACATTTATTTGCGTGTAAAATCATACAATAAAGCCAAGAAAAATTTTAATGGTAAATTATCATCCAACCTTAACAAAAAATATTACGTGGATTTGAGAATTCCATTTTTTACTTTTTTATTTCTTACAAGATATTCGATTGCCTTATTTTAGTATTTGAAGTATTGAAATGTTCTAAATCCATAGCCATATCAGTTTCAGAGAAGAAACATTTTTTTAGTCACAAAAATGACAGATTTGTGTGTTATAGTATCTCAATACAACAATTTTGAAATCCCCGCCCCAATATTTTTACTTTTGGTAATTTTTAAGGGGCGGGAGGGGATTAGAATCTACCAATAAATTTTATATTGCCTTATTAATCATTACAAAAGTATGTGTAGTAAAGCAGTATTTATAAAAATAATGTTCTCTCTAGCCACAAAACAATTATTTCCTTTGGTAAATAATCTGCAAAATCAACGCAAACCTTTAAAACCGAATAAATAAATTGATAATTTCCTTATTTTTGGTCTTATTATAAAAACCAATAACTATGTAAATTGATATAATTTTGATCTGATTGGTTCAAATTAAATGGATTTTCCTAAAATTCTTTTCACATATATCCACTCCTGCAGCTATAACTCGAAATCTACATGGTGTTTCATTTATCTTAAAAGTTTTGTATGCGGAAGCCTGTTTTCCGAGCAATATTCACAAAGAACATATAATTGGAATACGTACACAATTACTTTTGTTCAAGACATCTTGAATGACATATCAGTGACAATTATAATTAATGCCCTTGTCAATTCAAGCTTGTTAATATAAGTAGTTATGGATGCACACGTCCAATAAGAACACTCATTAAAATGTTTCATCAGACTAGAGCATTAGATCCTGACGTCCTTTAGGTATTCGGCTACTGCGTATCACAAATTACAGTTTATATAACTAAAGGAAGATAATAAGGAAGCGCAACTGCATATAATGCTTTGATGATTTGTGATATATGGACAAAAGGTTTGTTTCAACTGCTCATTTCAATCAAATCGGTAAATTATACATAATATCTTTTTGTATGCACGACTGTTATTTTGATCAAACTACTTCATTATCTATTTTTCTAACGCTAAGCTATTTTTTAAGGGGAAATTCATAAATGATGTGGTTTGCTTATCTTAAAAACTGTCAGACCTCTAGATGTTTGATTTCAAGAAATTTGGAAAACAATGATTTTTTTCCCAAAACTCTTGGTCGATAGCACTGCCGGTGGACTAAAAGTCCCTGATGGTATTCACCAATCCAGTAATCAGACCTGTCTGATCCCGAATTATATCAGATTTTACTTATTATATTTATTTAAATTTGCCATATTACGAATTTCAAAATACATAAAATGCTGAGGCTCCATTCCTTGTATTTCAAATGGTAGAACCTCTCGGTGATGGATTTGGCTTTCTATGTCGATTATTTCTATTAATTTTTGGCTTTAGATTTTGCCATATATTTGATTCTAATGCTGCTGATGAGAGGTTACTCCTTGAACCACGTGTACATCGTAACGAAATTTGATAAAACTATTGACCAAACCATACGACAAACGCGATGACATTTCATTCCGTATTGTCAACTTTCTTTTTATGTGTGGCAACATCTCTTCAGCACCTGCGTATGGAGCTTTCATATCACTCATACGTTATGTCAGAGCTTTCCGTAACTTAGCAGACTTTTTGTATCGCGCTAGGCTACGTACAATAGGCTTCTGAAACAGAGTTATGTTGCTACAAGATTTAAGTCAATACTACAGAAGTTTTATGATCGTCATCATGAACTCGTGGATCATTATGGTGTACACATCCATCTGCACCATGAAAACTGATTTGTTCAAGGTATCATAGCTTTTTTTTCTCTTTCGTACATCCTGGACTTGACTTTTTACGAGCAACTCGGCGTGTGTTTTTAGAAAAGCAGAGGTCGCTTACCCTATCGGTGCACCTGGTCCATGCTCCCAGTGTTTGGTGGAGTCCGAGCTGCTCATTTACCTTTGTTACTTTGTATGTATGTTTTGGTTATATAATGTTCTTTTTTGTGTGTCGGTATTCGATACAAAAAAAGAACATTATATAACCTAAATAAAACACACAAAGTAATGTGTGTCTGTTATCCCTGTCTGGTCTTTGTCCTTGGATTGCGTTCTTTTGATTTCCGCTAGAATCTTGGTTCCCTTGATTACTCTTTGACATATAGAAATGTTTTAAAATCCGTTTATTCTATTTTCAGGTGTGTTAATAAAAGATTTTTTAGTCAGTAAATATTCGTAAATGACGCACTTATTTCAGTTTTTACCTTTGATTACTGGTGCACTTAGGGCTTACACGTATTTACTGAGTACACTTGAAATTACATGTAAGTACTAAATGTTAAGTAATTACACTAATAATCGATTACGCTTCTTCACTGTAACATCTATAAGTTTACATGAAATTCAGTCAGAATTTAAAATTACAGTATAAAAAGGTTGAAAATGCAAAAAGAAATATGAACATTTGACAACATAAAACATCAATGTTAGGTAAGAGAAAAAACGAAAAGATGGAAAAATGAGATCAGTGAGTCTCTTTATGAGTTCAGCTGTTAAATATATTAAACAAACACATATTATTAAAAATAATAATAATAAATGTTGAAAGGTTTAAGCTAGTAGCATTTATACATTTCCTGTATTTTAAGATAAACCTAAAAATTAGCAATTTATTTTATTGTTCTTACACAAACAAATAACCAAGCAATGGAAATATGTAGAAATTGAGAAGCAAATAATTTGTCAAGAACAGTACCAAAACATAGGTTCAGGAAGGCGATTATGGTTACTATTTTACAAAATATAGAAATAACGATCATATATATTGCAAGAGTAATCAAGGGAACCAAGATTCTAGCGGAAATCAAAAGACTGTGATCTAGGGACAAAGACCAGACAGGGATAACAGACACACGCAACAAAGATAATAAAATAACCGAAATGATACGTACATAGAAACAAAAGTAAATGAACAACTCAAACTCCAGGCGCTGGGAGCGTGGACCAGATGCACCGGTAGTGAAGTCAAGTCCAGAGCAGACGAAAGAGGAAAGAAAAATATGACACGTTGAACAAATTTGTTCTCATGGTGCAGATGGATACTCGTAACGATTTACGAGTTCATGATGACGACCATAAACCTCTTTTGTGATGACTTCAATCTTGTAGCAATATACCCAGTTCCAGAAGACTAACTGTAAAAGGTCTAGCGCGGTACAAAACGTCTGCACACTTATGGCAAGCTCTGGTATAACGTATGAATGTTGACGAAACTCCATGACGAAGATGCAGAAGGAATGTTGCCATAGATGAAACGAAGGTTGACAATACGGTATGAAAACTCATCGCGTTTGTCGTATAGTTTGTCAAATAGTTTTCCTCTTCCATCGATCTACAACTGTAGAACAAGATATGAGGCTAACTTCATAGTGTCTGTAGTATCATTTATCTCAATCTTTACCAAATACTACGTATCTGTATCAAGGTGTAATGTCCTTTCTGGTGCACCAACGATATATAATGTTTTTGAGTCGGAATTTGAAAGGAATATGGGAAATAGAAGTATAAAGAGTTGAAAAATTCTAAGTTTTTGCATGAACTGTATTTAATGTAATTTACTGTATAAAAGAAAATTATTCAGAGAAAAAATAATATAGGGTTAAATGCTACTGATTATGACAAGTGTTACTATTGTGACCCCTTGGATTGTATTAAAACATTTAATTAAGCATTTAAACATTTTGCAAGTTTTACGCGAACAAACTGCAGCTACATTTTACAAAGCATTGTACGTTTCCGATGGATTGTAGTCATGTCTCGCGAACACAAATCGATATTATCTTCCAAAAGTCCATGAAAAGCTGTGATGTTGATACAAGAAGTCCTTTTGTTGAACTGAGTCTGTACTGTTCAGTTTTAGAATCAACAGCGGTCAGAATGCAAATATAACGAGAAAGGAAATGGTGAATATGTAAAAGAGACAACAATCCCACCAGGACGAAAAATGTCAGCTCAAGGCCACGTCTTAAATGACGTTATTGTGTTTGCTTTGGCAATTTGTTGCCATGCGCTTGTTTTGTGTTCCCTCTCTCTTTGAAGGTTTTATCTGACTTTTTTAATTGAAGTCTTTTTAATGTTACCATGTTTGGTTTTTGTCTGATTTCTTATCAAACTGCATATACAATTCTTCAGTAATTCATGTTCTAAAATTTCCACAAATACAAGGCTTAACTACTAACATAGGTGATGTACATGTATTTTATCTTTAATTTTAAAAAACTCAGCTAAACTGTTTAGATTACTTAAATATATAATATTTAATAAAACCAAGCATTGAATATATGCTTAACAAATAAGAGTAAAAATGTTCAATTTACAAAATGTGTGTGTAATCACTCGTAATAACTAAAGAAAATCAGGAAAATACATGTATTTTCTAAACCAGTTAGGAATTACTCGTAATAATTATATTTTAGTAATTGCGTGTAATTCCTAATTACATTTATTGATTGTAACATATACTACATAGTTCATGCTTTTTTTTTTAAAACGGACGAAAATATCAATTAAGATATTTAAAGACAAAGGTAAATATAACTCAATAGTCATCAACTTGCGTTTCCCCCTCCACGTATACGGATTCCTTCGCCATTTTGTAGTCACTGTCAGTTTTTAACTTTGTCATTCAACGTCATTTTAAACTTTGCCATTCAACATCGAACCGACACTCGCAGATGTCCGTTTCTGATTATTTATTTCAATTGACCTGTGAAATATTTTCAACGTCAGAATTTTCTAACTTTAATGATGTCATTCTGACATTATGAATTGATCTATTTTCTGTTTGTCATAAATCGAAAGAATAAGGATTTATCCCTAGATACCGTTGAAAGCGTGGCAACAATAAGAAGTGGATGCATGGTCAGCTATGCATGGTTATTTCTAAAGACCAGGAACGCATGAGAAGTAATATATCAGGGCGTATGAACACATAAGTTAAACTCTTACTGACAACTTCTAGCCAACCTCGTTCCAATTTCGTCTATATGAAACCAGTAAAATGTCACAGTGGGTATGGCTGGTCTTCGGTAAATCTGTTTTTGTCCGATGATGCTGGTTTTTCGCCGGCGATATTTTGCATTCTATGTCACAACTATCATGTTATCTTGTAAACGTTTAATTTGTTTTACAATTCGATTATGATTACTTTTGTGTGTAAACGAAAGAAATAATTTTCGAAGTTCTGTAGTATTGAAGATGTCAACATTTTTCTTCGTTTTATCAGATGAAGCAATATTTTTTTTTCTATTTTTAATCTGATTTGTGCTTGTTTAACTCTGATGAGTTAAATTTATAACAGTTCACTTTAGGATTACTTTGTATGTATCTTTTTTGTTTATTACATGTTCCTTGTTGTGTTTGTCTGTTTTCCATCTCTGGTCTTTGTTCCTGGATTACATTCTTTTAATTTTCGCGAGAATCTCGGTTCCTTTGATTACTCTTACACTTAAATGAATAATGTCAAAATATTTCTGATTTAATTTTTTTCTTGAACCTTCTTTTCACAAATAAATATTCTACTCCTTACTACATCCCTATGTAAAAACTGCCATTCACAACAGATCTTGTCTCATTAGCACTTGACGTTTTTACTCTAAATAAAATTATGTCTACTGCTTTGTAGTGACAGATTTTTAATGCTGGTAGGTTTAAAAGCACCTACCGGTGCACCTGGTCCATGCTCCCAATTTTTAGTGGAGTCCGAGTTGCTCATTTACTTTTGTTACTTAATATGTATGATTTTAGTGACTTTATGTTATTTGTTGTGTATGTCTGTTTTCCATGTCTGGTCTTTGTCCACGGATTACATTCTTTTGATTACCGATATAACCTTGGTCCCCTTGATTACTCTTTGATAATATTATCATCCTTTAATAAATTTCAGTAACAGAGAGCGTTCTTTAAGTGGATATCTCATTTTTTTCTAAATGGTATATGTTGTAGTATTCCATGGATTGATTGATTGTTGGGGTTTAACATCCGACCAGCAATATTTCAGCTATATTCAGGTGATGAACATGAAATGGATGATAAAATGAACATGAAATGATGATGAAATGAAAAATGGGATGGGACACAAGGACAATTGGGACTACAAATTTTTATTGCCACTGGAAAAAGGGAGAAATAGGTATTGTCGGGAAATTTAAGCTCTTGTAGCGGAGCCCAGTAGTTTCTACTCCGATAGAATACCACAGAAGGGTTCTTTAACGTGCGAGGAACGTGGCATTTTTCCAAACACGATGCACCATTATAGTTTGTGGTCAGGTTTTCCGTATTATGGCCTGACAACCCCAGCATGTAACATGCCAAGGGTAACGCATTCCACCACGTGGAACACACAACCTAGTTGCTCTGTGGGCAGAGCGCTGAAGCCCCCGACCAGTGTTCTGAGCACTATTCAGTCGTCTTTTACGACAAGCTTAGTGCTGCTGTGGGCCTATTCTTTTGACACTCGGATCTGCACGGGACTCCATGGATACAATAAGATGTATAATTGAGTAAGTTTTATTGTGTTACGTTGTTGTTTCAGTTCATTTTTGAATTTACCTTAAATAGGAATGGTTAAGGCCTTATAAAACTAGATTAATACCACCACAGAGTCCAAAGTCAGGAAATAATGGTTATTAACATGTCTTTATGTCGTTATTCTACTTTTAATTAAGTTTTACTTTGACGAAGTGTCATGGTCCTGTTATCGTGGATTTTATTACTTTTTATCGGGGCCTTTCTATGTGTATTTACACTGGTTGATGACCTTTTTGAAAGTATTAACTACTTTATATTCAGGTTATACGCTGTATACCATTGATTCGTTTAATGCAACAACCTTATTGTGTGTAGAAAATATCCTCAATGGAGAAAGATTTCATTCAAAATCATATATTATTGGCCTTTTCATACATGTATTTAGTTACATAATTAAGATATTTGCTACTTCAAGCAACAGAATTCAAATGATAAACCTCGGTACATGCACTGAACAGTGGAAGTCGAATTACTTAAATACATTGTATGTTTACCTCGGGTTTACGCATTTTTCAGCAATTGAGTGCACCCTACATGTTTGTTCTATTTACACACTTTCATATGATTTCTCGAAGAATTTGTATGACGTCTTAGCTATTTTATTGCAGTTTATTCACCATCTGCCAGATGTAGATGATCAGACACTAAGTGACTAGGTAATCAGAATTTCTGAAGATTTTGTGGATATACATTGGCACAGACAACACAAGTTTTTAGTGGAGTCCGAGTTGCTCATTTGCTTTTTTTACTTTGTATGTATGATTTTAGTTACTGTATGTTCTTTGTTGTGTATGTCTGTTTTCCATGTCTGGTCTTTGTCCCTGGATTACATTCTTTTGATTACCGCTATAACCTTGGTTCCCTTAATTACTCTTTGAAAAAAATATCAATTTTGTACCAAATTTTAGTTTTTATTTGCGAAATACTTTAGTTTTCAACTATGTTCGGCTTGTCATTTCTCAACAAGAACTAACTGAAAATTTCTAATTTGGTAAGATTGTTGTCCTGCCTCAAGTCTTTAGCGAAAAAGTTTAAGTCTAGTAGGGGACCAAAAACACCAGTTAGTGTATCTTGTTCTCTGATTAGCCAAAGAAATACCCTATTATCCATAGAACATGGGACAGATTGAATACGGGGGTGCATAAACGCACCGTTCTTGACAAGGACAAATACTTATAAGTAATGAAAAACTTGAAAGACTTATAAAAATGACACGTTTGACATCAAAATGGTTCTTAAAAATTGCTTTTTTTACAAAAAAAATATTCCTTTCATTATGTTATTTTTCAAAATACAGAATAATTGATTATCATCGAACTAAAACAAGAACTCGTCGAATAACCCATCGCATAACATATCTGATAAAAACAAGAATGCATCGTATCAAAGAAAAACATTTGAATTTGATTTTTTTCTTAAAAAAAAACCAATTTTTAAAATACTTTGTGTGAAACTAGATAGTACTTTTTATAATGACGCATATGATCTTTAATTATAATATCATCATTAAATTTGACCAGTCAGTTCATGATTTTGTGAATTCGTGGGATTTTTTTATTTAACTATATATATGACTAATCAAAATTGAATTCTAACTTCTGGTCATGCTAAATATAAATTTTTAAAACATACTTTTTCATATTTCCATATAAATTACCTTTGTAAATAAATCTCCGACGAAGAACACGACAAAACAATGAACAAGTCATCGTATAATAATGGCTTATTGACGAACAACCTGCCCACTATGATTATTATATATATATAAAAAACTTTTTGGAAAGTAATCGTGATTTGGTATCAGAATCAAATATATAGGACGGAGTATTTTATTTTATTATTATTTTATTAATTTATGGTTTGATGTTATTGTCATTACACCATTTATGCATTACCAAAAATAACAAAGAGGGTACTATTGATAAATAAAGAAAATGTAAAAAATAGCTTGATAACAATTGTATCAATATTACCGGCAGTTTATCATAGTGGTGTCATTCAATCGTCGAAATATAACACGTGTTATCTGAGCGAAAATACATTCTCAATTCAGTATTTAAATTCATTGTAAATACGTATCAAAGAGTAATCAAGGGAACCAAGGTTATAGCGGTAATCAAAAGAATGTATTCTAGGGACAAAGACCAGATATGGAAAACAGACATACACAACAAAGAACAGAAAGTAACTAAAATCATACATACAAAGTAACAAAAGTAAATGAGCAACTCGGACTCCACTAACAACTGGGAGCATGGACCAGGTGCACCGGTAGGGTAAGCGTCCTTGATGCATACCAGCTTTTTGCCAAGGTCTTTAAGGTTTAAGTTAAAAAATGACCGAGCAAATAAAGTAAAAAAAAAATGGAATATTTCTTTGAATGTTCAATATGTATTTTAACTAATCTACCATACACCAATATTTATACGGTTCTTACTTAGATTTAGCTGCATTTTCCTCTACTTACAGACATTTTAAAAACAACTTACATCTTTTAAAAGTCAAATGTCGAATAATACCATGACGGAAAATATTTTCTTTAAAAATTCATGGGATAAAGCGATCTACTCTACACTATATCATCTGCATGTCAAATGACTGTAACTTATTCTTTCTTATTAGCAATTTTATACTTACTTTCATTGTTAGTACACAGATGTTATGTTCGTATTGTGATTCTTGTTAAACAAAGTTTCATGATACCAATAAGTTTAGACAGGCCAATTAAGGAAACTAATTCCACCTAAATTGGACGTAATATCAAATCATTCCCTGACTCATTTTACGCAATGTTATTTAGTTTCAATTTACAGTCCTACTTCAGACGTGTAGGTAAGATAAGTGACGGTCATATCGTGCTAGTCTCTAGATTACCGTAATTTAAACAAAGCACTTCAGTCTCAGCTATTATTACAGCGATAGCAGATACCAGTTTTTTTTAAATACAAACATGTCTCCGTGGAATAGAATTCAAGGTAGTTTCACAGAACCATAAATACTTTTGTTCCGTGGGTGACAAAACAAACTGCATGTAACGATATATTCTAGAATTGGTCTTTATTTGGTATTGATATTTTCAATTGTTAATCATTGTTTTTAGAGTAATAACAAATATTTTTATAAAAAAAAATATGGTGAACGACTTTGCAAAAGTGAGAAATTCAGTATCCAAAACGTATTTTTGAAATGATATATTACTAAGAATTTCAAAGATGTTATTAATTCAAAGAACCAACAAAGATGACATAACATTTTTAACAGCTGTACATAACAGGGTAAACTGAAGATATAATATACATTTATGTTATAAATCTAAAGAATAGCAAACGATTACGCTCCATTTAAGTATATAATGATTTATTCTCGTCTGTATCTACTAATGATATGAATGTGAGCAAAGTAATCTAATCAGTCCAATATAAGAAACACTCATTGTATTGACCATAATGAATGAAACCTCTGAGATTGTCATAGAGCACATTTATAGAAACTTAATTAATAATATCTTTAAAATACAATCTAGTTACATAATGAGTTTGTCAAAGTTCGATCACTGACAAATGTATAATATCAAGGAAGAGTTCTAATTTTATCAGCTTTAACTCTAAGAGTATATGTTTATATATTTTTCTAAAGCATTAGTTTAAACATCAAAAGATTGTTTGCATTTTCGCAAACTTAAAACAAATGTCAGCATTAACAGTACTCTTTCATGTCAAATAATTAAGAATAGTATATTTTCGTTATTTCATTGTAATAGTGAAACTGTTAAAACAGTCAATATAAAAGATTACGTCAAGCATGCATTTATTAAACCAGAAACCCGTTGTCACAGATGACGAGCTGTTTTTGCGGTGATCGTTGTCATATTATTTTAAAGCCAAAATCAAGCTAAAACAACCAGCAAGTAAGTTTTGCACTCTGACATTTGCATTCGAAGCTAAAAGAAGCCTGAGTAATGTTTAAGACTTTAGAAAATACATAGATTTAATCAACATGTTTATAAATTTGAAATCATTGTAAAACGGTTTACTATACTATTTAGTAATGAAGATAAATTGAAAAAGAATGAATTAGAAACAGTAACAAGGGAAATAGAACCAAGCGTAGACCAAGTGAAGCAACAAGCCACTCAACAACCAGAAATTGACATTACACTAATCGTACTTATCTGAAAAAAATCATGATGGTGCTGCTTTTGCATTAGGTATAACATATGTAGAATAAATATGTCTTTTAAGGGTTTAGTCTAATTTAAAACGAATAGTAAATATATCAGAAATTAGGATAAATTTTAATTACAAATTGTTTTTCGAAAAACCACACGAAATAACCACTTCTTGATTATTTCCATCTCAAAATCTAATGGCAATTAAGTTTCGAATCTAGGTTTTGTATTAATTTTACTATGTTTAGTAACTCTCATCGAGATCAGACTTAACACTTGACTTATTGATTAGGTACTTCATGTTTCTGACAAATATTTCGTGTCCATTTCTTTTTTAAATCAATAACATTATCTTTTCATTTGTAGGAAAATTTAAACGATTCCACCGTATGAAGTTTTTGTCCTTGAACAAGATTTTCAAGGTAGAGCTCAGAGACGTACGCAAAAAACTTCGTGTTGCCCTTGGATACATTTGAAAGTTCTGGTCGTTACTATGAATATATTGACCGATATAGAATGTCATTTTCGATTATGGTAAGCGACCCCCAACAGTCTTAGAAGTCCTTCCTCTTCTTTTAACTTTCAACTAGCAACACAGCTGGTGTATTGCAGGTAGCAGAAATTGTCCACACTTATTGACCACAATAGTTCGCTCCCGGTTTTTAGAATGTTGGTGTGTTTTTTGCGTAAATGTCCTTTTTTATTTTGTTTTTTTTTTGGTGTTGTATGTGTTGTATAGTTGTTCTATGTGTATTATTTTTTTTGTGTTCTTCCTGTTGTGTTGCCTTCCATCTAATGGGTTAATACTTTGGGTATTTTTACTCCTTTGTTTTCAAGCATTTTTTTAATTCCTTTTAAGTAGCAATGAAGGTGATATATGTCGTGTTATTTATGTAAGTCGAAACTTAATACAACAAGAGTACAGAGGATAAGTTGCAGAGTAGTAAGTAGACGGAAGCTATGTTACAGTTGTTACTATACCATTGTATCCTTTTTAAACATACGTTCGCGTTATAATACCCACATTTCAGTGTTTGTTTCACGAAAGGCAGAAAACGCGTGCCCTATAAGCACATCAGATCCATAATTAAGGAGAGGATTTCACTAAGTTGAAAAAAAACTTGTGTCCAATCCATTCGTTGATTGAACAATAAAATATGTTTAAACTATCAAATTCAAGCTGCCGTTTTGATGTGCTTACTTCATTTTGATCTTTTTCTTTCGTGTTTAATCCAGGATTATCAAGTTTCTTTAAGGGCTACATCGATACCTTTATGTTGTTTTTGTTTTTGTTTAAGGTTTCGTTGTTCAATTACAGTACGTTGACTTTTAAATTTCTGATTACGTTGTAACGTAGTTGCCGTAATAAAACAGGATACTCTTTCTGTTTTTATGGCTTGCATTTTAAGCTGTTAATGAAGTTGGAAATGCTTTCCTAATTTTAAGTAGTAGTCTTTGTAGAGTCATGCAAATTCTGTAAAATGTAAAACACATAAAAAAAAAATGGCTACAAATTTTTATTTATGTTATTAAGTTGCTGTATAGGTCTATATAATAAAATGTATAATTATTCATTCTAATCTGTCTGCTCTCAGGAGATAATTCACATTGAAAATCCAATAGTTTCTATTGTATATTAGTATCAGTTATAGAGTTGTCTCCCCTAATTTTGAATTCTACTGTACATCCTGTATAATTTTTATCCCATATGAACAAGAGTAGTATGAAATGCCACACGTTACTTTCTGTTTACTATGATATTTTAAACAAAATACCAAAAATTAAAAAAAAATATGTAGGCTTTACCATGCATCACATTTTGCATGATTTTTATGTGGAGTGCTATCGTGTCTAAACTTCCTTCAACACAAGTGTTCGACTCACAAATTGTTGTCAGCTTTAAATACATTAATCGTTATATCATTGTTTTCGTACAAGGAAGACATTGACATATAGTACTGTATTGGTCACGAGAAAAAAAGACAGTGTATGTTTTGCATGTTTCGCAAAAACACCTGCAAAACATGTTTATCATAGTTTTTTTTTTTCATATGTTGAAATCTAACGTGATAAAGCATATGACAATGACTAACGGATTCATTTGCTAATAAATGTTAATAAAGAGTATATGACAGTAATATTTCCATAGGATTTCATGTTTGAAAATGTTTGGTTGTTTATATAAATATTTAATCATTTCCTTTCGTGTAGTACTGTATTCATAAAAATAATATTTCCACATTGTTCCTCATTTAAGGTAAATAACTCTGTAAACATCTGCAAAACGTTTTATTTTCTTACATTCTCATAACAAACTCAGATCGTCTTTGTGATCAAAAGTGTTGTTGAGAAAGCCACTATATGTTCGTTGAAACTATTCCCATGTGATAGAAATTACTTAAAATTAATTATTTTGCTTCTTTCATCAAAGTTATACACTGAATAAAATTTCAAGAAATTTAAACGAGCCAAATAATTTTTATAGAAGATGTTACCCCCCCCCCTATTTAAATTATTAACATGTTTGACGACATACGTTCTTAATTTTTTTTGTTTGTTGTCTAGTTTAATTATTTTTAGGTTAAATAATTAAAAAAAACCCTGAAACCCTGAAAAGTTCTAATTCTGATGTATGACATAGCAATTACTTGGCAGAAAAAATAAACTCGACAATCACTCAAGGAGTTATTTAAGTGCCATTCCATAAATTGTACAAATACTTTAATAAAACCAATCGAATGGTTTAAGTGTATGAGTTTTTACGGAAAAAATTAAACTACGGTAAAACATAAATTGAGTGTTGTTCGTATAGCTACACTCGGCGGGTGTTTCTAGAAAAGCAGAGGACGCTTACCCTACTGGTGCACCTGGTCCATGCTCCGAGTTTGTATTGGAGTCCGTGTTGCTCATTTGCTTTTGTTACTTTGTATGTATGACTTTAGTTATTTTATGTTCTTTGTTGTGTATGTCAGTTTTGCATGTCTGGTCTTTGTCCCTGGATTTCATTAAAGCTATGAACTTTCCCTTCTTTTGGTATAAATCAGCAACATTTATCAATGCAATAAACTGCAATTGAAAAAATTATGAACAAATAACTGAGACAAGATGCATTAATTTAAATGATTCTTTGGAGAATTTTCCGAAATAATTTCCGAAATTCAATTACGCACTTAAGCAATAAATCTACCGTCGGACCGTTTGTGTATAATTCCTACAAAGACAAACACAAATAGATATTACATATCAAGATAAGACGGGTTATTGTATATACTAGATTTTAATTGGATATTTTTTTTTTTGTGTCAGCATTCATACTTTATACAAATTATAATTTGCAATCATTCCGTTAAGATCGTACTTATAATAATTCAGTTTATCTTAATTAATTGGATTCAAATGTTAAATATGTCCTTCTATATTAAACAACGAGATTCGATGTTATCTTGAATTTCTTCCATCAAAGAGATCTCAAGAACTAATAACCGGGGAGTAGTTGCTAAACAACTATCTATTTATTTACATATATATCTTTAGAACAGTCTGACAACTTCACTTGTTTATACTGCTATCAATCGTTATAATCACGTTTCTTGACCTAATGTCAATTTCTGTAATGTCCAGTAGACGATGAATGTTCCGGTGTACTACTTGACAATAACATTTTTCTAGATTGATTAAAATATCATTCTATGATGGATGAAATGTAGAAAGATACTCGTTTACATTCCTATTAGTTGATGATACAAAATCACTCGCCTTACGTCGAAAAGCATTATCAATTATAATTTTATTTCTTATGATTATGCATAAACCATACATTGGCTATTATATTTTTGTTAAAACTAAGAAGAGTTTCTAAGTTTTTTTTAATTAGTAAAAATGATGACATTTTGAGTTATATGACATAATATTGAATATGATAATATTTACTATATTTGTACTGTCAGTAAATATTACACATGGTGTGGTACGTTTTTTTTTATTAATACACTAAGGCACTATCGTGTTATTACGTGTAACTTCATCATAGACTGTTTCAGCAATTTACATATAATTCATGCAATGTTATAATATCACAGAACGAACATCAAATAACAAATTACACTATTCAAAACTCTCTCCGCGTTGAAACCAGCCTAAAACATAAAATTAGAAAAATATGTTAAAAATGTTATTAGCATAAGAAACTTTTTTTTACGAAAATCGTATATGCAAATAAGAATTAGAGTATACTAGAGATAGCTAACAATCACATAGCACAAAGTAATCATTTTCCCATAGTCTCATGTTCTTACTTCTTAAACTAAAGACACTTCTATTATGAACTGCATTTACATTTTGCAAAAGTGCATACACATATAGTGAACATATTAAGTAGCACTCCAACTAAGAATCATGCAAAATGTGATTCATGCTTGGAAAGCCTACATATTTTTATTTTTGATATTTTGTTTAAAATGCTTTAGTAAACAGAAATTAACAATTGCTTTTTCGTATAACTCGTGCTCATAGGAGATAAAAATTGTTTGGATTGCACTGTAGAATTCAAAATTAAGGGAGATAACTCTGTAAATGACACTCAAATACAATAGAATCTACTGGATTTTCAATGTTGATTATCTCCTAAGAGCAGGCAGATTCGAATAAAAAAGTACACATTTCATAGTATAGTCCCATAAAACAGTTTAATTACAAAACTATAAATATGTAGCCTTTTTTGGGGTGTATCAAATTTTTCAAATTTTGCATGATTCTTACAAAGACAGCTACTGAATATAGTATATAGGGGCAATTCTTTCGTTGTACTTGTGTAAAATGTTGTTTTTGGGCCAACTTCAATATGCCTGGAGATGTGAGGATTTCCTCGTCATTTTCAGAAGACCAACAGGTGGCCTTGAGTTGTCGTTTTTCATCCTGGTGGTGTTATTGTCTCCTGGACATGTTCACCATATCAATTCTCGTTAAAATATATGTATCTTTTCATAACCGACAAAAGATATTTTCGTTTTTGTCTTTTTTTTTCTTAGCCCTCAGACATTTCATTTAAATAGTACTCAAAAGTAAATTATTTGAAGTAACTTGCACCCATTAAACTGACTGTTTGTGTTATTATCATCTCACTGGACACTTTAACTTTAAATTTCAGTCCCCATTTATAATTCGAATATGACTTGCTTCAAAGCTTTTTACGGTCGATACGTAGTTAAAATTATTGATTGAGCCGCAGATTATTAATCGTTGCGTCTTAAAAAAAACCTAAATATCAATTTTCATCAAAATCTGACAAATTTGAATTTTCGACCGCGTTGGCGGCCATTTTAAAAATTGCGGCCGACACGTAGCTCCAATTGCAAATTATTAATCGGGACGGCTCAAAGAACCCAGATATCAATTTTCATCGAAATCGGACAATTTGAATTTTCGACCACGTTGGCGGCCATCTTGAAAATTTTTGTTTGGACCATTGAGTTTAATGTATACACCAAGTTTCGTCAAATTCTGATCAGCAGTTTTCGAGATGTATGATGTTCCAATTTCCGGTGTAAAAAATGGGTACCTTCAGTTCGGCAGCCATTTTGAAAAAATGGCGGCAGCTTGATATTTTTTTGTGTGTTTTTTTCTGCATCCTTCGAAGAGTATTCTTGAAATCTTCACATCTTGAAAAGTTTCATCTCAATCGAACCAGCCACTTTTGAGAAAAGGGCGGACACTTTCAGCAATTTTTATGACAGGAGAATTATAATAATAACAATAATAATAATAATAATAATAAGAAGAAGAAGAAGAAGAAGAAGTAGAAGAAGAAGAAGAAGAAACACAGTAAAAGCAATAAGTCACCGCCACTTCGTGGTCGGCGACTTAATAAGAAACGCAGTAAAAGTAATAAGTCTCGCCACTTCGCTCGGGATAACGCAATGCGACATAACTGGCCAGCCCGTGATAAAATTGAATTTCTGTGATTATTTCTTAATTATAAAACATCTAGACAATACTTTAATTCGAGGCAATTGAGGTTAAATGTAAGAATAAGTAATTAGGCAGTAGGGTGTCGTAACCTATATATGTTAAGTTGTCTATGAAGGCGCATTGATGTATATTCAGATGTGATAGACTCTCACCCTACCGGCGTACCTGGTCCATGCTCCCAGTTTTTAGTGGAGTCCGAGTTGCTCATTTGCTTTTGTTATTTTGTATATATGATTTTAGTTATTTTATGTTCTTTGATGTCCATTTTCCACGTCTAGTCTTTGTCCCTGGATTACATTCTTTTGATTACCGCTATAACCCTGGTTCCCTTGATTACTGTTGCTATGGATAAATCTACTTTTACTTACAATTATCCTTATACAGCAATGTGTTTTAGACATTCTACTCATAGTCGTCTTAAAAAGGAATGTGGCAAGACTGGCATATGTCTTCGGAGCATATATGTATATTTTCTATTTCCTTCGATGAATTAAATGAAATTGCAGAATCCTGGCAAGATTTGAATTTTCAGTTTCACAAATCTTGAATGTGTATCAATAATGGTGTTTTACACTAAGATTTAAATCACAATTATGATTACTGCCATTGCATTGAAGCATCGGTATCGCTTCATCCTGAAATTTCACATGCCCATTCCTCTTATCTCTTGAAAAGTTTTCATTTGAATGATCCTCATTTGTCAACATTTTTAGTTCTACATTATCTGCATTGCGTTGGTCCTTATTTTCATCGTCAGAATTTGAATTTGAGTTTCTGGTTTTTGAAACAAAAGACATGACGGTATCTCTATTAACACTTATCGGACCGAGATTATGGGATAGTCTGAATCTATTCCAGTTCTTTATTATTTCTGTCTGAACCTGGAAATGAATATGAAATGCGTATTAATAAGGAATCTCATGATATACTGACTGTAATGAGAAACACATTTCTCCAATCAGTTTCTATTGTGAGAATATCTATTGGTTGACAGTATACGTATATTATTTGTGAATTAGTTAATTTGTCAAACATATTTTTAGGAAAACATCAAAATTTGTGAGAAAATTGAATATTTCTGAAATTTCTGATTCACCACATAAACAAAGTTCACCAGAGTATTTGATATATTTCTAAATCGGGTGCCTCTTTATTGCTGGTTCTGAACGAATTCAAATAAACATTTTTTTTTCTCTTTGGAAAACTCTCTTTCGAATGAACGCATTATAACATCTTTTTTCAACTGTCGGAAAAAAATTCTTCCTGTCATTAAAAAATTAAAAACTTCCACAGTAAAGTTTTTAAAGAATGACCTCTTTTATGAACACTCAATATTAACTCAAATGTGATTGTTCTTATCATTTATAAATAAAATTCCGTTGCATACGAAAGGCTAGTGCAAATGATATAAAAACGTACTGTTTAACAATACAGAAGGAGAGACTTACCTCTCCATTTAAAAAGCAGAACAGCAGGGCAACGATAAAACCCTACGAAAATAACAATCATATATAAATAATGCAAATTTTGGTACGATGTACACGTTTTTCAAGAAGTATATTTCATCATCAGAAGCAAAGGAACCACAATGTCCCAAAAAAGATTATATACAAGAAGAACTAAGCTCCGATATGTTCTAACTATTCAAAGAAGCTTTATTATAGCAGCTACAATGTTTAAAACAAGTAATGAACTTGAGCGTTTGTTGACACCAAAAATTGACATTAAAAATATTTGCTTTGACATTGAGTTTTTGGATGAACGACGTCCTACATAAGTAGGTCCCCTGTCAAAATATGAATGGCTCAGAGTCGTTCTGCCGGAAGTAATTCATTCTTGTAAATGTTGTTTATCGTAGGGAAGTGATTGTTTGAACTTTTGACGCAGGCGCACAACACTTGGCACATTAAGTTTCGCATATTCCCGTTGTTCATTGCCAATAACAAAGTCGTTATATGAAAATACATCAGTTCGTGCTTTCAGGCAAAGCCTAACCTTATATTAAGCCGTAGTATACGTTGCATTATTTTACATTAGTCAAGTCAGTCAAGCAAAATAACACCTTTACCTCAAACTGATTGCAACACTATAAAAAGGAGTGAGTGTTTTTTTAAAGTTGGAACGATACAAAATTAATTCTTTTAAATCTCCTACGATTTTTCATATCGACTTATGTACTAGTTGATAGCTCTATGGAAAATAGTAGATTACTTGTCAAAATCCCCAAAAAGTAAAAGTTATGTTATTGTTGTCATTTTGCTATTATTGTTTTTCGTTGTTTTGCTTTGTCTTTTTTCTGTCAAAAATATGTCAGATAAGTACATATTCAGTATATAAATGAGAAATATTAGACATAGAAATCGATATTTTAATTTAAACTTTGTTTCGAATTTCCGAACAATTATAGATTATTAAGATACTTTAAAAGTAAAAACAAATATTTTAACACTAAAGAAACAGTAGGTAATTATAAATATTCATTGACACTTTTGTTTGACTTCAACGTCATGACATGTTTTAAGGTTGGTATTTTCTGAGAATTTTTCAATAGTAAAAAAATCAGATTACAAATAAGTTTTTGATTTGGTTTGTATCTTAGAAAGTAGCAAATATTATTGAGCCTATTTATTTAATGTAGTATCATCTTAAAAAACCAGAGGGAGAAAACGTTCGAGAACACTTGGGTTTTAGAAGTTACCTCGCTTACGGATCAAAACTGAGTCTGTTTAGTCCATTTAGTATCATTTTAAAAATAAGAGGGAGAAAATGTTCGGTTTTACCAGGATGGATTTATCTCCGTAGCTCAAAGGAAAACACCAAAATGGAATATGAAAGTGTATATTCGACATTTAAGTTCGAATTTGGTGGAATTTGTCAATGGATATTGAGGATATTCTTCGGCAAATCAGATTTCCCCTGTTGCAAATAGTTTATTTAGAATGGACAAAATGTCCTTTTCTGTTTTTCAAAAGTAAGAATAAGTTCTTCAACTATTAGCAGAACGTTGTAATATAACACTGATCTTACATGCGTATACATTGTCATGTTTCAAACAATGCCTGTCAAAACAAATTGAACAGAATACTGAAGAGCGATATATCTATAATGGCCTATAATAAGGTCTTAACTCTTTGTAATTAAAATAAATAGATAACCAGTATGGTCTGATATGTGTAATAAGATTATTAATTTGTGATGTCACGAAGATTACAGTATCAGGTTGAAAACAGGAGGCCATGGTATATTTTCCAAGACTTTTATAACGAATTTTTTATTTGAAAATATCATAAAAAACAAAAAAAAAGGTTATATTTTCTTTTATTGTTATCTGTTTGAGTTGTTAAATTCATGTTTTAATAAAGATATGAAAATCTGAAAAGCTATAGATATATAGTGATCAAGGTGACCATTCATCCATTTTACACTTTTTTATCTAATGTAAGTAACTATATGAATTTCAACGATACTTTCAGATAATAGTGACTTTGTCATTAACTAAGATAGTTTGTAGGTGGTACCAATTTAATATGTTATTCCTCCTTAACCACCAAATAGATTTAAATAATATTTTAGATACTTTCCGTAAAGATATAGCTAGGTACGGCTAGGCTTAAGTGTTTCTTTTTTCATCTATACTCGGATTTGACTAAGATGATGAACCAACTATGTGCACCCGCTGCTGTCTTTATCCCGATCACATTGAAACAGTCTTTTTTTGTTTATAAAACAATAATTTCTAGTTACCACATGTTCATACATGAAAGTTGAGTCAATGTTACCTTTTTATGATTTACGCTTTCGGTGATTCTGGTTTAAAATTATTCGCTTGTGATCTACTTTAACGGTAATTCTGGTTTAAAAGTATCCTTTTGTGATCTACTCTCACTGTTATTCTGGTTCAAAGTTATCCTTTTGTGTTCTACGCTGTTATTATGACTCAAAGTTATCCGTTTGTGATCTACGCTCGCGGTGATTTTGATTGAAATAAGATTTACTTTATAGTTATTGAAACTTAATTAAACAAAGGACAAACAATTTTGTATTTGTTTACTGAATGTGTATGCTAGTCTCTGATTCAAATTGTTAACAAGACCTATAAATAATATTCTTTTTGGTAAAACGATATTGCTATTAATACATAAATCAAACTCAAAGTTCAGAATTCAATAAGCTGATGACACCATGAATATCCTAATAAAATAATAAAAAATCACTCACCTGTATTGAGTTGAAGAACATTTCAAAATACAGTTTGACCAGTTCAGCTTTGTCTCTGACATTGTCGGGTAAACCGATGAACACGATGTAATGAACTCCAAACAGTGGAATAAGAACCAATGTGGATTTACCTAATTTTCTGTCAAGAAAAAATGTTTTCAATAGGAGGTTAAAATGATTTAAAGTGTAAATATATGTAAAAATCAGGCAAAATGGGAAAATCAGAAACGTGCATTATCAAAACCCTACTGATCTCTCAATGTAATATCCCTCAAGGATACTTTCTTTATTTGTAAAAAACATTATTTGATCTCTGCATCACTGGCTTTGCTAAGAAAGATAGAAAAATGAGGTTTTTAACAGAGTTACTGCCCTTCAATTGTGAATTTTCAGTGCATTTCAATGAAATTATAACACAATACGCCAACAAGATATGTACGATGTTGTCTTTCTTCCTTTATTCTGATGGTGCGAATTGTCGAATTACACTATCAAAATGATGGGTTTTTTTTATTCCATGTTTCACTCACTGTCGGATTATTATAGAGACTTAACATAAAAATGCAATTTATTTAGAAAATTAAAGGCTTAAGTGTTCTTAATGAAATCATGTTTACAAGTACTAGCAAAACTTCTTAATTGCTATCCATTATTTCGTTGACATATATATCTATACCAAATGAAGTTCAATTTCACTATATAAAGTTATTTTTTCAAGTTCATCAAACATTTGGAACATAATAAACACATCAAAATAGAAAGACACGAGTTGAACTGAATGTGTAAAATACGGCATGGCATTGGATAAAATTAATCTGCATAGGTTTAAATTTGAAGATATTTATCAGAATACTTAGAGGATGAGTGCATAAGGTTTGCGTAGCGTGATAATTTACTTCAGCAAAGCGTGTTTTACAGCTGTGCATAAAGATGCATAAAATGGTTATACTGCAAAAGTGTCCACAAAGTAAGAGATGAATAATTAGAAGTAAAGAAAGGAAATCTCCCAGAAATTGGATCAATCAATTCTGTGTGTTGATATTAAAAAAAACCATTGAATTGATAAGGATTAATAAAACACTTGTTTTACATTATCGAATGCTAAACATCTTTTTATAATAATTGAGACATACAAATTATACTAATACCCAACCTGTCCCAAAACTGAATGAACAAAAGCAATAAATGAATACAAAAACCATCACAACGAAAAATTTAAAAGAGATCTGTTCATAAGACTGATATAAATATAACTAGGAGATTTCCTGTCGCCACAAATGTTAATATAACAAACCATTATTAGTTAAGAACCTGAAAATGATAAACAAAATAATTAATGTAAATTTTACTATTATATCATCTCCATAAATAAAGATCACTTTGAATTAATGTGGCAACAGATATCATCAGTTTAGCGTAAATGAATTGATAAATAGGTCATTATTATTCTGATTACGAGTGTCAAGAGTTAACATTGACATTATTTTGATATATAGCAATCTGTAAATATCAATTATATTTTAATAATTCCAATCTAATTTATAAATGTTCTTTTGTGTATTATGATTGGTTGTTCAGCTTCTACAGCTTTAGTACAGTTTACATTCCATGTACATATCGTAAACAAACTTAGCTACCAGCATTTCGATAAATTATAGCTGATTTTTTCCATAATTTATCGATGTGTAAAATCGAACAATTTACTCAAAATTAAGGACTTTTATATCTGTTTGTGAGTAAATGGTCCGATTTTGTATATCCATAAATTCAAGAAAAAACAGTTTTTAACCCTAAAACTTGCAATTTCAAACTATATGAAATGTATTTATCGTTTTTGTTTAATACATATTAATTGTCAATCATCAGATCCTGTTCAGTCTAAATATTTCCAAAATCATTTATTCGTAATATATACTGCTAAATCGACCAAAACAGCTAACAGAAAGTAAAGAATAGTACATGCAGTCATGCTTCTAATTCAATTACAAATCTGAATAAAAGAGCCTAGCATCTAAAAACGCATAACCATATATTACAACTGTACCACAAGTATGTCTTCATTGCTCTTGCAATATGCAGAAATTGCAACTAAAACCTTTTTTCAAATTTAGTCGATAAATGAAAAAAATAATGTACTCTGCTTCCGAAAGAAAATGCTTAAAAAAGCATGAAAAATATTTCCTATCTTTCAATGAACGTTTGTATCTTTACATCAAATTCATTTGTTCATTAAGTTGTTTTTCATTGTCATGAGCATTGGAAACGTACACACAGGCAAAAATAGGTCACATTGATCCACGTGATTCTGCCGTCACTTGATTTTAGATAGATATTAAACTCTAGATGATTGTCATGCAACTGCTTCAGGTAAAAGTTTCAGAGAGCCAAGTGGAGTATTACACAAATATTCGCATTTGAAATTTAAGTACGTCACAATGCTATTTACAATTATGACTTCATAATTAATTGAATGACCATTGATTCCCTTGACCAGAAAGTTATAAAAAGGCAAATTCATGTGGCCTATTTTCCCTGCTAAGAACTCAAATTGTAAATAAAAAACACTTACTTGTACCTGAATTTCTTCGTTTCGAAGGAATTAAACGCTGTGAGCTTGGTGAACAGTACTCGTATTATATTGAGGAATATAATAAAATTTACCTGTTAATGAAAATAAATGATCATGTTTTATAGATAATCATATAAAAACAATAAAGGAATCTTAACCTGTAACATGTAGAAGTCAACATGTAATATCATAAAAGAATTGGTCAACTGTTGTTGCCTTTAGTCTCTAAAACTACAATTGTTGATAAATTGGAATTTGTTTTACTAAAACTCTATGGATATACATTTTTTTCTAAATTATTTTCCATTTCTTAAGCAGGTGGACATAGGGTAAGGGACATAACTCTTGAAATCAGTGATATGTTTGCATCATATACAATTTTACCAAAGCCTATCATGCTTTCATTTGAAACAAAGTGAAATTAGTCCAAGTTACTTTGATGCTTACATGAGATTGATGTAAAATGCTGAATACAAACGTTCCAATGATTTGTAAGAGTTGTGTCCCTTACCGAATGTCTACATTCTTGAAGAATCATATTAAAATAATGAGTGTATTAATTTTGTTTCAGTGTAGACAGTTCTTCATGTTCCAAAATGTTCCTATTTAAGTACTGACAGACACTTATGATAGGTGTGTATATATTTGCAGTGCCCATTAAAAAGACATGCCTAAATGATAATTACTTACTGCAACGGAGAAAACAATAGGTCCTCGCATAATCCAAAAATATGAACTGTTAGTGTTCCAACACCTAAGAAACGAGTACAATTATTATATTACGGTCTACAATCTCGAATTTTAATACATGTATATTATATTCCATAAAAAATTAAGCAGCTTACACAAGAAAATTAATACATGTTGTATGCAATACTGCATATTGTAGTTGACATACAACGTTGTTTTTATGCAGTGCAAATTGAATTTATGATATCAATCTTTATGTTAAAGTAAAACAATGTGGTAAAACAAATGCAGGAACAATAAACGACACACGAAAACTGGAAAATGCTTCAAATTAAATGAACAGCATCATTTTAATCATTGCATGCACGGTTTAGGGTTATTACCCCCTAAAATTATCCTTTCTCTCTTTTTAAGCACAGGACGCTAATTTTGGTTCAATTTCAGAGAGAGAAAATATACTGTCGAATGTCGAATTTCATATTTGTCACAACGAAAATAATATTGAGACCATGAAAAATGAAGAAATAAATCACCGAAATTCCATATCATCATTCTTTTACTACAGACTGGGTATTTATGTCGTATTGTTGTACCCTGAGCGTTAGCGAGGGGTTAAACAATGACATGAATGGCAAGCCCGTTTTAAAATAATGATAAAATGGACTTTCAGTGATTTATTTGATTCTAATAGTACTATTTTCTTCATATTTTTTTGAAGGACGCAGCCTATATGTGGCACGAAATAATGGTTATGTGATAGAACTTTTTTTACCATGGCTGTGGTCTACAGCACTTATAAGAACACTTATTCTTTGATTGAATTGTTGTCAGTAAAATAGTTTTTAGGATTTTATTAATATTTTAGTGATCATGGATTAAATTAAATCACGACCAAATAACAAAACCGTATATGCTAGATGCTTCAAGCATCACGAGTGCAGGATCCTCTTAAATTTGATTTTTTTTATTTCTAAGTTTGTATTATGGAAAGTCAGAAAATTCGAAACACAATTATTTTTTTAAGAAACGAACCATTCCGTCTATGGTGCATAGGAATTAGTGGTTCAATTTATGAACTTCATATCCAAACTTAATTTAAAAAAAAAGACATCTTAAAGAATATCATAGAGGTTCTTAAGGGTAAATACATCACACAAGTTATACAAGGATGTGTGCATATATGTTTTACAATGATACAACTAACTTTATTACATACATTTACGAATTTTTTCATTAATTTTAATATAAAATGTTTTTACAGTCATCTAATGTGTTTCATGATGCTTAAAATTTACTTCTTATATATACCGAATTTCACAAAGTCATCCTACAGAATACATATGTATCAAATGCATTGTTATACTTTATATGTAACTGTGAATGAATACCTCTATTTTATATGGTCTTCCTTCTACCCTGAGGTTTTATTGTAAACATGGACCCTTATATGTGTTTACTTGGGCCGCATAAGAGAATTGCTAACACCAGGTGAGTATAAAATAAACTGATTTGAAATTTAAATAAATTATACATCACAGAGAGTCTAAGTGCATGTCTACAGACAATGTCGGCAAGAGAAATCATTAATATTTTTAAACTGTTTAAATTATTTCATAACAATACATAAATAGTATGAACTTACAGAATATCTTCCAAGCATGCCCTGACTACTACCCATGGTACAACAAACAACAAAGGCGATGCTGCAACAAAAATAATTAAAATAAGTAAAATTTTATCGGTTAGGAAATGAATGATAATTGATAGACACATTCATATACTTTAGATCTTGTATGAGTTAATGATAAGATCTGGTAATTCTTTTTCGTAAATGCTATAAAATACACACAGATGTACGTGAAATGCATAGAAATTAAAAAGGAGACAGATATTCAGGGGCAGATAACTCTGTCAACAATGTGAGTGAAAGTTATGTTCCATTAGTTGAACAGCAAACGAATGCATCACGACTACTTGTTGGTTGTCGCCAAATGAAATCGTCCCAGAGGCATGCACCTTAAACGTGTCATCGGTCATTTTCGCAGAAAACGGTCTAAAAAAGGAAAACAAATACTACAATAATCTGAATTTCTTAAGGCGTCCCTCATTATGATATATGATTCTTCTCAAAGCGTAAGATAATCACAAGGTCCACAGAGCAGAACGAGTAAAAGACGATAACTTTCTTGCATTAATTGACGAGACCATATAGGTTAGATATGGACAAGTGTAGGTACCTTTTTCTCGAAAAAAAAAACGAAGTTACCTCTTACATGAATTCCAGTCATTGGAGTTGTACCTCTTGTACAAAATGTATATTAAATCAATATGAATATGTTAGAGTGAACACACTACTACAATACTGAACAAGAGGTGATATGTTTTCCCTTCTGATAATTATTCCAGTACGCCAATAAAGTATAATACCATAAAATTCGTTAACCTAAAAATGATTTTACGATTTAAAATGCTTGAGCATAAATTAAATTATTCAAGTGAATGATTTTCGTCGGTTTAAGGTATAGCGGAAGAAACATTACAAATCTTGTAAACTGAAAAATCATAAATCAAGAAAAAAGGCCGAACAACATAAACAGATTCTACATTTTCTCTCAGTTATTAATTTCATTTTGTTTATTTTGAAAACTTAAATGTTGAAATTTTATTTCAAGCAAAACTCGTTTTAATCCGTTTTTTGTATCATTAGATTGGGTTCTAAAGCAAACAGGAAAGAAGACTGTGTGTAAACGCAATGACGATATTGGTTGATAAACTGTATTATTCTGTCCTCGTCGCCGATTATAGAAATTACTCGATTTCAGGACAAAAAGAAATACAGACACCGATTTCTATGTGCGAAGCATATTGGAATCATGGAAGTTGCATTAAATGATTGCGGTCTTTAAAATTTTTTTTATATCATCTGAAGAAAAAAGATGTATCATTTGTTAGAACAAAAGGTCAATTAACAAGGCGCATATTGAGTTTCAAGTCACTTTATTGACTTTTTTAATCTACGCTGAAACATTGAAGATATGTTTGTCAAAGGAAAACTTTATTGGAACATCATGTAGCAGGGTGTGTATAATTTTGATTTGGATTAGTTTTGAATACACATCATATTTCATAATGCCTTTTTCATCTCCATTTTCAACGAATATTTTGACGTCAATGAATTTGCGATAAATTTATCAATTTGTTTGTGACAGGTGAGAAGATACTATGACAAATATTTAGCACTGAGAGCATGTGCTTTGTTTGCATACTGGAAACTTAAGGATACTGTTGTATGCTAACGAATAAATGAACACAATCTCACAGTTGACCTTTAAACAACTGCTAACCTTATGACAATAATTCTATAACCGTGACTTAACATCTCGACTGTAAAGACAAAAGAAACAGTTGATTTATCCCTAACTAAAACGGCCCTTTGATCAATTAAAAACGCAAAGACCATGTGATATCCTGTCACTGACTGAATGTAGTATTTTCGTGTGCTATACAGTTTTCTTGTATTAAGGTTATTTTTTTCGGTGTTGCGTTATTATATAATTAGAAATTGCATATTTTTTGAAAACTGGATATCAATTGTTTTTTATGGAATGTGCAGCTTACTTAAGCTGTAAAAACTATACGAAATGCTAAATTGCTAAAACATTATACAGCACAAAAAAAAGTTGTCTATAGACGATGCCGTTTGATTAAAGGGTTTTATATAATTTGGTGCACATAACACGACAATATTGTACGATAAATTTAAGGACAGTAAGCAAGATCGACTCGCCATTTTATAGGACCCTCTTCGAGCGTGTAGTAATTAATTAATATAATTCTTTCGGACGCAAGGAAACTGGGCTGCTTCATAAGAAACGAATGCTCACTTAAATTAAGTGTAAGTTTTAGTGAGACTCAAAATGGGAGTAATCAGAAACATTAATGTCAAAAACCCTACCGATCTGACAATACAATTTTATTCAAGGATATTTTCTCTATTTGAAAAGACTATTATATGATCTTGGCCTCACTAGATTTGCTCAGCTATTTTTTTCAATAAAATATTAGAAAAATGAGGAACTTGACAGAGTAATTTGCCCTTGAAATGTTTAATTACAGTGCATGTCAATGAAATGATGACTCAATTTACCAAAATGATCTGGAAAATCTTGTCCTTTTTCCTGATGCTGATGAAGCAAATAATTAAATCAAACTATTAAATTAAGAGCTGGCACTTAAATATCCAGATAAGACATCGTCGAAATGTTTGCTTTTTTTAAAATATGATAGGAACATTTTATAATTGTGACCCTGAAGTACAATTACAACCCCCCTCCCCCCACACACACAAAACAAATCTTTAAAAATTGATTTATTTGAAATTTGCATTACTTACCCCATCCAAACAGAACAAACCACTTCAGTCCACTTTTTTCAGAGAATACTGCTACTGTTATTAGCATGTTGAGATAAAGTCCTTCTACTAAAATCCACATATAGTTCGTACCAAGTATATAATGGAATGTTGTGAAGAAGAGTTTACATTCCCAGTGCTGAAAAAAATATTCCGAGATTCAGTGTAATATTCAGTGTTATATGTGATTTCATATTGTTTGGTCATTCTTAATCGTTCAGTAAATGTTTTTTTTTAAATTTACACACGAATCTTCACAGTTGTCGTTTGATACAATTGGCTTTTAACAAAAGATTTTATATGTCATGTGGTATAAATTATAAACTGTGATTTACATGTAAAAAAAATAATGGTCCACACAAAAATAGTCACTCGATTGATAGAATCTATGGACAAAACGATTTGTTTCTCTAATAATCACCGTTTTAACTACGATAAACGAGTAAAATATTTTTTTCCTGATTTATTCATCTGTATGGCTGAAAGTTAATACTTACTGTGCCGTTTGCTATGAAACTAGTTTTCCCGTTGACTTCTGTCACATCCGATGGGAACCCTACACCCTCAACGAGTAAGTTTTCCCTCATGAAGGAAATAGATGCCCTTAACATGAACGAAACGAACAGATTAATATGAATGATGTTTCTTGGGCATCGTAGTCGTCTGAAAAAAAATGTATCATACATTATACAACGAAAAGTTGTCCTTGCATTAATATTGACATGTATTATCTTGTTAAGTTGTTTCGGTAGCATATAAACTTTTAATACAACTTTTTAGATTAACATGTAGGAAATTAATCTCATAATAGATATTTGTTTCCAGAATAAATGCTCTTTTACTCAATGATTCTTATAAAGGACGATATACTTAACCAAGATTGCATAATATATACAAATTCAGGTGTGAAAACAATATATTTATCCATTAGACCAAAATGATTTATATAATCACACCTGTAGAACATCGTTGTAGAAAGGAAACATATGCTGACAGAAATCTGTAATAACCGAATACCTTGATCTGATTTCTATTTTTAGCTAAAACAATATGATCTTTTTTAGCAGCTTATCATCGTTATCGTGATTCGAATTCTACATTCCTATATTCTATTTCTTTATAAGGGTTTATTTTTTACATTTTTATACACTTCTAGCCATTGTTCGTGGAATATCTATATCTACATTTTCTTTCAATCTTTTAAGAGGGTGTCCTTGCAAAAACCAGGCAGTGGGTGGCGTATGACAGATTTTGTTTTCAAAAATAAATTCACCCATATCACATCACAAATGGATCATTTCTCAAAGTTGAAAGTTGCAACGATTTAACAAATATAAATTACATAGAAAGCATTAAAATACATTGGAATAGGGAGATAACTTTATGATTTAAGCAAAATTTGATTGCATCGTTAAGGAATTTTAAAGTCAATTTCTGAGTAATCCTTGCCGATTTAAAACAAACGAATACTTTTTGACATACATAAGGTATATACATTACATTGGAACAAAACAATTCAGTGGGATAAAATTTATCCTGTGTCACTCATATAGGATCTGCCTGAATTTTATATGGCCAGCCTCTTAAATATCTGTGACAAAACATATCTTGCTTACCATTCATTGGAATAAGGAAATAACTCTTTAATTTAATTGCATAGTTAGGGAAATTTGAAGTCATTGTCCGAGCCATCTTTTTCAATTTAGAATTTAATACTATATAGCATATATATATGATATATACATTACATACTGAATATTACATGTCCAAATCTGAATCCCATGCTGTATTAACCTGAGACTCCTATATCACCGAAGGGCCACTGATCATATTCATTATGTCATATATTTTAACAATACTTTAAGGATGGTGTGTGAAGGGGTGTGATAAGGTATGCGATATAGGTCTAGGGGTGTGATATAGGGCATGTTATATAGATCTAGAGGTATGCGATATAGAGCAGATGATTTAGGGATATAACAAACACTTATAATGCATATACAAACAAGTTATATTTTCATCTAAATACATGATATATTGGAATAGAACATTCAGTATGATAGAATTTACCCTGTGCCACCTATATCATAGATTCTGCTTGATTTTTGGACATTTACATATTAAATATTAATATTTACCTGAATGATATCATTATAGTGGTCGCAATTACCAAACATACCAAGGAGATACCATAGCCAACATTAAACATCAACCTCATGTACGGCATGTGCTTCTAAAAACGGTTTTCATATTCAAAAAATGCAAAAGATTAAACGAATTACGAATAATATAATGCTGGTTGTTTTAAAAGAAGATCATAACAAGAGATGACTGTAACTGGGGGACGACCAAACAAATAGTCAAAATATGTAAAGAAAATATGCAATTCAAAACATTTATATATTGTTGCGAAATATTTCTCTATTTGGTGGGGTCAACTATTTACATTGTTATCGATCTATGTCAATGAACGTTGTTAATTATATATAAAACCATTTAAGGCAATTATCTAAAAGGCTAAAAAAAATAAACATATCCAAGCACCAGAATATACCACAATTGAATTGTTTTCGCTATATCAATATGCATGAATCGGATGCTTGCCATACCGGTGCACCTAGTCCATGCTTCCAGTTTTTAAGCGGAGTCCCAGATGTCCATTTACTTTTGTTTCTTTGTATGTAATATATTGTTATTTTATGTTCGTTGTTGTGTGTGTCTGTTTTCCCTGTTTGGTCTTTGTCCCTTGATATCATTCTTTTTATTTCTGCTAGGATCTTTGTTCACTTGATAACTCTTTAATTGATGGTTTGCATTTGAAAAAGAGAAACATGATAACATTGTTTTCTTTAATAACTTTATTTTTACCTGAAACAGTTCGGTTTTTTTTCTAGATTAAAAAATATTCATTTCATTGACTAGTTACTGTAAACATACTGATTTTCGCTATTTTTGTATTTTGTAAAACTGCGACAGATAGTACAAAATTGATTTTTAACAATATATAACGCTAATCATTTTTTAAAACCGCGATTGATACCCGCAAATTTATTCACTTGACAGAATCCGCGAAAATTAGCAACCGCAAAAATTAAACGTTTACAGTATATCAATTACCTCATAAAGCTCATATATATCTGATGTTTGAGACACACACTCTGTGTAATCTGTCCATGTTATGTTTTTTAAAGGATGGTAGAACCAAGTGCCATTGTCTGTACAAAACTTGTAAGCAAAGTCTGTATGTCAAAAATAAAATTCATATAAATATCATGTGTACTGAACATGATAATTTTTTTTGTGCACCAATTTCACCAGTTCTTTCCCTCGTTCTTTTTAATGTTTTATTCGTATTTCATATTTTATATTTTGTTTTCTTTTTGTCTGGTCTTTTATATTTTTGTCATAAATATTTATTTGATTTGTTATTTATTTTTGTTTTGTTTTTTTTTATTTGTTCGTTTTTTGTTTTTGTTCTTGTTTTTGGTTTTTGGGGTATTTTTGGTTCATCGAAATCAACAGTAAAAGAAACACATGATAATTTGTTCAGAACAATTTAGTCTTGGTATATTAAAATGTTATAAAGAATCCATACAATTTTTATGTTAATGTGCGTACCAGAGACTTATTTGTTGTGGTCATATTTCTGTCCCTACTTCTCAAACCATTTAAAACATTTCGTAAATCCATTCAAACTTGATTTTATCATTTACATATTTATGAGTGGATTTACATGCATTAAATATCAAAACTTCTTTTGTTTCTCAAGCGAATGGAAAACTTGAACAGCTATATTTCTTTAAATATTTCTTTTTTTTACGGTAGAAGAACTGGGGTACCAGCAAAATTTTCCCATGATTCAATTTTCTTTAAATTTGTACATAATATTACACTAACTGTGGCACATCATTTGTCAATTGTTTAAGAAAATTCACCGTGTAGAGTTTGAACAATGAAGACTAAAATATTGGGTTTTTTTTCAATCTGAATCATTGGACAAAATGAACCATATCTGGTATTTTAGAGTCATTTTGACAATATATTAAAGTAAATAACTGAGTATTCACTTTAAAAGCATTAATACATCAGATTTTACATGAAATTTTATTCTATTCGTTTTGTAAAATAGATACTAGGCTTTGAATGTACCAAAATAACAAAAAAGGGGGTAATTTTTAGGTATTTGCTTATATAAAAGTCTATTTTGCAAAATATCTATGATTCAATTTTCGTACAAAACTGATATTATATATTTATCAAATTGGCAAGGTTATTGGTTAGCCGTACTGTCTCATGTCGTCATGACAGATATTATTTCATATATTAATTTTAATATTTTATCTAAAGGAATCTTGGTTTGCAGAAGGTATCATTTCAAACGTTTTCCCATCTTACGAAAAATATATTCCTCAATATACCCATTTGAAACATTTAGTCAATACTTCAAAAGATCAGAGTTACTGGGGCTGGCATATTTGTTCTAGAAGTTGAACCCTTTCTTGGAGTTATTTTCCTTTAATATCAGTATCACTTTGAAGCTTGTATATTAGGGCTCATTCAAACGGTCTAGTGACCAAAACCCTTTCAATTTGGATTACCTCCCTTACCTCAGGTCTACTACGTTAAGGTTTACAGCTAATTTGTGAACATATTTTTGAGTGTCGTTTTCATTCTTTAAATAAAGATCGATTTGAATATCTAGTTACGTATTACTTACTTTTGGTACTGAAACCATTAACAAAATTTGGGCATGGTTCCTTTGCCATTGTTCCTGCTGGCGTAGGGGGCCAGCATACAAGTGAATCCCATACTCTTTCACAGTAAGTTTCTGTTTATAATAAGTATTCACGAATAAGAAAGACGTTGATATGAATATAAATCTGGAGAAAGTGAACAAAGTATCCACTTGTGTTGCGATGTTTTTATGGCTTATTTTCATTGCATATTACGCCATAATAATAATACTTTTTAAATTTTGTTTTGTAATTAGAGATCGACAAGTCTTGATGGTTAAGTAGCACTCCAGCTAAGAATCATGCAAAATGTGATACATGGTTGGGACGCCTACATATTTTTATTTTTGATGTTTTGTTTAAAATGCTTTAGTAAACAAAAATTAACATTTGGTTTTTCATATTATCTGTGCTCATAGGAGATAAAAATTATATAGAATGCACTGTAGAATTCAAAATTAAGGGAGCTTACTCAGTGAATGACACTCAAATACAATAGGATCAATTGGATTTTCAATGTTGATTATCTCCTAAGAACAGGCAGACTTGAATGAATAATTACACATTTCATAATATAGACCCATAAAACAACTTGATTACAAAAATAAAAATATGTAGCCTTTTTGGGGTGTATCACTTTTTTGCATGATTCTTACAGAGACAGCTACTTAAATTGAAACATTCTACCAATTCAAGCTTTCGAGTGTATGTCTATTTTTCCTGCTACACAATTTCTTAAGCATCTTAAAAAACTCAGCAAATGTTCCGAGATGACTGAAATAAATTTCAGAACGGTGCTTAAATTTTTGTCACATTTTTACTCATGTTGACGAGCTCATAGAGTCCAATGTTTAGATTTGATTTGAACTCATCCATGGTATAAAAGGTATGGAATTTCGTGCTCCTCTATACATATGACAATCTCCTTCACAGGCCTATAACTGCTTTCTGATTTACTGCTTATCATTCCAGTAAAATAAGGGCTTTACTATACAGGATTTTAGGAGGTAGTCCTAGGATAAGGGACATAACTCTTGAAATCAGTGATATGTTTATATCATATTCAGTTTCACCAAAGCCTATCAAGCTTTCAATTGAACCAGAATGAAATCAGTCAAAGTTATTTCGATGCTTGCACGAGATTGATGTAAAATGCTGAATACAAACGTTACAACGATTTGTAAGAGATGTGTCCCTTACCCTAAGTCTACCTCTAAAAAACAGAGAATGAGCACTACTTCTTTCAAATTTGCCAAGATGTATCAGGTGTACTGTACTAGTTTTTTTTTAAAGGGTGGGGTTTAGCACTGAATGTGGCAAAAAAATGTAAAACGTTGATATAGCGCATACTCCCTCTGCACAGGAGATTTGTATGACATTTACATACCATTATAATTTATTATATCCATCTCAATATGCCTCTGGCAAGATTCATTAGCCTTGGCTCGTTCTTGAATTTGTTTGTCTTCTGATACAACAACTTCATCCTGGAATAAGTTTATGAATAACACTGGAAATGGTAACTGAAACTGGGAAATGTTCGCGCCGTCTTTTCTTTTTTCGCGTTGCCTGTGCTTAATCTAATTTCGCATAGTTTTAAATTCACGATCCATTCCCAAATATTTGTGTTATGTTTTCCGAAAAATTCACGTTAGTTTGTTTTCGCATTACTTGCATTAGCACAAAGTAGCGAAAATAAAATTGCCGCAAAAATTTGACAGTACAGTAAATTTGTGTACAGTAGTTATTTCCTTGCATATCTGATGCTCACTTTTAGGTGCATATAACAAATTCTTGTAGTTTTTTTTCTGTTTTATTTCTGCAATCGATTAGCCATCAAGTGTTAAAGGTTAAGATATAGCTCATTTCCATATCAACATGTGAATTTTATTTATTGTAGATCTAGATTTATGAATGTAACACTACTTGCATATAAATAATCAAAGCACAATTAACCAAGTATGTTAGTTTATTCTCATGTCATATACATATGTACAAAGTTTTGTTGAAGAAAATAATCGCCTTATCCGTTTAAAAATGTTGGTATCAATAATAAAGTAATTGTTTCTAATGAAGTATAAAGAGGTAAATTATAAATTCTTTTTTGTTTAAAAGTCAACTGAAAAATTCATAAAATCAGAACTAAGAGTATTTGCAGATACATTTTAGGTAAATTATATTTTCGACCGTAAAAGATGGCAAAGCAAACATAGTTTTGCTCATCTGCTCTGGTTTTAGATGCCATCATTTAGAAATCAACTTCGAGGATGTATTTCCGTGACCGCTAGTTTAATCTTGAAATAAACCAAACACTATAATTTATCAAGAAAGAAAACAAGATTTCAAAGTTCAATATATTAAAGGTTAATAAGAACAGAGATTGTTTATAGCAAGATAAAACGTAAGGACTTACCCCATATGATTCTACTAACAACATTGTTAGCACTGTTGACATAGAAATCCTCAGTCTCATTCTTATTCATAGAAAACTGACCGGAATGTCACAGAACGAAGCACTCATAGAAACTAATTTGACATCAAGTTAATTGAATGTTTTATCACTTTCCATTGCCTTCCCTGCTAAACGAGGAATCAAATGTTTTATCACTAGTCTATGCCATCTTTCAAAATATTCTGAAATGAGAAAATTGAATGATATAAATTCTTTTTCTGCTTTAAACTTTAAAACGACCAAATACGTATTCGGTAAGTCGAATAAATTATTATTTCATTATCGTCAAAATATCCTACGTAACAACAAGAAGTTCAATTTTTCGAAATAGACCGATTCAAGTATGAAAAGCAATACACAGAAGATCTTTTAACTTCAATATACCCTTAAACTGTATTTTTGGTGTAATATGTTCTTCTATCATAAGCAATATCCCATATAAAAAATCTGGATATTTTATATAAGGATACTAACATGGTACTGTTTGCTGGTCTTGTAAGATAAAAATAAATTATGTAACTTGAAATATATTATTTAAAAAACGGACATTTATTCAAGTATAACGAGAATGAAAATGGTGAATATGTCAAAGAGACAACGACAAACCCACCGCGATGAAAAATGTCATGCTAAGGACATCCATGCGTCTTCAATGTACGACAATAAAACCCTTATACCACAGGACAGACAACAGCTGGCAAAACAACATAATACACAGGTGCAGCGAAAAAGTTGCCAATGTATACTCCAGCAACGTAAACGTAAACTTACCGAAACATAACATGACTTGAGACAGGCGCAAAATATCTATCAAGAACTCATTAAAAAATCATAGGTTTTAATGCTATTATATTATGGTGATCATCTTAAAATGAGGGTTTCCAGACGATCTTTCGAATTGTTTGGGATACACATTGAATTGATACCACTACTGTAGTAACAAGTGACAGTTGTGAGAATGGAAGTTATAAGTTCTGAAAGAGGTTTTGTGGTACATTTTGTTTATCCAGCTATGTAGCGTGGTCTTTATGAATTCGTGTGAAATTCCAGTACATAGACGGTAGATCACAATCATCGTCTTTGGTAGAGAGACCAAAAGAGAATATCACAGATTTAGGGTTTTCCACAATCTCTTCTTTAGAGAGTTTGGAAGCAGTATATGTCTTATTACTGCTATTATTTTCTACGTCTACCTCTGATAATAAATATTGGATGCTATACGTTTTGTAAAAACAATGTAGTTTTGGGCTTTGTCTGCTTCCACGACAATGTATTTGTCATATACAATACATTGAAGACTATGTTTTTGGTACATCGGGGTCTTTGAAAAATGATGTAGCATTGACACACATTGACCTACTTTTAACTTGTATGCGTTTCAAAATTAAAGACCTCACAGCCTTTACAAACTCTGACAGAGATTCATTGTCTTGTTCTTGTTTTATCTATTTCTCTGCGTATTCCTCCACAACATCCATAAGAACTTTAAAGTCAAAATTCCAATTATGGAGCGTGATTCACAATACTTAAAAACTTGAAGACAAGTTGACAAAGGTAGTTGAAGAAATAATTGTTTTTCGTCATCTTAACATTTAACACAACCTTGTTTAAAGAGTTTGTAGAAAACAACATAAAAATGATGGCCACAAGTCTGTATAATGATTAGGGAGGTTCAAAAGCAGGAGTGTCAAGACTTCTTTTGTAAAGCAGGTGTAAAAGAGTGAAAGTTATAGAATAGAGTTCAGTTCAAATGTGATGAAGTTCAAGACGTTTTTGAAAGAAAGGAAGAAGACCTATGAAAATCTATGCAGACATCATACATCTTGGTGATGTATAGTGGCGATGGCCATGACTCCTTATCTGTCTTTTTGTGGATATTCGTCGAATAAATTCATCGAATTTATGTTTTTGTTATATAGCATTATAGCCCCGTGCAGGTCCGGGTGTTAAAAGAATAGGCCTGCAGCAGCGCTAAGCTTGTCGTAAAAGGCGACTAAATAGTGCTCAGAACCCTAGCCTGGGGCTAGGGCGCTCTGCCCACAGAGCAACTGGGATGTGTGCCCCAGGTGGTGGAATGGGGTACCCCTGGTGTGTTACATGCTGGGGTTGTCAGGCTATAATACGGAAAACCTGACCGAAAACCATAGTGGTGCACCGTGTTGGGAAAGATGCCACGTTCCTCGCACGTTAAAGAACCCTACTGTGGTATTCTCCCGGAGTAGGAACCATAGGGCTCCGCCACAGGAGGCTAAATTTCCCGACCCTACCCACATCTCCCTATTTCCAGTGGCAATCAAAATTTGTCCACCCCATTGTCCTTGTGTTCCATCCTTTTTTCATTTCATTATCATTTCATGTTCATTTTATCATCAATTTCATGTTCATCGTCTGAATATAGCTGAAATATTGCTGCTCGGACGTTAAACCCCAACAAACAAACAAACAAATATAGCGTTATATAGCTTGAAAGGTTTTCTATATATTTAAGTAGCACTCCAGCTAAGAATTATGCAAAATGTGACTTATGGGTAAAAAGCTTACATACTTTTATTTTTGTTACTTTGTTTGAATTACCATAGTGAACAGAAATTATCATTCACTTTTTTATAGAACCCGTGTTCTTAGGGGATGAAAATTATATAGAATGTATCGTAGATTTCAAAATTAAGGGAGATAACGCTGTAAATGACACTCAAATACAATAGAATCTATTTAAATTTCAATGTTGATTATCTCATAAGAGCAGGCAGATTTGAATGAATATTTAAACATTTCATAGCATAGACCCATAAAACAACTTAATTACAAAAATCAAAATATGTAGCCTTTTGGGGTATATCACATTTTTCAGATTTTGCATGATTTTTACAAAGACGGCTACTTAATTTTGAGAAGACGAAATGTCGTCTTAGATTTATAAGCTAAAGTACATTTTTGTAGACTCGTGCAGTTGGTATACCATTGCAAGCAAAACAATTCAACAACTTCAAAGAGGATTATCCCTATTGACATCTTCGGTATAGAGAGTAAGTTTCATTCACTTTTCTTTTAAATAATGCTAAAAACTAATGGAGACTACTTTAAAGGAGATAAACCTATCAAAGGAAGACACATTATTCCCGAATGTACCAAAATTAGATCAGTTGTAAATATCAATGACGGGTCATTTCTGTTTAAAAAAAAGGTGAATGAACAATCAGTTTATTTGGTTACTTCAATGACGTTTGTCCGATTATTACATAGACTTTTAATTCAGAAAGTAGCAGTTTCTTCAAGTCACGAGTTAAGGTGGATCATAATAAAATATCAAATTCTGAACAAGTTTTTTGTCAACTGCAAAATGTTTTGTCTTTGCAACCTATAATTACAAAAAATATCATTAAGGTGTCGGCCCTAGATTTTAATAGTTATATACCCATTTTTAAATAAAAAAATGTGAAAATGTACTTTTGAACAGACCTTCATTATTGTAAACATATAAACAAATTGTTTAGTGTCTATATAAGTATATGTGTATTGATTCTTGTTAATAAGGATGATGCAGTGGAAAACTAAAAAAAATACTTTGACTGAAGATTTTTCATCAATTAAGTGATCTGTCTTCTTATCCCCTAGAGATTAATCGAAACAAAGACAATGTGACTTGGCTTCCTTATCAGTTATAACATAGTTTTAAAACGTTGACAATGTCATCTGTTTATCGTGTACAAGTTATGCATCGGAACCATGTACATTAATATCAATGAAATAACTATTTAAATCAAGCACGTGATTACGGCTAATATTAAAGGGAGAAGTGGCAATTCTCTATTCTTTTGTATGTGTTTTCGAAAAAATTACGAACATCTCGTGATTATGGATTAGTTTTCAAAAACAACCAGGTTGAGATATAATTAGCAGTAGCAAATAAGAAGCTATGAAGAAGAATTGGAATTCTAATGACGAAACTTGTATAAACAATAAGCAAAATATCATTGAGACTTTGAGACTTTGATACTTGTTAAACTTTGGAACATTTCATGTGTGAGAGATTATTGTAAAAGCAAATTTTTGAAGTAAAAAGGCAATTATTTAGTATTTTATGCAGAATATGATATATAATAATTTCTATATATAATAACTTTTATGTTGGAAATTCTAACTTTGATTGATATTGTGGGAGTCACCCTCTGATGTGGGAGGGTTTACAACAATGCCATCCCAAACTATGAAAACTGTTACCAATGATAAAATGCGTCCTGAAGATGATGAAAATTTAATCCTCAATTATTTTTCTAATCTTCAAAACAATACAGTACAAAAAATGTAGATATACTTTTTCAATCAAAATTGTAAAGTGACAATTAGTTACGCGATACGATTCAAAAGTTAAGGCGGAAGTGGAAAATGTATAAATGAGGTAAATGTAACAGAAATCTAAGATCACATTTCAATGAAACAGATCACAAAAGCAGATAAAATAATCAAACAGCACTCCATCCCAAATATGAATAAATGTTCATAACGCTTTTTACAAGTGACTTGCGTTTTAAAATAATCATTCCAATACAAAAATTTTGAAGTAATTACTTATAATAACTCAAGTTAAATGTCATATAATTGTTCGTATTAAAGCGATAATTCACGAAACATGTAGTATAATATTCATGCAAAAATAGAAATCAAGAATTTCAATAACCAAAAGTAACCCTAGATTTAATTTTCTAGAATTGATGACTTTTCTTTTCCTATGGATAAATTGCTATTTATCTTTGGTATCTTTTTAGAGGGAAAGCTATTAATCGAACTCTACGACAAACGCGATGACTTTTCATTTCGTATTGTCATCTTTACTTTTATCTGTTGCAACATCCCTTCAGCACCTGCGGAAGGAGTTATCATATCACAAACAAATCATACATTATGCCAGAGCTTGCAGTAACTACACAGCCCTTATGTACCGCGCTTTTTACAGTTAACCTTCTGGAATAGGGTGATGTTGCTACAAGATTGTGGTCATCACTACAGAAGTTTTTTTGGTCGTCATTATGAACTTTTGGTTTGTTTCGGTATATCTGGCTGCCCCATGAAAAGCGATTTGTTCACCATGTTATCGCTTGTAGACGTTTCGTTCTCCTGATTACTCTTTTATCGTTTCCTACATACCGTTGGAGACACACAACAATGGTAAAGAACAATAGCGGAAATCAAAAGTATGTAATCCAGGGACAAAGACCAGACAATGGGAAAATAGACAAACACAGAAAAGAACACAAAGTAACCAAAATAATACACAAAGCAACAAAAGCAAATAAGTAACTCGGACTCCACTAAAAACAGGCATCCCCACTTTTAAACGTTTGTTAACTTGTTATATCTTAGTAATGAAAATAAGGAAGCTGTGGTGGTTCTATGATTCAAAGCGATGTCATTCAATCATCAAGTAAAAATTATCTAATCTACAAATTACAAATCATTACCCTTTCGTAGTTTAAACAAAATGTTTCGTTACCAATTTATCAATCCTTTTTCTAGCTTTTTAGTTTGAAAAACCGTAACATTAACAATTTGAAATTGTAAAATCTGTAGTCATGAAGTATGCTATTTTATTTAAAGTGTTAAAATTACGCAATCATTTTTTATCTATTAAATATTTTGTTTTATTTATTCCAATGAATTCAAGTGACAGGCAAAGGTGAAAAAAAGACTGGTCTATGACACCATTTTGAAATCTTCCTTATTATTTGAATAACTGTTTTCATCTTCTTTTAAGTTTTTCGTGAAAGTACAATCCTAATTTCGGGGATTTGATACATCGCATCTACCCAAAAGAACTCGAGATAAAAGATACTACAGACACTGTGAAGTCAGCCTCATATCTTGACCTACACCTAGAAATCGATGGTAAAGGAAAACTATTGACCAAACTTCATGAAAATGTCAACTCAAGGCTACCCATTGGTCTTACCCATGAACGGCGAGGAAATCCACATACCACAGGGCAGGCTGCAGGTGCATTAAAAACATCATTATAAACATTTACAGCCATAAAAGTGCCCATATATACACAAGCAACATAAATAATAAACTAAAGGTGAAAACGAAACAAGACATACAGAGGCCAGACATTCCTGTCTTGGAATAGTTGCAAAAATGCGGCGGGTTAAAGTACTTTGGCGTGATCTTAGCCCTTCCCTTTTAAAATCTGGCCACTATAGAAAAAAAATTACATAATTGAATTAACTACAAATCAGTTTAAAATATTCTCAGTCCATTTTTACAACGGAAATCAAGAAACTGAATATAAATTAAACAAATGTACAAACTAAGGACTACTAGCAGCTAACTGACGTGTCAGCTCCAGAGCAGTTTAAACCTACAAAAAGTTATGTCCCTATTGTATCTAAAATCAATCTCAATTCTTCCCATGCGGGTTGAGAATCACGGTACATCATAAGTCATACAATAAGGACACAACCCGTATCCTGCCAAAAACTGCTTTTAAAGTCTTATTAACAACATATCTTACTCGGTTAAACTGAAAATGTCAAACTAGGGAAAACGGCATTTATGTAAGACAGATGAACTTAAGAATTTAAAGACGATAATGTATAAAACGATTTTAAATTAATTTCCCACGTGGAAATAAGAACCTACATTTGTTGACAAGACACCACATAAACGACTTTGTATTTCTTCCGTTCTAGTTTATCATTCTACGGGGATTACTTAATAAAATAAGTAGTCGCTTTGCTTTTTCAAATAGTAGACCCGAGATCTACTATTTTAACAAAAGAGAGAAAAGTGTAATAAGTATATTCTTAGCCAATCAGATTACTGACATTTGCATAATAATTACGATTTGTCACGATGTCAACCTATACTACTAAGAGTAATTTTGCACCTTACACATCTAAATACATTTCCCTATAACCTTGGTTCCCTTGATTACTCTTTCCCAACCCTTGATATACAATTGTATCTTTAAAAAATTGATTTATGAAGGAGAAATTAAGGGAACCACGATTCTAGCGAAAATCAGAAGAATGTAATAGGGACATAGACAATACATGGAAAACAGACACACAAACAAAGAGCATATTTAACTAAGACAATCTGTGTAAAGCAACAAAAATAAATGAGCAACTCTTAAGATAAAGGATATAGATAAATTGAGCTTGACTGCTAGGACGGAAAGATAAATGAACAAACGGACAGACGGACTGATGGATGAGATTATTCCTATTTGTACCTATAAACATAAAAATCAACCTAAAAATGAACGGACAAACGGAAAGACACACTCACCAACTGAAAAAAATTTAGTCATAGGACATAAAATATCTTACCTTTATTGCTTAGTTTATATATATCTCTCCACAAAAGTTTACAGCTTCACTCAGTGTCTTGTTTATAAGATACTCTCTTGATTAACCTAATTGTTGATGAAGGATTTCAAACTTCGTGATAACGAGCTAAATTGTATAGTTTAACATCAATGTCACGTCTAATCAGCTACCATCTGAAATAAATATTTTAATGCATGAATTCCTGTACTACATGAACAAAAATAAAGACAAAATCAATTATTCTACAATAATTTGTAGGAAAAAAAAAGATTTTGCCGAAGAACCGTTGCTTTAGTAGACCTTCTCGATGCGGAGAAACTTATAAAGTTCAATATTCGCTTGCGGTTTAATAAATGATAAGTGGCAAAACGTTTGTAAAAAATAGGATCAATTATAGAATGTCTGAGTAAGTGATACTGTACTAGTACTTGAAAATAACTGCAACGCGCGATTCATTTCTTGAACTTCAAGTTGTCTCAACCAGAGATGTCATGAAACCATCTAAGAAAAGACATATACGCAAAAAATGTATGGACAATTATTCATCCTAATTTGTGGTCTCATTTATCTCAATAACTGCTCCATTTCTTATAATGGTACTGTAATACATTTTTGTTTCTATAGTCAAAGCGAACACGTAAATATATTCAATTGTCAGAAATGATATATAATAATGATTTAATTTTATATATAACACGCTTTCTGATTGGATAAACAGTTTATCCATAATCACATAGACCAATTTTGCTATGTGACTGTGACGACATCAACTTTTTGTGATAATTTTCGTAGTGCACACTTGAAAATAAGTTGATATGCTGATTATTTAGTGTGACCTCGCACTTGAAGTTATTTCTTCATAGACTGAAAACACATAACAGTCATCCCTTAATTGAACACAAACAAAATGTGTTAGTAACAGTGTACTCCTTTACTGTTTTGTAGCCTTGTTTCTATTTTAATCATGGCCAACAGAAAAGAAAACTATGTTAAAATACTCCACCAAAATAAAAAAAAGTAAGTAATATCATAGGACACTGAAAATTAGACTATAATGAAATCTTATTTTTACTAGAAAAAAATCAGTAATTGTCGTGCGAAATAAGAATAAGCAACCCTCATATTTGAACATTCAGTAAAACAGATTGTAAAGGAACACGATGTCATCTTAAATGTAAAATTAAAACTAATGATAAAGAAATTGATCTCTTCTCGTCTTTTGCAGCGTAAAATCAAAAATAAAATGCTTCATTAAATTGGTGATGTTAATTAAGTAATAACCCACAATTATTACAATTGTCAATGTGTTTTTACTTCTTTCTAGTAATTTAATGTGCTGCATATGGACAATGTTTCTTAAATCATTAAAAATCACATCGTTCCTTTGAAACTTTGTAATACATGTGTAGAACTATAATCGAAAATGCCGAATTTCGTTGTTAAATTCCTGCTCAACGACCACCTTAAAATTATTGCAAAAATCATCAATTAATAGGATGCAATACTTCAAGAATCCATTACTAAGAAATGGATGTTTACACATTGCCCTGGTTCCCATACTTAAAGATCAGAAACGGTTGTCAAACAATCATAAATACATGTAGATCTGTCGCCATAAATCAAAACACTTGTTTATATTCCTAACAATGAAGTATTTTTACAATGTTGATTCAAGCCTATTCAAGGAGGTCTGTGTTGCTATCATCCAGAAACAGATTATCAATTGATCAATAATGTTTCTTTAATAGATACAAAAAATAAGTTATTCACATCAATAGTAGCAGAATGATGATGTATGGGGTTTTGAGATTTTGTTTACAAACCAGACACTAATTTGTAAGTAAGTTTCTGATTCAATGTTTCTTTTATTCTGCACCTAATCCATACATTTACTGAAAAATCACACAGAAGAGTCAGTTACTTAGATCTGTGATGGATATTACTAAATTAAAGTATTAAAATAAATCTGTAAGTTATGACGTCAGAACAAGAAATTGCATTCAAACTGCTAAACAACTACGTGTGTAAATTTATATCCACGTAACAAACCATCAATTGTTGACTTCGTTTATAGCCCCATTTAGAATTGGGTTTTGGTAAGATATGGCAGTGTAAAGAAGAACAAAGAGAGCTGTTACTGAAATAAAAATTGATGGGTGTATTTGAAATAATACTTATATCCGTAGGTTGATAAGAAAAAGCTTTTTTTAAACCAAAAACAATAACAAACAATAAAGTGTTTTCAGTCCTAATGTACTCAATTCAAGTAGGACGCAACAATAAACTCTTAAGTTCTAATTTTCTGCATAGCGGCGGATGCTTTGTTCCGTGAGGTTAACCCTACACTTTCAAGTAAAAAGTCAAAAAGTTCCCAACCAATTTGTGTTTAACGTTAACGTGTTTCACCTACATCGCGAAAGTACCAACTGAACCTGCTAAGAAAAATAGCACAAAAGTGTCTATTCGTTTATATTCCAATAACTTGTGGGTCAATATTTAACGTGAAATTACTAAGGTTTTATTGTCTGATATTTTGTATAAACCCTTTTGGAATCAGTAAATATAATAGATTTTTAAGGACAAAGCGATGGCACAATTCATGGATATGATTTTATAGGCGATACCTGTTAATTTTGCTAAGTTTATATGCTCAAGAAATTCATAGGAATCTTCAAATCTTTCAAAGCTAAAGTATTACATACTTAGAATTTGTAACTAAAATTTTTAGAGATTTCTAATTTTGGCGTTAGTCAATATTATCATCTACATGGAACAATGAAATAAAGAGAATTTTTATATTAAAAATTAAATTATTCTTAGTTGATATTAAAAGATAATGTACTGACCATTAAAATTAAAATCTGTATAAATCAATATCAGTCTAGACACATTTATATATCGGTGTATTTCTTTATTACTATCCTCAAACCCCATCTAAATATAGAATATTGTAACAAAAGTTTATTGTTGAAATCAATTGATTTCTTTTTCTAATGCTTTGTTTGTTCTTTGGAAAATTTCGTTCAGAGTCCAAAGAAGAAGGTTGTTATATTATACCAGCATGATTTTGCATTTTATAATCAGGTAATCTTCAATAGTACAGGTTATTAACAGTGAGAATTTTCATTTCTACAATTAAAATTTGCTTTGCTTTTAAACCTGACATTTTTGTTTCTGAAAGTAGATCATTTAAGTACTTCTTTGTCTAAAAATCATGCAAAATGTATATATGGTGTGGTACATAAAGAAAAAAACGCGGAGATTTAATTGCATTATCTAAAATATCTATACCTTATAACCTTCAGAAATAACCATCAAAATGTGTGTATAGTTTGCCTTTTTAAGGTATTGATAGATCAAATTTTGTAGAAATGCACTGTGAAAAAATGGCGTGAAAATTTTCCAGCACTTTTTCCCTATGTAACCATTCAAAGTTTCTCTAATATGCTTTAGAATTTACCTAAGTTTAGTGTGTAATTTTGATGTATTAAATTTATTTGAGGCAGAAAAGACCAAATTGAGAAAATATATTTCCCCGTTGCCTGATTCTTACACTGAATAGTACTTTTAAACGTTTCGCGTTATAACTGTTCGAGATTCGATCTTTCACATTGACAAAGTCAGGTTAAAAATTACATTAAGATAGAAAAGAAAGGTCATTTTGTCGAAATGCGCCCCATGCAATCAGTATTTTTGTATAAATCCATAAAATAGTGGAACTAAACCGTACATTCTATATCATATCTTCTTTTAATTCTCAGATTATTTAATTCATATTTGTTTAAAACAATATATCATGCTAATTAATAGATACTTTACTACCATATTAGTATGACGTTTGAACTAAAGCTTTAACAATATATAAAAAAAGTTTCAATTATCTCTTTCAAATTACCAGCGTTGGGATACTTCTGTATAACAGAATACATATAACTCTAATGCAACATTCATTGTAACGTGGAATTTCATTTGATATCATCATATATTTCCAGACGTCTATTCAATGATTGACTGTCGCAATTTTTCACTCATGCTCATTTCTTGAGAATTGATGGTTACTTTGACAAATATACATTGAACAGTTGCATTAGAATGGAGATAACTGTAGTGTATTTGAAATTTTGTCGTCGTCAATGTAGATTTGATACTGGCAAATATCCGTCTTCAGTACACTAAAATGAATTTGCAACCGTCAAACCAACGATTGACACACCCTCTAATACTTTATTATACTTCTTGTCACAGTTAAACAGACTTTTAGTTTGGAGAATATCTTGTTGACAACTATCGCAAAGATTCACAATGATGTTTTACGCTTAACTTGTACAGCTAATGCAATCTACATTTACATAGTTTTCATATCACAATCTTAAATGGTTTTTCCTCTAATTTATTCATTAGATTGCCTTGAAAGATTGTACCAAAATGGTTCAAATGATACCAAGCTGAAATATTTTTACTCCCTCTAAAATGACAGCTGGCTAAGCTTTTATCATTGGAATGGAAACATTAATGTATGCGGATCGCTGTGTGGTTTGGGCTTTAAACAGCATTTCTTATTTATAATCTATCGATTCTTCTCCATACAGATGCAAACACATGTGTGCATGACTTGTGACTTTTTTATAGTTTAGAAATAGATTGATACTACTTTAGGATACTCTTGATTTATTTTCCTTTAGTTTTATAGACTTGCTTTTCGTTCATTTGATGGGTATTTTATTGACGGCCCTGTTTTATTCTAACAAGATTCAACTTTACGAGGGTAGACCTACGGTAAGGGACACAACTCTTACAAGTTATGAACGTTTGTATTCAGTTTTTACATCAATATCATGTAAACATCAAAGAAAAACTTGAAAGGCTTTGATGAAACTTAATATGATACAAACATATCACTGATTTCAAGAGTAATGTGCCTTACCCTAGGTCTAGCCCTTTGCATGAAAATTGCTGTGGTGTACGTACTTTTATTTTTCAAGATGGATTATGTTTTTTTTTAATTCTTTTTTGTTTTCGTGTGAACTTATCTATGATCGAGGAATATGAAAGTATATATGGTAGAATTATGCCAATTATATAGAGAACGGAAAACGCTTTATATTAACCCTTTCCCTCAAACAACTATTTGAAAGGCACCTAAAACATTATTATTTGTTATCGTATTAATTCAAATCATGTGAAAATAATTTAAATGGCAGAAGTCACTTAAAATTCAAGGTTTTTCATAAGTGTCTTATCTTTTTTCATTGTCAGTTTGTATCTTTCCAATAATTGTTTTTTAAACAAAGTATCAATTACACTTGCCTTTGGCTATACTCTTTTCTTCTATAGATAACCAACAGCGATTAATAGAAATATTGTGTTATCATTGTTGGGAAAAGTAGATAAAGATTTCACCCTCCGAGATCGACGTATGGTACTAATTTGACTTTTCTCTCGTACTTATTGTAACATGTCTAAAAAGAGATTATTTGTTCCATAATATTATTTTTCTTATTTTATTATGAAGAAACACATGTTGTATAATTTGGGGCAAAAATCAAGTAAATGTTTGGCCATCTACATGGAGAAGAAGCTGTAATTTAATCCTGCTGCTTCTGTAATGATATTATAATGCTTCTTATATCACACTTCAGAAGCTTCTGCCCTGTGATAATAAAAATAAGACTTTTTACAACACTTTCAGGTTATTCCAAGCAGTTTAAACGCTGTTCATTTTTTACATTTAGCTAAACATATACCAATGCACGTACTACTTTCGTAATATGTACTATGAGTAAAAAGAGAGAGAAAAAAACCTTTGCGTCTTAGTCAGGGTATGAGTTAAGAGTAATTTGTATCGAAAAGTGTGTTTGGGAGTATTGTATTACTTCAGAAATCATACGCTAATAGTTCTAAGTTTTCCATTGTAAATACTATCAGTATTATTCAATATCATTTATAAGTTTCGTATGCACATGATGAATAAACGTACTTATTTATAGTCAATAATAATCGACGTAGGAATGATATCTATTTGTTTTGCTTCGTTTTGTTACAGCTAATATCTTTTGTCAATATTCAGTTATGGTCCGTAAAAGGCCAAAGTTTCAAGCAAAAAAATTTTCATAAATACTTTGCCTTTGCCATTATCAATCAGTTGCTCAAATCATGTTCTGAATTTTGGGGTTCTGATCATTATGATCCGAACAAACTTTATTCGCTCCTTAATTTCATTAAGCAAAATTATCCTTAATAAGACAATTAATGAAAACTTACTAACAAGTAATTATATTCCTTCAAATAATTAACGTCTTCTCCCTTCCTTAGTATGTCCTATATATTCCGTTAGAAATATCAATCAAATAGCTAAATCGTCAATTACAGAATCCGTACACTGCGATACGAAATTAGTTCTGGTAGCTCAGAAGCTATGATGCGACTGATCAGCTTTTATCTGGAATAGGAAGCAACAGTGATACTTCACCATTGACAAATAACAGAAACAACCTGATATACCAACAAAGATTCTCAAAAATCAATTTTAAAATTGATTTTATTTCAGATATAATATCTATTGAAATTCACTGTGATGTTGTTTATAAAAGTTTCTTTGTAATAAAGAGTAATCAAAGGAACCAAGATTCTATCGGAAATAAAAACAAAGCAATCCAGCTACAAAGACCAGACATGGAAAACAGACACACACAACATGACCATAAAACCATAACAACACACACAAAGTAACAAAAGCAAATGAATAACTCGGACTCCACTAAAAATTGAGAGCACGTACAAGGTGCACCGATATGGTACTATATACTACAGAAAAGCTACGTGTTAGAAATTCAGCTAGGATGATCAGTTGATTTTTTGCAACATCACTTCAGTGGGCAAATACTTCATTCATTATCCTATTTACTGTTCCTTACTAATTAACAGACACATATTCAAAGCAGGTATTAAACATATACCGTCGGGACTTAGAAGATCTTGGGTATTACCACTTCAATGTCAGCCAGTCGAGTTTCATATTTTGTTGATGAAAGGCCCTATTCATAAATTTCACGAAAGAGCATGTGATGAATTTCACCACAATACAAAATATTACGCTGTGAACTGAATTAAAAAAAGATGTAAACTGCCTTATTCGAAAAGATATTTATGTAATATTAGCAGTAGATACCAATTGTACCTTCTTTTTTTAATATATTCAGGTTTAGAAATATGTGCTGTGTATATATAGAAGTATATTAGATTGCAAGACTTAAAAAGTGTCCAAAGTGTCCAAATTGTCCAAAGTGTCCAACGTGTTCAAAGTGTCCAAAGTGTCCAAAGTGTTCAAATGTCAAGATCATTTAAAACAAAAAGCGTGAACACACCACCATATAATTATATACAATTACCCCCATGAAAAAGGAAAAGGAATTTGAGGAAAAGACTAATTGTAAAAGGAACTAAGTCTTGTCTAATGATTGCTATTTGCTTTAAGAAAAACCCATATTAAAATCTCAGCAAAAGAAATAATTAGCATGACACGTAAGACATGAAACCTGTCATATGAACAAACGTTTTTTTTTTTTTTTAAATTAGCGACACTTAATTAGCAAATGCCCTATTTAAATGAACTTGTTATATGTAGTTTTATTTTGTAAAGTCTAATTTTAGTGTTTCTGTTGAAATTGTCTTACATGACACCGAAATACTTTAATCCTGTATTGTACAATATTTTGTAGTCTTAAATTAATTTCTTGATTACTCTAGAACCTATCTATGAAGGCATTTTTATTAATGACGTAATGTTAAAATGTCTAGGCATGTTAGTTTATTCAGTTAAACAGAGATTTGTAAATATGATTTTGTCAACAGAACTATTGTAAACGTTATTATTAGTTTTTGCGGTTCCAAATAAAAAAATGTTAGGGATATATAATGCTCAAAATTAATTTGGCGGGTACAGTTTTTGTGGTTTTCCGTCCATTGCGAAATTAACGAATATTAGTACATCACGAAAATATATATGTTCAGAGTAATTTAAGAAAGGTAGAACTCCTAGTTTACATCCATTTAGATTACGAATCAAACTTTTACTTGGAAAATAAATCACTGACCTTTTTATGCAAACTATTAAAAAAAAAATTGAAAAATATGAGATGTAAGGAAAACACCCAAAAGTAAATACATTTCGAAAAACATTAATTATTAAGGTACGAAAACATTAACATGCATTTTGTTTTAATATTTAATCTTCATGTGCGGTCTTTCACCCATACCGAGGAATTTAAGATAAATAGATGAATAGTGAAAACTTGTGATTTTCATTTTTAAGTTACGAGAAATGTGTTGACATACGCCTTACAAGTTTCGGCATTAATTGTTGTTCATAGGAGGCCTTAGTTTCACATCTAAATCGTCAATGAATGAAACCAAATTTTGGATGAAGACTAAAAGGCGAGATTTAAATTATTTATGTCATTTATGGGCTACCTAATTTCTTTAAAACATACGACTGGTTTACCCTAAATTTTGAATATCTTTATCATGAAATTTAACATAACCGGACGCCTCAAAGAAAAACAAATTAAGATGTTATTTAAAAATTAATGGTAAGAGTAATTAAAGGAACCAAAATTCTAGCGGAAACTAAAACAATGTAGGGACAAAGACCAAACATGAAAAACAGACATACACAACAAAGAATATGAACTTAGCAAAATAATACATACAAAGTAACAAAGGTGAATGAACAACTCGGTGTCTACTAAAACTGAGAGCATGGACCAGGTACACCGGTAGAGTAAGAATCGTATGCTTTTCTAAAAACACCCACCGAGTTGCTCATAAAAAGCCAAGTCCGGGGTAGACAAAAGAGGAAAGGAAAACTATGACACATTGAACAAATCAGTTCTCATGGTGCAGAATGATACACCGTAACAATCCACGTGTTCATGAGAACGACCATAAAACATCTCTTGTAATGACTTAAATATTGTAGCAACATAACTCTTTTCCAGAAGACTAATTGTAAGAAGTCTAGCGTCTAAACATAACCGTACGCCTCAAAGAAAAAATATAAAGATTAATGGTAAGAAATAACTTTTTTTTTAGATTTTGTGAGAATAAGTTCTAATCGGTATGTTTACACAAGAAAGACTATAAAAGTATAAAGTTCTTGGCAAACTTGTTAGTAATGTATAGTTTTGCATAATTATTTCCTCAAAAATGAAAAATGCAAGTTTAGTTTCACAGAAAGTTAGATAGATAACTTATAGGGATAGATTTCTTGAATGGATGACCAGTACCTAATGGGTTACTTGGGTAATAAACTGGATTTATGAGAAGAATCTTTAAATGTTCATTTATGCCACAGGTATTTGAATCCGATAGAAAATTTAAATCTCCTTCCAAATTGACAGGTGACTTACTTAAACAGTAAATCAAATAATAGTCAAATAATAAATGAATAAGTTTGGAGCGTATAATACATAATAAGAAACATTATCGTCATTCATTTCCTATTGTTCTTCTATTTATCACGTGCTATTTATACTCGCTGTATAAATATGATATCTCAGCATTACGCGCCACTGGGCACGAAGAGGTTAGGTAGGTAGATAAATATATAATATCTACATATGACTTTTCAAATAATTTTCATCACGCTGAAAGTGAAAATGGGTTACAATGATATATCACTACAAATGATGATGCATTGAATCATAAGATAAACTATAAATTAAGTTAACTTGAATGATACAAAACTATTGTCAAAGCTACCCAAAGCTGAATCGTAAGTGAGTCATGACATCTTGATGTTTGTGACCACTAAATACAGCAGAGGAAAACAGCTGTTTTGCAAGACTCTTTAGTTAAGGTGAACGATCAAGAGATATACAAATGTAAAACGAATAAAATTATATGATTAAATCATAAAGCATTGAATGATATTATCTAATAAAGTATATTTTCTTTACTTTTCGTGAATAATTACATCTAAAGACGCATAACAATGTGATGTTCTATCTTCAGGAATGTTTTAATGTACATCTCATTACAAATTTACACCACTACATATCAGGAATAGGGGATATCTCGGCCCGCGGACACATCGACCCAGGAAAAGTCGGACCATCAAAACAGGTAACTCTGTCCATTTAAAAGGACTACTCGGACTACAATAATAACAAAGGAGGTATAAAAGAAACATACTTGATACTTTCCAAAGGACAACTCAGCCCATCCTTAAAAATAAAAAAAAACTCATGGTACGAAAAAATATAAATGATTTGGTAATCTAATTCAACCAATTAAATTTAATTCATTCCAGTTTAATTATTGTAAAAAAAGGATTCTTCAACTAATTAATTATCAGATAAAAATTCCGACTTTGATTTAGTTTTTTTTCTTACTGTAAAGCATTGCTTTAGGTTGTTTCTTGCTTTTGCTTTATCAATCTAAGCTTTTTATATAAGAACCTTCCAGATGTCTCTTTTTGACGATCTGAATAGGTCTTTTTGATGCTGTCTTTTACTATTGTCAGGACATGTGTAAGCATTTGTTTATTTAAACCAATGAGATCATGCCGTGGTATTTTAACAATCAAGAAACATATCTTGATAAAAATGTTTTGAAGACCATTCGTTTATTTAAACAACAAAGAAAGTGAATAAACATAAATTTACAGAACATTTAATGAAATCAATTTAAATGATATTACATTGCGTGCGAAATGTATTTATTTAGCGGGGTTATGAAATATATAAGTTTACAGGTAACCTAAACAGACATTATTTAAGTACTAGTCCATATAAAATTCAGACACTGCTAATGGTACAGGTGATTCATGGTGTAGAAAAAATCACTGAACAAACAATGTTTTTTTGTTGTTTTGGGTTTTATTTTTCAATCGTCAGATGCTATATGTTTAGCTAACATTAATCTTTTCTGTATTTATATCTGTTCTTTTGAGAAAATCATACATTCATCTCACATTAAAATGAACTAAATCTAGAAAAATCAAGAACTCGTGCTAAGTGCTAATTTCATGCACCATCTATACAAGTTTTATCTCAAAAGCTCAACACCCAAATAAAAAACCAAGATTACATTGTCTGTAATTGATTCTGAATAGGAAATAAAAGTAAATTTGGTGGGTTGTTGACATGCATGAACCACCTCCTGTTTTATAAAGACTGCTATATAAAATAAAATATACTCGTTCACTTAACTTACGAAAAAGATGAGTAACTGAAGTTTTTCCCTATCTTTCTCTCTTTCCATTTACACTCAGTTTTGAGATTTTTTGTCTTCCATTTTATCATCGAGACTTGTGTATCTTTGATGTAATAATATTTTTAATCCTAAAGTATTCACTGTGACCGCTTTGTCATACGATGCTAAGTGAAACAAGACGCAGATAGATATTTTATTTTCGTGTATTACTGTTTCCAGACAATGGTAATGTGTAAAAGATTCCTTTAAATTAAACATCAGTGATAATTAACTTACTCGTTATTCTGACGAACTGCACAATCCACAAGTCCTGACGGGTACGACTTTGCTGACATGTTTTATTTTACATTGTTACAATAGTTTTTGGCAAGTGTAATAAGCCAATCAACTTGTCAAAGTATTATTAGTTTCGCTGGTACATCTATTTTTGAAAAGCAGATGCATATATCGTGCTAGAAAGCAACTTAGGAAATTCTTCTATTGTACAAATAGTAACATTATAATTTTGATGCTTGTAAAAGCAAATCAATTCAAGTCTAATTTCTACGTTACGATATAATCTGAACTAAATATTATTGTTGGTGTTTTAGATAAAACTTTGAGTTTACAAGTAAGCAGCATATTTTTATTATTATTATAATTTACTGATGATAATGTTATTAGGACAATTTAAGTTGCTTTCAACGAACAAATGATTAGCATTGAAAGCGTATAAACCATTACATCACACAAAATGTTATTGAAATAACAAAGAAGGAGATACATTGGCGGAGCGGAATCACAACCCTCCTCCTTAAAAATCTTGCCACTGTGAAAAATATATTCCACCAAAAACACACCTAAAAATCAGTTTAAAAAGGTTGGAGTCCCATGTTACAACGGAAATAAAGATACTGAACATATATTTCACAAATGTACAAATTAAAAACTACTAGCAGTTAACTGACATGCCTGCTCCAGACCAATTCAAACTTACAAAACGTTATGTCCCCATCGTATGTAAAAACAATCCCACTTCTTCACATGGGGGTGGGGTTAAGAACTGCGGTACAACATAAGTCATAAAATAAGGACACAACCCATGTCATGCCAAAAACTGCTTGAAATATAGTTTTTTTTATTTCTATGTCAAAACCCATCAGCAAATCAAACTTAATACAAAAAAAAATTGCTATCATTAACGATCTGACAACAAAATTGTAACTATGTATCCCTTGCGAATCACTCTAGTCAACGGTTTAGTTAACTTATTGGATGAGAGATACCCGCACGTATTAATCCTTTACAAGAATTTTACGATCTTTGACAAAAGGTTATTACACAATATATAAAACTGGTATATTTGGAATTTATAAAATATATTCCTGCTTGTGTGTCATACAGTACGGATATCCTTTCGTGATAAATGAGCTTGCAACATTTCTACTTTATTAAGTGATTGGATTTAGGAAGTTTAATCCATTTCGTGTTCCGACATCGCGTTTGAGACGAGTATTCACAAGATATCATTGGCATACATTGCTTTGTTACATCTTATATTCGTTACGTGTTACTCCTTGAAGCACATGTACGTCATATCGAAATTTGCAAAGGGTAATCAAGGAAACTAGGGTTATAGCGGTAATCAAAAGAATGTAATCCAGGGACAAAGACCAGACATGGAAAACAGACATACACAACAAAGAACATAAAGTAACTAAAATCATACATACAAAGTAACAAAAGTAAATGAGCAACTCGGACTCCACTAAAAACTGGGAGCATGGACCAGGTGCACCGGTAGGGTAAGCGTCCTCTGCTTTTCTAGAAACAAAGTTATATGATTGATATTTTGGGATGTAGACAGGTGAAAACGTTATTATCAAACAGTCATAATTTCGATCAATATCAGAATTCTGGATGTAATAGAGAAAAATAACTTCCTTCAAAATAGACAATGCATGTTAAATGCAGTTATATGTGTAACAATAAAAAACAAAGCAATGTTCACAGACCAGATGATACAAATGTGTTATCGAGTTAAACCATGGTAATACCAATATTAACAACTCGAACGTCACATGACATAGGCGAAGTCAAAAATAGATACAAAAACAACAAACAAAAACATATTTAAAGTTTAGAGAAATTTGACTTAAAACTAAATATATTGTAGAGCAAATTATAGTTCATTATGTATGCCATACGTTACTGTGAAATCGGTATTTTCTGAACGCTTGTACTAAAGATAACAGTATAAAATTCCTTCAAATCATTCGGGGGGAGGCCGGTTACCCGGTGCACTTCACGTCTTCCTTAATATACTGACAAAAATCATAAAATTTTATTTTTCACAAATTATGCCCCAAGAAATGATCATGCTTCGTTTCGCTTGGCCTTTCATTCTATTTACACCCCTCTTACTTACTCTGTCATAGGGCTGTGCTTTCATCGGACCTTGAATGATAGGTTTGTCTTTTTAACATAGAAGACTAACTCTTTTAGATGAATGCACAGCTTGTTCTGTCCCAAATGACTATATTTTTATGGAAAAAAATATATTTCAATTTTTTATGTTGTAGACAAAATGCAACTATTTGAAACTTAATATTTCAAATTAAGATGTTGACAAATCATCATTGCAAGCCTGAATTTTTTTTAAATATTGTATTGATTTAATTTCAAATCACATTATGGTACACTTTTCAATCATGTAAAAATGGCATGCTAAGATTGTACTTTTGTGGCGTGTACAATCAGGCTGAAATCATCACAAAAAAAAAGAATAATGGTGAAAATTAAAGGTATTGAGTGAGGACTCATGATATGTCGGCAAGTTTACACCCTTCCATATAACCAGAATGGATATAATAAATGTGTCAAAGAGGCAACTATCCGACCGGGATGAGAAATGTCAACTCAACGTATCATCAAAATTCGTTTAGGAGCCAAAAAAAGTAATGGTAAAAGTTTCAACCAGTAAAACTGAAATTTTAAAATCGGATCGGTTAAATTCCGGACATATTTTTTCGTCTAATGCTTCCGAGGTTTTCTCTTGTGAAACTAAAAAGGCTGGGGATTTCCGATTGCATATTGTATGGCAGATTGTATATCGATTTCTTTTACTTACTCGAGTTGCTAGATTTATATTCTTAATTCAGCAGGCAGATTGTTAATCGGATAATTTTGATTACTAAAGGGGATTGTTTTCCTTAACTCCTTAAAATCTTAAACATGCTTTCGAAACCTCACAAAAACAGATACATCTTTTATCCAAACATTGATCATCATTATGCTTGAAATTTTCTGAAGAATATGAAATAAGTATTTTTTTTCAAATTAATATATCCAAAAATAGATGAAATATACTTCTGTAGATCAGAATGGGTCTATATCCAAATATAGATGGAATATACCTCTGTAGATCAGAATGGAAAGGTTTGTTTTTTGTTTTTTGTTTTTTTTTTGCAGAAAAAAATATATTCCATACTTTCAAAATTTTGAACAACTTTCCGACGCAAAAGTTGTTTCGAAGTATATTATTATAATTGTTTTATAATTTAGTAGCAATATAGTTAGAATCTGTCTTTAGTTATGCTGAAGAATAAACAAACAAAACAAACAGAAATCAGAGAAAACTATTGACTTTAAGATTTATATTTCTCAAAATCGAGACTTATTGTGATGAAATACGTTTCTTATTTCCATAAAACCGACATTTTTTCAACCAATTCTAAAACCTTAAATGTCACAATGACATGAGTTTGAAAGGTATTACATTTACATTACGTAAATCCTAAATAACAAACATCAGAATATATGCACTGGTTAGATCAAGATAATAAATATCAGTCAACTCAATGCTTTAGAATTAATAAATCAAAAAGGAGATAAAGTTGAAATGTATACAAACTGTGTAGGTTCCCACACAAACATAAAAACGAAGCTTACATTCAAAAGACATATTTGATATTGCTACAAAAGAATAGTATTGGATTGAACATAAAAATCTATTCATCAGCTTTTACGATGTTGTCATTATATCATACTATCAATTCATCAATAGTTTTTTTTTCGATTTCTTTAATTGCTAAAAAGCAGACTTATTTTAAATTTATTGGGATGTTGACATTTGTAATATTCAGCAATTTCGTCAGGGTGTGGATCATCATTCCGATGATTGGAATAAGGCATGCTGCCATGCCTTCGTACACCGTATTACTAGATAGTCATAATGGCACGTCGGAATGGAAAAATCATCTTTATATATGAGCTGAAGTAAATTTATGTGTTATTTATCTTTTTTTTTCGATGTCCAGTATGGTCTTACGGGGGTAGATCTAGAGTAAGAGACATAATTCTTGAAATCGGTGAAATGCTTGTATCATATTCACTTTCACCAAAGCCTATCAAGCTTTCATCTGAAACAGAATGAAATCAGTCCAAGTTACATTGATGCTTACATGAGATTGACGTAAAATTGTAAATAAAAACGTTCCAATGATTTGGTAGAGTTATGTCCCTTACCCTAGGTCTACCTCCTTACAAAATGTCATTAAAACATTCAGGAACCGCTTCACGTTATTGTTCCTGTTTATAGACAATCTTATAACAAAAGTCACTTCCCAGCCTTTAACAATTAAATTCATCTCTGCCTTAAAAATCAGACAGAAGCTTGTGATTAGTGATTCACGTTTTTTTTTTACTCTCAAATATTTTTATTGGAAATCCTTCAGATGGCCTCATAGAAACTGCGGTCAGGTTTTCCGTATTATAGCCTGACAACCCTAGCATGTAAAACCATCTGGGGCACACAACCTAGTTATTCTGTGGACAGAGCTTCTAGCCCCCGGCTAGGTTTCTGAGCACTATTTAGTCGCCTTTCACGACAAGCTTAGCGCTGCTGCAGGCCTATTCTTTTAACACCCGGACCTGCACGGGGATATGTAGACTGGAAAATCATTTTTGTTCGGTGGGTTTTCAGCACCAAGTATTACCTCTATCTTAGGCAGTGTCTGAATTTTAGATGGACTGGTACATAAACAGTTTCATTGATTATCTTGAGATATGATGAAACCACCCCGTCCTGGTTTTTAGGCAGAACCATGCTTAAGTTGTGTTGGTCCGGGTCGAAATTAAAAGTAATCAATGTGTAAAGAACTCCATGCATATACAAACTAAGGAATCGTCATTACGGAATCGGGCCAGTAGTTATGGGATTAGCAAAAACAATTGAAGAGCAAGAATTTGAACAGTGACATCAAAGAACAAGAATCTGAACAGTGACATTAAAGAACAAGAATCTGATCAGTGACATCAAATCCAAATACATTACAAAAACGTGAAGACATGAAACAGCGACAATCTGCGTATATACTGTAAACGACAGAGTAGAATACAACTACATATAAAAATTTGACTAGACAGAAAAAAAAAAACGCCAAATACACTTCCGGTATGAATACCCTCAAAAAGCTGGAAATGACATCATGTGCTCAGGGAAAGTAATCCTATCCTGCTCTGCCAGCGATATCCGTCACATTGTAAGTAAGGAAAATATGGTAAGTGTCAAGTTCGATAGAAGCATTTATTTGGTTTTAGGGGAGTGGAAAAGTCGAATTTGTAGAAAGCTGTGGATTTATATATGAACAAATTATTCCAAAACGTTACCAAGAAGTAAGTCGAGAAAAAATTTAAAACAAAAGAAATTGCATTTCCTGATAATTAACTAGTTGATCTTTCATGTTCTTCAGGAACGCAACAAACAATTCTAAAAAAATGTTAAGATATAAAAATAAGAACTTGATCATATAAACCCCCCTAAAATTGGCAAAACATGGTTTGTCAGGGGTAGACTTTGGCGCTTTTAGGTTGAAACCTTAGTTTCTCGCTAATTTTACCACAAAAGATATCCACATTTCACCCTAATCTAAAATCCTGGATCCGCCCCTGATGATGTGGTAATTCTGCTAATTGTAGTTTTATTGATTGTTCAGAAACAGACATGGACTTTCCATATAAAAACTAGGTTGAAAATGTTTTTACCCAACTATATATAGATCAAAATGATAGGAGAAACAAAACTGATATTTTGGTAAAAAAAAATGTTATAAACATTATCAATTGAATAAAATGTTATGCTTGTAATACAATCCGAAGATCGAGATCTTTTATAATCAATGTTTACTTTCAGTTCCAAAATAATATTTACCCATGTGAAAATAAATTTTCAAAATTAATTTTGTGGCGAGAATATAAGTAAAAGAGAAATTCAATTGTTAAAGTATCGGTTGTTTCGTATGTGAACGTGACTTACGAGTTGTAGTTAAAAGGGACTAAATTGTTCAAAACACCTTATAAGAATAAATGTAAAAACGGTAATAAATAAAAGCACAGAAGATTCCGACGGAGGGAAACACTAGCACCAGACGAATGGCAAGCCAAGTATAACAACAAAAGAACTAAAGTACACAAACGACCAACGCAAAGCCTACTAAAATCCGTTTGTGACGTCAGCTCATTCGGGTGTGCAATTCATGTTGTCATATGATAAGGCTGCATATTTTGCCAAGCATGATAATCCACGATTATTTTCCAAACGCCATAGCAAAACCTATAATTTCTACGGATCATCACACTTAAATCAGTTTTGCTTTCTGGATACAAAACTTTCCCAAAGCTTTGACCACAATTAAGCAAGCGAATGTAACTAAGTGACATCCAAAAATCTGTAAATAAGGGTTATTTTTCCGATGAAACTTTTTATGTAGTACTCAAAGCGATGAATATCTAATTAGCTTAGATAGAACACGTCAAAACTCTGTATATTATGTATGACAAGATAGGGAAATGTATCAAACATCCTCGGTCGCTTAATTTAATTAGTAAGGTTATGTGCGAATAATCGTTTGGTAGCAATATTTTGGTTCATTGTATCAACTTCATTTGTCAATACCCATATGAACCAAATGGTGACAGAAAATGTTAATCAGCGTTGAAAAAAATATTCAATATTCACTAACTCGAAGAGGAACGCGCAATGACGACTTCCTTACTGTATTAAATATAGCTCGTTTCTATTTTTCAATTAAAATTTGTAAATAAAGTTACTATCTATTCCTTTCCTTTGCTTTTTTTCAGCTGAGTAGTCAACGTAGTCAACGTCCTCTTCTGCAAAACGTATTACATCCAATGTTTATTATCAGAGGTATCAGTGCTAGGACCAATACTGCTTCCACACTCTCCAAAGAAGAGATAGTGGAAAACCATAAATATGTGCTATCCTCTTTTGGTCTATCTACCAATGACGATTATTCTTTGGTCTATGTACTAGATTTCTTAAATCCACAAAAAAACGCTGTATCTGCAAAGGATAACACCAAACCTCCTTCAAAACTTTTAACTTCTAAACTTAAAGTTGTCAAAGAGAGTCTCTAGTCCTACCACAACACTTGTTACTCCCGTAGTGGTATTAATTCAATGTGAATCCTGACATTTCGAAAGATCTTCTGGAGACCCTCAATTCAAGATTATTATCAGAATACAATAGCATCAAAACCTATGATTTTTCTACTCTTTATACTTTTTTAAAATCATTATACATTACTGATACTAAAAAAAGACGATATACCTAGATATAAACATGTAGTTCTTGGTAGAGATTCCTCATACTTTTTTCGACAAACAGACGGCATTCCAATGGAAACAAATTGTGCTCCTTTACTTGCTGATCTATTCCTTAACTCTTATGCTGACTTTATAGCTGATTTGTTCCAAAAGAATGAACATCGTTTAGCTAGATCCATTAATTTCAGTTTTCGGTATATAGATGTTGTATTATCGTTAAACAATCGTTTCGAGGATTTGATACATAGTATCTACCCCAAAGAACTTGAGATAAAGGATACTACAGACACTGTGAAGTCAGCCTCATATCTTGACCTACACTTACCCTAACTACGCAGACTTTTTAAATCGCGCTAGACTTCTTACAATTAGGCTTCTGGAACAGGGTTATGTTAATACAACATTGAAGTCATCAATACAGAAAATTTATGGTCGCCATCATAAACTCGTGGATCGTTGCGGTGTATCCATTTGCACCAAGAAAACTAATTTGTTCAAAGGGATACGAAGAGTAATTATTCAACAGTTGCTGATGAAAGGCTACTCCGTTGAAATCGAACTTTGCAATATTTATTTAGAAACCACTGGAAAGGTACCTCTGCTGGTGATCACGAACTGCAGGAGTATACGAAGTCAACTATTTCGCTATACTTATGTATAATGTTGTTTTGGGGCCAGCCGCAGTCTGCACTGTGGTGTGAAGGTTTCCTTGTCATCCTTTATAGACCCATTGGTGGCCTTGAGCTGACATTTTTCAGAACGGTGGGGTTTTTGTCTCATATTCACCTTATCCATTCTCTCTATATTCATCATATATTATTTACCGACTAACGTACAATTCAAAATTTCTTAAACCCCGATTTCGTGTATTTAACATTTGGCTACAGCACACAGGAAACATTGCAACATATGTTTTCATATGTTTTAAAAACACTTTAAAAAAAAAAACATGTTTGTCATGTATGTTTCTCATATGTTTAGGACAATCATGAAACACATATGAAAAACAATTTAATTCATGAGAAACAAGTAAATAAAAAAAACCATATGATATTTATATGTTCAATACGATTTTATAAATGAAAACAGTAGAGTGTTCAAAGGATTTTTGAAAACGTATGATTTCATGTATATTTAAATGCACCAAAACATTTTACTGTACTGTTTCTATGTTGTAAAACATATAAAAACATATGAAGCAGTGTTACTCCTTTGACTTACTCTGGTAGAATTTAACAGGTATTGGATTTTGCTTCCCATTTCAATATTTTATTTCGAGTTTTTCTCCTGTATACAATTTACTCTTGAAATATGATCTTAATACGAATTTGGTTCTAATGCAGCTGATGAGATCGGTGTTACTTCTTGAAATACGTGTACTGAAATTTGTAATATTTATATTATTGATATTTTCAATCCACTGGAGACATTTATAAATTCCTTCAAGCTGAAAGGGAATGTAGTATTTAGGTTTGTTTATCTCATAGATATGATAGATGTAAAACATGTAATCTGTCGTTAATCCTGTTTTTAAAAAATAGCCACGACGGCCATGTTTCTTCTCCAGCAGCCTAAATCTATTCCACTGTTTATATAAATACCCAACACCAAGGATACTTGCTATCCAATAGTGTCATACCAAACGATTTCAGAGAGGATTATTAAATGAACAAACGGACGCAAAATACAGAAAATAGATTATATGGTTTTTTTGTCAAGAAAACAAAACATTGAAATAGTTCATAGAGTACGAAGTTCTCATAATGGTAATAAATGCGAATTTAACCTTTGACCTTAGAAGACCTGATAGACTGATAGTAGTCTGAAAGGAAATTGGCTTGTAATACGGACGGTAATACAAGAATCTTTGTTTAGTTTCGTTTCTTTTCAACATTAAATGTTAATAACTGGCGTCTTAAAGTTTTGTTAAATTATGAAAAAAATCCAAGTTGATGTCAAACATGATTTAAAAAAAATATCAATATATTCAACTTCGTCATCTGATATATATGGTTATTCTCTATATTTTTCTCTTCATGTGCAACTCGCATGATCAACGTAACTGGTTAATGATTTTAAACATTTGACCTATTGTATATAAAAACGTCATATATAGTGCATCAAACAATAATTCAATGTAAAGGATGGTTTTTCATCAGCAAAACAAACAAAAACTCTAAATCTATAGCTGTATATAATAAGTCAAAAAACGAATATCAATGCTTCTTAGTTAAAAGGGCATGTTACCCAATTTAGACATTGATTCAACATAAGTAGTAATGTAGCTAGTTAAAACGACTAATGGGGACAATCTCAATAGGTAGATAGATAGATAGATATGGTTATAACTGTATATAATTGAATATTGATAGTAGGATGAAAGTCAATTAGTTAATTCAATTAAAGACTGGAAATTAAATATAAAATGGTTTCATTGAAAAGGTAGCATATTGTCACGTGTGTGAGGTTAAAACTGACCATGAACAAAAAAAATAATATTTCATTGCTTAACACGCAATTGATAATGACAAGTACGTCGCGAGCATTGAACTGTAAAAGGGATGTCTCTCGGGTATCTTACAACCACTCAAGGGTGGAGCCCACCCTCCAAAAGGGCTTCTTTCTTTGATAAATACGTTAACGTTAGAATTGGAATAAAACTATTTCCATTTTTCATTTATTGCAATATTTATCTACTCCTTTTAGCAAGACCATAGTAAGGCAAAACTAAAAGGATGACGTGGCGTTTAAATTCCGAAAGAAAATGTTTTTGGTACTGATTTATTGGTTATGAACTTAGACCTCCGTTTCTTCACACGCTCAATTGTAAGTTTTTGACAGAGTTATCTGCCCTTGAAATGTTCATTTTCAGTGCATTTCAATGAAATTATGACTCAATTTACCAAATGATATGAAAAATCTTGTCTTTTCCCCTTGATTTTAAAATAAATATTATAATAAAAATATTAGTTATATACAAGAATTACTCATAACCATGTCTATCGAAAGAGGAAGCCAAATCCATCACCGAGAGTTCTACAATATGCAATGCAAGTAATGAAGCCCTTGATTCTAATGGTGCAAATGGTCAATTTAACTTTGATAATGATATGTTTTTCATACAATGTTTAACACACTGCCTGATTCTTATAGAGACTGACATTTAATTACACTATCGTGTACTTCTAATCATCTTAATAGTGGGCACAGATTTTATGGACATGACGTGAAGCTAAATGGGTTTATGTAAAATATATGACTCATCTCAAAAACACCCAGTTACCGGAGCAACAACTAATTTAAGATATAGCAATGAAAAAGCAAACATGTTGTCGAATAAATGTATTGAATGGTAGCGAAGTCATTGACAACTCAGTACATATATACTTAATGTTGATTTATAAGATACTTACCGTCAATGTCGACGTCTGTGACTTCCAACTGAGAAACGATTTGTAAATATTTGAAAAGACATGGAGTTTCTACAGATTAGTATCCCTTAGTTAACTTTTTGTATTGTTAATGCATGGAGTTACTTCTATAAGAATAAACACTGTACTTCACTTTTAGTAATGATAACGCTTTTAAATTTTAATATCAAATTTTACAAGTTTTTATGGTATGTTATTAACAGGAATACCTCTCAATAAACTTGTTTTCTTCTCAATCAAATAGATATTTATGATATCGTACTCAATACGAAAGTAAAATGATCCTGTATGTGATTCATCTAGCCAGAACGAAAAAAGTTCAATTACATCCCTCCCCAGACCAGGTAGATCCAGAGGACGTGCAGGGGGTTGTCACCCCCTTTTTACTGTGTCATTTACATATGTAATTTGACAAAAACTGACAAATAATGTCCCAACACTTTTCTGAGAAACCCCGGCTGGCACCCCTCAATTTCAAAGTGTGTGGCCCCGCGCTGCAGACTAAAAGTCAACACACTGTCAGAATGCAATGGTCTAAACTGGACGAACAAAATCGTATCATATAAAGACGATATCGTAATCGATATAAAGCTATGATGATAGGTGATGGATAAAATTTTGACAAAGAAATCGGTCACGAACATAAGTTACATAGCAAACTTTTTGCTGGCGATATACTCTACATAGAAATGTAAGAGAACTGTTACATTTAATTTTTGAAATTCGATTATTTCCGAGGTTGATCTACATCACTTAACAAAAAGTTACTAAAAATGACAATTTTATGAAGATATGAAATATGTACGCAATATGAAAAAGTTTTGAGTTCACGAAGTTTAACAAAAAGACCGATTTTATTTCGATCAAACTAGCAATTTCTCAAGATGTGTAAATTATTTAAATAATTATTTTAAACGTCTTACCTTATACTTTACATGTTTAGTCTCGCTACTGAACGAAACTGTGTGTCAATATTTGCTATATAGAAATTCCATATGAATTGAGAAACGCACTCCTTTCATGGCATATACTGATCGACCAGATACTGAAATATTGGCCTTTTATTAAAATTGCAAAATATTTTTGTTACTTTTATTAATTGATTTGAGCATTTCGTTTGTAATTTAAAGGACGATATTCGACCTAGATCTTTAGTGGGAATTGTTTGACTTTCATATTCAACCATAATACTTACCCTTGACAAAGTATGTCTTGAAGGAATTCTATGTAAACATTTTTTTAAAAAAGACTTGACGAGTTCATTGTTAGAATTGTAAAACTTTCCTTTCAAATCTTCGCTGGACGTGACTTTCATATTGTCAATGAGAGAAATATATAATATTTTGTGATGTTTTCATTTCATTATATTTATATTATTTTTAAGGTTTTCTAATATATAGGACAACTTTCGGTCCTTTGTCTCATTTTTTAAAAATCCAGTGTAAACATACCTGGTTCCTTATTTGCACTCAATTACGGAAGAAAGGTAATGATACTGAACCTTGTTTAAGGAGGTAGACCTAGGGTAAGGGACATAAGTCTTGAGATCGGTGATATGTTTGTATCATATTCAATTTCACCCAGAGCCTATCAAGCTTTCATTTGAAACAGAACGAAATTTGTCCAAGTTACTTTAATACATACACAAGTTTTATGTAAATTCCTGAATACAAACGTTCCAATAATTTGTAAGAGTTGTGTGCCTTATCTTAGGTCTACCTGTTTGATTTAACATACCTTAAGATACGAAACGTATTTCTGGACGAAATAGTTGACAAGAAAAAAAATAAATCTTTCAATAAAAAAATATAGGGGACAAGTCATGTAACGGTTCCAAACCAGGCGTAGACGCTGTCTATAACTTGTCGAATCCGGGGATTTATTTTTTCTGTAAAGAATGTTAACCTATGGATCAAGAAAAAAATTTCAGATTGTAAAAAGTTTTACTTAAAATTGAACTTGAAGTTCAACTCGATTTCTATCTTTAACTTAAACTCAATGTTCAATTAGAACTCTAAGTTAAAAACAAGTTGAAAATCCATAGGATTCTCAACTGCTTTTGTCTACCCGCCTTAAAAACTAGACTAACCCCACTGCTGATTTGTTGAAAATTAATGTTCTTTTATCTCGGTGATTCGAAAACATTGTCTTACAAAACTGGTTTAACCCCACCGTAGAGCGGCAGATTTGTTTGTCATTAATGTGGATTTGTGTCGTTTGTGTACTTTTCAGTTTGATTTTGAAGAATCAACATCGTTGTGTTACCATGAATTTGATTTCTTTTGTTGTCAGACCATTTCATAGCTTACCTAAAAGTCTGTTTACACTTGTTGAAGACCATTTAGTGATCTCTGAAAATATTTAATATTCTGGATTTAGGTTATAAATAAGCTGGTGCGTTTGTTTTGTTTTACCATATCCGTTCTTTTTTCCGTTATAATAACCTGTCCAGATTTATCTGACCGGCGTCCTTTCAATATTTTAAGTAAACTTTAACATTAGAAGATATAAACGAATTATAGTTCGATGTTGTTCCCTATATGGAGCCTAGTTCTAGTTCATGAATTTGGATTTGTATTCATGAATTGTGATCCAAATTTAGTTTGCATTTTAGTATTTTTACAGATTTAAGCATATTTGTTGTATTTTGATGAACTCAACCGACTTGTATGGCATATCGAAAATACCACAAAAGTTGGAATGCGTTCTATTTCTAGTAATTGATAAGGTCTAGTCTATAATTTGGTAACCATCTCAGCATTCAAATTGCACATCTTAATTTTCTTCAAAAGATATATATAATTACATGTATTTTCATAAGCAAACTATGGACTATGTGCCTTTCTAATACCTTGCAATGAACAATTTCAAAAGATTACATTTCACAACTTCTCACACATACTTACATTGACCATGACATTCAACATGTGACCAAATATTATTCGCCCAAGAACTTTTGGTATTTCTGTCCCTTTTCTACATTTATTTTTGTTATTAAACCAGATGAGTTTTAAACAGAGATACTCATCCAATACAAAATATAAGAGTGGACCCCCTCCGCCCCCCCCCCAAAAAAAATCATTAATTTTGTAATATTCTCCGTTTTACTTCATACAATGAACTTAGTCTTTTTCAAAGAGGTGCATTAAAAACCTATATGTATACTTAGTAACTGTATAATTAAAGATAAGACGGGATGAAATGGAGACACATTTTAAAAACAAAAGACATTCGATTCTACCGTCCCCTTTTAGAAAGAATCCCTAAGTGAAAAGGTTTACAAATCAATTCAAGTAATGTGAACCCTTCAACTTTAAAGATGCTTAGTTTAAAAGCAATCTCACCAAAAACTATCAAGAATCATTTTATTATTCAAACAAAAAATGAAGAGCTTTTATAGGAAAATCGATGTCTTTACTTAAATGTTTAAAATAAAACTCCTTGTTAAACAAACTTATAAAACTCTGCTTAAAAAAATATCTATTAATAAATTCCAATACAGAATCAAGATTTTAATTTGTAGCTATAGAAAATAATTCAATCATTTTCCTTCAAGTTTGTTAGTGCTACGAGAATTCTCAGGCATCGTGGACGAGGGCACAAAGAGGTTGTATATTGTAATTCAATTGTCCAAATCTGAATGGTTTTATCAAGTTGTCTCGGTTTATGTAAAGTGCAAGTTTTTGTAAAAATCGAGCAAAAATTGGGAAAAATCAGTAACGTGCATGTCAAAACAATTGCCTTTAAAAAAAAAGATAGCCGACGCATTCACTTTTATTATTTTTTTACTTATATTTTTTACATTTCATTCAGAAACAATATATGGCACGCAATTTCAATTTTCGATACAGTTTTTTTCCAACGCCACTAAGTTATCAGTATTTGGCCAAACGGGAAACAGAATTGCGATCAGGTGACTTACGTTTCCATGGCAGATCGTCTTTAAGGTCAAAGGATAAATAACGATTCTATACCGACTGTGTCGGAATGACACTGATCTGACAATATTATTAAGGATACTTTTTTTTCTTTTTTTCTTGAAAAGACCATTATTTGTACTCTGCATCATTGGATTTGCTAAAATGTTAGAAAAATAAGGTTTTGGACAGTTATCTGCCGTTGAAATGTTCATTTAACAGTGTATTTCAATGAAATTATAACTCAGTTGACAAAAGTGATGTATTTTTTCCTGGATTCTGATGGTGCAAATAGTCAATATAACCTTTGAAAATGGTGTGTTTTTTATACCATATTTCACCTACTGCCTGATTCCTACAGAGACTGACACTTAAGAGGCTTGAACCGAACACATACAAGAGTTTAAAACTATTATACAGTGTTCGAAAACACTAGAAGTTTTATTTATTCGCCTCTTTCCACTCCCGCTGATATTTATGGAAGAAAAATCATAAAAACAACAGGTTTTAAATTTGTTCAGGATGTTATTTAATTAACACAAATTGCTAATGATTTGTTGAGGCAGAAGTTTAAGGACATAATCGGTTTACATACAACACAAACTCAAGTCTTCATGTTGGGTAGAGAATTTTCCTTCCAGTCTGTGAATCAACAACAATTGGTGTACACATTGGGGAGTTCTCGTCTTGAAAAGATTGAATACTACTTTAAAATACTATTAAAACCTGATAAAACTCTAATTTTTAGCTTATCTTAATATCTATTAACAAATCCCAATACAGAATCCAAATTCAATTTGAAGCTCAAGACAGTCATTTTCATTCAAGATAGCTGGTGCTACAATCGAGAATTTATTAAATCAGGTTCTCAGGCATCGTGGTCGTGGGCACAAGAAATGCCAGTGAACATATTGTAAATGGTCTCGAATCTAGCTTATCAATTTGAGAAGCTTGAATGATTATACATGTATATAAACAGAACACTTAAAACTAACATACAGTGTTCGAAAACATTTTTTCTCCTTTTTCCCACTCCCGCTGATATGTATGGAAGAAAAATAATAAAAACAACAGGTTTTAAATTTGTTTGGTTAACGCAAGTTGCTAATGATTTTGTTGTAGAGGTGTAATGACGTAATAGGTTTATAAACGAGACAGACTCGAGTTTTCTTGTTGGGTAGAGAATTTTTCTTCCAGTCTCTGAATCAACAGAATTCATGGACACAAGTGGGTGTTCTCGCCCTGAAAGAGTAATCAAGGGAACCAACGTTAAAGCGGTAATCAAAAGAATGTAATCCAGGGACTAAGACCAGACATGGAAAACAGACATACACAACAAAGAACATAAAGTAACTAAAATCATACATACAAAGTAACAAAAGTAAATGAGCAACTCGGACTCCACTAAAAACTGGGAGCATGGACCAGGTGCACCGGTAGGGTAAGCGTCCTCTGCTTTTCTAGAAACACCCGCCGAGTTGCTCATAAAAAGTCAAGTCCTGGGTAGACAAACGAGGAAAGGAAAACTATGACCTGTTGAATAGATCAGTTTTCATTGTGCTGATGGATACACCATAACGATCCACGAGTTCACGATGACTTCAATCTTGTAGCAACATAACCCTGTTCCAGAAGCTTATTTGTTAGAGTTCTAGCGCGATACAAAAATTCTGCGTAGTTTCGGCATAAAATACTTATCAGCATCAACATTGATCTATATGATAAATCAAAATAATCAGTTTCATCAAATAGAAAGAGAAAATTTAAGTAAAACATTTGTCTGTGGGCGTTATAATGAAAAAGAAAGGGAGGATTTTTCGTGATTCAAAAGGAATGGCCTAATGACTCTTATAATAAAAAGGAAAGAGAGGATTTCAGTGATTGACGCTTATAATAAAAAGGAAAGGGAGGATTTCAGTGAAACATTTGCCTATGGACGCTATAATAATTAAAAGAAAGAGATGATTTTAGTGAATTATTTGTCTGTGGACGCTCACTATAACTAATTAATTATAATTAAGATACTAGAAAAACTGTGACCAAAACTCTCTTGATTTCTTACCCCAGAAAACGCATAAGAAACCACATTAGTGATTTAAGGCATTTAGATGAGAAAAAAAACAAAACAAAACAAAAGGTACACAATGGTATCATGCGATAAAGAATTAGTGAAAGTTTCTTCAAATTCCATTCAATGTTCAATCTGATTACAGAAGCACTCGTCAAGTGCCTAAACTGCAATGTGGAAAGATCAACTTGACTGTTATACGGTCGTTCACGCATTCTGAGACAATGTGTGTGTTAAGCCCGTGTCTACTTTTCCCCGATACTTACATCCATTGGAATTCATATATTTCAGAATTAAATCAGAAAACTAATGGCCTGGTATAATTAATTGTTTTTCAATATAGAGAACATTAGCTCTTTGGAAGTGATAGCAGTTTATTTCCATTTTATAGCTGTAAAATTGATGCTTAAAAACTATGTATAGGCAATTTTCGTATTAGAGATAACACTTAATCTAAGTTTGATTCGTACGGACTGACGAGGGAGGCTATTAAAAGTTCACAATAACAAAATTAAAACCCAATGGAATGACTATCTAAGCAATCGTAAAGCAGTTCACAGGTTATTTTCGAATAAAAAGTTTTTTTATCTATAAATCTATACTTATGATGAAACTACACACAAATGAAAAAAGTCAAAACCATAAAGAAGAATCATACCTTCTAATCAGAAGTGATAAACGAAAAGGACCAGAAAAAAATCAAAAACAAAGAAAATTAATTTCAAACAAGCAAAATAAATGACTACGAGCACGTTCTTCAGCTTCTTCTGTTATATCCGTTATGAATAGCTTGAAACATTACAATGGATTCTTTAGAAAGTAGTACATACTTAAAATACAATTCTACCTTCATAGGTTAAGAGCATATATGTAAATATGTAACACACTGAAAATTTCTTCCAGAAAGAAAAATTACGAAACCCAATTTCGTTAAACATTATTTGTATATCATTGGTGCGCATGTAAATACATGTATGAACTGAGCTACTATTTGTTATTTACTTCGTTAAAACTATCATCATGGGTCTAATTATTATTATGATTTTAATAGATAAATATCTATTACCGACAATGGAATTTATGATTCTGGACCTGGTTCTCTAAGTGATCAAGAGTCATGAACCCTAAGTTTTATATGGTAAGTCCAAAATTCCGAACTACAGCGTCTGACGTTCGAAATTCACTCGAGACGCTGCAGCCAGCCCTCTCAGGAAATGCAAGAATCTTGCAAAGTCCACGGGTACTTGGGATCGGGAAATGTTTTGTTTTGTTTTGTTTTTTTTTGTTTGTTCGTTCGTTCGTTTTGTTTTTTTTTTTGTTTTTTGTTTGTTTTTTGTTTGTTTGTTTGGTTTTTTTTTTTGTTTGTTTGTTTTTGTTTTTTTTGTTTTGTTTAGAAGAAAAATACGAAAGCATGTGTTACAACAGCAAATATTGCACTTATACTATACTGATATATGGGGATCGACTGATATATAGGACGTCCTACATACCAGTCGACCCCCCACATATCAGAAAACTTCATATGGAAATGATGGATAGTATAAGTGCAATATTTGCTGTTATAACACAAGATTTTGTATTCTTTTATTCTAAAAATATTTCCGACCCCAAGTGCCTGTGGCAAAGCCGAGAATTTCAAAAGACCTGTCTGCAACGGTTAGTAAGAGAGGAAACGAACTTCTGCCGCTGCGTGGAGCTCATATTGTCAAGCTCCTGTGACCAAGGTCTGGTTTTCTTTTCTTTTATTTTTTTTCTTGGTATTACATTAATCCGAAATAAATCTGAATACTACTAACAGTTCACTTTCTTGTTTGCTTAATTCGAACGAAACATTTAAAATACTACTTGGTGAATTTAATTCCTATTAACAGTAAATCAAAGCGGACGAAGACTAATTTAATATTAACCTATAATGAAAGGTGAAAACTCTTCTCTCAGTCATATTTACTAAGTAGTGACAGCCTATTTATAAAAAATGACACAAAAAAGAAAATTCTGGTTAATTGGTCTGCATCGTAGGTTGGCATCTGTGGCCAGTGAAGATATTCGTCAGTGCAATCACCAATGAAGGTTTTCACAAGTACAGAAGTACTATTTTTGTATGTTCTCTGCGTAAAAACACACATTTTCAAGCTCTATACGCAAAGTGATGCATTGAAAATCAGAATGTACTTCTGTGGTGGTTACGGCTAAATTACCATATCGATTCATCGTATTTTTATTGTAGATTTGATAGGTTTAAAGTGATTAAATGTGGACTGGGAATAAACAGCTCTCACAGAGTAGACAAGACGTGTGCGTAGCTAGGAAAGCAGATCAAAGGACACAGCACATAATAGTCTTAAAAGACTAATTATGGCACCTGTCAAGAGTTCCTGATTTTCTGATTAATAAGCTAAGATGAGAAATGCGACGCATTTCTTTTTATGATGACTTATATCATGAAATATTTTGATTAAGGCCACTACGAATTAAGTATTTCTTCTTCTACATTTATTAGAAAAGTACAAAGAACATTTAATAGTAGTTAACTTTATTTCATTTATAAAGTGAATGATTTATTTCAAGCATTTTAGAAACTTTACAGGAATTTAAACTTAAGTAATGATAAAATAGGTAGATAACTTGGAGATTAGAACCACCAATCATAAAACAAGAATATCATGTGCGCTCTCCACACACAGAGCGAGAGCGAGAGAGAGAATGTGTGTGTGTGCACATAAACACGCGCACACATACAAAAACAAAATTACTGAACCAATAAAATCTAGGCATTAGTCAAAATTAGTATTCAAAAAGCAAGACCATATAACAATGGCAATGAGAGTGCAAAACAAGCGTTATTCTATAATTGTCTTTTTAGAACTTGCAATCAATTTCACACTTAATGCTTTTTGAGAAACTGGTCGCAGATCTAGGCATTCGCTGCCCATTCTCGTCTCAAATTGCCTTTGGCCACATTATGTCTTTCCGTAGAAAAAGAAACAGATATGGTGAAACGCAACAAATGCACCCCTAAATACGAAGTAGTAAATTATTTTAGAGATTATCAAAAGGTATTCAGCAAATTTAAACACATCTTCAGGTAAGTTCTTAAAGGGTCCAAAAAGAAAAGAAGGAAGACATCTCTTCAAAATAAACTAGTTTCATTAGGCCTTAATCACCCCCCTCTAATGTAAGATAAAAAATGAACTGAAGCAACAAACACACCATAAAATTCGCTCAATAATATATCATATTACCTCAACATACACCATATAGACAGTACGAGATACCAGTCTAAAGAACGCCTCAGTACTAGAAGAAATAACCGGCCACTGCAATTCCAAAGGTAACATCAAATACGAAGTACTAAATAGGTAAGATTACTCATAAAAGGTTTTAGTTTTAACCCAGAGGTGCAATAAGGGATCGAATATCTCTTTGTGAAAACAAGGTTCAAAGAATAAAAAAATAATTGAAAATCGTACCCAGTACAAATAAATCTATTAACTTAAAGGTCAGTTGAAATCAATCGGATTTTGTTTAAAAGAATGTGCTTAATAAACTATATTTCCGTAAAAAAAACCTTGGTGGGCAAAAGCATTTTTAATTAAAAACCTGCAAGTGCTATCATATTTTAAAACGGTGAAAAAAAAAACTTCGTAAATGTTTTTAGAAGTTTGTGGTATCAAAACTCCCGGAGCAAAAGCTTTTCTGTGAGGAATCTGTTGCGTTCATTGATTCACTATATTAAGGCGTTCGGCTAATAACTTAACAAGGCAGGTCAGCTGATGAGGTTTCCGCATTAAAACAAATATATATTAGAAGAAAAAGAATTCAACAGTTCCTTGACGTAAAATCTGTACAGAAAAAATAGAAACAATACATGGACTTAAAAGAAAGTTTCCTTTATTTTCTTACACATGAACTTCTACGTTTTATCCTTCAATAGGTGAAATACACACGCCTGTATACTGGTAGATGTAACTAGCTACATGTAAGAGCTTTTGAAAGTAAAAAATGATCTTTAAACAACTACTGTGATTATTGCGATGCTAGAATGTCGGATGCAATGTTTCCAATTTTACTTTGTTTTAAGACATTTGTAACAAAGTTCCGATCGATTGACTTTTAGAATTCAATCTCATTTTACATAGACTCATTTTGTAGGCGTTTAATAATAAAACTCGGCACATGAACTGTCAGTGTGAATTCCATTGTTGCAGCTTGGAATTAAATTTCGAAAAAAAAAACAAAAAACAAGAGGCTCCCAGGAGCCTGAGTCGCCCACCTGGTTGAATCTTTCAAATCTTTTAAATGTTGTACAAAAATTTTGACTCAAGAAGTCTTTGGTAGGGCTTATCATAAGGATCATTTCAACAATTTCTTTTAATCTATCACAGTTTTCAAAATATTGACTGAAAACTGTTAAAAAGTCATTTTTTCCCCTTTCAAGGGCAATAACTCTTACAAAAAGTCATCTGACAACTTTTATACCTGAAGACTTTTGTAGTCCTAATAATAAGAATCATTTCAGCTATTGAAAGAATTTGGCTAAACCTAACGGTTTTGGAGATATTTGCGAAAAACTACTGTCTGACTCCTATGTTCTATTTTTAGTAACGGCTGCCATGTTTTTTGACGGATCAAAAATCCCCACATCAGTTCAATGCAGGATACACCAAGAAACAATCGTAACAAGTTTATTGCCAATTGATCAAATAATGTCAGAGGAGAAGATTTTTTTAAAGAAATAACATTAAAAATAGCAAAAAAAAAACATGGAAAAATCATATCTCCAACATGATTCAACAGTTGAAAACCAGAATTTGACCAGAGATAGATCTCATCATGCTGAACACTTTTACCCATGTCAGAATTTAGCTAAATTTAACGGTTTTGGAGATATATGTGAAAAACTATCGTCTGACCTCTATGTTCTATTTTTAGTAACGGCGGCTATGTATTTCAACGAATCAAAAATCCCCGCATCATTACTATGCAGGATACCCCAAGAAACCTTTATACCAAGTTTGGTTCTAATCACTCAAGTAGTTTAGAGAAGAGTTTTGTATAATTGTTAACGACGACGACGACGGACGCCAAGTGATGGCAATAGCTCACATGGCCTTTGGGCAGATGAGCTATAAATGGATTGAAGTAATCACTTCAAATGTTCTATGATCTCGACCACGAATTTATGGAACAATGTGATCTGTTACTTCCAACAGGATTACAAATGCTTGTTTATTGGAGCAGTTGGTATGATATTAACAAGTGTAAAATTTATCTTTGTAATACATGTTTTTGTTACTCTTGCTCTGTTTTGTTCTTCTTGTTTTAGTTTTAGTTTAATACCCCACGGTCCGTTTACTGTTCAGTTTTACACTGAAATACTGCTTTCACCATATTGTCCATTAACTTTCATTTGGGCTTTGTCAGCCTAAGTTGAACTGAGACTAATGGCATTCAAGAAACTGTTACATCAGATGCGTAGTAGCAGATTCTATACCGTTTTCATAAATGTCTTTTGGAAGTATTGTATGAAGTTCGATCGTAAAGCAAGATTTACTTTTTACAGATACCAATAACGAAATTGGCAAGAATAAAGGGACTTGTCAACGTTAAAAATGACTTGACAAGTTAGAAAAAGAATGTTGATAGTGAATTACAATAACCAGACAGTTTCATGATGGTACATTTTTTAAGGGTAACGTGAATATGAAATATTCTAATCAAACAACTGAATAGTTCGATGATCGTTATGTCAGATTTAAAAAAAAGTTCAATGATCGCTTTGTCAGGCTTAAAAAAAAACTTCATATGCAGGCTGTAAAAGGTACAATACAGTGTATGCCATACAAAAGAGAATATGGCTGTGATTTGTCAATTTTAAATTTTTCATCCACTCGCTCCAAGTGCATCCTTCAAGTGCGCTAGGATCACTCCACTGAAATGACTGAAAATAATACAATCTCAGAGTAAATTAAAGAGAACTCAGAGATGTATCTGATATATAAAGTAATTATCTGAGAAAACAGAAATTTAATACTGTAATTTGTCACGATGACTTGTATGGTATTGCTTTCCATAACACTTTCCTATATTGGGAATCAGCACTGCTAATAAATTTATCAATAAGATGCCACCAGCTAAATTGGTCAGTTGCTGAAATTAAACTTGCAGCATTCATTTAGTGGTTTGGTTAATCTTTCTGGTTTTCCTATGTCTAGCCTATTCATGCGATAGGACATCATACATTGGAGAAACATTTATAGTTCTAACGTTTGGGGTAAAATTAGGGGTAATTGGTAGGTCAAATCAAAGTAAATTTCGACTTTTGGTGGTCTTTATGTTGTGCTAATTTGTTGACCCTTTAACATCTGCCTTCTTCCAAAACGATGCTTATCATAAATACAGTTAATAAACAAGTTAATTTAAATAAAAATGATTGATTGATTGATTATGGTTAAACATCCTGTGACAGATACTTCATGCATTTCAAGACGAGACCAATTGACCCTGATTTGTACTAGTCTGACTCAATTTTCTACTTGTAATACAGATAAAAAGTTACTATTAACCAGGCATAAATATTCTAGATTAATTTAACCAAGACAAAGGTTTGTAGAAGTAAAATATAGTAATCTGAATTGTATAAAAATAAATATTTGGATTAAGTTAGCATTATGAAAATATTTTTTCACCTGATATTTTTCCTAATATGAATGTAGACAACAATAACCTGTATATTTCCAAACAAAATACATGGTTTATTCCAAACAAAATAGCCTGTGTATTCCAAATAAAATATCCAGTCTATTCCAATCGTAATGTCTTCTTTGGGATGTCTCTTTGAAAGTATTAATCAACAGTTCTTAATAAAAAAAAAATAAAATGTACCATAATATTTATAAATTGACAACAATTCGTTTTTTTCAAAATTAAAAAAAAAACATGAAAAACATGGATACCAAACACGCAAATAGGCATATCTCCAAACAGCTTAATCTATAAACTTGATTGGGTTGTCTCAAAAAGAACTAGCAAAAGTCCTGCATTAAACTCATGATAATGCCACCATAAAAAAAAACATCCCAGGTTCTTATCCAACATTTTCCAAAATGTAGGCAGGTGGACAAATTTTATTTTTCATTTTTTATCAATTCAAGCGAAAAATGCTCTCAATTTGAAATTACAGCAAGTATTTGACAAAGCATGTATGCAAAAAGTGGATGTGATCATTTAACTTGAAAAATAAAATTCACCATTCATCTTCATGTTTACTGTTTTGAAGTAGTGACAGAAGGGGGTCAGATCCAGTGATTTTCAAAGAGGGCCAGATCCAGTGATTTCCAAAGGGGGCAGATCCACTGATTCCCAAAGGGGACAAAATCCAGTGATTTCCAAAAGGGGGCAGATCCAGTGATTTTCAAAAGGAGGCAAAATCCAGTGATTTCCAAATGAGGGCCAGATCCAGTGATTTCCAAAGGGGGCAAAATCCAGTGATTTCCAAAAGGAGGCAAAATCCAGTGATTTTCAAGCATACACAAGTAAGACTTGTAAGACTAACATCACAGAATGCTATTCAATATTTTTATATAAAATTGTTGGATCTCTGTTAAAAACATGTACCACACATTATTTCTCACAGCTGCATTGTCTATTTCGCTATACTGTTACTGCTTTAGGCTGACCTTTGCGTCCATAACCTTTCGCTGAAATTTTATTTCAATACTGCTTTTGGCATGTTATACTGAAAAGTTTTTTCCTTGAATTTCTTCTGACTTATGGCTTCCATCACAAAATGGTCGATTATTTGTTTGTTTACATAAACACAACCAGTATTTTTTTGTCTCTTCCACTTGAAATCTATGAGGTTTGAACTGAGGACGTTGTGGCATGTTTTTCTTTTGTGCCTTCATTTTGTGGCTACCATCACAGAATGGCTGAAATACAAAAAAAAAAGAACTCCAGTTTTTTAATTTAAGTCATACACATTAAAGTACATGTAGTTATTGGCAAAAGGGAGGTCACTCCTATTTGAAAATAAACAATTGACAATAAAACCTTCACTAAAGGTGTTAAGTTCAAAATGCATTTTAACTACAGGTAATATGAAGTGATGTAAAAACAGCCTCTGGTTTAGGTAGGTTTTTTTGGTTTATTCTGGGATCAGTTAAGACATTTCACTGTGACTACATTTGGAATCATCTCTATTATAAAGGAAATTTTAAAAAATCATGAAAACTGATTTATTCAACGGGTCATGGTTTTCCTTTCCTCGTTTGTCTACCCCGGACTTGACTTTTTATGAGCAACTCAGCGGGTGTTTCTAAAAAAGCAGAGGACGCTTACCCTACCGGTGCACCTGGTCCATGCTCCCAGTCTTTAGTGGAGTCTGAGTTGCTCATTTACTTTTGTTACTTTGTATGTATGATTTTAGTTACTTTATGTTCTTTGTTGTGTACGTCTGTTTTCCATGTCTGGTCTTTGTCCCTGGATTACATTCTTTTGATTACCGCTATAACCTTGGTTCCCTTGATTACTCTTAATACAGTTCAGAGGGGTATGTTTTATATATACTGTGGAAGAATAAATAAATGAATCATTTCCTGGGTGAAAACTGACCAGAGAAAATGTCTAATACCCCTGACATTTTAATGTAAATTTATACATGTAAAGAGCTCATACCACTGCACTGGAAATTGTATAGACAATTTATTCTTACCAAAACTGGCTAAGCCTTTTACAAACCTCTCATTATGGTTAGAACTATTCATACCCTACCGGTGTACCTGGTCCATGATCCCAGCAGTTTTTAGTGGAGTCCGAGTTGCCCATTTACTTTTTCTTTGTATATATTATTTTGGTTATGTTCTTTGTTGTGCATGTCTGTTTTCCATGTCTGGTCTTTGACCATGGATTACATTATTTTGATTTCCGCGACAATTTTTGTTCCCTGATTACTTTTAAAATTATAATTAATAATAAAAATAGAATTTTCCAATATGTACCACTTTTATTATTGATTCTTACATGGAGTAATTCATATTACCATTATTTTACCTGAGTATGACTAATTCCACATGTACACCAAGCATATGTTTTCCCGGCTTCTAGTACCATTGGAAAAGGCTTTTTATCTGTTGGTTTTCCTTTCATAGTAAGATCATATTCCCCAGGTTTTGGAGACTCCGGGTGTTGATTGTGAGGTTTATTACTGTTCTGTCGACATCCAGATATCTGAAATACAAGGTGTATATTTACTCTACATGGTAGAAATATTATTACATATTAGATATTTGATTTGGTAATTGCTGAAATTTTATTCATTCACTTTGAAGAAAAAAAATCCAAAGTACAGTAGCTTAAATCATAAACATCCATAGCACAATGTAGCTAAAAATATACCATAAACATCCACAGTACAATGTAGCTAAAAATATATCATAAACATCCACAGTACAATGTAGCTAAAAATATATCATAAACATCCACAGTACAATGTAGCTAAAAATATATCATAAACATCCTTGCTCACAATGGCTTCAGTTTATTAAATTTATACATGTATATATACAGGGACCATTCTCCTGTCTAGTCACTATTGATTGTGATATGAATTATCAAGACTGACTGTATGACTATTCATTGTTGGATATATACATGTAATTATATACATTGAGATTTCTTTCTATATGTAAACTGTTTATACATGTAATATCACCAGGGTTCTCACTGATATTTCTTCATGGTGACTCCTGGGACTCATCACTTTTCGGAAAGTTGAGTCCCAGATGAACTTGGTAGGTACCCCGTTTTTCCTGGTATAAAACCAATTTGAATGCTACGCTATTTTATGCATTCAGTACTACATGTACATATGTCCCATGTACAATCATACAAAGCCATATCTGACAGCAATTATGCATGTCATCCATATTAAATTGTGTAGAGTAAAGTCAGCATCATTTTTTTTTTTAAAACATACTTATACAGTTTGCAGGCTTCACGACATAACTCCATATACATTGTAATACTACCAGTAATAGTCTTTGAAAATAATTAGTTTACTCCGTTTTCATTTTGAATATGTTGTTAAGAGTTTACAGGCTTCATGACATAACTAACGGTACTTGTGCTGGTAAGTAACTACAACTGGAAGTTTTTTAGGGGTAATACTACAGTTTAACTTTGCACAATGACCTTCAAGACATGACTGCATATTCACTTTGTGCATTATTCACAGTTCAACATAAAACAAATATCTGATTTTCAACCTGCCTAAATTGGTTTAAATGAAGTCCAAAGAAAATCACCAATTAGAGGTAAAAGTGCAACATTTATTCAAGAAACATATTTTACACCTGCTACTTCACATACATATATTATCTTTTTTTCATATTTTAAACCCTCTTAATATTTAAATTTCAAATCAAGAGTTTCTCATTTCAGTTATGCAATTGATCACACAAAGTCAGCATGTCACAAAAGTACAACATCGTACAGGTAACAAAAAAATCCAGTTCTGAACAGATTTCATAGTGAAATATACATGTAACTTTTTCTTTCTAAAAGAATTTGTTTTACTCATTTTGAAATTTTTTGTCACAATATTGTATGGAAAATTTCATAATTTATTTTTTTGTAAAAAAATCATATGATGAACATCATGTATACATGTGAATAACTTAGCAACTTTCCATTTCATGTCTGGTTGTCAAAAAACGTTGAACAGATTTTTCATGATTTTTGGAATAGTTTTAATGATTTAAGAACAAAAATTCTATTCTACAAGTTAAAATACAGCTGATATCATGAGGATGCTTCATGCAGAAGCACAATGTTTTTACTAGATGCATCCAGCAAGTTTTAAATGTCTATGTATCATATTTGGATCACATCTCTTACATGTATATACTCTTTAAAATAAAATATTGAATTGAATTTAATCAACCAAAGATTTTTTTATTTATATGTAAGCATCATCTAAAAGTATGCCAAATGGGTACACCTTTGCAACAAGGTCCTTCAACTCAGATTTCGTGCAAAATATATCTTTTTCAAAGCAAGCACAGCTAAATCTGTGGCAAAGCCCCAGTACGAGTGGAAACCTAAATGGCAACATGCATGTGCAAGTTAGCAGGGTGCAGAATGATGAGAACAAAAATTCATTGTCCGGATATGTCGCAGAGAGAATGTGCATTGTTGTATATGTAAAATAACAATAAGTGTCCCTAATAATTATTTTAAAAATTTGAAATAATTAATTTTACAATAAGAGAACATAACACTGCAATCAATGTCGTCCATTTTGTTTTCTTCCCAAACTACATATGTAAGTTCCGATCTGGCTCCAATAACAAGTTCAAAACACACATACATGTAATTATGTACATGTATATACATTTTCTATTTAATAGTAATTCATATATTTTAATGACAGTCTTTTATCTAACTAGAAAAACAGTGAATAAAGCTCACTTGATGATACGCCCTGCTTTCCTCCAGGTTGGATACCCCATATGTGATTCAAGCATTCAGGTTGAAGATCAAAATGGGAGGTGTACAATGGCATCATGTGATGAATAATCTGTGAAAGTAACATCAAATTCTGTTCAGCAGTTTCAGAGGAGTTGTGGATTAGAACTGGGGACGATGGACCAGATGTACCGATACCATTCAAAAACAAAATAGGAGGTACACAATGGCACCATGTAATAAATATGAAAGAATGCAATCTGTCAAAATTACATTGTACATCAAATTCCATTCAGTGGTTTAAGCGGAGTTTCTGATTTGAAAAGGGTCCCCCCTTGGTTGACAAATGACAAAGTCCATATTTTACATCAGGAAACTGAAACATCATAGAAAACAAAGGATTTGCAGTAGTACTTTTAATAATGGCTGACTCAACTCAATATACAAGAATGCCGTAGCAACGAAATCTAATAGTCAAAGTGCAAATGTGTGTACGATGAGTTTGCTGAATATTTCATGGATACTACATAAACCCCAAAAAGTAGTTCAGATTGAAAAACATAATAGGAGGTGCACAATGGTATCATGTAAATTGTACATGTAATACAGAATATCTGAAAGTTTTATTCAATTCCATTCAGTGATTTCAGAGGAGTGGCAGATTAGAACAGATGAAAGGATGGATGGACACCATGATCACTATATACCTCCTGCTTTACAAGCTGAATATGTTAAATAAGAGGATCAATAAACTTGTATGTATGAGTATTGTCCAAAATTTGAATAGTTAACTTACTCTGCTGACTAAATACTGCTCATACATGTGCCTACAACTATTTGCAATTTACAGAAAAACTTGATCAAGAAGAAATGTTATGCTCACTTATAGACAATTACATAAAGGCAATGCCTGCTTCATATAATTTCATGCCCTTTAGCTGCAAACATTAACCCCTACATTTGGCTACAATGTAAATCGTCATGTTTCTGAAAGCTAGCACAAAAAAAAAAAATAAAAAAATAGCTACTTGGTGTAATCGCTAAGTACATGAGATCAAACCAGAATTAAAATGCGATTAATCTGCGTGTAAAACTACCTGTTTAGGTGAAAACAGAGCTCCTACAAAATTTGGAAGACGAAATCGACAGAGGGCTGACATGTTGTAGGATCGCATTAAAGTAAATAGTTTTTACCTAGTTTAATTTAAAATATTGTGAAATCGACGCAATCATGACAATTAATCATTGTTTGAATAAGTTAATGCACAAACTTAATTTTTTTTTTCATTTTATTATTTTATCGATCAATCAGGGTCGATCCCGACATTCACTGCGAATCTGTTTTGTTGCCATACACCCTTGACAACCTCACAAGCAGTCAAGGAAAACAGTTGTTGTGCATAGTTAAGAAGTTTATTTGGTGTTTTAGACCATAATTACGTAGATCTGACGAGGAAAAGCAGGCACAATGAGCCAAAGACAAGTGTTACAAGGTATGGTAGCACATGTTTTTTCAAACAATTTCTTATAATTATATAGAGAATTTCAAACTTGTCATTGACATTGGTATCAGCACTCAGGGCCAGGCTCAGTATGACAGTAACCTGGTCTACTGGCTGTTATAAAAGCTTTTCCAGGTCATGTGTACTTGAAAACTTAGGAAACTAGGTTTTAAGTCCCTGGTCCAGATATTATGTCATTTTTGGAGGCTGTAATATAAATTCCAGATTAAAAAATGGCTCTGTGAATGTCATAATTATTAGGATTGTAAGGTCCCAAAAAATGATATGCTCAACTCAGATTTGTTCCATATTACAGATGTTAATGGCTGTAGCTCTATTTACATTCATATCTGTAATCAACATTTCTTGTGGCATGATTATTATACTGTATAGTAAAGAACAAATACACTTATTATGAAACTCCAAGATATATTCTTGTTTTTGAAACATTTGTTGTCGAGAAGCTTCTTTTCATGACATGCTAAAGAGGAAACCTGCAAAAACAAAAAAGAAATATAACTGATAAAAGGGCATACATTTTGTTTGTATTCCCAATTTCCTTACCTTACATTTAAATTTTTCTGACTGGAAGCAGGAAATTAGGCTATTGTTTATTCATCATAATGGTCTCATAGTTTAGCTGTTCAGTGGCTCTTTAGGAGATTTTCTTCAAAAGATTCTTCAGTGGCCACTGGCAAGAGAGTAGTTATCTCCATATGCAATAATGAAGCAATAAATCCTTGCCAATTGATTGTTTAAACTACCAGTAAGTAGATCAGTGTGTTTGATAAATGTAGATTCCCTTTCTGATGGGAACTACTCTTTGTCTATAGTCAATCTTGAATCATAATACACAGTATTGGGATTTCTGCATGATTTTTAAGTTCATATAATGTGTATGCTTGTCAGGTCATTGGGTTAAATTTTATTTGGAATAAAATATTTTATGTCATTGAATTGTTTTTGTAGTGTTTGAGAACTATCAAAAGGCGAGAACAACATTTGTTCAGACAGTTGCAGAATTGGCCTCTCGGCCAGCCAACATTGAAACCCTGCAGAATGCTGGTGTTATGTCATTGCTCAGACCTTTGCTGTTAGACATTGTTCCAACAATCCAACAAACTGCAGCATTAGCCCTCGGTAGACTTGCCAACTACAATGATGATTTGGCAGAGGCCGTTGTGAAGGGAGACATCCTACCACAGTTGGTTTACTCCCTTGCAGAACAAAATGTGAGTTAAGGAATGAAATTTATGTTAACTTTCATTTGTAGCAATGATATTAATATTTTTAGAATTTCTATTATGCAGCAACAAATATTTTAGAAACATGTGAAATAAAACTCTTTTTTTATTAATAGTTGTGATAGGTTCTGTCACTCAATTTATGTTAATCATACATTGTTGAGAATACATGTATATATCACCACACAATGCGAGGACAGTGTCATTTTTTAAATGTATTGTTACGTTGGTATTATGTGATATTTATGACGCTTTTCTATTCACAATACATCATCGACATGTAAATTTTATTTTTTCCTTTTCGTCCAATTCACCAGGACATTCATTATTATGACTTTCATTTGAAATATTTATGAATATTTGCAGAGATTCTACAAGAAAGCAGCTGCATTTGTGTTGCGAGCCGTAGCCAAACATTCCCCACAACTGGCTCAGTCTGTTGTAGATTCTGGAGCTTTAGATGCTTTGGTAATCTGCCTTGAGGAATTTGATCCAGGAGTGAAGGAAGCAGCAGCTTGGGCTTTGGGATACATCGCAAGACACAATGCTGGTTTGTACATTTCAAGCTTCTTGTCTTTGACCAGACTGATACGGTTTAATGATTTATGTGTTATGTAGTTGTCCTTGTAAAAATCATGCAAAATCTGAAAAATGTGATGCATCCCAAAAAAGGCTACATATTTTTATTTTTGTAATTAATTGTTTTATGGGTCTATATTATGAAATGTGTAATCATTCATTTAAATCTGCTCTTAGGAGTTAATCAGCATTGAAAATCCAATAGATTCTGTTGTATTTGACAGTCATTTACAGAGTTATCTCCTATATAATTTTGAAATCTACAGTGCATTCTATATAATTTTTATCTCCTAAGAGCACAGGTTATATGAAAAGCCATATGTTAATTTCTGTTAGCTATAACATTTTAAACAAAATATCAAATATGTAGGCTTTCTAACCATGAATCACATTGTGCATGATTCTTAGCTGGAGTGTTACTTAATTATTTTCCTGATGTCAGATGTTTCTTTAAGATATTGGATATACAAGAGCACTATTGTATGTACTATCCTGAACTACTTTTATTATTATAAGTTGAAACATACCTCTTGTTAGTTGTTAAAACATTTGTTTTTGTGTATATGTTATTTTAAAATATACAAATTTGTTTTCATTCCAGAACTAGCCCAGGCAGTTGTTGATGCTGGAGCTGTACCTCTACTGGTTCTGTGTATCCAAGAACCAGAACTGTCTCTGAAGAGAATTGCTGCATCAGCTTTAAGTGATATCTGTAAACACTCCCCTGAACTTGCTCAGACTGTTGTTGATGCTGGAGCCATTGCTCACTTAGCCCAGATGATTCTTAATCCAGATGCAAAGCTGAAGGTAGTATTTAAGTAGCACTCCAGCTAAGAGTCATGCAAAATGTGATTCATGGGTGAAAACCCTACATATTTTTATTTTTGATATTTTTTTAATTGCCATTGTAAACAGAAATACATATTCTGTTTGTCATATAAACCATGTTCTAAGGAGATAAAAATTATATAGAATGCACTGTAGATTTAAAAAAATAAGGGAGATAACTCTGGAGATTATACAGTAGAATCTATTTGATTTTCAATATTGATTATCTTATAAGATCAGACAGATTGGAATGAATAAATACAAATTTCATATTATAGATCCATAAAACAACATAATTACAAAAATAAAAATATGTAGCCCTTTTTTGGAGGTGTATCACATTTTTCAGATTTTGAATGACTCTTTCAATGTCTACTACTTAATCAATGGAAAGGAATACAAATATAGACAATAAACAATATTTATTTGCATTAACACATTTACAATAAATAGACATGGCATGTCATACAACAATACAATACTTAAGAACAGAAAAACAATTAACAAACTACAATTATGACCATGATGTGACACTGGTATTTAAATATGATAGATTAACAAAAAAAAAAAAAGAGAGAGAAAATTAACATTTGTTCAATTTCAATTAGATCTGAGATTCCAGCATTTGTTCAGGAATTTCAGTGTTAATAATAGTATATCAGTTAAATTGCTATTTAGTATGTCAGATTGGTCTTTTATTTTAAATTAGGGTTACGATAAAGAAAAAAATTGTTCTCATCAGACTTTTGCAGCAATATAATTGAATGATACACTATCTTGATTAATTTTTGATTAATGCTAATTTTATGGAATAGTCTAATGAGCTTTTACACCTTTTTTATTGTTTATTTGAAAAACATAAAAAAAATTAAAAATATTATAGATCTACTTAAACTAAAACCACTAAACTGACATTGAAAAAACAGTGATTATTAATACATAATTATGAATTTGATGACGATTAATAATATGAATGTATGTATTTCTTCATTACAGAGACAAGTTTTCTCTGCCCTCAGTCAGATCTCCAAACATTCTGTAGACTTGGCCGAGATGGTGGTAGAGGCTGAAATCTTCCCAGCTGTTTTGACTTGCTTGAAGGATCCAGATGAATATGTGAAGAAGAATGTGGCTACTCTGATCAGAGAAGTAGCTAAACATACCCCAGAGGTTTGTTTGAAATTTTTTGTCATGAATATTTGTAGCATTATTTATCACAAAGAAATTAAATTGAATTTATGTAAAAAAAAAAAGTAATTGGTAATTTAATTTATTTAGAAATCATTGACAGATGACATGGTATAGCAAGGCTATTTTGTTCTTATGTTTTTCAGAAAAAGAATTATCTGCCCATTTTTGTGCACAAAACTCATTGTATGATTAATTTAATAGAACATTTCAATCTAAACCTGCTAGTAGGAATGTTTATTATTGAATATTTATAAGAGTAATCATACCTTTACCAGTATAAAACATTTCTTCCATATCCTTTTTCTCTTTCGTAGCTGGCACAACTGATAGTGAATGCAGGAGGAGTTGCAGCTGTGGTTGATTACATTGGAGAATGTAAAGGAAATGTCAGACTTCCAGGAATTATGATGTTAGGTTATGTTGCAGCACATTCAGAAAATCTAGGAAGAGCCGTAATGGTGTCAAAGGTAACAGTATTTTAAATTTATATATAATTATGTACATGTACATTACATTTTACTTGGTTTGATAAAAACACCTTTAACCCTTAACTACATATGTAGATGGAAGATGGTAAAAGACATGTTATTAAAAGATCTTTATATTAACAACAACAGTGAAACCTGCATTGCCTAATCTAGAAGGAGAAATCATTAAAACTTCTTGTTTGTGCTCACTTCTCCCATTTGTCTTTGACAGGGAGAAGTTTTTTGTAATAGATTACATAGACAAACGTGTCAATACTTTCTTTTTCAAACAGATTTTACTAAAACTTCTCCTTGTCATTGATGTCTAGATTCAGTCCTGTCCTGTGTTAAGTGACCTTCCATTGCAGAGATATACAGGTTAATTTGACATAGAATGTACTACATAGGGATGTTTTCATGACAGTCATGTAAGACAGATAATTGTTAAAAACATGCAAGTTTGACTAAATTTCAAAATATATGATAACTTTTTATCCCATGAAGCATTTCATATAATAGTTCAAAAAGGGAAATAATATTTATATTTTTTTAGATAAAGAAAACTTAATAAATATCTCTCAAAGAATGAGTTTTTGAGGGGGCTATTTTGGCATAATTTAGTGGTCTGTCTAAAAAGGCCAAAAGAAATTCTGCAAAAATATATTCTGGACTTAAAACTTAGTGCACCACTTATCATCCGCCAAAATTTTTCTGTACCTTTTTTTCTCTTAAACTGCTAAATTTTATACCAGCTGAAATAACTGGCCATACAGTATAAAGCAGCATTTTGACTGCATGCAACTGAATAAAAACTTTTTTTTACCTCCTTTTTTCATTTGACCTTTGACTTACTTATTTTCCACTGTAGGGTACAACAGTGTTAGCTATAGCTTTATCAGAGGAGGCAGAAGATCACATACAAGCTGCTGCAGCATGGGCTTTAGGACAGATTGGCCGACATACACCAGAACATGCTAACTCAATTGCCAAAGCCAATGTATTACCAAAACTATTACAATGTTATTTAAGGGCAGATGCATCTGAAGATTTACAGACAAAGGTAAAGATGTGTACTTAATTTCATTTTGAGGTGAAAATTACGTAGAAATGACTGAATAGGGAGTCATTACTACTGTGATATTGAATCTTTATGTGCATTTTAAAAGTTATATAGAAATTTCAAATTAGAGTTAGATGAGTTATTGGTAAATCCAAGTACCCTCCCCCCCCATTTCTTTTGTTTTAGAAATAACTTAGCTGTGAGTCTTGTCACATGAATAACTTGCATATTCCTACCTTTATTTCGCATCACTTTGTTCATGTTTGAATTCTATTGTTTCTTTTTCTTTTTAGAGTAAAAAAGCACTGAAGAACATATTACAGAAATGTGTAAATCTATCTGCGTTAGAACCATTGCTCCATGATGCACCACCCAACATATTGAAACACGTTGTAGGACAATTTAGCAAAGTTTTACCACATGATTCTAAAGCTAGAAGAACATTCGTTACATCAGGAGGATTAAAGAAAGTGCAAGAAATCAAAGCTGAACCTGGATCAGCACTAGCTGAATATATTAATACTATCAATAACTGTTATCCAGAGGAAATTGTTAAGTAAGTAACCATACAATTTGTCCTAACCTGTTTTATCTGATTTAGCTTGAGCTAGTAAAATAATTTATCACTTTTGAGACAAGGATATCATATTTGCACCATGTGAGATTTCCTGATCTCATCCATGGGTTACGTAAAATATGCAACATACGGAATGTCTCAATAAAATGTTTTATGGCATCTTGTAAATACAATAGAATTGTGCGAAGCAGAGCATTCTGAATTGGTGTACTAATAAAAACGAATTTAAATGTGAGAAAAAGTATCATACACTGTCAGAAAGTGCAGGACAAGGATATCACTGACACTTTGGGGAAATATTTCAATGTTCTATCAGTGTTTCTTCAATGAGCCTTGTTAGAGAAATTGAAAATGTTACCTTTAGGGAGAATACTTTTGAGACAAGCAAGGGTATTCCTATATTTTAGCCATGTGAGATTTTCTTATCTCATTTACAAATTAGATCAAACATATTCTGTTTGTAATTTTACATTTAAATGTTTTACTGTGTCTTATAAATACAAAGATAAAGTGAAGAGCTGGATATTTTGAGTTGGCATACTTTTTAAATATGAGGAAAAGGATCAAGCTGACCTAAGAAATCTCAGACACCTTTGGGTATGATTTTGGATTCTCTACATCAGATAACTGAGAATAATTCTTAATGTTTTATACTTCTTTTCTTTTTTTCCAGATATTACTCTCCAGGATATTCTGATACTTTGTTGGAAAGAGTTGATGGCTACGCCCCAAGAGCATAAACAGACATCAAAAACATTACATCATTTTTCATCCAATATCATCTTCATTAGTTCATTCAATTGTTTATCGATAAACAGATGTGATATGATTAAACATGCAGCAGCCGTGTATGGTTGTGTTTAATAAACAATAATGTGGTCTGTGTTCATGTGAAATTGATTTATGTAAAGCAGACTGTATAAAAAAGGGCAGATAATAAATGTATCCATAATTGTGATATTTATTATGACTGCCGAAGATGTTATTATAAATGTAAGAAAATTATAAACTTTTATTTAAAGGAGTGATCATTACTAATATCAGATGAAGTGATGAATTCTGCATTCACAACTTTCGTTTCTTTTCTAGTGAATGCTAGGTAAAGTGTAGTGGTGCTTTAAGATGAAATAACAAATAGATTTGATAAAAAAAACACAAAGCTAGAAGCATTGCCATTGACGTCTATTAAAAAAGTAATTTGAAGAATTTGAGATTATCTTCAAATACTCTTATATTAATCTAAAATCTCAGCATTTATAATTGGAAATAGAAATAATTAAGATTTCACTGCAACATTTAGGTGGCACGAAATGCAATTTAAAAGGTTATCTAAAATGTGAGGATAAATTGAAATACAGGAATTATGGGAAATAGTGCTTTGTGGAAGCTAAAAATACAAATTTTACAAAATATTTATATAGTTGCAAAATTAATGTATTATGTTTTTGTTTTATTTTTACGATATTGACAATTTTTACAATAAATACTGAAAATTTTCTTTATATTATTTATTTTGTTTTTATCAGGGGTCTTGCTAATTGTTTCTTTCTGATTGCCAAATGGTAGGCTTTTGCTTTATACAGCACAACTTAAGCTTCCCTTCAGATCTTTTTTGTGCGTCAAGGGAGCTAACTACCATTTTATTTTTATTGGTTGGGAAAAGGCAAGTATGAAATAGTTTGTCCTACAATATTTTAAGCAGTAATCTTTGATCAGACTCTTATTTTTCAATATATATATGGTACAGTATTTAAACTATTTTTATGTCCTGTTGTTCATCCTGCATTATTTTGACAAAAAAACTCACCCTACCTCTTTTTTATTTACTGTGAAAGTACTTTAATTTGTGGATACCAATTTTAATGGATTGGGGAAGAAACATAAGTTTGTGGATTCTTGAATTCATGGTTTTGAGGTTTTCAGTTTACACTTCAATGGAAATCTCCTTTTTGTTGGGAACCAAATTTCGTGGTTTGGCTTTCCCACGTAAACCATGAAAAATTGGTACCACACAAACAATAGTAATTTCACAGTACCCCAGCCCCTCATATTGGAAATCAAATGGTAGCTCTCTAAAGATTTCAGTCTCTCCTTCTCTATTAGAAAAAGGGACCCTGACATTATGAGGATGCTACCTATTATATACAGGGTTTTTATTTGACATTGTAGAAAATACAAGGTTTTGATGTGTACAGAGGTGTATATACAGGTTTTTACCTACGTTGCCAAAGATGAAAGCAGGTCTAGGAGTAAGGTGACTCCGTCCATCTGTAACACTGAACTCCTCTGAATCTACTCAACAGAAATTCCTGAAACTTTGGATGTAGCAAGAACACCATATGTAGCTGTGCACATTATCAGGAAATTGAGATTTTTTTAGTTTTATGGGAGTTATGCTCCTTTGAACTGAGAAATTTATTGTTTAATCATCATGTATCAGCTTGGCATCACAACTCCTCTGAAACTACTTAACTGAAATTGCTGAAACTTGGTATTTTGCAAGAACACCATTTGTAGTTGTTCATATTAAGTCTAAGGAGTAATACTCCTTCAAACGTAGGTATTTACTGAAAATCATCATGTATCAGCTTGTCATTGCAAAGCCTCTAAATCTAACAGAATTTATAAAACTTGATCTGTAGCAAGACTTAACATCATATCTTGTTGTGCATTATATCAGAAAGTTTTGATTCCTTAATTTTTATGGGAATTAAGTACCATATAGTTCAGTATATCTGTCCATAACACTTTTTCTTTGCATTTTCCTCACCAACTATATATCTTAGCTGCAGTGCGATGCAGGTCCAGGCATCAAATGGTCTAGTCTGTTGTTTTTGGACTACATAAATCCAAGGCAGATTAAGGGGTTGGAATCCACTCTTTGAACAAAATTTGGGCAAAAAAAGAGCAATGAAACCCAGGAGTTCCCTTTATGAACTTAATCTTTTTTTTAGCTCACCTGATCAAAAGCCATGTGACCTATTGCCATCACTTGTTGTCTGTCCTTCTCTGTCTACATTTTGTTTGACTTTTCTTTAAAAATCTTCTCCTCTGAAACCACTCGGTGGATTATGACCAAACTTGGTCACCAACATCCTTAGTGTATGTACTTTAAAATTGTGTTGATTATTTAGATCAAGCTTGAAACATGACCACCTTAGCTATTTTTAGACCACTGGTGTCAAATCACCAACTTCTACATACATGTATATCTAAAAAAAACTAAGAGATATTCGAAAATAAATGCAACTTTCTCTCTTCAGGTCGAAGAATTCTACAAAAGTCTCCAGTAGGTTATTGCCCTTGAAGCTGAAAAATGAGGGTTTTTTTTCAGTTTTCAGCTAATATTTTGAAAACTATTTTAGATTTAAAAAAACAACTCTCAATTGATGTAATGATCCTTGTGATTAAGCCTACAACATTGTAGTAGGATGAATCTTTGTTAGAGTTATTGCCCTTGAAAGGCGAAAAATAGGTTTTTTTTAGTTTTTAGCCAATATTGAAAACTACAAAAGACAGAAAAACCTTTCAACTGATGAAATGATTCTTATAAGTATTGGGCCAAGGTCATCAGACACCTTGTTGGAGTTATTGCCTTTGATATGTGTAAAATGAACCAGGTGAGCAATTCAGGCTCCTGGGAGCTTCTTGTTTCATAACTGTTTAAATAAATTCGTAGGTGGTTGTTGATTCACTTTAATAAGGAGGTTGTTGATTCATTCGAGTAAGCTGGTTGTTGATTCCATTTAGTAAGGTGGTTGTTGATTCCATTTAGTAAGGAGGTTGTTGATTATAACTTTAGCAAGGAGGTTGGTTATTGATTAACTTAGTAACAACATTGTTGATTCACTTTAGTAAGGAAGTGGTTTATTCACTTTAGTAGGAAGGTTGTTGATTCACATTAGTAATGATGTTGTTGATTCACACAACAAAGAACATAAAGTAACTAAAATCATACATACAAAGTAACAAAAACAAATGAGCAACTCGGATTCCACTAAAAACTGGGAGCATGGACCAGGTGCACCGGTATGGTAAGTGTCCTCTGCTTTTCTAGAAACACCCGCTGAGTTGCTCATAAAAAGTCAAGTCCGGGGTAGGCAAACGAGGAAAGGAAAACTATGACCCGTTGAATAAATCAGTTTTCATGGTGTCGATGGATACACCATAACGATCCACGAGTTCATGGTGACGACCATAAAACTTCTGTAGTGTTGACTTCAATCTTGTAGCAACATAACCCTGTTCCAGAAGCCTATTTATAGAGTTCTAGCGCGATACAAAAAGTCTGCGTAGTTTCGGTAAGGAGGTTATTGATTCCATTTAGTAAGGAGGTTGTTGATGATAACTTCAGCAAGGTGGTTGTTGATTCATTTTAGTAACGACGTTGTTGATTCACTTTAGTAAGAAAGTTGTTGACTCACTTCAGGAGGAAGGTTGTTGATTCTCTTTAGAAACGACGTTGTGGATTTACTTTAGTAGGAAGGTTGTTGATCCACTTGAGCAAGGTAGTTGTTGTTTCACTTTAGAAATGTAATTGTTAATTCACTTTGGTAAGGAGGTTGTAAATTGACTTCAGTGGTTGTTCATTCACTTTAGCAAAGAGGTTATTGATTCACTTTAACAATGAAGTTGTTGATTCACTTTAACAATGAAGTTGTTGATTCACTTTAGCAAGGAGGTTATTGATTCACTTTAGTAACGAAGTTGTTGATTCACTTTAGTAAGTTTTTTTACCCGGTAGTCCGTCCCCTGTTCTTATCCGCAGCTCTTCTGATCTGCTGAATGGAATATTTTATGAAACTTTCACGTATACTTTATTACACGATGCCATTGCGCATCACCTATTTTGTTTTCCATCTGAATGTCTTTTTGTGGTTTCCTGATGCAAAATATGGACTTTGTCATTAGTCAAACAAGGGGAACCTTGACCTAATCCGCAACTGCTCTAAAACTGCTGAATGGAATTCGATGAAACTTTCACAGATTTTTTTATGACATGATGCCATTGTGCATCTCCTATTTTGTTTTCCCATTAGAATGCTTCGATCATTTATTGGGTATCCTGTATGGTTTCTGGGGGATGGAGTTTCACTAAGTGAGCTTTGCTTACAGTTTTTCTAGTTGGGTTCATTATGAAAATCCCGGTCTACATTTTACAATCAGATTTCAGATATTTCTTGTAGTGTTCAAGTTATAAGTGGGGGTGGAGGACACATCCCTAATTCATCTTATTTATTTTTGGTCCGATTTTGATTTTTTTTTTCTATTGGAATCCTTGTGGAAATCCATACCTGCATTTTTCAATTGTTGGTTGAAGTAGTGTGATTTATCAATATTTTAAACTCCAAATTAACAGGTGAATCTGAAATCAACAGATTTTTTAATTTATTGTTGTATTTTAATCCAACCACTGTCCTAGGGCAGGGGGGTTTTGAGCGCTAACAAATATGTTTAACCCCGCCACATACTTAATGTGCCTCTCCAAAGCCAGGAACCTGTAGTCCAGTAGTTGTTGTTTTTTTTAATGTTCATTGTTATTCGTTTTACGTTTTTTTTTTCTATATAGATTAGGCCAATTTTCGTGTTTTAGGAATAGTTTAAATTTATTTATCTCGTGGTCTTTTACAGCTTGCTTTATGGGTTTTGCCAATCATTGGAGACCATGTGGTGACTTGTAGAAGTTTGATTGTTCGTTGCTTGGCAATTGATGGATGACTGTCTCATTGACAATTATCCCACTGCAAGAGCATTGTTACACTACATGTCAGTATCACAGTCCACAATATGTATATTCTTATTGCTTGAATAGATCCATGAAAAATAAAAAATGGCTACACAAAAGTAAAACACTTTCAGAATGGCATTTTCCCTTCTTTACAAAAGGGACCCAAATGATCACAGGGGCTCCAATTACAAATGTTTTAATATGCTTATCACCATTCACTTGATTTTTTTTAAATAATAAAATTGTTAATGTTCTATCTATTCACCTATATTGCATTGATGAAGATCTATTAAAGGAATTGGAGCGCGTCCGTCAAGAAAAAATGGATCGAGCTACTCGGCATCTGATCTTTAAGTACCATTTTTAATGACAATTATATTTGAAAAGCGCAAAAAAATAACTGTTGTTATTTTTATTTCAGTTATTTTTTGTTCTAAAACTCTTTGGACATATTACATATTTATCGATATATGAATAAATAGCTGAATAAATTCCACAACGGCTTATCACAGTCTTGTTTATCTACATGATAATTCACCCACACCGAACCCCCGTGTAAATGATGTTTGCCGACTCACAAATAGGTGCGCGGGAGCGGAAGAACAAATAAAACCTCTGCTCTGTAGTTAGAACACACATTATCTTGCAATCAAACAAGTAGATTTTATGTTTTCAATTCGGAAAACAAATATTTTAACATTTATTATAATGAAAGAAGTCGACGCTATTTCCTGAAATAAAAACGGAAGTGTTATAGCGCGGATGAACTATTTTTAATAAAAAAAAGTTATAGTTGTTGATGAAGAAAGTTAACAACATGATAAAAGATGTTTATTTTCAGGTGTACTATTTCTGTGTTGTTGTTCGTTGTCACAGGTAACTTAAAACATAATATTGCTGAATCCGAAAGATGAACAGAATTTGTATTCTGGACGATATAATCCTACATGTATGCACGATGTTATTGTTGTGTTGTAAACGCTATTTTGACAAATACAGTTTGGCTAAGTGATTTATTTTACTAAGAAGTACACTTTAAGAAATCATTCCTTAATTTGTGTCAGCCCTTTATCAAGGACGGATTCAGACGCTTTGAAAAGTAGGGGTACCAGCTTGGGTTCTTCAGAGAAAAGGGGGTTGCTAGGACTTCATTTGCCATTTTTTGTCACTTTTTCGCATGAAAAATTTCCAAAAAGGGAGTGCCATCCTCCTGCACCCACTCTGGATCTGCCACTGTGTTATTATCAACTTCCAAAATTGTAAAATTTGTAATGATATATATGTACATGTAGGAGAATTTGCCAGTCTCATTTGTGAAGTCATATTGGCTAATTTGCCTACATGTATCATTAAGTGTCAAATTGGTTGGCAAATAAACAGCTAAATGAACAACTGGCAATTTGATGATTAGAATCCCAATTTTCAAAACTTTACAAGTGTTATTTTATATCCAATTTTGGTTCTGTCAAATGTTTCATTTAGAAATTTTAAAAAATCCTGTTTTGTATGTGAATTTATAACTCCTTTACTGAAAAAATAATTTGAAATGATATTTATATGTTAAGCTGTATTTTCATATCAAATTAGTATTAACATGTTATACTCGTATAGTCTAGTGACTGAATATTTATTTGAAAATTCCATGGATAAAATGAGTTTTTTTGCCAGTGTAGGGAACCAAAAGAATTTTTCAATTATCTTAAAAAATGAAACAGTTATGATTTTAAATTGATGACCAATGACACTCAATGGACTTTTTCCTAACCAAAACCAAATCACAGGTAAGTGAACTCTCCTATACATGTATGTCTCTTGTTGCCCTTATGCAGCCTACTAATTTAATAGTATGAAATGTGTATTGGCCGAAATGTGTGAACTTGGTAAGGATCTGTGGGTTGTCATAGTTCCAATTGTCTGGTATTGATAAGCTGATTAGGTCATTTTCTTGAACATTTGGATGCCATGTTTTGACCATCCCTGTCTTGGAAAAAATTCGATTTGCATTCATTGAAGTTAGGGAAAATTTGTCCAGTGTGGTGGACGCATTTTTCAACAAATGTTCAGCATTCCAATGGGAAAAAATTGTGCCTCTACTTGCTCTCCTATTCCTTCACTCTTATGGGGCTGACTTTATAGCTAATTTGATCCAAAAGAAAGAACTTCGTATAGCTAGATCATTGGATCTCAGTTTCTGCTATAAAAATGTCGTATTACCGTTAAAAAAATCCAAATCACCTTCCAAATACATGTATACTGAAGAAGATGGTTTCGAAATGCTGGCATTTTTTATTGACAACATATTTGTCCAGCATGGTGAGTACATTTGTCAACTCCTCTTGGCATTCTAATGGGATCAAATTGTGCTCCTCTATTTGCTGACCTTTTCCTTTATTTTTATGAGGTTGACTTTCTGGCTGATTTTATCCAAAAGAAGGAATATTGTTTAGCTAGATCTTTTAGTCTCAGTTTCTGCTATATAGATGACGTATCATTGTTAAACAATCCTAGTTTCAGGGATTTTATACATCACATCTAACTCCAAAGAACTTGAGATAAAGGATACTACAGACACTGTGAAATCAGTCTCATATCATGATCTACACTTAAAGATTGATGCTAAAGAAAACTATTGACCAAACTATATGACAAACACAATGACTTTTTATTCCATATTGTCAACTTGCTTTTCATCTGTTGTACCATCCCTTTAGCACTTGCGTATGGAGTTTTCATATCACAACTCATACATTAAACCAAAGCTTGCAAACCTTTTGTATTGCACTATACATCTTATAGTTACAGGTATGTTCCTGGAACAGAGTTATCTTGTTACAAGATTGAAGTCCTTGCTACAAAAGTTTTATGATCATCATCATGAACTTGTGGATTGTTAGGGTGTACAGTATCCATGTGCACCATGAAAACTGATTTGTTCAACTTCCTTTCCTCTTTCGTTACCCTGGATTTGACTTTTTATGAACAACTCGGTGGGTGTTTCTAGAAATGCAGAAGACGCTTATCCTACCAATGCCCCTAGTCCATGCTCCCAGTTTTTAGTGGAGTCTGAGTTGCTCATTTGTTTTGTTATTTTGTATGTATGATTTTAGTTACGTTATGTTCTTTGTTGTGTTTGTTTTCCATGTCTGGTTTTTGTTCCAGGATTAGATTTTTTTGATGTCGCTATATAGTTTTTCAGTGTACCCGGTAATTGCAAATTACAATGTAACTCTTGGACAGATCAAACATTCTTGAAAAAGGCGAAATTGAACAAATTTGTAAATGTGTGTGAAGTTAAATATATTTATACTTCAGAAATCAGTAGTAAGGATTAACATTCAGTCTACATATATTAGAAAAAAAAACAGTTCTGTAAAAATGTAAATACATGTTATATGGGAAGTGCTAATGAGTAATTACTGTTTTATTTTTCATCATGTAATCTTTGAAAGAGTAATCAAGGGAACCAAGATTATAGTGGAAATCAAAAGAATATAATCCAGGGACAAAGACCAGACATGGAGAACAGACAAACATAAGAAAGAACATAAAGTAACTAAAATCATACATACAAAGTAACAAAAGTAAATGAGCAACTTAGACTCTACTAAAATTGTGAGCATGGATCAGGTGCTGAACAAGAGCATTTAATTTTTGGTTTCCACAGGATACCTTCAAATTAGATTGCCCATAATATCATTGTCTGCTCCCTAAACAAAACAAGTCTTGAAAAATAGAAATCCTAGAATACTGATCTGAATGTACAATAGATAGAATGATACTTGTACAAAACACATTGTGTTCATGCTACAATTTTCACAAGAATTAAAGACCTCTACTGCACTTTGATGATAAAGATTTTCTCCCTAATTTATTTATCAAACAGAATTTACCAAAACTTGTCATTGATGTGTAGATTAGGTCCTGTACATATTCATCCATCGCACTGTTTTCAGTATTTTGCACCTGGTTCATGCTCCCAGTTTTTAGTGGAGTCTGAGTTGCTCATTTACTTTTGTTACTTTGTATGTATGATTTTAGTTACTTTATGTTCTTCGTTGTGTATGTCTGTTTTCCTTGTCTGGTCTTTGTCCGTGGATTACATTCTTTTGAATACCGCTATAACCTTGGTTCCCTTCATTACTCTTTCAAATAAGGACTAAATAACATACATGTATATTTATTCATGTACTTACATGTACATGTTGATGTTACTTTGTATACATTATGTACATGTACTGTACATGCACATGTATGTATGTTTACACTGTAATGGTAAATGCATGTCTTCATTATTGTAGTATATGCTGATACATGGTACCAGGGTTGTTACAGATCAAACACTTCACGCCACATCATACCAGACACTGACGATTATTGGACAGACTCCTCATGGCCGGACCAAGTAGTTGGATGTGGAAGAAAATGTAATAGAGAAAGGTAAACTGTCGATTGTAGTCTGCTGGAATATTGGTATATGATTTAATTGTTAAAGGACTTACAACAATAAGGACTTACGAAGGTAAACCGTAGATGGTAGACTGCGGGAATACTAGTGGATGATTTGATTGTTAAAGGACTTACGACAATAAGCAATTATTTTAAGGTTTCCCAAGGAAAGCTTCAGATTTAAATTAGATCGCCCATGATATCAATGTCTGCTCCTTGAACATAACAAATCTTGAAAAATAGAAATCCTAGAATACTGATCTGAATATACAATAGACAGAATGATACTTGTACAAAACAAATATATATGTACAGCATGTACAGTTTTGTAGGTATATGTAGTTACCACAAAGAAAATGCAACTTTAGATAAAAAATGTAATGCAGCTATTTGATTTCCTTTTAATGTGGGACCATATATACATGTACATTGTGTACATGTACTTGTAATAATCAGGATGTTTTCCCCAAGTCAATCTGTCTTTCTATTGTCCATTGTTCTATATATATCACTTAGTTCAAAATATATTTTAGTATGATTTGCATGAATCATCTCCCCTGCAACTGTTATTGGTAGAAAATAGTTTTCATTTGTGGCTAGGAGGTTGAATTTGTGTGAAAATAATTTAGGACTGGATTTTTCAAAAGAATGACAAAAGAAGATGCATTTTGTCTACCAAAAAAATACAATGATTATTTTGCAAAGTAAGTTGAATGTATATGTACATGTATATGTATGATTAGGGGCCAAAAAAGGGGCAAGAAACAAGCATTTTCCTTATTTTCAGGGAGGTTAATACATGATTCTCTTTTGAATTAGAGTACATAATACATGTATATGGTACATGCAGTGTGCTCCCGATAATTTTTGAATAGCACAGCTCTTTTGGCCTTCCTCCAAAATTATAGCACAGTACCCATAGTGCATTCTAACTACTGGTAAAATTAATTACAAATAGCACAGTGGTAAGAAATCATAGTGCTTCAAAGTACAGTGCTATAATGGCCTGGGGAGAACACTGAACTGTCATGTTTATGTCAATTTAGTTGAAAAAGTTGAGTGTATATGCATGAATGTAAAGTTTTTGTACATGTAACAATTTATCAATTTTTAATATGGGTAACTAAAAATAATTTCTTTATTCATTATTTTGTCAGGTCCTCCTTTGTTTCTTTTGAAGGTGCATCATTACCTATTATTATTGCCTTATCAGTGGAATAAAAAAATATTGTACATCTGACTCCCTGATCATTTTTGGTTTTCATAAGTGAACCAAGCTCACTCTTAAATGTGTAGAAATTCGTCTAAAAATGTGTTATATTGACCGCTTAAAATACTTTCTTCAACACAAAACACTACATCTCTATCTGTTGAAGCATTGAAATGTACTCAAAATACCTGCTTGACAAAACATTTCAAAGACCCACATGTTATTTTATTGGAACTCCTCGAGCATTTTCCAAAAAAAAAAGAAAAAATGAAAAAGTATGGTGTGTCCATCCTTGCCCTAACTGTTCTGGGTTCAACCTTTGCAGTTGTATCAAGCTGCACCCTTTAAAGCATCTATTTGGAATTTGGGGCCAAAAAAAAGGGGCCTGAAGCAAGCATTTTCCTTATGTTTGGACAATAACTAGAGTAAAAATGAATGGATCTCATATAAATTTTACATCAAGGTGCCATTCCACCAAGGGAAGCTTTGAATTGATTTTTGGGATTGTGACTTGAGGAAGGTGAGAATAAGGCCATTATAGGGCCAGAAACAAGAATTCTTTTTTTGTTTTGAATAATAATTCAGTAAAAGGAAATGAATTGCTTTGAAATTGTACAGCAATTGCCACACCCCAAAAGGAAGGTTTGGATTTATTTTTGACTTCAACTATTAACAAAAAAAGTAATGACTTCAATTCCGGTCAAATTCTTATCCTGTGTCAAATTTCTAATCATGATAAAAATTCAGAGCTGTCCAAGTTTGAATAGTGTGGCCACACTTGCCCCAACTGTTCAGGGTTTGACCTCTGTTGTGGTATTAAGCTGCATCCTGTGAAGCATTAAATTTAAGTTGACTTGGCATGGAAATGTACTGTTTTTATATGTTCATTTGTAACTAATAAAATGGTGAATTAATAAGACCCACATGTGTTCCAATCAACTTGAATTCTCTTAACCTTAAAAATGTTTTTCTGTTTCCAAAATTATGAAATCTGAAACTTGGCAGGACATCTTTAAAGCTTAAGTAGTAGTCTTTGTATGAATCATGCAAATTTTTTAATATGTGATACGCCCCGAAAAAAGGCTACATATTTTTATTTTTGTCATTATTTTGCTCTATAGATATATATGATGAAATGCGTAATTATTCATTCACATTTGTCTGTTCTTAGGAGATAGTACACATTGAATATCCAACAATTTCTATTGTTCTTATTGTCATTTATATAGTAATCTCCCTTAATTTTGAATTCTACATTGCATTCTATGTAACTGTTATCTCTTTTGAACAATGGTTCTATGAAAAGCCACATGTAATTTTCAGTTTACTTAAACATTTTAACAAAATATCAAAAAATAAAAATATGTAGGCTTTTCCAACCATGTATCACTTTTTGCATGATTCTTAGCTGGAATGCTACTTAATAGGGAAAGATTTTTAACCAGACAATGTAAAAGTTTGGTTCTGTATAGATGGGTGTATGGTTTACATTGGTTCATAATGCATTGCAGAGATCGACACTAACAATAGTCCGGTAGTCCTGTGCCATTCCAATTTTGGAGAGGACTACTTGAAAATTTTTATTGTAGTCCTATGAGCTATATGAATATTACCTTATACATCAAATTTGGCTTTAAAATTTGTTTGCTTCAGACAGGTGTTTGGTTTACCAAGATTCAAAATACCGTTAAATTGATGTGAAGTGCCTGGTTCAGACAAATTTTTTGATAATGAAGGGTTTGATTTAGACAGGTTTTCAGATATTTCAAGAGTTTGATTTAGACAGGTTTTCAGATATGCTAGGTTTGGTTTAGACAGGTTCTCAGATATGCTGGGTTTGGTTTAGGCAGGTTCTCAGATATGCTGGGTTTGGTTTAGACAGGTTTCAGTGTGATATATTTGATTTTAAGTTTAATATAATGAACATAACTGCAGTTTAGAATTTAATTTGTAACTTAATATTACAATGTAGTCATGAGGGAATATGATTTGAAGTTAAGTTGATGAAATTTTCATTGTGTTTAAACCTGATCTATAAATGCTTCAGTGCTTTGTATGAAAGAAATGTAATATTCATCTCAAATAAACTGTTTAGAAATTTCTATAACAATGTACATGTACTCAATTTTAATGAAAAAATAAAACTATATAATTTAAATGTTTGTGGAACAAGTTTGTAGTTGATGGTCAGGTTATAGCTTATGAATTCACATATTTAGAGAGCTATAAGGTATGTAGTATTACTGCTTTTACTTATTTTTTTTTTCTTGAATTAGATGAGAATAAGTACACATACATTGTACTTCAAGTTGTATACAACAAATTGGAAAATTTCTTGCTGTTTTTTTTCCCATGTCTGCAATCAATCTACTTTCATACTGTTTTAAATTGTGACTGTTCCTTAGATTGTATATGGTCATGCATTTAAGTTTCATATGGCAGGTCTGCCTGAAAATGCCAAAAATAAAACTGCCCCCCCCCCAAAAAAAAAAAAAAAAAAAATTACATTTAGGGAATTTAAAAGTCATCTTAGGCTTTCTATGTTGTTCGATAAGTTGCTAATATTGTTAGCGACTTCTTGCACTTGTAATTTCAGTACTGTACATTTGTATATGGTTTGCAAAATTATATATTACTACACCACCTTATGCTGCGGAGTGGTGCTGTAGAATTGTCAATTCTAGATTCATACGAGATCAAAATGTACTACTAAATACCATACGTGTACATTTATTCTTCAGCTAGCCCCAAAACATCATTATACACAGGTACAGCAAGAGAGTTGCCCCTATGTACTGAAGTAACATAAAGGAACTAAAGGTGAAAACAAAACAAGACATACAGAGGCAAGAAATTCCTTACTTGGGACATGCACGAAAAATTTGAGGCGGGGGTAAAAATACTTTAGCATGATCACAATCCTTCCCCTTTAAAATCTGGCCACTCTGGAAAAATTTTACACAATTAAAAACATATAGAAATCAGTCCCAAAAGGTCTGAGTCCCTTGTTACAATGGAAATAAAGTAACTAAATATGAATTACACAAATGTACTAACTAAGGACTACTAGCAGTTAACTGACACACCAGCTCTAGAAAAGCTTAAACCTATTTTTAACATTTAAAAGTGTTTGAGGATGTAGTTATTGAAGGGAAAACCAAACATTTTTTTCAAGGATCCATAAAAACTTGCCTGACATACTGATAGTAGCATACAATATGGACTCTTAAATCATGCTTAATTTCTTTTGACTTTCTCAGTTCAAAGAAACTTCATGGCCTGTGATATTGTGATATTTTATGTTAGGGTGTAAATAGGAACCATATGAAATTACAAAATACAAAGAAACCTGTCTAAACCACACCTCAAATAATCTGAATACCTGTAAAACCACACCAAATGATCTGAATACCTGTGTTAACTACACTTCAAATAATCTGATTACCTGTGTAAACCACACCTCAAATAATCTGAATACTTATGTAAATCACACCTCAAATAACCTGAGTACCTGTCTAAACCACACCTCAAATAATTTGAATACCTATATAAACCACACCTCAAATAATCTGAATACCTATGTAAACCACACCTCAAATAATCTGAATATCTGTCTAACCACACCTCAAATAATTTGAATACCCATGTAAATCACACCTCAAATAACCTGAATACCTGTCTAAACCACACCTCAAATAATTTGAATACCTATGTGAATCACACCTCAAATAACCTGAATACCTGTCTAAACCACACCTCAAATAATTTGAATACCTTTATAAACCACACCTCAAATAATCTGAATACCTATGTAAACCACACCTCAAGTAATTTGAATATCTGTCTAAACCACACCTTGAATTATTTGAATACCTATGTAAACCACATGTTGAATAATCTGAATACCTGTCTAATTCACTAAACCACACCTAATAATCTGAATACCTGTCTAAACCACTAAACCACTCCTCAAATAATCTGAATGCTTGTCTAAACCACATCTCAAATAATCTGATTACCTGTCTAAACCACTAAACCACACCTCAAATAAACTGAATACCTGTGTAAACCAGATACTTTGGAAGTCCCTTTTCATTAATTTTAATGTATCTTGCACCTTGGTAAATTGAAGGCCTGTCTGTGGTTTGGACAGCCAGGTTTTACTGTATATTAATTTTTTATCTTCTTACCTACATGTAGTATTCAAATTTAAAACTGTGTTAGTGTTTATTCATGAGATACAGGATACATATACATGCTGTTAACTTTGAAGGACTTATTTTTCATGGGGGAATTTATGGTCTGGTCCATCCATGAATTCTAATTCCTAACAAAGCTCGGGTGAATCCATGAATTCAAATATCTGTAATTGACAAACTTTTTTTTGTAAGAATCAAGCAAAATGGGAAAAATCAGATGCATAAATGTTTTCTGTTTTCCTTGATTCTGACAGTCAAAAAGTCAAATTAAACATTTAAAAAAGTGGGTTTTCTCATACCATGTTTCACCCACTGCCTAATTCTTACGGAGACTGGCACTTAAAAATATAGCGCTAACATTTTGTTGCTATAAGGCTTTGTGATGCGCCTTTTTTCATGAACTCTTCCTATAACTGGCCTATTTTATGAAATCAAGGCCATGGTACCTTCCCAGGGCTTTGTGATAGAGTGACCATGTACCATTATCCTTTCAATAATGGTTTCTTTCTTCTGAACACCCCAAATACAATAGGAAAATTGTACCCTACAAACTATTAGTCCTGTACAAACAGGCGAACCCACTAATTTATCAAGATCCGAGGATCAGGTTGTCAATTGAATGAAAAATATCTGATTTCTAAATGTCAAAATAAGATTTAAATAGATTTAAACTTTTGAATTTGATAATGTCAATTAGTTTTTGAGTTAAAAGATTGATGTAAAATGTTTGAAGATATCTGCAGTACATGTAAAAGATTAAAGTGTTTTTATTGCTTATATTTGTTTTTTCCAAATTTTCCACATTTTCATAATATGGCAGATTTCAGTTGTTCATACATATAGATTTAGAATTTATAGAATATGATGATTTTGTTTTGACCGTCTGCTTTCAAGGACAACTTTAGACATTGAGAATTGCTAAGTTAAAGAAACGTCTTCACAGTAGCTTTATTCAAACAACATTTTGTTCTTAATTTGATAATGAATAATCAAGGGAACCAAGATTCTTGCAGAAATCAAAAGAATGTAATCCAGGGACTAAGACCAGGCAAGGAAAACAGACATACACATGAAATAACCAGAAAAATACATACAAAGTAACAAAAGTAAATGATCAAGTCAGACCCCACTAAAAACTGGAGCATGGACCAGGTGCACCGGTAGGGTAAGCGTCTCCTGCTTTTGTAGAAATACCCAACCAGTTGCTCATAAAAAGTCAAGTCAAGACGAAAGAGGAAAGGAATACTATGACACGTTGAGCAAATCAGTTTTCATAGTGCAGATTGTTATCATTCATAGTTATAATATAGTTTTATGAGTTGCACTAGTCATGATGAGTTATAAGAAACAACATTTATATACATGTAGTTATAATGTACATGTACTCTCTCACCACTGTATATTTTTTTGAAAGGAATAATTGATTTTTGAAATGAAGAAATAAATGTCACAAATTAATCAAACTTTGTATGTATGTAGCTATAGAATAACAAAAAAGCTTTAATTAGGCCAAGTAAAATTAATTTGTAGATTCTTATCCCCTTCTGCCCCAAAATATTGACAAAACATTTTAAAAATTGGTCAGGAATTTCATTTCATTTCTTGGTGACCAAAATGATATTGTTTCTTTTCTTAAACTGATGTGGGTAGAGATTTAGAACATATCTACACTATATTTATACTTTAAAAAGCTAATATTAGGCTAACATCTGGTAAGAAATAAAAAATAAAAAAATTGGATCTTCCCATCCACCCCATTTTTTTTGTGAAGGTTGGATGTGAATGTACATTTTAAGTCGACTTTATGTTATCAATTACTTCTCAACATACAGTTCTTGTTTTAAAAATCGTCTTTTAATTGAATGTCACTTTTTTTTGTATAAATTTTTTTGCACTGCTTTCTGGACAACTGTTAATTGGAATCCATGTAGGGTAGCAATTACACTGCAACATTTATAACCTGCACGTTATAAAGCAAAATTGATTGTAATTTACTAAAATTAGTCTGGTTTGATGACAAAATTTCACATAATTTTGACATTTCTATTTTTTTTTACCGAAAACATCTTGATACAGGTAGTGCTATACATGGCACATGTTTCCTGATGAAGATTAATTGACTATTATTGTAGTATTAAGTTTCTAAACTCATTTATTTCAGTTTCCGTTTAAGGAAAACTTATTCCAAGGTAGATCAGAGTTATAGCCCTTTGTACATTGTTATACACTATATCAAGGAGTTTGATTTTTTAAGCTGAAACTTTTTTATTTACAAAATTACTGAATTACACAAAATACTATTGGAAACATATTGTACATGTATTACAAATGGCTGGCCTGTAAGTCTCAAATTTATTTGTATTTCACAAACCATCCAAAAAATTTTTGTCATGTATGGAAGTGTACATATAATGTAATGGCTTCTTTGTTTGTACAATACATACATGAAAATCATGCCAAAGTACATTATAAACCCCACCACAATTTACTTTGCACCTGTCCCAAGTCAGGAATTTCTTGCCTCTGTATGTATTGTTTGTTTTACTTTTTATGTTGCTGGAGTATATAGAGGCAACAATTTCACTGTATATGTTGGGACCAGCTGCAGCCTGCCCTTTGGTGTGAGCCAGCACTCCACAGTTTAGTTTAGTTTCCCACTTTTGGCTGGGATGAAAAATGACATAAATGGAAACCGGTGGTTGCTATAGTGATTAAAAATGAAGAATCTATTGTTGATAAAACATTTCCTGAAAAAGGGGGACTTTTAAAAGTATTTTGCGATGTTTTATATATTTTCAATGTTGAAGGGGCTTTTTTTCAATGACAATTTGACTTCATTGTGAAAGTGAAAGTAAGTCAATTTTTCACCATGCTAAATTTACTAAGTGGATTACAAAGTCAAAAAGCTCAAAATCTAACCGGCGATGCCCATATGTGGAAGAGGTTTTCGAAGGAAAAAGTTTGAACAGTTTCAGGGGATGAAATAAAAATTGCAGATATTTTGCGGGAAATTTGATATTTTTAAACCTGATTTTATGAACTTTTTGGCAAATTTTCGCATATTTTTGCATGGTTTCTATGGTAACCCTATATGCTGTGGGTAATTTTTTTCCAGAAAATTTTTACTGCATCCTGAAGGCCTTGGCTAGAGCTATTTCTAAATATATAGATTTACAGATGCTTGACATTTTTTTTAAAGTGATAAATGTTACAAAGCATCAGATTACAAGACCAAAATTAGGCAGTTCTACAATACTGTGGAGTGCTGGCTGAGGGTTTCCTGGTTGTTCATGGGTGGCCTTGAGATGACATTTTCATCCCGGTAGGATTGTTGTCTCTTTGACATGTTTTTGGAGGTTTTTTTTTTTGCAGATATATTTGTCCTGATCATATTTTATCCCAATTTTTCTTATTTCTGCTAAATTTCCACCATCTCTTGACCAGTGTGAGAAAAAATGTTCTTCTCTGGAGAGACATTTTTTTAATCTTGGCAGCTGATAAGTTTGAATTCCAATGAAACAAGTTATTTTACTTTATAATGTTACACATAGAGATTTAAAGAATTAGATGAAATAGAGAAAGATATCCTTTATATTGGTGGAATATCAGATTTCTCCATTCTCCATAGTTAAATTAAGTTATTTTAAACACTCCTGAAGCTTGAGCTGAAAATGCCACCATTTAACTGTCTCAAGAAATCTGTTTATCAATTCATCACAATATAAGAAACTATATTAACTTTCTGTGATCCTTCTCTTGTTTTGGTGATTCCAAAGGTTATTTGAATTTTACTAGACATCTGGTCCAGTAAAGAAGATGCCTTTGCTGGACTAAACTGTATTTTACTGGACATTTTTGTACCAGATTCTGAAGATATGATTTTTACTGGTCATTTGGTTCGGTGAGGAACAACCCTTTACTGGACAAAAGTTCATTTTACTCGACATTGCCCTATGTTTGATGGACCTTTGGAATGACTGTTGTTTTAACCTACATCTGTGTACTATTATGACATAGGATATAACTTGTCATTGAATAATTTTCGATTTTTTATCTTTCAGGCATACATACTTTTTCACTGGTGTTAAAGATGTCTGCAGGTGTTACAATGGTAGTGTTGACAAGTTAGAGAAAGTGACAGACTTACACTGCAGGTAGTGTAAAGACAAGTAAAAATATTATTCAGTGTAAATTAGTTATTAATGTAGGAGGGTATAATGTTAAGATATGTCCATCAGTTCTCTATTTGTCATTCCAACTCCTCTCAAATCTCTGAACAGAATATCAAGAAACTGTGTGCAGGAATTTTTTATGTCTTCTGCCTAGCTAAGGATACCAGTTTACATTAAACAACACTCTAAAATTTAAGCATTTTTTCTTTAAAATGACTTGGTTTCTTGAGATGACACAATTTTTTTACCCTTTAGGCCATCATCAAAATCCAATGTATGATAAATATTTTACTACAATCATAAATTCATCAGATTAGCTTTCATAAAATGCAATTTAAGTATATTTTGATATTGGTTTAAAGGTGTTTTCCCTCAAAATTTAGTATGACTTGAGAACTTTCTTGACTCTTTCAGACTTTTCAAAAATTTACATAATCAATATGACCTAATGTTAACATATACAAGTGTGGACCACTCATGTGACTGCAAAGATTTTTCCACCATGAAACTCTTCATAAATATTCATAATTTATTTGAGATGAATCCTTTTCAAAGGACAAAAGAAATAGCCACTGAAGACCCTCAATATGACTAAAAATCTATTGACACTTGTTGCCCACCTAAAATACATAAAATTCATTTGACGCTATCTAGTCCGTCAGTTAAATTCAGAATAAAATTGACCACTTCTTTTGGCCATATTGATTCTTTTCGAAGGCCAAACTTCATTTCCCCAGGAGACCCTCAATATGACTCAAAAGTTATTTGACCTTGATGACCCTAAGCATTGCTCATACATTACACTGATCCTGTATTTGCTTGTAACCACATGCATTTTTCACTTAAATTATTATTATAGGTTTACTTTCCCCTACATCATGACATAAACCTGTATAACAATGCAATTTAAACGTACTTAAACATGAAAAATTACGTTCACTTTCAAAGAGCAAATTCTATAATAGTGATATCATTAAACATGAAGGCAATTCTTTGTGTAATTTGAAGGAATGATCTTTCATGTATCTTTAATTTTTTAAAGAAGATCAACATACAGTTACATGTTACATGCAGACGTATTAATAAATATTTTAGAGTCTTCATATCTTTATCACAGTATGTTTGATGTGCAGTTTTGTATAGTTAATCTTCTTGATTCAGGACAGAAATTTAAATATTTCAACTGTTTCTCTTTGAACTTCTGAACCATCAATATTGGTTTAATTTTAGAATAAAGTCTGTATGGTTTCTGCTTTGAGTTTATGCCTAAATGTACATGATTTTTTTCTGGTTTCATCTCTTGTAGGTCTTGTGGTAGCATGTTTGCTTTGAGTGTGGGAGGTCACAGGTTAAATTATTTTTTCCCCTTTTGATGCCCATATCAGTAATGTAGGATAATAAGAATTTTGGTTTCCTAACATATACACCCTCCAAGAGTTGAGAAACACAGGGGATACCCCTCTTTCGCTCATGGGGGCCACTTTTCATGATATCAGATCATAATGAAAACCATTGTTTCTGTGTTATTAGTTTTTGTGGATTTTTATGTTGTTTTTTTTATTGCGAAATATAATACCAAACAAAAAATGCTTCGTTCTTGATGTACATAATAAGGACAAATGAAATTAATATGCAGATTCTCGTCCTTCCCACTCCCGAAGAATTGGGGCAGAAATTTCAAAATCAGAATGTTTTTTTTGCATCAGTTTCTAGTATTTAGGTAGTATAACACACAAATCTTTCATTTCTTGGTGACTAAAATGATGTTTCATCTCTGAAACTGATGTTGCTATGGATTTAGAACAAATCAATACTTCAAATAGCTAAAATTAGGCTAGCAAATATTTGGTCAGAAATAAATAAAATAGAAATAAAATCCTCCCACCTGCCCCATATTTTTTTTTAATATTTTCTTTTATGTTTACTTGGCCTAATATAAAATCCATTGTGGTAAATCAAACAAGTGGAAACAAATTCACCAAATCCTGTAATCCCTGATGCTCCATTGTTGATGCATCCTGTATGTCTTATAATCCAAATACCCAACTTAGTGTGTGAAACATTGTTTTTTTTCCCTTTTAAATAAACTCTTTGAATTGGAAAATTATTGTTCCTATATTTCAAGTCAAATTTAAACTTGACATTATATTTTTCGATAACTCTGCAGGGTGGTGGAATTTTAAATAAAAGCTTCCACCTAAACAAAAGACTTTTTATCGGTGTAAATTTTGATTTTTACTGTCATAAACATGTCAGTTTACTATATTTTAAAGCCGTGTTCAATTACATGTAGTAGGAGGCTAAGTAGGGACTTGATGAATCTAATCCTTTCAAAAACAAGTTGTTGAAATTGAATGTTAAGTGCATATACATGTACAAGCACTTGATTCCTTTTATTGAATGGTGCTATTTAAGATTCTGATAAGAAAAATGGGAAGAAAAAATTATGCAGTTTTAAACAAACATTTTAAACAAACATTTAGAAAAACGATACTTTTATCCGGCTTTATTATACAATATTTGTTGAAATGAAGGTTGATAAGTTCTATATTTTATAAGTTTATTGAATTATCCCATTGAAGAAACTGATAACATGCAGATTAAATAGGAAATTATTTTTTAAAACTAACATTTATAGCTATCTGATACAATCCTTGTTTATCTTGCTTCAATGATAAATGTTACACAATAACGCCATTTTAATTTGATTCTTGCTGGATCATGTCAATTACAAGATACTGGTGCGGACTTGTTGCCCTAAGAAAAGTATACATGTATTCAAACTCAGTCAGAAATTATAATCATATATCTTTTACATGTACTGATATTAAAGTCACTATTTCTCACCTTGTTTTGAACACGAATTCAAAAATAATTGTTGCAAAAAGTTTCTTTTTTGTAAATTAACAAATTCCTGATAAGTAGTGTCTACAATAAATATTTAGAAACATATTTACATTAAAATAACAATATTTCAAACTTAATAATTAAAGTACCCTTTAACTATGCTTCACATTGTAACATGAACAAAGTTGTTAGGTTCATATTCAGATTTATTGTGCAAACACTTCCCCTTGACGGGAATAAAGTCAATTTTATCTGTTATAAAACCTACAAAAAATGTACATACATTAAACAAACATGAATATGATCATGTAAATAGAAAATCCTCATCAATTTTTGTACACTTAAACATGATTGGCCTGAAACATAAATCTTTCACTTGTGTATCATAACAGAAAGAAATGATGAATTTAATTTGCCTCAAGTAGAGAGTTGTTATTGAGAAAAATGTTGACATTTCCTGCTATCAAATATTATATAACTAAGTAATGGTTCTGATACAAGGGTCTGCTATTTGATGAATGTTTAGTTGTTTGTATGGATGTTTTACCAACACTGATTAGAGAACATGATTTTAAGGCCAAATTAAAGTTGAAGAATTCATGTATAGTAAATAAACTTAAGTACTGTTACAAGATTTTCATGTTTTGTGTTGTAGTATACATTGAATTGCATGAGTAAAACTGGCCCAATATATGTTTTAAATTGTAAAGGTCATTTCGGCTTTAGATTTTGATTCCAAATTTATGTAACTGGTCAAATTTGTTTTCCTTGACTATGTTTACTTCCCTTTAGGCCATAATAAAAAACTCTTAGATTTTCATCATTGTCAGACCTGATGTTTCATGCTTGCCCGATTTTTTTATATTAAAATATGTTGGAAGAGAATCTAGGAATTTTTTATTATTGCCTTGCCTTTGTAAAGTTTTATTCCAATGAATTAGGGTGGGTCACTATTTTACAAGAAAAATTATGAGTGTTATGCTATTATGTTTTGATGAATGATATGGTTAATTTGTTGATTTCTTGTCCGCCAGATTTTGATGGATGTATTATCGTATACTGCTCCCTGTCTGTCTGTCTGTCTGTTAGTCAGTCCTCGTGTTAAACAAGATGAAAAAGGATTTTACCAGTTTTAATTATTTGTTGGTGCAAAAATGATCAATGGCTGAGATGGAACTATTTCCACTCTATAATCCTGTTTGTTTATATATTAACAAAAGGACTCTTTTAATATTTTTTAGTAGAAAAATAAACTATGATTGTCATCATAAAAAAGTTCTTTTTCATTTTCCTTTATATGTGAATTTTTGTTGCCAAGTAATCAGACTGTGCAATAGCACTGTTTTATTTTTTATTTTTTGTATTTGTGAGTGTCATAGCTTTCATGAAGGCTTTAGAGAAAAAAATGTGGAGGACTATTTGTGTGTGTGTCGTCTTTTTCAGGTTGAATACCAGTGCCATAAATGGTAATTCAAGCCTGTTGTTACCAGTCGGAGAAGATGAGGATTTTGTTGCTTTATATACTGCTATGGGACCATATGTTGACCATGTGATATTGGTTTTTGAAGAGCCATGGATCGTTGTGAATTCAAAAACGGTCTTAGAGATCAACGTTAAGTTGTCAAAACACATCAACTTAACTGGTATGCTCAACTAATGGAAATACTGTTTTATTCTCCTGCCTCTTAATCTCGGGAGATTTTGTAGAGATTTTGTAGGGAGATGTGGATCAAGAAACTTTTAGCAGTGTATTAATAGATCTGTTGTTTGGACAATACAATCTCCAAAATAAACTCAACCAAAGTTTTTAAATAAGGCTTTGTCAACTATGGAATTCAAATTTTTGGTTTTAAAGCATAGCAATACTAATTAAAGGGTATTTATATATCGAAGAAGAAATGGGCATGTAAGTTTTAGCATTCACTGGAATGTTGTACTTTAAAGGTTAATAAAAAAATGTTTGTTTCCCATCTCTCATCGAAGGATTGTTATAGTTTCTAAGAAAGTCATTTAAGTGCAGCAAAGAATGTTCCACTCCCCCGTCTCTGAATACCTTTGTTAGAACTAATGATTTCTTAGAAGCAGTTCACTGTTTACACATCATTTAAAGATAAAAGTGCTGGCAATAAATTGTACATAAATTGAGCAATGCGTAAAGAATCTTAACATCTCCCCACATTTGGTATTTTGAACCCCCAGCATAGTCCTTAAAAGTACAGATGTTTACAAATTAGGGGTGGATCCTTTTATATTTTAAAGTGTATGTTAAATTGATGGTGATAAAGATTGCAGAGCATTTTAAGATGAGATAATATTGAGTGACAACATGTTTTATTGGGAGATATTTTTGCTGTAGAATTTCAATTACAGTTTATCAATTAACAATTTCTTAAGAAGTTGTTAAGGAAGAAGTCTTTATTTTCATGATTTAGTTGACATCAGATAACACTGTTACAAGCTTTCAACTTTCAACCATTTGATATCTATGTGTGAGATTTTCTGCAAATCTTAATTCCACTAATGGCATTCCAAAGTCTTAGTTTTCACCTTTATTTACCCAAATTAAAAATAAATCTGTAACTTAGAAAGATGTATTGTTCATAAACCATGATCTTCCTTCTGATAAAAGTTTTCTGGAAGTGTACCAGACTGAAGGCAATGACAGACAAATTTTAAGCCAGTCAGACAAAATATTTCGGAGCATTTGAAAAATTATTACGCAGAAACAATGCAGGGAATCAAGACATGGGCTTTAAATTTGACAGCCCTGCAAATGTTTCATTATTTTTAATCTCATCAACCAAATTTTTGATACTCAATTAGCAAAATCAAAAGGAATGAAATGATAATTCAGGCTCCAGCACCTGACTACACTAAAAAGTACTTAAGTCTGAGAATTTCTTAACTTTTATGGCAACTTCAATCAAAATCTTGAAATTTTATGACATCACAGAAATTTTATGACATCACAAACAGTGAAGGATGTGCTCCACCTTATATATGTTTTCATGAATGAAGGAAGGGGAGTCCTTTTTTGTCCTCACCCCACCATCACCACATTGGAATTAGATATAAAGATGAAACAGACAATTTATTAAGGTTGGACTTAGAACTCGTTAAATTTCAGTGTTTGAAATGTATGTTTCTAACAGCGAAGTGAATTCTTTAACCCTTTACAGACCTTTGTTATCCCTGCTGATGTACATACAGCTTTTTTCTCCCAAATATGCATGTAAACGAGGCAAATGGTAACCCAGCACTCTAAAGTCTCAATCCATTTTGTCAATAGATGGATGTAGGGCAAATTAAGAAGTTTTTCAACTGTTCTTTTTATTTGTCATTTATTTCTGTCTGTTTGTACACAGTTGACAGATTTGGGAGGGACATTTATAAGGGCTTTCATTCAGTAGACATCAATAGTTTATAGGAAGTGTTTTATAGGGTTTGTGAATGTCTTTACAAATTTCCTGAAATATATGAGCACCAGGTAATACATTAGATATGTGAAATTTTTTAGTACCCATTCTCCTTATGAAAGGGAATTTAAAATTTTATATAATCATTATCTGAATATTCTATGCAGAGTTGGTGATTCTTAATCTCAAAGTTGTCCGTAGCTTTTGCCTTCCCTTTACAAACAAGTTTTGATGGTTTTAAAAAGTCACTAACGATACCCATCTATTCGCAGCTCAAGGAGGATGATCATGACAAAATATTCTTACTTGGCACGGTAAATGATCAGTCTGTGACCTCCGGGTGATTCATTCTTTTGTAATCCTATTAAAGACTCGGACACAATTTATCATTCTTTGTCAAATCTGATGAAAACTTGATAGAGAGGGGAAATTACTGCAGTATTGAATTATACTCAAGTGTTTAGATGCCTGAATTTTTCTTTATACGATTAGACGTTCTGGTTTTATGTATCTTTTTGGGATGAAGTTTTGAGGTCTAATTTTGGCACAAGTATTGCATAATCTTTATAAATTCAGTAAGATCATTATCAGTTAATAACTCTCTGTCTCTAATAGAGGATTTGAGCCATGTTTTAAAGTGGGGATAAATTGTCAAGGGAATTGATTAAAGATTAATTTCATGACAAGTAGGCTATTGAGACATAAGGAAATTAACCTCTTCATAAAAATATTTTTCTGTCCATTATTTTAGTAATGTTTCCATTGTTCAACTGCAGAGATCATGAGGTTTTGTCTTATGACTTTGTCAAGTCTGCAGAGATCATCAAGTTTTGTCTTAAGACTGTCTGCCTGCAGAGGTCATCAGGTTTTGTCTTAAGACTTCGTCTGTCTGCAGAGATCATCAGGTTTTGTCATAAACTATGTTTGTAATGCAGAATTTACCCCAGAATCTGATTTTTTATTATTGTAATTAGCTGTATATTAAGAAATTTATGATTATACTTGCAATAAATTTTATTATCTTTAATGAAAACACATTTTTTTCTGTGTTGCAAAAATTCAAGATTGCACATATTTCTTGTATATTACAGACAAAGTTCTTTTGACAGAGTTATATCAGAGTTTACAATAAGACATTAATTATGATTTATCATTTATAGGCTACTTTTACAGCTTCAATAAGCATCTTGTTCTTTGCAGATACTGTTTGGACAGGTTCACTTAAGCTTTCAATACAGAAAGATCTAGCTGATGCTACCTATGATGAATTTCTATCCTATCAGATGCCAGAACAATCATGTGACAATATATCATTGATGAATACAGGGAACCAGTTGTACACAGTTGTACCAATCAGTGATGAATTCCATTGGAAGGTACCAGTTGTCTTTCATCTAATAGGCAACCAGAGTGTGGGTATGTATATCATGGAACAGATTGATATGATAATTACAATCAAACTTCACTCGCTCAAACTCGGATGGCTTGAACACCTGTAATTTCTCAAACACAGTTCAAAGTACCAATATTTTCTCCTATATAATCAATATAAATAACCTTGGATTTCTTGAACTTTGATTTCTCAAATATTGGATGTGACTAGTCAGTCCGTTCAGTCATAAATCTTAGAGAATTACCCTCACTAACTCGAATTTGTCGGCCATTTTGTCAGCTTGGGTAATAAAAGGTGTGAAAAATTGAAACTGATCACAAATCAGTGTCATTTTATTTAATTACAGGTAATATTTAAGTCATCACTAATTAGGTAGTTTTGATCTTAACACAATAACTTTGCAGTTCTTTTAAAAAATACAGACATTTTTGAAGTGTTTGACTTAGAAATTTCAATTTTCCATATAGGTTCCATAGCTTATTTTATATCACATAATTTCCCATAAATGCCCTTTATGACAAGAACATGATATGATTTTTTACCAGTTGACCTAACCCATTGTTTTAGCAGTATCATTATTACATTGTTTAGGTAATTTATGTTGACAAGATCTGTACCAACACTAACTTTCTAAGTGTTAATGCATATATTGAAGATATTTAGGTATGGATAAATATTTGATGGTTACACAGTTATTGGTCTTGTTTCATCTATGTACTGAAGTAAGTGGTGTCAATCTGTTTTCATCTCAATATCACATTATGGAGAAGAACTGTATTAAGATGCTGTATATATTAATTGATGGTTAACTTCAAGTCGTACAGTGTATATACAAAGCTCTGTTGTTCATTTACCGAAGAAGTGACTTGATAAAAACTTCTAGGAAAAGAATATTGTGAAAGAAAGACTATTCCATTTTAATTAAAAAACCATTCAAGGAAAAATTACAGTCTAACACAATTTCTTTTTACATCTCCTTCGAGGTACAACCATACATTTTCTCAATCTCCTAAAGTGGTTAAGTCTTCCATGAATAAGATTTGATCAAATGTCTCCATTGGAGCTTTTGGCCATAAATCTACATTTTCGTTGTATTTTCATGTCTGCGGGTCCCAAGGGTGCGTAATTAAATTCTTGACAGTATCAGTGTCGCGGTACTTAAGGGAAGAAGCATTCGTCAGATGTATAATAGATTGACAATCGTCAGTTTACTCCTAGAGCACTGCATGTTGTAATGACAAGATTTATCATTAGAATTTAAAGCAGTAAATTCATAGGACATAGTACATCTGCCCTACAATATTGTAAATTGAGATACTATGGTGAACCATTATTATTTGACCTCTAGATTTATATAATGTCAATATTTCCTCTTTCAAAAAAAAAAAAAAAAAATTCTGTCATTTTTTAAAAAATGCAATTTTAAAATACAACTTTTCATGTTTGAGGTAGGAACCCATTCATTTTATACACACTAATTGCAAAATATAAGAAAAAAAAACAGTTCCATCAGAGTTGGGAATGTCTCCAAGGCTTTCAAGTGAGTTATATTAAAAAAAGGTTGATTTATTACCCTGAGAAATTAAAACACAGATTTTTTTTTTTTTTTCATTATTGAAAAGTTATTTGTCTGAACGACAACCTGAATGGGTGATATTTAGGTTAATGTATGGGCAAGTTAACAACAAGTAAAAAATGTTTAGAGGTGTAGGGTATGTGAAGGGGCTCATAGTAGTCCTGCACATGAGATAAGAGATTCCTAGTGGTGAGAAATTATTCACTCCTGTTGGCTATAGTGCAGACCCATTGAAACGTGACTTTGACGAACAGGACATTTGGTGAGATGCCTGAAAAAATCTGTCTGACTGGAACAAATATTGCCAGACCTTTGCTGTGTGTGCAAAGAAAAATTGGCACAAATCTGCTGAATCATTGGTCAGACACCTAGAAAATGTCTGATCGAACAGATTTTAGTTTAACAGTTCAGTTGGTCTGGCACATTTTGATTGGTATGATAGTGACAAGAAAAAATAAAATTCAGACAGAAATATGGTATGTTAGGTTTTCATTTGGAAAAAAAAACTTGCTGTAAACAATGAATTTTGTTCATCAAATATAGAATGTATAAAAATAAGAGATGTGGTACCATTGCCAATGAGATAGTCATCCACCAAAAGCCAAGCAATGAACAACAGTTAACCTTTTACAGGTCACCACATGGTCTTTAATGATGGGCGAAACCTATACTTAAAAGCAAGCCATAAAAAGCCCCAAAATAAATGATGTGAAACTACATAATATATCTATCCTAGCTGCATTAAAGAAAGAATTGAATTTCTTGAGTGTGAAAATGAATGTGATTTTGTCTGTGCAAATGATATTTATCTATTTCATGGTTTTTAAGTTCTGTGTGATTTATTTTAAAATATATTGTCTGGGGAAGTCTACATTTAAGGATTGATACGGTTTTCTTGGAGAAACAAATCTTAATTAACCAATATAAACATAGCTTTAACAATAGAACAACCTTTGTTTTTTTTCCATCTTCATTTTGAACCACCAATTAAACTGCCTAGATTCAATTTAAATCTGTAAAGATGGAACTGGTTTCAATATCCTATCAGGATTTGAGAACATACGCAAAAATCTATAAATTCTGTTTTAATGTTGAAGTGAATATATATTTATAGTCCTGAAACACAATGCTAAACTGCTGCAAAAAAAATTAATTTTAATATAAATGCTAAAAGGTTTTGATGGGTTTTCATGAGGTGTCTAAGCTAGAATATTTAAATTAAATTTAGCAGGGTTAGGATTTCATGGTAAATTTTTAACTGTCAAAATAAACGGAATTAATTCCTCACAAATTTGTCTGCAGGAGATCCAATAACATGCAGAAGTATTGATTTTAGGAATAATTCTGACATGACTATGTGGTAAGTTTCGAGTTCTGAATGCATTTATTAAATTGATGATACTTTAGAAGGCTCAAAGGGCAAACGATCAAAGTGGGTATTAGAACTATTTCTTTTATATTTGTTGGACATGCATTGTGTCTGAAATTAAATGCCAAAAAAATTGGTTTTTTTTGCTGTATAAAAGTACATCATACCTTGTAAAATGCTTTGCCCGGAGATACATGTTTAAAATTACTTGTATGAATTATACTTGCAACCAGTCTTGTTTGAAGTTCAAGTGTCTTTTTAAGTGTATAAGTTCTCTTTGAAAAATATTCTTTTTTTTAAAAGCATGATGTACGACTATAATATTTACCTATTACATAGATAACATTGATTTACCAAATATTCCCAGTTTAAAATTTTCGATAATTCACACTGTGAAATACTGTAATTTCACCTGAGGACTTAATTATGCCAAAACGTCACAAAACACACAACATGAATATCAATCTGCCGTTTACAAACTTTGAATTTTATGTTGTAAATAGCAAACAAAAATTGAGAAAATCTATATATTAAATATGGTAATCAATTGGTTATCGTGAATAACCAAAATATAATCACTCGAGCCAAGAACACATTAAGACTTAACTTGTGTGTGGAACAATTTCTGCAGACTTGTTTAATCTAGGCTTTCTTGAGAACTCATGATCATATTTTGGTTATTCACTCTTTCAAACTAATTATCCTATATTTTTTTACTTATTGAAATGTACGAAAAAGACAGAACAAGTTTTTGTTCTTGTACTTTGGTCTCACTAACCACTTTGGGGTCTAATGGCCACCACCCCTATGTAGTACCAAAAACACACTGAGTCTAGCTCTATGCATTGTAAGTGCATTATTTGTGTCTATTCTGATCAAAAATTGTCAAAATAAAGCTGAGAATGTGTACTTTAAAATCATATTTGTAATTTTCTACAACAATGTATGAATATTGTTAATATGTGCGAGTTATTTGCCTCCATGCTGTCAGTTAGCAGAAAAGGTAAAAATGTAGATTTTCAGTATTATTTATTCAAGTAAATTTTGTGAAGAATTTCTACAATCATTGTACCATTAGCATAATGATTTTGAAAGCCTTATCTCGCAAGCTTCACAACGGTATGCAACTTTAAGATGTCATTTGTCCTGGGAATTCACACTGAAACTTTGAACATGTAAAGTAATGGAAACATTAGATGTGATTAGTGAGACCTTTACAGTTGTAGGGATTATCTCCCTTTTAGTTATTTTTTTCATTCATTTCTGTGTTTTGTTTATTGTTTTCATTTGAGTTTTCATTTAGTTCATCTTCATTCCTTCATTTAATGTCAAATATGTCCTGTTTGGCTGTTGTTACCATGAATTTCACTTATATTCATTATAGCATGATGCTTGAACTTAAAAATTCATGTCATAACAAGATTTATAGATAAAGGCAATAAGCTTTTATGGAGAAAAAATTAACTATGTGGGAGGAATTTGTCAATACCAACCTGACAAAGTTGTTTTATATTGCTGTTGTCTCTACCAATTGTAATATGCAGTGCTTCCTATAACACAAGATTTGCTCCTGTGTTAAAAGTTCAGACAATCACTTCCTAACTGCATACATCTTTTTAGGAATACGTCACTTTCAACAGAATGACATTTTGGCGCATATATGTTTTGGAGCATCTACATATATGGGTCATCCCTCCCCCTCCTTCCCTATTAATGTATACTTAGGATGTTTAACAATGAATATTTGAAAGAAAGAAGTGAAGTTTAAAACTGTTTAAATGTGTTAATTGAAAGAAGTCTGTGCTTTCTGATAGAGTTATTTCCCTTTGAATCATTTATTCACCCCTCTTTTTTATTAGCTCACCTGGCTGTAGGCCATGTGAGCTATAACCATCACTTGGCATCATTAACAATTTCTTCAAACATCTTCTCTGTAACTACTGAATAGATTTGCATGAAACTTATAATGACTGCTCCTTAGAGTATGTTGCACAAAATGAGTGCTTGGATTTTGATCAGATAAAAAACATGGCCGCCTTGACTAAAAATAGAACATAGGGGTCAGACAGCAGATTTTTGTATATATCTCCAAAACCATTGGGTTTAGCCAAATTTTGACACATTGTCAAAAGTATTGAACATGATGAGATCTATCTGCGGTTCAATTTGTTGAAAATCTGTTGACCCATGTTAAAGTTATTGCTCTATTTGGGCATTGTTTTGCTGTTTTTGATGTTATTACTTTCAAAAATCTTCTACTCAGAAACTACAATACAGAATTCAATGAAAGTTGGTATTTTTGTTTTTTAGGGTATCCTTGACAAAATGAATGTTTGGATTTTTGATTGGTTAAAAAACATTGCCACCTTCACTAAAAATAGAACATAGGGGTTGTACAGTAGTTTTTTGCATATATCTCCAAAATTGTTAGGTTTGGCCAATATCTTTCAATTGCTGAAATATTCTTATTATAAGGCCTACAAAGTTGTCAGACGACTCTATGCAAGATTTATTGCCCTTGAGAGGTGAAAAATTACTTTTTTTTGCAGTTTTCAGCCTATATCTTGAAAACTGTGATAGATGGAATGAAACTTTCAATTGATGAAATGATCCTCATGAAAAGTTCCACCAAAGTTGTCATGGAGTCAAAATTGTCGGACAACTTCTTGTTAGAGTTATTGCCCTTGAAAGGCAAAAATTTAACCAGGTGAGTGATTCAGGCTCCTGAGAGCCTAATGTGCGAAATTTTGTCATTTTCATGGGTAAAATTGACAAAAAATGGCAGATAATGTCCTAGCACCCCTTTTTCTGAGGAACCCTGGCTGGCACCCCTCCTTTTCACAGTGTCTGGAATAGCCACCTGTTAGGGTTGTGACAAAATGATAACACTACTTTCCAATTATAAACAGAATGTATTAATACAAAAATGTTGATGGTAATAAATGAAAATGTGTACTAAGTGTAAACAATTCATCAAAGTTGACTGATTTAAATTGTTTTAAATTATCCTTGTATCAAATGAACCAGCATGTATCCTAACTGATTTAACAATTGTTTGAAATGACGGGAAACTAAATTAAAAACAGTCGAATAATCAAAGAAGACAGGGTTTTGAAATGTACCATCTTGTTTCATGTCAACCTTTCAATTTTAATGGTAGTTGGCAGGAATACTTTCCTTGTCATTGGATTGTATTACATGACTGTGTTCAAAGATAACATGGCTTTAATGTTAGATGTGGAAGATAAAGGAATCTGTGATAATGTTTTATTGGTATGACTAAAAAATCATTGGGAAAACACATAAAGAAACAGGCAAGGCCTTATTTATATCTGTGTAATTATGAAATGTGGGAAAAGACTTATAAAGAAACCAAGGAAGGCCATAAAATTATGAAATGTGGGGAAGGCATTTTAAGAAACCAGGCAAGGTCTCATACTTGTGTAATTATGAAATGTTGGGAAGGCATAAAAGAAACCAAGCAAGGCTTCATTTATACCTGTCTATTAGGATATGTTTGTTAATTTGCTTTAAAAACATAAACGCATATATAGCCCACATAGTTTGGAATACCTAGTACATATTATATGGGTTCTTATTCTTATGCACATTCAATATGGTGGGAACACAAATTCATCATATTCCTTAATGATAATAAGAATCCAACTTACATTACCAGTAAAAAAAATCCATTAATCCACCTCTGCACCTTTGTTATAACCCCACTTACAAAGTATGGGGTATACAGTGATGGGGTGTTCATCCTTCCTTCCTTTGTTTTGTTACAAAGGGGGGCTCATTTCTTATCTGTTACCCCTCCTATACCACTAAATGGAATTGTATGAAACTTGTACAGAATCTTTACTACTTCTTTCCATTGTTTACCTCCTATTTTACATTTTGGATCCAAATCAATACAGAGGTCAGAAAGTACATGTTATTAAATGGGGGAATAGGGGAATCAAGTTAGTAAGCATTGCTCACATATTTTTTAGTTCATTTGAAAATGACTGAAAAACAAGAATTTGAAAATGACTGAAGAACAAGAAATTGTATTGAATGGCCTTAATAGGTTTTATTTATACTTTTTGTAGTGTACACCTGCATAAAAACTTTCAGATTTTACTAAATATTTAAGTGTTGTATGATGATTTGCATAATTTAAGGGTCTTTCTCTTATTGTTACAATTTAAACGTCCATTGGCATGCACTTCTTAATCTACATATTTTAAATATAACTGATGGTCAGAAACCAGAAAATTTATTTGCCTAGCCTGAAGAACATTTTTGTCCCTGGGATACATCAACAAGAGTCAACCTAGCAACTGTTTTATCTTTATGGGTTACAGATCATGTCCTATTTCTTATTAAATGGAACTAATGTAAAAATTATCACTTGTATTTTGATATTTAAAAGGGAAAGGAGGGGGTTTGTTCATTGGGGAAATACTGATATGAATCTTATTATTACATGACTCTAAGAAAGGCTCTATATGGGGAAAAAGATGATAGGCTATTTAAAAAATTTATCATGAAAATGACACCTGTTCAAGATTTTTGAGAATGGGTGAATTTTTTAAATATTATTTTTAATTTGTAAGTCTGAAAAAAAAATATAAGCATTTATGATATATTTATTGATATGTTATTTCATACGTTCAAGTCCCCTTTCTCATTTTATTTTCGAGTGAGTAAATAGTTTAATATACATGTATTAAATCAATTTCAAATGAAGTCGAAAAAGAAAAAAAAATTGACTCATTTATGATATATTTATTGGTAGATATTTCTTACATTTCAGGATATTATTTTTAATTTAGCAGACTCTTTATTGTGCATAGGGAAAATTCCAGAGATTTTGAAATGGGGGAAGGGGAGGTTCAAGGAAAAAAACTAGCAGTTTTAGGCTGTTATTTGCTTTTTTTTGTGTTAAATTTTGAATGAAATGAACAAATTTTTCCAATAAAAAGGGGGTGGGGGTTTTGACCCTTTCCCTTGATCTACCTCTGACACTACTGCTACAATCTAAAGCTAACCTCAGTCTGAAAGGAATGTCACCCAATTTTGGCTTTTTATTCCGTTTGCAAGCAAACCAGTTATTTCTCTTTTCCCTAAATGTATAAAGAAAATTAATGCTAGCTTGCACTGCATTATTCATTTAGGAACAGGACTATCTGAATTTCAGACTTCAAATCTTGTTTTTGTCAGCTGTAGATTTATTCTAAAATATGTTGTTTACTTTTATGTTGTTATAATGTTATACAGAATTTAGAAAACAGTTTTTTTCCCCAAGTTTGACTTGTGCTGGTGTGTTAAATACATATAAAGATGTATTCAGTAATGCTTCAGCGCTAAATATAATGTATTTATTAAAACTAGACCCGTGCAGGTCCGGGTGTCAAAAGAATAGGCGTGCAGCAGCACTAAGCTTGTCGTAAAAGGCAACTAAATGGTGCTCAGAACCTTAGCTGGGGGCTAGGGCGCTCTGCCCACAGAGCAACTGGGTTGTGTGCCCCAGGTGGTGGAATGGGGTACCCCTGGTGTGTTACATGCTGGGGTTGTCAGGATATAATACGGAAACCTGACTGCAAACCATAGTATTGCACCGTGTTGGGAAAGATGCCACGTTCCTCGCACATTAAAAAAACCCTACTGTGGTATTCTCCTGGATTAGGAACCTTAGGGCTCCGCCACAGGAGGCTAAATTGTCCGATTTTACCCACCTCTCCCTATTTCCAGTGGCAACCAAAATTTCTCGACCCCATTATCCTTGTGTCCCATCCCATTTTTCATTTCATCATCGTTTCATGTTCATTTTATCATCCACTTCATGTTCATCGCCTGAATATAGCTGAAAGATTGATGTTCGGACGTTAAACCCCAACAAACAAACAAACAAACAATTTATTAAAACTGTGAGTGAAAATGTTACATTAAGGAATGTCCTAGGTATTAACTTGAGCTGAACCTTAAAAGGAGCTTTGGTTTATCTGTTGGCTTTGGATTGAAACTACTGCATGAAAACATCTAAAAATATGATGCAATATGTGGATTAGTAGAACGGGAAATGTTTTAAGAGTCAAAACATCACTTATGACTTATAAATGCGACCTAAGGCTCTCAAAGAGATATATATTTAACTATTTCTTTTTTTTTTAAATTTAAGAGAGCTTAACCTTAGTTTAGAGCAACTGAATGGACCTTATCGTTGCATATGATTTGCCACCTATTGATAAATCAGTCCATATTCATTGTTGGTTTCTAAAATTGGCTATACTGTCAAAAGTATATGATAATTTTCTTTTAAATAAAAAAAAATTGAATTTATTGGTTAATTTATTCATGTTTAAACTGGTCTCAAAGTATTTTCCCTGCAAACAGATCTAAAAATAAATGCCGGAAATAAGTGATCAAGCTGATAAAAAAGTTAATTAAGTAATCAGGGAGTGATTGGACAAATTCGGTCATGGGACCTTGTCAGGGAGAGATAACAACCATTCTTGTAAATGGATGTTAACTTTCTCAATTAATGTTTGATAGGAAAATCAATGAAATTGTGATTGGCGTTAAATGACAGGTCAATATCCGTGACTTTTATGCTTTTGTCTTATTTTACATGAACATGGCATGTTTTGAAAAGATGAAAAGATGCTTTTGTTGTTGTGTTTTTGTATTATCAGATAAAGTAATCTGTTTTGTGCTTAGTTGGGGAATGGATGAGGTGTCAGTATCAAAGAGAAGATAATTAGCTATGTAGTTCAATTTATTTGATATTTCATCAAGTATAGGTTTAGGTTATTTTATGCATGAATTATCAGTTCAGGATTATTGAGTTGATTTTTTTCCATGTACAAGATGATTCAACTTAACATGAGCTTTGGGGTTTTTATAGGACCGCAAAAATTATGTAATGATCTTGTCTTTGTCAGCAATGTTAATTTTTTTCATTTCCTTGCAAGAACTTTTGTTGTTTAGGACCAAATGTTATGAAATTTGTATATATTGCTGTTTGAGGAATTTTAAAATGTGGTCACTGGCCTCTAATGTTCTGCAAAAAGGGACCAAAAGGGGTAAAATAGGTGTTTATTTAAGATTGATGGTTTACTTATCATTTGATTTTGACAATTCTTTTTAAATTTGTTTATTTTAAAATTCTGTTTTAAGAATATTTAACAAGATTTGAAATAGCTTATAGCATTATCAGTCTATGTGACCAATGTTGGTCACACCCTAAAAAGTAAACTATTGTTTCTGGTCTTATTTTGAAAATTTTTCTTAACAGATTTGTCATGAAAATCCCTTCCTGCTTTTTTCGGTCAGATTACAGATATCTCTTATGGCTTTTGAATTATAAGGAGGGCAAAAGGGACTATGCCTAAAAAAAGAAAAATTCTTTTTTTAATGGTTAGCTTTTGATTATTTTTATAAGATTTATCGTGAAATTCCTTTCCTGCATCTTTCAATTAGATTTCAGATATTTCTTTTGGTTTTTGAGTTCTTCTGATTTTCTGCTCACCATCATGATTATGTGCCATGAGTTATAAGTGGACATATTTGTTTTTGCATCATCGGAAACCTATGGTCGTCTATGCTTGGTACCAATAGAGGGAGGTATGTAGTGCAGTCAACATAGGGTTTCTGACAATGTCATTTTTGGTGCGATATTGAAAATCTTTTGTACCCTGCAGGCATTTTTCAATCAGTTTTCAGATAACTCTTACTGTTTCCAAGTTATGGGTTGTGACTCCAACCATTAAGGAATTAGGGGCAAAAAACAAGCATTTTCATGTCTGGACAATGACTTGATCTATTGTGATTGGATGTCTTTGTCTTTGGCGGGTGTTTCTAGAAAAGCAGAGGACACTTACCTTAAAAGTGGACCCTCCCAGCTTTTAGTGGAACCTGAGTTGCTCAATTACTTTTGTTACTTTGTATGTATTATTTTGGTTATTTTATGTTCTTTGTTGTTGTGTGTGTCTGTTTTCCATGTTTTGTCTTTGTCCTTGGGTTACATTCTTTATTTTCTGCTGGATTCTTGGTTCCTTGATTACCCTTTTGAACTTGTACCATAAGTTGTCATACCACAAATGGAAGACTAGAATTTAGTTTGGGGGGTGGGGGGTTGTGACTCAAATTTGTTTTGAACTTAAGGCCAAAAAAATGGACCACAAACAAGCATTTTTAAAACAATAACGTGATTAATTGTGAATTAATCTTCCAAATTATACCACAAGGTATCATACCACCTAAGGGATACTGGGATGAATTATTGGGGTAAGGACTTAAAACATTTAGGAATTAGGGGCCAAAAAGGTGCGAAAATAACCTTTTTATGATATCCAGACAATAACTTGTCTATAAGTTAATGAATCCCTTTAGGATTGTACCATAGGGTGCTACACCACCAAAGAAAGAAAGGACTTGATTTTGGGGGTTTATTACTTGAACAATTTGTAAAGTAAAGGCAGAAAAGGACATTTTGATGATGTCAGAACATTAACTTGACTATTGTTGAAATTGTAGTTCAAATCGCCTAACGACTAAATGATTACTGAGATTGACTTTGGGTGTTGTGACTTGGAATGAGGGGCCAAAAAAGATTTTCCTGATGTAAAAATAGAAAGTTGATTGAAAGTGAATTGATCTTTTTGAAGTAGTACCAAAGGTGCCATACCTCCAAAGGAAGGCTGGAATTGATTTATGGGGTTGTACTGATTGAGCAAAAAAGGGCCACTGTGATTCGAATCAAATTCTTTTCCTGTGTCAAGTATTTAATCAGAAATTCAGAGCTATAACAAGCTTGAACAGTCCATAATTGCCACAACTGTTCAGGGTTTAACCTTTGCTGTTGTGTCAAGCTGCTCTCTGTGAAGCATTTTCTTTATGCAAGATGTTGAAGTGAAGTTACAGAAATTAAACCTTTAGACATATTTTAGGTTTTATTTAACAAGTGATTTGTCTTAGACAAAATTATCAATTTTATTAAGGAAATCTTAAGACATTTAAGCCATCGTTAAGCAATTATCAATTATCCCCAAGGTCTGTACATTTAGAGAATGGCTGCTTTTCCTGGGATCTGAAAAATGTGGAGAAATTACTGTAAACATATCAATTTTCACGATTTCAAAAAATGATAAGCATTCTGTTGTGTTAAAAATTAATTGTGCAGGTACTATTTTTTTTTGCATTTTTGTCCTCTGTGAAAATAGCGAAAAATTAGTGCAGGGCAAAAATAATACTTTTAAAGTATATTAAGTGCTCAACAATTTTTATATTTATGTAAAAAAATTATGTCCATGAAAAACTGAACATTAGGTACCAGTGCAAACTGGTTTCTTACTGAAATAGAAATTTGTTGTAGGTTTAAGAAATAAAACTAGAATAAGTTGCTTGTGTGGTGCCCCGTTACGGGATATGACTTTTAATCATGATGTCTGGTACCTCTGTTCTTTTAGTTTGTGGGTTCCAACTGAGTGGAGGGGATGGTTTTAAGTATCTTAGCCTGGGGGTTTTCTTGACTTGCCAACATAGAGTTGCAGGCTTCTTCCACTAGTAAACATGGCAACTGTCTGTCTGAGTTAGCAATCAAGGTTGTACAACACTCCCTAACTACTTATACTAATACTTATATTTAGGAAACCAGGTTAAGGATAGTGTAAATAGAATTAAAGGCCAAGCAATGAAAGATAATTTTTGGTGGTAAAATTTATGAAAAAAAAAAAAAAATTATTTTCCACAATTTTATGTGGGTTGTATACCAAGCACATCTTTCCTTGATTCTATATGTGCTAATACTTCATTTCACTGTATATAAACTTACTAGGATCCCAGATTTGATTTCATATTGCTTCACTTAGTTGAAAAACTTAAAGTTTAAAGTCTATGGTGGAGGCATGTCGTTCCCTTTGTTAAGTTGAGACAAGTGAGCAACATATTGGGTCAGGTACATCATCTGTATTGAGTTCTCTTATTTAAGACTTCTCAGTGACATTTTGGGACGGATGTATTTTGTATTCATTGTCAAACCCTTTGTATTGTTTAGGCAAATTAGTGATTAGTGGGATGTATCATGTGCCCATGGTCAAACCTTTGTATGGTTTAGGCAAGTCAATGAGTAGTGGGGTGTATCATATGTCCATGGTCAAACCCTTTGTATGGTTTAAGCAAGTCAATAACAAGTGGGGTGTATCATGTGTTCAAGGTCAAATCTTTGTAAGGTATAGGCAAGTCATTGACTATTGGGTTGTATCATGTGTCCATGCTCAAACCCTTTGTATAATCAAAGCAAGTCAGTGACACATGGGGACAAGTGTATCATGTGTTCATGGTTTCAGATGGTTAATACAGGTTAGTTAAAGAGGTCTTAGTGTATTTTAAACATTGGTGGTTATGGTTGAAAACAAACAGTAGTATTTTATCCTATTTGTCAGACTGTTCTCATCTTTATCAGAACCCATATCAGTATAATTTGCATCTCAGTTCCGTTTTACAATATTATCAGTGATCTAGTGAAGTTAATGACTGGATTATTATGTAATTTCTGGTTGCATAATTTTCTGAAATAAACAAAAAGTCAACAAGTACAGACACGCAAGGTGTTTCTGCTTCATACATGCTCAGCAATACCGATGACTCCCACAATGTGACTCTATCTGGTCACATGTTCATTAGATGGAAATCGGTACAAGTGGTGCGAGCTGTTGCCATATGTGGGCACAAAGCCAGATTATTACTTTTACGAAAAATACAATATCGTAGAGTTATAGATGCTAGTATTAGTCAGTCGCTGCTTTAATCCAAATATACCATTTGACCGACAAAAAGCTTCTGCTTATTTAAAGTCACATAGTTACTTATAGACAAATGTTGGCACAATGGAAAAATCTTTAATGGTTGTTTGAAAGGAAATAAAAAAAAAATTGCTGTATTTTTTTTAATACTTATAGATTTACTTACAACCAGTAGTGTCAGATATTCATTGCGTCTATTATTATGGCCGTGGATTTAATTGGGCTGCATCACTCCTAATGCACTACTTCTTAGACCTATTTTGAAGGAAACCTGCATGCTAGATTTTGACCAACCTGGTTTTATTTTGAAATATGGAAGTTGGAGTTGGCCAAATCAGAGCCAATATAAGTAGAAATATATTATTGTAAAATTTCATTTGATAAAGTGAAATAAGGTTTTAAGCAGTTGAAAATCACGTCTTGTTTTTTTTTTATGAGATGTTTTGGACTTTAAGGAACCATATATTTTTAATACGCCGGTCAAAGACGGGACATATTATGGTATACAGTTGTCCGTCCATCTGCCTGTCCATTGTCCACACTTTCGGACAATAACTCAAAAACGCTTTCACCAACTGAAATGAAATTTTGTTGAATTGTTCATACCTATTGACATAAGGTCCCTTTTGATTTTTATAAATTTCAGATTTTTTGTTTCCGTGTTATGAATGTTTTTTCTTAAAGAAGGGGGGATTTTCAAGTTTTTGGAAAATAACTCGAAAACACTTTCACCTACTTTTTTAAAACTTTGCTGAATTGTTCATATCTATTGAAGTAAGCTGCCTTCCGATTTGTATAAATGTCAAATTACGTTTTACGTTATACTCTTTAAAAAAGGCCAGAAATGGCCAAGGAAATTTTATTCGTTGAAAAATTGTTTAAAACAGACCATTTGTTATGATGGTTGACTAATAAATATAAAATATACTTAGTAACCTTGTCAGAAAAGTGTGTTTTAAACAAGATAGAAATGTATGGGTGAAAAATCAAGGCAACAAACTAAGTTAAAATTGAGGTAGCCTTGATAGTGCCAATTTTTTTGTGCATTTTTTATTTGCTTTGTTTTTGGTTGGGTGGAGGGTATTCACAGTATTTCTAGTTGATCATATAAATTAATTAAAAGCATAAGGACAAGTTAAAAGAGCAATGGGTGTGTCATGTGCTTATAGCGCAGCTGTTTATTAACACATCAGCTGCAATTTCCAGTCGAAAATTTTATTGGAAAACTGGATCTTTGGTTATTTTATATATTGATATGGGAGAATTAAGAACTGAACTCAATTGGGTGTCATTCCACGTCAAACAATAAAAACATACATTATGTTTAATCATAGACTATGGATTACTATATACATTTTAGGTCATCCCCCATCGAGACATGACTTCTGACCATGTTGAGTCTCCCCTTAAACCAGACATGTTGGTCCCCCCACAACCAGACATGTTGAGTCTTCTGACCAGACATGTTGGTCCCCCCACCACCAGACATGTTGGGTCTTCTGACCAGACATGTTGGTCTTCCCACCACCAGACATGTTGAGTCTTCTGACCAGACATGTTGGTCCCCCCACCCCACAACTAGACATATTGAGTCTTTTGACCAGACTTCATGTTGATCTTCTGATAAGACATGTTGAGTCTTCTGACCAGACATGTTGGTCCCCCCACAACTAGACATGTTGAGTCTTCTGACCAGACATGTTGGTCCCCCCACCACCAGACATGTTGAGTCTTCTGACCAGACATGTTGGTCTTCCCACAACTAGACATTTTGAATCTTCTGACCAGACTTCATGTTGATCTCCTGACAAGACATGTTGAGTCTTCTGACCACTGACCAGTCTATATGTTGAGCCCCTCCCTTAGACATATTGAGTCTCCCCTTAAACCAGACATGTTAAGTCTTCTGACAAGAGATGTTGAGTCTTTTGGACAGACATGTTGGTCCCCCCCACAACTAGACATGTTAAGTTTTCTGACCAGACTTCATGTTGATCTCCTGACACTATAAGTCATGTTGAGTCTTCTGACCAGTCTATATGTTGATCCCCCTTAAACGAGACATGTTGAGTCTTCTGACCAGACATGTTGATTCCCGCAACTAGACATGTAAAATCTTCTGACCAGATATGTTGACCCCTCCCTTCTCAACCAGACATGTTGAATCTTCTGACCAGATTTCTTGTTGACCCCCCCCCCCCTAACAGAATTTAAAAAAAAAAAGATTTTCTTTGAACTACTACATGGATATGATTTGATTGCAGATTTGCAGATATCCTCTTTTACAAGTTTTATTTTTGCTTTTAATCATTATTTTCCTGTGTATTGACTTACATTTTTGGCCAATTTCCACCTATCTCATCCCTGAAACCAAGAGCAAAATGAAAGTCCTTTTTGGTGGCAGTTCTAAATGGTTTTGGAACATTTTGCATTTACAAAGCAATCTTGGTACAAAATGCTTTGATAAAAAATATTGATGAAGCCTTCTGGAAATCTGTCTAGAATCGAGCAAACAAGCGTATTTTTGTACAAAGCAAAACAATATGCTCTATATTGAGATTAAGATTTTTATAATTACCATAATTATTAAACTTTCCTTTTGAAAATTTAATGATGATTGTTATGAAAATATGGAAAATGCCAAGAAATATCCTTGAAAATCTATGTAAGGAGTTTAAAAAGTGTGGTATTTCCAAGCTATTATGCAACCAGTTTTGTATGCCTTTGGCAAATCTATATCTTATATTACGCAAGAAAAGTGAGTGTTGGCTTTGATGTGGCTTTTACTCAATTTTGATTTGTTTTCTATCAACAACTAATGAAATGTTAAATAGTTATGAGAAACAGATATTACTCTGTTTTAATGCCATGTGGTAATAAACTGGTTCCTGCTTGTACATACTTAGATTAGAGACCCAGATGAGAATTTGCCTTTTAGGCAATATGGCATAAAATTGCTTTTATCAGTGTAGCTGTGGGTAGATAGACAAACACTGTTAGGCAATATTTTGAAACATAAGATATGTTGTAGCGATGTTGCCTTGCTTTCAGTCTTTTCAAAATATACATGTACAACTGCATTCAAATGGAGATGGCTTCAGTGCTCAACAGGAACATATTTTTAATTTTCAAAGGCTTATAGATCTAGTTGCCCATCATTTTAAACTTTTTTGGGCAAGTGGGCAAGCCCTTATTTCAAATTGGTTTGTTAATTTGGTGTTAATACCTATTTTGAACTTTCATGTGATTGTGGTAGGTCTCTAAGAGTTAAGAAGGTCAAAAAGGTATTAAGACATTGTTTTCTAATGAAAATACTTCCCTGGACAATGTTTATGATATGATGGACAGACGTAAATCTAATTTCAATATTTCGCCCTAATGTCATTGTTGGTAATTAATGTGTCTTCGTGTTGTTATTTAACTTTTTAGTTTATTTTGAAGGAGTGTCATGATTCTGTTACCATGGATTTCATCATATTTATTGTTTGGACCTTGCAGAGCTTATTTTAAGGTGTGTTTACACTTACTGAAGACCTTTTGTTGATCTCGCTAAGTATTTACTATTTTAATAGGGGTTATACAATGGTGCCTTTTGTGGCATTTCACCAAATATCTTCCATTTTCTATGGTACAAACATGGTTGCAGATTAAGAGAACATTAGTACTTCAATATTTTACCAACACGATTAATAATTAAGAGACAGAGTTACTTCAATGTTGTACCAATAATGTTGACAATTTCTGAAAAATTCTGATAGTTCATGCTGTTTAAAATTCTAGCTCATGGTTTCAGTCACAAAAATCACTATTTGCTGAAGTCTTAATGTTTTTTTAGCCCACAACAACCATTCAATAATAACTTAAAAATTGTTTCCATAAAATTCCTGTATTGATGCAGTCACTATTTTCTGTAAGATTTGTATTGAAAAAAAATTGATTAACTTAGATCCAAGTTTAGTCGCTTCATGCAAAGTAAACTTGTTGTTTTTTTCTTTACATTTGCAATGAAGTTCTAGGAAAATGGAAGAACAAATGATTACATTAATAACGCTGGAATGTGTCGTTTTATTATATACTGTAAACATATAAATATTCGTGGTTGCTAATTTTCGCGGATTCTGTCAAGTGAAAATACTTGCGGGTATCAATTTTTTGCAGTTTAAATATAATTGTTAGCATTATATAGTGTGGAAAAACAATTTCTTGTGTACTATTTTTCATGGTTTTCTGTCCACTGCAAAACTAGGCAAAATTAGTGCGGGTGTCTAAGAAATGACAGCAAGTTGTGTGAAAGTGGTTAGTCTATCCTCTATCCACCACAAAATTGTGTCCAATATGTATGATACATTCATATTGGTCCCCAAATATACATTGTTCAACAGGCTGCAGGGGGTATTAACAGGCTGTAGGGGATATTGATAGGCTGCAGGGGGTATTAATAGGCTGCAGGGGATATTAATCCTGTAGGGGCAATGTGTAGTTTTGATTATTTCATGTTTGTTTTGTGTGTCTGTTGTTTTGATCCAGTCATTATCCCAGGATTTTCTTATTTTTTGTCACCATTAAAATCCTGGTTCCCTTGATGTAATTTTCTCTGGACTGCATTTTCACTTGTCACAGTTTCAGTGCCTTATATAGCTTGTTCCATTTATGGGCAACAGTAACTCTAAATCTGTTGATTTTTATGAAACTTGTACTGTGAAAGTATTATTGTTTGTAGGAATACCAATTTTTTGTGATTTTTGTGGGTTTGGTAAACTGGGAAAATTGGTTCCCAATGAAAAGGAAGCTTCCCTTTCAGTTGTTTGATAGAGTTTTAAGAATCCATGAACTGATAATTTTTTCCCTACAAATAAAATACCTTAACAGTATTGGCAACTTTTTTACCTCTTAATGGGGTCATGAATGGTAGTATAAACCATGTTCATGCTGCTTGTTTTCACCTACTTTCATGAACTGTAAAGGTATATTGCAAAGTTCATACCTCATTTCTCTCCTAAAAAGGAAGCTTTATTGATTTCAGCAAGGTAATTAATTAACTTGATACTAGTAATGGTCTATCTCTATCAATAAGTATATACACTGTGGCTCTTTAATGTGTCTCATTTTAGTCTGATTACAATGTTGTTTTTATGAGGTCACCTCAGTATAATGTTTTTGGTATTGACTTGAAGCGTTTTCTCATTATGTATGTGTTATTGGTTGAATTCAAATTGAGAATTTGGAATTGTTTGCAGATAGTCAAATTCCCTGTATGTGGTCAAATAAATTAAAGATCTGTTTTGGTGTAGATTAGAATAATACCTCATGAGTGACATGATTTTGACATTTTTTGTCAAAAATAAGCACATTTTACTCTAATAGTAAGAAAGAGGCAACCTCGGGTTATAAGTTTTTACTTATGGCAAAATTTACTCAATAAGTAATTTCCAAAGGAAAAAAAAGGTAAGATAGTCATAATTTTGAAAAATAAAAATAATCAGCAAATTTTCGTGGGGTGGCAGGGATGAGAATTGACTAATAAATTTCAATTGGCTTAAGGTAGTAGACCTTGTGTAAGGGACATTACTCTTGAAATCACTGACAGGTTTGTATTATATTCAATTTCACCAAAGTATATCAAGCTTTCATTTGAAACAGGATGAAATTGGTCAAAGTTACTTTGATGCTTACATGAGATTGATGTAAAATGCTGAATACAAACATTCCAATAATTTGTAAGAGTTGTGTCCCTTACCCTAGGTCTACCTCCTTAAAGAGTAAACATGACAAAACACTGTTAACCATAATTTTATTCTTGATCTACCATGGCACCATCTGTAAGGTCTCAAACTCTTCCAATATTGTTTTGTTCTTAATTACCTTCATGAATTTTAATTCATGGATAAACAACCTTTAAGTACCATTCTGTGTACAAATTAGGCAATGGGTGGCACATAATTTTTCTCAATTTGGTCTTTTTTACCTCAAATATATTCAACACATCTAGAAAACCACTAAAAAGCTATTTAAATTTATCCTGAAGTATCTGTGACATAGATATTTTTTGACTGCTTATTTATGGAAAAAGTGCAGGAAAATTTTTCTGCCATTTTTTAACAGTGCATTTTTAACTAAAATTAACCTATCAATGTCTTTAAAAGGCAAATTTTACAAACACTTTGATGGTTATTTCTGGAAGTTATCAGGTATAAATACTGGAGTAATGCAGTAAAATGTCTGCATTTTTTGTTTCATGTGCCACACCTTATATACATTTTGTCCGATTCTTAGACGGAGAAGTACTTAATTTAAGTGAATTTATTCTAAATGAAACCCACACTTGCATTTTGACTAGACTAGTAATATAAAGATAGAAACCATATGACAAGTGTACATTCTTTCTGCTTACTATGCATGTAGTTTTCAATGAGTAATAGGAAATACCTGTAAATGATTTGCTTAGCCTTTAGGGATTTTTAAATTTCCAAAAATATCTAATGAATCTATAGATATTGTTTCCTTTCAATTACTAAGAACATTGTCAAATTTCAGTTATAGAATTACAAAGTTGGTTATCTATGAAACTGTCTACCTTGCTATTTTTAGACAAATTTCTAATTAATGCCATCTAAGTTCAAGGAAGTCAAAAAAACATTCACAATTTATGTGATTAACAGTAAATATATTTTGATTAGAAGAAAACCATACTAGAAACAAAATGAATAAAATTTTTCACATTTTTTTTTAAAATAGTCTCATGTTTCAGAATTAAACTTCTATTTACTTAATGATATTCAGTCATAAACTTTGAGGATAAAAAAAAAACTAATGGTTGTCGATAAAACGGATCATTAACCTGCCAAACATAATACATTTATGAATTTGTAATTAGTGCAGTTTGGTACTCTAAATTATTAGTGACAAGCTGTCAGTATTGACCTATGACCTCCAAGACAAAACAACTATGGTTTAAATATTTCTAATGCAGAGGGTAGGAATATTATCTGTTGATCTTTTGTGACTTATATTGAGTTAGTGGTAGTTACAGGTCAGATAGAGAAGGCCTTTTAACATTGGTAGAACGAATACTACAAAATATAGTGGGATCTGTTCTTGTTGGAAGCCATGTTTTGGCGTAGTTTCTGATAAATGACCGATACATGATGAGTAGCCACAAGTTAACTATAATAGTACTTTTGTTTGTGGTGTACCATTTTTTAGTAGATACGTGGTTTTTGTGGCTTTGTCAGACCATGATTTTAAATTTCCTATGAAATGTAAAATTTCTCCTATGTAAATTCTTTCTGGATTAAGACCAGATATGATCAGAAGTTTCTCTCATATGTAATGCTTATACAGCTGACTACAACTTTTTAAAGAATACAAGTATATCATTTGCTTATTATACCCCCACAAAAGAAGTTGAGGGAGATATGCAGATTTTACCCTGTCTGTCTGTCTGTCTATCCATTAAAATTATTTTCTAAGTAGCCTGCATCATTGTTTTGAAACTTTATGGGATGTAATATACCCATATGGAGATGTGCATCCTTGTAATTCATAAAACATCAGAGAATCTTGAAAGTACACCATATTTAGACGAATCAAAATGCCTAATATAATTTATGTCCTTTATTACCACTTCCAGAATTCCCTCCTTGTCTAGGAACGAAAAAACATATTAAACAAATGATTTCTGAAAACGACGTTAGTTGCGCGTAGCGATCATCAATAAAAAATTAAAATATGGAGCTTAAGGGTTAAATAAAACTTACAGACAGAATAAAAACTTTCAATTAGTGATTGGGACTACAATAAAGCTCTGTGTTTTATCAGATTTATAAAATGTATCTGTATGGAGTTATTGCACATAAATGCCAAGTAGGGGTTGTAGTCTTGTGACTCCCCTTTCAATAGATATTGATAAATATCAATAAATATCTAAAGGGAAGAATTAGTTTGAAACAAACCTACATTAATTTTCAACTTTTAAATTAGTTTTGCTTCTAAAGAAATAATTTCTTGCTGGCACCCATGTGTATAGTCACTACCTCTGAAGGTTCTGGTAATGAATAGTCTACTGTAAATCATGTTGTAAAGAGAAAAAAAATCTCATGACATTTGTCTATTACAACCATTAGGAAATATAATAGTTTATTTTTTACTACAATTTGATTTATCACAAAACACAGGTAAGTGTCTTTAAGTACGGCTACAAACCATGTACTAATGAACCTACTGTAATGAAGTTTCATTTAGTAATTTAGGAAATATTACCTCCGTCTTTGATGTTTTGAATTACAATACAATGGGAATTAGTGAGTTCTCTTGTACTGAAGAATTTATGAACAGAACATTAGCCCTGAGTAAGTAAATAATAGCTGAACATGTCAAGTTCTTCGAATACCTTTCTACTGTCTGGCAGTCTGCAAGTTCTTAATGGGTTCTTGTTATTGAGATGTTAGTACCCAGTAGTTATGATATACCTGCTTTTATATGATTCTAATTTTAAGGGATCTATGTGCTGTTGTCATGGAAATCAAGAATTGAATGTCATTACAAAATTTAAATTCATCAAAAATACATTGAATCTTTGCATTTGTTTGTTGAATGATATAAAAAATATCTTCTGTTGAATGACTTCATTTTTAGGTTGGCATTTATGCATGAGGTCTTAAAATAGAAATATACCTCACTTTGGCATGAAAGCCAGAATTCTAACATAGGTGGATCCATAAGTGTGGGGGTGGGGGGGCAGTCCTATGGTTTAAGGTCCATGCATGAGGTCTTAAAATAGAAATGTACCTCACTTTGGCATGAAAGCCAGAATTCTAACATAGGTGGATCCATAAGTGTGTGTGTGTGTGGGGGGGGGGGGGGGGGGGGGCGGTCCTATGGTTCAAGGTCCATGCATGAGGTCTTAAAATAGAAATGTACCTCACTTTGGCATGAAAGCCAGACTTCTAACATAGGTGGAGCCATAAGTGTGTGTGTGGGTGGGGGGGGGTGGTCCTATGGTTCAAGGTCCTCCCATTATTGATTTGCAAAAATTAAAAAGCATATGCCTGCATTAAAATTTGTTTATCAAGGATTTATTGGTAGCCTGGTACACTCATTCCCCTTTTAGGTGATTCTCTACATCTGCCACTGATAAAATCCATCCAAGCTATATTGATCAGCTTATTTAATATATGTGATTTTTTGTGCTTTATGCTGGTGTAAATAAACTATTCTTGCCTTATATGGTGGATTTTTATATCCTAAATTTAAATATAAATATTTGACCTCTCAATGCAATAATTTAACCCAAGAAATACTTAAGATGGCATTCCACTGTGTAAGCAGTTAAAAATATGTGAGTCATCTTTTATACTTTTCAGGGTATTTGAAAAATTTAGCTTCATGTCGTATTATTGACACAATCACAGCGATGTTCCCTTCTTTTAGATGCTGATAATTAAATTGTTGTGCTGAAAAAATAGTGTACTCTGCTGTTTAAATAATATGCCGTCATCTTCTTTAACACCTCTGAAGTCTGCATGTTGCATGACATGGCATGTTACAGCATTTAATGAAATGAATGATAATGCAGTTTTAGAAGAAATATAGCACTATAATGGATATTCAGTAAAACAGGTACTTTAACTATTTCAAGATAATTCTGGTTCATGTTGTATTATTTCCATAGAGAAGACGAAATTACATTTCTAGTACAAATATGGCACTTTTCTACCTATGTATTTCAGAAAGTATGTCTATAAAGTAAGTGATTTACTGTAATTTTATAGCCTTTATTTTAGAAAGCACAAAGATATAGTTTTTTTGCCTTATGGACAGAATTAAGGACCATGCCTGATAAGAACCAGGCTGAGGACATATCAATGCTCGTAGATGGTACATGTACTCAGTTGATCTTGTTGACTCCCCCTGTCTTTGTTTCTGTAAGTTTCCTGTAATATTAATAGAGCTGTATTAGAAAGCTAGACATCACAGGGAGTAACTTTAAAGGTTGTCCTGTTGCCTCGGGCAAGTAGAACTTAAATTGTACTTGCCTGGAGGACAACCCAGTTTTATTCATTTTTGACATGCATTTACTAAAGGACTACCTAGATTTCAATTTAGGCAATTTTGTCCTATCAGACAAGTAGAATTTTCATCTTCTTGTCTGATAGAACAAGGTTTGTAAAATGTTAACATCATACCCTGCTTCATTTGTACATTGTACATTGAAGATGTACATAATGGAAGATGATTTTTGGAAGATGCCTACAAATTAAAGTTTTACGTGGTCAGATTCTGATTTGAGGTGAATTATTTTAGCAGGGTTGTTTACAGTATTTTTTGTTCTATTTGAACTTAATGATAATGTTAAATTTAGAATTTTAACTTCTTAACCTGGTCTATGATTCCAGTTTATAGTTGCTCATTTACTTTTGTGTCTTTGTATGTACTATTTTGATTAGTTAATGAATTTTTGTTGTGTGTGTCTGTTTTCCCTCTTTTGTGTTTATCCTTGGAATATATTCTTTTAATTTTTTTTTTAATCTTGATTCCCCATGATTTTTTTTTCACTGCCGTTTTACTGTACCGTAACTTAAGTTCCCCTAAGTGGGTTTGAAAAAACTTGAACAGATGGTTGATTAATTGATTGTTGGGGTTTAACTCCCGAGCAGCAATATTTCAGCTATATTCAGAACAGATGGAAGCTTGAGTGACAAAGGAGACTATTATTGGACTAGGTCTAGGTCAAAGTCCAAACTTAAAATAGATTTTCATATATTTGGACACTTTGGGTGCTCAGTAAAGAACGTTTCAATTTTTCTGACTGCTCTATCATAAAATCTGTTGTTATGATAATTGAAACATACACCACATATACAACTACCCTTTACATTGGTTTTGCCTTATTCTTTTGAGGGAGTTGTATTTCAAAGGTATCATTATACAACTTTACAATATCCTGACATGGTGCCCTAAGTGTTTTACAATGTCTTACAAGAGTTTATGTAAATTAAACATCCCTTTGAAGTTGCCAGAGAGAAGTTTGTATTTTTTTATTACCTGACTCAGTTGTTTTTGACGAAAAAGCTGACCTTGCATGCTGACACTTTTAGGCCAAGAGCTTGAAATTTTACCACACAATGTATTTGTTTGGAGGATATAGGCCGATGTAAAACTTCATTTTTTTCTTGAATGTGATAAAAAAGTTGGGCTCTCTTTAACTGTCTCCTGGGTATTTAATAATTGGAGACTAAGCTTATCCCTTATCCTTACATAGTTAAAGAGGTATAGTAATTTTACAGTCAATCCTTAAATTGCTTGTTAATGCCCTAGAATCAACATCTTTCATCATTTATGAATTCTTTTACATCATTTATTTTGGGGCTTTTTCAGCTTGCTTTATGGTATGAGTTTTGCCCATCATTGAAGACCGTGTGATAACCTGTAGAAGTTTGTTTGTTCATTGCTTGGCATTTGGTATATGACTATCTCATTGGCAACCATACCACATCTCGAATGTTTTTTATCATTCCATTGAGTTATACTAAATATTGCACTTCCATTGTCTTAAGGAGAATCTATATCCCTTAATATTTCCAGTGTCATAGGTTAAAGGTCAGGGTAACAATGTACAACTTTATTTAGTCTTTCCTGCCTGCCTCTGAAATTTTGTAATGTCTATGAATTAGGTTTGCAAAGATTCATTAATGTTCTCATCTATATCATGTCAAAAGGTTTTTAGAATGTATGGAATTTTTATGATTCTGCCTGAAACAAACTGTAGGCAACATTTGTTGACTTGTTTTCTTCTAAAGAGCTGCCATATTTAATACTACAATTTTGGATTCTTTTCTCAACAAGTGTTTGCCCTGTAATTCAACAAAGAAATTAGAAATTCTGACATGTCCAGAAAAAAAAAATAGCATGCCATCTATGATTTGAACATGCATGTATAAATGAAACTATTTGAACCTCACATCAATAAAATAAAATTAAATTTTGGCTAATGCTTCAAAGGTTTTAAAGTTATAGAAAAAAATTCAGTTTTCTAGACCTTATTTCAAAACATGCCCACTGAACTGTTTAAAGAAGTCACACAGATATCAATCAAACACAGAACTATATTTCTGTATACTGCTATTACAAGCCAACAGGAAGAGTAATTCTAAATCTACCTGACTACAACTGATGGAAGTAACAATCATGTACTTACATGTCAATTGCAACTCTGCGGATGTCTTAAGAAAAGCAGAGGATGCTTACCCTACCATTGTATATAGTCCATGCTCCCAGTTTTTAGTGGTGTCCGAGTTGTTTATTTACTTTTGTTACTTTGTATGTATTATTTTGGTTTTTTATGTTCTTTGTTGTGTTTGTCTGTTTTCCATGTATGGTCTTTACCCCTAGATTACATTCTTTTGATTTCTGTTAGAATCTTTGTTCACTTGATTACTCTTAAGTTTGTTGGGTAAAGATTTTCATGGAATTCTTGGCTAATAGAAACCACAAAACTGGATACCCAATGGAAGGCTTTAGTTTTTATCATATGATGGATTATTAAATGCAGAGACCAACTATTCAGAAACCCACAAATCAAGGGATTTCCAAGATACCATGAAATAAAAAATCCAAGAGTAAAAGTGCATGTACTTATCAAAGTTCTTTGGTTGTAGTCATACATGTATAAATCACTCACCTGAGGTACCATGGATTTGTTCAGTGTGTACATGTGTTTTGTTTGACCAGGAAAGAGACTTAGAAATGGTTGGTTTAAATAGGTGTTTAGTTAATACAGGTAAATTAAAGATAAATTAAGCAGGGTTATGATTTAAACAGATTTCACAAAATTGATTCTGAATAAATAGTTTGAAGATAAGAGAGTATTTTCATAGTTGGTTTAATGTATAAAATTCCAATTGAAAACTGCCTAAATGATTTTGCAGAACACAGTACTTATGAATCAATAGATATTTTTTTTTTAAATAAGGAAAATTTCGGTTGAAAAGTTGAATAATTTCCTCAGTATGTATATATGATATGTAAGATTCTGAAACCAAAGTGATGTGTATATTTGGCCTACACGTTATGGTACATGCTACCTTAAGGGAAGGGATGGCGATCTGACGATGCTTGACACTCATAACATTATCATTAATTTGTACCTCTGACTAAATACATGGTTTATATGAGGTGAAACATGGATCATTTAGAAATACACGACTCGTTTACAGGAAGTTTCCGTCTCTGTTGTTTTTTTTGTTGCTGTTTGTATGGGTTGGGATTTGATTTGAATACGAAGGTAGGATATTTTGAATTATTTGATATTTACCTTATCCTTTTGCAAATAGGTTTAGGAGATGGAATGTTGAGGTTATGTTGATATTTTCAGTCTTGGTGCTTGTATAGAATTGTTGTAATAATAACTCTTTAAATTTGAAAATCATAGGAGGTCGCAATTAAATAAATTTACCTAAAAAAAATTTCATTTCTTTTTTTTTACTGTAACATACCAAGGAACATTTGTTTAAGTTAAGTACAGAAACTGACAAAGAGGGAATTTATTATAAAAGTATCAAGATGTCAGAAAAAGTCTGCATTCAAACATGCAAAAAAAGTTATATTAGAATTTTAAGGTATTTTATGACTGGGTCTGCTTTATCATCGGAAACTTATAGCTTTGAAGTTAAACCTTTTATTAGTTCAGCACTTTTATTTAAAGAATCCTGATAAAATGTCTTTGTTTGCAGATTGCATGTGAGCTGGTCATCTTAGAATGACTTTTGTTTAAAGAGTCTTTAATCTTATATTTGTCCACGAAATGCATTTCTTTTGTCACTTGTCAGTAATGAAATATTTGTAGAATCTTTGAAGAACTGTGAAATAAGATTTCAAGAGCTATTTTATCCACTTTTATCACTAAGGATAAACAGTATTGAAATATACATTTTTAATACAGTTATTTAGTTCAAGTCCATATAAAATTCAGACAGTGCCCATGGATGAAATGATACATGGTGCAGAAAACCCACAGAACGAACCCTGTAGTTTTGTTCTACATATATGTGGTATTTTTATGTTACGTTAGTCCTTTCTGTATTTTGATCTGCATTGAGAAAACAATACATTTATCTCCTATTTACCACACATTGCACTGCAACTAATTTTTGCAGGAGTCTTAAGTTTGGCGTATTTAAGCTCTCTGTCTTAAAACACCAAAATGAATTGTGCTAAATATTTATTCTTAGCTTAAGTGCATAGTGTGCCTTAAACCTCTGCAAAAATTTTTCTCTTGCAAAAATAAGCTGTTATACAGTGAACCATGATGTAAATTTTAGTGTATCTTACAGTAGGATGACGTATGTATTAAAATTTTTTCTATGTTAGAATGAAAATAATAAGTAACTACTTCAGTTAATAAGATATATTTAGTAATGATAATTAGAAAAATTTACTTCCTTTATCAGAAATTTCTTATTCCTTTTGTTGTACAAATAAGAAAAAATGAAAGTAATTTTATTTCAGGCAACTTTTTAGCACATCACTTGGCGTCTACCGTTATCCGTCATTAACTTTCCTTTAAATATCTTCTCAGAAACCACTGAACAGAATTTATAAAATTTGGCAATAATTACCCTTGGCATGTCTACTTCCAAAATTGTATCCATTATTGGATATAAAAAAAAACATGGCTGCTGTTACTAAAAATAGAACATAGTGGTTTCATCATATATTATTGTTTATATCTCAAAAACCATAACAGATAGAAGAAAATCTGAGACATCTTAGACTCTTTGACTTGAAGAGATCTATCTTCTCTTCAATTTCAAGATAATCAATTTACAAATTTGGAGTTTTTTGCCTTTTTTCTTGGCATTTTTTGCCTATAATTTAGAAAATGAAATTTCAATATCTATTTTTGTTGCAAATTTCAGAAAAATTTGTAAACCCATCTTGAAGTTAAAGTTCTTGAAAGTGTCATTCTTGAAATTTTTATCAGTATTTGCCTATTATTTAGAAAACGAAAACAGATTGATGATCAATGTAAATTGATAAAATGTTCAGTTTTTCAATATCTAATTTTTGTGCAAATTTCAGAAAAATCAGTATACCCTTCTTGGAGTCATAGCCCCAGAAAGTGTCATTTTGACCATTTCCCTGTTTTTGCCTGTTGTTAACAAAACAATAGCAAATTGATAATTAATGTAAATTTTGAAAAAATATATATTTGTAAGCAAATTTGGGAAAACAATTGTTGATTGGTTTTTTAAATGATTTTTTGCACTGATAGCATGTTATTCAGTTAACATAAATAGATTGATTCTGTTTAAATGATCAGTATGATGACAAATATCATCAGCATGTTTGACCATTTTTAGGTTTTGTATGTAATCAACCTTTTTAAAGCTATCAAACCAGCTGAGCAATTCAGGCTCCTCAGAGCCTCTTGTTTATATGAAAGTGTCATTAAAAATAAAGACTTTGAAATAAAATATAGAACTTTTGCTATGGAACTGACATTAAGCTGTTTGGAACATTTTCAATTAGAATGGAACAGGCCTATCTGAAACCCGGAAAAGCCATGAATCCGAAAAAAAAATAACATTAAACTTATTCAAGCAAAGAACTGGAAATTAACCTTTCCTATCGGAAATTAATGTTATTAGATATACAAAGTCAAAATTAGCGTATAATTGTTTGATAAGCATAAAACAATAATCATGATAAGTTGAGACATTTATCTTCTCGGTTCATAAAGCTGTCTCCAATATTAATTAAAATATTAGGATGATCTGTCTTTGTAGTGATCATGTGATTAATGTTTACAAGAAATTTGACATTTTCTTGTAATGTAGCTTGTCAAACTAATTTTATATCATGTAAGATAGGGCAGGCCAAGTCAGAACTGGAAACTTGATTAAAAGTACATTTTAAACAACTTTATGAGGTTTTGTATTTTTTCAATGGTCTATACTTTTTGAAGCTAGATCGAGCGTTCTTGCAATCATTTAAATTGTAATATTGCTGCTTTGGTTGTTTCTCTAATGAACATTTTCAATATATATTTTTGTAAGCCTATCTTTTGTTAGAATTATATGCATTAAGCAAATAAAACAAGTATTGAAAAGTTTTTAAAGGGAGATAATTCAATTCTGTGTTTACAGCAAATAGAATAGTTAACTTCAGGGAGTAAATATTAAATCACCATTGACTGATGAAGTTAAAAAGCAGTCTTTGTAAGAATCATGCAAATTCTGTATATGTGATACACCCCAAAAAAGGCTACATATTTTTATTTTTGATATTAAGTTGCTTTATAAGTCAATATGATGAATTGTATAATTATTCATTCCAATCTTTCTGTTCTCATGAGATAATCCACATTGAATATCCAACAATTTCTATTGTATTTGAGTGTCATTAACAGAGTTATATCCTTTAATTTTGAATTCTACAGTACATTCTATGTGTTTTTTATATCCTAAGTTCAGGAGTTATATGAAAAGCCACATGTTAATTTCTGTTTACCGTAACATTTTAAACAAAATGTCCCAAATAAAAAAATGTAGGCTTTCCAACCATGAATCACATTTTGCATGATTCTTATCTGAAGTGCCACTTAAATGGGCAATTTACAAAGAAATTCAAACTTTCTATTATTTCATAGGTTTGTGCATCATGTGTTGGCGCCAGTTTTTGAAATATGCTCGATTACATTTGCGCCACAATGTTGTATTTCATTTGTGCCAAAGACTAATTGTTTCATTTGCCCAAAAGACTAATTTTTTCGTTTGCGCCATTTTCCAGGTAACTGCTAGGTAAAGGAAGATAAATAAAGTTTTTAGGATTTGTACTCATACAAAACTGTAAGCCTTGGATGTGAAACTTGCGTATGTTCTCATAGTTTCGAAGTGTCAAGATGGATATTATCCAATCTGAAACAAATAGAGGGAATAAGGGAATATTTGACAGCCTTACATATAGATTGTCAAACGTTTTGAAAAATGATGGAGTATGGTATATAATAATGACAATGTTGTAGATGTAATTTTAGTGTTTTAATCATATTATCCATTCTACTTTCACCCCCCACCCCCCTGGTGAGCAGGAATAATCTATACTGCTGTTAAACAGAAGAAATATAAGTAAAAATATTTCTATGTTATATTAAAGCTGCATTAGCTGTCATTTTCGTAAATTTTTGTTTCTGTTGAAATATGCCTTAAATTTGAATTATATCTGCTAAATTGTATTTTTCCTGTATAATTTCATATGATATCCACAAATAAAATGCATTAAGTACACGAAAGAGGTGTCTATATATTTATTGTCTTGCAGGACAAAAAATTGACATTTGATAAATTCGTATGCATGTGACATCTGGTGACCTTAATCTGCACATGTGCTGTAAGGGTTGCTTCTTTAATAACAAATCTGATTGCAAAGCGATTGTGGTTATTCAACAGCAAGGTAGAGCGACGGATTCAAGCCATGAGAGAAAAAAATTCGCAAGAATCCTTTTGAAATTTACGTATTGTAGTATAATGTGGCGCAAATATGGTCATTGTCTGTTTGAAAACTAATCAAGAAATAGATGCAATGAAACGAAAACAAGACGTGCTTACCTGTGTATCTGTTATTGTTATTTTTTTACCAAGGTTAGAGTATTTTTAACCCAGGTTAATGTCCTGTCGGCAATCTTCAGAAGTAATGGTGAAAAATAATTAGATCAGAGCCATCAATTTTCTCTGATTAAAAAAACATTGTTTTCACAATATTCTGTAGGTATTATCAACATTTATTGCTTCCATTGCATTGCTACAAACTTATTTCATTGAATCAGCAAAATTCAGTAGAATCAAAACTGAACAAATTTGGCAGTGAATGCAGCTTCAAATTCAACTTTAATTGGTGCAAGTACAGTAATTTATTTTTATCGCAATTGGAATATGGCTTGTGGCTGAAATGAAATACTAGCTGGCGTAGAAGCTATGTGTCGATAGGTTTCGATAAAAAGTTAAGTGTGCCATTGCCCAGTTAACTGCACAAGGAAGTTAAACAAATGTTTGTCTTTCAATCAAGGAAGACCAATTATTATTTAGATAGCAGTGATTTACCAAATGTTCCCAGTGTAAAAATTTCGATAATTCACACTGTGACATAAATTCGGTGATTTCACTCATAAACTTTCTTCCGCCAAAACGTCACAATATGAATATCAATCCACCATTCACAAAATTTTAAATTTATGTTGAAAATAGCAAGAAATTATGAAGAAAATCTATATAATAAATAGGATAATCAATTGTTATTTTTAATAAACAAAATATGATCACTTGTGCCAAGAATGCATAAGATTTAATTCTGATGCGTGGAACAAGTTCAGCACACTGGTTAAATCTAGGCATTCTTCAGCGCTCTTGATCATATTTTGGTTACCTGTATTCACTCTTTCCAATTAATTATCCTATTATTCTTTTTCTCTGAAGTTATCTATGTGACTTTAATATGTTGAAAAAAATAGGAATAGCCTTTTGTTACTATGATATAGTCTCATTTAAATTTTGAGGTCATGGTTCAAGCAAGTGACCATGTACCGGTATGGTATGTCTGATGAGTAAATAATGAATTTAGAATATGTACAACATACTTGCCATTTGTAGAGGACTTTGTGTGGTCGGCCTTAATTGATGACCTCTATGCAACCTTTGTCAGGTCTGACATTTTTTATGTATAGGTCAATGATTACTTATGTAAAAGGTTAATGTGTATGGTAAGTGCAGTGTAAATGTAGGTCATGTTTGGTTCAGTTTGTCACACAGTTTTAAATTTTCATTTAATCCAAAGTTTACTTACAGCCTAAATTGTTTCTTCAGTTTTGAAAAATTTGCTAGAAACATGTGGTTATGTAGTTCAATCTCCCTGAAAAAAAAGTTGCCTACAACATTTCTGTTGCTTCTTTTAGCATGTGTTTCTTCCTATTACAGAACAATTGTGATTTTGATCAGATGTTTTGTTCTATGGTTTTAAATAAGTGTTATAAATTAGGGATGAAATTTGAAATGAAAAGGCACAATCCAAATTTTTATGCATGCAATCCTATCATTAGGTTTGTACAGTTTGATTAATATAATTTTTTTTACCTGCTTGGTAAGGATTAGGTAATATGCTCTGAACTTTAGATTGGGTTGTTAAAGGAAGTATTATGTCAGCAGTTGGTGTTTATTCTGGAATTTAAGCTTAAAAACTCTCTTTGATGTATGTGTGTGAAAGTGTTCATTGACCTGGCTATTACTCACAGAAAAAATTAGTTCAATCTCCCTGAAAAAAGTTGCCTACAACATTTCTGTTGCTTCTTTTAGCAAGAGTTTCTTCCTATTACAGAACGATTGTAATTTTGATTAAATGTTTTGTTCTATGGTTTAAATAAGTGTTATGAATTAGGGATGAAATTTGAAATGAATAGGCACAATCCAAATTTATATTGCTTATAATTCCCCCTAGAAAATGAAGGCAGGGCTATATTGTCTATATATTTAAATATTCTCAAATAAAAAAAAACAAGATAGAAAATTTCATATTACCCCCTCCCCCTCACAAATGGTTTCTCCCTTATGTAGATTGTACTGTACTTTATAGGACAACTTTGTACTTCACAAGAACTTGTAGTGCAAACATGTTGATGAATATCTAATGAATAAAGAATGTAGTTTCATTGATAATATAAATAGAATGTAATTGAGGAATTATGTATGTTAATGTAATTTATGTGAGTATGATATACATATTGATTTAGATGTTAGGTTTTACTTGTACATCGGAGATTAATGGTTTGATTGATAGATCATAATTGACATCAGTTTACATGTTTATTAGAATGTATAATTTTGTTGAAAAGGGCAAGTAGATTTTCGCCTGGTTTTGGTTGTACATTTGGTAGAATGTTGCTTGGAGAGGTTAGACAACCTTCTTTTATTGATGACTTCCTGCCACCATCCTAGTACTGTAGTGCTAGGAATTTATGAAGATTTCCTTCATTTTATTATGTAACTTACTCCTTGGTTCACAAATTTTGGACACAAAATCCGATTGGAAATGATAAAATTTGTAAAACTATTTTTTCATGCATGGTAAGTTCTGGGCATAGATATTGCCCAATATGGCAGGCAAAAATAATTCCTAACATTTTCTTCTTAATGGTGTTTATTGACAAATTCATATATGTTTAGCTTTCATATGAACTTCATGTGAAGTGGTTCACATGAAGTTAGAACAATATTTGTCTATCAGAACTCGTCCACCTCTTCGTTACACAAAAGAAAAACCTTGGAAGCAAAAGGGGGAAGAATCTGTCTTGAATCTGACTTTCCCGATTCTAAAATTACAATTAAACTGGTTGAATAATTTACCATTACTTTTTTCCTAGCTCCTCAATTCTGCCAAAATTCTTGAAAGAGTTATTGTTCTTTATTTCTAGTGATAGCTCCACCTGGCGGATAGAACAACTTTGATTCATTACAATTACAATTCTCCTTTCTGCATTCTGGCTTATTTTTTAGTGTAGCAGAAATGTCCGAGCCGTTCCGATTGCAAAATTTGCCTGTATACTTGTAACAACAAAAATTTTTAATAAGTGTTTAAGTATTACAAATGGGAAAGTCTGCTTCTTCCCTCGAGTGCAAACACTTAGACAGACCTTAAGGGACATCACTAATAACGTAGATTATATAATGGGAATTCCATAATTTTTGTTAACATGACAAATCTGTCACCAGTTTGTGAAATTTGATTGAATTCCCTAATATAACCACTTGATTATTCTGATGATAGATAAGTGTTAACAAATTCATATCCAATTTTAGATTTAATTATTAACCTAATAAACATGGTCGCATGCAATCCTATCATTAGGTTTGTACAGTTTGATTAATATCATTTTTTTACCTGCTTGGTAATGATTAGGTACAATGCTCTGAACTTTAGATTGGGTTGTTAAAGGAAGTATTATGTCAGCAGTTGGTGTTTATGCTGGAATTTAAGCTTAAAAACTCTCTTTGATGTATGTGTGTGAAAGTGTTCATTGACCTTTTACATGTATGAAATCACTGGGTTTCTTTGGACCGAATTAAAGCTTTAGAAAAACTAGTAGAAAAATGCACATTTATGTCTCTTACATGTAGTTTAAATAATTACTTGACTTCCCAAACCTAAGGTTAATGTCCCCTTTATGATAAATAAATATATTTGTTGGTTTTATTTATTTCAGGTGTACTGGTCACAAATGGGTTGTCTTCTCTGTCAACAGAAATTACTGTTCAGGTGCATGACCCTGAACCAAGAAATCTCCAAGTGGTTATCCAGGTTAATCCAGAAAATTTGCCATCATGTATCCCAGAATCCTTTAACCCACTGGAAGATGTCTCTTATAAAATATTTGTCAATGCTGAGTTCATAGTTGAAGCATCAGTTTCCCATGGTAACAACTTGACCTTTGGCTTTTTGACCTCAGATGAAGATGGGGTTGTTGCTAAAGTAACAAAACAACCATGTGATTTATCTTGTGCCAGTTTACATGGTGATGGTGACGAAAGTTGCAGAGATGTGAAAAAGGTTTGTTTGTTTTTTTTTTTCAAATTTGTGCATCAAGTACAATTGATTACCTAACACTTTTGTTACCCAAGTAAACTTACATTATTTGAACCAGTGAGTCTCTTGTTATAGAAATTAAATATTTTAATTCAACAAATTTCAAAGGTTATAAAAATTCTGGACAAATTTAAGACAAGGCTTAAAAAGTAAATGTTATGTATATAATATATCACTAGACCTCCTTACATTTTTGCATTAGATTTTGTTAATATACTCTGAAAGTACTTTAATTCATGGATACCAATTTTCGTGGATTAGGGAAGAGAGGCAAGTTCGTGTATTCTTGAATTTGTGGTCTTGAGTTTTTCAATATATGTATCAATGGGAATCTACTTTCTGTTTGTAACCAAATTTGTGGTTTGGTCTACCGATGAAAACAAAGAAAAAGAATAGTACTGCCACAGTACTTGCCTTGTGTGTGGAAGGTCAGCGTCCATCAGTTCATTCATTCAATTTAATAGTCTCTGAAAGTGTGAAGTCTTGATACAATCTCCTCACTGTAGCTTTCTCAAGAACATTTTTCTGCAAATATATTTTTTTTGGGTAGAGGGCTGTATTTTAATTTTTCTTGTTTTAGTAGTTGCAGATGGCAAATAAAAGTCTTACAAAATAGTTGTATCAATGTGTAATGCCCAAAATTAGCACTTAAGGATCAAAAAGGAAGATTTTTTTTTTTCAAGGAAATCAATTTAATCCTTAATTCTGATTTTCTGGTTTTTGACAGATCAGTCAACTGCATTGATTTAATTATCCCCATATAAAGGTTTTGTATACACAGAAAATCAAACATGAAGCAGCAAAAAATCATTCAATTTCCTGTGTTGGGGTCACCTTGCTGCTGATCAAAGAAAGCCAAAACATATGGTATTGAAAATGTGGGTTATCAAATGCTGTGAGTTACATCTAGTGCAAGAGGGGTTACATGCTGTTAAAAATAGATAGTATGTTTTCTAGTTAATTGATTACATCATGCAGTCCCATTAAAAAAAAATTATAGGGCTGTCTGTGGGTCGATTTGTCCCCTCCCATCAGTGCATTAGGTTTAACCTCTATATGTCTTCCTGTGGCAACTCCTTCAGTCAAGAAAAATATATTGGACTTTTTTTATGAATGAGCTTCAGTAGTTCAATCTTAAGATTTCTCACAAAGATCCAAATTTGAAATTAAAATTAAAGTGCAATGGTAAAAATACAATTAAAATGTGAAACCCACTGGCCTTGTATATTTGGGTTTTCCGGTAATGGTATTGCATTCAGCATCTATCGCTGCTGCTTCTGTGAACATATTGTTTGTACATACTCTGGTAATCAGGATTAGTTAATGTGGTTTTCTTGGCCAATTATGTACGCAAGTGATTCCAGGAAGGGTTTATTTTTGTGTTGCCAGAGATCTGTGGCATATGGTCTAATAATAAGACTAAAAATGTTATATATTACAACATCAATGGTTACACAATAGTTTTATGAGCTGGTATATTTATTGTTAGTTTGTTGTCTATGCATCTGGAGTTGCTGTTCACATTTTGTGCTTGAAATTAAATTCTGGTTCATGTCTTATAAAAATTATATTTGTAATATCCTTTGCTCAGACTGTGGAGGAGGTTTAATATACACTTTGTTTAAAAGAGTTGTGGAGTCTCTTCTAGGATCATCCTTTTTAAGGAGGTACTTTTGAATCTGAGCTTACTAGTAAATTTGAAATTACTGGTAAGTTTTATTCTCCTGATCACATTGGAAAAAAGTCCTTTCTATGTCAGTTTTCATTCCAAGCTGCCATACACTGTTTCTGTAATTATATTCCAATCCTATTATAAATAGTGATACATGTACAATTCACATGACAGCTGAGGTGGACCTTACATTTTTCACTTGCCCACAGTGGATTTTTATATGGAGAAAACAGAAGATTTTTGTTGTTTTTATACCCCCTCTTGCAAAGTGGGGAGTATATAGTGATAGGGGTGTCCGTCCATTCTTTTGTCTGTCCTTCCATTATCCATGTCATATCTGTTACTCCTCCCATACCACTGAATGGAATCGAATGAAACTGTCACAGAATCTTTATTACATGATCCCATTATACACTTCCTATTTCAGATTGTGATCCTAATCAGAAGGTGCATGTTATCAAATAATGGAGTTCTAGTTAACTTCAATTTATCTAAATGAGAAAAACACTTTACCATCATATTTTATTCATGTACAATCTTAGCAATGTATTTAAAGAGTGGTAATAGAGTAATCAAGGGAACCAAGGTTATAGTGGTAATCAAAATAATGTAATCCAGGGACAAAGACCAGACATGGAAAACAGACATACACAACAAAGAACATAAAGTAATTAAAATCATACATACAAAGTAAAAAAAAGCAAACGAGCAACTCAGACTCCTCTAAAAACTGGGAGCATGGACTAGGTGCACCAGCAGGATAATTGCATATCCCTAACAAATGGACCACTAATTCTAAACTGTTAGGAAAATATTTGTACATAAAAGATTCTGCATCATGATCTACATTGTCTGTTGTTTATGATCTGGCACATCTGTTTCTGTTACAATCTTCTTCATGCCTTTATAAAAAGCTGAATGTGGCTTATATCAGCATATTCATTAATGATATTATTTTCAGCATTTTGGCCTAGAAGAAAACTTTTTGTCTACTCCAGCATGATTTCTTGCTTATTATGAGAAGATTAAAGAAATTAGTGTTTCTAGATCGATTGCAATTATTCATATATTTATGTATGAAAAGTGATCACATTGGAAGAATTTACAGTTGCAGCAGACGCTGAAAATAGATCTTGTATACAGCAGATCTTTTAAGGTTTTGATTAATTTTTTTTGTGCCTAATCTTGGTTAGATAATTTTTTTGTAAAGAAAATGACTTAGAAGAGAAACGCTTCTCTGAAATCTAATGAATTAGTATAACAAGATATGTCGAAGGCACAACAACTCCACTGTGATGAAAAATGTCAGCTCAAGGCTACCCATGGGTTTTAATGAACAACGAGGAAACCCTCACACCACAGGGTATGCTACAGCTTGTCCCAAAACAACAATGCTTTCAGCCTCCAAACTGAGAAAGAGTTCAATGTTATTTCATGTAGAAGGAACTTTCGTTAAGTGTGACATGGATGCACGGTTGTCTTGTCCACAGTTAGAACGACTGTAAATTTCAATATTAATTCAGTGTTTTGAAAATAATTTTAGGCCTGCCAACGAAGGAAAGAGCTATTTGTACTCAAATTAGATTTAACTTGATTGATAATGCACCACTGTGTTGTTATATCATAGATGTCTGGACCAACTGGAATATGGGAGACTTCTGTGTTAAAAGTTCAATCAATTACATGCTAATTGCATACCTCACTTTCAAAATACATCATTTTTTTTTCTTTAGCTGTTATTGTTTTGACAGAGGATTTACATATCTTACATCTTATATCTTTACATCACTTACACTCTAAGCTTATTATAGTAAAAAAGTAAAGAGGGTTATAATAATGTTAAACTATTGTTTTGATTCCACAAAACAAATGTTTGGCTTTTGTCTTCCACTAAGTTGACAGATCAATAAGTTTTGGCTTAGAAGCCATATGATAGATTCCCACATAAACATGCTATATTCAGATTACACTCCATCAAATATACTGACATTTAGGCTCTATAATCAGTCTGAGTCAAGCCCCTTACCACCCTGAGAAGTACTTATTATACCTCTAAGACTTCTTAAGCTCCAAGGGAGATAATTCATGTGTCATCCATCAGAATTTTGGGTACTTCATCATTTGTCAAGTGGATAGAGGCCCTAAAGGGTTTGATAGACTAAATATATCCCCCATAACTACCCTGGTTCAAATTTCTTAAGCTCCATGTGAGATAATTCACAATTCATGAATCATTCTTTGGTATTTTATCATTTGTCATGAATTCAGGTGTTCTGTGAATTAATGGTGACCATGTATATTTTTTTTTTAACAAAAGTTGTTATAGTGCAGTTTAGACATGTTTAGAGTCAGGTACACACTGCAATATGATGATATTGCATATTGTGTAAAAAATAGGTTGATTTATTTCATTGTATTCAGAAGAAGTTGTATTGTTGGAAAGTGTTTAAGTAGTAGTCTTTGTAAGAATCATTCAAAATCTAAAAAATGTGATACACCCTAAAAAAGGCTACATTTTTTATTTTTGATATGTTGATTCATGGGTCTATATTATGAAATGTATAATTATTCATTCAAGTCTGCCTGCTCTTAGGAGATAATCAACATTGAAAATCCAATAGATTCTCTTGTATTTGAGTGTCTTTTACAGAGTTATTTCCCTTCATTGTAAAATCTACAGTGCATTCTATATAATTTTTATCTCCTTAGAGCATCTGTTGTATGACAAACTGAATGTTAATTTCTGTCTACTATTGCAATTCAAACAAAATATAAACAATAAAAATATGTAGGCTTTTCACCCATGAATCACCTTTTGCATGATTCTTAGCTGGACTACTACTTAAATACATACTGGTTCATCATCTAGTACCACACAGTCAGGTAAAGGTCGAAAGAAGAAAATTGTTTGAGAGAAGGGGGGTATAAAAAAAAGCAGTTTTATACCTTGGTATGAATTTTCTTGGTGTGTCGATAGTATTATTTGTATAGATGGTTGATGGGTTTTGGAAGAGTAATCAAGGTAACCAGAATTCTAGTGGATATTGAAAGAAGACAATTCAGGAGTAAAGACCAGACAAAGAAAACAGACACATGCAACAAAGAACATAAAGTAAATGAGTAACTAATGAATTTGTGGGCACTTTATTGTCTGTTGAAATTCAGCATTTTGTCAGGTATTTTAATTTGTGGCTTGACCATGAAATTATTTAAATAGATGCTCCATAAATCAAAGTTCTTTCAACATACCAGTTAATTTTGTACTAGTTACGTTTAGTACAGTAGAGAAACATGCATTTGTCTTACTGAAGATGTCTTTTTATATACAAAAAGCTCAAAATATCTTAAAAGGCCATAAACTATTTTATGCTGAGAAGTGAAACTATTGATATAAAAGAATAACCGTCATTAACAGGTGAAATTAATGTTAAAATGATTGTAAGATGCTGAGAAAAGTGATGGGAGCAATTTTAAAGAGCAATTCTTGGTCCTACTGGATAAGATGAATAATGATACCACAGGAAAAAAAGCAACATGTGTTTTTCATGTGTGTTTTATATGTTTAGGACCTCCATTAAACATATATCTGGAACTAAAAATTAATTTATGAAAAACAAGTTCTATGTGTAATATATGTTTTTCATATGATTTATTAACTGAAAAAAGTTTGGTTTTCAAATGATTTTTTAAAACATTTGTCTCCTTGTGATTTTATAGGCACAAAAAAAATATATTTCCATATCAGTCCTAAACATATGTTTCCATGCGTTTGATTTTATGTATGTTTCAATTAATGTTATGTCATATTAAGGTGGTGCACTGACTCCCACATGGCTATACTCTATCCCTATTAGGGAGTTACTGCTTAGAAAGTAAATATATTTGATTTATTTTTTTTTAAAGATTTCATCCGACTTACAGAAATGTTTGCTAATAATATGTTTCTTATCTTTTATCCAAATTTAATCCATGTTAGAAAGCTTTGCCAAGTCTTGCCCAAAATGGGTTGCCAAGTTTACATGTAAGTAATATGAATTGTGGAATTGTGGAATGTTTCCAATCTGCTAGGAGTAAGAAAATTTTAGCATTTTTGAAATATTGATTACAACACTGAAATATTTTCTGAAATAAAAATTGTTCCATTTAATTTGTAAATATGACTGCCTGTCAGACATTTGTCATAGGAACATAGGACAGAATTAATTCAACAGGGGTCAATCAAGAAATTTGAAAAAGAGGAATTCCAGAAGTGTCAAGGAAAGAGGGTACCGGTAACTGAGTATTATTTGCTCAGTTTTGCCCACATTTTTACAAAATTAAGAAAAATTTTCAACTTAAAGGGGTTTCCCCGTCCTTGAACTCCCCCTTTGGGAGAGGACTTTTATTGGTTGAATTAACTTTTGTCCAATCCCTTTGCTCTCTATGCAATAAAATAAGTTCAGTTGAATGCCCCTTCTGGGCAATAGCATTGTGTCTCCAACAAGGTCAGTAAAAATAACAGTTATTTAAAAACCATGCTTTTGTTGACCTGAAATGCTCTCAAGTAAAAAATATAAGAAATGACCACAAATTAAGCTCTTAGGATTCTTCATCATCTTAAATCATCATTATATTGACAAAAAGTCTGGTTGCCTGTCACAGAAGTAGGATTAATTCCTGATCTGAGGAAATTAAACATGTTTTCATCAATTTGGTTTCTAGCTTCTCAACATGGTCTTAAAGGTTTTTAAGGTGATTGTCTTTTATTTCTGTGACTTTAAACGCTCCATTGATTCAAATTGCTTTTTGATTTATTGTTGGGAAGTTGGTCAAGTGGCATCTGTAATCTTCAATAGTTATAGGAGTTTATTATTGAACAGGCTCAAATTCTACAAATTCCAAGAATATTCTTGACAGTCTGTTAGATGTTTATGTTACAAGTGAGACAGAGTTTACAAGGCAGACCTAATTTTCTTCTGCTTTAAAGCAAAATTCAGCTAATTTATACTACTAATTTTGGCAGTTTCTGCTTTGCTTTTTTGCTGGTCTTCACTTGTCAGTAGAGGACATCTTTTTCACACTCTCAAAGAAGTCATTATGTAACTGTAAGTGTAAATTCTTCTAGACTGTTCAATGGATTTTGATGAAACTTGTTGCGAAGGTTTTTAATTTGGTGGCAAGTTGGTTATTTTGGTATTCTTTTGCAAAGGGGAATGGTCCATCATATAGAGTTTTACATGCAATTTGGTGATATTTCAGTTTGTAGCAGGGGTTCATTTACTTACTGGATATGTAGTGCTAGAGATATTCATCCATCCATACTTCCCTCTCTTATACTGAATGACCATCTATCATTCTTTACTCTTCCTACACCACTAGTGCAATTGAATGAATCACTGAGTCTTTATTACATGTTCCCATTGTGCACCTCCCATTTTAGATTTTGGTCTGAGTAAATTTAGGGGGTTCACAAAACATGGACTTTGTCAGTAATGAATATGGAACATGGGCCACTATGTCTTATCCATTACACCTCATACACTACAGAATGGAATTGAATTAAACTTTCACAGAATCTTTATTACATGTTCTCATTGTGCACTTTCTGTTTTAAATTTTGATTCGAATCGTCCATTGTATGATACAGGGGAGTGGGGGTATCAGGTTAGTGAGCTATTGCTATAACTTAGCATCTGTTTTGTTGTCATCCATTGTCATCGTTGATAACAATTTTTCAAAACTCTTCTCCAAGACCATGACCCCATGACCCGAGACCAATTGGAATTAAACTTAGCATGAATGCTCATTTGGGTATCCTGCATAAATTGATGTGGGGATTTTTGATCCGTGGAAAAATATGGCTGCCATTACTAAGAAAAGAATATAGGAGTCAGACTAGTTTTTCGCATATAGCTCCAGATGAGCGTTTCAAGCTCCTGGGATCCTCTTGTTCTTGTTTTATTTGGAGTTAAGCAGACTTATATTATTAACTCATTTATCAGTTGACTTTCACAGAGCTTAAAAGACTTTTGGCTTCTGTTAACTGTTGCCAACTTGGACATTGGAGTTAAGTCCGGTACAGCTGAATAAAGTATCAGAAAAAAAGTGTATGATTATGTAATTTTGATATTCAGGACAACATAAAAAAAAAAAAGGCTTCCGTCAGCACTGCTTAATCAACATTGGAATAAATCAAATATGACTCTTTTGGTATTATGAACATATTCTGCTCCTGTTCCAGCTTCAAAGTCTACAGAGTCTTAATTTGGTTATGTTCGATTATGCTGTAATCAAAATCGAATTAAAAATGATGTAAGAATTGCTGGCTGGAAGATTAATCTTTAGAATGCAGCATTGATTAGTAATTACGGCATACCAGACTTTTTAGACGGGAATTCAATTTACCCAAGTGCACCTGTATGAAAATGAATGCATTTGATAGGTGCATAGAATTGCAAAGTAATTATAGATTATTAGTTTGTTTTGAAATGTCGTTTAGTTAATTATGATGTAAGATTTAGGAAACCGAAGAGTTTATAAGCAGTTATACTGCATGTAAAATTGAAAATGAAAAACATTAGTCAGCATATTTCCTCCAAGCATCATGATTTATGTCTTTAAAGAAAGTGTCTCAAGTGGATGGAATCAATAGCTTGGTGACCCTCTTCATCTTAGATGAGAAAACAAATTTAAGGTCCGTATCCTCCTGTTAATTTGTGTCTTCTGCTGTTTTGGGCAAAAACACTTGTGGTGGTAAAGCTAAGATTGCATTAGTTTTTGCCAATATTTCTTTATATTTTAGTCTAATTTTGTAAAATTCCTCAAATATATGTCAATTTCCTCAAATCTTCAATCTCCAACAATTGGTTGTTCATGAATGATTGATTTCAGGAAATCCTGGTTTATAGTTACTCTAGAATTGTCTTTTTGAAAGTGCAGGTTCTATACTAAGTATTTCACTGCTGCCAGGGTATAGGCAAATATAATTTACCTCTTTTATCAATTATTTAATTTTTATATGAAAAGTTTATCGTTATTGAAAGAATAAAAAGAGAGCTTTGTATTTTATTTCAAGTGTTTTATATAAGGCCTTATAGTAAATACTACTACTTTTAATTTCCGTTTTATTGGCCGTTGTAAATCAAATTTGTAGTATATTTAAGATTATTGAGATAAATCAGTAATTTCTCATTCAGAATTCATATTTGATCTGATCTGAAGGTTCATTGGAGGGCAGAGTCATTAATCAGATGAAATATATACATGAAAGAATTCTCCTGTTGGATTTTACCATGTGTTATGTTTTCCATACATTATCTGATATCCATTTCTGTTATTCAGTACCAAAGAATTATATATTTGAGCTTCTACTAGCACTGGCAAGATTTTGTCTCCTTTGTCTGTTAAATTTTGCAATTTTTCTTTACTACTGTTAAAATACTTCAACTTAACTTGATAGATGTGATATACAGGTATTTTTTCTATCAAGGCCATGTCAAACAGTTAACTTTTTGGTCCACTTGATTGTCCATGGTTGCCATGGAAGGCAAATTTAAGTATTAACTTTTTTAATTCTACTGAGGCATACTCTGCTTCATTAATCTGGCATCATTTGACCTGGCCTTGATTTTGGCCAGGGCAGCCAAGCTTAGGTTAATGAGACCAGCTTATGTTTTAGAGTATGCCAACCACTGGATTATAAACAGCTATAATATATTCTAACAATTAATTGTTGAGATGGCCCATTCAGTAGCTGCAACTACTCACTGTTACTTTTCCAGTAGAAGTTATATTACAGTTTACTGTAAAGTACATGGTAAACATTGTTGGAGTCCTTACAAGTCCAAGAACGCAACAATTTCGTCATGGGTTTTGAGTACCATATCACCTGTGCAAAATATCTTACATTTTGCTTTTTAGAGAAATTATTAAATTGTCTCCCTTTGTTACTGATTTTGTTGACTATATATTGCTATGTCAATTCATGGATATATTGTTAAGTGACTTTCTTTCCCACAGTTTAAAAATATTTAGCTGTAGTACATTTAATGTTTAGCATGTAACCTTTTCAGGTTGACTCCAGATCTGAACATACCTACTCCTAGGTTCCACACTACCTTGATGAATATACATACCTATTCTTAGGTTACACACTATCTCTGTGAATATACATACTTCTCCTAGGTTTCACAATATCTCGTTGAATATACATACCTTCTCCTAGGTTTTACACTATGTTGTTGAATGTACATACCTACTCCTAGGTTTCACACTATCTTGTTGAATATACATGCCTTCTCCTATGTTTCACACCAAGCTTTACACTATCTCGGTGAATATACATACTTCTCCTAGGTTTCACAATATCTCGTTGAATATACATACCTTCTCCTAGGTTTCACACTATCTCGTTGAATGTTCATACCTACTCCTAGGTTTCACACTATGCTTTACACTACCTCGGTGAATATACATACCTTCCTCTAGGTTTCACACTATCTCGGTGAATATACATACAGTCAAACCTCGATGTGTCGAACTGGGATTAGTCGAAATCTCGGATAACTCGAACTGATTACAAAGTCCCAGCAAAACTCTCCTTACTCCAATACAATTTTACTTCAGACGACTCAAATTCAGATGAATCAAAACCTCGGATAACTTGAGGTAATCAATCAGTCCCCTCGATAGGACTTATAGATTAATTAACCCTGATGTCTCGAAGTCAACTAATTAGTCAGAAAACTGATTGCTTTATTACAAACCATGATCACAGTGTGTTTTAACAACGATTAGTGTGGCTTTTAAAATTAATTTGTTGACACTCTTTATGGTTTGATTTGTTTAATTGATTATTAAAAATTGTGTGTGTTGTTAAAAGGAACGAATTCTATTAATAACACGTCAGAATTTACACTAACAGTGATAACGGATATTTTGATAATTTTTTTTCACATACAGATGAATTATAATGGTATCTGACTATTTAATGAAACATCAAACAGACAGTAATAGTATTTCAACGTCTACATTCGTTTCGCTAGTGAATTTGAAATTTTATTGTAATAATGTAGAGCACATGGTTTGACAATACTCCTGATTGTGAATCAAACAAAGCAGCATGTTATGAACAATGACGTTTTTGATGTAGAAAAAATAAAAAGGAAATTTCACTTAAACACTCAAACATGATGTACAACATACAAAAAAATATCTTCCATTATGAAACGCAAGACATTACAGAGTACCAAGTAAAGTGAAGTACATGTTCATATACATGTACAACAAATGATGTAAATTCAGAAATTATCATTGACCAAACTACTAGTATTTCAGGTTTAGCTTTGACCTCAGATTACTCGAACCTCGGATAACTTGAACATTTTTGCATGGTCCCTTCGACTTCGACTTAACGAGGTTCGACTGTAAAAACTCGTAGGTTTCACATTATCTTGGTGAATATACATACTTTTCCTAGGTTTCACACTATCTCGTTGAATATACATACCTACTCCTAGGTTTCACACTATCTCGTTGAATATACATACCTTCTCCTAGGTTTCACACTACCTCGGTGAATATACATACTTTCTCCTAGGTTTCACACTATCTCATTGAATAAACATATCTTCTCCTAGGTTTCACACTAGGCTTTACACCATCTTGGTGAATATACATACATGTACCTACTTCTAGGTTTCACACTAGGTTTCATACAAGGGTCCGGAAGTTTTGACAGCCCATGCCGGATATTTGATCAAATTTCAGCTGATGTTTCTGTCAGTCTTTTTACATGCTCAGACCGAAAATAAACTTTGTATGTAGTTATTTTAAGATGAATATTGGAAAGTGTGTTATTTCATCACATACTCTGTCTTTTACAAAATATCAGAGGGAGTGAACGAGGTTGGTTTTGTCCACACGTGGACGTTCCAACATGTAAACAAAACATCGTATCTCTCAGATTTTTTCATCACATAGGCAAACAGCCGAGAACTTCTGAGTGATGAAAAAAACATTGATTATTTATAAAAGAAAATCGCGAACACATTTTGTCTGTTGATTTAAATGGTCTGTTGACTTCTGTGTTAAAATGATTCAATCGACAAATTAATAATTACAAACTACATGTATGACTTATTCAAAGTTTCAGTTTCGTTACCTCTGAAAGATCGGCGGGATAATGGTGGAATGTCAATCTTTTTTCTTAATTAATAAATGTATGAAGATTCTCTGTGTTACTTCAATTAATTCCTATACCCAATGGGACTGCATGTGTACCGTTAATTCAATTATGCAATCAACTAATCAGTTACAGGTAAATCACAGTCACAGGTGGCTGCACATCAGCTGAAATTGACACACACTAGTCAATTTATTTCCAATAAACAATTAGGAGACTGGTAGACAGGATGTTTATACACTAATAAAACCACGCAGACTGTAATTTATAAGGGTTGACAATTTTTTTTATATCCGATATCGGAAAATTGTCGTCGGTCATTTGCAAAATTTGTCGGTCAATGACCGGCATTTTTTACCGTTTCCGGATCCATGGTTTCATACTCTATCGGTGAATATACATACCTACTCCTAGGTTTCACACTATCTCGGTGAATACAAACTGCTTTCTTTTTAGTTAAATGATTTCAGCATGTGCACCAATCATGAAAATATTTCTGAAGTGTGTCTTTCTCTAATTGAGTAATTGATAAGTGTGCTTTTCACCCGCAGTTTTTATTGCCAAGAATGCTATAAATTACTGTGTATATGTTGATGGAGTGTATTGAACTTTCAATGGTAAACTTGAATTTCATGCTTCTTGATTAGAAATAAGTGCATAAAATGAGAAAATAAGTCTTAAAATTAGATATTCAAACTTTTAAAAAGCTTTAAAGGTAGAAGGACAAAATAACAATTAAAACACAAACAATAATATGTCTGTTGTTAATTCTAATATATAGTTTTCTTTTGTTTTATATACCAGTATATATAACACCAAGAGACTAATCTCTGACTGTTATAAGCATTTTTAACTTGAAAAGATTGAAAACTTCTATTATCCCCACTAGCATTAATTTAAATTCTCATTTGAGTTAATGAACTATTATATACAACACTGGGTCTGAAAAAACAATGTATGAATGTTAGCATTTTCAAATATGTTCCCCCAATTTTACAAAATCTGAAACTTAAGTTTTTTTGTTTTTTTTTAAATTAATAGTGGAAAAAATCTACAGCCAACATGTGTTGTTATAGTTTTTTAAGAAATTATAGCAGAAAGATTAAATATCAAGTTAAATGGAAGATTAAATATCAAGTGAAATACAAAGTACTACATGTACTGCACTCTAGTAATGGGAAATGTGTCTGACCCAAGTCAGTGTCAGTTTCATTCAGTCCAGTAGAAATTTTCACGTTTTCTTGTTGAACATATAAGGAAAATCGATTGATTGTTGGGTTTTTATGCCCGAGTAGTAATATTCCAGCTATATCCAGGCGACATATAAGGAAAAAGGTCCAACTATATTGTTCTTTCAGACAGATCAAAAATGTTTTAGGCAAAGTTTGGTAAAGTATGGTATTCTGTAGAAAATGTACTCAGGTTCCAGATGTTACAGTGTAATAATGTAATTCACTTGTTTTCGTTAGTCTATTTCATGTTTGGGGGGTATTATTTCAGGGAAGACTGTGCACTTTACACCCATTTTATAAGGCTGTGAATCGTGGCAAAGCTAGGGTCTTCAATGACGGCAAAAAAAGAATGATTTTGATGGTAGGTCAAGTAAATTTTTATCTTTTAATAAAGGCCAAATTTGACTGTTTTTCTGTTGATGTATTTAGTCTCTAATTTCTGTTTGGAAGAAGTTTTATTGTGTGTATCCAATGCTGATAATTAAATAATTGGTTAGTGTGTCTTTCACGCTGTGGATTTTATTGCCAAGAATGCCATAAATCATTATATGATAGGAGAATATTGAATCGGCTATCAGAATCCACAAAGCTTATCTGTTAACCAGGCACATATCATCTAATCATGTTTATCTGACAGAATTTTATTGTCACAAAACAAATTAAATGATAACCACCATGTTGGAACACTTTCAATCTCGTTCCCACCTGTAAAATCTCAAGCAAGCCTCAAATGGGGTGTAATCATTTAGGATTAGCATCTGTGATCTGATTGGCTGGAGGAAATAACAATTGTTGCAGTGTATTGAAAGGGAGGCTTGATTTTTTCCCATTCTTCCCCAGCAACCATTGTGCATCTTAGCTAACAATGGGTGAAGTTTATGGTTACCTGTTAGGATGCTGGTATAGGAAGTGGAGAGTTTCTGGTCGGAAATTTTGGAAAGAACAAAAGATGAGGTAAGGGTTTTCTGTTTTTTTTTCATGAGAACTACATGTATAGAGGATACATTTTTTTTTTATTGCAAATTAGTTTCATTTAGTAAATTTGATGGATAAGTATTTTTATTGCATATCTATTTATCAAATTTTATTTTTAAGGTTATTGATAAAAGTTAATTGACGTAGACATTTAACTACTCAGTGGTTATACAATAAACATTTTGTTTAGTGTATCAGTATTAACATTAAACTTTGTGTAAAACTTATTTGATGGCATTTTTGCAATAACTTAAGTTTTAAATCTTATAACCATAGCGTCATAAATGTTATAGAAACTTTCATTCGTTAAAGAAGTATTAAAAGTTTTTGTGTGACAACTTCGTCATATATCTTATAAATAATTGATTGAAGTCATAAGTGAATGGTGAACATACAATATTTTTCTTTCATTCATGCTCTGAACCTGTGGTTTGAGGTTTGCCTCATAAATCTTTATACAAGGCAATTAACTATCAATTTGATACAATACAAAAACAGATTAAATACTCTAACCCTGAATTAGACACCTGAATACATCACGGGGCACTTCTGAGGGAAAATATTTTACAAAATGATTTGAAAAAGTTTTGAATTTCTTAATGCAGTTTATTTATTTTTTTAATTTTTTTTTGTTTCTTTTTTTTATAATGAAAGTTTGATTTCTTAATGTCACACTGTTTTTAGTAGTGTGTTTCATGGAGATATGAAAAATCTGCCACAGAAATTTTTTGGGGTTCATTAAAGAAAAATCATATGAAAATAATCTAATAAAAAATAAAATATTTCATAATGCTACTCACGATGGCTGGCGTATTTTAATCTAATTTTGATGCAAAATATAACAAAATGGGGAGAGGGAGGGGGCAGATGTTCTGTCTGTCTAAACACAAAAATAGTTGAAGGGGGGAGTAGTTGTTGCAAGTTGTTTTTATCCATTCAAAGAAATATTTTTGTTTGAAAACATTAGTTAAAGTGACAATGGGTTAAGTTTTTTTTCAAATGAGCACGAAGCTTCTTTTGCATCTTTATACGAATGTCATAGAACATTTTGAAAATGTGGAAGATTCATCTGAGTTGTAAGAAACATGATCATTTAGTATACATTGATACTATATCTTCTGTAAAACTATTAACCATTGTAGCTATATTGGACACCCACTCTTTCAATATCTTTTGACATAAATACGGCCCAGAATGCTTAGGCATCTATTTTGTACAAAATTGATATTTAATATGCGATATTATTCTGCCAGTTGAACTTATAAAGTGCGACAAGGATAATTTATGCAGGCTTTAGATTGCAAGGCGATGAGTAGGTTTTTATTTGCAACAAACTTATAATATTTGAATACAAATAGGGCTATTTAGAGATACTGCTCTCAATGAATCAGGCAATAATGCTTACATGTATTTTGTCACTGGTGAAGGGCAATTTTTTGCTGTGAAAAACAATTGCTTGTAAAAGTTTGGCAAAAATTTTTCATTTTGTAATATTTTGATTTGAATTTGTTGATACCTAGATTCAAAGAATATCTCTAAGTGGAATTATTCTTTCCCTTATTTATGAGTAGTCTGACAGTGAAGGTTTTGTTAAGAAGTAAGAAATGAATGTTGATATCAGGGTTCGAAGTGTATCTCCGAATGAATTATTTTTACCCCTATTTATTAGTATCCTGACAATGAAGGTTTTGTTACAAAGCAAGGAATGCACTTACTGAGCTCAAAGTTCATTTTAAAAGAATGTTATTCTCTGATGCAACTGTTTTTTTCTTCACCTTTAACCAGACACTTACATGGAGTCGTAATCTTCTATGTATTCATAACTTTCCAGTGACACATAGAAACAAGATATAGTGATATAATTCAATGATCAACTTGATAACATTGTGTCCCATGGGCAATTTTTGTAAAAACTTAAAAGGAAGGGTAGTAACGGGATCATTTCTCGTGTCTACATCAAAGGGGGTTGAAAACTAGGGCTCCTCATAAATTTATTGGATAATCTTATCTCTGAAAAATTTCTATTTGCACATCTTTCTATGATCTAACTTTGTTTTTAGGTAAGTTAGAACTTTTTTTTGGCCATGACTCTAATATACTCATTCAATGTTTTATTTGTTTTGAAAGAAATGGCTAATTCTATACCTTAGTGCTCCTTGTCCTTATTTAGAAAAAAACACTACTCTGGTTTATATGTATGGCCTTATCTAGATCCCCTGCTTGACAAATATTTTGTATATGATTTTTTGAGTGATCAGATAGACATTATGACTGACCTTCAAATTCTTTAAAAATGCTTGTCCAATAACTAGGTCAAACTGTGTACATGACAGTTTTACAGAGCACTAATTTAACCCCAATCAAAATATGGTTCCCTATTAAGTTACAAAAGTTGAGTGGTGCAATTAAAAAAAAAATCTGTTCATAAATATTTTGTTGGACTGACAGCCTTTGGTGAAGAAGGTAAGATTTTATGTGCCTAAGTTAACTTTGTTTCTAATACATGCTTTGCATATGATCAGCTAACTTTGCATAAAGAGGCCTGGTTGTTTAAAAGATAAGAAATGAGATATTTTTAACCAGATCAAAACCATAAATTTAGACCCACAGCAAAGTGTCATATGTTAAAAAGGCCACATGGTTTTTTTGGAAAGGAGGTTATAGTTTAAAAATTCATTGAAACATGAAAGAAAATATAAAAAAATATATTTCTACAGTTTACCATCTCCAAATTTTGAACTTTGCAACCAATAGTTTAAGTGTCCCTTTCCATCATGAATTCAGATTAATAATTTTTGTAATAGTTTTTTTCCCCTGTACAACCAGACATGTCATTTTTTGTGGGTGCCGAATTTTGTGATTTGCTCTAAGACTTTATTTTTTTCATGTCTACAGATTTAATGGAATGAAAGTTACCGGTTTATTTAAAATATTTTAAACTTGACATGCTTTTAATTTCTTGATTTTCCAGGCTTAACAAATATAGCAAAAGTTGGAACCTTGTGAAAATTTCCCGCTACACAGAATCATTTTAAGTCGCTTATATTGTTAGCGTTTTCTTCCTCTTATCATTCAGTACTGTACATTCATATTTGATTTGCATAATTACATATTACTACACCACCTTATGCTGCTGATAGGTGCCGTAAAACCTTCAATTCTAGTTTCATCCGAGATCAAAATATACCTCTTAAATACTTTACCTGTACATTTGTTCTTCATATGTTTTCTACTTGTTGAAGAAGTGGGAAACGCCCAGTTTATGAGTTAGCCCATTTCATTTGGTGTCTGAACAGAACTGTTTTCAGGTAGAGGTGGTTACCCTTTTGTTCCATGTACTTACTGTCTTTTGGAAACATGTCAGACCAAAGACAATGAAATCAACCTGGCAGATAGGCATTGATCATAATGTACACATTTTGGCTTGTTAGTTATGGTTGTATCTCTGTAAACACCTGTACTTACAGAACCAAGTGTTCAGTCATAAGGTTTGAACTTGACTGGTAAGTTGTATAGTTTTTTACTGGATTTCACTTTCTTTGGACAAGGCTGGTGTCTTGTAAAAAGCAGATACAAAAAAAATTTTGTGTTTACTGTCACATGCTGAAAAAATTAGGGTCGGTAAGTTAATTTAAAAAAAAATACAGCCACTGGGAATCACCATTTTGTACAATAATAGTTCATTTGTGGATCTGGGACAAAATTTCCAGAAATTAAAATTTTTCTGATAAATTAGTTTAAGGTCGAGGAAAAAAAACATTATAATCTGTCGGGGTACAGTAAACACACAATTTTTTGGTAGCCTCATCTCCGGTTGTTTGTTGAGCTTATACGTTATTTTTTGTGTTTACCATTTTGTGCTTTTGGTATTCTCTACATTGTTTTGTCCATAGATTTCTTCTCATTTCATTTCCTTCATCATATTCTTCTTTATCTTTACTTCTTTGAACTTTGACCCTGGAGTTTTCCTATAAGTTGTAGAGGTTATAGCAGCACTTGTCTCATGGTTTGTTAGTTATCCTATACTATGGTACTATTAAAATCATAATTTGCATTTTAGAAAATGAGATTATTGTTTGTTCCATAATGTATCTGTTTAGAACGGTCTTTTTCTGTTTAGGTTGGACAAATGTCCTACTTGTACAATGTACTTCTATTAATTCAGTTCATTTAAACAATGCACAATAAAAAATAAGTTTTCAAGGTTACTCATTCTAAAATCATGTCTGGTGGTTGACTGCAATAAATCCTGTTAAATAAGAAATGTATTTTTCAAGGCCGTGCCATGCACATGGTCTCCCGAAACAGAGTTCTGCTCCATGATAAAACACATAGCTGTATATTTATCACAAAAATACATTGATAAATGTTAGATTTATTAGAAATAAGAATGAAATTGAGTGTGGTGTTTACAAGTTTCAGCATGCAGGAGCAGGGTGGGGCTAGCTTATAAACATAGAATACTTTGTTATACAATACAAACTGTGTAACATTAAACATGGGTTATTTGAAGGTTATCAGCTGTACAGGTTAATTTGAAATGGATTCAATCAAATGTTTTCTCACAATAGAGTATGAATTTCTTTGATGTTAATCTTACCTGGATGATGGAGGGACAAGTAACAGAAAAAGTGGTTTTATGTATTAAAATGTAAATTGTAATTGTAGTATGGGAAATTTAGTTTCAAAGTTTCGTGTATGAAAGGAAATTTAAATTGTCAGATTTTGTTTGAATTGAAAGCATGTTTTTTTTTTTTTTTTTAATAATATAGACATCTTAGTACAAAGAAAAAAGTTAGCTTGAATTCATTTTGAAAGGTACATTGTTTTACCCAAACCCAATCTATCAATATTCAAATTCATTGGAAATTTGGGGAGGGGGGTTCAGAAGATTAAGAGTTTAGTTATACATAGTACATAATCCCATTGGATGCCAAAGGATTTATAACCAAAAACTTTGAAATAAATAAATGACAAATGTATCATATTTACTGTAAATACCATGTCTTCAAAGAATTTGGAACTGTCATGAGTTGAAACTTGATACTAGAGGAGTTAATACATGATTAATAAAACTAGCCCATACCAGAGGAGTTAACACATGATAAATAAAACTAACCCAAACCAGAGGAGTTAACACATGATTAATAAATCTAGCCCATACTGAAGGAGTTATTTTGTGATAAATAAATCTGGCCCATACTAAAGGAGTTAACACATGATTTATAAAACTAGCCCATATTAAAAGAGTTAACATTAAAACATGATTAATAAAACAAGCCCATACTAAAGGAGTTAGGACATGCCACCAGAGGCCTAGAGTTCAGATTACATAGATAACCATATGGATATACAATAATGCAGATTGTTCTATTTTAGAATAAAAAAAAACAAAATTTCATTGACAGAATTAAAAAGAGATCAGATCTAAAAGTTGAATTAACACCAAACTAGGTATATTTATGTATTCATGTAAAATCATGAATGGATATCATTGACAAAATTGAAACTTCAAATAGAACATGATTGCTTTAAAATTTAAAATCAACTTTCTGTTGCAGCTAACAATGCATTGTGACCTTTTGACCCATAAAACAGACCCAAGCTCTATTCTTTAAAATGATGTATTCTAAAATGTAATCACATTAGCTCAATGGAAGCATTGTAGCAGAAATAAGATTACAGAAATTTCCTCTTTTTGGTTCAGAGATGTTGGATAGGAGGTCATTGATGCTGTTTTGGTATAAGTTTATTTGAAATTTAAAATTACATGGAATTGAATTGGTGTTAAACTTCTTAGTGAAACAGATTGTGTAGAGCAAGGAGGTATTAATTTCATTTTAAATTCTAAATTTTTTTTTTGATAGCATTTGTTTGTATTATTGCTGGGCCATAGACATATTTGTCCATGTTTTCTTAGTGCAGAATGCTTTAGGGAAAAATTTCATATATGTATATAGTATGTTAATGTAGACTTTAAAATAGCCTTTCAGCTTTCCTATAAGTAAAAAATGGAAGATTTAAGGAAAAATTTAACGAAAAACCTGATTTTCCAAACTTGACCAAACCTCCTGATATTTACATTGGCCTATGCGATTTTCATACGGTTAGCTATATATATATATATAAGAAGTGAAAATAAAATGTCTGTATAATGATAACAATACACAGATCTTGTTTTTAATTCAAGATCAAAATAGTAAAAATATCTACCTACAAACCATTTTAAGTACTGGAAGGAAATTAAATGAAAAAATACTTAAACTTGGCCTTTGGGTTTTTGGCCCATGTCATTTTGTTTTTATAATCCTCTTGAGAACTTTGAATTGTTTTGCTGAATCCAATCTCTCCTTTGATCAAACATGCATGAAATTGACTTTATTTTGGGTGAATCTACTGAAGACTTTGTGACACTGATCGTGAGAAAGGTCATGGGGAATGGGATTTATGTGAAGATCACACCCTTGTTGACGTTTTTGGTTATTAATTTGTACATTTGGATTTTCAAATTGGGTGATTTCAATCCTACTTTATTTGAGTTCTTTGAAGTGATTTGGAAGGCCTGCATAAACAAAAACAATAGATCTAGGCCATGAATGAATGGAAAAGTAGTAGGTGGGTTGGGGCCAATGTTAGACTCATTGGGGTTGGGAAATGCCATGGCGTATCTCGCTAAATGACTGCTTGTGTGTAAGGTGACATGAAGATATATTTGTACTTCAAAGATTCACACAAGGCCTTGATCAGAATCTAATGAATGGGAAAACTGTTGAGTTAATCTAATGTGAGCATTTTCTCACATTGTACGAAATCTATAAACATTTTATTATTTCATGGTACATGTAATAGATATTTATATGCAATGCATATTATATAACTGTACTTCATTTAAATATCCCTATAGGGTCTTAAAAAGTGTCGAAATATTTAGTTGTATTGGCTGTATAATATATGCTGAGAAATTTCTAACGTTCTGTGCAGGTTGTTGTTTAAAACTTTTCCCCAATATTCTAGATATTTAGTGGTGAGAGGGTTATGATAATCTTCTGCAAATGCTGTCCTAGGATGTTAATCGAAAAATAATATGTTAATAATTGACTACTCCATCAACTTGTCTTGTCAGAGCCCTCTGCTCTCTCTGACAAGTTGACAGAGATGCAATGGTTTAAAATTGAATTACCTTTCAGTGCTTTGTTGTGGGTTTGAAAGGAAATTGACATGTACATGAAAACTTGGATAGAAAGAGAGAAATGAGGTGATCAGATAGTTATTGTGATGTGAGAATAAATGTATGGAATCTAGGGAGATGTGAAATGGTGCTGAGTTTCTGTTGAAAAGGCAGTGAGGATAATTTGAAGGTAAAGAAGATTTTAAGACAATTTTATTAACTTCCAATGTTTTTTCATTGATGTAGAGAATTTATAGTTATAGTTTTACTCAATTTTGAAATTAAGATTGGCCTATAGAGAATATGCACTTTCTTAGCACCACCTTTTTTGCACTGGAATTAATGTTTATTTTTTCAATTATTGATGTTAAATGTCTGATTTTGCCGATTCTGAATAATCATCAGTCAGAAATGATAGATTGCATAAAATTGACCTTTTACTTTAGTAATAACATTTCTGGAAAAGAGTTGTCTGTATTTCAGCAGTTCTGTCAGCCATATTGAAAAGTGAAATTCACATTCCATTAACTTGAAGTGCTCTGTATATAAATTGTTTGGAAGATGAAATTCTACTAGCCTTTTGAAAATTCTGGCAGAATGAAATTTACTTGTTGGCATTGTTCTGTTCAAAGATAGACATGATAAAAAGTGTATTGGGAAAGTAACTGAAATCAGGGAGTGGATCCAGACACTTTGAAAAGGAGTGGTACAAGCCAGAGTTCCTCAGAAAAAGGGGTTGCTTTGACGTTATTTGTCATTTATCGTCAAATATACACATGAAAATGACTAAGTTTTTAAAGAAAAAGATAGAGTGCCTCTCCCTGGATCTGCTACTGGAAATAGTGAAAGCAGTTTTTTGTAATTTTTGTTTGGTAAAATATCTTCCTCCATTTTGTTGATGGATATAGGACTTCACCTGATATCAAGTTAAATCACAATGAAAATATTAACTTTAAGTGGTTACAGTATTTTAGAAGATAACCCCTTAGCATAAGGGTATAAACATGTGCTGTAGTGTATTCCTTTGCAACCTACCAATCATTTACAAGGAGCTGTACCCAATATTAGACAGGAAATTTCCAAATGGCAAGTTGCATGTTAAAATGAAATAAATTAGTTGTTAAAATTAGGGTTGTGACACTTTGTGATGCTGTAACATAGTCTCTATTTAATTTATATGTCACATTGTGTATTGTGGTTAATTTGTTTACAAAAAGACAATTTATAGTCCTTTGAAAAATGAGTAAAGGAACTTGAGCTGACAGGTTTCTTAGCCTTATACAGGAAGGTGGTCATGAAAGGTTGAATTGAGGTATGTTAATACTCTGAATAAGTCTGAAAATTAAAGATTTAATATGATCAATTTGAAATTTTTTTGAATTTTTTTTTCTTGTTCATCTAATTTTCATTTTTTTAACTTTAACTTAGATGTCATATGCTTAGCATATATATCTAGTCAAGATTATTGGTTCAAATGATTTTGATGATACTTAATCAAAAGGCATTTTATTCTTATCATTTACTAGTGCAATCTAGTTAGAGTCTTCTACATCAATGGATGACCTAATTGTACTTAATAAATTTTCTAAGAAGTTTGATAACATCTCTAAAATGTAATCCAGCATTTACCTTCCATGATCATTTTATCACAGCCTAATCGTCAATCATGATTATAAATTTCTGTGTCTTATCATATAACTAAGGTATTCTAACCATGACAAAAATACATTTAGGGCCCTTAATCACCAATCAACAAATTGAAAAATATTCCTTCTTTGGGCAATTGCATTAGATTAATATGCTCCTTCAGGATTTTGATAATGGGTTCCTATTAAAATACTCCACCATTTGATTAGAAAATTATTATCCATTAACTTTAATCATGGTATTAATGCATTTTTGCCCCAGAACCAATCTCAGAATTTTATTAAGGAGGAACTGAAATATTTCTTGCCTGCAGGGTTGAAAACAGTAAGATATGTTTCTTGGCTGCAGGGTTGAAGACAAGAAGACATATTTCTTTACTGTAGGGTTGAAAACAACAAGATATGTTTCTTGGCTGCAGGGTTAAAGATAACAAGACATATTTCTTTACTATAGGGTTGAAGACAACAAGACATATTTCTTTACTGTAGGGTGGAAAACAACAAGAGATATTTCTTGGCTGCAGGGTTTAAGACAACAAGACATATTTCTTTACTGTAGGGTTTAAGACAACAAGACATATTTCTTTACTGTAGGGTTGAAGACAACAAGAGATATTTCTCTTTGCTGTAGAGTTGCAGACAACAAGAGATATTTCTTTACTGTACGGTTGAAGACAACAAGAGATATTTCTTTACTGTAGGGTTGAAGACAACAAGAGATATTTCTTTACTGTAGGGTTGAAGACAACAAGAAATATTTCTCTTTGCTGTAGGGTTGCAGACAACAAGAGATATTTCTTTACTGTAGGGATAAAGACAACAAGAGATATTTCTTTACTGTAGGGTTGAAGATAGTGACATCGAAAAAAAGATCATTGAAAATAGCAGAAAAATACACTACATCAGCACTTTCACCAAAGATTTTATGTTGAAGATTATTTTGTTTCTTGAAAACATGTCCTTGACAAAATTACCTTAAAAAGGTGCAAAAGAAGTTCATTTATTTAGAACAGAATATAATAAAGGGAAAGTTTTACCATTTTAACCCTCCATACCTTTGCAAAATAGGTTTTCGGGAGATATACAGGAATCCCCTTGCCTCTCTGTCTGTCTGTCTGTTAGTCTGTACATATATTGTGTAAGTGCAACTCCTAAACCCTTCAAAGGATTTTATTGGTTTTTATAGGATTGTTACGTACCATGAATGTACATGAAAGAAGATTATTATTGCCTGATGCTTATCTTATTTTTTGGTCTTATCTTTGTATATATCAAAATATTGCCTAAGACAGCAAACTGCATGTTAGGACTTAAATTTGTATTTTGGAAAAAATGAAATTTGGAATAATGAATGTTTCATCTATCTTTAGCGGTTCAAGAGTAATTGTAGCTTTGCCTTCAAAACTGCAGATATATGATGCTTATGAAAACTTCAACTTTATTTCATGACCTTGATCAGAAATTCAACTATTGTTTAAGTACAAAACCCAACTGTAATGTGTAAGTGGTAATGACTAGCAACAAAAGTATGTTTGAAAATGACTGAATACATTAGGTGTGCAGTAAATATGCATTATATCAATCATTGGATAGCATTTCCGCTGCAGCTGTATGTAGTTGACAATGGGAATTAATTTATGCATACTTGATGGATGTATAGGAGCTTCCCCTTTGAAGCCATTGTTGAAGATTTTGTTACATAATTGGATTCCAGGGATTTACATGTGCATGTTAAAAAAATTTGCCATTTAAGAAATTTAAGCTCCAATTTGTGCATGAATACAGGTGCTGATTAGACAAGAGAGACTAATGGTTGTAATTTTAAACTTTTTTTTGTTTTGCGGAGTTGTATTTTTGCAGATTTAATGCTTTGTGTTACACAGATATTTTGAAATTTGAAGAAAAAATCTTAGAAAAATAAAATCTTCCCACCCGCCCCATTTTTTTAGTTGCTGGTGGATGATAATCTACAAATTAATTTGATGTGGCCTTATGGTAAAAAACTGCTGATTTATCACAATATATGAATACAATTATTTCCAAATGTATAGTATATATTGCAAAGGGTATTTACAGTATTTGAGTAGCCTCATATTTATTTCTTTAAACCTTTGGCTGATCTGCCATTTTTTGACACAAGTGATTCCAGCCAAAAATACAAAATGTTCTAGATTTTCAAATTAAGTCCATTTTTTAAAAAGCCCAAATTTTGTGAAGTATTAACTGGCAAAATGTCTTCAGAAAACAGGTTGTGGAGACTGGTTAGTAATTACCATGGGGTCTGCAGGGGGTTTCAAAGGGGCAAATAAAGGTTTTTGTTTTTTTTTTTAACAATTTTTTCGCTGAAAAATGGCTCTAAATGGCTCTAAAAATGTTAATAATCAGTATTATATGTTGGGTAGGGTCAGATACCTCCTAAATCCATAAAATATAGCTTTATAACAAATTTTCAAGCTATTTTGCAAAGCTACAAGGCCTCAAGAATTTTCTGTCAACCAGGAAATAGTAAGTGTCAATGGAAAATTTTTTTTTTGGTGATCATTAAATTAAAAATTCTCATTAGGATAATTTTATTAGAAGACTTCCTTTAGCAGCTTGTGATGATGATTGATAATTGTAAATTCTGCACATCACATGTGGAAATGTCGTTTACCTCTATCATGGTTGGCTTTTTCCAGTCAAGTTCATGTGCACTTCCAGTAAGGCTAAGTAAACTTAAATGTTAGATTCTCATCCAACCTTCACAAAAAATATGGAGTGGTTGGGAGAATTTTATTTTTTATTTCTTATCAGATATTTGCTAGCCTAATTTAAGCTATTTGAAGTAAAGATATGTTCTGAATCCATAGAAAAGAACATTGTTTTAGTCATCAAGAAATGAAAGATTTGTGTGTAGTATTTCAATACAAATGTACTAGAAACTGACATGAAGAAAAAAAAACGTGATTTTGAAATTACCGTCCCAATTTTTGTCAATTTTTGGCAAGTTGTTAGGGATTGGAGGTAATGAGAATCTACTAGTTAATTTTGATTGGCCTTACCAACATGGTTAATGATTGGCTTTTTCAAGTCAAGTTCATATGCTCTTCCATTAATCACACTCGATGCTGGGATTCATTATGAGATTTTTCAGAAAATGTGTTGCAGAATGTTGCATCAGGAATGTAGTCTTAAGTTACTAACTGATTCAGAGAGTGATTTTTTTCTCCTTTTCAATTTAAATTTATTTTTATACAACAACAAAAAATATTGCAGAATAAGGAATTAAGGACCAATTAAGGACAAGAAACAAAGAATTTTTATTATGTCTGGACTATAGAAATGAAAACATGTAGTTATGAAATACAAGTTCGTCCTTTGCTGTCAATTTTAACTGAAAACAACAATATATCTCAAATGTCATTCAATTTACAGAAGCATATTTAAGAAGCACTTTTTATTAGATTTTTGTGGTATAGTAAAGTTTTCCTAGTTCAGTTTGGTTTTAAATGTCAATTTATCACTTTCACTGAAAAAACAAAATACTGCTTTCACATTTTTTTTATAAATTTATAGTGATGGTTAAATGAATTTAAATTATAAAGTGTTATCATTTTGGTTTTTAATATTTATTGCTCTTGTGTTTTGGTGAGTTGTGAATGTACTACCGTAATAAGTTTGTCTGTCTGTGTGCAGTTGTCTAAAGCACAATGATGTTTGTTTCATATAAACTAAAGGACTGTTATAGAGAAAGTATAAAATTTTGTATGATATTAAACATTGTCCTGATTTAAATGTCAAAGGTGAAGGTACAAATTTGCATATCCAGTGCTATGTGTTGAAAATCAAGGGTAAATAACTCTAGTCTTTTGGTATAAGACCCCTTATTTGTTATATATCTTCACTTGCATCACAAAATAATGCTTTAATCTTAAGGTCAAAGGTCTAGGTCCGGAACAAGCTATAATTAAGTGGTCTTCAGATCTTGACATTTAGTCTTGATGTGGTAACATATGTTGGCAGATGCTAGTTTGTGCATTGAGTACTCAAGCCCTGAGGAAATATTTTGCAGAAATTATAAAATTGGCACTTACAGGCTGTCCACTGTAACCTACCAAAATCAGCACCCACAGAAATTACCGGCTGTACAGTATTATCCCCTGTATCTGCTGTGTGATCAATTTCACTGTTTCTAGTCACACCTGATATTAAGTATGGAGTGTTGTATTATAATTACTAAACAAGTATGAAAGTCCTGAAATAGCTTCCAAGATTTTACTTGCAAAACTCAAAGACAGAGATGCCTTAACAACTATCAGAATTGTCATCATTGAGACCATCATGAACTGTGAAGTGACATAACTTTCACCATTAACTTACTTCTGAACCTTAATTCTCATCATTTATGAACCACTGTTGACCAGTGATGAAATTCTTACCATCAGATTACCTTATCTTTGTGCCCTTTTGTTTGTATGTCTTCCCATGTGACCTCTCACCTGACAAAATAAACAATCATTAGTGAAGTGAACAATGATGATAGTTTGTGGAGGCTTGTCAATCACTCTGTCACTCATCAAGTCTAAGTAGCTACTTGATTAATGCTCTTCCTGTGTCAGAATGTTATTGCAAGGTGTAAGAAATCAGTCTAATGGGACTTCTAGTTTTAATGGTCTTCATAAGCAGCAAAATTGAAGCAGTTTAGACAATTTACTAGGTAACAGTTGAGGTCATTAGTTCCATTCCTTACTAAGTCCAAGTAAACATTGGGTATTGTTTGAAGTTTTTTTCACTGGTATTTGTGTGGAATTGAGACTGATGGCTTGTTGAATTGAGACTTAATAGGGTGTTGAATGTTTTTTTCTATACCATAGAGCTTAAGGGACAGAGTTCAGCATGTATCACTAGCAGGGTACTGTCAATAAACCCAGGAGGGAGTGAAACCAAAGGTATTTCATGTAGATTCTGTTTCAGTGCCAATTGTATTGACATTTTAAAGATAGACTGATGACTGATTGAGTAAGATGTCAGAATGCTTCTTTCAGGCTGTAGACAGATAGATTTTGCTTTGACAGGTGTCATTATACTCCTGAATTCTATACTACAGAAGTTTTGTTATGGTAGATGTAATTGTAATCTTGAATTTTATATATACTTCAGCAAAACCATTACTTTAATTAATGTATTGAAATTCAATAAGAAATCTGACTTATCTATATTGTTTTCTGTCATCATTGTTGGCTATTCAATCAACAGTACAAAGAGGTGTTTGTCAGATAGATAGATCTAAGCTCAGATTTGGATATCATCAATTCTCAAGCTGGCTGGAAAGCTCCTGTTACAACAAACTGAAAGATGACCAATGCAAGAACACATCCTGATATCTGTTATTACTTGTGAAGCATGCTCTTTTTGATTATTTTATCTTGAAAGCTGTATAAAGTGTTTTGTGTGTATTATCTTTAAACATATTATTTATCTAATTTTATACAACTGTATATTCAGAAATTTATAATGGGATAAAACTGTTGTGATTCTGTATGTCTGTTATGCAATACATTTAATTTCTTAATTTACATAAACTTGACCTTCAGCATGCAGCATAAAGCAGGAATTGCTCACTCTTCTGAATCATTTGAGTTTCCCAGTTTTTAGTGGGGTCCATGATGTCTATTTTTCTTTGTAATTACTTCATGTTGTTCCACTTATTCTCTTGGTATTCCCTGCTTTGTTTTGTCCATGGATTTTCTTTTGTTTGAATGTGAGTATTTCTACATGTACTTAGAGTACTTTTGATTTAGATTAAAAGTGGTTTTTTTTTTTTTCAGTATTTGTTGTATGAATTCCGAATGACGTTCTTTAAATGACAAGAGCTGCATAGTTTAACTATTCTAAAACAGCTCTTTTCTGCTCAGTGACAAGTAATTAATGGATTTTAAAGTCTTTTTCTATAAATGAAAATTGGTTTTTCCTCAGTGACAGATCGTTGTCATTAGGGATATTATGTAACCACGGAAATTTATAAAAAAAATATAGAATTTGTCTTCCGTTTGCCATTTGACAGATGAATGACATTTGAAGAATTATGGGATAGCAGGAAGATTGATGGTTCCTAGGATAGATTTACTGGCCTGGAATGGTCAGCCCTGTGCATAGGAAAGCTGAGAGGACATGTTTCAAAGTGTAAAGGAATTGATTGATGTTTGCAAGTGACTTGAAAGTTTGGAATAAATGCAGGAATAAATTTATAGACAGAAGGCTCTTTTGGCTTGGGATCAAGTGACCGGAAAGAGAGTTGCATGGATGACAAGATTTGTCTTGGAGAAGTCAAGAAACTTTTGAATTATTTCTATATTGAGATTTTTGACACAGTAGAATATATAAGCTTAAGTGTTCATTGAATGGCAAACAAGATATATACCCCAATTAACAGCTGACATTAAAGTATAAATCTAAAGTTCCTCATAAGCACATAGTTACAACATAGAATTGCTGATTCAGGCAAGATTACAGTCTAGTGTAATTTATCAAAGTTATTCAGAACCTGATGTGTCCATCCAATTTTCCCCACTGTTATTTTCCAATCAAGTTAGAAGAATGGAGACTGGTCAGTTGTCTGTAATTACTGTTCTATTTTCCTGTGTACTGGTTCCAATAATGCCAATTTACTGTAGTCTTTCATGAATCTTTAATGGACCGTGTCTCAATTTATACTTCTGTAAATTGCTAGATAAAATATGATTATCAGCAAAATTCTTGGAATGTTTTGTGTATGGTTGCATTCAGGAAAATGTAAATTTATCTTGAAGTTAGATTTGTATAGACTATTTCTTTCCTTATAACACCAAGAACTTGTAATGATCTGGGGGAAATTTCAAATATTGTTGATGTAAGAAGGATTTCTCCATTATCTAATTTTGAAGACAATTTCTTCTAGACTAATTCGGGAATAAAATTGTGAAAGAGAGATTGAAAAAAATTGTTCATCCTGAAAGTCAATACTTGTATGTAACCTCTTTAGCCTATGTCTGATTGTTTACCGAGTTTGATTGCAGAATCCCAAAAACTATAAAATCTACCAATTATTTTGGCGAGCTAGCGGATTGGTTTTTCTTTAATTTTCCTGTTTATTTGTCTTGAGTAATCATGTATACAGAGCCAAAGTTCTTGGTATATATGTTCTTGTCAGGAGATTAAAATGGAATTGTTTGAAATTTTTGGTTTACAGAACATAACAAATTGTTTAGTTTACCATTTAATTTCTGGCTGAAATTTTTTGATATGTTTTGAAACAGAATCAAAAGTTGGTAGAAATTTCCAAGAATAATACAGTTAAATTGATTTTCATGTATGTCAGATTGTTAATTACTTAAATTTTAGCTGCTATTTTTGGAGGGTTGATGTGCTTTGAATTCTGAACCTTAAATATTTGAATGACTGCTCATGATGTGTGAATCACTGAAATGGTCGGCTGTGTGTGAATCACCTAAATATTTAAAATTCTACAGTTAATTCAACTGGATCATTGTGAATTGAGTCTAAAATGAATGAAATAATAATAAATTGAAGAAGAGAATTTAAAGGGGGTAACATATATTATAGATGTACATATGTTCCTATAGTAAATTGCAGAACTTTTTACCTGTGTGACCAATGGTAAATGAAAGTAGGTCATGCAACTGCTTGATTATGTCCGTCTGTCTGTCAATCCTTTTTAAATAAGGGATACTTTCTTTGTGTTAACTGTAGCTCAAAAAGTTATGAACCATTATTACTCAGACTTTGCACAGTGTTAAGAATTACATCTTTTATGGAGGAATGTAACAAATATTTAATATGAGTTTTTACTAGTTGAACTTAGCCTCTTCAGCAGTATAGGCTATCAAAAGCACATACTTTAGGTAATATTGTTACCCACACCTTAGATTTTTATAGTGTTTATGCATATAATGAAGATATTTATGTGCTGACAAGTGATGGTGTCGCACATTATTGCGGAATAGTGTTATATATACCTAAGAGCCCATCCCTACGGTGTCTATACTGTTGAGACAGGATGGACAAGAAAGATTTGTCTTTTAAAACTTGGTTAAAATTCATTCAGAAAAAAAATTGACTAATTTTCAGTAGCTATTTATTTGTCAGATCTGTGACTTAAACTTTTTGTTTTTCTCTTTCAGGTTTTTGTATTTGACAAACCAGGGGTATACAGTGTCACTGTTTCTGTTGAGAATGAGTTTGGAATATTGTCAGAGACCAAACACATGGTATGTATTGGAGTAGTCTTAAATGAACAATTTTGAATTGCTTTGCACCACAAATATAGAATTGTTGAAATATTTTTATATTTCATATTGTTATACAAGTTAAACTGAATGTATATTGTGATGAATGATATTGTGTATTCATTGGGTTGCTGTTTTTCATTCTGTATCCTTTACTAAGTATTTTAATCAAAGTGTTGTTTCTCAAATTGCTACATTTCTAGAAAGCTCTTGGAATTTTGTATTATTTCATTACTTTTTATGTTAAAAAATTCCTGATAAACTGATTTTTAAGAAAATTATTTCCTGATTTCCGAATTTTTCTTACCCAAAAAGCACTTGACAGACTGAGCTTTCCTAAACTAAGATTAACACTGCCAGAACCAATAAAGCGGAAACAGGATCAATCCCGCACAGGTCCGGGCGCAGCATGACAAGTGTTAAAATGCATGAAATATTTGATGATGAATATTTCACTACAATTAATGAACTAATTCTATTGGTTAACAATATTGCCTATGTCAACAGTCAGGAGATGTTAGTCATTAATGCATCTTTGTGTCATTACATTACTTCTTTATTTGATTTTGAAGAATTGTCATTGTCAAGTTTCTGTGTATTTTATTACCTTGTTAGGGCCTTCCCAAGTTTACTTAAAGGTGTGTTTACACTTATTGAAGTCCTTTTGGTGATCTCTAAAAGTATTTATTATTTGGTATATAGTTATATGTTGGTGTATTTGTTACTTTTTACCATATCATTCTTTTTCTACTACATATTTTTTTTTAAATGTCTGTATTTCAGGTTGTTATGGAGGAAAGGCTATCCAACCTTACTTTCTCCCTTTTGTCAGATTCAGCCATTGTCCAATCCGGAAAACCTATCAAGTACCAGGTTTCCTTGGAGATAAGGTCAAGAATTGGGACATCTTTTGAAATCCAGTTTTTCAAAGGTCATAGTTACTTCGGAACATTGGAAGATTCTAATTCCACTGATTTGTCAATCAATATAAGTCACTTAGAAACGTCAATTGTTTCCTCATACGGTGAAAAGGGTTGCATGTTGGTGTTCCAATTTAACCATAAATTTAAGGACGAAGGTTCTTACAAGCCGGAGTTCCATGTTCATACCAATAAAAATGTCAGTTTGACTGCAGAATTAGACTCTGTGGTTACGGTTGTCAATCGACTTGAAGGAGCATGTCTGCAATTTGATCCTGTCGCAGCCGTCAATCAAACTGTAGAAATAACTCTGGATTTAGCAGTTCAGTCACTCAACATGTCTATTGCTTGGGTAATTCAGGATGATTATAGAGAAAATATTGCCAATGTTTTGACAACTGATCCATATTTGCAATTTACTTTTATGAAGTCTGGTAGTTACCTTATTAAATGTTATGCTAGCAACATTATGGGAGGTGTAAATGCAAGTAAACTGATCCATGTACAGAATCCTGTATCTGGTATTGACCTTATATGTGACGAACATTTAGTTATGAAAGTAGGTCAGGTGTCAACCTGTAGTGCAACTATCACAGAAGGGACAAATCCTGAGTTTTATTGGAAAGTATCTGATGATTACGATCAGGTATCTGTATCAGTAGCTAGTGATAACATGACATCAGACGCTACAATAACATACGATAGACCTGGAAATTTCAACATTACTGTTATAGTTAAAAATAACATAAGTCGTCATATACAGTCATATGATCATTTGGTGACGATTCAAACTCCTATAACATATGTCATCATAAAACAGAAAGAACCAAACAGAGCAGGAGAAAAATCTGAATTGAAAATAATTACCTCTCAAAGGTCCAACAAAGATATTGAACTAGAATTTGATTTTGGCCAGGGGAGAGTTCAATATAATTTTACATATGAAGTATCACGTAATGCTTATTATTTGGACTATGTATTCAATGAGGCAGGTGTCCACAATGTTACTGTTTTTGCTTTTAATGATGTCTCCATGGTAACCAGTGGTATTGATGTTATGGTGGAAGAACCCATTGACAGATTAGAAATCAAAATGGACAGGGCACCCAGTCTTGGGGTACCAGCAGTGTTTGTACTCAAAACTGAAGGTAAATTTAATACAAGGTTCATTAATTAACTATGTTATGTGTACTGTGTTATCTGTTTATTAGATGATAAGGCTCAGTGATGTACATAATACATTAGTGATACTTCTGTGAAAGTACTTTTTTCATGGTTCCAATTTTCATGGTTTGGGAAAAAAATATTAGTCCATAGATTCTTGAATTCATGGGTTTGACAACAGTACTGTACAAATGAATGGGAAAGTTCCTTTTCATTGGGAACCAAATTTTGTGGTTTACCAAACAGATGAAAATGGCCACAAAGTGACTATGATATATAGTTTTTCCCTTGTCCTACCATAAATCCTTGCATTATTTTTTTTTGTCATTCTGCAACAGACTGTTTCCAAGACTTTTTCAGGTATTGAATTGAACTTGGGTATGTTATTCTACCCTGAATGTGAAATAAAAACCTCCCACAAACCTCTCAGTTTCATAAGAAATCATTGAAAATTGCATAGAAATGATGTCTTGTGACACAGTTTTCTACACTTTAATGACATAACAGATAGCAATTTTCTATGTCTGGGTTTCACCAGACCAAAAAAGTCTTTACTATCAGAGGAAGCTGGTATTTTATCAAAATAACAGTACTAGAAACTGGTTAACGTAAATGTCTTTAGCTTATGTAAAACTTCGCCTATATTTTATAAACAAATAAATTTAAATAAGCTGTTTCTACTTTTTTTGTTTCTTTAAATTATTGCGTGCCAACTTAATTGGCTTAATGAGAACAGAGGAACAAGTGAAAGTTAAAGACGGATTCAGTCCAATTGGGAGCAAGTTGAAAAGAATTTAAAGATTTAAAGACATCTTTTGGCGACATTAAAATTAATGTACAGTTTCCAAAAAACTGTTCTTCAGAATTGAGTACTTTTGAAACAACACTGTTGTGATGGGAAAAGAAGATTTTTATACAACTATAAAAAAATTACTGTCATCATGGTATGGTGCTGTCGTTCTCATAGTTGGTGTCATGGTCGGTAGAAACTTGGTTTTCATCGATAACTTGAATGTTGGTTGATCATTAAAAAATTTTTTAACAAATGTAAGGTTGGTACTGATTTTGGGTATTATGGCCCCAACTGTTTTATAATTTAGGCCAAAAAGGGGCCAAAAATAAGCATTTCATCGAATTTAACTACCGATATATGACAAGTAAATGCATAGGAATATATATGATGTTGTTCCACAATATTCTTTACTACAATGGTCGGAATGGTATTGATTTTGGTGTTAAGACAAACATTTTAGAAATTAGGGGACAAAAAGAGGGGACCAGAAACATGCATTTTCCTGATGTCCTGACAATAATGTCACTATTAGTGAATAAATTTTGGGGATTAAGGCTTGAATTGTTTTGGAATTACGGCCTTAAAAGGGACCTGAAACAAGCATTTTCCTTATGATCTTACTTATACTGTAGTAAGAATGATTGGGTCTCATGATATACTATGACTAGGATGTTTTGACTTCAACCATTTATGAATAAGGAGCCAAAAAAGTGACAGCTTCAATTTTGGTCAATTTTTTATCCAGTGTCGAGTATCAAATAATCGCTATTCAAAGCTTGATCAAGTTTGAATGGTGTGATTAACTTGCCCTTATTGTTCAGGATATGTCCTCTGTGGTCATATTAAGTTGCACCCTGCAAAGCATTTTATATTAAAGTGAAGTATAGTTCAATTTTTTGGGGCTATTTTATGTGTAGTGATTTAAGAATGTAAGTCACAAATTGTTGAAACAGAGACATTACTATATTGTCCTGCGCTGTACCAGTACATACAGTTTTAGTCATGGTGATTAAAAATTGCTCATTATGCATAGGTGAACAAATGTTGAAAAATTCTTCATATCAGACAATAGTTAATAATGCATATCTGATGTTGTATAGGAAAGATATAAAACTGTAATTTGGATCAGAGTAGGGGATTAAAGTACTTTATTTGCATGCAGAACTTGATTCTCATCCAATATTTTTCTTGGTAACAAAGAACACCTTGAAATAATGTTTATTACGAAATTAATTGATCATGCAAGGATTACAAAAGTAAAAAGTTTTTTCGTTATCTAACATTTCGCCTCCCAGCATTTGGCGGCATTTCAGGTTGGGATCGTGTTAATGTTATGTTTTTATCCTGCTTTGATTGTTCTGTTTTGTTACAATTAAAGTAACATCTCAGAGTCATTTCCGTTTCCATTTTTATTTTACTTTCACAATTATTGTTTTTATTTGGAGGGGGAATTACCTTGACTGCATCTTCTTATTTGCAGTTCAATCAACTTAGTGTAAATTTGATTGGATGAGCTATGAATCTAGTATTTTTCACGCGTGTGATTTAAAAGAAGTATTGGATGTATTTACATTATTCAGTCCAGTTTTGGATTGTTCACCTGTAAGTTTATCAGTAGATTTTGATGGAATCAGCCAGTGGCTATGACACACAGTGAGATTGTATGAATGATCTCCAGTAACAGCTTCCTATGTCCACTTGATTTAGTATAATTGTATTGATTGCGGTTCGAGGACTGGACGTAAAATCATGAGGTCTATTCCATTGCTTGTTTGAGTTCTGCATGTGGAAAGGTGACCTGACTTAAAAGGGGTTTTGCTTATTTTCCAACTTGGAGGTCTGAGTTAACAAAATATAACAAGTTCCCTGCTACTACCTTCATGCATTTGTTATTCTTCTGGCACTTATAACGACCTTGCTACCACCTTTCTTCTGGCACTTACAAAACTCCTTGCTACGACCTTTCTTCTGGCACTTACAAAACTCCTTGCTACAACCTTTCTTCTGGCGCTAACAAAACTCCTTGCTACGACCTTTCTTCTGGCGCTTACAAAACTCCTTGCTATGACCTTTCGTCTGGCACTTTCAAAACTCCTTGCTATGACCTTCCTGCAAATTTTATTCTTATGGTGCTGACAGAACCTCTTCTACTACCATTCTGCAAGTGTTATGTCTTATAGTATTGACAAGACTCCTTGCTACTACCTTCCTGCAAATGATATTGTTTTTGGGTTGAAGGATTACTGTAAATATGTTAATTTTTGCAGATTCTGTCAAATTAACATATTTGCTGATAGCAGTATTCGTAGTTTCAAAAAAATATTATTAGTGCTATGTGGTGTAAAAATCCATTTCACAGATACTATTTTTGCGGCTTTCTGTCCACTGCAAAAATAGTGCAAATTAGTACACCAATAAATTAGTACATTTACAGTATCTTATATTATGACCAGTTTCTTGCATAACTATTGTTGCATGAGTTTGTACCTAGTTCACTTGTGTGAGTCAGAATTTAATTGATAGTATGTGCAGGAGACATGAAAATTAAAGGCTCTATCATATGAGGGGGAAATGGACAGCTGTATTTAACTCTGATGGATCTTGATTACCAATCTAAGTATTGAATGTCTCGGGATTTCCCACACTCCTAGGTGAACTAAGTAGGGTACTTACATTGTATCTCCCTTGGGCACGTAACTTGCACTGCTTTTATCATCCTGTAATAGGATCTAATTGTTATAGAAGAAGTTGGGTGGCTGGAGATAGAGTGTATGAAGGTAAAGTCTAGGTTGGATGGTCAGATTTCATTCTCTCTGTATTGTGAGATTCTAAAGCCTGTGAAAAGCTTCCCTGATACAAGGTAAAGTGCACTTTAGCATTTATTCCATAGCACGCTTAATACTGGTCAGTTAATAAAATGTATGTGTGATTTTTACAATTTTGTTAACATTGGTGTATATTTTTGAACTATTAGGAAAGTCAATGATTAAAAAAAAACTTCTAGTGCTACTGGGTTTGGTGTACTTTTGCATTTCTGTAATTATATTTCTGGGTTTAAATTTTCACTGATTCTAAAAAAAATTTGGTTCTGGTAAACCATGAAAATCTTGGTTTTATAATTTTTCACAGTGTAACATATTTTCAGGAAGATTTTTTTCAAGAATTTGCTTTTTTGTTTTGTTTTGGTGTTACTGATTTGGCTACTGAACAGCAATCTTACATTTATAAGGAGGAAAATACTGTGTATAAATAGTTGCAAATGGTTATATCATAAAAACTCGAAAACAGAAGCTAATAATCAACAAAAAAACTTAGTTTTCAGTAATGACTCCAATCACCAATCATTATTGACTCCAAAAAGAATTCTGTATAACTAATTTCTTATCAAACTAGTATCAATTGATATTATATAAGTTTCACATCAAAAGTAATTAAATTGATTCTACAGAGACATGAAAGAAAATTGTGGCCTTTGTGCTCTGTTTACACTGTTTGAGCAGCTGACGAAATTTCCAAGTTTTCGTAAAACTTGGGGTTTTCAAGGTTCTTGGGTAAACTTTGAATTCATTTCATGTTGCCTGGTCTATAACATTTCAAAGAATGAAGTATCTTTCATATGGAATAAAAACCCCTAATGATTTGATAAATTTTGTTAGTTTTATAATAACAGCTTCAACATGCATTGGCACATTGCTGCTTTAATTTCAGAGTAGTTTTATGGATATTAAGGCATACATTCTCTGAAGGAAATTGTGTAGTCTGTCTTCCTTTCATAGAAAATCTTGTAATGCAGTGATTTTTAGAGTTCTGATGAGCAATTTAGAGTTTGTGGAGCCTCCAGGTTCAAAATTTTCATGTCATTGATTAAACTAGTTCTTGTCAATATTTCTTCATGATGCCCATCCCTTATGTCTTAAAATATCATTAAGTTTATACTTGATGACACTGCACTTCTGCTGAAGGAAGGAAAACTCATAAGATCTGCATCTCTCATCAACTTCCCTTCATTAATTTTACAAAGAAAGGAGGAGTTAAATGTGAATTAAATTTGTGATTAGCCATGTGCTATGCTCCAAGATCACTTTTAATGGGGTATCTTCTTTCATGATTGGATAAAATAATATATGGACCAGACAGGGTTGATTTGTGTTGCATTGACTGATTGCACCCCCTTAAGGAGGTAGACCTAGAGTAAGGGACTTAATTCATGAAATCAGTAATATGTTTGTATCGTATTCAATTTCACCAAAGCCTATCTAAGTTGATTTAATACAGAATGAAATCAGTCCATGTTACTTTGATGCTTAGAAGAGATTGATGTTAAATATGTTGCACAAACATTCCAATGATTTGTAAGAGTTATGTCCCTTACCTTAGATCTATCTCCTTTAACAAAGTTTTGGGTGCATTTAGGTTTCAGTCTTCATGTACAATATAACATGGTCTGTAACTCTATCTATATGACTCATTAAATTCACATGAAACTTAAAACAATGCTAGATCACTACATGTAGTAGTACTTATTGTCAGAAATAGCAGTTTTTAAAGTTTTATCAAAGACATGTATGTATGGTAATGAACTTAGCATCACACATGCTGAAGAAGGGACATATTGGTCCCTTTAATAACACATTTAATTTTGATTACTGGTAATTCTGTAGACTTGTATATGGTTTTTATACCCCAACACACAAAGTGGCGAGGTATTACCTTCCGAAAAGTTGGGTGTTCGTCTGTATCTGCCCATCTCCCAACGGTTTCTAGATGATAACTTTAGAAGGAATCAATGATTTTTTTTTAAACTTTGCACAGTGGTTTAGTACAATAAAATACAAGTTAAATTCAATTTTCAGCAAAATTAAAATTTTAGCGTTCACATTATGCCATTTTCAAAACTTTTCCATCCCCCTTTTTTTCACCATTATGTGACAGGGTTTCACCTAATGTCCTATTTTTCCTATAATGGAAAGCTTATGACACATTCTTTTAGGGCTTTGATGTGACAGATTTTATATCTATAAACCAAACTTTCAATTAAAAATAAAACATTTGAAATCAGCAGCATTTATTGATTTAGCATAAGGGCAACAAACTTTGTACATTTGCAGCTTTTGTATCAGTACACTGTAGGAGCTGTGAAGGTAATTGCTGTAGTTTTGTTAGAAGGTAGTTCCCATAGATTTGCCTTCAGAAGTTCAGTGGTTACCTCAAAAGGTTAGAAGATGGTAGTTTTCCTTGATTTGCATTCAGTGGTTGTCTCAAACTGGTTGGCAGGTAGTTTCTTTAGATTTGCATTCAGAAGTTGCCTCAAACTGGTTTGGAGGTAGTTTCCCTAGATTTGTATTAGGTGGTTGGCCATGGCTGGTCCTGAGGCAGTTGCCTTTGCTTTTACAGGAAGAAGTTGGTTGCCTAAGGCTAGGTAGTTTCCCCTGTTAATGGTAGTAATTGATAAACACTGGCAAGGAGTTAAACTTTTCATTGATTAAACTGACTTACATCCAATACCTAGTTAAAACCATTTTTAAGTACTTTTTTACCAGCATTGTGTTCTTATATTAAGACACTCTGTGGGAGGACACCAGGATATAGTTTCTATTACTGTCGATAGAGAGACGTGGTAGAAGTGCTTCCTTTGTAAACAATGTGAAGTATAGTATTTTTATTCTGTCATCTCACAATGCACTGCCTTTTTTCTTGATGGTTTATAAGCAGGTCTGTTTGCATGGAAGGTTTAATTTCTTAGTTTTGTGATTCAAAATCTGAATGCTTGACTGGTATGATCCATCTCCACCATGCTAGATCTGGAATAATGGCAGGTTAGAAAGCTATCCAGATATCAATGTCACAGAAGATAAAGTGAGATGTTGTTCTGGTGAATGTTAGATGTGATAATAGCGATGTTGAGATATGACTCAAGTGATGTAGAAATATGGTACTTTTGAAGGTGAGATGTGATACTGATGATGGTGAGGTAAATGATTAGTGAAAGTGAGATGTGATACTTGTTAATATCGAACATTCTATTAGTTAAGATGAGATGTAAAACTGATGAGGGTGTGATGTAAAACTGGTGAGGGTGAGATGTAAAACTAGCAAGGGTGAGATGTAAAACTGATGAGGGTGAGATGTGAAACTGATGAGGATGAGATGTAAAACTGGCAAGGGTGAGATGTAAAACTGATGAGGGTGAGATGTGAAACTGATGAGGGTGAGATGTAAAACTGATGAGGGTGAGATGTGAAACTAGTAAGAGTGAGATGTGAAACTAGTGAAAGTGGAATGTGGTACTGGTGAGGGTGAGATGTGAATCTGATGAGGGTGAGATGTGAAACTAGTGAGAATGAGATGTGAAACTGATGAGGGTGAGATGTGAAACTAATGAGAACGAGATGTGAAACTGGTGAAGGTGAGATGATACTGGTGAGGGTGAGATGTGGTACTGGTGAAGGTGGGATATGATACTGGTGAGAGTGAGATGTGGTACTGGTGAAGGTGGGATGTGATACTGGTGAAGGTGGGATGTGATACTGGTGAGGGTGGGATGTGATACTGGTGAGAGTGAGGTGTGGTACTGGTGAATGTGGGATGTGATACTGGTGAGGGGGAAATGTGATATTGATGATACTTTCTATTGAATTGATGATCTATATTTTGGTTATGTTCCAGTCAGTGTGATTTTGGCCAATGTGTTTCAGTATAAGGAAAATATCCGATGTGAAAACAAATGGACAAGTGTTCAAGTTGCTTATATTTTTAAATATACATGTGTCTTTCTTTGCTTGAGACTTGTATGTATTTTTCAATTATGGCCACCATTTATACCATGAAAATTGAGCAAGGTTGTAATATTTATGGTAAAAGAATAAATTTTTGTTCTGTTTCCTAATTTTCACCATTCAGCCTTCACCATTTGAGGATTCTTCTATTTCAGGATCTATAGTGGACAGAGCTGATTTGATCTATAGCTGGGAATTTTCTGATGGAACCCAACATGTGTCAACAAGTTCTGTCATCTCAAAGAATTTCTCATCATCTGGTATCCATGCCATTAATTTTACAGCTCGAAATCTTGGTAAGTTGTCTATCTATCTATAAGATACAGTGCCTTCAAAAGACGTCAGTTGGTGGCAGTGTTCACCTGTCGGCCTTCAAAAGTTGTCAGTAGGTAACTATTTGTGCTACCTCCAAAAATTAAGAGAATGGGCATTTTTTAATGATCTTCAGAACTTCTTTAACACTCTTTTATAAAAAATTCCAAATTTAAAAGGATGTTTTAAGCTTGAATGTGATAAAAGGTACATGACCCGTCTTATCCTAATCACTGTAACTCAGATAAGCTCCACCCTCCAGCTACCTCATATTAATCTGATGTATTAATTGTAAAAGCCATTTACCAACTTTCCATGAAACTTTTCTAGGTACACTTGGTACAATTTACGAAGGCAATATCCTGCACTAGATTAAATCTAAACGAAGACAGCAATTATCTTCGATAATTACGCTCAAAAACTGAAAGCTGAAACTACAAAATGCTAAAAGCAGGAAATAGTATTATAAACACAACTTAACATGTTCTTCAGTTTTCAAAGCTCACCATAGCAATTTTATGTCGAACTTAATTAAACAAAAGGCTCGGTAATGGTTGGTTTATTGTGTGGGTTTTCAAAGTTGCATTTTCTAAATTATCTGTTAAGTTTTGAAGGCTAATTTTATTGGAAAATGATCACTTTTGCATGCAAACAAAATTATACAAGAACAATGATGCATTAAATGTAGTTCATTGTTTTCATTGCACAGTAAACTTCAGGAGTAGGGATATCGCAGAATGATTAAAGACCACAAATGAAATGTTGAACAGTGCAGAGAGGACTGGGTGTACATTTCGTAATTTTATGCCTTAGGATAAAAATACAGTTTGAATTATATGATCATGCCAAACTTTAATGTTGACTACCAATAATTTGTTTTTTTTTTTTTTTTTGGCAAGATCTTGAGGACTTATCCTTTGATTATAATTAAAATTATCCACTTGGTCCAATACCATTAAATAAAGTGTTGGTATGATTTTTGGTATTCTGGTTCTGTTTCTTCAAGGAATGAGGGGCCAAACACAAGCATTTTATCCAACTTTGCATAAATTATACTTCTGTACAACCGCAAAAAATAAATTGTGGCCGTACATTGGTATGTTGTTGTCGTTATTGTCGGTAGACACATGTTTTTTTTGCGGTAACTTGAATATCAGTATATAGCCTGATTTTGTCCACTCTTTTAAGATAGCAAAATATGTTTTAAACTCATACTGACATTAATTGACTCCGAATGCTTAGAACAACATTTGCTTGGCTTAAACTGCTTACATAAAAGTTATTAGAGGAGCAAACAGTTTCATAAACTTAAGATAAGTGGTGTGAAGCTCCTTAGATGTTTTAGAATAAGCTTTAATTAGGTTTTAAATATATTTTTGGAAAAACTTTAATTGGTGCAGAATTTTGTCTGCACTAATTTTCTTGTAGCTAAGCAAAGGAAAAACTGTTACATTATAATGCAATATAATTAGTAAAAACATCATTAGAAAGGTAGGAAAAAAAGTTGAATGTTTTAATCTTATGGTTTTCATATATACTGCTAAGTTTTTACAGTCAACAGCTGATTTCCTAAAATGTTAAGATCAAATTTTACTATTACTCCTTGCTAAATCGCTATCTGTTTGTAGCTGAATAACCAATTATGAGCTGCTGTATATCTAGAAAAAAAAACCCAAATCATGTGGATTTACATTTCCTTAAAAAAAATCCCTTATTTTAAAAAGTTTATGTGAACAAAGCATCATATGAAATTTATCATGAATTTTACATGATATTCATGTGCTAGTTATTACAATATTCATATGAGAGTTAACTCAATATTCATGTGAAAGTTAACAATATTCACTTGATAGTTAACATGATATTCATGTGATACTTGACTCGATATTCACATGATGGTTAACAGGATTTTCATGTGATAGTCAACACAATGTTCATGTGGTAGTTAATATGATATTCATGTAATAGTTAACATAATGTTCATGTGGTAGTTAACCTAATGGTAACATGGTATTCATGTGATAGTTAACACAATGTTCATGTGAAAATAACACAATACTCACATGATGATTAACAGGATATTCACATGATAAATTCATATAAATACTTGATTACCATGAATCTTGTTACTACATCAAAATCAAAATTCTGGTTTAAGGGGCATCTGGAATACTTGTTAGTTTCATAACATGTTGAATTCATTCAGAAATTTGTTTCCAAAAGTAATAAAATTAAGATTATCTTTACATTCATAACTGGAAGGAGTAACTTGGAAAATCGTTGTAGGCATTTTCAAAACTAAAGGACAATTTATATGGAAGATAATAAAAAAAAAGATGGAAGACTGAATTATACAACATAGTTTTAAATTGCTTTGATAGGTTATCAAATACTATGCACACTGGGAGTCCACCCCCTCAAACTTGTGTAATCCTATTTTAGCTGTTGGTGAATTTAATGGACTTCTATGAAATTAATCAGTTTTCAAGTCCCAGTGGACCTTGTTTTAAGAATGACAATGAATATATGACAGATTATGCTATTACAAATTCTGCTCTTGTATTGCCTTGTATAGGATTTGAGATAATGTTTAGGTTTGCAGATTCACAGTTTAGTGTTGGAAGGCTAAAAAATATATGTTTCATGTAATATTGATAAGTAAGGCCAAAAAAAAAATATGTCTGTTTAGGGTTACATTCCTCCCAAAAATAACGTAGGTCGGTCGGCATTTTCATTTTATTTTTTCTCGACTAAAGTTGAGCCTATATTTGTAAAATAGCATCATGTTTCAGTCATGAAAGTGTATGGTTTTAAGTAGAAAGTTTAATTTTTAACATACACACCTGTTAATCATGTCTTTCATTACAAAACACTTATTTTTTGTAGGAATTTTGAACAAAATATAAGAACACTGTATTTATGCTTGGATTTATGTGATATAAATAAGTCTCCTATTCAAGCGCTATTGTGACCTGGTTTTTAGCGTACTTTCAGTTTTACCAGAAATGATCCGTATTATACCAAAAATTGACAGAAATAACAGATTTTTTCAATATTGGAGAAAAAATGTATTAGGGTCGGTCGGGAAACCTGAAACAAACATTTTTTTTTTTGGCCTAATAGCTGTAAAACATATAAATGACATGTTAGCCCACTTTTTCCTGAGTAGCTATACTACACCTCACCAAGAACAGTTAGCTAGAATTTACAACTTCCTGTCTCTTAGGCATATGAAAATCTGAATATGCTGATGAATAGTAAAAGTTTTGTGATAGATGTCCTAATGTACATGATTGTATCTAATTTAGAACCTGTTTCCGATTGTAAAGGCCTAAATTACCTATGAGATAGTGAAATTCAATTATCTTCTTTCCAAGGGAAACCTTAAGCATTTTGAAAATCCTAGATTGCATTACAACTTCTACTTAAATAACTTTTACTATTACTTGTTAAGTAGCAGTCTTTGTAAGAATCATGCAAATTCTGTAAAATGTCATACACCTCAAAAAAGGCTACAGATTTTTATTTTTGATATGAAGTTGAATCATAGGTCTATATTATGAAATGTGTAATTATTCAATCAAATCTGCCTGCTCTTAGGAGATAATCAACATTGAAAATCCAATAGATTCTATTTTATTTGAGTGTCATTTACAGAATTATTTCCCTTAATTTTTAAATCTACAGTGCATTCTATATAATTTTAATCTCCGAAGAGCATGGGTTATATGAAAAACCGAATATTAATTTCTGTGTACTATAGCATTTCAAACAAAATATCACAAATAAAAATATGTAGGCTTTTCACCCATGAATCACATTTTGCATGATTCTTAGCTAGACTACTACTTAACTTGAATAACTAACAATGTTTTTATTCTTTCAGTGTCTGAATACAAGAGGTCACTGCAGGTTGAGGTGAGTGAGGAACCCTCTACAGAACTTGTCCTGCTCCATGAAACTGTTGTACCTGTCAACCAGCTGGTCAAATTTAAACTACTGGTAAGTAGTGGATCATGTCCATGACATTAAGTACTAGTCCATATAACATTCAGGCATTGCCCCTCATAGAGGTGATTCATAATGTAGAAAATCCCACTGAACACACCAAGCTTTGCCATATTTTAAGTATAGATAGTCCATCCTGTGTTCACATCTCTTCCTCAAATCCACCAAATCAAGAACCATAACTCTTGCAAAGTGCAAATTTCACACAAAATATACTGTGAAAGTACTAATGTACTATTGTGTGGTTTTTGTGGGTAGGTCAAACCATGAAATTTGGTTCCCAATGAATAGTAGATTCCCATTGATGTGTATTCTGAAAACTTCAAAACCACAAATTCTAGAATCATCAGACTTGTGTTTCTTCAGCTGATCCATGAAAATTGATATCCAGGAATATAAGTACCTTCACAGTATATGCCTTTTATGTGGAGAGTGCAACAACCATCTGACTAACTTAAACTTAATGTGTGGTCTGTAACTGTTTCTAAATAAGAAATTAAAGTGAATTAGGTGGGTTTTTGACAAGCATGAAACACCCATATTTGATTTTTATAAAGACTGATACTTGAACACTTAAAACTGGCAAATTTTTGCTCTATCTTTTAGTATCAATTATATTTGTGATTTTTTTTTATATTCCTGCTGTTTTATATTTCCAGTCATTCCTAAAATGATAATATTCACATCAATACACTCAAGTTGATATCTAAACCTTGGGTTAGAAAAAAGTTTTTCTTCTGACATTTGTCCCTTGTTGATCCCTGGTTGATGTGAACAGTTAATTGTCGCTACTGGAGTTGACCAAAATGGTTGTATAATAATAGGCTGAAAGTCATTTAGTATTTTGAAAAGGTTTACTATTTTTTCTTTGCAGGGAGATAACTCATTTTGTGAAGTCATTGATATAAAATATGGGGACCAGTTTGCTCAGGCTTTGGAGAAACCAGTCGGAAAATGGTAGGTTAATTTAACTACACTCCTTTCCACCTAAAAAAGAAGCAGTAGTCATTAGGAGACTAATGAAAAAACAAAATTTGAAAAAAAGGAATATCTCTGTGGAAACTGATTTCTTAAAAAGACACTAATATGCCTTTAGAATGCTTCCTTCCTGTTTTTTTTTAATGTTGTGTTTTTAACTTGAAAAACTGTTAATTTGTGTTTTATGCAAAATATCTGTTACTGCTTTTATTTCTTTAATCAAAATCAGTGGAAAGCATATTTATTACTATAGCGTTAAGAATGTGTTAGCCAGTTGACCAGATGTTGACCTTTAGCCTTATCTTTTTAGTTCTAATGGCAAAATTAATCCCACAAAAATTGAAAGTTTCAACCCATTTAAAATCCTTGTATGATATAAATTAGAATATTCTTTTAAAAATGATCTAGAAATCTGATCTATTTGCGTTGCAGAATAGCATTTCAAGGACTAAAAAAATCACTACGAATAAAATACAGCTTATAAAATATTTATTAGGAGTGCAACTTGGAACTTATCACATGCCTGTATCAATAAGTAACATAATCTGTAACTTTATTTAGTAATACTTTACTTGTTATGTAAACTTTGGTAAATATAATTCAATGTTCAACTATTTATGTTCAGAAGGTTTGAAGGTTATTTGTCTGCTAATAGCTTTGACCCGAAGTTCTTTTCAAGATTGATATATTGAAATCATTCCTTCGGTGAAACTCTGTTGTAATTTATGACGACTTGAGTTATGATTTTTTCAGTTCCGTATTTAACTATTTCTGAGATCAATTGGATCAAAAGCAGATTTATCTGAAACAATATATCACTAGAACGGCTTTCATCGAGGAGGGTTTTAAGTGTTCTGTAAATAGTGAAAAAGATATGAAAGGTATTTTATACCTTATATGTTTTTTCTATTAAATATCAGTCTTCATAAAAATCAGACAGGAGGGTATTCATGCATGTCAAAAAAAAACCACCAATTTGAATTTTATTTCTTTTTCAGAAACAGTTACTGATCACATGACAAGTCCTAGTTTTTCATTTGGATATTGCACTTTTGAGATAAAAATTGTGTAGATTGTACATGAAATTGGCACCTTGCATGAGTTATCGTTCTTGATTTTGTTTGGTTTGGTTGGTTTTAGTGGGCCATAAATGTATGATTTTCTCAAAAGTGCAGATCTAAATACAGATATAATTATTGTTATGTGAAATATAGCATATGTAGACTGAATAAGCATCATTTGTTCAATGGGTTTTTCTACATCATGAATCACTTTATTCTTGGCAGTATCTGAATTGTATGTGGACTGGTACTTAACATCCTAAGGGTATGCAGATTTTTTATCAGTGAAACATGTTAAAATCCTAACCCTGAATTATCTGAAAGTCTGTCTTTACCAGACATAGCTCTTAAAAATCATTAGAACATTTGTATTCAGCATTTTACATCAATCTCATTTAAGCATCTAAGTAACTTAGGTTGATTTTATTCTGCTTCAAATGAAAGCTTGAGAGGCTTTGGTGAAATTGAATATGATACAAACGTATCACTGATTTCAAGAGTTATGTCCCTTACCCTAAGTCTACCTTCTTAAAGTCCCTTTTTATCAATTTAAATGTGTTTTGAAACTGGGTAAAAAAGTGATTTGATTTTGAAATGTCTCACTCTACTGATCTAGGCAAAAAGCAGGCAGTGGGTGGCACACTACAAATTTTGTTTTAAAAAAATCTCCTATTTCATATCACAAATGCATTCTTCCTCGAAGTTGAATAGTGGTTTTTTAAACTGCTATGGTAAAGAGAAATAATTACATAGAAAGCATTGAAACTCATTGGAAAAAAGGGAGATAACTCTTTACTTTGAGCAAAATTTGGTTGATTTGTTAGGGAACTTGAAAACCATTTTCTGAGCCATACATTATCAATTTAAAACAAACTTTGAACTATTTGATATACACATGGCATATATATGTTACAATGGAACAAACAATTCAGTGGTATAAAGTTTACCCTGTGCCACTCAAGCCATTGAGCCTGATTTTTACATGGACAGACTCTTTCTGGCAGATACTATTTAAAGAGGTAACCTTGGATTTTAAAACATATATTGTTCAGCTTTGAAAAGTAGTTTCATATTATGTGTGAATATATTGGTTGAAGACATTTTAATAATCCTTTGCAATAGCTTGATTCAAATTCAATGATATTGTAGGGCTGATTTTAACCTCAAACATACAGCTATATTGTATGGCTGATTTTAGACCCAAGCATACTACTTTATTGTAGGGCTGATTTTAACCCCAAACATGCCACTATATTCTAGGGCTGATTTTAACCTCAAACATACAGCTATATTGTATGGCTGATTTTAGACCCAAACATACTACTTTATTGTAGGGCTGATTTTAACCCCAAACATGCCACTATATTGTAGGGCTGATTTTAACCCCAAACATACGGCTATATTGTAGGGCTGATTTTAGACCCAAACATACTATTTTGTAGGGCTGATTTTAGACCCAAACATACTATATTGTAGGGCTGATTTTAGACCCAAACATACTATTTTGTAGGGCTGATTTTAGACCCAAACATGCCACTATATTGTAGGGCTGATTTTAACCCCAAACATACGGCTATATTTTCGGGATGATTTTTACCCCAAACATACTACTTTATCGTAGGGCTGATTTTAACCCTAAGCATACTTTGTCTTTCATTGCTCACATTGCTAATCCCTAGGAGTGCAGCTGAAAATTATTTATCAAAGATGGGGTATGGAAGTTACCCATTTTAATGAAGCACAAAAAATTTAACTTTTGGGGGTATTTTTTGGTGAATTTTTAATGACCTACATGTAGCTCTTGCATTTAAATAGCTAAAAAGATCTAGCCACATTAAAATAGCATTAAAATGACCTCGATTTCGGACAAGCAGGTACATCAAGGTCATGCATGTGTCCAATTAATACCTACTAGAGTATTAAGAAAAAATAACAGTAAGCTCATGGTTCATTATACAAACATGATTGTTCTCAAGGCAAACACATGTGTATTATCTGGCTTCTGAGCAGTTTTCATAAAATTATATAATATCAAACAAACTTGTGAAAAAGCAGTTGTAATATGAGTAAGGAACCATAGTATTATTTGACAGAATTTTTACCCTTTCAAGAAACTATAATTATTTTGTGCAATATTTTTATTAAAGGGTGTAAAATATTGTTATATTGTTCAGTAAGATGTAACTTTTGGTTGACTTTGTCCATTTAAGTTCCCATGCAGTCTTGATAAAAATCTGAAAACACTTAGTTTATCAGTAAAAAAAAGCATTCTTTTTTCATTTCCACATTGAATAGTTTAAGATAGTACTTGGTTAGCAACATTTAATGGTCCTTTGTCATTATTAACTTGAAACATTTGGAGAGATGGATGAAAAAAAAACAGGTGGACAGTGGTATTCAATAAAATATATGCTAAAAGACATTATTTATGATTGGAGTGGGAATTTCAAAATCAGCTTTTCTGGTATTGAGGTACTGTAGCACACAAATCTTTCATTTTTTGGTGACTAAAATTATGTTTCTTCTCTGAAACTGATTGTCTATGGATTCAGAACATATCTGTATTTCAAATAGCTAAAATTAGGCTAGCAAAAATCTGGTAAGAAATAAAAAAATTCAAAAAAAATCCATCCACCTGCCCCATATTTTTTATGAAGAATTGATTCAAGTTCACCTGGCCTAATAAAGATGAAACACTTCTAATCATTTCGTAAAACAAGTAATGAGTTTTGTTTTAAGTAGTAATCTTTGTAAGATTTATGCAAAATCTGAAAAATGTGATACACCCCAAAAAAGGCTACATATTTTTACTTTTGTAATTAAGTTGTTTTATAAGTCTATATTATGAAATGTGTAATTATTCATTCCAATCTCTGCCCTCAGAAAGATAATCAGCATTGAAAATCCAATAGATTCTATTCTATTTTAGTGTCATTTACAGTGTTATCTCCCTTATTTTTTAAATCTACAGTGCATTCTATATATTTTTTATCTCCTAAGAACATGGGTTATATGAAAAACCGAATGTTAATTTCTATTTACTATGGCAATTCAAAGAAAATATCAAATATCTAAGCTTTCCACCCATGAATCACATTTTGCATGATTCTTAGCCAGAATGCTACTTAATTATAAAAGTCTCACTTATGCCATTGTAAATATTTCATCAAGTTATTGGAGTATGAAAATCTGACTTTAACAAATACATTTTACCCTACATTGGCTTCTTTGTATTTTCTTTCAATATTGTTGCAATTTCATTGTTTACAATGCACATTATATCACAACAAAGAATGTCGATGACAAAGAAATATGGGTGGTAAAAAGTTCTTTAAATAACATTTTAACCTATTTGAATCCCTGACTAGCAGTCATGATATTTTCCCTATATATAAAGGCCCTGTGTTATGTGGTGATTCAGTTATTAGTAATTTTGTGTATTTACTTTTTTTTTAAAACTTAACATGCAGAGCTTGTTGACTTTATAAAGTTTACTTAAGTGCCTGTTAAATGCAGCTGAAATAAAAGTCCGTGCTTTCATGAATGAGGTCTTATTTGCTTAAATTATGGTTGAGTGGTGACATCATAGCAAAAAATGATTTCCATGTTAGATTAGTTTAGTTTTCTTTCCTATGGATCTATTAGTCCTACCATTTGAATGTACTTGAAATGGTATTTTGTCTTTATTTTAGGTGGACCCATTCATACAAAAAACCAGGGACTTATGAAATAAAAGGGAATTGTACTGGCACCAGTGAAGAGCTTATAGAGAGCTGGATTGTTGTAGAGGAACAAGTTGGTGGATTAAAACTGGAAGGTCCCAAAGTTGTAGAAATACAAGGGTTGGTATACACACACATATATATATATATATTATTGGACCATAAGAATTTTCAGTTTCCCAATATGTTTGTACTGTCTTGGTATAATTAATAGATTTGCCAGTTTGCCTAGTATACTAAAATTTCAGAATTTCATTCATGCATTTGAAATTGCAAAAATTTTGGTTTTTTAGAGCTAAAAGACTTTTGTGACATCAAAAATACCTCTATTTAATTTTATGAATTTTAAATGGTGACTTGATTATTGGTTGCTACCATTCGCTGAAAATTTGCAAAATTTTGCAATAATTTGATGAAAAATTGCAAAGGGCTATTATGAAAAAGGCATCATGATAATTTCTGAATTTGCGGAATGTGATTGTGTAGAAATCAGAATTTTCCACATGGCATCACTCCTGGGAGCTCTTTGTCTATAAAAATGCATTCCATTTGGCAATTTGCAGATTAATATTGTCAGAGGATTATGCAAGTTTACCTTTTAAAAAGTCTTAAATCATTGGAGAATGAGTTACACTGCCTATTTGTCTATGAGATTAAGAACAAAGACATGTAAGTGAGAAATAGCATGATAAAACATGGTCATGAACTAATGGTATGGTGTTATGGCTCAATAAATCTCACCAATCCTTAATTAATTTTTTGAAATATTTATGAACTATTAATATTGAATGGATTAAGAGATCATAATTCTGGAAATTAGAACATAAATAGGTTTGATTTGAAAAAAAATTGATCATCAGAAATGGAATTGTTTGGAGGTGTAATGTTTGGATTTGAGATACAAATGTCGTCACAAACTTGGAAAAAGCATATTTTTTGTACTATGTGAGTGCATTACACTGAAATTTCATTCGAACATTGATGTTAAACATCAAATACATTAATTTGAACACTCTATGGGATAGAAGGGATGATTATGGATCCAGAGTCTTATCCATAATTTAGAGTATACCATTAAAGAATATTTTTGAATGATAATAAAATTCTTCTGCCAGAAACAGTACATAACATATTTATTCTGTAGATAAAGTTGTGAATTTTTACGGCTTAATTCACATATGGTTCTTGTCAGGGTTTGGATTTATATGTAATACAAGATAAATAATTTGCAGGTGATAGAGCTGAACTCAAAACTAAAATGATAATTGTGGTACTTAACATGTGTATGTATATATATGTATAAAGCTGCCTAGAACTATAATTTTGTTCTTTGGGTGGATATTATATCATAAAGCATTATGCAAATTCATACAGGAGTGGTGTGGTTCAAAAAGGAAAAATACTTATGGTGAATAAAGGATATTTGTAGAGAAAAAATACTTAAGGATATTTGTCAACATTTTGACACATGAAGAACTATAAGCAGTAGATAAACCTTCCCTTCAAAGAACTTTTTTAAGGAGGTAGACCTAAGGTAAAGGACTCAACTCTTAAAAATCATTGGAATGTTTGTATTCAGCATTTTACATCTATCTTATGTAAGCATCTAATTAACTTGAATTCATTTTATTCTGCTTCAAACAAAAGCTTGAGAGGATTTGGTGAAATTGAATATGATACAAACATATCCCTGATTTCATGAGTTATGTCCCTTACCCTAGGTCTACCTTCTTAAATTCTTTGTCTTTAATGTTTTGGTTTGACCTGCGCCTTCAATATTAGAAACATTAGTCACAGCTTGCCCAGTCTTTTAATATCTAAATATGAGCAAACAAGAACAATAATTAACTTGTAAGTACATACAAATGTACAAGGGGCAAAGATAAAAAAATACTAACTGCTTACAATATTATGTTTTAATAATGTCATTGCTAGTCATGTTAATTCTTTTTGTTTCCATGCTGGTCCATGAAAGCACCTTGAAGCAAATTGAATTTTTATATAAATATCATGTAATATTGTGTCTAAATTAGTTGTTGTGTCCATAATGAACTGTAAGTCTCTATGTTAAGTTTGTCAAAAACTAATATTTTGTCCACACGTACCTCAAATGAATATGGTTCAACTGATTGAAGTTGTATCATGCTGCACTCAGCAAAGCTTTTTATGGAATAGTTTGCTTGATTCTTTATAACTGAATTTTCTTTTAACACCACCAGACAGAGTGGTGAAGTTTTATGTGATACCTTCCAAAAAAATTGCATTTCGGTCTGTCCATCCCCCGACGGTTTCTTGATGATATACTTTAGAGGAGAATTTCAGGACTTTTTTCAACTTTTTATTGTTATTGAGTCTATCATGAAATATAGGTCAAGATTATCTACACAAATTTTATGGCCACTTTAATTTGTTTCTATCCATAAAATATTTTTTGCACTATGATGGGGTATCTTTACATGCCCTATACTCATTTAACAGACTACTGGCATATCTCAATTAAGCTAATTTAGTTTCCTGCATAGGACAATGACAATGTTGAATGAATTTCTGTTCTTTTTCTATGTATATCACTTATCCAATCAATATCTTCCAACTTTTTGCCATTTCTTCATCAAATAAACTCCCTTCCTTTTAAAACATGTTCGTGATTGAATTTCAACAACCTCTATTTCACCGTTGTATCTTTCAGAAGTAAACTATTTACACAAAGAGAATTCTGTTAATTTATAATTTATCTAAGTTGAATTTCCTGTCTTATGTAAGATTAGGACCTTTCCCAAAGTTTAAATAGAGGTAATTACATACTGAAGGCTATGTACAAGCAGATGGTACAGAATGCTATTGCACCAAAAGTTTGTTTATTGTTGGAACCCGCCAAAACACAGTGTTAAAGTTTTAGGATGGAATTATTGTCTGGATTGTTTGAATGGGGTAGAATTCTGAGATAGTTGCATGAAGGAAATTATGACTGCCTTGTGTGAGGGTTTCCTTGTCATTCATTAAATACCCATGGGATTCCTGAGCTGATATTTTTCATTTCGATGAGGTGGTTGTCCCATTCACATATTCACCATATCCATTCTTTTTATATAAGTTCCCTCCTATCATTTTAATTTTGGGTCTTTAAATTCATGATGAAGTTTATTACCAAATGAATTATTTAGTGCTGTTTTTGGTTAGTGGTACTCATGGTTGACACAGACATACTCCTTTCTCTTTCATTTTAATGTTAATCAGAGATTGTTTGCAATACTGTCATAATTTCGAAAATAATAAAATAAATCAATGAAAAGCATTCAACTAAAATTGGCACCTTTTTTCTCATTAAATATATCATTTGGTAATTTTAATTCATGAATACTCCTGTTTTAAGATGTTTAGTCAAAATTCTTTGGTTAAATTTTAAGTACCTTGTCCAAATCATGTAGCCAATCCCATGTCAATTTTTTAATAAATAATTAAATAACAGAAGTTACTGAAATAAGATAAACTTGGTGAGACATGAAACAAAATTTCAGTTTTTAGTTTTAACAAATTGACATTTCAAGTGGATTGTTTGGGTCTCCGCCTTGTCTTCTATTAATGTGTCATGTTATTCATTGTGAATGAGAATATTTGGATTGCTCTTTGTCAGAACACTTGACTCTGACAGAACTAATTTATGTATGTTTCTAGTCTGATTTTCCAGGTCCAGACATCTTGGCCTGTGGACATCTCGGATTGGACCACTCAACCTGTAATGAGATTGTTCAAATTGGTACAATTTTTAAAAATTTTGTTTAAAAATTGGTGTCATTAGAGTATATGAGGAAGTTTTTTTATTGAGTTTCTTCTTTACATTTCATTCCTTCTATGTTGCATTCAAGGAACTAACTGGCTCAAAATTCACAATGACTGTCTGCGACATCCCAAGATTCCCTTTTCAACACTTAAGCTAACAACTGTTGTTTCTGAAAATATTTTCTTTTACTATTCATACAATTAATTCTCCAATTATTGAATTAAAACAAATTTCAGAAAATTTTATTAAATTAGTCTGGACTACAGGTCGAGTTATCACGATTCATGATGTCTGCAGGCTGAGATGTCTGGTATTCTAATTTTCAGCCTCTGAACTCCTAATGCTTTTTATTTTTTGAATAACATCTACTGCAGGAATTTATGCAGTTTTTTATTACTTTTGTCAAATATGAGACTTAATTGATATCACAACAATTAAAACTCTGCACTTTAGAATTTTGTACATTATTGAATCAGGAATTTATTGTGATAAATAGCATTTTAGCAAATAATGACAATTTGAGTAGGTAGACCTTGGGTAAGGGACACAACTCTTACCGATCATTGGAATGTTTATATTTACCATTTTACATCAATCTCATTTAAGCATCAAAGTAACTTGGATTGATTTCATTCTGTTTCAAAGGAAAGCTTGAAAGGCTTTTGTGAAATTGAATGTGATACAAACATATCACTGATTTCAAGGGTTATTGTCCCTTACCCTTGGTCTACCTCCTTAAATCACAAGAACAAATACATACAAATATTACTTAAATTTTAGCATCTTATATTTAAGATGTAAATCACAGAAATTCCTTTTTATCAATGTTTTACTAAGGTCTGGCATTTTTATGTCCATTGTTATACCACAAGCGATAGTGAGGGGTTAAATAGCTAGTGAGGGGTTAAATAGCGACATAAATGGCCAGCCTGTGGTAAAACAATGATAAAATGGAGTTTCCATGATTTATTTCAATTCTAATAGGACTAGTTTCTTCATATTTTTGAATAGACAACTACTATTTGAAATAAAGTTCCTTACTTCATATTCTTACACAATGCTTTGTACTTTAGTTGGTTAAATAGACATATAATAATTCAAGTTTTTATGTAAGAACAGAACATCATAAAGAATATATTTTTACTCTGAGGCCCAAAACCGAGGAGATACTGGGAATGTCAAAAAATATTTTTCAGATTTATAGTTATGAGGTGATTTTAATTTTTCTGATGCAGTATGTATTTAAAAACAACATCAAGTTATTCCCCTTTATTTTAGTTAAATTTTGATTGATTATATGGAAGTAATTATGAAGACTACTTGGCTTGAGAGGTGTTACTTAAAATGTTTAAATGTAATTCTTCCAAGGACAAAATGTTCAGTATATGGAAATGATTAATGTATTACAAGGTTTTTACATGAGTTAGTCAGAGCACTTGTTTGAAGTGGGATTTGATTTTTTTCTACCACTGTCATCATGACTCTTGAGGCTTAAAAAAATGGTGAATTTGAAGGATCATGTCTAAAATTGGAAGAAAGTTTATTGTTGTAGAAAAGACTTCAGTAGGAAAAGTTCAGTCCTTTCCTTCAAAATTCTCAACAACTAGCCCAAATAATAGAGGACTGTATAGGATTCAACTAGCCCAAAACAATAAATGTACACATCATTTCACTTGCCCGAATCAATTTTTATTAGCCCTGGGCTTCAGGCTAAAGACGAACACTAGAAGTTGATTCTAAAAATTCCCCACAAATGTGTTTTGCTTTTTGCTTATATATTCCAAAGACTATATTTCAGGTTTTTTTTTCCTACACATCATGAAACAAGTCATTTTATTTATTATAAATATTTTTGTCATTCTTTTCCAAGCTTTTGTAATGCTGTAAATTTAAGAAATTTTAATGCATAATGCAACAGAGTTATATTCATATTAATAAAAATTTGCATTATGGAGTTTTTAAGAGAGTAATCTAGGGAACCAAGGTTATAGTGGTAATCAAAAGAATGTAATCCAGGGACAAAGACCTGACATGGAAAATAGACATACACAACAAAGAACATAAAGTAACTGAAATCATACATACAAAGTAACAAAAGCAAATGAGCAACTCGGACTCCACTAAAATCTAGGAGCATGGACCAGGTGCACCGGTAGGGTGAGCGTCCTCTGCTTTTCTAGAAGCACATATATTCTTTATGATGTTCTTTATTATTTATCGAAGTGCAAAAATTCAAAATTGCATGTAGTGTGTGGATATCGACAGTATTGCCTGAAATATGGAGCCTTAATTTGTTTATCTTCCAATTTACAAGAATTTATGGTATGAAAGTTTCATTGAATTTTTTTGATTAAATTAATTAATTGTGTTTTACTAAGGCCAAAGTAAAAAATATCCTAGATTCTCACCCGTCCACCCCACAGTTTTTCACCCTTCCCAATTTAGGTCAATTTCTTTCAAATAGATGTTTTTCACTTCAAGTGATAAAATGTTTTTAAAAAAGGCCCACACACTCCTATTTTTGAGGATGTTGGATGACAGTATAGGAATTGTTTATGATGGCCATACTTGGAATTATTTTCAGAACTATTTTAATTTAAAAAATAGGAAAAAATTAGAAATATCCAGGGCTGTCAATATCATTGTTTTTTCGGATGTCTAAATATTTTGCAGTGTCAGGATCGTTGCTAGTGTATGTATATGTAGAGACCACCAAGTTATTGACATTAAGATTTAATTTTTAAAAGAAAAAGTATTTTTATACTCTGCTCATTTTGGAGTGATATCCTTGTGGTTTTCACATGATAAATGTAAGAAGTTCATACTGCACGTACTTAAGTATAGTGAAGGGAAGAGTCAGAAAAAAGCACAAATCACTGATTAATTTCTTATGAACCTGAAAAACAAAGAATTTTGGGAAAACTGTGGTATAGAAATCCCTACAAAACCTTTACTTTTGTATCCGGTTAAAAATCTTCAACGACAATCTTGTGACTTGGAATAATGGCCTTTGTAAAAGTCAGGTAAAGGGAAAAAGAACTTTAATTGATTTAGCAACAAATGGTAATGTTAGAAAAAATATAGGCAGAAATTTGGACAGGGGAGATTATACCTGATGTAATGTACCTATCGGTGTCCCGTGGTTTCTTATCAGGAGAGGTTTAACACCATTAGGAATGTGAAAAGTATTAGAAAATTTGATAGAAAAGATGCAATTAGGCCTGTACCAGCATTTAGTATGTTTAGCAGCCATAATATATTTTTACTTCACTAAAACAACCAAAACCACTTACTAAGGCAGTGTACATATAGAAGATTTTGAAAACTTTTATCTAAAAACACATTCGATGGCAAATATTTATTTTCTAAAAAATTGTGGACCAATTTTACTAACAAGTTTACCTCACCCTTTACCAAAAATGAATTTTTCTTATTTTCTGTAATTGCATGATACTTATTAAGACTGGTACTTTTAACAAATGATGCCCATGAAGTTGAACTAAATATAGGCTTTAAAGTGTCTATATTAATTAGTGGTTTTCTGTTTTTCCTGTTATTTTTGTATTAGTTAGCTGCATGGTATACTTACATGAAATGAGAGTCAAAGAAAATTAATTAGTCTGAATAATAACCTTATTGTGGAAGACAGAGTCTGAAACCTTTAATGTTTTGTCTTAATTTGAGTGTTTAGACTATAATTCTGTGAAACGTGGAAGTAAGGAAGATTTATCAGACTTTTGGGTAACTGTGAAAAACTATTTTTCATGGAAATTTACTACCTAGAAAATGGTCAAAGATCTCAGAACTTGTAGTTGGTTATGATGAATTTGAACTTTGCTTTCTATTATATTGCAAATTTATGTTGGATACTTGCTTAAATTCTATTCAAATCTAAGATTTATATATGGTAGGTGCCTGTAAATTTAATATATTGTTTGGTACACTTGTTTGAGTATAGGAATGTTTTTACAGTCAAGTTGACTAGTTTACCTCTTGACTTCTATATCCTCACAATGAATTTAGATATGAGATTCTCAGAGTATTAAACAGTTTGCAAAAAAAATTCTCTTTACTTTTGTCCTCCTTAAGTTATGGTTTTAGGATAATCTTTTGGAGCCCAACAAGCCCTTGTATTATTCAATTGATTTCAATTTTTTTTCTTTTGCAGATTAGGTCTCCATCATCACTGGGAAGCCATTATAGACAAGGGAAGTAACTTGTTCTATTTATGGGACTTTGGTGGAGAATCTTTCTACAGCACATATAATAAGGTAAGCAGAAAAAGTAGTGGTATTATAAAATGGATATTTTATGAGTTCTCCTTCACTTTTTATACCCCACAGCACGAAGTGTGGGATTATTATGTGATACCCTTCGAAAAAGTATGTGTCCATCTCCTGTCGGTCTCCAGATGATAACTTGAGAACAGATCAATTTACTTATTTAAAACTGTGCAGTTATTAAGTGCCATAAAATACAGGTTAAGTGTAATTTTCAGCCAAATTCAGAATGTATTTTTGAGCTGGGCCAATTGAACAATTTGGTTCTTTTTTTCTCCATTACTAAGCGGGGTTTTTCACTTAATGTTAAATAAATGTCCTTTCATCCATTTTTAAAGGAAAAAATTAGTACACCTAGAGTTAGAAGTAGTAGTCTGCCCACCAGCCCAAGACCAGCTATTGTTTGGCAGGGCTGGCCAATTTTAGCAAAAATCTATACAGCCATATAGTAAATATGTTGAAAAATTGCATTCAGGACTGGCAAGACTTTGAGTGAGTTTCCTACTCAGGACTACACCAATGAATAATACAATGTCAGCTGTACGTAAGAGTAAAACTCTTCAGAGATTGGCAACTACTTAATTTTAATTGACATTATAAAAACATAATATACACTGAGCTGTTGTATTGTTTTGTGTTTGTTTTAAAACCATCATTCTTGATGGTACATGTTTTTGCATACTGTTTTCTATCAGTTGATTTGACCATCTGTCTATCGCACCCATTAAGCACTGTGAAGATTTTCACCAAACTTTGTTAAATTGTTTCTTACCATTTACCTTTCTTTCAATTCTTTTTAATTTCTAATGATTTTTAGTTGTAAAGATGAATTTAAATGGGAGGGGCATATCATGTGCTGATAGAACACCTCTTTATTGTTTTGTTTTATTTTGTTTTTTAGAGATAAGTAGAATTTTCACTGTTAATGCATGAATTCTTATAATTAGTTGTTTGTAATAACTACTTGGTTGTTCGTGTCAAAAATATCAAATTCTAACCATGATGTAATCTTTGATCATAACATCCCTTATGAAAAACGATGATTAAACATGGTGCATGATACAGCCTTCCATTGATTCAGGATAAGACTTAAAATTGATAAATCAGCTGTGTTTAATCTTTAGTTCAAACTTCAAACACTTTTTGGTGGTTCTAGTTTCAGCATATATGGATTTTCATATTCACTGAGTGTACTGAGTTGGCTGCTTAATTTTCACTTCATTGGCAAAATTACTTAAGATTTCTTCATGATTTTGATACAAAAAATTAGGAATAAGTTTGGCATTATAAGTTATCTACTAAAATCTCCATATCTACGGATACGAATGTAGATGACGAATTTATCCCCGGTTTTAAGCTTAAGCTGGCATTTTTCTAGTAATTTTCAACACAAAATGCAACGCAAATGTGACGTTTTTGCAAGTATTTTTGAAAAATAAATACCTTTGATGGAACCCTACAGGTGCCCATACATAATGCGTTTTTATTGAAATAACAATGGAAATCGACAATGTTGTTTTTGCTGGTCAACGTCTCGAGTGGTAGGTCACATACGTTAGAAGTTCATGGGTCAGCTCAGGAATTCTGTTGACAATAATGATGACGAAGCAAAGTCATGCACGTAAAAAATCTGTAAATTTTAAGTAATTCTACAATCGCTAAAATCGGAGTTCATGTTCATTTGTTTTGGTTAATGTTGATGTTTATGGCTCCAATGAAACACTCGCTGTGTGTGAAACAAATCGCTTCCCTATCCTGGACGCTGTCAGCAGTGTGTGTGACGTTCCCCAGGGAAATGTCCAGCAACCCGCGGGGATATGGCTTAGCAACATCTAGGGATATGGGATTTTGAGTGACATGTAGCTAACCAATCAAATTTCAGTATTGATACCCAGCCGGGGATAAACATGTATATAAGTTAACATATACATTGAATTAAAGGTGGATGCATACATTTTTATACTACCAATTGTGCAAGACTCTCTGAAATGTATTTGACAAAGCTTAATATAACTTTTAATTAACTTAAAATTGCCATTAAAAAATGGTCCATTAAAATTAGTTCTCCCAACCACTGATCACTGACGACCTCTTTTCTAGCCATACTCGATAATCATCTCCTAAACCTTGTGAATTTAGTAAAAATGATGTTTTCCTGTTGTTTTAATTTTTAATTATATTGTAAAAAGGCAGATAATGAAATATAAGATACTTCCTGGTTTCTGAATTATTAATTTTGCTCTTAAAAGCAAAAAAAAAACCAAAAGAAATGGGTATTTCCGTAAACGTTAGACAAATGAGTTTTCATGGATTCTTTAAAATATCTGCACTTTTTGGCATCATAAGCTTTTTACAACCATTATATAATGACAACCTGCTGTTATCAGAGATTTAACAGAATAATGACTTAATAATTTGTGCTGTGCACCACTACTGTACACATACTGCAAACATATTAATTTCTGCAGATGCTAATTTTCGTGGATTCTGTCACCTGAACAAATGCGTGGGTGTCAATTTTAGCAGATTTCTCAATTAAGTTGTATTTTGTAAAACCAAAAATATAGCAAAAGTTGAAATCTTCAATACTTGCAGAAGTATTCATGATACAATGGAACCTGTCTAAATTAAACCTTGAATAATCTGAAAAACATGTCTAAACTTAACCCTGAATAATCTGAAAAATTTGTTCAAACTGAACTTGAATAAAACCTGTCTAAACTGAACTTGAATAATCAGAAACCTTTCTAAACTAAACTTGAATAATCTGAAAACCTTTCTAAACTAAACTTGAATAATCTGAAAACCTGTCTAAACTGAACCTTGAATAATCTGAAAAATCTGTTTAAACCAGACACATTTTAAAGTTACAACATATCAGTTAAACTGAATTTTGAACCTTTGCAAACCAAACACCTGTCAAAATTTACCCAATCTATAGTTAAAGTTTTCTTGGACAATTTTCACTGTATATCAGTGTGAAGGGTTCAAGGTCATAGGAGCCTCTTCTTGGAAATATGTTATACAGATTATCTGGTGCCACAACTTCAATATTTTAGTTAATTCTGCTCTTGCCTTTAAGATTTTTTTAAAGAGTAGAGAACTTTTGGAAATCCAATGACATTATTAGATAATAATTACATAATAATAGTAGTGAGAAATCCTGTAATGATGAAAATTAATGTCTGCCATTAACTGATGAAAACTGCTGATTATGTCCCTAGAAGAAGAATTAAAACCATTAGGTAGATTATATCAGGGGAAAAAATTAATTGGGAGCTCTTATTAGTTAGGGAAAGGAGTTTAATGGAAATCTCTCCATCACAATTACGAGTAGAGATAGTTTATATGATATGATCTTTCACATTCTGGTTCATTTAAGATTTGAAAAGTTGAATTTTACATAAGGGATCATTGATAAACAATGGTTTCTCCTCCTTTATCTTCATATCAAATAATATAATCATTGAGCCATTCTGTTGGCTATTTTATTTTTCATTTCCTTAAACATAATATTGTGTATCAGAATTTCCATCTGGCCACTTGGAGGTAGACATAGGGTAGGGGACATAACTATTGAAATCAATGATATGTTTGAATCACATTCAATTTCACTTAAGCCTCTCAAGCTTACATTTGAATCAGAATAAAATGAATCCAAGTTAATTAAATGCTTATATAAGATTAATGTTAAATGCTGAATACAAACGTTCCAATGATTTTTAAGAGTTGTGTCCCTTACCCTAGGTCTACCTCCTTAAGGAATGACTGTTATATTTATTTGGTCTATGACGAAATGACCTCAATCATGTGATACACACTAAAGAACCTGAGTAGCAGGCTATTTTAAAGTGTGCACTTCGGAGGTTATTCAAATAGACAAAAAAACATATCTTATAATTTAATTTAAGTACCAAAATTCAATGAGTAAATCAGGAAAAAAGTTTGATGACATCACAGTTTGGTCTGTGAGATTATAAATTGAATTCTTGATCCAATCAGAAATGGTATTAGTTCTAAAATTAAATTATGATGAAATAGTCCCTATGAACTTGACCAAAGACTACAGTGATGGTAAAGCAGATGTTTGATAGTTTTTTTAAACAAAATGTATTCTTTAAGGAGGTAGACTTAGGGTAAGGGACACAACTGTTACAAATCATTGTAACATTTGTATTCACAACTTTATACCAATCTTATGTAAGCATCAAAGTAATTCTGACTGATTTCATTGTTTCAATGGAAAGGTTGAAAGTCTTTGGTGAAATTGAATATGACACAAACATATCACTGATTGAAAGAGTTATTTCCATTACCCTAGGTCTACCTCCTTCATAACATGAATTTTATACTTTCCAGTTCTCCAGAGGGTTTGATTTGCCAGGTGAACATATTATGGAGGTTACTGCTTACAATGACATTAGTGAAGATACCACCAGTATCCCAGTCTTCGTCCAGTATCCCATTGTTGATGTTCAGTTATTGTCCCTTGATGTTGTCATTGGCAACCCTGCACAAATCATTTTACATGTTACTGGTGGAAAGCCTTTCAATGCCTCCATTGACTTTGGTGATGGCAGTACTCAATCATTGTCCTCTGATGATGCTGGTGTTGCCATAACAACCATTGATCCTCCTCACCATGGTATGCCCAAATACCAAGTTGTCATATATCATGAATATGGTACCATTGGTGATCTTTTGATATCCATGAATGTTTCCAACGTGCTGTCATACAGGACTGAGACAACCTGGTTAACAACTCACGAGCCAATTGACAACATCACCTTGATGACAGATTCTCCAGAATATTTTGCTGCTGGTGAGAGTGTTACTGTGACTGCGACTGTTGGCTCCGGGAAGAATCTGCAGTTTAAATGGAACTTTAATGATATTCCATATTCCAAAACAGTCATAAGGTTGGTATTCTTTGTATTTATGGGTTACACAACTTGTAAGGGAAATAACTGCAAAAATCAGCTAAATGTTTAATTTTGTGACATTCTGTTAAAATACTCAAAGCATCTAAATGATCAAAAGATTTTTTATGAATCCTTATGTTCATTGAAATAATCCCATGAAACATGTGGTCAGAATTTCTTGATATTTTTGTCTTTTGCTTCTTTTATCAAAGTAAAGCACTGAATATAATTTCATGAAATTTAAATGAGCTGTATAAATTTTAAAGAAGATGTTCGATACCCCCTTAATTATGTAAATATGTCTATAAAACCTCACTGTGTATGTAGTGAGTAAACCATTATGGGTTTTGGAAACTTTTTCATACAAATTAGAAAAAGGATCAAATGGTATGACGTAATTCCCCCCCCCCCCTTTACTAGTTTTGTTTGTGTTAGCTTTGGGAAGAGGAGCAGATGGTGAAACTAAACCCCCCTGGATGTGTGTGATAAATTATTACAAGGCTATTTAATAAAGTACAATTTAGTCATTGAGAGACCCTTGTACATTTCCTTAGCATGTTTTTCCTGTGGTAAGTAGGTGTCAGTATTTTTTGACAACTTTCCACGAATTACTACTCTGCGGATATTTCCTTTAGCTCTAATCAAGAATATTTGGGGAATTTCTGTAATAATTTGATTATGTCAGAATTGGACTGATTACTTAGTTCTGGACATGGACTTTAATGTGTGTAGCTTACATCTTGGATTTGTAACTTACATCAGCTGATATAATTTAATTACTAAGTAGCTTCTTGTTATATAAAAGGTAGGACTAATGCGAATTAATTAAACTGTTTGAGAACTCTGACCATTACATTTCATGCAGAATTTGAGTCTGTATTTAAGTACAGCTCTGCCTTAAAAACAGGTAGAAGCTTATGATCAACGATTTATGCATTTTTTTTAATACCAAATATATTGGAAATCCTTCAGTAGGCCTCATAGAATATATTAGAAAATAAAAGTGAAAATGAAAGTTGCTGAGTGGCGATATTAACACTTAAAATTTTGTTATATTCTACTTGAGAAAAGTACGGGAAAATTTCCAGTCAGAACTTTTACATTATAACCAGTTGATACATATTTCATGATATACATCAGATCCAATGAAATGAAAATTGTATTTGTATGTATGATTTTAGTTACTGTATGTTCTTTGTTTTGTATGTCTGTTTTCTATGTCTGGTCTTTGTCCCTGGATTACATTCTTTTGGTTACCGCTATAACCTTGGTTCCATTGATTACTCTTTCATTGGTTATATATATACAGAATAACGGACTTGATCTGAGATACCGGTGATAATGCCAGTATCAAAAACCAATTGCCTTATATTCTGCTTATTGGTAATTTATAGGCATCATTTAATTTTCGTTTTTTGTAGGTTAAAAAAATACAAAAATTGAAATTATAACCTTGAAATAGAGTACTTTCAACTGACTATTTTTTTTCAAGTTGATCTGATAGCATTGTGGTTAGGTTCATATGCTGCTTATGTCATTCAATTCCACTGTGACATAAACAATTTTCATGCATGCCTGGTTTTAAACTGACCTGTTATTTTTTGTATCAGGGCCAGTATGTTGTGACAAGGATTATCATTCTGTGTACTTCAAAGGAAAATGTCTCAAATTACTGATAAATGATGAATCCCCCACCCATTGCGTGGTTTTTTTTTTTAGGCAGAACCATACTTAAGTCACAGGCTAATTTGATCAAAGCCATACTATTGGCAAAAAAAGACTAGTATTGGTATATGTTGTTTATTGTCAAATTAAAGATAGAGGATTTACTGGTTTATCTTTTTTATATGGCCATTACTGTCCTGCAATCTGTCTGTCTGTCTGTCTGTATGTTGTTATGTGTACATGTCCCATTATGGCTTAGAATGCTGATGAAGACTTACATAGTATTTTGATACTGCATTTTCCTCATTTTTTTGTGTTTTGTTTTTATTTTCCTTGTTCCCTGATTGTATCATTTCAACACTATGAGATCTGAAACCCCTGAGAAGGGATCAGGTGTAGCATGTGCTCAAGCACAGCACTAGGTGTTTATCAACACCTGGTTGACCAGCTTCATGTGACAAGCTTAAAATATGTTTGTTTTCTGAAGGGAGGAAACACAAGTTTGTGGATTCTTAAATTTGTGGATTTGAAGTTTTCAGTATACACATCAATTAGAATCAACTATTTGTTGGGAACCAAATTTCGTGGTGTGACCTACCCATGAAACCACGAAAATTGGTACCCCACAAACAATAGTACTTTCACAGTAGAATATTTGAACTTGACATGTTGTGTTTTTCAATAACTACTTTCTATTGAAGGAGTGACTGCTACATTTTTTAGGTCTATGAAGAAATAACCTCAGACATGTGACCTGAGTAGCAGGTTATTTTCAAGTGTGGACAACGAGCAATTGATTATTGATTTATTATTGGGATTTAACAACCGAGCAGCGCTATTTCAGCTATATTCAGGCCATCAAATAGACTGAAAAAATATTAGTTATTCCTTATAATTTAATTTTAGTATCAAAATTTGATGAGTAAATCATTAAAAAAGGTTGATGACATCATAGACACATTACAAAATAATGTACAAAATATATTATCTGATACTTCTGAAGTTGAATTATTACAAAATAGCCTGGACAACATGTGTATGATGTGTACAGTGTTCTAGGATTCCTATATCCCGTTACTCGGGGCAAGTGAAATTTGGGTCTGGGAAAGTTAGGTACATAGTTACACTTTACCGCGGCAAGTTGAAAACTTCATATGCTGTAAGGATTTGTTTTGTTAGGAATGCAGTCATTGACTGTGCGAAAGATTTTATATGGATTTTTCCTGAGGAAACCTCAATTTCTGAAAAATCCTAGAACACTGTGTGTATACTACTGTTTCTGATGACTTGATCTTCAGTTGTTCAATAATTCTCAGCAACCATATAAGCTGTTAGTCTCTTTCTAAAACTGCATGAATTCCCATTACAAAAATTTCATCTTCCCATAACATCATATTATACAATGCCATCTTTTTGCCATATAAATGACAATTCCTGTTTACCATGTATGATTGAAGAATGACTTGATTAGGCAATCTGAATAGAATTTATAACGATATCAACTTCCTTGACATAATGTTATTGATGAACAATTTGATTATCAAGTCTCTAATTGAGTTTGCTGTTAGGAAGACTGGAAGAAGGTTTTGTCATCTATGTCAGAGTCGTCAAAATTATTGAGGCAGTTACGAGAGTTAAATTACATTTTGCTATTTAGGTGCATTCCACAGTGTTAAGTATGTAATTCGGCATGAGTGTTAAAAACAGGAAATGAGTCTGAATCATTCTTTATACTTTTTATTTGAAGAAATAGCCGTTAGTTAGAATGCCTGTTAAATGAGTTCAAGGTTTGGCGAGGTCAATCCATAAATTAAATACAATTAGTGCATTTCTGTAGTTCAATATTATAAATATGACATTAAAAATCATTTAATTTACTTTATACATGACCATTAACAGAAGGAAGGGATACTTATCTATGTTGTTACTTCTACTGTAGAATATATATAAATCATCAGTTGTAATTTATTTTTCTGTTACAGTAGTGCAGTTATACAATAATATTGTAGTGTTGATGATGGACAGTTGTGCTCAGTTAAAGCCTGAATCATATTTATTTTAATTACTAAAACAAAGTTTGTCCATTCATCTGTTCACATATCTTGCAATGGCAACTCGTCTGAAATTGATGGAGTTACAAAAACAGGTTAGGAATCAGATGTGGATGTGCAGGAAGCAATATGATTATTGTTAAATGTTTTTAAAGGGAGATTATCCATTTAAAGGTTTGACATTGAACTCTAATAGTTAAGAGGGTTTCTCCTTTTGAGTTTGCTCACAGTACTTCTAGATTTTATTGCAAAGAAGGACTAAATTATTTCGACTGTTATTATTGTGTGTCCTAGTGAACTGGCAGAGGTGTTCACTCGTACGAATTATCCATTATCCATATTTTCTACGTATTTTGACTGCAAATTATGCTCTATGGATTGTGAATATCTCTGTGGTACCTTTGTTAAAATTTCAGAAAGTTCAGGATTTTACAGATCATTTCCGTAGTAAACGGTGAAAAATATGGATTATCAACAAGTAGTATAAACAGATCTGAACTGTGGGAAAAGTAAAATAAGGCAATAATAGTAGTGAAATCAATCCTTCAAGGATTTATGACCTAATAAAGTTATGACTAAAAGTTTATTTCTTTTTTATTATTAAAAGACATGCCCCCTTTTAATTATCAACTATAATGTCCATTTATTTGCCTGATGAAGTTTGTTGGAATCAGATAAAAGCCCCCAGTTCCCTAGCCTGTGACAAAATACAATAAGAATAGCAAATGATTAATTAGGGATTAATGAATTGTGAAATGGGAAGATGGATTTTAGCTTCGACTTAATGAATATTAGGCGGGACATTTACTTTGCTGTAAATGGAAATACACAATCACGATAGTGGCTTGAAAAATCGGTATTGTGCTCTCCTATGTTAACTAAGTTACAACACAATATATCTAATAAAAGCAAATGGAAGGCTAATTCGCTTATTAATCACAAAACAGACATGACTGTGTTATCTGTCGACATGAATACAGTCTAATTTGTTTCATGTAAAGTTTTGCTTGGAATTAGGATACCTTTAGGGACTTGTGAAAAATGAAAATTATCGTGATGTATGAGACCGAAATAAGTTTTTTCCAAAATTTTAATTAAATCTTGGCTTGTGGAATCTCCCCAGTGACCATTATGGCGGGATGATTTATAGAGAATTTCTAGCACAATACAGGGTAGATAATTGATAATGGTATAATGTGTAGGAGTAAAAAAATATATAAATAACCTTCCTGGTTCAAACTAAATATTTGATGGTCATGGTATTATTTGCTTTATTTCATAATAGATATTTATACCGTCACTTCCAAAGTGGGGTGAATATAGTAATGGTGTGTCCATTCTTCCATCCTTCCCCCGTTACACAGGCGGGACTAATATCTTATTCCTTACACTTCCTATACCACTGAAGGGAATTAAATGAAACTTTAACAGAATCTTCATTATATATTCTCATTGTGCACCTATTTTAGGTTTTGATCCAAATGAATGTAGAGGTCGAAAGGTGCATATTATCAAATGGTGGGAGTAGGGGTATAAAGTCGAGCATTGCAATCAGTGTTTCTAGTTGGTCACTGTTTTGACATTACATCTGACAAAAATTGTTGTTACAGATGCTTCAGTCGTATTAAACTTAAAATTTTAGAAATGTGGTCTCAAAATGAATTTCAAAAGTTTTATTATACCCCACTAAACAAGTTGGTGGTATAATATTGGAAGTATGGTGTCCGTACACCTGTTAGTCACTCAAAACATTCAAATTCCATCACTATTATCATAGCCCCAAATGGATGGACTGATTTCAAATTTGGTACATGTATATGTACTATAGATAATAGTACAAGACTTATTTGACCTATGACCTCTTAGAGCCTGATTTCTGTCAGATAGGAAGTTAACTTGTAATACAGAGTAAGGATCTTTACTTGTTCTTATCTTAACAAAAAATGTTGACGCTTAAATCTTTTTATTTTGTTAGATAATGAAGAAAAATAATTTTCAGTTAATGTGAAACTATGGAAGGCATATAAGTATCAATATAATCAACTTACTTCTGCTTAAGGTTACACCTGCCTCAGATTGGGCCAATGTTGTAAGCAGTTTTGGTTGCTGTTTGACATCGACTTCCTGTTTCGTGGGACTTTTCCATAATTTACTATTTGGAATGAGAGGGTTTTTTTTTTTGCAATTAATATGTGCAACTTGATATAATTAATGAGGTACCACTTAACTTGCTTTATTAGCTTTTTTTTTTCTTTAAAAAAATCTTGTCCTCTGAAGCTGCTGACCAATTAAAACTAAACTTGTTATGAATATTCCTTATGGTATTCTGCATAGAACTGGTATGGGGATTTTTGATACCTAAAAAAACATGGCTGTTGTTACTAAAAATAGAACAAAGGGGTCAATCAGAAGTTTTACTCATATGTCTCCAAAGCTGTAAAGTTCAACAAAATTCTTTCAATTGCCGAAATGATCCCTGTTATAAGACCTGCTGAAGTCTACCAGGGATCAAAGTTGTTCAAAGACTCTTTGTTAGAGTTATTGCTCTTGAAAGGTGAAATGATATTTTTTATTTACAATTTTCAACCAGTATCTTGAAAACTACTGTAGATAGAAAGAAACTTTCGATTCATGAAATGATCCTTATGATAAGTTCGATCAAAGTTTAGTCCAAATTGTTGGACAACTCCTTGTTAGAGGTATTGCCCTTGAAAGCCAAAAAATTTATCCAGGTTAGTGTTTCGGGCTCCTTGGAGCGTCTTTTTAAGTCGCTAATAGTGATAGCGACTTATTGCACTCGTAATTTCTGTATTTAATATTCGCATATTATTTGCATTAATGTGTAGTTATATGCCACACAGCAGATCATCGCCATGTTCACCACCACAGCATCACAGTTCTTGCTTCATACAAGATAAAAATGTACCTCTTAAATATCATGCATGTGTGTTCTACATGTGTTTCGTGCTTGTATGACAAAGGGAAATTTACATGAAATAATCAGTTAGCTTTGAATATTACCCAGTTTCCGATTCAGGCTCTGAGACTAGTTACAAGACTATATAGGTCATATACATTAGCCCCAATATTTATGATTCATTGCCAGCTGCTACATTTGGTTCATAAACTGGTTCCCTGTCAATATCATAAGCGACCCAAAGATCGCTACAATGTACCTTTTTTAAAACTTATCATACACATGTCTATGTGTGTTTTTGCTTGTATATTCACCAATTGGAATGGTGAAGTTTACATCAAATGATAAAAGGATCGGTTAGCATTGAATTTATGTAATATTACCCAGTTTCTGATTTAAACACAGGCGTTCGTTACAATTGATTATATAAAGGTCATACATATTATCAGGACACCAACATATATATAAAGAGTCCGCAATAATATGAAATGAACCAAGATTTTAGCGGAAGTCACCCAACTTTGGAGCATATGTACCATTTCGAATGTTTAATGTAGGTCAAAATCAGTGATAGTGAATATTTGAAGATTATCGACTTCGAAGACTTCTGTCTGATTTATTCTTTCAAATTGTTGAATTTATATTAAGATGTTAATATGATTAAGTCAAGAAAAAAAAAATTATCAAAACTCAAAACTATGAAAAAAGGTCATTTCAACAGCAGATGTAGGCAGGTGTGAAAAAATTAATTTTTCCTGAAATGTCTTGGATCTTATATTTTATACTGTAATAAATGTATTGCTATATGATATGTATTGCTATTGTAAGAAAAAATATTTTCAAGATTAATTCATTGACTGTTTCTCTTTTTCAGGTCAAGAAACAATACAAGCACAGCCACTCATACGTATGAATATTCAATTGAGGAGGGTTATGAAGTCAAAGTTATGGTCAGTAACAATCTGTATGTCGAACCTGTTTTTGCAACACTACCTTTTAAGTTCATGCCAGTCGATGCTATGGAGGTCTTAGAACTGTTACAGCCAAAGCATTATAGTTCTGTTTTAGCAGGAAAAAAACCAAATACAAGTACAGAACCAATTTTGTTTGAAGCCAGGTAAGTTGAAAGTTGTCTGTTTCCAACTTTTTAATCCAGTTAGATTGGTTTGGGATGAAATGGAGTTTACCTTTTTAGGATCAATAAATCTATATAGGAGTTTTTAATATAAAGGGTTAGAAATTATGCAGCATCATCTTGGTATATCAGCAGCTTCTTTCTTCCTCAGAAAAGTACTTAATTAGATTTTAATATCATATTTCTTGATCATGCAAGTTATTCTTGAATTTTTTTATTATTTTTTTTATCAACCAAAAAAAACTGTGATAGAAACACTGTGTAATTTAATTCGTGAATACCAATTTTCGTGGATTAGGGAAGAAACATCAGTTGGTGGATTCTTGAAATCATGGTTTTGTGGTTTTCAGTATACACTTCAACAGAAATTTCCTTCTCACTGGGAACCAAATTTTGTGGTTTGGCCCACCAACGAAAACCATGAAAATTGGTACCCCAAAAACAATAGTACTTTCACAGTAACCTATAGCCATAAAAGGGAAAGTATAAATTACATCGTAGTACATCATGTAGTCTTATTAACTTTCAGCTGCTTAATTATTATCTTTTTTACCAGGTGTCAGAAGGGATCACATATAAAATTCATCTTTCACTTCGGAGACGGCAACTCTGCGACTGTTAATGGACAGCGTGATATGTTTTATATGTTCACTGGACGCTCTTTGCATAGTTACACACAAGGTAGAACTATTTTACTAACCCTCCATATTTTGGCTTCTTACATGTCTCCAAAGGGTGCTGTAGATGCTGGAAAGAAATATTTTAAATTTTGCCAATAGTACATAGGGAGGACACTGTTGTTGGCATGGTAATGTTGGTCTAGTGGGCAATTGGTTTCTGCATTAGAACTACCGGTAAGGTATAAGAAAATTGATAGTATTTTGAGAATGCATTTGATGAATATGTCGAAGAGATGATGACCCCACCAGGATGAAAAATGTTGGGTATAGAAATTAAAGCCAACTATCTGCAATTGGGGTATGGTTACCAAGTTGTTGGACTTGTTGAATGTGTATTTTTGGGTTTTTGATTTAGCAAAATACCTTATGTGGCAGGCTCATGCCTGGAACTTCCTTACTGTATCAGAACACTACAAAAAAAAAATAGTCCAAATGTAATTTCTTTTTTATCACTCAATGCATCTTTTAAAACTTTCAATATGTTTCTGGCAGTTATTTATCTCAATAATGTTCTGTTAATTCTGCAAGTGAAATTAAGAAATTTAAATGAACTGAAGATTTGAGGGATTCCGTTTAGGATGTTTATTAATAAATTACCATTTAAGGAAAGTAGGTCATACAGTATTGTGCCAAGAAGCATTAAATGTGCTAAGCATGTTCCATTTAATACAGTTATCAGTCAAAATCTCCATCTTATCATAAATATTTTATGATTAATAAACAGGAAGTGAAGAGCAGTGATTTTAACCAAGTAAAACTGGCAGGAAAATTCAAATTGAAAAAAGTGTCTAGTTATGAAAATCTTGATATGTTGATCAAGAAAATTATTTTTTTAAGCTGAAATTAATTTCATTACAATGTAGGATAGTTTTCTGTTGAAATACTTTTAAATGTGATTGCAAATTAACTTTTGGACAAGTTGATAAATTGGGAAAAAGGAAACAGAACAAAAATTGTAGATGTGTGTGAAGTTGGTTTTGGTTTAACTATCGATTACAGTTTTTACTTCAGTAAAACAGTTCTCAATAATATGGATAATTCAAATTTATGATTATGGTTTTATTTTATATTATGTTATCTTTTGAATTTTGTCCATGCTACATTTTCACAAGAATTAAAAACCCTCAGTGCTAACAGTACTTTGATTTTCAATGTAAATAAGCGCTAAATTTTTCAGTTGTTCTTTTTCGATTTTTTATTAATTATCACACATATTTTTAAAAAAAAAGCCTAATTAAAACATGTTTTAATGGTTTGTATCAATGGATATTAAAACTGAACAGATTGTGATGCATTTGTTGGTCATGAGAACAAAATTATTGTTTGCTTAAAAGTGTTTTTTAATGCTTGATGAATCATCTTAATCTAAAATTTTATTTACAGAGGGAGTGTACCAGGTGTATGTTACAGCTGTCAATCCATTAGGGAACATAACACTCAACCTTAGCCATCCCTTTGTTGTACGACGACCACCTCAGTTACCAAAACTGAATGAGGTTTACCATATTCCTTATGGCCAAAACTACACATTTAAAGTAGAACAGTTTGATGATGATGATGTGACTTTCGACTGGAAGTTTGGTGATCAGACAGAGGTTGTTAGTAGTCAGAGTAAGTGATGCTGTCATGACTACTTTTTTTATACACACACTCTCTCTTTGAAAGGTTGGGGCATATTGTGATATAATTCATTACTCCACCCACACCACTGAATGGATTGAATGAGACTTTCACAGAATCTTTATTACATGTTCCCATTGTGCCCCTCCTATTTTAGATTTTGATGAGAATCAATATGGGAGTTTCACATAGCAAACCAAGGACTTCTTCAGTTGTTAATATGGGAACGGGGGGTGGGGTAGGGGGGACACATCTCTTATCCTTTTACTCCTTTCACAGAATCGTTACTACATGTTCCACTTGTACATTTCTATGCTTGGAGGTTAAAAGGTGCATGTTATCAAATGGGGGAGTGAGGGGGGATCAAATTAGTGAGCAATGCAGTTTTTCTAGTTTACTTTTATATTCATTAGAATTACATAGAATTTCTGAGTGCAGCATTTTAGGCTTTTTTTACACTCTTCATCCTTAACCGTGTTAAAAAAATGTTCCCTTGCAAGCCATATTGGTTTCAGGTTGACTGTCGTTCATGCATGTTTGAACAATCTGGCAAAGTTCATGCAAGTATGAACTTTCTTGCAAAGACCAATCAAAAATGGCTCTAAGCATGAAGAATCTTATGAATAGAATTATTCACAAATGAAGATGAGATGTATTATAGGGTATATCAATTTTGTTTTGTAGGTACTGAAATCAGCCATTTTTATCAGAAAGCTGGTGTGTATAATCTTGTTGTCATAGCTAATGATAAGAGAAGAAAGACTAATGATACTGCTAAAGTATTTGTAGAGCATAAAATTCAAGGTAGAAACTGTAAGATAGTAGCCCTAGGGTAAGGGACACAACTCTTACAAATCATCGGAACGTTTGTATCCAGCATTTTACATCAATCTCATGTAAGCATCAAAGTTACTTGGACTAATTTCTTTCTGTTTCAAATGAAAGCTTGATAGGCATTGTTGAAATTGAATATGATACAAACATATCATTGATTTCAAGAGTAATGTCCCTCCCTAATATACCTTATTGAGGGTAATTGTTGTGGGGGTGCTAATTTTGGCGTTTTTTAGTAGTCTGTCTATAAACATAAAAATAAATTGGTGAAAATATTAACTCCGGGCTTAAGTACTTAGTGCACCACTTATTTATCATCTGCTAAAATTTTTTATGTTCTTTTTCTGCTTTGAAATAACCAAATTTTACACCCACCAAAATAACATGCCATGTGGTATATAGATGGAAAGTACCCAATAGTTGGAGACCAAAATCTTACCAGAGAATGAACATCAGAATGAGAGATGTTATTGCTGTACCTGATTTCTGTCAATGTCTAAAAGTTTGTTGGCTATAAACGAATCACCCTGTTTCTCTTTTCATCAACCCCTCCATTGGCCTCCTGTGAGTTTGTCCAAATATCTTGTAATGTAAATCCTCCTTAACTGCTTAATAAATTTTGAAGAAATTTTATACAAAGGTAGGAATCATACATGTATATAATTTATAGTGTTTCCAACAATTAAATATAGGAATTTCCTGGTCTTTAGAAAAATATTCAATTTAGGCCTTTTCTTTGTGAGGTCTGTAAACATACCAAGATTTTTGCCTTCATTCTTTTTGAATGTTTTAACCATAAATTTGAATGATTGTTTTCACAAAGACTTCATCTTTTTTCAGGAGTTACAGTTAACATAAGTAAAGGCAGCCAGGTAAAATTGACTGCCCACGTGTTTCCCACCTATCAAGATCTTGTTGAGAAATATCTCTGGAACTTCACTACCTGGACAGGGTATACGCTCTTCAAGCGAACTGCAGAACCCTATATATTTCACTCAGATGCGTTTGAAAGGTAAAGTATGATCAAAACAAAAGGGTTAAACCTATGCTCGTGATTTCAAGATATTTTATGCACCCTCAACAAATGAAGCTTGGTAGGGTATTATGGGTATCTCTGTCTGTCAATTTTTCCAGTATCATACTATCTGGAATACTTCTTTATTATTCCCTGGATTCTCACAACACTTAGTGAACTTTTAGAACAATAAATGGAGATGTGTATACTGGATTTTATGTGATGGCAAGTTTCATGATAGATACCTTTATTGATTCCAGCATCACACATGTAAAAAGGAATTAGATCATGTAAGGACAGTTCTTGCCTAGGTCATCTCACATACAGTGAAACCTGTCTAAACCAAACCCTGAATAATCTAAATACCTGTCTAAACCAGATACTTTTTAAGGTCCCTTCATATCAATTTAAGTAGTTCTCCAGCTAAGAATCATGCAAAATGTGATTCATGGTTGGAAAGCCTACATATTTTTACTTTTGATATTTTGTTTAAAACATTATAGTAAATAGAAATTAACATGTGGTTTTCCATATAACCCCTGTTCATGACAGATATAAATCATATCGACTGTATTGTATAATTCAAAATACAGGGAGATAACTCTGTAAATGACAGAAAAATACAACAGAAATCATTGGATTTTCAATGTGAGATGTCCCTAAGAGCAGACAGATTTGAATGACTGATAATAGATTTCACCATAAAGACATAAAGCATCTTAATAAGAAAAATAAAAATGTGAAGCCATTTAGGGGTGTATCACATATTACAGAGTTTGCATGATTCTTAGCTGGAGTACTACTTAAATGTATTTTGAACTTTGGTAAAACAGACACCTTTATGAATGAACACATTTCGAAGTCCAAAAGAGATTCAGTTTAGACAGGTTTCAGTGTACAATTTTTAATCAGCTCTGAAAAAATATAAATATATTCTTTTTAATCAAGTTGGTAAAGCAGGGAATTGCCCAGTCAAAGTTACAAGGAGAATGAATATAGCGAAAATGTCAAATATACAAGGACCCCACTGGGATGAAAAATGTCAGCTGTTGTTAATTTTGTCAAGTACATCGGGCTCTGCCGTTTAAAGGATTTTTTCATAAAACTTGAATAATTGAACCTGCTGTCAGAGGTGGCACATTAAGTTCAATTTTTATTTTCTGTGTTTAAATTCTTGACATTTTCTGTATTTAGGTGCTTCTTAACTGTAACAGTAGAAAACAACATTAGCAGAGCTGTTTCTCCACCTATTCATATACCAGCTCGAATTCACAGGTTAAGGATAGAAAAACTCATTAGAGGCTTAACCAATCAAACATCAAGATTCAAGGCCACATCATATGAAGGGACTGAAATGATTTTGGAATGGAATTTTGGAGATGGATCACCAATATTGAGACAGAATGAGACTGGTACATTTGTTGATCACATTTACACAAAGTAAGTTTTTTTTGTAGTTACTGTACTGTAAATAACTTAGTTTTAGCCTTGTAATATAAGGATATTGAACATGCAAGCTTTGGTGGCAAGATCAACTCTATCCGTTTAAGCCATTATAAATATGCAACTGAACTTGTAGTGATATATTATATAATAGGAAATGTTGCTTCATTAAGGCCAAAATATAAATTTATCTTAGATTCCCATCCCCTCCCGACCCAATATTTTCACACACTATGTAGTTGCATTGTGTAGCAAATGAAGCAATCAATTAAATTTTACGCTGTGTTATAATTTTAATGTAAATGAAGCAGACGTGTGATTTAAATTCCCCTTTTTATAATGTGTACAATCATGATGACAATTTTGCCTTTGTGCTTTAAATCAGATAGAATAATTGGCTATGTCTCTTATTTTGAATGAAAGGCTTTAATGTAATAGATATTCTAAGAAATTGTAACAGTTAATTTGTTACTGCTCTGAATCTTTATTACATACATTTGTCTGCTTAATTCTATCTTCAGTAACTCTGAATATTGTGAGCCAGCTTTGTGTTAGCTGACATTTTTTTACTTGTTCAGCCGACGTTAGTATTTTGAAGTTTAATCTGACCTATTTTATTTCATTATGACAATAACAAAGCTTTAAAATACATTTGAGAAACAGAGATATTGGTTATGATTAAGTACTGCAAGATCAGCAAAATATTAGATGGCATATTTTTCTTTTTAATGACTGAATTTCTTAGGATTGATTTGACAGGCAGTCAGCTTATTCATTATGATGTCATTAGTTCTCAAAATAATGTCTAAGAATCCTCTTCAGTAGTAGTTGAAGTATGAGTTTTGAAAAAAAATGAAGAAAGATTTTGATGATGTATGTGATCTTTTATTTCCAGGCAAGGAGCATATATGGTAACAGTTCTGGCAACAAATCTTATAAGTAGAGCCAGCGCCACTTTGCCATGGTTTGTTACCAACCAACGATGTGATCCTCCAGAAATATTTATCCATGACAGCACATTTACAAAGGTATTCAGATCATTTCAAATTTTTTTCCCAATCAATTTTAGTTTGTTTTGTTTTTTGGGGTTTTTTTTCAAACAGAAAATGAGAATGAAAAGAATGTATTTCAGACTTTATTCACTTGAATCTTGTTTTCTAGAAAGGTCTAAATATAAAGGTTAGGGTTCTCAAGTTTGGTCTCAGTTTCTTGATGAGAAAGATAATCTGATTTGTATGTCTCTCGTCAATTCTGTTACATCATGTCATCCAGAACTTACTCACTTTTAAAATGACTATAACTCTAGTCTGTCAAGGTTTTCAGTGTCTATAAACATTTGAGTCTTATTTTCTATCACATGGAAAATTTTTGAAAGGAAAATTGTTAATGACAGAAAGTTCCGAGTTTTTACAATAGATGTCGATGTCATTAAGCATTTATATATATATATATATTTAAGAGGGCATGCCACACATGATATATTACATCCTGGAAAACTTAATTTTGTAGTGCCATTGTGACCATGAGTTGCATTACTAAGTATTAATATCACATGATCATGCTTTGTTCAAAATGAGGAAAATAAGCCTATGTTATTGTAGAAGAGCTTAAATGTAGTAAAATGAGGTTTACACATCATAAATGATGGAGAAGAAAAATTACGAATTTGTCTCTCTCCAATGACAGTACTTTAACAGTAGAGACTACAACGGTATCCAATTTCGATTTTAAGGTCAATGTGTCAGATAAATTGGTGTATGAGATTGAGTTTGGTCAGACAATGTGTGAAAATACAACCATAGTGGCAGAATATCAGTGGACTGTGTACAAAAAGTCATCACACCTGCCCTTGTTTATTGATGGAATGGATAGGAAGAGGTTTACTAAGAGACGACTTATGTTGCCACCTTGTACGTTAGCGCCTGGGCATTACAGGTTGGAAGTCAAGGTAAATTATAAAGTATCAAAAATATTAAAAATAAGAATTAATTGTAGAAATAATTCAAAGTTTCCTTTTTGTGAGCATGGTGTATTTTATTAAGAATGGTAAGCATTTTTTGGGGGGCTAAAAAGAAAAGGTTTTTGTACTTGAAAAAAATAGTTGCAAGGATTAATTGTGTAATTTTTTTCCACAGTGTCCTGATTTAATAGGGGAGGGTTGTGATCACTCCAAAGTATTTTAACCCTACCATATTTTTGCACCTGTCTGTTGTCTATGACCCCTGTATGCATTGTTTTCTTTTCACTTTCAGTTTGTTGGAGTGATATTGGGGGGGTGGGGGGGCAACTATTTCCCTGTAATTGTGTATAATGTTATTTTGAGGCCAGCTGCTGCCTACCCTGTGATGTGAGGGTTTACTCGTCATTCATTGAACTGAATATATTTTATTGCATAAAAAGCAGAGTGATTGGACAAAAATTATTTCAATTTATAATGTCCTCTCATTCACTGAAGACCCATGGGTGGTCTTGAGCTGACATTTTTGTACGCCCGTCTTAGACGAAACATTTTATGGTATACTCTTGTCCATCCGTCGTCAACACAGACAATAACTCAAATACTTTTATGAAACTTAGGTGAATTGTTCATATCTGTTGACATAAGCTCCCGTTTTATTTTTATAGATTTCAGGCTTTTCATTTCAGTTTAATGATTTTTTTTTCTTAAAAATGGGGGATTTTCAAGTTCTCATGCAATAACTCAAAAACACTTTCCTGAACTTTTATGAATTTTGGTGAATTGCTCATATCTATTGAAGTAAGCTCCCTTCCGATTTGTATAAATGTCAAATTTTACGTTTCAATGTTATGAAGTTTTACTCTTTAAAAAAAAGGCAGAAACGGCCAAGGAAATTTTTCGTTGGAAAACTGACCATTTGTTATGATGATTGACTAATAAATATAAAAGGTACTTGGTAACCTTGTCAGAAAGTTGTTTTGAACAAGATAGAAATGTATGGGTGAAAAATCAAGACAATTAACTTAGTTAAACTTGAGGTAGCCTTGATAGTGCCAAATTTTTTGTGCATTTTTTATTTACTTTGATTTTTGGGGGGAGGGCTTACAGTATTTCTAATTGATCATAAAAATTCATTAAAGACATTGAGACAGATTGAAAGGACTACAGGTGTATCATGCAAGTAAAGTGCAGCTTTTTATTCATACTGGGGTTGTTATCTCTTTGACATAGTTACCGAATCCATTCTGGTTATAAGTTATATGAAGGAAGTAAATCTGTATCTTGCTTATTGCTATTTTAGTAGAATTTATTTTAAAGAAATATCAACATATTTCGTCACATACTTCTGAATCCTGTAAATTAATGCTGTGGACGGCTAAGGATTTTTCAAACTTTAATGGGCCTAGAGGGTACATGGCTATATTATATGTCAATGGAAAGATAAATCAATGCAGCTTTTGAATATCCTTCTTTTTAAACTGAAAAGTGGTAGAGTTTTCTGCTATTTTGCATTTACTAGAGATGGGGTCAAAGATCAATCGACCCCAATGCCCTTTGATAAGTAATTTAAGTGAAGTATTTTATTGTAGGTATTAGGAAACAAGTAACATGTAAAGGTTGCATGTAGAGAAGTTGTTTCGAACAATTACAATGTTATAGTTTTAATTTTCGGGCAACCAAGCATGTTTGTCTGCTTCACGCATAGAATGAATTAGTTACTGACCCTCTAGGCCCATTAAACTCGAAAACTAAATCACTTTTTGATATTTCTGCAGCACTAAATGATCATGAATTTCCATTCTGTATTTTTTTTAAGTCTTCTTATTGGTTCTTATGCATAGTAATTGAAATGTGAAGCAGTATCGCTAATATCTTTTTCTCCTTTAAAATTTAGGTTGGAATAAGTTCCACCATAGTGTTTACTAAGAAACATGTCGACTTGGAAGTTCTCCGAAATCCTGTCGTTGCTGTCATTAGAGGTGGTATGGTGAGGGACATATCACGTAAGGATATGGTAGTTCTGGATGGATCACTGTCATCTGAAATGTGTTGCTTTAACAAGCAGGAGATTAAGTAAGTTGTATTTAAAAAAAAAAAAAAAACACAGGGGCAATGCCTATTAGAAAATAACCACAGTAATGAATAAAATTATATACAACATAATTGCTTTGAAAAAAATCATTAGACCTAAACAATTATATATGTATTTTTTTAAAATTTCTGAGTTTATATATACTAGACAATATATTCTTTATATTGTCTAAATGTATATATATTCTCAGGTATTAGTACATTTTTATGCTCATGCAGATTATTTGATGGTGGTAATAGACCTCTACATTGGAGAGCAATATTAACACATTAATAGGCAGAATCAATGACAGAAAACAAATTTCCAGATTTTTGAAAATTTAATTTTTGCTGATGCCATAAAAAGTTAATGTCAGAGGATTAAAAATAGGATCAGTCAGGTTACTGGTAGCACATTATTTTTTTAGGCCTTACAGGAATAGATTAGCAACTTTTATTATATATATTTTAAAGATATCCTTCCTTATTTATTGTAATTTTGGTTTTACAGGATAAATTTTGACTGAGGTATTGCTCTTTTAATTTGATTTGTTGCCATGATGGACAATATATTTCAATGTGGAGTACTCTCAGAGCATTTTTACTTTTATTTACTATTATTTAGTGTTTTTGTCTTGCAGATATAAATGGAACTGCAGTAGAAAATTTACCCCTTCACAGAACTCTTGTTTTAAGGAAGGAGCAATGTCTGACCTTCATTTTAACTCGTCTGTCATGTTATTTCCTGCAGATAGGTTTGCTTTAGATATGGGTGACCCTGTTATTACACTGGAAGCTTCAAATGGGAACACATCCAGCACGGCTGTTCAAGTTTTACAGATTAACAATGAAAACGAGCCATTAATGTAAGTTATCAATGATGAAGGTATAGAGGCAACAAATAAAGGACTAAATTTAAGTTTGGTGAGAAAGGTACATGTTTATACCCTGGAAAATGAAATTTTGGGGGATATGTAGGTTTCACCCTGTCTGTCTGTCCGAATTATTTTCTTAGCTGCTTGCAGTGTTGTAGTGAAACTGTGGTCCCCCAATCACCTGATCAACTTCTTAATGTAATTAAGTATCAGTCTTTCTAAAAATCAGGCAGAAGGTGATTCATGCATGTCAAAAATCAGTCGAATTCAGATTTATTCCTTGTTCAGAAACAGTTACTGATCACGTAACCAGTCTTAGTTTTTCATTTGATTGTTGTGCTTTTGAGAAAAAAATTATACAGATTGTACCTGGATTCTGCACTTAGCAAGAGTTAATGTTCTTGGTTTAGCTACACTTGGTTGGTTTTAGTGGGAGATGGATGTATGATTTTCTCAAAAGTGAAAATCTGAATGCAGAAAAGCTTATCATAATATGAAAGTATAGCATATATGGACTGAAAAAGCATTGTTTGTTAGGTGTTTTTTTTTCTTTTACCATGAATCACTTTACCATTGGCAGTGTCTGAATTTTATATGGACTAGTACTTAACTGGAATGCCGACAATGACCTTTTAATTTTCTATCAAACTTAGATTAACATGCCTATGACTTGATACAAAACAGTTATTATCATGATAATTGTCCAGTTAACTACCTAAGACATATCATCATCTAATGGTCATTCAGTCATGGGAAGACCAACTCCCAGTTAACTACCTAAGACATAACATCATCTAATGGTCATTCAATCATGGGAAGACCAACTCCCAGTTAACTACCTAAGACATATCATCATATAATGGTCAATCATGGGAAGACCATCTCCCAGTTAACTACCTAAGACATATCATCATCTAATGGTCGTTCAGTCATGGGAAGACCAACTCCCAGTTAACTACCTAAGACATATCATCATCTAATGGTCGTTCAGTCATTGGAAGACCAACTCCCAGTTAACTACCTAAGACATATCATCATCTAATGGTCAGTCATGGGAAGACCAACTCCCAGTTAACTACCTAAGACACATCATCATCTAATGGACATTCAATCATGGGAAGACCAACTCATTTTTCTGAAATTAATTATACAATTCTTAGTTAAATTTATTTTGATGTATCTTTGTTGCTAAATGTCCTGCATGATTCTTTTTTTTTAATTTTCAGGCCAAAATAAAAAATATCCTAGATTCTCATCCCCTCCTGAGTGCATTTTTTACTTAAATTGATACGAAATAAGAACTAGGAAAATTTTCCACCTATTAGTATTATAAATATAGTCTTTGTTATCCATTTCAGGCTGAGCATTCACTGCCCACAGTGTGAGAACCATAAAATTAACGCCAATGAAAAATTAATTTTACATGCTGTTTGCATCAACTGTTCTGAGGAAACTGTAGAATATAGATGGTCGGTACTTTTCGTCCATTTACAATACTATCCTAGACTTCCAACTGTTACCTGTTATGTAAAGAAAGTGGATGGGTCAAACTTTAATTTAATGAGGCTCGCAGATAATAGGTCCTATACTGATATGGCGGTGCAAGAAGAAAACAGTACCAGTGGAGCTTATGAAGAGGAAGAAAGTGGAATCCAGTCAAGGTTGATAAACAATGGTAAGGAATGATTGCTGATTTCACATAGGATACAAAATTTTAAAAAGTGATGTATGAAGTAGTGTAGAAGATTGTGATGGCGACCCTAATGAAATATTAATATCTAATATATTCTTAATAGTGTAAAGCCATTAAATGTAAAGTATTACAAAATGTACTGTGAAAGAACTTTTGTTCTTAGGGTACAAATTTTTGTGGTTTTTGTGGGTTGGCCAAACCACGAAATTTGGTTACCAATGAAAAAGAGGTTTCCATTGGTGTGTATACTGAAATCCTCAAAACCATTAATTCAAGAATCCACGAAATCCACAACTTAATCCATGAAAATTGGTATCCACAAATTAAAGTACTTTCACAGTATTACATTGTTTTTTATTATTGTAAAATGTTTGATGACAGATTTGCTATTACAATAATTATTTCCCGAAAGAGAGGGGGTATACCATTTTACTCTTGTCTGTGTTTCTGTGTGTGTGTGTGTGTTTCTCTGTGTTCATACCAATTTTTTCCATCACAGTTTTCTCAGCACCTATTCGTCATGGCAGCTTGAAATTTTAACACGATGCAATTTGCTGGATCCATTTTTGCAAAAATTTGACTACACTTTCTTGTTTACCGAGGACTTTGTTTATTTTTTGACTCGATATTTTGAAACACATTCTTCCTGTAGGTATTCCATATGGTGGTATCTATTTTCAGAAAAAATTTGACAAGAATTTCCTGTTTACCGAGAACTTACTTTATTTTCCTTAAATCATCATTGAAAGCTTAGTTTATTTTCCTTATATCATGATTGAAAGTTTGAGGATCACTAGTGAGCCATCACTCACAGATTTCTTGTTTAAACTTGTATTTTAATAAAGGTTTTGTTATTACTGTTATTATTCACAATGATACATTACTGTAGTGGTCAGACTGCTGAGAAATACAGCAAGATTTACAAATGTTTAAATAAATATATTTCATAATTAAGAAATAGCATGAATCTGCTAAGCAAATTTATCCTAACATTAGAACTAAAAACAACATCTGTGTTCTTCATTTCTCCATACCAAAATGTTACTATAGTCGGCGTCACATAAATAACATACTGTTAAAATTTGAATAAAAATATTTTCTACGACTTTATTGACACCTACCGTCGTTTAAATTGTCTTAAATGACTTGCTCATTCGTTTAGCCAAACGGCTTCTCCCTAAACATTGAATCGTTAAATTCCGGTCAGATTTTAATTCTAGGTGGCAATATTTACATTGTAAAAAGTCGGCCATGTTTACAGTGATCGGGTTGCTAGGAGATGTTGTTTACGTTTAAATGGTTTGTCCAAAAACCGAAGAACCCAGAATGCAATTCGGCGTTATTTCGGATATCTCGGATTTATTTTACGCGAACAACGTATAATACCGAGAAGTTGATCAAGCAGACGATTGTCACCGGAGTTCGGCGGGAACTTACGCACTTCGTTTGTAAACAAATCGTCCCGTAAAAACCAACATGGCGGATATTAGTATGGGATTTTCCCGTAAGGATTTGTTACGCATGATTTAAGCTAATAAGCGACTTGTTTTTGAGAAGCTGTTTGGCTAAACGAATGAGCAAGTCATTTAAGACAATTTAAACGACGGTTGGTGTCAATAAAGTCGTAGAAAATATTTTTATTCAAATTTTAACAGTATGTTATTTATGTGACGCCGAGTATAATGGAAGGCAGTCCTTGTTCAACTCTGCTGGACTGACAGACATGACTAGTAAAAAAATTGGAGGTCCTGTAAAATATGTGCCAGATTTGTCACTGCAATAGTTTAAACATATATTATAATGAAGGTTTTGATCTTACTGAAGTTTGATTTGATTTGTCTTAAATGACAAATTAGCAACGATGAATTACTGCAGTTATCAGAGTGCTGAGAAATACAGGAAGATTTACAAATGTTTAAATAAATATATTTCATAGTAATGACAAAAATATGAAACTAGTAAGCTTATTATGCTCCCACTCAATGAGAAGGTGGTAAATTGGAATCACCTTGTCCAACAGTCCAAATTTTCATCACTATTATCTCAGCTCCCAATGGATGGATTATTTCAAATTTGAATTGGTAGCTTCATATAGATGGGGCATATGTGGTTGCTCTCTGATATCAACTTCCTGTATGAATGGGGGTATGCATAGGCATGACAACCTGTGTGCCTTCCTGTTTATCCTAACACTAAAACTAAAAGCGACATTTGTGTGCTTCATTTCTCCATACCAAAATCTTATTAATGGAAGGTATCTTGATTCATTGTATCCAGAATTTACTTTAACTTCATTGTGTTTAAGTGTTCAATGAGACTATAGTAAGTTTGCTTTTTGCTTTTAGATGCTTGGAGAAAAAAGAGGGAATTGCCAACCTACCAGATACCTATTCCTGGTCCTGCATTAGGAGAAGGCAAGCGATCTAGGTCAAGATCTCAAAGTAAGATATCAGTAATCAAAAGAACAGATAAGGTGAAAAGCAACAAATGCACCAGTGTAATTTGAAAAAAAAATACATTATAGTAAATACTTTCAGAGATTTCCAAAATTGTCTTCAACAAGTGTAAATACAACCTTTAAGTAAGATATGAAAAGCCATGACAACAAAAGTGATGAAGTCCTCAGTAACAGAACCATGTTACCAATATGTTATTAAATAGTTATCAGATACATTACTTAAGTTTGAGCTGACACATCTCCTATTGTAATATTTTTCATCCCGTTGGGGTTGTTGTCTCTGCTTATCACCATACACATTCTCATAATTCTTTAGATAATTTTCAATTTTGGGTTTCATTTTTGGGTACTTTATCAATGGCCTAGAATCTTCATATTGCAATGAAGATATTTATATTTCATTTATGTGTTTCTATTCTTACTCAGAATTAAGTTCAGTCCAGTTTTTGATGTAATGAGATTTTGGTAAAGATAGGTTGTAGAAGTAATAACAGTTTGGTCAGAAATGGGGCAAACAGTTAAGATAGTTTGGAGATATTATTGTATTACTATTTCACAAATGTTCAGTTTGTTTGAATGTTCACTTTTTGTACAATTACTTAAAATACAAGGATAATTGTATGGTAGAATGTTTGTAATGTCAGAGAGGATTGTCATTTTTTTATCTTAATTTTGTCTCTGGGTACGAGGGGTTTAACACAAGAAAAAGGGTTGGGAGTACCTTCTGATTTACCAAAACTTATTGTATTTTTAGAATTTGTTTACCCCTATGATTTCAACATAATTTATACAAATTTTGATTGCAAATTCCACTACAAATTACGAAGTCCACCGTAATACCCATGTTGAAATGATACCAAGTTCAAGATTTTACAATTCAATTTCATATAATTCGACTTAATTACACATTTGTCTTGAAGCAGCATAAACATGTATGCATTAATGTTTTAGGAGTAAGGTCTAGAGAGATGTCCAGGCACTACCATTGGTTTCCAGGAACAGGTCCAGCTGATACCAAAATTATGGATGGTATGATTATATTGTAACTTCTAAAGACCTGCTATTAGGCCAAAATAAAAAAGAATATCCTAGATTCTCATCCCCTCCCATCCCAATTTCTTCACCCTCCTTTGAAAATTAAAAAAAAAAAATTCCCAATTTTGGGCTATTTCTTTCAATTTTACAGCATTTTTCACTTAAAATTAAAAGATAAAAAATAAAATTTTCATCCCCTGTTTTTTTTTTTTCCAAAATCTTGGAATTATTATTAGGGTCTTAGCTGTTTTAGTGAGATTTTTTAGATGAAGAAAGGAATTTGTAAAAAAAAAATTGTAACTGCATTAGAACCATATTCCCCAGTGTTGTTCCATTTTTGTAGAAACGGTTTATTCTATCACTGTGTAAATGGTCTGTAATCTGATTTTTCACAGTAATAGTTTTGCATGTTGTGCCTTAAGGCTTAAGGGAGATTAGGTGAGGCACATTTGTTGTTTTATACCCCATTCCCAAGGTAGAGCTATACTGTTTAACCTTGTCTTCTGTCACACAGTTTTCTTTTTAACTACTTGTCACAGCCACTTGATAATATATGGATGAGCAATATCATTGGATCTGAACTTAGGTTTGGGTATTAAATGCAGCTTCAAATTTACTTGAAGAAAAAAAGTCCTAGACTTCTTATGCATCCCAAATGAAAGGTCCACCAGAAGAGAGTGAAAGGTCCTCAATAAGAGTAAATGTTAAGTATGGTAGGTCAAGGGCCTAAATAAATGTTATTGATGGTCCTACATCAGACATCGATTAGGTCTAGGACCAGTGCTAATTTGACTGCCTGGACCTTGGACTAGTGCCAGTTTGAATGCATAGACCTTGGACCAGAGCCAATTTGAATGTATAGACTTTGGACTAGTGCCAATTTGAATGCATGGACTTTGGACTAGTGCCAATTTGAATGCATGAACCTTGGACCAGTGCCAATTTGAATGAATGGACTTTGGACCAGTGCTAATTTGAATGCCTGATTAGCATCTTCCTGTTCGACGATTCAGTTTATATATCTTCACCATATACTATATTTGAAGTGTGGCATTTTTACTACTGGGCAGATTTTAAATTTTCCCATAAATACTTAGCTGTAACCTTGAAACCTATCCTTTTTGTTCCTATTATTTCTTTAGGTATTTATTTGTAGGTGTGGTTATGGTTGAGGAAGGTAAATCTACAGACAGACATGGTACTAAAGATTACCAAGTTGAAACAGGTTTGTACCATGTGTTAAGGCATCGCTATGGGATGTTCCGATAAAACATATGAGGGACAGGGGGGAAGACACTTTTATTCTTTGTGTATGGGTGGGTGTTCAGGTCTCTTGACAAAATATAAAGTTTAATACAAAACATAAACTTATTTGGATGGCTCCCCAGTTGAAAAATTGCCTTCCCTAGGTACCGTGTATCTTTTAATAGAACAGCTATAGTAGATTTCACTGTAATATCGCAAAAAAAAAAAGTCAACACCTGATTTTTTGCTGCTAATTGTATAGAATTAACTTAAGCTTACAAGTCATTGAATGACTTGTTTTAGTAAAGAAAAAACACAGTTCAAACAAATGTTTGTATTTCTGTAGTAAGGGGAAAAGACCAAGACAAATTCACCATCAAACACTCCTATCAAAAACATGGAGCATGAAACAGGTGCACCTTTATGATAATGTAAACACTGCAAGAAGACATGAAACATTGAGTTTTGTCATATACCATTTGTTATTACAGGTGTGAATACCATTACCCCCGATGGATTTAGACATGAATGGTCACAGAGACCTAGACCTAAGCTACATATTCTTCAGAAAAAAATAAGACGGGCATATTTACGTGACGATCAAACTTCAACTGGAACCAACAAGCAGTCACTTGTCATTAAACCAGGCTACTTTAGACAGGGATTTGATTACATTATTCAAGTTAGAACAAAAATGAAAGGTAAGAGCTATATTTTTGGTATTACTTTTGATGTATGTAAAAGCTTCATTGTTTCACCTACCATATAGGTCATGTACTAAACATCTCCATTTGAATTTAAAAGGTATTTTGGACATGCATTTATTTGAATGGTATTGTTTTTACATACGTGTTAACCTTTGGGAATAGCTTGTGTGGGAGATTCTCTCTCATTGTTACTCTGTCATGTGGGAAAATTATACGTAAAAGCAAAATTTAGGTATAAAAAATCAAGTATTTAGTCTTTTTAACGAAAAACATAATAACTTTAACTAAAAACCTCCCACAAGCCATACACTTCAAAATTTTTCATTAATTTTGATTTTGTGGGAGTCTCCCCACCTAAAGTGGGAGGGTTAACAGTTTTTCACCTAGATATATTTTGTGTCAGTTATGTTAATTGTAAGAGTTCTTGAGCTTTGATAACTTTCATACAACTAAATTATACACTATTTCTCTCATATTAGTATATGTTATTTCTATTCTACAACTAGTCCAGTTAACTATAATTTATTTAACTTTGTGCCTCCCACATATCACTGTGCTTCATGTTAATAATAAGCATGACTATAATCGTTAATATAATGTCCTTCCATTATGCCATGTAATTGTCATCTATTTCTCTCCTAGCCGCTGGCATACAACTTCGATTTTCTTGAAAATCTACTATTTTATTCATTTGATAAGCAGTTGTATTTCCTCTTAATTTAATTCTATTCAATTCTGAAGATTCATTTCCTATAGCCTTTTAATTGAATGAAAATTTCCAATGCGTAATGAAAGTTTTATTGTCACTGAAGTGGAGAGATTTTCTGAATGAATAGGTTTCCATATTTCCTGAGGCTTAGAATATAATCTCACCAGAAATGAAGCAGTTTCCTGCTAGTAGAATTAGTTATGATTACCTTTACAGTGCTTAATAAGAATCAGGCAGATTTTTCAATAGGATTACAGCAAATACAATGATTGTGTTCAGGAGATAGAATTTTTATAAATAATAAATAATAAATAATAAATAGACCCATAAAACAACTTAATTACAAAAATAAAAATATGTAGCTGTTTTTGGGGTGTATCACATTTTTCAAATTTTGCATGATTCTTACAAAGACAGATACTTAACACTTGTGTTGTTAGGTTCATTCATTACTTGGTAAATTTTGATATTATACTGCAACATGTAAGAGGAAGGTAAGGTTTGCTCTGTATCCCTTGGTTCACACCCAGTTGTGGTTACATTTATCTCTCCACTTTGACTGGGCAAATTGATTTTATGAGTTTACATTATCTCTTATTTTCATTTCTGTCAAACTCTAGAATCCTGTAAAATTTGTCAAAATATCATGATGAGCAAACAGAATTTTGGTTGGATTTTTCGTAGCTTCTACTCAACAGAATGATTTCATATTTTGTATAATGCTTTGTCATGTCCCATCATAATTTCTGCTGGATCCAACATCCTTTTTTATGAACAAGTACATCATTTAAAATGAGTAACATATTCTCAACTTAACATTCCATGAGACCACGTTTCCATTTTATAGCTGAGGACACATGACTGTTGTTAATGATTTTTTTCCCATTCAAAGCCAGTAATTTGAAATACATGTAACCATTGGATAGTTACACAATTTATTGAAAGGTTTCCTGTTATTTTTCACAGTTTTCTTCAGATTTTGTAGGAGAAAACATGTAAGAGAAGGAAGTTTACATTAAAAGATGAAATAATCAGTTAGCATTGAACTTTCTGTAATATAGCTGAGAAATGCCTAGTCTCCCAGTTGTTTTGAATGAGACAAATTTTGGTAATAAGGTTCTACCCAATTTTAAAAAGAGCATATTGTGACTTCGCTTGAAGTCTGCAGATCTTAGCTGATTGACGAACTGTTGTGTTACACTACGAAGTTCCAAGTGCAAAAGTAAAGTCTGTGCATATAAAACATTACAACACAAAGCTCCAATAAAACCAACAAAAGCTGTTAAAGCATTCTAAAATGTCAAGTACATTTTCAGAAATAGGAATACACTGATTTCGATTTTAATGTACAAATGTATGATATGTCAGGAGATGTGAAATAGAAAAGAACATGAATTGACCTAAAATGTTCAAGTTCAGCTCTTTAAAATTTGTGATTTTTTAAAATTCTGAACCAAGTCCATACTTATATCTATGCCAGGGTTTATTGTGAAAATGAGAAAATCACTGATTGGGAGTTCAGTTTAGTAGAGCATTGAATTCGCCTGGATGTTGAAAGCAAGCCACAATCAGTGGCATAGAATATTTGACAATTGATTATGTTTAAACACCTACCTACCTTTACCACAATTTTCTCTTTTCTTGTGTAAAAACCCTGCCTAAACCCCCCAAAAAAATTCAGTATCAAAGTGTTTTAAGTTTGGACTGGTTTTACTGTAAATGGATCCACAATTAATAAATGAATTTGTTGTTAACTCTTTCAAATGAAAAAGATGTAAAACTTAGTTTGATCTTCAAGCTTGCTTTTAGTGCACTTGATTTTTATGCCTCCACGACAAATAGTGGGGGGGGGGGGCATATTAGTTTACCAATATCCGCCCATCCATCCAGATTACACATGATCATGGCTTGTCCGGCCATCTCCTCATACAGTTTTTGAACTACATATAAAATATTTTACAGGATATTTCTACACATGATGAAGGTGTGTAGGGCCGAAAGATTTTGATTTTCATGAAATATTACAGAAATTGTTGATAGTTACACTTAGTCATTTTTATTGGTAACAGGGCTATATGGCTTGTCCTGCTATCTACCTGCTAGTTTTTGAATTACATCTAAAATATTTTTTGGAGGACGTTTCTACACATAATGATGGTGTGCAAAGTTATAGGATATTGAATTTTGTTGAATATTATGGAACTGGATAATAGTTGGACTTTGGAATATTACGGAACTGGGTGATTGTTGGACTGTAATTTTTAGTCAGAAATATACCCTAAGCAACAAAGTTAGAGATTTTATATTGGGGGTATTAACATTTTTTATGTGTCCGTCAGTCTGTCCATCAGTCCTCTTTTTCTTATCACAAGTATTTTTGTAGTGCTTAGCCTAACATACCAAATATTTACTGCATCACCCAACAGTACATAACCTTTCTGAATCTGCAAACCATGTCGTCATTCAAAAATAAACATGTTCTTAATTTGGCAAATCTAGCGAGCAGGGGCATCATTAGTGTCTTACAGACATTTGATTTAACCAAAAAAAAACAAAAATCACAACTAACAAATGACGCAGGGCTCCTGTGACAAACAGAGCATCTAGTTTTTTTTATATTTTTTTATCTACTATAAACAGATAGAAGCATATCGTGTCTGCAGATGTCCATTTTGCCAGATCTGTAACATGGAATTATGTTAATAGTTTATTGATTTTTTTTCCTGATATTCTTTCCACCCTTAGTGATTTTTTGTTGTATTGGTAAATTTAATTTAAACAAATAGAGTCTGTGAAAATTCTGAAAAAAAACTATGTTGTGATCTGTTTATGCATGCAAGAATGTGTTTGTTGTCAATTAATCAATATTTATAGGCAATATGATACTTCAAAAGAATTTTTTAAAATGTAGAAAACTGATCATTTTGAAATAGGACATTTTATCAATTTTGTTAAATTTATATATTCAGCATTGATTGTGTAGTTGATATTGAAGTTTTGTTCAAATGTATCTACCTTACATGTTGTGAGACTGAAACAATTAGATGATTGCCACTTCGTCAAATAGTGCTCAGAAACTTAGCCAGGGGCTAGGCACTCTGCCCACAGAGCAACTGGGTTGTGTGCCCCAGGTGGTGGAATGGGGTATCCCTGGCGTGTTACATGCTAGGCTTGTCAGGCATACTACGGAAAACCTGACTGCAAACCATAGTGGTGCACCATGTTGGGAAAGATGCCATGTTCCTAGCACATTAAAGAACCCTGCTGTGGTATTCGGTAGGAGTAGGAACCTTTGAGCTCCACCACAGGAGACTAAATTGCCCAATCCTACCCATCCCCCCCATTTGTCTTGTGGCAATCAGAATTTGTTGACCCTATTATCCTTGTGCCCCATCCCTTTTTTTTTTATTTCATCATCATTTCATGTTCATTTTATCATCCATATCATGTTCATCGCCTGAATATAGCTGAAATATTGCTGCTGGGGCATTAAACCCCAATAATCAATCAATTGTTCTCTGGCGTCATCCTTCTATTCTAAGTCATAGAATCATCAAAATTTGAGCTTTGTTTATGAATCTATTGAAATCTCTCTTGATTACCTTCATGAGAGTGGAAAAACTGAATAAGCTATATAATATTACAAGCATTTTCAGAAATCAGACTTATTTTAATTTAATATATTGTTATGAAATTTAATGTGTTATCAATTTTACAAAAATTCTAAAATTTAAAAACATGATACTTAAGGTTAGTGGCTGTCACTTTCATCAAAAGTATTCCTAAAAACAAATAGAAATTTACACTTAAAAAGCATGCCAATTAAAAAAAAAGAAATCTACTGCATCATGAAACATAGCTTGGTGAAAATAACTATCGATTTGATAATGACTGAGCACTATCTATGCCTACGTTGCCAGTCATATATATCATATAATTCATATTTATATGTTGAAATTCTAACACTCCAAAATTGTTCAAATGCCTTGAAATCATTTGAGACCTTTACCTTGAAGAACTTAAGTGTCAATCCCTGTAAGAATCAGGCAGTAGGTGAAACATGGTATGAAAAACCCATCATTTTGATAGTGTAATTTGACTATTTGCACCACCAGAATCAAGGAAAACATACAAGATTTTCCATTTCATGCTGGACTCATAGAAATTCACTGAAAATGAACATCTCAAAGGGCAGATAACTCTGTCAAAAACCTCATTTTTCTTAGATTCTATTGAATAAATTCAGAGCAAAGACAGTGATGCAGAGATCAAATAATGGTCTTTTCAAATAGAGAAAGCATCCTTGAGTGATATTTTATTGTCAGATCGGTGGGGTTTTGACATGCATGTTTCTGATTTTTCTCATTTTGCCTGATTCTTACAAATACTTACACTTTAAAATAGTGATATTGTTCAGGGTAATTTACAGGAATTCTAAGAAAGGCCTTTGCCCATGAAACATTGAGATTCCAAATGATTAAATTAATCTGTGAACTTTCGAATATATTGAAACTTTATCCTCACCCAAAACTAGAAAATTTTTTGTAGTTTTTTCTTTTTATGCTTGTCTTTTAAGGTTGAACCTGTCTTTTAAGAAGAATATAACTGATTTTCATAATAACCAGATTTGATGCATTGAATTTCACATTAATATTTTAAAATGTTCATTCTTCTTTTTACAGGAAGAAAGACTGAATTATCAGCCATGACGTCATTCTCTATCAATTCTAGTCCGTCCAAAGGAGAATGTGAGATATATCCTGAGTCGGGAATGGAACTGATCACAGAGTTCCGTATTTACTGCAAAGCTTGGCAAGATGAGGTGAGATTGATTGATTGATTGTTATTTTAACTGCTTCTGATTTAAGTTTGCTATGTTAAGGCGTTTTTTTTTAAATGATGTGTAAATTTACTGGTATGAAAGTTGAAAGTATGATTTCATCTTATTTGGCATTTTTTTGTAGTTGTTATGAATAAACCTTTTCTTTTATTTTCTATAAATATTTGTGTCAAATTACTCTAAAAAATATTTTTCTAGAAGTTAACCACCAATTAACATTGATTTTAAGTAGCTGTCTTCGTAAGAATCATGCAAAATCTGAAAAATGTGATACACCCTAAAAAAGGCTACATAATTTCATTTTTGTAATTAAGTTGTTTTATGGGTCTATACTATGAAATGTTTAATTATTCATTCCAATCTGCCTCCTTTTAGAATTTAATCAACATTGAAAATCCAGTAGATTCTATTGTATTTGAGTGTCAATTACAGAGTTATCTCCCTTAATTTTGAAATCTACAGTGCATTCTATACAATTTTTATCTCCTAAGAGCACGGGCTATATGAAAAAGCACATGTTAATTACTGTTTACTATGACATTTCAAGCAAAATATAAAAAATAGAGATATGTAGGCTTTTTACCCATGAATCACATTTTGCATGATCCTTAGCTGGAGTGCTACTTAAAGATTATTTTTATTTTACCGTCAATCTAATTGTTTAATGAAAATAGACCTTTCTTTTACGTAGCTATCAAATTACACCTATAAATAGCTATCTAGTAACGTAATATTTTTCTTTATTGTATTAATCCATTATCAGGATAAACCTCTCCAATACGAAGTAAGCGTCAAGTTGGATGATGACGATGGTATGAGCTACATTCTGTATCATGGTCTTAATCATGGTGTCAACTTTACATTGCCTGCTGGAGATCCATCTAAAAACCAAACAGGTGAGTAGTAATCATGTTGTGGTACATGTTTGAGGGAAATGTTGGAAAAAAATCTTTTTGGCACTGCTGACGAGATGCATTTTATGTTCAAAATGTGTGAAACCAAGTAGAAAGACAATACGTCAGGGCTGACTTATTTTTGTATTTCTGCAAATAAAGTGGTTACATCTATATCCTGAGAGTTGTTGTGGGCGAACATTTTCTTAGAATTAACACAAGACGGTATATTTTCCAAAAAGGAATACACTTATTTTGCTAGTAATGCACAAATGTAGGATATGTCAAAAAATGGGAAATGGGAAACAAACATGAATCAATCTAAAATCTTTATGAATCGATCTAAAATCTTCATGAATCTATCTAAAATCTTCAAGTTTCTGCTCACTAAAACTTGTGATTTTTTTAAATTCTGAACCAATTCTGAAAAAGTGTTACTGAATTATAGATTATATATGAGGAAAAATAGGGTTTTGTATGATTAATGTTTGTGATTGTTGTGTAATGGTGTAATTTTTCTTCTTTTAGATTAATTAGGATTCCACTAATGTGTTTGTCACATAGACCAATGAAATAAAAACCTATATTTTGATGACCTGTTAAACTCGTACAGTTTCAGATATTCAAATTAAAAATCTGATTTCCTCTGAATATTTCTCAGAACATAGAAATCAATTGGGACAAAAAAGCACACTTTAATGCTTCATTACAAACGGGCTTCAAAGAAATCTTAGTCTGAAAAGTGTTTTTATTCTCTGTCAATCCTAAGCTTGAAATATGTCAAAATTGCTCATCAAGTAGAAAACTAATTTTTCTGCTGAGATTGCCATTTTAAAGTATATTGAATTTGGAAATAAATTGACACAAGTGATATTTTTCATCAGACTTAAGTGTTTTCGCTGCTTATCTAATTGATAGGTGCAGAAAAATGGAAATCTATTTGAAGTCAGTCTGAGGGTAAAATTATAATTATCTCACCGGAACTGGCCTCAAAAATATTTTTTGTTTTTAAATCTCCTTTCTAATTTCTTTGTTTTCATGCAGTTTTTTAGTAAACATCTCATTAAATTTGTCAAAAATGCTTTTCAAACCTAATGATTATATTTTTTTGATGTGTATTGGTGTTCCTATTGTACCTGCTCTCAGTTTAATTGGATGCATATTGTTATAATTGAAACAGACAATGAGGAAAGAAATTGCATAATTGCTTCTTTTGCTAATCAAAGACACTTATAATTTATTTTAGTGTTCAGCTTTTAAACTTTTTTTCAAGCATCTAAATAGGAAAAAAAATGAGTCATTGCTGTAATGGAAAGTATCTTAAGGTTGTTAACCCTGATATTTTGTACTGAAATATGCACAAAATTTTGGATTTGACCAAAGAATTGTTCATGTGGTAGACACAGGTTATGGGGATAAAGACAGAATTTATGTTGTAAATGTTTTATTATTGCCTTCCTACTTTCCACTAGAAATTTCCTTATCAGTACCTCTTGGAAAACATAGATTTGAGTAGTATTCATAATGTGCTCGGAAACCATGTAGTAGTGCCTCCTAATTCTGTAATTAATGGTTTAATACAGACTTTGACCTGAAATATCTGATGTCATTCTTCAATCAACACAAAATCCATGTCCATAAATAGATGTTAAGTTACAGATAAATGGAATCCCCATGAGACAATAAGCAGATAGCTTTCATCATAAAGACATGGTTTGAATTACTTGGCTTTCATCTAAACAGGAATAAATTCGCTAATTTTACCATTAATATTACTACCCTATTAAAACCATGTAAATCACATTATTTTGAAGATCAAGCTGCAACAATTTCAATAAAAGTTTATGGAGAAACTTCCCATAACTCTAGTGGTCGAGGACGCCTCTTTAGAAAATAAAACTGTGAATGTCTCAACTATTCTATTGACCTGTGTATCCTATGTCAGTTTGCAGATTAACACAGGAACATTAGCTATAAAAGGATATAAAGTAATGCTTCTAAATCTATAGTTATTGGCTTGTCACAAAATAAAACAGAATTAGGAGCAATAAATAAAGTTAAATGATTAATCACTTCTTCTAAAAGTATGTTGTTTATCCATTTTTTGGCAAGTTTAACTGAGATATTCTCTATATTGATGAGTCCACTGTTCTCTGGCCTGGGTTTCATAAAAAAAAAATCTCAAATTGAGAATTTTCTTAAGTCCTGTGTTTTTCCTCAAATCTTCAATTTCAAGTGATTTGATTGGTCAGAATTTGAGTTTATGAAGGATTCAGGAAAATCTCAATCAGTCAGTTGCACCATTATGAATAATCCTACTTGGTTTTGTCCCCTGTGGGTACTATAAGTTGAGAAGTGGGTTTGCAAGAGTAATCAAAGGAACCAAGGTTCTAGCCGTAGTCAAAAGAATGTAATCCAGGGAAAAGACCAGGCATGGAAAACAGACTACACAACAAAGAACACAGAGTAACTAAAATCATACATACAAAGTAACAAAAGCAAATGAGCAACTCGGACTCCACTAAAAACCGGGAGCATGGACCAGATGCGTCAGTAGGGTAAATGTCCTCTGCTTTTCTAGAAACACCCACCTGAACAACTGAAATAGATTACCTTTTCAAGCACCAAGATATGTGATAAGATACCAAATTATTTTAGATGAGACAATATTTCCCAAACTCTGAAGAATTTGATAAGGATGGGTGCTAAACGTTTCAGTGACAATTCTTGTTCAGAAAATGCAGAAGTCATACTATCTTAAACTTTGGTTTATACACTCCTTAAGTGTAAGTATTTGTAAGAACCAGGCAAAATGGGAAAAATCAGAAACATGCATGTCGAAACCCCATCCATCTGACAATACAATTTCACTCAAGGATGCTTTCTCTACTTGGAAAGGCTACTATTTGTTCTCTGCATCGCTGGATTTGCTCAGAATTTTTTCGATAGAATTCTAGAAGAATGAAGTTTTATGACAGAGTTATCTGCCTTGAAATGTTCATTTTTAGTGTATTTCAATGAAGTTATAACTTTGTTTTCCAACATGATATAGAAAATCTGATAGTGCAAATAGTCAAATTCAACTTTCAAAATGATGGTTTTTTGTCATACCATGTTTCACCCAACGCCTGATTCTTACAGGGACTTATGGATCAAGCTGGGTTTGTCTTATATCTGCGACTGAGCAGACTTATCAAGGAATGACTATTATATTTTTTTCAGTCTTTGAAGAAATAACCACAATCATGTGGTGCACACTAAAAAACCTGCAAAGCAGCTTATTTTTCTAGTGTGCATCGCAAGCATTGAGGTTATTTCAAATAGATCAAAAAGTGTAACTGTCATTTCTTATAATTTAATTTTGGAGTCAAAATTCTGTTAGTAAATCATTTTAAAAAAAGGTTGATGACGTTACGGTCACATTGCAAAATTTGGTTTTTGAGAAGATGTACAAAACTTTCTATTGAATCAAAAATGGTGTTACGTCTGTAATTTAACTATGAGTTGATGAAGAATTAAAGCTTCTTAGAAAAAAAATTTTTTTGTTCATCAACCATATTTTTGATGTGATTTAATACATATGGAAGCATATGTTTGGGATCAGTATAGTAAAAATATGTTTATGTGCTTTTAAAAATACTTGATAGCATTTTTTTTTTTTAATCATATAAAACATATATTAAGTCCTTCTGAATACATATAAATACCATATGATATTTAACTCATTAATCAGGAATATACTGTATAAATAGATTTTTTTTCGCTTGGGGAAAAAGTTCGTGTTTTTCTTCAAAAACTGTTTTTCATATGTTTTTCACAGTGGTCCTAAACATATATCTTTCAAAACATAAGTTGCAATTTTTTCTGGTGTAGGTGCATAGGTAGGGATGTGAATTTTTTTTCACAGTACAAACTTAGAACTCTGTGTTGATAGACTTTGTTCATTGAACAAAGTCAAGCACCCAAGTATTGTCTGACTATAGTGAGTGCTTCAGTCAAGTGTCTTGCACGATTTTCTGTTCAGACATTTATAATCTTTCTATTGGGTACAATTAAGGACTATCACTTGATAGACAATAGCACCGCTGTCCTACTTTTTGTTATACAAGAACTAATCTATATGATGAGCTCAGACGGGGCTTTTAGGCATTTAGATAAATCTAGCAGACGGATGCACTGTCCGTTTCATTAGCTTGTCCGACCGTCAATTCTGCTGTCATGAAAGAATAACGATTCATGAGTCACCATGATAATATAAATACAGACGGCTTAATTCTAACGTTTCACTTATTTTCTCCCGTATACATAATGTCAATCATGAAATCGACTGACGAGGGGCAACATGAACATTGATTTCTTCACATTTTCAATTTATTACATGTGAAAAGCTATTTATATTATGGAACGGGAGCTGATGGGAAATTTATTTGCTATGAAGATGTAAGCGAGGAAGAAAATTAGTTGGAAACACAGTCTTCGAATTTGCAATAATTGCTTCTGATGGAGAAATTAGGAGTTAATTTCATTTTCTAAATGTTTACATACATCTTACATGGGATTCTTAACAGGCTCGAAATTGATGTCCCGATTGCTTTTTTAAGAGGCTCGTGGTCGTGTTTTTCCTGTGGGATAATATCTCTGTTATATGATTTTGATTAACTGACTCTTTTGTCGGTAGAATTTGGCTCCATAATTTCTCCAAGCTTATCATGTTGGTTGGACTGGAAAATTTTTCTGATATTAGACTCAAAGAAACATATTTAATTTGTAATTGCAATGTCTAGGGATTTATTTTCCAGACATTACTTCATTTTATTTCAATTTAGATGTGTTTTTTAGAGTATTATTTCGTGGCTATATTGCATGTTACAATTTATGACTTAGGTTATGAATTTTTAGGTCAATTCTATTCAATTCAGTCATCATACAAGTATTCTGTTTGCTTCTCTTGTACATTTGACATTTGAAATGATTTGGCTTTTAGATGAAATCTGTTCTCTTGGCAGAATATGTCAGATGATTACACAGATGAAAAAAATATACTAGATTAGTTATTTGTCTTTTCATGATAATCAATTTTTAGATGCCCTTCATTGAATGGTTGTACAATGGTGTTTTGATATCTCTCGGACTGTCTGTCTATCTGTCTCTCAGTCAATATGTTGTTTCACAACTTAAAAGTGCTTTGAGGGATTTTGATAATTTTTAGTACAATCATTAATCTGTATTGAAGGAAACTCCCTTTTGTTTTCCATTTTTCCCAAATTTTTCTTACAGAGTAATTGAAATTTAAACACTCCTCCCATGAGTCTTCGCTTTGAAGGGCTGGATATGGCTAAAATAGGGAAGAATACATTATTATACCTTACTTAAGATTTAGAAATAAAATTGAAATTTTATCACATAATAATGGGGAGAGCAGGAATACCATATACTATACCACAATTTCTTTATTTTAATAAATATTAAATCAAGTCTATTTTTCAGAAAGACCCATCTTTCAGTGGAAAATTTATATCCTTCAAAATTCTCTTTAAGAGAATTTTTTGCAAAAGTGAAATGTCAGTTTCAACAGTGTATAAATCTTCCCTAGTAGACAATTTTATCTTTCAGTCTCAATATATTTTACAATAATTACTGGAGAATATTGTTTTTTTTTTTAATTTAAACATTGGATATAACCCAAGATTTTAGCCTGATTAAATTTTTTCCCATTTTGTTTTGAGTGATGTGATTTTGAATTCTAACTAAATACTGTAAAGGTACTCATTTTTCGCTATTTTCACTGTGGACAAAAAACCTTGAAAAATGGTACTGATTGTTACCACTGTATAACGCTAATCATATTTTTGAAACCACAAAAATTGATACCCCCAAATATGTTCACTTGACAGAATCTGCCAAAATTAGCAGCCGCAAAAATTAATACGTTTACAGTATTTTGACAGTTGCTTAATTGCCACTAGATAAGATTTTATTGCAAACTATAGTTTTCATTGCCTTTTCTGAGGAATATAAATAAAACTTTACATGTATGAACAATTTTATTCTTGTATAAAACCATTTTCATGCCTCGTGAAGTTTTACATCGATTGAGAAGAATTTAATTTCTTTTTCCATTATCTAATTTCAAGTCCAAAGTTTGTCTTTGTCTCCTTGACAACCATGAATGTTTGAGACTCATCCCATGGCAACATGAATTTAATTGTGTTTTCTAGTACCCATCCACAGCCCGGCAATTTGATTGTACTTTTCAGCGCATATCCACTACAAGTCATTTTCAGTTTCCTGAATCTTAGGGCTTAATTATCAAATCAATTTAGCTGTAGGATTGCTTTGTTCAAATGGAGTATCTTCATTTGGTATTGTTTACAAAACAAGAGAAGATTTATCGATGAACATTAGGGCTTGTGTCAGGAGCTTTTGTGTTCCAAGATTGTCGATTACAGTAAGGAATTTAATTGAAAAATTAGCCAATCTGTTGTTATTGATTTTGGACTCTGTTGCTCCAGACAACCTGCCATACGGACTTGTTGCATTAACATTTGATTATTGGTAGAACAGACTTTATTGCAGACTCTCGGCTGGAGTCAGATATTTTAATCGCAGACATAAAGAGACTGAAAGTTCCTTTTCATCATCATGATGAAATAAACCTTTTGATGTTTTGAAAATTTTATGTCAGGGAAAGAAAATAGATTGCTGTCATATTATGGTTTCTTTGGAAAAGTTTATGCATGTTTAAACAAATGTCTTTCCTATTTATAATCACAGTTTCCCTCTTACAGCTTCTCTGATTGAATTCTGTATAATAATCATATTTATTTATCTTTGATCATGCTAAAAATGGAATCAAAGAATAGACATCTGTACTTTTAAATCATCTTATGTTGTTTTTTTACTGGTTGCTTTTCAGTTTCTGATAATTTCAAGGTTGTTATAAGTAGCATCTCCAGAATCTTCTATGTCAAACTGTTGGTCAAAAGTTCTCTTCCTTAAATGCATGAAATATCTGATATAGGATGTTTACCTACAGTCAATTAGTCAATATAACCAACTATTTCTATGCTGTAAATGTGTGAAGGAAATTATAAGGTCACCAAAATTCTAGAAAAACAAAATAAAAAAGAAAAGGAAAAGAAAGTGGATGTAAGACATTCATTGGTTACCATGGTGATCAATCTCTACAAGAGTTTGCATTTGGTAATCTTAAAATTCTGGACTGGTTTGTACTGGTTCCTTTTTTTTTTATCCCTTCACTATGATAGTTGCAAAGGGATACACATAGTAATTGGATTGTATGCCTTTCACACATTTATTGTTTATAAATGTCTGGAAACCCATCAGATTTAAAAAAAAAATATATGTATCTTTCCTACTACCCTAGTTACCCTAGTTACCCTTGTTTTATTGTGCCCTACCCAAAACATTTCATGGCTATTTTGGCTCAAGCACTGATTAAGTCAAGATTGTTTCCCCATTAACTCAGTGTAAAATGTTTTGGAAAAAAGAAAATAAGTGTATATTTGCTTGAAATTTGGGTGTAAAACATGAGGCTCGCCAAGCGTTTTTTTTTCCAATTCATGCTGAATTCTTATTTCATTTTTATTTCTAGTCAATATACAGTTATTTTCTTTACATTGCAATCCTTATCATTTTCTAATCAAGTTACATTTTAATATGATGTGTTTTTTACATTTCTTTTCTTCTTACTTACCTACCCTAATTATTTCTTGATGGTAGCAGGCAACAAGACTATTGGTTTTTTGGTTTTTTTTGCTTTTGTGATCTTTCTGGGACTCCATCTGCTCTATATCTTGAAGGATGTTACAGGAGTTGATTGGGTCTGCTCTTTTAAATGTAGAATAGCAGGCTGGTTTCATGGAAGGAAAGCAATTTCCATACAATATTTTTATGACCCTCATTAAAAGACTTTAAAAAGCTATGTTGACATTTGATAGCCATGTCACATTTAAGAAAACGGAGCTGGAACAGGAAATTCTTTTGAAAATACATTTGATGCGTTTATGTCTAAGAAAATCAATGGCACCCTTTCTAAAGCAATTTGCGGACACAATGATGGCTGACGAGTCGAGTATTTTCCCTCAAAACAAAAATTGGAATGAATTGTGTTTTTCCAATACCATAAATTTATATGATAAGGCAGATAAATTGGTATTATAACGGCCGACTGATGGTTTAGAAGGTTTCTCCAAGGCAAGGTTTAAGTGGAGCTAATTATGTGTTTATATTTATTCTTCAATCAAGTCTTGATGGCACGTTTGTGCTTGTATCTAACAATAGTAGCAGAACGCCACATGACAGCAATTTAACGAGCTGAGACTTAATGTGAAAGGAAATGAATAGCGAATTGGTCACTATGGTTGTTTTTATCGAGATATTTGTGATATTAATTCATGCAAGTGCCTAACTTAAAATCAATGAAAAGCTTATCAAAATGATCAGATAGGGTCCATTATATCTGTACCAGCCACTGGTTGTGAATATTGTTTGTATAGCTGTCACTGATTGAGGTCTAGAACTTAATATTAATTTTTTTTAAAGGTTCTATCCACGTTTGGATATTTAGTGTAAATTTTCCTTTCTTTGAAATAAGAGATTATCTGTGATGTTCAGATTTTCAGGTCCCAACTTATTATGCAGTTGATAAGTCATAGGGAAAAAAAAAAAAAAAAATCCAAATTTTAAGTACCAGCCCGTGTAAGAATCAGGCAATTTTTTTTTTTTTTTTTTTTTTTGGCCTCAAGTATATTCATAACCAAAATGCTACTAAAATTTAACCTGAAATGTCTGTGACATATGTTTACTGCTTATAAAAAAAAGTGTTGGAAAATTTTCCTGCAATTTTTTTCATTCTGCATTTCAAATGATTTGACTGATCAATATCTGAAAACGGTAAAATTTGCAAACAATTTGATGATTTTTTCTGGAGGTTATGAGGTATAAATACTTCAATTATGCAATAAAATTTTACTTCATGCTCCACACCTTATACATATTTTGCCTTGTTCTTAGACAAAGAAGTACTTAAAAAACTAAATAAAACAAATCAGAACTTCATTTGAAAACAGGTATTGTAAACTAAGACCCCGAGAAAGAGTCATATCTTATGTCCATTTAACATGGAATTTAATTCTTCCATGGGACTTCGAGTTACGAATCTGACGCAATAATACATGCTGATCAGTAACATAAAAATTTCTAATGAAATATGGAAAAAAAAGTAATTAGTTGCAATGAAGTATTGTATTAAATCTACCGAACAGCATTATGAACAAAATATCATAATTATCATTCAATTTTTTTGTGAAAATGAAGAATAAGTGACAACTAATATTTCCTCTGGGGCACTCACTGGATAATTTTTTTCTTAATTACTTTTCTTTACCCTTAGAACCAAATGTGACCTCCATTTTTTTTTTAGACTGTTAAGTTCACTTAGCAAGCTTTCTGAGTGGTAGATTATTGTGTGGTATATAAAGTGATCAGTGTTTTGAAAGTAGATGTTACTGTTTTTTTTTTTTGTTTATTGTTTTTTATTTTTTTTTGTTTTGTTTTTTTTTTTTTTTCATATGCGTAAAGTAATGATATTTATGGAAGACAATAAAAGTATGTGAAAGTAGAAGAGGCGATAAGGGGTCTTGTTGGCCCAATATTCTGCTGAAAGTTTGTCATTAAGTGTTGATTGATTTAATTGTGAATTTGAAGACTTAAATCCATTATAAATGAGAAAAAAAATTTTTTTGATAATTTGTGCATAGAAAGGACACAAAAATTGCTTGAAGTTTACCAATATTCAGATAGTCTGTCAAATTTTATACTTTTTGGTCCCTTTCTGGTCATATTTTGTGCAAGGAAACAACAAAAAACTTCTTATTTAGAGAACACATTCATTATTACATAGTTTATCATATGTAAAATATGTAAAAATATGAAGTTTTGGGCTATATTCATAGCCGAATGCCCCTACACCTTTATCCCCTTTCATTGAAGGCCCATAGACTGCCTTTGGCTGTTTTACGTTCACTGTTTCAGTATTGTTGTCTGTTTCCACTTTCTTCTCAGTTTAAGATACTGTAGATTAAAGGTATCTGTATGTGTCAATGGCATTTTACATATGGTACTTGATGAAAAAAGCAATTTTGTTCAGGGTGTCAAGGGATTGATGGAGAGAGATGCATATAAGGAGAGTGTAATGGGAGAAAATGAAAGCTTTGAATGGGGGTGAATAAAAAATGGAGAAAGGAAGTTAGTCTTTGGGGTGAAAAATGAGACAAAAAGGCATTTTTTTTCATAATAAGGATGACAGAGCACACTATAAAGATTAGGAGTGAGGGCTCAAAGGCTTAAAACTTGCCTGCTATCTTTTACAATGTAATTTGTGTTTGTAATGAAAGTTGGTTGTTGTAGCTGTTGTACCTATATTATTAAGTGTATTTTTAATTATGTATGTGTTAATGACATATGAAATTCTCATATATTTTAGATATGTTCTGTTTTACATTTGAAATAAATTTATATCTATACAAACTAAGTCAAGAAGAACTTTTTAGTACATATGTAGTTAGACAGACTTACTGTCTGAACGAACTTTTATGCACACACACCAGTAAGAAAAGATATCCTCAAGTACCCCCCCCCCCCCAAATCAAAATTCATTGTGTTAATAACTTGATCATGGTTTGCTTAATGTTAACAAAGTGGAGATAACATTAAGAAAGATATAAATTATTTTTGAAGGATAGTTCATAATTTGATGATATACAGGTCTTTAAAATCAATTCATACCTGAAAAGGATTTTTTTTTTTTTTTTTTTTTTTTTAAATTGATTATTTCTATAAATACTATCTTTAATAATGATTTTCCCAATATTAAAAATTGGAGAGAAGATTTCAAACACTGCTAAAAGGTAAAACTGCTGATTGAATACAACTCTTTCTACTAAGTCATTTGATTATAGATTTTTCCCGCTACTGTACAAATATTGGACGTTAACGTGATATTATTATTGTCCTGTTTGCAGTAACGGTAGACATTACAGTATTGGACAGTCGGATGGCGAGAACGTTAGTGTGTACTCATCCTACAAAGGTTCGACCTATAGCTCTTGAACCAAGGAGGAGATTAGATGATCTGATGTGAGTAGTTTACTTTTTTTTTATTTATTGAAGGATTTTAAGGCATTATTGTTAGATTTGCTGATTTTACTTTCTTTTAGAACTATCCCTTTTTTGATTGTAGAAGTTCTTTTTAAAAAAAAAAAAAAGAATCGACAATTTAGTGTGTCACGAGGAGGCATTTACTCCTATCATTGGCTTGCAAATGGCTTGAGAGGGGGAAAAAAGCAGTAAATTTTTATTTACTATCTAGTCAGGTATTCCAATTACTATATATTACTTTAATTTCATAATTATTTCTCAAGAGGGATAGGAAAAATAAAAGATAATGCTGCTGTACATAGTATATGGGTAAACCTGTTATGTTGCCACATCAATATTTGGGAAATTTAGAAATTATTTGTGAATATTCAATTATTATTGGCTTTCAATTAATGCAGATGTGTTTAAAATGGGCTATATATGGTCATTAGGACACCAGATTGTGATGACAGGGTGAAAAAAAAGTTTTTATAAATGTATAGATTTATTGATGGAATAAAGGCTTTCATCCAGAGTTTTGGCTTAATCATTCTGTGTTTTGTTAGCAGTATTATACAGGCTGTTTCCTCCTGAAAAAAAAGGTTTTAAATTAAAAATTCATATAATGATTCTAAAGTGAGGTATCTATCTATTCAATCAATCCAATATGGTAAGTCAGCAGCCAAATATTTGGATTGAGGTGTCAAAACAGGCCGGTACAAAATATCTGGACAGATATTTCACAACATGTGGCTGTTGCAATAGTGAAATATGCTATTTGAAGGAGCAAATGCTTTTTTGGGGGTTTTCAGAATTTGAGTGCATAGTATTTATTTCTGCTCTGTTCAAAATAATATTGGTGCATTGCCTTAAAATTAGTGGTAAAGGATTTCTTTTTTCTTTCAAATTTACCTCCCATCAAACAAAAAAGTAATGAAATTCAACAATAGATCCATGCTTATCAGCTTGGTCACGACAAATCCACTTTAATAGAAATAAATATTTCTAAATTTACAATAGTAAATTTGACACAGAAATGTCTCGGCTATTTACTTTTGATAAGAATGGGAAAAGATGAAAAGAATTTTATTTGACTAAGATTCGTCAACTTAGAAAGTAAGTGAGATAGGTTTAGAGGGATTCTCAAGATATCAATAAATTTTGACAAGGTCTGGGGCCTCATGAGGGGATTCTGAAATTATCATTTCTTCTTTATTCTTGTGTTTAAAATCAAATTGGAGGGTCAGTAAATCACAAATGACATTATGTGAGTACTTCAGTTGTGAAGTCATGGGTTTTTAGAGATTTTAAGTATCTGTGTGTAGTTGACAATGAAGGGTATGAATAGTAGAAGGCTTGGATTGTGATAATTTATTTTTTTTTTGGGGGGGGGGGGGGCATTTTTTGGATTTGTGAAGAGGGAAATGGTTTGTGATTGAAATTTACATTCTATGTTTAATTTGTGTTTGAGGGAGAGGGGAAAGAGTCAGAAGCAGTAATACTCTGTTTGAACTTAATGCTGATGAGATTTTGCATTGATTGAAAAACCTACCTGAATGTTTTCATTCTCTGAGGTTTTTTACAATTTTCCATGCGACTCCAACTTGTTTATTTGTTTTGTGTAATTTTTATCTTAATTCTGATACTGATACTGATAAATGTGGTCAATTTTAACAATTTAAGGCTGTGAAATGTAAAGCAAGAAATGTAATTTAAATTAAGTTTATTTATTGTGCACTATTCTGTTATCTGAATGTTCATTAGCTATTGATGAAGTTTGATTTACCATTAAGAAGATAAAAGGCCCACTCAATAGCAAGCAATGAATTCCTTACTTACACCTTAATACTCAGTGGTCTCATGTCTTCATATTAAGCACAAGGCATTACTTTCGACATTCAAGTTGTAAATATTCCATAAAACTGTACATCACTTCTGATCCAAATAAAAACTTTTTGTTCATCTATTACCACCCCACTTGAGCCTCATATTTGTAATTTCTTATGAACATGTATATTTATCAAGGATTGGGGCCAGCTCATGGTCATTCAAGTGAAATTCACCAAACATTAATAAAATGGTAGAGAGAAATTTGTCAGAGATCAATAAAACTTTGACAGGTGATTAAGTGCCCTAAATGGGTAAACAGCTCAGTTAATTAAGTTATTCATAGGTATGGTTCAGGGGACAGCAAGGAAGTGATCTGGTCACTTTATCAGTTAAGACCAGTTTTATTGAGGAACTGTTTAAAGTGAGATAATTTTACAAGTTGGTGGTCAGTTTTATCGAGCAGGGGGACATTGTAAAAGTGAGGCATTATAATTTCTTTGTGATCAGTTTTGGTTACGATGGGACATTTTGTAAGGGAGGAGGTTGTTAAATCAGGTAAGTCTGATATAATGTAAACTACAGTCAGGTGTTCATAATTAAAATCATAATAAAAGTGCCAAAAAAGTGGAAGAAGTTTATTAACTTTGAGTTGCATATGGATTTTAACATTTTGAACTGTTTGATGTTGGTAGTTAATTCTTGTAGCAAAAGTCAATCAATCTGAACAGTTAAATTTTGTTTTCTGAATTCAAAAAAATTATTTTGAATTATGTCTTCCTATAGCCATTCAATGGGTGGGTTTGTTTGTTTGTTTGTTTGTTTGTTTTTTTTTTGTTTTTTGTTTGTTTGTTTGTTGTTTGTTTTTTTTTTGCAGACTTCTGTATTACGTAGGTTGGGTGGGTCATGTAATTTTGAATAGGTTTTAGGTAAGCTTTGACATACACACTTCAAAGAACCTCACATAAAAAGAACTACATGGTTAAAATAGCATAAAGTGTCTTTTTATTTCATTATTCAGTGCCTGCAGTATTTATTAAGTATGCAGAGCCAGCAAATGTAAATATCATTTAAATGGAAAGATTCGTCCCCCTGTTCCAAATTCTTCAGCAAGGACTCGCTAAATTTATTGATCTTATTTTTTCAACAAGGTATTTACAAATTGCCTTTCATAATGCTTTTACTAGATTTCTTTGATGTGTAGGGAAAACATGTCCACGAACCGAAAGAGGGCCAAAGAATTTGATCAATGAATAACCTAATATTGCTAGAAATCAATATTAAAATATTAAAAGTATCATGGTCTCGTATTATGATAACCATGACTTGTTTGTGCTCAAAGTCTGATTTATTTAAAATTGGAATTTATGTTGTAAGTTTTAAGGATACTACAAGTTTTGATGAAACTTGGCATAACGCAGTATATTTAGGCAGATTTAAATCAAGTTTGATGGAACATATTTAATGCTTTTATTGATCAAGCGTTTTGTTAGTGTATTGTAATGTTTACAAAATATTTTACTGCAATGCATTATTGAATATGAATTGTAAGCATTAAAAAAACTATGCTTTTTTATAGTTGACACTTTGATTAATTGATCTCAGTCAATTTGTATTGAAAAGTTGAATTAAACTTGTATATTTCACTCATCATTCAACATAAGTTTCAAAGTACTATTTTAAGCAAACCTGGTGAGAAAACTGTCCCAATAATGAGTGATAGTAAACTTAGGAATATGTCAATGGCAAAGATGGTATTACAAGTAAATAGTATCAATATGAAGATAAAATCATCCAAGGAAAATTGAAGTGACTGTACAGCATAAGTTAGTGTCTGAAATAAATTTTTATAAAACCACAAAAAATTGTGACATACAATGGTATTGAGCTGTTGTTGTTGTCTGTTGTAGACAGTTGGCTTCCTTGTGATAACTTGAATATTAGTGAAATAAAATTGATCTTAATAAAATTTTATAACAAGGTTCCAGACTACAAAAGTAGCTGGGTAAAAATGAAAGGGGTTATGGCCCCAACTGTTTTAGAATTAGAAGGCAAAAACAAGCATTTTATAGAATATTACTATATAACTTCAGTAAAAGCATAAAAATGTTCCACAATATTCTATACCACATTGTCAGACTGGTATCGATTTTGGGGGGTTAAGACTTGAACATTTCGCGTGATTTTATCTTCATGTTTTGCACTTTTCTTTGTATGTTAATTATTTGTGTTGCTGTAATTTTTTTTTATTCAGAAGACAGTAATATTTGCCAAAATTGAACTGTACACTGAAGCTTCATGAAATCACACTTTCTACCTATTTATTTAATGTTGTAAGTCTGAGTAAATCAAATATTTACCATAATTCACTATTTATTTTAGGCCATAAACACACAAATAAAGGGGTATAATAAACCTCTACAGTACAGATATGTTCATGTCAATGACCTTTTTTGGGTCATTTACCTTTCCAAATAAGGTAATGGGGTACTGATCTTATCCATATATGGATGTAAGGGATATGAATGAAGAATGTGAGTGCTTTTTCAAGTTTTTATGCCTCTTGGTAGCTTATATAGAATTCTGCATATCACAACTGTTTAAAATAATTAAGGAAATTTTACTTTTTGCTTGTGGGTTAATTTTTAGTTATAAAACAAAAGTATAACTGATTTGAATATTGTTTGGGACATTTTCACAGCAGGATCCATCCATGTTTCAAGTTCTAGTTCGCAATTTACCCCATGGAGTCTGTTTTAATTCCTGTCTGTTTATGTACACAGCCAAATCTAATGCACAATCTGTGAAGCATCATTTTGATTTTCTTGGAGAAGATTACAAAATTACATTACAAGGTGGATTTCATGCTGAGTTTTGCTGAGATGTAAAGTACAGGAGATGACTTTTCTGGAACCATTAAATACCTGCTCATTCATTATCTGAAAGCAAGCTAGCTTTACAATCCTTATTTCATTGCTCTGTAATACCTGGCATTTTATAGATTTCCCATTTTCTCTGGAATTGGAATCTAGTTATTTACAGGCTAGTGATTGAATACCCCAATAAATGTGAAATAAAATAAAATTTTGATGAATGCAAGATGCTGATAGGGTCCAGAAAATGTGATTATTGAGTAATCAATACCCTTTAATTAAGACCTGTTATTGATTTTTGGATTACTAGTTTTAGAATAGTTTTTAGGCTAATTTCTAATGTCACTTTGAAGGTCGTGTAGCGCATTGGGAGAACTCAGATTGTTGATTGTTTTAAATGGCTATGGATATTACCTTCTAAACTCTAAAGGTCATTTTATCACGTGTCATTTCATAGGTTCAGCTTTAAGAGACTTTTTGCAGAAATTATTTGTAAGTCTCATGATGAATTCAGACTTCAATTGTACGGAAATGTTATGTAATATAACTACTGTTAGCAATTCTTTTCTGGTTTACAGACTGAATCAGTCAAGTCCACTGTCTCCTGATGGCAAACTGGCTGTTGCCAGACGGCAAGGTGATGGTCAAAGGGTCAAAGGTGTCATTCTCGCATTATCAAGATGTCTGCAGAGATTGGTTAAAAGGCCAGCTTATGAAAAGGTCAAGGTTACTTCAGCTATACAGAACATGTTGGAAGAACTGAGTCAACAGCCCATAAGAGATGAGGTGAGTTTTGGTAAAAGTTTCAAGGTAAATTTTTAATGAGCAGACACAAGAAATCAATTTAAGTCAACTTGTAAACCAGTGTATCTTTATATAGCAAGAATGGATGTGGCAAATATGTCAAAGAGACAACAATGCCACAAGAGTGAAATATGTCAGCTCAACGTTAACCATGGGCCTTCTATGGACAGTAGAGAAATCCTAACACCACACGACAGGCTGAAGTTGGCCTAAAAAAAAACAACATTATACACAGGTATATTGAACTGTTGCCCCTGTATACTCTAGCAACATGTTTGTTTATGATGAAGTTCTGAATGACAACCTCATACTTACTTTTTTGGTTCCTCCAATCTAATTTTACTGTATGAGAGTGTAAATCAACAGTCATCAAGATTCTTTTTTTTTTTTTAACAAAAGGCAAAACTTTTAATGAACAAAAAGCACACATATCAGCAAAATTGGGTTAGTTTCAGTGAAACTTCCAAACTTTAAAAAAAAACTCTGTCATACATCTTATGTGCACTTGGTTTCAAATCCTTTTATGTAATTGCAAGCTTTGATATTGTTGATTTTATGTGAGTGTCGAAGATGGCTATATAATTGACAGTCTCAAGTCTTATCTTTCTCACATGGTGAGTCAAATGATGTAATTTACAACATGTCAGCTTGCTGCACAATTTCAGTCTTCCAATGTATTATTGATAGTATCCTGTTAAAAGACAGTCACGTTAGCCCATTGACAATAAATCTACCTCCTGATGTGAGAGTTCCGAGTAAATGAGAATTGATAATGTTGTTCTGTGGTTGATGACTTGCACACCATTACTCAGGGGACACTGCGCTGTCACCAGCTGTTCTCAGACATGTTATTTGACAAATATTTTTATCATTAAACCTGAACTTGCATGATGGTGTGTTGTCATGACAACTTTGCACATTCAAAAACAATGAAAACAAAAAGGTTGTATTCTACAGTAACTTGATTTTCTGTGATAAAAGTAAGGCCATGATTTTTATCATTCAAAAGACACCAGTATGAACATCTGTTTTGAATGGATTTACTTGTTCAAGAAAGTTCCAATTTTTGCATTAAAAGTTAGAGTATGTTTAGTCTAGTTTGACCAGACACCTTGTACACAAACTTCAAATTTATGCAACAAGAGTTGAAGTTTGTTCATGTATACATATATTTATCCTGAAGCATCTATGACCTGGATATTTTTTGACTGCCTATATAGGGGAAAGTGTGCATTTTTCATTGTGCTTTTCAACTAAATTTGAGCTATCAGTATTTTCAAAAGGCAAACTAAACCAACACTTTGACAGTTATTTCTGGTGGTTATCAGGTACAAACACTTTGATGGTCATTTCTGGAGGTTATTAGGTACAAACACTTTGACAGTTATTTCTGGAGGTTATCAGGTACAAACACTTCGATGGTTATTTCTGGTGGTTATCAGGTACAAACACTTTGACGGTTATTTCTGGTGGTTATCAGGTACGAACACTTTGATGGTCATTTCTGGAGGTTATCAGGTACAAACACTTTGATGGTTATTTCTGGAGGTTATCAGGTACAAACACTTCGATGGTTATTTCTGGAGGTCATCAGGTACAAACACTTTGACAGTTATTTCTGGAGGTTATCAGGTACAAACACTTCGATGGTTATTTCTGGTGGTTATCAGGTACAAACACTTTGACGGTTATTTCTGGTGGTTATCAGGTACGAACACTTTGATGGTTATTTCTGGTGGTTATTAGGTACAAACACTTTGACAGTTATTTCTGGAGGTTATCAGGTACAAACACTTCGATGGTTATTTCTGGAGGTCATCAGGTACAAACACTTTGACGGTTATTTCTGGTGGTTATCAGGTACAAACACTTCGATGGTTATTTCTGGTGGTTATTAGGTACAAACACTTTGACAGTTATTTCTGGAGGTTATCAGGTACAAACACTTCGATGGTTATTTCTGGAGGTCATCAGGTACAAACTCTTTGACGGTTATTTCTGGTGGTTATCAGGTACAAACACTTCGATGGTTATTTCTGGTGGTTATTAGGTACAAACACTTTGACAGTTATTTCTGGAGGTTATCAGGTACAAACACTTCGATGGTTATTTCTGGAGGTCATCAGGTACAAACACTTTGATGGTTATTTCTGGTGGTTATCAGGTACAAACACTTTGATGGTTATTTCTGGAGGTCATCAGGTACAAACACTTTGATGGTTATTTCTGGAGGTCATCAGGTACAAACACTTCGATGGTTATTTCTGGAGGTTATCAGGTACAAACACTTTGACGGTTATTTCTGGTGGTTATCAGGTACAAACACTTTGATGGTTATTTCTGGAGGTTATCAGGTACAAACACTTCGATGGTTATTTCTGGAGGTCATCAGGTACAAACACTTTGACAGTTATTTCTGGAAGTTTTGAGGTATGAATACTTGGGTAAAGCAATAAAACCTCTTTTTTTTTTCTTCATGTGCCACACCTTATACTTATTTTGCCTGAATCTTTGACATTCAAGTACTTATGTCTTGTTTCTGGATCCAGTAATTGATTTGTTATGGTTCATTTTGTTCTATTGTTTTGACTTGATGTTAAGATATGGAAATTGATGAATAAATATGTTTAAACTCACAACAAACATAGCATACAATTTCTTGTTAGTTCTAAATTGGCCTTTTATCAACATTTTAATTCCTAGCATTAACCGGAAGTGATTTTCAGATCTCTATTTATCTAATCAGTTCTTGATGTTGAATTTCCATTGCTGTAGATTAGCCTTTCATCTTAATTGTACTCACAGATTTCTCATGTTATCAGAGATCTCATTTGGTTTAATTCTGTCTCAAATATGCCGACAGAAATTTCCCAAAGGACGAAAAATAGGACATGATGGCTTTTTATTTAAAATTAATGAATTTCATTAGACTAAGTAAAATTTATGAGACTGTTTTGATAAGAATATAAAGAAAAATATATGGATTCTTTTATGCCCTACTTTAAATTCCTAATGAAGTCATGAGAATAAGAAAAGATTTCAGAATAAGTGAACCTAGCTTTTGTACTGATAGAGTAAGGACTCAAGAACCTAGCTTTTGCACTGGTAAAGCAAGAACTCATAAACTAAGCTTTGTACTGCTAAGGTAATAGTAAGTTTGAATAACAATTCCTAAATAATCATGGTTTTTAATTTATGAGTTTTTTGTTTCAGTTAGAAATACTACAGACAGTTCAGGCCTTGGAGGGACTTGTAGCTGTTGGTCATGAGGTAATGTAAAATAATTTTCCAAATGTATACAGGAAAATTTGACTATCTTTATGTCTGTCTGTCTGTCTGTTCATACTACAATGCTTTACAATTGAGCCAACAAGTCTGCCCAAATTCTTTGCTCAATTTAAAAAAATATCAATGATGTGTTTTGTTCAAGTTTAACCACATACATTAGTGTTTTTCCACAGTGACAAATTATGAACTAGACAAACAGGAAGTAGAATTAGTGGAAGTAGGGAGTAGAAATACCTTTCAATTAGTAATTTGTCTCCTAACAGATTTATCATCAGTGCAGGGGATATATTTGCTATTTTAAAGCTTCACGCCTCAGCCACTCTCCGTACTTAACCAGACCTCTTTATGAATATCAGTGTAGTTGTTTTGTAATAAGTATTGCTTGTGCCCTGTGAGTGTTTTCACATCCTATATAGCAGAGTCTATAAGATGCATAATGAATCAGGAAGTAGTCGGAGGCGGATACAGGGGGTGGGGGCTTAGAAAAAAAATTGTTGAAAAATTGTTTGTGTTAGATCATGAAAAACACTCACTTCATGATCCTCACCGGCGATCTTGTTAAGAAATTTGCGATTTTACTGCGTGTCCTATCAACTTTTTTTATTTAGTAGTCATTTCGACCAATAACATCACTGCCACCCTTATACTCCATCTTTGCTGCAGTGTAAATAAAATTTGTCCTTTTATTTTGTTGTCTTCTATATTTCTTATTAGATTTACAAATTTGTCTTGTTTTTATGCTTCCTTTTCCTGTTAGCGGAGAATCAAATTACCATCACTATTTTCAATAATGAAATCCTTAAAGTCAAGCAGTATATATATTACTGTTCAATTCTCTCAGTGCAGATGGTTTTCTCCTCTTAGTTATAAAATCTTACATTGGAGATAACATTTTCTTCCCTTTTAACTAAAGAATGCAAACTACAGTCGTTTAGACGTCCTAAGCTGCAAATTTTACATTGTATTATTCAGATAAATCTCTTTTGAGAACTTGAAATTGTACCCAAGAGCGTCTAGGATTGTAAAGTGTTGCTTTCTAGTCAGAAATTAATTCATTTTATCGTCTTCAATGAGGTCAATGATTAAGATTTATATTAAAATAGCAATAAGGGACTGATCAAAGCCTTTAACAACAACTGTTTTAATGTTAACTTACCAGTTATAGAAGTTATCCAAGATATAGGTTAAGCCTATGACCTTGAGGACACAGGATGTTTTATAATTTTGGAGTGGAATTCAAAGAATGAAGTATTAGCTGCTATAAGAATCAGGCAGTGGGTGAAACATGGTTTGAAAAAACCCATCATTTTGATAGTGTAATTTGACTATTTGCACCATCAGAATTGAGGAAAAAAAGATAATATTTCCCTTATCATTTTGGCTAATTGAGTAATAACTTCATTGAAATGCACTGAAAATTAACATTTCAAGGGCAGATAACTGTCAAAAACCTCATTTTTCAAATATTCTGTTGAAAGCCAGTGATGCAGAGATTATATAATGGTCTTTTCAAATAGAGAAAGTATACTGGAGTGATATTACAATGTCAGATTGGAGGATTTTTGACATGCTGTTTCGGATTTTTCCCATTTTGCCTGATTCTTACAAATATTTACACTTAAGTCAAGAAAATAGAGAAAAAAGCAACTTTCAAAATTAAACAAATGAAAGGAATAATAAAAGAAATCAAAATGATTAACAGTGTTGGCGCTATAAAAAACTTTCATGACTAGATGCAATGGTAGGGTAAGATTTTGAAAAATATGCTTTTTATGACAGAATAAACTGTGAAGAAAAAGATAATTAAATTAGATTGCAGACATACCATGTTTATAAACTTTGCCCTTTTGTGTTGAAGATGGGTCAGGTTTCCTCCTAGTGGAAATGAACACACCACATTGATATGCTTTTTGTTTTCCATGTTTTTTTGGTCTACCTGAACTATGCAAAACAATAAGTCCTAATTGGTATGCCTTAAAGTTTCTTTCAGTAAAAGTCTAATTGTGGCATCAACTAACACTTTGAGTATTATAAATTAATTCTTGCTGTTTAAATGTTTGTTTTAACCTTAAATGGTTATAAAGTCATCTGTCTAGAAAATAATTTTGATGAAAATGCTATATTTGCATTTGTTAGGCTGTAACAAAACTCGTGCATAATTGAATTTAATGGCATATCTGAATGTTTATTATGAATTTTATAGGATATTTAGAGAGGATTTTATGTATTAAAATGATTTTATTTTTGCAAGAGTGAGAAAAAATGGGAAGACAGACATTAAAGAGGATTACTATTGAAAAATTAGATTTGATAATGGTCTTTTTTTAAGGAATTAATGTCTAGTCCTTTTAGTCTTCTGGAATTTGATATTTATGGATTCTGACGGAATCTTATTCAGTATTTGTTCATGGAATTTTGCAGATATTTTTTTGTATTTTTGTATTTTTTTTTTGGTTTACTATAATAAGGCCAATTATTTGTCTCATTTCTGTAATCTTGTTAAGAAGAGAGGTTAATCATTTTCTGCTTCTGCATCATTATTATACCCCTGGCAAACAAAAGGATGAGGTATACAGAAATCACCCTGTCTGTTCCTCTGTCCACATTCCTTGTAAGCGCAACTCCTCATTAATTGCTGAAGGGATTTTGATGAAATTTTATAAGGTGGTTGAGTATCTTGACACATGTGGATATGCTTGAAGAAACATGAATACTGTCAGTGGACCCTAAATGGGAGAGATAATCCAAATTAAAAATTTTACATGTTAAAACCTCGTAAGCACAGTCCCTCCTAAACCGCTCTAGATCTCCAATGGGAGATAATCCAAATTATGGGTTTTCGTCTCACTAACCACTTCTAACGTTTCCATTACTTTACATGTTAAAAAAGTAATTTTCAAAGTTTCACTGTGAATTCCCAGGACAAATGACATCTTAAAGTAGCATACCATTGAGAAGCTTGGAAAATAAGGCTTTCAAAATCATTATGCCAATAGTACAATGATTGTAGAAATTCTTCACAAAATTTACTTGAATAAATAATACTGAAAATCCGTATTTTTCCCTGTTCTGCTAACTGACAGCATGGAGGCAAATTACTCACACATGTAAACAATATTCATACACTTATGTAGTAAGTTAGACAATATTCATACACTTTTGTAGTAAGTTAGATGTATGATTTTAAAGTACACATTCTCAGCTTTATTTTAACTATTTTTAATCATAATACACACAAATAATGCACTTACAATGCATATGTCTAGGTTCAGTGTGTTTTTGGTACTACATAGGGGGGTGGCCATTTGACTCGGAAGTGGTTATTGAGACCTTAAAAACATTTTATGAGTTTTTATGTTTTTCTTTTTTTACATTTTATGAAAGCTTGTGGTATTGTGAGTCTAATAAGACCACAACTATCAAAATCAGACATAGGACTACAAAGAAATGGTCATTTTTATTTCATGCCCCTCAGTGATATTTTCCCTAAATTACTAAAAAATTACAATTTCAACTAACTTGTCACACCAAATTGATACCTATGATAATTCAAGAAGTTGTAATAGTAAATATCATTTATCATTACGAAAAAGAACAGATTTCAACAATTTATATCATACCTATTTCATTACTGTGTGATTCTAAGTCTGTGCTGTGTGACTTTTTGATTACTCTTAACATCCCAAGCAGTGATATTATGTATTTCATGGATGACGTCAAGCTATGAGTCACTGTTACTGATAAAAATCTCGTTGCTATGTTGTTTTTTTAATAACCTTGCACAATGCACCTCTTAAAATATAGCCAGATTACCAATATCACTATACTGATTTTATGGGAAAATGGAAATAATGACCAGAAAAGGCAAATTATGCATTTCTCTGATATATGCCATAATTTCGCTTATGGTCTCACTAACCACTTCTAACATTTTCATTACTTTACATGTTAAAAAATTAATTTTCAAACTTTCACTGTAAATTCCCAGGACAAATGACATCTTAAAGTTGCATACCGTTGCGAAACTGGGAAAATAAGGCTTCCAAAATCAGTATGCTAATGGTACGATGATTGTAGAAATTCTTCATAAAATTTACTTGAATAAATAATACTGAAAATCCACATTTTTACCTGTTCTGCTAACTGGCAGCATGGAGGCAAATTACTCACACATAAAAACAATATTCGAAATACATGATTTTAAAGTATACATTCTCAGCTTTATTTTGACTACTTTTAATCATAATACACACAAATAATGCACTTGCAATGCATATGTCTAGGTTCAGTGTGTTTTTGGTACTACATAGGGGGGTGGCCATTTGACCCAGAAGTGTTTAGTGAGACCTTTACATGTTACAACCTTGTAAGCATAACTCCTCCTGAACCCCTCAAGAAATTTGGATGTTGTTTTATAGGAAGATTAGATTGATTGATTGATTATTGGGGTTTAATGCTCAAGCAGCAATGTTTCAGCTGTCAGGTGATAGGAAGATTGGAATATCGTATGTAGATGTACATGAAGGATTGGATAACTCGAAAGGGAGATAATCCCAATTAAGGATTTTACATTTGAGTCCATTTGAAGTGTAGGTATTCTCTTTGTGAGCTTGCTCACAACATTTTTAATTTGTTTTTGAATCAAATTAGATTGTTCAGCAACTTTTGGCATTTTGTTAACACATTGTGAAAATTTAACAGTTGAACTGAATACTATAATGCAAATAAACTGCATTTAATTAATGTCTGGACTTTGCCAAGGAGAGAGGTCAAAACTTTCCATGGAGAGAGGTCAAAACCACCACTTAGAAAGTTTAATTTGACTATTTGCATTGTGAGAATCAAAGAAAAAAGACAACATTTTCCATATAACTTTGGTAAAATGAGTTGTAATTTCATTGAAATACACTGAAAATTAACATTTTAAGGACAGATAACTCTGACAGAAACCTCATTTTTTCTGAAATTCTATAGAAATATTTCTGAGCAAATCCAGTGGTACAGATATCAAATATTGGCCCTTTCAAATAGAGAAAGCATCTTTGACTGACATATTGTCAGATCAGTGGGGTCTGGACATGCATGTTTCTGATTTATTCCATTTTGACTGATTCTTACAAAAACTTACACTTAAATGCCTCAGTAAGTAAATTCTGTCTACAATAGTGATATATGTTAAATCTTTAATGTGATATTTGATTATCAGTATTCAATACTCTTGGAAAATATATAAAAATTTGTTTGAAACAATAAAATCAGAGCAATAAACAAATTCTCTATTTTAGTGATACCAAAGTTTGAACTGCAAATCTTTTTCTTGTAAAAACTAGATTTATGCTTATCCCATTATGGATTATTTGAATATTGAAGACAAAGACGAAGAAAATATCTTCTATGTTGTATTCACCCCAGCATTCCATGTTTGAAACAAGTGAGTGCTTGTGAAAGGAATTAACCATCCCTTCCTTGTTCCAACTCAACGGCTATATAAAAAAATCTGAAAAATCACCGCCACAGAAAAAGTTCTAGTTGGATAACCTCATAAAGATAGTTAACACAATAAATCTATCTTCTTGAGTTTATCTACGTGCTTTTTCTCAAAAATCAATTCCAATATCATTTATTCTGGACGAGTCTTGACAATACATTATTATGGTACTAAGCACCGATTCTGATGTTCCAAATGATCTCATTGTATGTATGGGCAATAAATTATTTTTGGAAGTCATTGCTCGTAAATGTACTCTTAAGTTGTTACCAAGTTTCTTCATGGCTCCTTAAGTTGGGGAGATAATTAAGGAAATGTAAAAAATATGTTCAGTTTTATTTTTAGATACTTTGATGTTCAGACCATTTGTTAATGTCATTACTTACTTTTTTTGTTGTAAGTTTTTTTAGTGCACTATTGTAGAGTAGAAAAGTTGAATTCAGTAGAATATCGTCTATATATGGATTTTATTTTATAATTAGATTGTTCTTTTTTTATCAAAGTGGTAGTTGATGAGTTATTTTGTGACTGGTATGGTCATAATGTACTGAAATGTAATAAGAGATAAGTTACAGTACTGTATTTATTAAGCTTTACAATGAAAAATATACTGTAAACTAATGAATCTGTGGCGAGAATAATATATCAGTCCTGTTAAGATAGGCAATCCATTTATATTAAGGAGGTAGACCTAGGGTAAGGGACACAACTCTTACAAATCATTGGAATGTTTGTATTCACTATTTTACTTCAATCTCATGTAAGCATCAAAGTAACTTGGACTGATTTCATTCTGTTTCAAAGGAAATTAAATATGATACAAACATATCAGTGATTTCAGGAATTATGTCCCTTACCCTAGGTGTACCTCCTTAAACAACTTATGGCCTTACTCACGGATCAGATTTATTTTTCTTTTTAAAGAAAATTTAAACGTTATCATGACAGAAATTTTTGTCTATTGACAAAATTGTAATATTGAATAAGGGTAACCATTTATGAATATACAGTAACATGTATGTTTAGTAACGAAAGACATTTATTTTGAATTCGATTTATGGTTTTGAAAACCTACAAAAATATGAAAAAAAAGAGTACTTCTGGTAGTAATGCATTGCAGTTATGCTCAATTCAAAATAATAATTAGTGAGCTTACAATCAAAAGTTTTTGATGAAGGGTAATATCAAAATTACTGAACTGTCAAAATTAAGGCATTAGTCAAAAGGAATAGTCTAAAAGGGTAGTCTGTATAACAAAAGGCAATACCAGGGTAAAAATGGAAAAGTTTGAAAACCACCACAATGGTCCTGACTTGGTACAGGCATCCTAAAATGAAAGGTGGGTTAAACCAGGTTTTATTGCATGCTTTACCTCCCGCTTACATTTCTGTTCATTATTTTTGGTATATTTCAACACAAACGGGCAGCATCAAATTGGTGCCAGTCAAATTCGGTAAAACCAGTAGTCAAAACAGTACAGAAGATATGAAAAGTAAACAAGTGTAAACAAGAAGGACCAAATACACTAAAACATGATGTAAATATTGCTTAAGATCTCTTCCAATTGATTCCATGGATCATAGACACACCATATTTTAGAGTCTTAGGCTTTTTATTGATTTGTCAATTAAGACTCAGAAAGCATTAAATTTCCATATAAATTCTCTCATGAAATGAAAAAAAAAGCTCTCTGTTTGCCAATTCAGGAACTTCCGCTATAAAACCAACTGGTCTAATAGTTAGTATTGAATTACAATTAAAATGCCATAAGATACTTTTATTTTCTAAGCAACATTGCCCAGCATGCTCGTTATATAGTTGAGCACTGCTTTTGAAGTCATATTTGGTACTGAGACTTAGTGTTCTGTTACAATACTTGGTGGCCGTTACCGTTTTATTTTTAAAACAAATTTTATGTTGCGGCACATTTGATGGTAGTTAGCTGCTATGGAATGATGTTTTATATACTGAAATATTGCTTGAGTAAAGTAGAACTTAGTTTTTTTTTTGTTTTTCAGGCCTTTCTTATTTCTTCATAGATTTCAACCGTACCTCATGACCCATATTTTACCATTATATTAAATCAAAATAGCATTTCACTAATTATTTTTGGGGAGTAGGGCAGCTATATACAAAGTTGAAACGCTATCATTATCGTTCATCAACTTGTGACGTCATGATGCTATTTTCTGTTCTGACGTAAGTAACGATCATTTTTACTCAAATAGTTTTTGTGAAAAGGTCTGCAGGACCTTTAAAATTGATTTTTGGACACCGGCATGTTAACCTCTGTGAATTTTCAAAACCTGCAATTTTTTTTTCAATGTATATGTTTAGTTGACAGAATCTTAGGTAATAAATGAATTTAAAATACATGTCCTACTATTTAAGTATGTTTGGGTTATTAATGTTTACTTTCTAAGATTCCTTCAATAATTTCATCCTATGATAAGTTTTCCAAACCTGAATTCTCTCTTGAGAAACCTCAAGCTGTTGTTCCTTGTGGATAGGCTGTATTTTATTTCAACAAACAATCAGTCATTGTAGGGCCTCCCTTTAAAAACATTAAATCTTACTTTGATTTTATAGATACCATAGAAAATCGACAGAATTTCCGAAAAGGAGTTGAATTATTGGAATATTGACTTATTTGAAGGGCTGTTTGTGGTATAAATTTTTAATTAATTACTAAGATAAAGCCAATATATAGGACAATAAAAAATTTTTACAGCTGGTTTCTGATAAGCTTTTATAAGAAGATTAATGTCAATTCAATCAGTTGTTGTTTTTCTGGCAAGGAAACAGAAAAAATGAGGTTTCTGTAATCTAAACAAATCTTGATTTATTGAGGACTAGAATCTGCTGTCATTTTATGATGTGTTTCTTCTGCTGGAATTCCATATTGTCAAAAAGATCCTAGTGGTACTTTTTATGATTAGCCACAAGGTTCCTGGGGCATTTAGTCTTACTTTTTTTTTGTTTTTTGTTTTTGTTTGTTTTTTTTTTTCATTTTTCCACAACAAAATGTTTTCAGATTGACACTTTTGTTATCATCTTTGCAGATTTTGTGATAGCTTTTATTATGTGGGTATTGCTTGGTGGTTAAAGATCAAAGTGTATGTTGCATACTGCTGCACTGGACTGGCCCCGGACATAACAATTTGTCTCTCATTAGACCATACTTTAGAGACTATTCTAGACTTTTTCTAAACTCTTGCAAATATTGAGTTGACTTTATATGAAAACAACACAGATGGAGTTAAAAGTTTGTTTTGTGACCAAAAAATGTGCCTTCATCTTTGTAAATTTTATTTCTAAAATAGACCTAAATGGACATTTCCAGACTTTTTTTTATAATACTTGTACTTGAAATTACTGTATTAATTTGTTTATTATGAAGTTAGTGGCATCTTGTTTTCCTTAAAATGTTTCTTCCTCCCTCCCCCCCTCCCCAACCCCCCCCCCCCCTTTAAAGGGACATGTAGATTCATGTGGCTAAAAAAAGTTACAAACGTTATTAAATTCATTTAACAACAGACAAATTTCACATTAATACTTTAATTTTATCTTTAATTTCTTCATGAAGACCATAAAAAGAAATTTCATTTTCTTTCCATACTCTTTAGAGAATTCCTCAAAGGCAGATTTGTAAATCATGGATCAATTACTGCACTGATTCAATGTTCCAAGATATTTTTCTGTTTTATTTCTCATTATTTATGAACCAGATGCTTTAATGAAAAATAATATTATCTGTTTTGAAATAATAAAGGAGTGAAATGAAATGAACTGAATAGATCACATGAAAAATGATGAGATATTAAAATATAGGAAAAATATCAAATCGGAGAAAGAGCGGAAGCTTAAGTTGCTTGGAATAGATCAGATGTTGTGTTTTGAAACATGTTGGTTCAATATTATAAATAACTTTGATAACTTAAGGTAAAGAAAAAGGAGCTCCCTATCAAATCAAAAAGACGTTTAACCTAAATGCCGGAATTGTGTGGACAAAGGCTATTTTAAGGATGGTTTAGGATGAGAAGAAAATGAATTAAAAAAAATAATACACATTTACAGGCCCACTGTTGCATAAAGCACACCACGAATCTCATCAGAAAAAGTTAGCTGCAAAATTCCTCCCAAAACCAGGTATGTGCTTTAAATAACAGTACTCTTTTCCACCGGAAAAGACAGTTGTCAATTATTCCATTTGTTTTATCGTTTTCTTGATTCCAATAATTATCAGTTACTGATAATCTGTCTGTATTAAAGTTTTCATGTCTATTTCCTGTGAAGTTTCTGCAATCAACTGTTTCTGAATAGACCTGTCCACCACCTATAAGGGGAATTGATTGATTGTTATGGATATATCCTATCCATCATTAAAAAAAGGAATAAAAAAACAAAAGAGACAAGCATTTCTATTGATAAGGCTCCCCACCTTTTAATTATACATGGTGACCATTAAAACAACAATGAATTTTTATCTGGGAATGCCAGCCAGTGTGTTTTGTTCTGATACAATAAATAATTCATTGCCTTCAAATAAGTAAGATAGACAGTCTGGTCTTTAATAATTCATTCTTCATCAGATTTGAGCAAGAGTTTCTCAATTTTTGAGGGATGTCCCATATTATAGGGAAAGGAAGAGAGTTCTATTTGTTATTAATGTTTTATATCAAATATTGTATCTTTTCTTGATTAAATGTCAGTCTCTGTAAGAATCAGGCAATAGGTGAAACGTAGTATGAAAAAAAAAACATCATATTGATAGTATAATTTGACTACTTGCACCATCAGAATCAAAGAAAACAGACAATATTTTCCATATCATGCTGCATCATTGAGTTATAATTTCTTTGAAATGCACTGAAAATGAACATTTCAAGGGCAGATAACTCTGTCAAAAACCTCATTTTTCAAAGATTCTATTGAAAAATTTCTGAGCAAATCAAATGATGCAGAGATCAAATACTGGTCTTTTCAAATAGAGAAAGCATCCTTGAGTGATATTTTATTGTCAGATCAGAGGAGTTTTGCCATGCATGTTTCGGATTTTTTCATTTTGCCTGATTCTTACAAACACTCACACTTGATCGATTTTGATGTTGAGTCTAGGAGTTAAAGCTTGGTGCTTGTGGGTATGGCAAAAAATAACAGCTTAAAGGTGAACTGCCAGGTTAATGTTGTGGAAGTTTTTTGCATGTTTAGGTTAAATTTTGGTGGTTTTTCTTTTGGTCCCAAAGCCCACAGACTTAATATCTAGCCAACATAAGTGGTCATTTCATTCCAATATTATATCAGACAAATATCTTATATTTATTGCTAAATCTTGCATAATTCTTTTTTTTTTTTTTAATTAAAAACTAATTTGATTTGATGCAAAGATTATATTTATATAGTTTATACAATTGAAAAAAATAGTTTAGATTTCTTCTTACCTTGGTTTTATTTTCAGTATTTGACAAATTGTTGGCTTTGATTATCACAATGTGACATTCAGCAGTGACATGCTAAATAGCCTTTTTAGGAATTTCCTCATGCCCATGCTCCAAGCTTATATCATTGTTACATTTAGATGTATAACAATTGTCTAGACCAAGTCAAATTCTATTTAGAAGGACAGGCTAATTATTTTGACTTGCAAATTCTGCATGATACTGTAATTCGAGTCTGGGATTTACCAATTAAAGAAAAAAGGAATTGATTATGTGTTCACAATGGGAGATAACTGATAAATGAAGTAATCTGACATCTCAGCAGAGAATTGGATCAGAAAGAATGGTTTTTAATGCATTAAATGTGATAGAATTTATTTTATTGTATATCCCTTTGGGACTGGTTCATATCATGTAGGTTTCTGTGGATCCATGAGAGTCTAATTTGATGATTGGCCGACTTTTTACTCACATTAGACTATTTTTAAGCATGTCCTTTGATAGGCATACTATGGTATGGTACTGTCTGTCCATACGTGATTGGAGCTGTATTCCCTGCTATTCAAATATTATCAAATATGTTGGTGGTCTCATGGATTTTTATAGGATAGTATGGTGCAACCAGCTTAGTGGATATGTATAGGTACAGTACTTGTATTGTGTCTACCTTTGTTAAGTGATGTATGTGGTTAGGAGATCCTTCTATCTGAAATTATTGATGATGCTCTAGAATTCTCATTTGTTATAAACCCATAGACTTAAACCTAAGTTTCCATTTAAGAATTGGCAATAATAAAAATTTTGTCTGTTGAAAAATAAAATAAATTTTCCATGTGCGTATTGTTTATTGCACGAAGTTCAATTCTGATAAATTAATTTTATAACATATTTTGATTTTTAAACATGAGAAATGTAGCTCTGAATTTAACTGAATAGGGGCATGTCAATATTTTTTTTATCCATTGAGATATAACAAAATTATTTTAACCAATCAGACTGCAGTATTTATCTCAAATTAATTTATATTCAGTTAAGCCTGATAAAGTAAATGCATTAGAGGTATATCTAACAAAAAGTGTTGGAGTTTTTGAATTAAAGAAATGAACAAACTAAAGCACATCTGCTAAGGTATTAGTCTGAATTTCCTCTGACCCTGGAACCCTTCTCTTTTTAATTTGGATATTGATTTGTTGGGTTTGGTATTGATATGTCCTACCCGACATATCAATATCCAAATAAAAAAGAGGAGGGTTGCAGGGTCAGATGAATTCTGGACTACTGAAGTATATGTAGCTATTGTGTGACATTAGCTATTCTATATAGTTATCTTGTTTTGGCACTGTCTTTTAGTGCATAAATTGCCATAGACTTTGTTGCATTATAACTTTCAATTAAACAACTTTTACACCTAGAAGCATCAATATTATGGGACTTTTACCCAGGTATATTAGTTCAAAATGAAGCAATAAAAATTCTAGAGCCCTAATTAGAATTGAATTTAATTGGTACTAATTTGAATATAAAGTTACATAACATTAATTGAGTTATGCTTCAATAAAGTAAAACTCAGGGAGATGATTAATTTAGAATGATTTAGTGTTCATTGTGGTAAACATTAAAGTGGTAGAAAACTCTGTCAAAGTATGTAAAACCATGCAATTTTCTCACTTAATTGAATTTTCCTTTCTCATAAGCCTAAAATACAATAAAACAGCACTATAACTCAAACTTACCACAATATATTAGTTTTTACTGCTATGGCTAAAACTGTACTATTATGTAACTGTTGGCCAACATGTGGTGCTTCCAACATTAGAGGTTGGTTATTTAATTTTATCTGTATTAACCGACTACCTTCATCAGAGGTCTTGATCTTCAGTTGTGATTTATTTTTTGTTTCATCATATATTTGACCCTTATCCTTCCCCCCAGTTTCTATAGAATACTTACTTAAAATCTATCATCACATGGAAGGTGAAATTGAAATTCTAGTCATTCACTACCGGCCACTAATACAAATTGTGAGGAACAGCAAGCTTCCCAAAAAACCCTTAAAGATATGTGTGATCATATTTATTTTAGGTATGTGTGTCTGTTTTCCTCCTGGTATGCCTAAGATTTTTCTGTATATTTACATTTAAGAAGACAGAGGTTACATCCTTGAGAATTTTTTTTTTTTTTACCCATATTACAATCACCTTGTCTGTCCATTACACTATTCTGCAGTAGATATCTAAGCTTCTATTAGAGGGAATGCTTAGATATTTGGAATATTGCTTTTGCATTACGACTTGTGCATGTCTCCCCTTTTCCAGGTTTGACATAAATGGTTCAGGGATGATTTTATTCCATTTTTTAGCAGATTTTTGCTATTTCAAATCCAGATTTTACGGTTACAATTTTTTTTTACTGTAGATTAACTTCCGATTTTGCCAATTTCTGCTTTGTTTGTTGACCTCGTAAAATCATCTCTGCTTTGGTTGAGTGGGGGTATTCCAAGCACAATGTAGCTACAACTTGTTTTACTAAAAATATTTACCAGTTAATGGTTTTGATTAAAGAATAGCCTTAAAGTGTCAAAGTTTGCTCATTTATTTATTTGATTAACGTGGGTACATTTTAGTCTTCTTCACATAAGTAGGACTGACTCTTGGTTGGGTACATTTTAGTCTTCTTCACATAAGTAGGACCGACTCTTGGTTGGGTACATTTTAGTCTTCTTCACATAAGTAGGACCAACTCTTGGTTGGGTATATTTTAGTCTTCCTCTAATAAGTAGGACCGACTCTTGGTTGGGTATATTTTAGTCTTCTTCACATAAGTAGGACCGACTCTTGATTGGGTACATTTTAGTCTTCCTCACACAAGAAGGACCAACTCTTGGTTGGGTACATTTTAGTCTTCCTCATCTAAGTAGGACCAACTCTTGGTTGGGTACATTTTAGTCTTCCTCACATAAGTAGGACCGACTCTAGGTTGGGTACATTTTAGTCTTCCTCTAATAAGTAAGACCGTCCCTTGGTTGGGTATATTTTAGTCTTCTTCACATAAGTAGGACCAACTCTTGGTTATTGGTCCCTGAACAAAAGTTGACAATTGTATAAAGACTGACAACTTTTTGAAAGCTACGTTCACTCTACTGACAGGAAAAAAACTGTAAATTAGGAAAAAAAGGACAAGACATGAGCCATAATACCATTCAGAAAGATTTTTTTTATCATTGTAATTTATTGATACAATAGCACTTAGTTTGAAATAAACATTTCTGACTTTGAAATAAAATCCTTTGCACTATTGAAAATCAATGGTCATTTTTTTACATTAATCAAATTGTAAATGTGATTAATGGGAGGTGATTTCCTTTGGTCGTATATAATTTAGGTATCTTTTATCTAAATTGTTTAGTGTTTTTTGTACCAATTATATTTAATTACGAATCTTAGAACTTTTATTGTGTACTGGATCTAGATATTGATTTAGTGTAGGGAATTTTCTGTATAAATTCCAGTAATGTGATCAATTAGATGTGGATTGAGCTGAAGATAGGATGTGTCAGAAGAACTTTTTTAGTCAATCTTCCTAGGCTTAGTTTATTACCATACAGTGAGTTTGTTTTCTATTGTTTTTTGTTTTTTTTTTTTTTTTTTTTTGTGGGGGGTGGGGGATTATTTTTGAAAAAAAACTTGAAGATTAATTATTTTGTACAATTGTAAAAAGTTGAAAATGCAATTTTAGAAAGTTGATTAAGTTAGTCTAGTGAGAGGACTCAAAATAAACTGCTACTAATCATTTGATATTTGGTCAAAGGTTAAGTCAACAGACTGTTCCAGTCTGTTTAAAATCTAATAAATGTTATATATTCATCTTTCTCTGAATGTGTTATACTATATAGCTTATCCCTCAATCCATCCTAATTTTGTATACTTACTCAAAAGTATTTAAATCTTAATGTTTATTTTTTGGTACAAAACGTAAATGTAATGGATGAAGATCAGGTTTGTTATTTTCTGCCAATTTTAATTGCAGAGTTGAGGGACTTGTAAAACAAGAAAAGAGGGTGTGTGCTTGCACAGCTGTTAATTTTACTTGTCTTTTTTTTACTGTCTTCCTTATTTGGTGGAGTTTACTGAGTCCTCTCAAACAAACAAGGAAAATACCAATTAACATTTCATCTGATGATTTGTTATGTAATATAATTAAATCCACATATGTTACTTAGAGTTAGTCACTCATTCAGTGCTATTGTGTAATGCATTGATTTTTAGACAAAATTAATTTCCTAAACATATGCATTGTGTTTGTAATCTATTTCTTCTACTTCAGCTGCTTTCAGTTACTTATTTTAAACTTTTCACAAGGATATTGTATTGCCAATGTCCCCTAGTCTGTCTGTCTGTAAATCTATATATAGTGTCACTTACCTGTGGAATGCAGAAGCTTGGATGCATATGTGGGTTTTCACAGTACTGTCCAATTTAATTACAGAGTGTGAAACTTAATTTGATCAGTTTATTTTGCAGTGTAGTCAAGAGCATGGGTATAAATGTTTAAGGTGTAATTCGGATGTTCTTAGAATTTTTAACGTGATTGCTTTATATGTTAGACTGCCATTCCCAAAGCAGACTTTAAATATATTTTTACATTATTCTTACTGTACTGATTTTATTTTCTTTCAGTTTGAAATGGATGCTATTGAAAAGACCATACATATTTTGAATAGGGTTGCAGCAAAAGTATTGGAATTGAGATCACCCACTATAGACCAAAACTTGTATAAACTTCTCCATAAGATCACATCTTATCTTATAGAGATTCTATCACCTCAGGAGACATTAGTCGATGAATGGCTGCAACAATCTATAGATAAACAAGTACATGTAAAACCAGATTTGGAAATTTTAGATTTTCAAAACGGTAATTCAGATATTAAAGACAAACAGTCATTAAAAAATTTAAATTTTAAAGATGAAGTTTTGTCAGGAAACAATCACACAGATGTAGATAGCAGTGTAATTAAACAAAAACTTAACAATAGTTTTAACAGAGCCCCTGTTAATAAAAATACTGAAGCAAGAAAAATTGGAAACCATGAAGAATTCATTGGAAGCTTCGATAATGCATCCACCAATCACAAACCTGACTTGACAAATGTGGCTGTATCTTTGGCTGGACAGAAATATGAGGATCAGATCAGAAGGATGTTTCATGGCTACTTAGAGGCTGTTATTCAAGTTCATCACTCCCTTTTACAGGTAGGTTTGAAATAATGTTGTACCTGGCTTATGTTAAACTAAGATTCACTTTATTTATACTAGTCTTCTAAAATATGATTCTTCTTTATTGCCTTTGAAAGGATGTGGATGCTGTTCTCTTATTTGCACTAGTATATATTACACTAACTAGGGGCTTCAGGCATGGGTGAAGGTTGATAGGAAAACCTTTTTGGTAATTGTTTTATTGACTTGTTGCTGAAGTAGGTTGGCATTGAGTAGAATGTTTTCAGGTACCTAAAAGCTTCTTCTACTTGGATACAATGTCATATATTAATGGAGTTGTTTTCAGAATGACATGTCTGATTTGGACATTTTCAACTTATTTTACAAATTTATATATTTGTTTAAACATTTTGTATCCATATTTATTGTAAACTTTATGAAGGTTTAGGGAGTTTAAAACGCTGGAAATAGTCAAAATATCAAGCCATTCCTGTAATTCACATTTAATGATATTATTTCATTGCTTAACTAAGTATCCTTGTCAGAGTAGCTGTTAGCATTTTATTACAAATATCTGTGATTCTATTATGATTGAACCTGTGTCACAGATGTTCAGAAAAGCTTTTAACCTTATAATTCTGTACTATAAGCATCCTTCAATCGGCAAAATAGAAGGTCTTTATTTACAGTTGTGGATCCCGTTCAAAGTTTTATCACCAATTTTGATGTATTTATTGATTCAGAAGAAATTGGATATAATTATTTTTAATTCATTGCTAAACCTCATTACCGTTGGGATATGTCACTTTTCAAGTTTTGTCCAACCTCTCTAAACGGTTTCACGGCTGTTAATTAAGGTTTTTCTTTGTCGGTTGATATGACGATAAATTCTTTCAATCAATAGGCCACAATAGTAACTTATAATATAGCATATTATGAGGTTTAATTGATAAATCAGTGACGGTAACAGTTGGTCCATTGTTCAGCAAGATGGTATGTTGCCACAAGTACAGGTCATAAGAAAATTCAGGCATTGAAGGATAATTTGATAAATTTATAAGGATCTGGAGTGTTTTCTTTTGTTTATGTTATATGTAAGTAAATCTTTTTATTAATTTGTCAGTGATGGCCGTCAAGAGATAAAAGCTTTTGTTAAAAGGATAATTTTGATTAAATTGAAAAAAAAAAAAAAAAAACAGCATTAAATAACATTGAACTGCAGGCCTTTAAGGTAAAATTGGTATAGATCATTTTACATAGTATCAATTTTGATAGGCAGAACAGTCTAATATTGCTACAATTCAAGTGCTTGAAAATTATACAGTTTTGATGTAAGTTTTATGTTGTAGCCTGTCTGCCTTGCCCTGTAATGGACCAGTATTTCTGAAACAATAGTAGGGAAATTTGCCATAGCTTGTTCCTTTTTCCAAGTGAATGCATTTTGATAAATTCCCATTCATTGAAGGTGATGAGAATGCATTTGTTTGTTTAATAAAGAATGTATTTGTTTTTCTGTTCCATTGAGTAATGAAAAGCTTGATTCTAAGTGAACAGTCAAGACTTATTCAAACGTACAGCTGACAGGATGAATTAGGTTGACAATCGTCATGGTTTTTCCAGGGGATATTGGCCTGATGCTGTGATCGAGTGTTTTCTGTAAGATAAAGCTGTAATCTGTGTTTACGCATTAGATTTGATTTAAAATTATGAAATTTTATGTGAACTCTTGGTTTTGGTTTTAGGACATGATGTGTAAGGGCTGATATTAGTTACTGATTTTCTGTTTCTCTTTTGATTCTTTGGTTGGTATTTGTTTTATTTGTTTGCTTCATTCATTTTATCAATTTGACTTAAATATTAAAATATAATTAGTGGCATTTCTTTTAATTGTTTAAAATATAGCCTTTGTAAATTCATGTGTAATACATGTATATTGCTGGAAAATATCAGATTTAAAAGCGAGTGGAAATAAATGAGCATGTTGGTCGATGAGGGCACCTCTAAACTTGTTACCTGTTTCCTGTTTTTGTTGTTGCTCATAACTGAAAAGGTAACCAGGAGACGATATTATGCAGCGAAGGAATAAAGCTTTGCATTATTCAACACCCTTTATTTGTATAGTAGAAAGCTTAGTTGCAGGATAAAAGAAAGCATTGCTTTACATTTAATTTAAACAAAATACTACTGGCTGTTTCTTCATGTCATTTTTGCAGGATAAAAAATCAAGAAAACATTTTGTTACTTAAGGAGATAGACCTAGGATAAGGGATATAATTCTTGAATTCAGTGATATGTTTGTAGTACATTCAATTTCACCAAAGCCTATCAAGCTTTCATCTGAAACAGAATGAAATTTATCCAAGTTACTTTGATGCTTTCATTAGATTGATATAAAATGTTGAATACAAACATTCCAATGATTTGTAAGAGTTGTGTCCTTTACCCTAGGTCTACCTCCTTCAAAATGTGTTTTTCTCTTTACACTATCAATAATAACTCTAAATTTTGACAAATTTCAAAAATTTTTAGCTGGGTATAAGTTCATTTTATGTTAGGTCATAGGTTGTTGGTCATAAATTTAATCTTAAATAACTACATTCCATACAACCTTGCACAAGTCATAAGTCCTGAGTATTTAGGATTTTAACAGATTTCAGTCAAATTTCATTTTGTATGACTGGAAAGGACTCCTAAATAATTAAATTTAATGACCTTTTTTTTTGTTAACTTGAAATGTTTTAAGTTTCTTCGAATGCAATATGTCTCCTGCTTCTTATTTCATGATGTTGATTCAGACTTCTTTGCACTCTGTAGAACCACGTAACCCACTCCTTCAGATTTTGTTTTTTTTGTTTTTTTGTTTTTTCAAATCCAATTTGCATACACAATTTTCTTTCAAGATTTTTTTTATTATCGTTGTTGGAATGATTGACTTCAGGGCTAAAATGTCAACCATTTGTCTCTTTTTCTGTTATCATAAACAAGTGTTTTGCAGTTATATAACTCATCTAAAACTGCAATTTGGTTGTAGAGACAAATAGAATTAGACATTCAAAAGTGATATTTGTTGTAAGCTTTGAAAATGACTTCAGAGCATTAAGGATGTTTTTTTTTTTTTTTTTTTAATTTATTTTTCATTGATAATCAAACTTTATGCCTGTCCACATTTTGTCATTGAGAATTGAAGTTGTTGGAGTACTGAAAAGCAAACATGTTTTCAGCTAGGTCACATGCTTTATTAAAGGTTTCATATCAGATGATGTGTAGCTGTTTAATGCAACCTTATTTCTATTGCAACATCTAGAAGGTCTATTGCAAAAGTTTATTCGCCTTGTATAATTAGAATGGCATAGTTCATGTGATATATAATGCAAGTTGGGTCATTTTTAAAGTTCTGTTTTTGGTCATTTATTCAGTCTCCCAAAAGTTAAGACTTATGGAAATTTTAAGATTTTTTGATAAAACAGAAAAGATTCGAAGTTTTTCTTGTTTGGATTCTGACTTTGCTGCTTTGGCTTCATGTCAAGTAACTTTTAATTACAAGTTCTCATAGGGTAGAAATTAAGGAAGGAAGACCTACAGATTTAATAATTTGATACTGCATAGGAAATATATATCTTTAGATTCAATATTATACCGTATTTATGTCAAGTAGACCTGGTTTTATGAAAATAAATTGATGACAGAGGTTTATGGATCATGTTCATAAAGAAATCAAGACTCATTTTAGGAAAAGAGCAGGAAAAATTAATATTTCATTTGTCTAGACTTGGCCATAATTAAAATGAATGTTGTTATGATAAATCTCTAACACATCAACTAACATGTATCTGTACCATGACAAATTTCTGGATATTTGTTTTATGTGTTTGTTAATAGTTAGCTTTATTTGTTTCTATGGTTCTTTATGCATTTTTGGAAAGATGTCTTCTCATTTAGATAGTTCTAAAGTGTCAGTTTCTATCATGAGTTGATTATTTGATGGTTTCTTCAATTAACCTTATATGCCCATAAAAGATGACAGGGACTGTTGAGTCTATGACCTCTGGAGGAACTCCTAAGATTTGTGTGCACAATATCATTAAGACTGAGTCTGTCAGTTTTCATTATAAGCTGTAATACATAATAGTTATTGTAGATTTGCCATTTATTTCCATTAGCAGGCCAAATCTCATCAGTATCCTTGAAATTTTGCTTGAAATGAAAAAAAAATTGTATGATATGAAGATTGTTTTTCCAGCATTGAGTGTTGTGTTGGTTTCGCAAATAAGAATTACTTTTTTGTTTGCAGAAAGAAATGGTATTTCATACCCAAAGTGAAGGTGAACTCCAGAAGAATTCACAGTTTGTTATATCTAAGGCTATGAAGTTCAGTCTGCATGACAAACCAGTTCTAGAAATCAACCAATCGAAAATTGCCTTACCTGAAAAGATGGAGGTTGTGTTAAAGATGGAGAAATCTGATAGGTCCAAACATGACATATTTTTGCCTTATCAGGACTGCTTCCAGGTTCACATGACAAAGTTCAACTTTAACCCCTATAGATACAACAGACCCGAGTCAGAAATGGTTAGTATGAGTTGTATAGCCCTTCAGAGTCAAAATAATAGATGTAACGTTGATGTAAACAAAACTAATTTGTCCAAACAATACCTAATTACATGTTTTAGAGTGTCATTTTCTGTATTAATGAGTAAGATTAAGGAGGTAGACCTGGGGTAAGGGATATAACTCTTGAAATCAGTAATATGTTTGTATCATATTGAATTTCAGCAAAGCATATCAAGCTTTCATTTGAAACAGAATGAAATCAATCCATGTTACTTTGATGCTTACATGAGATTGATGTAAACTGCTGAATACAAACGCTCCAATGATTTTTAAGAATTTGTGTCCCTTACCCTACCTCCTTGAATCAAAATAACAATTATCAAACCATATCAATATTCAGCTGTTGAAATTAGTCAAGTTCTTAAAGGCAATGTCTGGTTGCTTCCATAGGGCAGCATGTTCAGCCCCATCATTTATTTAGGTTTACCGATGGCAGACCTATTGAATCAATGTACGAGACCATGTAAAGCAATTTGAAATTGAATTACTTTAATGTTACGTAAGATTTTGACATTATCAAGACAATTAACTCTGCGTGCCTCATACCAATGAAGGGAACAATTGCATATAATTCAATTTAAATTCAATTTCCAAAATTATTTAAAGGAGTTAATTAACTTAAAGGATAAATTTCTATTGTGAAGTAGTTTTGTGCAGTGCAATTTTAGGTTGTAAAAGTTTGAATGTTGAAATATATAATATTTTGAAGGCTGCTGAGTCAAATTTACTTCTTTGCTATTTGGAAAGGCAGCATTGAGATTAGCATTACGTTCATGGTTGTCTTCGAAAAATTCTTTGAAAATTTATTATATATATAAAGTAAAAAAAATAGGAACAATTAAGTCAGAGTTTGAAAGCACCTGGTGCTCGTATTCCAATTGCAAAAAAAGTGACAAATCCTGATGTTGGCCACAATTGGAATTTAATGCATAGATTGGCTCAAGAATTTTTCAAATTTAGGTTACCACTTTAATATTTTTATACTGAATAGAAAGTTAAAATTCAGTAGAAATTTAGCTTTGTAAAATAAAAAACAATAAATAATAAACATGGGATAAATTAGAACAACTCATTAGCATACATGAAAAATAATTCCTTATAGATATTACAGATAGGGTAGGGTGAGACCAAGTATACTAACAGAAGTCAACTCCTGCTTCTTTAAGATCACCTGTTATGTTGTCATATCATGCCTTATGTATCAAATATATTAAATTTACCAAGAAAGATAATTATGTGTTTTATAATTACATACAAACAAACAACAGTATTGATTTTTCAAGGGAGTCCCAAGTTTACATCCATGTGAGTTCAACCTTACTTACATTTTTTATTGATTTTTTTACTTTCAGATAGAATCTGAAGTATGTTCTGTAAATGTGCTAACATGTAATGGCAGTACTGTTGATGTGAATGGCCTGGCAGAGGATAATATGGTCCATATAGAAATACCCAGACATTCTGACAAGGTGGGTTAAATAGTTACTTACATTTAATGAATGACCTACATCTCTCATATGATTTTCAAACTTCTCTTTAAACTGTAATAAAACCAAAGATAAAAACAGTTACAGTGAATCCTGTCTAAACCAAACCCTGATAAACCTGTCTAAACAAAACCCTGAAAACCTGTCTAAACCAAACTGAAAAATCTGAAGACCTGCCTAAACCAAACCATGAAAATGTCTAAACCAGGCACTTCAATAATGTCCCTTCATATCAGTTTAAATGTATTTTGAACCTTTGTAAACCAACCACTGTCTAAATTGAACAATTTTTGAAGTACAAAAGTGATTTGGCCTAGACAAGTTTTATTGTACAACAACAATCCTGGTACAAAAGAACAAAATATGGAGAACTAATTACCTAAAGATCCAAATATCAACGGCAAATTAAGGATGTTCGCTGTTCATGTTCAGCCATTTTTGTCAGATTTTTGGACTCATTTGATGCATTTCATAGCATTAATATTTTTACCAGTGACCCACACTTTTCTTTTCATAATTTAATAAAACACCCCGTGAAGTTTTTTTTTAAATCTCTGTTATTTCTTCAGTGGTTTTAATAGATAAAACCTACTTAGACAAAACCTATAGAAAATCTAGAGAAATCCTTTTCCCATCAAGATTTTGAATTACAAAGACAAGCTTGCCATGGTATTTATTGTGGCATGACTTTCTGTTCCTAATGTTTGTTGTTCCTTATAAGAGAGGTTCCATTGTGATTCTCTAATGACTCTGCAAGTTTTTGTTTTGTTTGGCAATTTGCATTTTGAATTTAATAATTTACATTACCTCTGATAGCATATCCTTCATGTTACTAGTTTCCTTAAAAACTTAAGTCTGATATTCTATTGTGGAATAAATCCTTTTTCTAAGGGTAATTAAGTAGCACTTCAGCTAAGAATCATGCAAAATGTGATTCGTGCTTGGAAAGCCTACATATTTTTATTTTTGATATTTTGTTTAAAATGTTTTAGTAAACAGAAATTAACATTTGGTTTTCCGTATAACCTGTGCTCATAGGAGATAAAAACTGTATAGAATGCACTGTAGAATTCAAAATTAAGGGAGATAACTCTGTAAATGACACTGAGCTACAATAAAATCTACTGGATTTTTTATGTTGATTATCCCCTAAGAGCAGGCAGATTTGAATGAATAAGTACACATTTCAGAGTATAGACCCATAAAACAAATAAATTACAAAAATAAAAATATGTAGCCTTTTTTGGGGTGTATCACATTTTTCAGCTTTTGCATGATTCTTACAAAGACGGCTACTTAAATTGTTTAATACCATTTCAAACAGTGCTTAATCTTAATGCATAACATACTGTTGCCGTGGTGATATTGTACTTTTTCTTGCATGGTAATTTCTCCAAGAAAAGATTGAGAAGGGCAGTCTAAGTAGATACGTCAATATGATTTGTCTGATATTTCAAATGCCATGTGACGCTAACCGATTTGTGATAAAAGCAGTATCAGTTTGACAGGACACTGTGGAACACCAACCACAATAGATTTAATTGTTTAAAAGCTTGCAGAGATTTTATTGATCCCAAGTTGACAAATCTGTTTTACAGCTTTCATAGTCACGTCAACTATTCACAACATTTTAGTCCTGGAACTCATTTCGATTGAAAGACGTGTTTTATAATAGTTTAGAAATTGAGATCAGCATTTTGTTTATATAGCATCTTCCCAAGTGACTTGATGTCAATAGTGTATTATCACAAAATAGCAATAAAGAACAATTGAGTCACCTATAAAGAAGGAATTGTAGCCAACACTTTATTAGAGCCCATGAAAGCTGATCATACTCCTGAGGTTAGCATTGGTGCAAGACAAATTGTATCTTAGCACTCACGACAAAAAACCTTGAACCAATGTGAGTGTTTTTATGTCTTCTTGGAATTCACTAGTAATTATGAATTTGTAAATTGCATGTTTGCCTCTTCATCTGCATAGGTTATCATTTTATGGTGCTCACAGGAAGTAGAAATGGCCCTTGCATGTCATGCTAAATTGTTTGTTATTACTGTGTAATCAAGGACCTTTGTTTAGCATGTACAGCAATGCAAATAACTTCGAAAAGGATGTATAAATTGTCTGCAGGCTAGTATCAAAATGTATCCTTCGGGGAATTCTTCATGTATGGAAAGTCCAGATTTCAATTACTTAATGTAAAAAAGGTTTTTTCTACATTCTGATTAAGATGATTTATGTTGGGTAGGATGTTTGTCTATAAAGTTATCTCGGCATTTTTAAAAGACATACAGAAAATGTGAACATTTGAAGGTCTGTGTTATCAGTTATTGGGATTTTTTTTACAAATAATTTGTTCTGTGTTTGTCTTTTTGGACTTCCTTGTTTGATGTTAATATTGATGATTTGGTCTTTGATGGTTGTTGTTGACTTCTTTTACTGCTGGTAATTTATTAAAGGTAAGAATTACAGTACTGATGTATGGCTTTTAATTTGAATTGTAAAAGAACTTTAAGATTAGGGTATTTTGATAAATTTTCTGAATTTTTCTCATTCTTTGTCAACAGGATAGACATAGTATTGACAATTGTAATTGATAAATGACGCTCATTAAATCTGTGTACTGTTTACCATTACACAGATGGTTCCGCGAATATCTCCTTAGGTCAATATTTGTTTTTTGATGATAACAATTTCCGCGGCAGATTTTCGCCCATAATCCATATTGGACCAATCAATATTGAATACTTGAGGTTCCAGAAATCGTTTGAAGTTTTCATTTGGAAAATCCAGTAGAAAACACCCACAATGCATTTGACTTATTTTCAGATAATTTCATGAATTTATAGAAATTTGAGTAATTTTCAGTATGGAGTTCTATAATTATCTTTAAGTGGCATTTGTTTAGTAAATTTTACTATGCAATGAAGATTATTTAATGAAGACATGACTATTGTATTTTTTTATCTATGAAGAAATAACTTCAAACATGTGGTGTTCACTAAATAAGTCTACATGGCATGTTATTATCAAGTTTGCACCACGGGCATTGAGGTTATTTCAAATAGGCCAATAATATGTAATTCCTTATTATTTAATCATAGTATCAAAATTCAACAAGTAAATCATTAAAAAAGGTTGATGGTGTTATAGTAACAAAACAAAAGTTGGTCTATGAGATGATGAACAAAATTTTTTTATCGAATCAGAATGCATGTTACTTCTGAAATTAAATTATATATATATATATATAGAGGTGATATTTTCAAAGATGTTTGGTAGTTTTTACGAATTTCAACTGCAAATTAAATTCTTTTGATCATGATTCTTTCTGAATGTGAAAAAAAAATCACAAAATTTAGGATTTTACAGATCAATTTCATAAATTAAATAAAAAATGCAGATAATCTTCAAATCTATTTGGGATTGGAATTTATAATGCTATATAGATTATTTGGTACAAGTTGTACCGAGAAGACACTTTGGTAGTATTAATTAGAGCAGGGTAGTAAGGTCAAACAAGGGCACTCAAGCACATTAGAGGTCAGTTTGAAGGCACATCATGTAAGCATTAACATCTTTTTTAGTAGGGAAAATTGATGAAAAAGGACAGGGTACTTCTAAAACTCGTCAAAAAGGACAGGGTGCTTCTAAGACCCTTCAAAAGAACAGGATGCTTCTAAAACCCATCAAAAAGGGCAGGGACTTCTGAAACCCATCAAAAAGGGCAGGGTGCTTCTAAAACACATCAAAAAGGACAGGATGCTTCTAAAACTCATCAAAAAGGACAGGGTCTTCTAAAATGATCAAAAGAACAGGGTGCTTCTAAAACCCACCAAAAAGGGCAGGGGACTTCTAAAACCCATCAAAAAGGGCAGGGTGCTTCTAAAACCCATCAAAAAGGACAGGGTAATTCTAAAACCCACCAAAAAGGGCAGGGTGCTTCTAAGACCCATCAAAAAGGACAGGGTACTTATAAAACTCATCAAAAAAGGGCAGGGTACTTTTAAAACCCACCAAAAAGGGCAGGGTGCTTCTAAAACCCATCAAAAAGGACAGGGTACTTCTAAAACCCATCAAAAAGGGCAGGGTGCTTCTAAGACTAATCAAAAAGGACAGGGTACTTCTAAAACTCATCAAAAAGGACAGGGTACTTCTAAGACCCATCAAAAGAACAGGGTGCTTCTAAAACCCATCAAAAAGGGCCGGATGTTCTCACCTTCCAACAACGGTCTGTAGGAAAAACTTAAATAGTCTTTCCATTTGACCTCATAACCCATGGATTGCTATTAAACAAGCGTACTAACGAAAGAAGTTTGTTTACATAATTTTAGAAGTACAGGAGAAGGTAAACAATTCAGAAATATTTTCTGGGAAAGTTTAACAATTATTAAACTATCAATATACTTATAATTATCACAAGTAATTAATCCTCAACTAGTAAATCTCCCCCCTTTTTTGTATGAACAGATAATTGGGTTCTTCTATTTCCCAGAATATACATTGTAGATGAAAACTTAATTCATACTTGATCAAGTCTTCATTGTTGCTAATAATAACATGCTTTTTCTCCAGTGTTATTGACCGATTTTGAATTAGTATTGTGGCTAAAATATGGATATCTATTTTTATTAGAAATGATCTCACCTTGTACAATGCTACATTTTCTTTTAATTAGAATTAGGAGAAAACCTGGCAAAATAATTTCTTGCTGTGCAATGTATTTGGTCAATGAAGCAATGTCTTTCACAGTCTCCTAGTTATGAAAAGGTGCATTTTCAGCAATTGTCTTGAATCATTGTGTATTGTGAAATTTTGATTGGTATCTGAATTTATGAATTGATTGTGTAAAGGAAGGTGCTTGGCATTCTATATTTTAAGGAAGTGGTTTTGATGAATTAGATGGTAAGCTCAGTTGGAAAGATTGAATAAATTCACTTTCTTCCTTGTGGAATTAAATGAAAAAATCAATCCTAGACAGAGTTGTCATATCTTTGCATATATTATAAGACATGTATGAGTGCTGTAAATTTAACTCTGTTTCTTAGTGAAAGTCCTCAAGGGTTAAAATTGAAAATTCTCAAGCAATTAAATATTAAGGTTTTCAGACAGTTGAAGTTGAACTTCCTCAGTCATAATAGAATGTAATATTATATTGTACAGGCAGTTGAATGTAAAGGTTTTTGGAATGTAGAAAGTAAATGACTGATGTGCTTGAAGGTTTTCAAAAGTACTGTTGAATAATTGGTATTACTGGTGGCACAAACTAGGAGAAATTACAAGTAGATGGAAAAGGGTCTTACTGTAGATGAAAATGGAGACCTTCATGCAGTTGAAGGTCAACAGTTAGTTGGAAGTGTAGACTTGCAAGCCTTGGGTCATTTCCTTTTTTTATAAATTCTTACATTTTTCATCATTGAATGTTTAACTGTTTTCTCTCCCTTTCAGGAAGATGTGTCTTTACAACACAGACTGGACAAAGCAATGATGAATATCCATAACTTTAACGTAACTCGCCAGAATAGGAATAACTCTTTAAACCTGGAGATTGACCTGATCCCTGTAACAGCGGGGAGACTATTCACTGTGGCAGTTCTCATGAAGTAAGTCTTAGTGTATGGTAAAATTGATAAGACTGGTGTCTTTTTGTAACTTCACCTTACAACCTTACTGTACTGTAACCTTTAACCTTTAATCTTACAACCTTACTGTGGTGTTACCTTTAACTGTACAACATTACTGGTGTTACCTTGAACACATCTATGTATGGTAGGTTCTGTAAGGTTTTTTTTTGTAGTTTGATGATAAATATCTGAGCCTATCAATATTTTATACCACAAAAGTCAGACTTGGATTGATTTTGGGGATAAAGACGTACTATTTCGATATATGGGGCCAAAAAAAAGGGGTCCAGAAATATGTATTTTCATGATGTTCAGACAATAACTTGATTATTGAGGAGTGAAACTATATGAAATTGTAAAACAAGGTGCCATACTATTAAAGGAAAACTGGGATGTATTTTTAGGGTAAAAAATTTGATCTTGTTGGAATTAGGGGCCTAAAGGGGGCCTGAAACAAGCATTTTCTTTATTACCGTATAATAACTTGATAAAAAGTGAATGAATTGCATATAAATTTTACTTAAATGTGCCATATGACAAAAGGAAGACTGGGATTGATTTTTGGGCTGTGTCATGAGCAATTAAGTAAGAATAAGGGGTCAGAACCAGTATTTTTTCTGATTTATGGATGATGACTTGAGTGAAAGGGAATGGATTGCTTTGAAACTGTACTACTAGTTGCCATATCCCAACAGGAAGTTTGGGATTGATTTTGCAGGTTTTGACTGAAACTATTTAGGAATAAGGGCTTGCATTGACCACTTTCAGTTCTGATCATATTTTATCCTGTGTCAAATGTCAAATCATATTCAAAATTCAAAGCTGTGTCAAGTTTGAATGGTGGGTCCAGACTTGCCCCAACTGTTCGGAGCTCAACCTCAGAGGCTGTTTCATGCTGCACCCAGTGAAGCATTCTATCTGAAAATGAGTTTGGAGTGTGGCATTTCTAAGGGAAACAGTTTTTTCCAAACTTTTAATTTAATTAACCTCTCTACAATTAAAATCTGAACACACCAATATTTAAATGGGTTTGGTGTTTTGCATTTCAAGGAAAAAAATGTTTAAAAACTTTAATTAAATTAACCTTTCTACAATAAATATCTGAACATATTTATATTTAGTATGAATTTCAGTAATCAAGATGTGACTATATTTTTCACTAAAAAAAAACTTTCTCAAAATACATTATATGTTAATATTTAATTAGTGTTGACTTTCATAAAAAGACATTCATGATAAAACATGCCATCACGTCAAGAAAAGATACTGCATTGTGACATGCAGTCTGTCTAATTTTTGATTACAAGTTTCTCTAAAAGTAACCACAGGATGTGATTGTGTTAACCAAACAGATGTATTCTATTTATAATATTATGTTTGACTTATACTTCATTTGTTTCTTATTACTATTTAAACAAGGAAGTAAAAATATCAGCTGAAACTAAAGTCATTTTAAGTTCCAAACTCTGTTATTTGCACTCTCTTGTTATCGAATCTAAAACATAAAAAGTAGATTTACGATTTATTTGTAAATCTAATTTAAACTTGGGAAATTGCCTTGTAAAGCATTTATTTTTGTCTAATGGTTCTCGGTTAAGTTCTTTTTGTTATTTTTTTTTTCTGTTTTTTAAAATGAATGTGAAATAATATTTTACAAGATGCTTTTGGTATTGATATTACTGCCATGTAGTCGCTATAAAGAGAAAACTTAAATTTTTTTTAGGTCATGTTGGCATTAATATAACCTGCCATCCTTACAAAATGTGAACAAATTGCTAATCTATTTTTGATATCATTGTGTGTCATATTTAATCTTGTCATTTCATAGTCATGCTTGATTGCATTGACGTAGAAAAGAATTTCCCTCCGTTTGTTTTCAAAAATAATTTGCGACCATTTTTGGAATAATTGGATTTTCAATAGTACAGCAGGAGTTAAGAATAAAACTGTAATTTTAGAACATGTAATTGGTTATAAATAGGATACAATTATTCTGTATTGAGAGAGTTGAGAATAGCTGGTGAAATTAGTGGTAAATGCTATTAATGGAATAGTTTCATTTGGGATCATGCTGTTATTGCATATTTACTTACATTTATGTGGTTTTATAGTTCATTGAATGATGTATTTATTTAAAAAAAAAAAACAAAAAACAAACACTGAGAAAGGACTTTATTTTGCTATTCTTTCATGATTTAGAAGTAGTCTCCAATAAAAGTACCCTGCCCCCAGTCAGTTGCTGGTATAAAATGATCTGCATGTTCTCAATAGTTTATTATGGTGTACATTGCATTTACTGTGAAAGAGTTGTAGTCCTCGTTACAGCGAAAATTTTGAAATTTTAGTAATTGCTGAATGTCAGATCTATTTTCTATAGTTTGACAGTTCAAAGATTAGTTGTAACATCAGATCTACTTTCTTTAGCTTTAGTTTTTAGTGCTTTCTGAATTTCTTAGTTATATCTTCCAAATCTGTTTCAAACCGGAATGATTTCTTGAAAATGGGTCAAGGATTCCATAAGTCTTTTTAATTGTTTGCCTTATTTACTTTTGAAAACAAATGTACATTTTCTCCCAAATATTCTGTATTTACTTCCTTATTAGGCCATGTCAGATTGTTATTTGTTTGCTCCTAGAATCTGAGACGAGCCAGTTTTATTCTGACATTGATGGAAAGTTTTCTTTAATAAGTGTGAAATCTGTATTTTATGTAAACAGTTAGCTTACAAAATGACAAAACAAAGCTGTGGGAGTTGAATTTTTATAACCTTCAATGTTTTTTTCTTTTGCAAAAATATCATTTTTGTGATCTAAGCTTTTAATTGCATTTGTATGCAGGTTTAGAGAGTGTTTTTACAATGAATCATACCTAATGTGGAAATGTAAATCTTTTTATGACCTCTGACATTTAGCTAATGTAGGAACCAAAGAAATTTCAGACTGTTATATGATTTTAGTGATCCTGTTGCTTTAAAAGGATTTTAACATGTCTGTTGAGTATGCCTGAAATTTTCGCTCAGGCCTGTCATTAAAATTAAGGTGAGCAAAGTTTCAGGTGTATTTGATTGGCAAACTATCAGCATGGAATTCAGCAGAGGTTGGAATTGTTGCTGTCAGACATCAGGGTTTTAGGGGTACTTGATTGGCAAACTATCAACATGGAATTCAGTGGAGGTTGGAATTGTTGCTGTCAGATATCAGGACTTTATGTGTACTTGATTACAAACTATCAGCATGGAATTCAGCGGAGGTTGGAATTGTTGCTGTCAAATATCAGGGCTTTAAGTGTACTTGATTGGCAAACTATCTGCATGGAATTCAGAGGAGGTTAGAATTGTTGCTGTCAGACATAAGGGTTTTAGGGGTACTTGATTGGCAAACTATCAGCATGGAATTCAGCGGAGGTTGGAATTGTTGCTGTCAGATATCAGGACTTTAGGTGTACTTGATTACAAACTATCAGCATGGAATTCAGTGGAGGTTGGAATTGTTGCTGTCAGACATCAGGGTTTCATGTGTATTTGATTGGCAAACTATCAACATGGAATTCAGCGGAGGTTGGAATTGTTGCTGTCAAATATCAGGGTTTTAGGGGTACTTGATTGGCAAACTATCAACATGGAATTCAGCGGAGGTTGGAATTGTTGCTGTCAGATATCAGGACTTTATGTGTACTTGATTACAAACTATCAGCATGGAATTCAGCGGAGGTTGGAATTGTTGCTGTCAGATATCAGGGCTTTATGTGTACCTGATTGGCAAACTATCAGCATGGAATTCAGCGGAATGTTGAAATTGTTGCTGTCAGATATCAGGGCTTTAAGTGTACTTGACTGGCAAACTATCAACATGGAATTCAGCGGAGGTTGGAATTGTTGCTGTCAAATATCAGGGCTTTAAGTGTACTTAATTGGCAAACTATTAATTATCATGGAATTCAGAAGGGGTAAAAAAAACTACTGTCAGACATTGGATTTTAGGTGTTCTGATTGGCCAACTATCATCATGGTATTTAGTAGAGATGGTAATGGCTTCTGTCAGACATCAGGGTTCTAGGTGTACTTGATTTGTAAACTATAATTATGGAATCTAGCAGAGTTCAGAATGACTGCTGTCAGACATCAGGGTTCTAGGTGTACTTGATTTGCAAACTATAATCATGGAATCTAGCATAGTTCAGAATGGCTGCTATCAGACATTGGGTTCTAGGTGTACTTGATTTGCAAACTATGATCATGGAATCTAGCAGAGGTCGGGACTGGTGTCAGAGGAATTTTGAGGTTCAGCCTGCATCATGTTAAATAGTTGTTAGGCTGTTGTCAGAGGAATTTTGAGGTTCACTCTGCATCATGTTAAATAGTTGTTAGACTGTTGTCAGAGAAACTTTGAGGTTCACTCTGCATCGTGTTAAATAGTTGTTAGGCTGTTGTCAGAGGAATTTTGAGGTTCAGCCTGCATCAGGTTAAATAGTTGTTAGGCTGTTGTCAGAGGAACTTTGAGGTTCACTCTGCATCATGTTAAATAGTTGTTAGGCTGTTGTCAGAGGAATTTTGAGGTTCAGCCTGCATCAGGTTAAATAGTTGTTAGGCTGTTGTCAGAGGAAATTTGAAGTTCAGTCTGCATCATATTAAGTAGTTGTTAGGCTTGTACCAGAATACTATGGAGATGTTTGGTTTTCTTGTTGCATGCTAGATGCTATTTTAGTTTGTATTAAGTCTTCTGAGTATTATTGGTTGGTTTTGTATAAATGGACTGAGTTCTGTCACTCCATGTCAACAGATAAGATAGAAGATAATCACCTTCCATGTTTTATAGTTCTTGAATGGCGGTTTTAGTCAAATAGTGTGAAATGTCAAATTGTGTGGCTGGCTAGTAATTCAGTTGTATTTGATAGTGCTGTCATTGATTAATATTCAAATATTCTAGACAGTCTCAAATTTCTAGTTTTCAAAAATGTTTTTGTGTAGAACTGCATTTACTCTATGATAGTCAGGTTTCCATCAATTATTCAAACTGCCTTTTGATAAATTATGAATAGATTTATGAAATTTTAGAACTTCCTGATTCATCAACATTCTAAATTTGAAATACACATGACACTTGTTTCAACTTAGATAAATATTTGACTATTTTTTTGATAATTTAACCTTCCACTGTAAAAACATCTGATTGTTAAGTTTTGAGATACATGTACCTAAAGTTTGGACTTGAATTTGCTTGTGGCAGTAAGAGTTAGCTGTATCACTATTATTCATAACCAATTTTGTTTCAGCATAATTGTTTTTTATTTTGTGTTCTTGTTGCCAAGCATTCAGGACTTACCTCTTTCGCAGACATTAAAAGTCAATGCATTTTTTTTTTTTTTTACGAAGGGCCAAAAATTCTTGACAAAGTCTTTGTCAAACAGTAAGGACTACGTAGTTTTGCCAGTTGGAATGCAGCCTTGACTAACCTTTTTACCAAACAAACTGACTATTTGGAAATGAAATTTCAACTGAGTCCAAACATTCTAGACTATATGACCTTTGTAAAAGATTCTGGACATCTTTGTCGTACATTCAGTAACATTATTTATAACTTCTTCATATTAATCTTGTATTACAATATATTTAAAGGACTCAACAGGAAATGTGGCAAATACAATCTACAGAGAGGTTACCAATTATTTTAATAAATCCCATTTTATCTGTTTTTCTCCAGAGGAAATAAAATGATTCTGTATGAATATGATCACATTCCTCATAGCAATAAAATTAATCATTCTGCAGAGAATAACATGAAATAAATCTATTGGTTATTAATTGAATCCTGTTAAAGGAATGTCTACAGATTTATTTCTTATATTGATCAATGAGAAGGAACTTCAATCTTCACTGCAGGACAGCTGTCTGAGATACATTCAGTTTACAAATTGAAGTAAGAAATAGCTCCTGCATTTTGATGAAGTCCCTGTGGTATAAAAAAAAAACCCAATATCCGAACCACAATAACACTAATTTTATAGGATTGAATTCAAGAAAATATAAATTTTACAAGGTTTATATGTAGCAACTTTGTTACTCTTATCCTAAATGCAATGCCCTGTTTGGTTTATGGTGATTCTTTTATTTGTGCATACTTTCACAATACATAGACTTGCAAAAGGTAAGAATCCATCCATGATATTTACAGGGCACTGTAATGCCTGTTAGTGGAAAAAGGTTTGCCGTTTGTATATTAGCATCCCCTCAAATAATACAAAATCACCTATCATCTCCTTGAAGATGATAAAGACACATAGATACTCTATCGGGGAAGCTTCCCTACTCAAGCCACATAGGCTATTGTACTACTGCATGGGCAGGCTTCCCGGCTTGAGTCTTATACACTATCGGCCTACCACCAGGGAAGCTTCCTGACTAAAGCCGCATAAGCATGAATTTTTCTAATTTTGGCAGGGGTGTAAATGTGTTACGTGTGTTAATGGTTAGTTGAATCCCTTATTGAAACAATATAAGCTGTCTAAACTGAATCCTGAATAATATGAAACCTTGTCTAAACCAGATACTTTCTAATGTCCTTATATATCACAATTCAAATGTATTTTGAACCTTGATAAACTTATACCCTGTCTAAACCAGGCTCTTTTTTTAAGCCCTTATACCTCAGTTCAGATGTATTTTGAACCTTGATAAACTTATACCCTCTCTAAACCAGGCTCTTTTTTAAAGCCCTTACACATCAGTTCAGATGTATTTTGAACCTTGATAAACTTATACCCTGTCTAAACCAGACACTTTATAGCCCTTATACATCAGTTCAAATGTATTTTGAACCTTAATAAACTTAAAACCTGTTTAAACCAGGCTCTTTTTAAAGCCCTTATACATCATTTCAAATGTATTTTGACCCTTGATAACCTTAAAACCTGTCTAAACTGAACTTATTCTAAAGTCCAAAATGTATTTGGTTTATACAGGTTTCATTGTAAGCTTGAGAATATTGCACATTTTTTCCTCAAGTTTCGTGACTTCAATCATGGATCGTTTCTTAAAGTACACATCTCATTTTAAAACATTGTGCTTTAATAATATCTATTAATCTATAATGAAAGTTTACTAACATGATTGGAGTAAAAAACTCTTATATTTTTATTTCTGCTTAAAGATCAAGAGGAACTCCATATTTATGTGAACATAACATGATTGTCATCATTGCAATAACCAGAAAAAAAATTGATTTTTAAATGAAAACAAGTGAGGCGGGACATTAAAATGTGGCTGTGAGTGGCTTTATCTTCATGTTCTTATTGGATCCGGTTATAAATCAACTTTTATCATAAATTCGAAGACAAAAATAGAATCAGAGTGCGTGATTGAATCACATGGTTAAGTTCATGGGTCGTAACAAAAAGAATTTGATCTCAAACAGTGATGTATTGAATCATAAATTTACAGCAGAATCAAATTGATCTTGTCAGAGTTCAAAATAATGATCGTGTTCTTAGAAATATTTTTGATTTATGATATTCTAGTATTAAGGAAGACATGAGATAAAATTGATTAGAATGGCATAAGTCCTCAAGTTGTAACATGCTTAAAAGTTACGAAAACAGTTGTACTGTAACTTATGGTATCAATTTTCATTTTTTTTTTGTAAATTTTCCTTCCTTTTGGTTGATGCAACTTTACTGCATGGACTCAACAGAAAATCAACAATCAGTCAGAACTTAAATTTGTAATTATGCATTTCATTTTTCAAAGGTAATAAAAATATTTTGTATTTAAAAATTCAAAGTTTCTGATACTCAATGTTAACATGACTTAATATCAAGGTAAACAATTCATATAACAATGTTCATATACATATTAATAAACAGGCTGTCCATAATGTCTAGTCTGTGCTCCCAATATATTTGGACGTGTGATGCTGGCTTGACTCATTAAAAATAAGTTTACACTTACTTACTCAGTAAAAATTTCATCTTGATTCAAAGTGTCGTAGCAGAAATAATTAAGTAGTATCTTTCTGTACCTCTTTGTTCAACATTTTTTTTTTTCAAATTTTATCTTGGAGGCAGATTTTATAGAGAATAGAGACAGCATACAACAGTCAATATTTTGTCTATTTTCCGTCATTGAACTCTTTATTATTCATGATACAGTCATCTATCTTATCTTAAAGTGCACAATTTGTTATTATGAATATCTGATGACTTGTTCTGCTTTGAAATCAAAGTAATATTCCATGAATATTTGTTGGAACATTATGTAACAGTCTTTGTACCAGGAACAGAAAACATTATGATTTTCATGTTGAGTACAAAACAAGTAATTCCATTTTATTTTATGGCGCTGAGCATTGTATGGTTTGCAGACAATGGACTCTGTATTTAATCAGAACTTTAATTTTCATTTCAGTTACAACTCACCACCTACTCCAAGCAAGTACATTTGGCGGGAGGAAATCAAGGGAGACCACTTGAAGATATTCTTTCATTCTGGGTACCTTAATTGTAAGTACATGTACTTTAAGAACAAGGTTTTTTAATTTAGAACAGGAGAGTAAAGTTTCGTTGGCTGTTGGATTATTTGTATTCAAGATTATATTCGTCAGTTTGTTTGATATGATAAAGGAGATATTCCAGTTTAGAATGTACATATTTTTTGTTTTGGGTAAGTAGTTTGTTTTCTGGGTAACTTTGCTGAACTAAATTGAGTTGTAAACAATGGTTAAGGCCAGAATGATGACAACAATTCAGTTGAAAAACTGCATGGATACATGTAGTAGTCATCAACTTAAATCTCTATATTATGAAAAAAAGGGAAGATGAAAAAAATTTTAAATGCAATTTATTTTTCATTTTTTTACTATGCTAGTTTTTGTAAACAATAATGTTTAAGGCCAGAATGATGACAACAAATCAGTTCAGAAACTGCATGGATACATGTAGCATCTTCAATTTAAATCTCTATATTATGAAAAAAAAAAGGGGAGATACAAAAAAATTTAAATGATTTTTTTTTTTTTTACTATGCCAGTTTTTGTGCCTTTATATGTTGTGATATAACACATTGTCTTATTATTTATTTAACAGGAATGAACTAACTTGCCTTGTAAACTAGAAAGCATGTTGCCATAGAAACGAGTGTGAAGCATGTATTAGTAACCAGTTATAGGTACAAGTATAAAAGATTTTAAATGAACAGTGACTGTTATTGCCTGGGTGTGTGTTTCTTAGAGGACTTGATTTTTATATATGGCAGAAGTACCCCTTGATTATGAATTGTTTTTCATATTTCAAAATTAAAGTGTGAAACCTTTTTTTAAATTTGTATCTGCTGGATCAAAAGAAACGTGATCGTTTTGTGTAGAAATTTCTGAAACTTTCAAACACATGTTACGTGTATCGAATTACAAGTAAATCATTGGTCTATACTCTTTCCATTAGTTTGGTATTCTTGAAAAATGCTTTGACAGCTTGATAAAAAATTGAATTTTAAAAACATTTTAAAAACTTAAAAATGTGGCATCAGTTGTGTGTCAGGCAATAAAACATGTCATGAATCACCATTTAGAAATGTCACTGTTCTAAATACTTAAATGATTACTGATAAAGTCAAGTAATCTTTAGACAAAAAATATATAAAGATTACCGTCATTAAGGTGTCATACAGATGTCGAGAGAAACACACACCTTGGTCATTAGTCATGATCAACCAGGTAGGTAAGCTGCAACAGGCTGCAAGCAGATATTTGTTCGTGATTGTGGGGGTAGTGCTGTAGGGATCATTTTGAGAAATGAAGTAATTTTTTTCAGATCATCTATTCAAAATATTGTTGGACTGTTATAACTGACCATGATCTTTTAGAGATTATAAAATTTGATCCTGTGTCCTTATTGGTTTCCTCTATTAAATGGTAGTTTGCCTTGATGGATTTAAATGAAATTTGCACAGACACCTATTGATTTCATATTCAATTATTTCAGTTGATTTTGTTATAGGTCAAAAGCCAAGATCACATTACTAAAAAATTATAAGTATACATTTATCTCTGTCTGTATAATTAGTTTGTGTTTTAGTATCATTGAGGACAATTATAATTTATTAGATTTGTAAGTCAAAGGTAATTCATAAAGTACATTATTTCTGTCCAGTTACTAGTACACATACTATAGAATTACAAGTATTCTCATTCTGCACGTATAATTTATTAATAGATTAGTCTGATATTTCCTTTATATGACATTAGATGTAAAGTAAGTTTATTGTTGCAAATTAAAGACAAAAGTACACTGTGGTCTGTTAAGCAAGATAAATTTTGTCACAGATATTTAACAGGCTGGCCATATAAAATTCAGGCAGATCCTATAATATGAGTTACACAGGGTAAATTTTATCCCACTGATTTGTTTTTCCAATGTACCTGGTAATGTGTATATCATGGAAGTCAAAAAGTATAAGTTTGTTTTGAATCAACTATGGATGGCTCAGATATTGATTATTAAGTTTTCTATTAATGCAGCTAAATTTTGCTCAAATTAAAGAGTGATTTCTTTCTGTTTTTTTTTTTTTTTTCAATGAATTTAAATGTTTTTTATGATTTTTTTTCTTTTTTATTATTGCAATTAATAAAAAAAAACAACATTTAACTTTGAGAAAGGATGTATTTGTAATATGAAATGGATGAAATTTTTTGAAAACTAAATTTGTTTTGTGCCACCTTCTGCCTGATTTTTACATGGACACCCTCTTAATAGCATATAAGTTCTATTGTTGAGATAGGTGTTTTTTAAGAAAATGTGATCATCATTGACTTCCTTCTGTAGCAAGCACTACAAGATAATTAAACGTTGACTCCATTTAGTTATTAGTTCTTTAATAATATCAAATTACACACGCTTAGGTCATTGACACATCTCATGGAATGGACATCTAATTAACTTAGATAGTAGGAGGTCAATGTATGTTACTGGGGAAAAAAGACGGCAAATTATGAGGAAACAACTTAGAAATTACTTGTAAAGTTATATTATATTCTAGGGAATTGGCTTGAATTACTATTGGAAGGGTGCAGTGTTCATTGTCGTATCATTTCCATTTGGTTATAAAATGGAATTGGATATTCAATATACAAAAGATATGAACTCTAATTTTGTTGGGTTTTTTTTTTTTTTCATACCAGTTGGGTTGGTTTCCCATTATAGTTTTCCCAAGTACAAAGTTTATGAGTCTGTTAATTTTTCTGCTTAGGAATTTTTTAATGAAATAGGCTGATAGCCAGGCGCTATGGAGGAAAGGGTGTTGATATTGTAGTATATTTTAATCAATAATTTTTAATGGCAACAAAAAAAATTGGCCACATATATATGTTATTTTACAGTCCCTGGATAACATATGCTAGTACAGGGGCAGATTCAGAAATTTATAAAAGGGGATTTCAGTCCAGAAATTTATAAAAGGGGACTTCAGTCCAGAAATTTATACAGGGGATTCCAGGCCAGAAATTGGTAAAAGGGGATTCCTGGCCAGAAATTTATAAAAGGGGATTCCAGTCTAGAAGTTTATACAGGGGATTCCAGACCAGAAATTTGTACAAGGGGATTCCAGGCAAGAAATTTGTAATAGGGGACTTCAGTCCAGAAAATTATACAGGGGATTCCAGTCTAGAAATTTATACAGGGGATTCCAGTCCAGAAATTTGTAAAAGAGGATTCCAGTCTATGAATTTGTAAAAGGGGACTTCAGTCCAGAAATTTATGCAGGGGATTCCAGTCTAGAAATTTGTAAAAGTGGGTTCAGACCATCATTTTTTCCCTTTCGCCCACTATTTTCACATTTTCCAATATAAGGGAAGTCTTCAAAACTAACTTTCCAATTCACAGGCCCGAAATTCATTTTTCAGAATTTTTTATATATTGACTTCTGGCCTGTAGTATTTAATTTTACAGGCTCACCTCCATTTTTACAAGCTTTGGGCATCGTACTACTGCTTAACCATGAAGACTGTAAGGGGGTTCCTATTTGGAGAAGAAATACTTGCAGCCTGTTTTTTTTTTTGTTTTTTTATTGTTTTTTTTTTTGTTGTTGTTATGTTTGTTATTTGTTTATTCTTGTTGCATTTTGTTGAATAAAAAAATGAAAAAAAAACAAAGCTTAATTTTGTTGTTTTTACTAATAATTTAGAAGCATGATGTTGGCTAGATGATACAATGCTGAAGTATATAAGACAGATGAAGTCTAGGTACTGAATTTCAGACCATCTTGAAAATAAAATATACAAACTAAAATGTTTCCTTAACAATAAACAGGATTTATTTTGTTTTGTCCAAACAGCCACAAAAAAAATTTGGTCACACATTTCTTGCCTCTACTTGACAGAATGGGTTGTTTGTTGTCTCCTGGTTTTATCAAATCCTTTACTTCCTGTTTAACAAGTCAACACATTTTGGGAGAAGTGAGGCCCTGAGGGATATGCACACATTTATAAATCATGATGAAGGAAGATTTACTCTTATTACAACTGTGGAAGTTACAAAATCAAATCAAATTTTCAGAAATAGAGCTGCAGAAGGAAAACATTTAAAGAAAACGACAGTGCTACATAATGAAAACAAAAATAGCATTGCTATTACAAATATACAATGCTGAATGCCAATATAGACCCTTTTGTGCTAACATTGGGGTAGTCGATGAGCATGCGTAGAGCATGCTCAATATACACTTCCACGAGGAAAATTCTTTTGTTCTACCTTGCGGAAGTGTATATTGAGCATGCTCACCAACTTACCACAAAAGGGTCTATTAAATAGAGATGAATGCTACCATAGCTAAATATAGGTATGGGGTTTGGCAAATGTCAAGGTCAATGAAACTTTAATTTACCTATTAAAATACAAGTTCATTTTTACATGCTGCAATAAGAGGAAATTTCATATCTATAAATTGTCAACCTCAAAAATATAAAAGTGACTGAACAAAAAAGTTACTGAGTTTTAGCAAGTTAATCACATGGAACATTGCTGAGCTTGAGATTATTATTTATTACAGCAAGTAGCATAGTTATCTTCAGGGAGTAAGTTCCTGGGGACATGTCTTGGCTAGATGGACAATCAAGTTTCTATCTGATATAATGTTCAAATCTAAAAACCTGTGAAAGATGATTGTCTTTAATTGAAAGGAAGACGGACTTTATTCCTTGAAATTTACAATTTTACTTGCTGTAATAACTGAATACAATCTCTACACAATCATACTAATGCATTTATGAAGAATTATAGTGATGAATTACCGTTCAAATCCCAATATAAGACAAGACCCACACTGTGTAAATATGAAATATTACTATGTGTTTCTTTAAACCACCATTACTCACTAAATCTCGCATCATTTAGGCCAAATAAAATTAATTTGTAGATTCTCATTCCCTTATGCCTTAAAAAATTAAAAACTAGGGTAGGAATTTCCTGTCAGTTTCTGGTATTGAGATACTATAACACATAAATCTTTCATTTCTTGGTGACTAAAACTATGTTTCTTCTCTGAAACTGACGTTGCTAAGGATTTACAACATATTTATACTTCAAATAGTTCAATTAGGCTAGCAAATATCTTCAATGATATTAAAGAAAAAAAAAAATCCTTCCACCTGCCAGGGACAAATCCAGGATTTTAGATTAGGGGGGTGCACAGTTAAATTTTGCTCAAAGTTTTTTATGTTAATTTTTTTAAATGTTCTTCTAGAGTGGTTGCAATGTAGATACCTTTTTGTGGTAAAATTAGTGAGAAATTAAAGTTTTAACCTAAAACCGCCTAAATCTACCCCTGACAACCCATGCTTTGCAAATTTTAGGGGGGGGGGTGCATACCCGCCACGCCTGCCCTGAATCCGCCCCTGTCTGCACCATATTTTATTTTGAAGGTTGGATGAGAATCTACCATTTAACTTTACTTGGCCTTTTTTATGCACAATAAAACAACAACACATTAGATATATACAATGTACTAGAACTGTTTAGTCCTCTAGTGATAAAATACACTGTTGCCAATAATGGTGGCACTGAGTTCATTGAATTTCTTGGCACATTTATGGTAAATTTGATGCAAATTTCTTCATTTTATGGCAGTACAAACTGTAATATATATCAAATTAGGTAACATTGCACTGAAGACTAATGGGAAATTGGATTGCATTGTTGGCATAATATTCAAGGTTCATAGAAACTGGTTCACTCAAGGTCAAATCTGATCAACATTTGTCTGATTGATGTTTTTGATAGTCACCTTTTAGGCACCAGTCTTTACAAGAATCTAGCAGATTGAGATGATAAGTAGAAAAATATCTATTTTAGTTGTCAAGAATTGGATTCTGTTAAGTGTAAATATTTGTAAGAATCAGGCAAAACAGGAAAAATCAGAAACATGCAGGTCAAAACCCCACTGATCTGACAATATAATATCACTCAAGGATGCTTGGTCTATTTGGAAAGACCATTATATAATCTCTGCATCACTGGCTTTGCTCAGAATCTTTTCAATAGAAAGTTAGAAAATGAGGTTTTTTGACAGAGTAATCTGCCCTTGAAATGTCCATTTTCAGTGCATTTCAGTGAAATTATAACTCAATTTCCCAAAATGGTATGGACAATATTGTCTTTTTTCATTGATTTTCATGGTGCAAATAGTCAAATTACACTATCAAAATGATGGGATTTCTCATACCTTGTTTCACCCACTGTCTGATTCTTATAGAGACTTGACACTTAATTCAGAAATTCTGTTTTCAGCCCAAATGCATGTGATTGAATAAAAAATTATGGTATTAAAAGTTTCACAATACTGGTTATAATTGCATGCATTCAGATTAAAACTCAATGGCAGTTTGGTACTAATATCTGAATATACTGTGAATACGTTCCACAGAAATGAAATTGGGAAAACACAATGAAAGAGGCAACACGTGTACCAAGCGATAGAATGATCAGCCCAAGTCTTTTGGCTCATTATTCCAATGTCATGATTTTTATAGTGAAACCAGTCAATATTGAACCCCTTCTGGACTGGCCAAAAACTGATAACTTAGTTGCATACGAAAAAACTGTCTTGTAAATTAAAATAGTGTGTCATGTGTTATTTCCTGAAAATTGTATGTAAAAATAACAAATTTTACTGTGTCGTTATCTTTATTTTTAAAGATATATGTAGTACTTTTTTATCTTGAAGAGTCTTACATATTTTGCTGTTTTTCCCAACCAGGTTTATTGTTAAAACTTACAGCAAACTGTGATATTTGTCATAACATTTTACTAAAATGCTGCCTAATGTTCAAGTAGAAATGAAACCAAAGGAACTGAAGAAAAAATATCATTTCAAAATACAAAGATAAAAGCTAAGAAAATTAAGACAATAACTACCAAACAGACTGACACAGAATGCACCGGTATACATAAATTGAATCAGCAACTAAATATTCTACTAAGAATAGAAACCTTGACCAAATGCATTGATTAAAATACAAAAATCATACCAAGCAAGTGGGAGTGTCAACCCCCCCTCCCCCCCCCCCCAGCACCCTCCTCCCCGCAAACTGGATCTGCCACTGAGTAGTTATACTGAAGATACATGGGGAACACCAAAATAAAATGCTGGAAGATCAAATTATCGAAATGTCAAGAAACAAAGACCTATTCATGTTGATTAGATCTCAGTTGCAAATAATTTTTTTGAAAAATCAAAAAGAAAGTAACACTGTTTTATAAGAACAGGTAAATTACATGGTACCATAGATATTAAGACTTGTAAGGCTTCATAAAATTTATTAGTAGAAAACATCCCTTCCTGTCCCTAAAAAAAATGACAAAAATAATTAAAATTGGGGTGGGAATTTCAAAATCCGGATTTTTTTGGTGCCAGTTTCTAGTAATGAAACGGTATGACACAAATCTTTCATTTCTTGATGACTAAAACAATTTCTCTTCTCTGAAACTGATGTGGCTTTTGGTTTAGAACATATCTGTATTTCAAAGAGCTGAAATTAGACTAGGGAATACCGGTATCTGGTAAGAAATAAAATTCTCCCACCAACCCCATATTTTTTGTGAGGGTGAAATGAGAATCTATCATTTAAGTTTACTTAGCCTAAATGTTCAAGTTCTTAGGCATAACAAATTTGTGAACACTTGTTTAACTAAAGGTACTGTTGGAGCTCTTATACTGGATTTAAACCAAAGGAAGATAGAGTTAAAAAAATTGCAGGATAGCACATTGTAGGAATCTGTAGATTTTCAGTTGTGGATCCAGAAATACCAAGGAATGGTGGTTGATTTTGCTGTTGTTTTAGGTCTGTCTGCATTTTCATGTTTTCACTGGAGCTACACTTGTATCCCCTTAAACAACCCTACCTCCTGGCTTTGTGTAGGTAAGTAGGGAAATGCCCCCCCCCCCCCCAAACTAAAGTTCATCTGATTCTGTAAAAACCATGATCAAAGAAGGAATAAATGTTGCTTTGAAGATATCTTTTTTATATATTGTCAGACAATGGCAATGCAATTATTTGGATAGGGCCATTTTTTATTGGTAGGTAGGGTATGGAAAAATCTACCCATAAAGCAGGGATTTTGTTTGTGTTGCCTGCATATGAGTTTCTTCACTACTACTTTTAAAATATCTAATATCCTTATATGATGTGCTTAAGTTAACACATGCAGATACACATTTAGTTATTCTTTCATATACATATTGATGTTTTAAACGATAAATGGTAGAATTTTGCTGAAGTGAAATAATAAATATGGTTTGCTTTTTTTTTAATGTTAGTGCAAACAGGTTCTGCACTTCTATTACCACTTATAAAGGAAAATATCAGATTTCTCAATAAAATCAGGAAATTCAATTTCAGTATTAGCCAGTGTTGACTGTTGGCATTGATCATGACACAGAAAACAAATTCTGCTAGTTTAGGGATACTAAGACTGGCTACATGTGTACCAAAATAGATAGAAATACTGACATGGGCTGAGGGTCAACTTAAAGTCAAAAGTCAAGTACAGAATTTAAAATGAAAAAAAAATCCTTGGTAAAATATGGTGATGATGTCTGTAGTACAAAATAATTAATGATTTTTAAAAAAAAAAAAAAAAAAGGCATAGGTCTAACAACAGAAAAACCCATGATAGAAAACTTAACCCATCCCTATAAATACCATCTAATCATTTTATAGACCTGATCTCTTCATGGTTTCACTGAACCATTGGAAATTTCAATGAAAATTTATTTTCAGAAGATAAAGGCCTGTTGGGAATACATATGAGTGCAATATTTATTTGATTTGAGATTATACTGTGTTGCAAAAAGTTTTGTAAGTGTAAATTGACCGAAATACTGAATAAAATATAATGATGTAGTTAACTGGAATCATTTAATTAATAACTCAGTTATTTTAACTGAGTTTCAGTTTGATTTTTGTTTGGAATAGAAGTGATTCAGTAAAAAGTCAAGACTTTTTTTAAATAAAAAAAAAACAACAAAAAACAAAGAAATGCATACAAGGATGTTCAGTATTCAGGCCCATAGACTGAAATTAGTCTGGAGTGGAAATAAATAATCATGTCCCAATGTGGTTGAAAATAAATTTTCTGACTCATGATATTAAAGTTTCAAAAATAAATATCCTAATCCCACAAAATTTGCAAGCCCATAATCCCCTTATGTCAGAAAATTTTGATATGGCAGCTGATCAGAGAACAGCATCCTTGTTGTACAGGATATATAAGCCATTACTAACTTTTAGTCAAGCTAAAAAGCTTTTGAAATCAAATTACTCCTCAAGTTGCTTAATTGCTAATAACATGTTAGAAAGATTGTCGTGGCAACTTGAGCCACACATGACATTGAAAAAAAATACAGCTTTCAAAGATCATTAGTTTTGAGTACAAGTATATATAAATAAGAGGCAAATAATGGCTTGTCTTGTTTGATTTTGAATGAAAGAGTAATCAAGGGAACCAAGGTTCTAGTGGAAATCAAAAGAAAGCAATCCAGGGAGAAAGACCAAACATGGAAAACAGATATACACAACAAAGAACATTAAGTAACTAAAATCATACATACAAAGTAACAAATGCAAATGAGCAACTCAGACTCCACTAAAATCTGGGAGCATGGACCAGGTGCACCGGTAGGGAAAGCCTCCTCTGCTTTTCTAGAAACATCCTGCTCATAAAATGTTCATATCGTTGTTTATGAATAGAATCTTTCTTTGATATCTGTACCAGTAGTCAGGGTTGCAGTAACATTATTTGGGTGTAAGACTACTTTATTGGGGTGGTAGGTAGGGTAAGGGGAAACAAGCTTGATTTACGGTAATTTTGTTCTGAAATGATGATTTTAAATGAAAGGACATAAACAGTTTACTTAAAAGTCTTGTGTTTCCTGGGAATGGTGTCCTGCAGTATATTTCCCACCTAACATGTCTTGCAGTATGTTTTCCACCTATGGTGTCCTGTAGTATGTTTCCCTCCTATGGTGTCCTGCAGTATGTTTCCCTCCTACGGTGTCCTGCAGTATGTTTCCCTCCTATGGTGTCCTGCAGTATGTTTCCCATCTATGGTGTCCTGCAGTATGTTTCCCACCTAACATGTCCTGCAGTATGTTTCCCTCCTATGGTGTCCTGCAGTATGTTTCCCACTTACGGTGTCCTGCGGTATGTTTCCCTCCTATGGTGTCCTGCAGTATTTTACTGCCAAATATGTCCTCCTGTACATTTCCTGTCGAATTATAGAAAAAATGTATAGCTTCAAAAAGATAATAAAAGTTAAAATGCACACACTTCTTTTATACCAAAAGACTTTCCAATATTTCCTGCCAATGCTATATATCCAATGTTTCCTGCCTGGTAATACCTGCCTGATTATAGAAAATAGAAATACTTCAAAAGGATTAGGTAAAGATAATTAATGTAGGGATATGTATGTACAAATGACATTATCGCCTTGGTATCCAATGTTTAATGTTCCGTCACAGATCTAAATGTTAGTTTTCAGGCAAAATAATGGCATCTAAATATCTTTTTTTTTCTCTTTCATCTCTGGTCATTGATTTATTACTTGATTATTTTGTATGGTTGATGTTCATATGAGTAATTAATCCAACAGATTATTTTTCAGATATGTACTATAAACATATGCTTCCTAAGGTTTTAATTCATTTTCCTATAATAATTGTTCAACAGGTGTGGATTCATAGTTCATAGGGGCAAGCACAGGTTTACCCCTCCATTAAATTTTACCCCCCCCCCCAACAATTTTCTTGCTTTGTATTATTTGTCCTTTAATTCATTTCATTGCTTCTGTAATTATCTCTATTCAAGTTTTGCATGGTTCTAAGATTCCACTTTCCCTTCACACAGGGCAAGTGCAATTTTGGTTTAAGAAAGTTGGTTATTATGCCCACTATTCCTTTGGCAAGTAGAACACTTGAATTAAGATTTGTTAAGTTTGGTAAGCAAACTTTTCCTTTCCTCTTTCATCTACCCTGGACTTGACTTTTTATGAGCAACTTGGCGAGTGTTTCTAGAAAAGCAGAGGATGCTTACCCTACCGGTGCACCTGGTCCATGCTCCCAGCTTTTAGTGGAGTCTGAGTTGCTCATTTACTTTTGTTACTTTGTATTTATTATTTTCGTTACTTTATGTTCTTTGTTGTCTTGTTCTGTTTTCCATGTCTGGTCTCAGTCCCTGGATTACATTCTTTTGATTTCCGCTAGAATCTTGGTTTCCTTGATTACTCTTTCAAATACTGTGAAAGTACTATTTTTCGAGAGGTATCAATTTTCGTAGTTTTCGTGGGTATGCCAAAGAAAATAAGATTTCCATTGAGATATGTATACAGAAACAATCAAAACCATGAATTCAAAAATCCACGATCTTGTGTTTTTTCCCTAAACCACAAAAATTGGTATCCAGGAATTTAAGTATTTTTACAGTATGAGAAAGTTTATCTTCATTTAGAGTTTACCTGTTGAAAAGATAATTAATTTTGAAAAATCCTAGAACACTGTTTTGTCAAAATTATATCTGCTGTCAGTGACTGGATTGACTTCAAACTTGGTATGTGGTTTTACTTAGATGGGGTGTTGGCATAGTTGGTTGCTGTCGAGTTTGGGTATACCGAGCACATGTTCCTACCATGACAGTATATCAATTTCATCTTTTTGTTTTTTTGTTTTTTTTTTCTCTATTTTGAATTTGTAATGCATATGTATACTAAAACTCTGACATTTAACATTTAGAGTATAAGTAAAACTCTAAGGAAGTAGACTTAGGGTAAGGGACATATCTCTTGAAATCAGTGATATGTTTGTATCATATTCAATTCCACCAAAGTTGTCAAGCTTTCAAATGAAACAGAATGAAGTCAGTCCAAGTTACTTTGATACTTACTTGAGATTGATGTAAAATGCTGAATACTAACATTCCAATGATTTTGAAGGATTATGTCTCTTACCCTAGGTCTACCTCCTTGAAGTAAAATGTTATAATATTTATAAAGAAGTCAGTTTTAGGATTGTACTGACTTATTTAACATGATTTTTACAGTTAAGTTGGAATTCTTGTTTTTTGTTTATTTTATTGTAGTTATTTTTTTCAAGTAAGACTTACCATTTTGATTTATATTGATTACAGTGTATTAAATAATGTTCTTCATCTTCAACTATTCCTTCTTTGCAAATTCTTTTTCTATATTAAGATGTCTGCCCTTTTCTATCATTTAATTATGAGCACTAGGACAAATCTTGCTGATGTGTGAATCTAAAAAGGAAATGCCTTTTTCTCTTGTAAATAACTGATTCACTTAAAAGCCAGACTGATGATACATACATGTAGTTTTAAGTAAGAACATAATATATTTAATTTATTTGGTGGTTTTTAACCTTTATACATGGAAGTTTTATATTCTGACATTTCACTTTCTTTAGTCGTATTTTGTTTCTGCCTTTATTAATTGGATTCTAGACATGAACATTTTTTTAAGGCATGCATAGATGTAATTAGTTAATGTTTTCCTTTTAAAAGGAAACAGATTTTATTTCGGAGATGACAAGAACAGATCAGGGATAATGGTCTAAAAAAAAAACTTTATTGAAAACTTTTAAGGCTGTCCATGTAAAAATCAGGCAGATCCTATGATAAAGGTGGCACAGGGTAAATTTTATCCCTCTGAATGTTTTGTTCCAATGTAATGTATTTATCATATGTATGTCAGATACTATAAGTTTGTTAATAATTAACAATGGATGGCTCAGAAATTGACTTTAACTAACAATTCAACCAAATAATTGCTCAAATTAGATTTACCTCCCCTTTTTGAACAAATTTAAATGATTGCTATGTAATTAATTTTAATTGAAGTTAATCAAAAACCAACTTTCAACTGCTGAGAAAGAATGCATTTGTGATATGAAATGGGTGAAAAATTTTTGAAAATAAAATTTGTCATGTGCCACTTTCTGCCTGATTTTTGCACTGACTCCCTCTTAAGCACTTCACTTTGTTATTGTTGAAAGTACAATTGCACTGTTCCCAAACAGAATAATAACCATCTGCACCTTGCACACTTCTGATAGTTACATTATTCATTCACTATTTTTTTTTTGGTTCAAAATAATCCCAGCCCCCTCCCTCCAGTACAAAAAATGGTAGGTGCCAAGACACATGATAATAATATGCCTTATAAGACTTAGAACAATTTTGTCTACAGCCTTACAATGAAAATTTCAGGGAAAGAAATGGTACATTGTATGTTAAAAAGACAGAAATCTTGATTTAAGGATTTACAACATATGCAAAAATATAATGTTTAGGGGACCAGATTCGATAAAAAAACGTGGTAAAAATGCTTGAGGTAGTTATCTGGAAACTTGACAAGGAGATTGAAACTCCAACCCTATTCCATGATCATTATCATTGTTATCATGTTCCACCATTCTGCATCATAAAACAGTTCCTGTCAATAAATATTCAGGAAGAAAATGATGAAAGAAGCTGCATTTCTCTCAGAATGTATCACTCAGCCAATGATACCCAAAAAAAAAAGACGGATATATGTGTAGATATGAAGAGGATCATTACATAATTCAGTGTACTTGAAAAACATGATATCACCATGTCCCATAAGACCTCAGAAGAAAACTTCTAATTGGTCTAGGCCTAGGTGAATCCATGAATATTTGAAGGATCTTTCTCTAGATAGGGATGCTTAATCTTCATTTATTCTCGTTTTATGGAAAATTTGTAGCCTTTCAGATTTTTATGCTCATTTTTCCTAAATTATTTGTCTGGTCTTGTATTTTGTAATGGTTAATAAATGTTTCTCAATTAGATTTTAGGGCACTTCTTGCATTTTTATCCTCTGTAAGTGAAAATAATATGAAGAATATGGATATTATAGTTGCTTGTAAATCTTCTGACTTGCATGGTGTATATGTGTAATGTAAAATGCTTGCATTGTTTACAGAAGAAAAGTGTAGTAAGATCTGGTTTTTTTTTTTTGGTTTTTTTTTTTTTTGGCAAATAACATTTATAAATCAAAATCTGGAAAGCAGTACTTTTTTAAATTAAAAAAAAAATCTGAATCTTTCAATGTATTTTATTGAACACAAATAATAGTGTTTCCAAATAAGAAACAAAATTAAACCAAATGTTGACCAATTTGATCAAGCCATCCTGTTTGCATTTTCTTTAAGGTTACAGACCACCAATTCAACCAATGAGCATTTGGAACGTACGCAAAAATAGTCCTACGCAGAAATTACCCCTGTTCCTCATAGTGCTGTGAAAAAAGTTCTCATCTTATTTAAAAAATTGAAACAGTTTCTGAAAGGAAAAACATTTCTGTACATTTTATAGGTGCATTTTGCTTCTTGTGATGTGAAGCCTAATCTCCATAATGATTTTTAAATATACCCCTATCTTGTGAAAACACTTGGATTTCCCATGCTATTTATAGACCCTTCACTTCCGGTGACCAGTACTGCACTGCAAGTCTGCTAACCCCACATGCCATTCTGAGGATTGTGAGCTGACATATGTAGAATCATGCTGATATATAGTCATCTGCAGGTTAAAGTTAAGGTAAAGTCCAGAGAAGCCATTGAATATTGTGAAATTAGCATAGAAGCCTATGGGAAGTGGAATTAGTGGTTTTTAGCCTTAAGGAGAAGCCATGGCAAAATGAAAAGTTTCTTGAAATAGCTTTAAACTACTTGAAGATCTTGTTAACTTTGCCATGAGAGGAATACACTACAAAAATCCTTCAAAATATGCATTTTTTTAAGTTATAGGTCCAAATTATGGAAAATTGGTCTTTTTGGCTGATTTTTATGTCCTATCTTGTAAAAAGTGTAGAAAATTTAGTAAAAATATCAAATATTAAACTTTGAGGGCTATATTTACCTAAATATGGTAGTAATAAGCACTTGAAATCAAGTTTTGTGTAGATTTGAGCAAAAATTAGGTTAGAAATGAGGAAAAACTCACTTTCATTACTGCGGTTAAGGCCATATAAGCATTCCCCTATGGCAACATGGAAAATCCATTATTGAGCACTTTTTTTGCTTTAGGTGCCCTTTACTGGTCATGTTTTAATGTGAAAACACTGTATTTACAAATTTAAAGCCAAATATATCACCTTTTGTGAAAATTTAAAGATTTAGGATTTTTGACATGTGATCAAGAAAAAGGGGGAGGCATGTCAGAAATAAATTTTTAAAAATAGACCAATTTCTCAGAAAATGATTACTTTTAAAACTATTTCTTCATTAATATTGTTAAAAACCAAGTTGTGATTGATATTTTTTATTTGAAAAGTCAGAAAAAGTTCTTTGCAAATATTTAATGCATTTCAGTATGGTAGAATATTGTCACTTTTTTGCTCACACAGCTTGGTTACCCTATATTTAAAAATCAAATATTTAAAAAAGTGCTTGTCACATTTCACTGAAACTTTGCAAATGCATTCAGTATGTGTGTAGGAAGATATCTGTATAGTTATTTATTTTTTCTAAGACAAAAAGTGACTCTTTAGGTTACAGACCACCAATTCAACCAATGAGCATTTGGAACGTACGCAAAAATAGTCCTACGCAGAAATTACCCCTGTTCCTCATAGTGCTGTGAAAAAAGTTCTCATCTTATTTAAAAAATTGAAACAGTTTCTGAAAGGAAAAACATTTCTGTACATTTTATAGGTGCATTTTGCTTCTTGTGATGTGAAGCCTAATCTCCATAATGATTTTTAAATATACCCCTATCTTGTGAAAACACTGGGATTTCCCATGCTATTTATAGACCCTTCACTTCCGGTGACCAGTACTGCACTGCAAGTCTGCTAACCCCACATGCCATTCTGAGGATTGTGAGCTGACATATGTAGAATCATGCTGATATATAGTCATCTGCAGGTTAAAGTTAAGGTAAAGTCCAGAGAAGCCATTGAATATTGTGAAATTAGCATAGAAGCCTATGGGAAGTGGAATTAGTGGTTTTTAGCCTTTAATGAGTGGTAATTTTCGTGCAAGTTCTTTTTAAAAATGTTATCATCGTTGTCAGCAGTGGTTGTTCATGAGTTTTATTGCCTTTTGTAACTAACAAGACAAATGATGACTCTGTTCTTTATTAATAACATGTTCTAAAGCTTTGTGCCTATTCATTTTCTCACTTCCTGCCCTGCAGACAAAGTCTTTTGAGGATATTCATATTGCGGAATAATTAGGTGGTTGGGAATGTTGAATGGACATGAGGACTTGGCATTACTGGTCATAATTGTCCATAAACATTATTGATTAATGATTAGAGGAATTTGTAGTGTGGTGGGTAAGGTGTTAAAGTATGACATGAAAGGGGTCCAGTGGCAGGAGCCAGATACATATATGTATTCAAAAAATGGGGGTTCATTAAATGGCCTTTGGAGGATGGGGTTTCCTTGCTCCATTGATTTCCATTTCTTTTTCTGTATGATAAAACTTCTTGAGCATAAAGGGGTATCCATTGGATTTTAAAGGCCATTGACAATTCTAACCAGTCACACATTGATGTCTTTGCCTTTATCTTTTAATACCCTAGCTCAGTGAGTTGGGTAGACAAGTTTGTTCATCTGTTTGTTCATTTGTCAAGTTTTTGTTTACATATTGTTATCCATGAACTGCTCAACCAAGCTCTATGAAGTTTTAACACAATGCTTTGAATTATACAAATTATGAGGTAAATTATAACCCCTCCCCTCATTAGAGTGAGGGCAATCACCTTGTTGGTCCATCCATTTCACTTATGTTACAGATTTCTCATCTTTGTCACTCATCTACTTCGTGTATACCCATCGACTTTTTAGTTTTTTAGGGTGCTGCATAATGAAAATTTTTGTAACCGGTCTCAGCATCTACTGAAGAGAATGCTAAGATATATTGGTATATTGCTTTTACACGATGAATTATACTGTGTCTACTTTTCCAAGCTTTTATTGAAATGGATGAGTTGGGGGTATTCTTAGCACACAGTGTGCAACATCTAGCTGTATATATATTTCATCATATTGAATATACGTAACCTGTGGTAATTAAACCAGAACAACTTTCTTAAGTTTTAAATAAGTGTTTGATGTGTATCTAGGTCCCACTTCTTTGTCCTTTGTTCACCGCTATTGATAAGTAAAAAAAATTAAGGAATGCATTTTCATTTGAGTGGAAAAAAACAGCTGTTTTCTCGTACTAGCCAGCTTCCCAGAGTCTATGTGTTTGACCCCAACCAATTAATACCAAAGACCTCCTTATATGCATAATAACTTCTTCAAATGACGATTGTCTGATGTTTATCGTCATCGACTGCTTGCTTTATATTACAGGATACAAGTTCAATTACACCAGTATTGAATTATCAACATGTTTTTAATGCTTCGTGCCTATTCATTATCAGATTTTGGCCCGATGGACAATAGCTTTGAAATATTCATATTGAGGAATAATTGAGTTATCAAAGAAGTTGGAGGATGATTAATAAATGTCATGGTTATATTTGTCAATGACAAAGTGGTCACGATTTGTCAAGAAGAAAGAAAATGGGTTATTAGAATAATAGTGATAAAACATTTTACAAAAGTAAAAGAGATAATTATTGACCATTTTATTGTCATTATATATTGTATCTGATGCAACCATTTTTCGTGCAAGTGTTTTACTGATTATTTCAAGGTCATGTCTTTTGTTCCACATAGATGAAGTGTAAAATCTCCTTTGAGACTATGATATACATAAGTAGGTAGACCTAGGGTAAGGAACACAACTCTTACAAATCATTGGAACGTTTGTATTCAACATTTCATATCAATCTCTTGTAAGCATCAAACTAACTTGACTGATTTCATTCTGTTTCAAATGAAAGCTTGATAGGCATTTGTGAAATTAATTGAATATGATGCAAACATATTACTAATTTCAATAGTTATGTCCCTTACCTTAGGTCTACCACCTTAAATAAATCTTTTGTGTTTGATCTGACCTTAGGTTGTAGTATGTATGTATGTATTATGTCTTAAAACTGCCACTTTACACTATAAAATTTCGATTTGAGATATTATATGGTTTTATTTGTAGACTTGAGATATGCCAGCTTGCTAACCAGAATAATCTACACATAGAATTTGCATACATTTTCAAATCATATTTTGACAAGTCTAGTATTCTCACAATATATTTGGAATAGTAGTCACAGCTTCCTAAAAATAAATTTTTCTTCTCTTTTTAAATTTTTTTTTTTTGACAAACTCAAGTATAGTTTTTTTTTTGGTGGGGTCCCAGCTCCTCCCCATTACTCCTTATTAATTAGATGCATGTCACTTAAAAAGATGAAATTATGTGAATGTCTAAAATATCTAAAGAATGATATATGTGAAATTAAAAAAAATTAGTGACATTTGATATCAGATCAGGAACTTCAAAAAAAAAAAATGCTTTCTGACATGACATATATGGCATATTATGTTATCAAACTTGCCCATTATTTTTGTCAGAAGTTACTTATTGCATGAATCTCTCTCATTCATTGGTTTATGAGGAGCAGCTATAAATTTTTTCTCTTTTTGTTTATTGACAGTTACTGGAGATTATTTTATTGGCTTGGTGGACACTGGCCTAAATAAAGGAAGACCAAGGGCAGAGGAGATAACCCATAGAAATTATACATTAAAATTATGGTGGAATAAATGCTTGTTTTGGAATGAGTCAACTCGGCACTGGTCAGACAATGGTTGCTGGGCTACAGATCAGTCATCATATCATAAAACTCACTGCAGGTAAGAGCTTAAAGAGGTAGACCTAGGGTAAGGGATGCAACTCATACAAATTATTGAAATGTTTGTATTTACCATTTTACATCACTCTCATATAAGCATCTAAGTAACTCAGACATTTCATTCTACAGTGAATTATTTCAAAAAATGCTTTAAAGGCTTTCCCCATGCGCTGCTCTCTTCCACAATTCTCTTGCCAATCAAGTAATAATCCTGTTCTTTGGAGTATAACATCACGTCCACTCAAGTTATTATTGTTAGATAACGTCAAAATCGTCAAGGAAAAGCTTTTCAAACATGAACAAGTGACGAAACTTTGTCTATAAACTGAGCACTACAAGTAAACAATGGCTACAATTCATGAATAATTAATTAGTACACTGCTGCCACCTAACGGTTGACAGCAAATCAACTAAGAACCTTAACTCTGTGTTACGGGAAAATGGTTGTGCCAAAAAGACATTTATAATTCTAAAAATGCTAATGTTCATACACAGTCAACACACTAAATATATTTACCCAGAATGTTTCCCTCAGAGGCTTCTGATGCGCTAATAATTTTTTGCATTTATAACTCAGAAACTTGAAATTGTTTCCTTAATTTTGATTTTTTTAGGCTATAATTATTCCTATTAACAATTGGGGTTTAATTCTAATCAGAATAAAACAAAAAAGTTTGGAAAACTTATTACCTGTAATAATATATCACCTAAAGATACAGTTGAAAATTAGAGTTACCTTTCTTTGCCTTATATGAAAGTTTGAATGAGATAAAGTAAATACTGGTAAAAATTTTTGAAAAAGAATAAATAATAAATAAGGGTATATGTGATAAAAGACAACAAAGATACACAGAAATTAAACTAAAATGATTTGAGCAACCCTCGCTTTACCTAAACATTTGGAGCATGGTAAGGCTAGTGTTCTGTTGTTTATTTTTCCAACACAGTCTGTGTAGTTTCGCTCTTTACCCTTTAACCTTAAAGACACTCTTCCATGTTAACGCATGTCACCTGATCTAAGTTCTGTTTCCTGATTGACCAAATACTGATAACTTAGTGGCATTGAAAAAACAAATTGAAATTGTGTGCCATGTATTATTTCCTGAATGAAATTTAGAAATTTACTACGTCAGCTTTTTGTTGTGTTTTTTTTTTAAGAATGTACTTGTTTTATACGTATAATGGAAAAAGTAACAAATATTGTGCTCGCAGTGGTCATTGTTGTCTTTGTAGTTGTTGTCTTCAGCCATAGGCACTACATTCATCAACTTGAGTGTTAGTGTATACCAGTAGATACGTATGAAATTATACCACAAGGTCTCATTCCTAAAAAAAAATACTCCATTGCTTTTTGCCTTTACTTTATTTATTCTTTTATTTTAGGTGCAATCACATGACAACTTTTGGTAGCCATTTTGAACTGATCCCTAATGATTTATCCAAAGTCTCTGTAGAGGATTTCTTTGAGTAAGTTGAATATAAACCAGAACTCTTTACCAAACTTGTTGAGACAGAGACAAAAATATAAAAAAATCTTATATGTATTTTGTGGTAACAAGTGCTTTTCTTTTTGAAAAAAGTTTTACCATGAGATCTTATTCAAAATTTTGTCTAACATGCGGAAATGGCATTTACTTCTTTCTTTTTTTTTAAAGTATCAGTAATTGAAGGTATAAATTATGAAATTCAATACGAGTGCATCATTAAAGGGAGATAAATCCATTTTCCCCGTGTTATGCTACTGTAACTTTCAACTCAAGTTTCTGTATGTTCTGACACTTCTAAGACTAACGAATTGCCAATTTGTCTTCAATAAACCATAAATTATCTGGTATGTGCCCACATTGGCAAATGAGTTTGTTTTTCTGAGCATGATTTATTACTTTTGATATTTTGCTTGATTCTTACAGATTCTAGTAATTAGCTAATTTTTATATGACTTTTTTTGTGCCTTTAAATTATATTTTTGATAAGTGAAGATTTACAAATGGAAGGTAGGTAACTTGAAATATCTTCAGGTAGACCAATTTGTAAAATTACAGAATATGTTATTTACTGTTTTTGACATGCTTTGGATCAGGATGTGAGACGAATGTATAATATATGTTGAGGACTTAAGAGCAATTCATGAAAAAACATACAAACAAAAATTATATGGTAAACATAAATTTATGTAGAGCAGAGGGTGCACATTTTATTATAATCAATAAAAATTCTCAATAATCATATATATATATAGCAGTATACATGTAATCAGCACATAATGTGACACTGACCTCAGAATATAAACAAACTCATGTCCTAATAAATGTATGAAATGCAGTATTTTAATAATAAAGAAAATAGTAATAAGAAGGAAAGAAAAAAAAATTTTCTGAAAGCCATTCTGGCGCAATTTGTAAATAATACCTAACTAAATCCCAGAAAGGAGAGCATACTGCACATGCGGGAAATAGTACCACTATTCAATGACCGAAGGAACCTAGATTCCATCTTCAATGATGGTCAATGACAGATCGAGTTATCTCCCATTGACTGCATTTGTATTTGTTCAGATAATTGCATATGTCTATACTTATCTAAAAGTATGCAGAGTAAACCTGGAAACTTATCAAAGATGGAAAATTAAATGGTGTAAACTGGCCTTTAGAATAAATGAACTTCATTCAGATTCATTTACAATTTGGCATTTTAGTAAAAAGACCATATTTTGTATGTAAAATGAGATACATTTGTGGTAACTTTGAGGAAATTTGAGGTAATTATCATAAAGTATATATTTTATTATATAAAACCTTTGCATTCTTAAAGCATTAATACACTTTCAATTGAAATTCATCATCAAAATATAGTATACCTTTAGATTTAACAACATGTTCTATTTTGCAGGAAAAATGAATTTCACTTATTAATGAAATGTAAAAGATGAATTTTACAGAGAAACACACTGTTACCTTTTTCAGTTTGAATGAGAATCCAGTTACAATAGTCTTGACAGGAGTTATCTCTCTTGTTTATATCCTGTTAATGTTCTTCTGTCATCGACTTGACAAGTACGATGTCCGAAAAGGGGGTATTACGTATCTGATGGACAATAATTTGGCTGATAAACAAAAATATGAAGTTGCTATAGAAACTGGACTAAGAAGAGGGGCTGGCACAACTGCCAAGGTAAATGAGAGTATGATATAGAACTTAATGTATATATGGCCACAACAAATTGTGTAGTCCTATAATGATTTAATGTTGCTGTCATTGTCTTCATCGGTGTTGTTTGAATGACTTAAGAGTTTGTGAATTGAACCATTAATGAATTAGGGATCAAAAAAGTTATAAAAGTAAATATTTTCATGGTTACTGGGCAAAAACTTGAGTAAAAGTGAACAGATCTCTATGAAATGGTAATTCAAAGTTTCGTACCACAAAATGTAGGTTTTGTTGGATTTAAATGGTTTTTGCATTACAACTGTACTTGTTTTAAAAGACCAAAAATGGGTCAGAAATAAACATTTTTATGAGCTTAGTTTACATTTCTTCTATCATTTGTCTTACTGTTAATTTCAAATTCTTTGGCTTCTTTCATTCTGATCAGAATCTTGTACTGTGGCAACATTTTCAAATCACAGTTGAAATTCTTTGATGTATCAAGTTTGAATATTGTGTCCATTTATATTTTATTTACAAATGATCGATGCAGTGGCAACTCTGAATGTTTTAAATCTGAAGATATTCATGTTAAATGATTTTTCATGGTGGTGTGAATGATTAGCACTTTAGAATGACACCAGGGTTCAAAGAAATGATATTGAAACCATTCAAAACTGTTCTTCAGTGTCCTTTGAAAATTTCTGTGTCCTGACAATTACTCGGGTACAAGCATATAAATCTGTATGACATTATTTCACAAGGTGCTGTACCACTAAAGGTTGACTGGGATTGATTTTTTGAATTGTGACATAAATTGTTTAGGTGTTAAGGGTCAAATGGGGCCACTGTTGATTCTTGTCAAAATCTATGTCTAATGTTTAATCATAATTAAAAGTCATATCTCAAGCTCGAGTGGTGTGTCCATAACTATTCAGGGTTCGCCTTCCACAATCCTTATCAAACTGCATCCTTTGAAGCATTTTTCACTCTATGAAACTCATTATTTTCTTAACTGTCCAAATTAAACCCAACAAGGTTGACAGAGTATGTAGCAACTGCAAAAAATTATTACACTTGCAGTATTGGAAAAATTTTGAAACTTATGAAAGTTTTTTCAATTGTTTAGTTCGAGGAAAAAGACTCCCACACAGGAGTTCTTAAATTATATGGTATCTCAATTGTTATACTATAGAATTTTAAGACTCCCTGACTTAATTTTCCACAACTTAAATGATAGATGCAGTTTAGATACCTAAACATTTCAAAGGCAGATCCTCAGGAAAGGAAGAGGGTCATCCACCAAATGCCAACCAATGAACAATTAAACTTCTACATGTCACCATACGGTCTTCAATGATGGCCAAAACACATAACATGAAATATATATACTGAATATTACATGTCAAAATCTGTATTATATGCTGTATCAACCTCTCCTATATCACTCCAGGGGCCACCAGCGATACAGATTTTAACATATCATGTTCATTATATCATGTATTTTACCATACTTCAAGTATGGTCTGTGAAGGGGTGTGATATAAGGTATGCGATATAGGTCTAGAGGTGTGATATAAGGTATGCGATATAGGTCTAGAGGTGTCATATAAGGTATGCGATAAAGGTCTAGAGGTGTCATATAAGGTATGCGATATAGGTCTAGAGGTGTGATATAAGGTATGCGATATAGGTCTAGAGGTGTGATGTAAGGTATGTGATATAGGTCTAGAGGTGTGATATAGGGTGACATATATAGGGCCTAAACTAACACTTATAATGCATATACAAAGTTATATTTTAATCTAAATATATGATATAAGGGCATATACACTCCACATAACACCAGAAATAAACTCAGCAAAAAATATAAAAATAGGAGATGTGGTAAGATTTCCAATCAGATAGCCATCCAACAAATACCTAGTAGTGAAATATTTAACTTCTGTAGGTCACCACATGGTCTTCAATAATGAACAAAACCCATACCATAAAGCAAGCTGTAAAATGCCCCAAAATAAATGATGTGAAACTACAAATGCACTCATAAAAGATGAGAATATACCTAATCTATAAAAAAAAAAAACATAAAACGAATATCAATGAACATTAAACACCAAAACAAGTGGACTACATCTTCCTGGCTTGGAACAAGCATATAAAGTATGTGGCTGGCCTTAACATGTTTACGAGCACTCAACCATCCTCCTAACCTGGGACAGCTGTGGTAAAATACAATAATAAAAGTTGGATTATTTAAAAATTACTTAAAATTAATCCTTGGAACAAGCTGTCCTCTCCCCCTTTTTAGAATTTCCCCCATACATTCATTTATAACAATTTAAGTAGCTGCCTTTGTAAGAATCATGCAAAATCTGAAAAATGTGATACACCTCAAAAAAGGCTACATATTTTTATTTTTGTAATTAAGTTGTTTTATGGGTCTATATTATGAAATGTGTATTTATTCATTCAAATCTGCCTGCTCTTAGGAGATAATTCACATTGAAAATCCAGTAGATTCTATTTTATTTGAGTGCAATTTACAGAGTTATCTCCCTTAATTTTGAAATCTACAGTGCATTCTATATAATTTTTATCTCCTAAGAGCACAGGGTATATGAAAAACCACATGTTAATTTCTGTTTACTATGACATTTTAAACAAAATATCAAAAATAAAAATATGTAGGCTTTTACCCATGAATCACATCTTGCATGATCCTTAGCTGGAGTACTACTTAAGAATTTTATTTATTCTCTTCTGTTTAATTTTCTACAGGTCAGTGTAATTTTACATGGAGAGGAAGGAATGTCAGAAACAAGGGAGTTAATCAGTGATGAAGATAGACCTCTGTTTGAACGGAATTCTAGAGACAAGTTTATTTTAACGTAAGATTCAACTTTTTATGGCCCCAATTCCACCAATAATTTCCCACTGACCACAGACAAACCTGTCAGGCTGTAGTCAGAGGGAAATTAGTGGTGAAATTTGAGCCATAGTAGACGAAAGCTGATGATAAACCTTAATACTTTCATTCAAGAGATTTTAGTGCTATGGTCAGAGATTTAGTGGATTCTTAACTGTTCAAATTGACTTATTCTGTTTGAAATCTTACTTCAAACTCCATATGTTTAGCAAGGTGCGACAGTTAAATACATGTTACGAATAAAAAATGAAGAGGTATATATCAATATTGTAAAATAGAATAGAGAAATAAAGTATCCCGAAATTTAAATTTATTCAGTTGTAATTTATCTGTAATGAATAATAATAATCAGTGCAGGTAGAAAAAAGAAAAATTAGCACAAGTGGAAGATAAATTAGTGTAAGTGTAATGCAAATCAGCACAAATGGGAAACATTGCACTGTATAAGTAGATTAGATTGTTATATTATATCTATCAGTGATTGGTTGTAAGTTATAAATAGATGAGCTTAGTAACAAATTACCGATTTCAAAGTACAGAAAACATACGTTTCAGGTTACCAGACAGTATTGGAAAGATATGGAAAGTACAGTTATGGCACAACAATTATGGAATGTCTCCCAGCTGGTACCTCAGTCGTGTAATTGTCAAAGATTTAAATACTAACAATACTTATTACTTTATATCCGAGAAATGGTTGGCTGTCGAGGAAGAGGATGGGAAAGTTGAGAGGGAGTTTATGGCTCTTGAGGGTAACCTTGACTTCAGGAAGGTTTGTTGTTCTAAGATATTCTTTTACTATTTGGAGACAAAGAAAATTCCTAATTGTAGCTGTATGAGATTTATATCAGCCATGGGTTGAGACAGAACATGTGGGCTTTCCCGTAAAAATTGGTACAATTGAATAAAGAGTTAGTGAAAGAGCAAACTTTTTCCAAAAAATATGTTTGAACATTCTTTAGGAATAATAATTTCATCCAGAATAATCAGTGATTTATCATTTTTTGCAGTGTGTATATATCCAGTGATTGTTTTGAATTGTCCTATATTTTACCCCTAGTTGGATGTATCACTACAGTAATATGTCGTGACCAGCTGTTAAATGTGGATCATTCCCATTTGAATGTTAACTGTTAACTGTGGATCATTCCAATTTGAATGTTAACTGTTAACTGTGGATCATTCCAGTTTTAATGTTAACTGTTAAATGTGGATTATTCCAATTCAAACATAGAATTGTTATGACAAAACAAATTAATCACCTGCTTTGTTCATGCAAGATTGGGAAATCTCAGACAACCTGAGGTGTTCGAGCTTTCCTTTCTTTCGTGCACTCATGTAGATGTTAGATTTGTATTTCCTCACCAACTGGTCACATGACATTTGATATTTCTATATGCAACATCTTATAATTTCAACTTAAATAAAAAATAATTAAAATGTATTTTAAAGACCAAATTATAAAGAAAGTTACACCTTCATACCTCTTTAAACGTTTTCACATTAGTGGAAACTGTATTGTAAGGCTTTCCTGTTTTTTTTCTGAGAAAGTAGTATTTACTCTGTTATGTTCACTTGTATTTAAAGATCACCCCTTTTTATGTAATTCAAGGTTTAAGATATTGCAATTCCATTCAAATATATTTATTTCTATATCGAATTTTTGTAGGTATTTTGGGCTAAAGGAAGCCAGTATTTCTCCGACTATCATCTTTGGCTGTCATTATTGACATGTCCCTCCAACAGTCAGTTCAATAGGAAACAGAGGCTGACATGTTGCCTAACTCTACTGATGATGTACATGTGTCTCAATGCCATGTGGTATAAACAAACTACTCCTGAGGTATGTACAACAGGAAACAAAGGCTGACATGTTGCCTAACTGTACTGATGATGTACATGTGTCTCAATGCCATGTGGTATAAACAAACAACTCCTGAGGTATGTACAACAGGAAACAGAGGCTGACATGTTGTCTAACTGTACTGATGATGTACATGTGTCTCAATGCCATGTGGTATAAACAAACTACTCCTGAGGTATGTACAACAGGAAACAAAGGCTGACATGTTGCCTAACTGTACTGATGATGTACATGTGTCTCAATGCCATGTGGTATAAACAAACAACTCCTGAGGTATGTACAACAGGAAACAGAGGCTGACATGTTGTCTAACTGTACTGATGATGTACATGTGTCTCAATGCCATGTGGTATAAATAAACTACTCCTGAGGTATGTACAACAGGAAACAGAGGCTGACATGTTGTCTAACTGTACTGATGATGTACATGTGTCTCAATGCCATGTGGTATAAACAAACTACTCCTGAGGTACATACAAAAACAGACATGAAAAAAAATTCGGTTGTATTACAGTATCATGCTGTCATTCTTATGATCATCATCAACTGTAGTCATTTGGTGTTCAGATAATAGAGTCCAAAAGAATGAATTTCTTTGGACTAGTTCCACCAGGTTCCATACCACAAAAAAATAAGCTTGGATTAATATTAGGTCTTGTGACCAACAACTTGGCCAAGAAGTTGCCAAAAATATTTTCCTGGTTTCTGTGCAAGACTTGAGTAAAAGTGGATTGTTCTCAATGAAATGGTAATATAAGGTTTCATACCACAAAAGGAAGGTTTTGTTGGATTTAAATGGTTATTCCACCCCCAAAAATTATACCAAATTTTTCATATACTTTTTATCTCAAAATCTCAAGATTTTACAGCTGACAAAACAGCCTACTACTATACAGTATTGAGAAAAATTTGGATGATTTTTCATGGTGGTGTAAATCATTAGCACTTCAGAATGACATTAGGGTTATAAGACTTGTATAGTACCAATCAAATTACTGTTATATCATGTCAGGAAGATAATTTTATTTATTTCAGTATCGAGGAGAGTTTGGTCTTTTGGATGTCTCTTTAAGGAATATAGCAGTTGGAGCTACCTGTTGTGCCATAGTCATTCCTATCAGCTTTCTTATTGTTTTGTTGTTCAGGAGAAGCAAGGTATGAAATGTGTATCTGCTTGTAATAAGGTATTAACTGAATCTAGAATTATTATACAACCACAAAAAAAGTTCGGGATTGAATTTTGGGAGTTGGATGACTAACCAAATAAAAATAAGGTGCTAGAAACTAGTATTTTGTCTAATTTATTGATTATAACTTGAGTAAAAGTGAATGGATTGCTTTGAAGTTGAACCACAAGGTACTATATCCCAAAAGGAAGGTTGTGATTGATTTTGGAGGTTTTGACCTGAACCATAAAGAAACAAGCAGTCATAAAGTGACCACGTCATTTCCAGTCAAATTTTTATCATGTGTCAAATATCTAACTGTAATCAAAATAGTCTTTTTTCATATCTAATGCAAGCCATATTAGCAATTTTTGTCAAAGGGAGATAATCTACCTACACCTGACAACCTGGTTGACAGTCTCATAGGGGAAAAGGGAAAACTGTAAACATTTTTCTTGTAAACTTAAATTATTTACACTTTGTTAAGTACCTGAATGGTTTGAAATAAGTTATTTAAAAGTATCCAAGTACTTACCGCAGCTCTAATAAATTGAAAATTTTGAATTTGAAGTCTTCTGCTGTCCATTGCTCCAATTTGACAGTAACCCAGTCTGTTGAATGACAAATTTGTAGTAAGATGCCCCCTTTGCTTTAAATCTTAAAACATGAAGCCATAGTCAGGAATATGAAATAGAATTATTCAAAGCTGTTTCAAGATTGAATGGTGTGTCCATACTTAAAATTGCCCCAACTGTTCAGGATTTAACCTCTTAGGTCCTATCAAGCTGCATCCTGTGGAACATATTACTTAGGATTTTGGAAAATAAGTTACAGAATATATTTTTAAACCCTTTCTGGCAATGGATATAAGTTACTAAGTGAACATTTAAAAACAAATACCCACCCCTTTTACCAATGCATACATAGCTTACCACTTTAGTGGGTTAGAGTGATTAAGTTTATTTTCTAACTCATTTTCCAAAATAAAAAAAACAAAAATAATTATAGATAGAGTAGATGCCTTGATCTGTTTAAATCTAAGATTCCAGTATAACACTTATAGTATGTTAATCCTTTAGGAGTTCATTAATTTTATTTGTATGAATGGGTTGTAAAATCAGACTAGATCATGGAGACAAGTTTTGTAATTTTTCTTGCTGTTGTAGACCCAACAATCTACAAGTTACACAGAACCTATACTTGATGAAGAAAAAGAAAATGAGCAGTTTCCAAGTGGAAAGCCAAATGAGCATGTGCAAGAAGAGGAGGAAGTAGAATCAGTCCAACCCATTATGACTTACTCAATTTTGGATCAGTCCATTTTGAATTGGCCAAGCATTCAAGACTGGGCTCAGAAGCAGTGGGTTAAAAGGCATCAAGGGTACCAGGAGACACCAAGTAGTCCTGAAATCCCTCCCCTGCCTAATCAGATGGTCCAAAGGAGAAGTAGGTTTTGTGGGTTTAGTGTATGATTTTAGTATGAAGGATATGTTCTTATAGCTAATTTATTGTAAGAATTTACATGATTTGTATGACATATATTTTGTATTTTCCCAAACTTTTCCTGAAATGTTGTGAAAAAATCTTCAACAAAAATTTATGAGAATGATCTGAGTAATAATCGCTGTTCTGTTTAAATACAACTTTACACAAAATAAGGGAACATAACGTCTGAAAAAAGAGGAATTACAATTTTATGAACCATTGTCTTAAATCATCTCTTGGAAATTGAGATTGCTGTAAATTTCCCACAACAAGGTTATACAGAAATAAATTATATATTTTTGCTACATTAAAATATAGTGTTTTATTTTACTTCAGATGTCATTTAAGTACCATCCTGTGTTACAATGAATCAGGCAATGGGTGACACATCATTTTTCTCAGTTTGGTCTTTTATACCTCAAATACATTCAATACATCAAGAATACAACAGAAAGCTATTTAAATTCATCCTGCAGCATCTATGACATGGATATTTTTGACTGCTTATATAGTGAAAATATGCGAAAAAATTTCCTGCCATTTTTCTATAGTGCATCTCAACAAATTTGACCTATCAATATCTTAAAAAGGCAAACTTTACTAACACTTTGATGTTGTTTCTGAAAGTTATGAGGTATCAAAACTCATGGATAAGGCCATAAAATCCCTGTGGATTTTTTCTCATTTGCCACACCTTATACATATTTTGCCTGATTCTTAAACAGAGAGGTATTTAAAAATAGGAATGTAGTTCTATGATGTTTAAAGTATTAATCATGCTTTAGTTTTAGGATCTGAGATTGATCAAGCATCAAGTGGTTTTGAAGATTCCAACAGTACTGACCCTCGTCGTCAGATTAATGTCAGTTCTCTCAACAGTTCATTGAAAATCAAAGCCCCATCGATTTCCAGTAGTACATCAAGTCATAAAAGGTCTAGTAAGTATACTGGTATACCACAGACCTTTACCCCAAGCAAAACAACCAATCACCTATTTTCATTATCCATTTTCTAAAACTATATTTTAAGGACTGCAGAATTTTAGTACATATATATATATACAATGTGTATAAAGCTAAAGATGAATAAGCAGCTAGGACTCCACCAAAGTTACAGAGCATGGACATTGGTACTGTACTTGAACTAATCCGTCATCGGTCACCGATCAGTTTCAAATCAACCACTGATCAGTAGATATGTTTTACAGATTCCTTTGTTTTAGTTTTCCATTTTTAAATTGGGTATGTGTTACTCTACGATATCAACCCTTATACAAGTGGGGGTATGCAGAGCATGACAACATGTACAACCTCAAGTTTATATTTTCAGCGTGTAGTTCCCCCAAGGTGTTACACAGTAGAGTCTATCTACCATTTTGGTGCCAGTATATAGCCTGGTTCTTGTGTGCTTCCATATGTTGTACCTGTGCTGTAGTAACAGTCATGTATGGGTTCAGGTAGGATTGTACTTTTGACATATCCCTCTCTTCATGTTGGCAAAATAAAAAATATCCTAGATTCTCATTCCCTCCAGGACCCAATCTTTCCACTATCTCTGAACAGTTTTATTTTGATTTTTTTTCAATTTAGGTCAATTTCTTTCAAATTGATAGCATTTTTCTCTTAAATTGATAAAAAAAAAAAAAAATCTAATTTGCCCACCCCTAATTTTGAAAAATGTTGAATGAGAATAGGAATATTTTATTATGGCTGCATTGAGGGAATTTGTTTGTGGCTGTGCACTGTTTCTATACTTTTTGTTAACTTTTGTACCTCTTTATTGCTGTGAGATACATACACTACAGATTTTCTGTCATCATCAGAAAATTGGTTAAAATCCCATCATATTATCATCAAATCAAGCTGTTTTGTGTGACTTGCCATATTAACAGGTATTCCAATTTGTATAGATATCTTTGACTTCATACCTGTTAACCTTTGAAAAAGCAAAAGTTTATATAAAAATGCAATTATTTAGTTGGGTTTTTTTTTTCAGAAAATATAGTAATTTTAACCCAAAACCCCTCACAAATCTTGCCTTTTTCTGTGGGGGATTCAAAATTTTTCATTGATCATGTTGTAGTCTCCCCCTCCCTGAAGTGGGAATAATGATTGGCTTTAGGTTGATTGTCAAATTTATTTATTTATATATTTTTTTATAGGTTTGGTGTGTCAAAGAGTGTTATGTGGCTACAGTCTTTATACTTCAGTTTTATTGTGTGTGTCTTCATAACTCAGCCATTTATAGTAAGTATGGAGCTTACAAATATAAATCCTTAGTTCTTTAGGCAAAAATCAGAGGCTGATTGCTTTTGTTTGGCTGTTTGCCTACCCACAAAAACCACGAAAATTGGTACCCCACGAATAATTGTACTTTCAAATTATATAAAGCAGATCTCCAACTTGGAGACTTGAGAAAGACAACAGGAACGGATAGATGCATAAACTCTTGACCTATTCATCATTGATACTTTTTTCACAATATCAGAATAATGAAAAATGTTTTAGGTGAGACAATAAAAAGTATTGCAATAAAGTAACCAATATTAATATTCTTCATAATATTGGTATGTCATGACGATTTCATATTGGCTTAAATTTTGGCATTTTAGAAGGTCAAACACATCCCCTGGTGGAAATTTTCGAGGAAAAATCCATCACTCCAAGTCTTCAGTCACCTTTGATAATTTCAACACTGAAAACCAAACTATTTGCATGGGGATTATTTTTACGGATATTTTGTCAGTAGGAATGTGGAGCAAAAACCCCGTAGGGAAAAATTTCCACTTTTACAGAATTTTTTTTAATAATGCCTTTGTGTAAAGAAAAGTATTTTTTTAGATAATTATAGCTGTAGTGTACACAGCCATCAGATATAGAAACAACCCCTCTATACTAGATCATTACGAGGAGGGAGAATTTGGGGAGAAGGCTAAAATGGAGATCCTCAGAAGAAAGAAGGAACAAGTCCAGTACACTGAGCAAGAGGAGTTTGAAAGGGTAGGTGGAAAAAAAGTAGAAGGACAAGAGGGGATTGTTGTTTGTATATTTATATGAATCATTTAAAATAGTAAAAGTTGTAGACTTCTAAGAAGTCTCTCAGAAGTTTATAGGGGTAGGAGACTAAAATTAGATTCCAAAGAAGTGATGTGTACATTTAACACTAAATAAACTGCATACTGTAGAAGTAGCAGGAAAAAAAAACTACCGTGAACGTTCTTTAATTCATGGATAACATTTGTGGATTAGGGAGGAAACACAAGTTCATGGATTCTTGAATTTGTTGTGTTTGAGGTTTTCAGTATACATATCAATGAAAATCTCATTTTCGTTTGGAACCAAATTTTGTGTTTTGGCCTACCCACAAAAACCACGAAAATTGGTACCCCACGAACAGTAGTACTTTCACAGTTGCTGTAGATTTACTACAAGTCGCTCTTTTAATTTGATTCAAATCTTTCACCCTCTGATGGAACCATTACTGTTTTTTGTGAGGTATATCTCCCACAACGATCTGTAGGGATAGAGGTGTGGTCATATGCAACATATACAGTCCCTGAACCGATCCGTGCAACAATTTGACGGATTGATGACCGTCGACTGATTGATCGCTGACGGATCGATGACAGATGACTGATGACCAATCTGATTGCAGTTTTGTTATGTAAAATGATGTTAGATCTGTTTGAAATAAAAGAAATGTAAAATAAAAATATGAATTGTTGTTTAAATATACCACATAATGCAAATATGTGTAAAATTGACAAAGAAAACAATAAAAACTGTAAAATACAATCACCGCTCTGTGGTCACGTGATGCGATCACCGGTTTAATGAATCGGTTTGACGGATCAATGACTGAGCAGAAACTGATCCATTTATGTTGCACGGATCGGTTCAGGTACTGTATGTTAGTTTTTTGTTTGTGTTTTTTTTTATTTCAAGTTAAAATCTTGAAACATGTCCACAAAACTGTATGATACTAAATACTTGACAAATTGTGACTTTTCTTTAACAAGCTCTAAAAATAATTTAATTAAATTGTGTACACGAAACCCTTCATAAACCTGAAAAATTGTCGTAATCACAAGTTAATGAAACAATTTGTACCTTGAAAAATTCATTTTTGTTACAAGGGAGTAGCAGCAAGGCAAAGGTCAAGATACCTCAGGTTTGCACGTCCTCCTCAGGAGAAACAGCTGATTGAGGCTAGAAAGAAGATCATGAAGGAGAAGAAGGCTATGTCACTTATAAGGTATTAAGTACCAGTCCATATAAAATTCAGACACTCCCTATGGTAGAGGTGACTAATGGTGTAGAAAATGATGCTTTTCCATTCTACATGAGCTTTATTTTTACATTAAAATAGTCCTTTCTGTATTCAGATCTGTATTTTGAGAAAACCATTCTCAAATCTAAAAATCTGCCACTAAAATCAACCAAATCGACAACATTAACTCTTGAAAAGTGTCAATTTCATACACGAACTATATAAATTTTATCTCAAAAATTTACAACAAAATGACAAACTAAGACTGGTTATGTGGTATGGAACTGTTTCTGAATTTAGAAATAAAAGTAAATTTGATGGTTTTTGACATGCCTCCTGTCTGATTTTTATCCAGACTGATACTTTTTAATCATTATAAACATGATTGTTCACATAATAAACATTTAAAACACATGTGCATGTAGGGCAGCAACTAAGGATCTCCATTGGTGACAGTCTGTGGCTATCCTTTCAACAGTTCCCAAGGTTTGTTCTTTGTCCTTCATCTCAGCTTTTGTGGTTTTCCTCCATGTTTTAGGTCTCCCTCTCTTTCTTTTGCCATCGGTGTCCAGTGTAAGGCTGCTTTTGGTATGAGAAGTGTTGTCATTTCTGATGACATGGTGTATCCACTCCCATCTTCTTCTCAGCAGTATTGTTTCCATATCAAGTAGGTTGCATTTTCTCAATAGTTCTTCATTACTGATGGTAATGGGCCAGAATATTCACAAGATATGTCTTGAACACTTGATATGAAATTTTGACAATCGGTCATTTTCTAGCACTCAGAGAGCCGTACAAGAGTGTTGAAAGTATGCAACACTGGTATACTTTAAGTTTTGTTGTTTTGTTATACTGGCTGGACTTCCATATATTATTGAGTGAGATAAAGATGTTCCAAGCTTTTCTAATCCTATTTTTGATGTCTTTGCTCGGCGCCTTTGTCATTACACATTGTGCTACCAAGGTAGGTTAAGGTGTTTGTTTTTGGAAGATTTTTACTGTTAATTTCAATAGGTGTGGTGTTCAATGTGTTTATGGTCATAACTTCTGTTTTAATTTCACTGATTGTGAAACCCATATGTTAAGCAAATTTTGAAAGGCTGTTGCCTTAAATTTGCTCCAAAAAATAAGGCTGTTTACACTTATGAAAGTTTCTCAACTTGTGTAAAAAATGGCTAAAATCCCAAATTATTTCCCGATTGTTAGTATCATGTTTCTGCCTAAAATTAAATTTATTAACTATTTATGACTTGTGCTTTTATTGTTATTCTGTATGAGATAAATGATTTTTACTACGAACTCAAGGTTTTGTACTGTTATCATAAATTTTCCAATTAAAAAAATTGATGCCTATTTTCCCGATAAAATGAGGATGGGGTAGTTATAAAGCCAACAATATCACTGCTAGTTAAACTGGACCTCAATTTATCATCGGTCGTCTTCCAAGAAATGTCTTCCTATATATTGGTAAAACCATGATAATAACAGCAAAAAATACTGAAGCTTCAATAACTGAACATATAAATAAAAAATATGTATTTTTCAGAGAATCAGGAGTTATAGTCTTAATGTTAGTAATCCTGTGTATTATGGTATACGGCAAGGATACACAGTCACCATATTACATCAATGAAGCCTTAAAGAATTGTCTTATCAGGTATGCAAAGGAATAAGTAAAATAAGTTACAGAACTGGTCCAACATGTTAAATTTTAAGGTTCTGCTAAAGTCAATATCTAGGACATTCTTAATGAAATGTTTTCATTCATAGTTTTAATAATACATTAAATTTAGCACTGAAACATTGATAAATGCTCCTTTATTTGTATATATAATAAAAAAAGTCTGTTAAAGCAGAAATAAAGAAACTGATTATACATTACACAAATGTGCAAACAAGGACTACTAGCAGTTAACTGACATGTCAGCTTCAGACCAGTTTATACCTACAAAAGTTATGTCCTCATGTTATTTAGTATTAATCCTAATTATTCTTTAGCATAGGTCATAAGGAAAGCAAACCGTGAATGCAAATTCCAAACTAAATTAGTGGGAATAAGAATGATTTACAGAATGGTATTATAGCATTGTTCAAACATCTTGTTTAACCTTTCAAGGTCAGGACCAGTTAAATACAACCATATAAAGTTTGGTCAACAGTGGTATGACTGGAGCCAGAAAACTATGCTAGACATACTGTTCCCACCAAACAGTAACCAGTCAGTGAGTAACCTCCCTTTACAATGTCAACCTTTAAAATTTTGTCATGTTTCGTTGTCTCTTTCATTAATGAACTATCAGTATCTATTAATGTGTTGTTTTATAAATTGACAACAAATGATTATTGAAATAAATTTAATCCAATTAAAACTGCCTGCAATACAAGGAATGAAGCCTCAGTGTTTTAGGTTTATTGAAGTTTGTAATACTGCTAATTTTGATGGATATTATGAATAAAATCTTGGTGAATACCCTCAGGAACTTTAGAGTCATTAGCAGTGGCATCTACCAGATTGACTGATAGTGTTTTCCTGTGTTACAGTCCTATAGTGTTAATTTGCATTTTAAGATTAAAAAGTATTTGAAAATATTCTATTACTTTAGTTATCACAATGTTCATATTGCTAAAACTTGAATGGGTTGGAAGGAAGATAGTGAAAAAAGGACTTTTCACTCAGATTGAAAATAAAATGGTTATTCATTTAGTTTCACATCTTATTTACCCTTTTCTTTTGACTTTGCTTTTAAAAATAGTTTCTCTCTTTAGAATGGACTTCCAATTGAGTTGAAGGACTGTTGCCCTTTAATAACCCTCCAATCATCCCATCATGTCAGCAACTCATTGATAAGACCAGATGTAGTGTTATTTCTAAGATTTACAGATAGCATCTCGGTAACCCCCTGAATTTCAATATAGCATCTTGCATCTAAAAATTATAGCATCACATTTGTATTAGACCCTATGGGAAGGTCTTTTTCGGATAGTATCCTGGCAAAAAATATAGCATCAGGGCAATATGGTGCTATTTTGCACTTGGAAGATCACTGAGATGTAAGCTAGGTCTCTTTTTTTTCAAGACATACCAGCTCCTAGACAACAGCTATATCATTGGACAAATACAACTCAGACAATTGAAAGTCACAAAAGAGAATTGCTATAACCCTCATGACTTCCCTCTAGTACCAGATGTCTGTTACCATGACTACTCATCATCAAATCAGATGACAGCAAAGGGAGATAATCTTACAGAATTCAAGGAACCAACATCAAATTTTAATATATTTGGAAGACATGGGATTTATGATGACTCAGGTTTTTTTGTAGTATTGAATAAATCAAGGTAGGTATTTTTTTATTTTTAGTGTTATTCAAATGTTTGGTTCATACCAATTCTTTTGAATTTAGCCGAAAAATTTAATTCTTTTAAGATATGAATGTATTTAAATTTTTGATAAGTGAAAAAATCTTGTTTTTTTTTCATATTAGCAATAGAATATATCTCCTGAAATGTGTAGTATTCCCAATTTTTAAGCAGTTTTGAATTCAGAGGGCATATGAATTGCTGTACATAAAATTACAGAAAAGTGACACCATATATAATTGTGTATGTGATCATTTATAAAGTTTATGGTTGTAAAGGGAAAGTGTGGTCAGTTATAAAATACAAATTGTTCCACAGTTGTCACGGTTATGGTTGTAAAGGGAAAGTGTGGTCAATTTTAAAATACAAATTGTTCCACAGTTGTCAATTTGATAAACATTTAAGGAAATCTTTTGATAACCAGAACTAGAAAAAAATAATACCAATTTGCAAGTAGGGGTATGAACAACATGCATTACAGTATACATATATTTTTATACAGGTAATTGTAATCCTTTATCAACAAGATATTGTTTGCATTTTGAATAATTTTGGATTTAAGAAAATAAGTTAATTAAATTTCAAATCAAATTACTTTTTAGACTCCCCCTAGGGGTACATCTAAGGGGATAAGTAATTTTTCTTTGCCTCTGTAATCTAACTAACCTTAAACTCTTAGCCATGCTGGCACGTCTTCAACTCCCTTAGTTGGGGTAAAAGAGTAATCAAGGGAACCAAGGTTATAGCGGTAATCAAAAAAATGTAATCCAGGGACAACGACCAGACATGGAAAACCGACATACACAACGAAATGTAAAGTAACTAAAATCATACATACAAAGTAACAAAAGTAAATGAGCAACTCAGACTCCACTAAAAACTGGGAGAATGGACCAGGTGCACCGGTTAGGTTAAGTTATATAAAATATTTGTTGACTTATTTTCTATATTTTAAGATACTAATATTAACTGCTTTTAACACTCACTCAAGATACACAATTTCTTATACAGACTTGAAGCTCAGGCACAGTTGCAGCACCTCCAGCAATATGATTGGATAGACAACCAAACCAGGGCAATATTTTTGGAGTTTACCCTGTTCAATGCTCCAACCAACCTATTTACTTCTGTCGTTCTCCTGCTTGAGGTTCCATCATCTGGTGGGGCATATCCAGACTATAGAATCAGGTCAACATATCTATATAGATATATTACCAAGTGGGATAACTTTGTTTTGGCTTGTGAGGTAAATTGTTGTTTTTATTTTTATTTACATTGTTTAAAAGTTGAAATTTTTGTGGCACTCTTCTCAGCAAATACACATCACAGCAGCATGATATTTTAACACATTCTTCCTGTTAGAAATACCATAGAATATGATTCATTTTCAGAAAAATTTGACAACAACTTATAAGTATGTAGCTTCAGCTTGTTGTACCATGTGTAACCTTTCCAGCTGTGTCACACATCAATTTTCTGTTTGCTATAAATTTTTGTTCGTCTTTTAGGGTTACTTAATTGTTCACAACCCTTCATAGAAACAGTTTGAATTTCATGTGAAACCATTCAAATTATGTCTGAAACTTTGATTACTGTATATGGTGTGTTACATTCAGTCTAGCACCTCATCTAATCAGGAACAGGTCCAAAAATTTTTAAAAGAGGGTTTCCTAGAAGTAAAATAGGAGGTTTCCAGGCTATAATTTGCTCATTTTTTACCAACTTATGCTGAAGTCACTAACAAAATTTTCCAACAAAGATTTGGGGTTCCCAATCCCTGGATCCACTACTGCTAACTCATGATGAATATTCCTTTGAATTTGAGGGGATGACAAGGATTTCTGTGTTCTATGGACACATTTCTTCAAATTTGTTGATGGATTTGATAGGTAATAAATCAATTACTAAGGGGATGACCATTTGATTCTGAGGTTGGGGCCCGGTAGATTTTGGAAATAAGTATTCTGGCCCTGAAAAAGTTCAAAACAAATATTCTGGCCTACACCTCCTAGAAAAGGAAATAAATATTTTGACCTCAGTCCAATTACTTCACACTAAGTGAAATTGAAATAAATAATCTTGCCCCAAAGTGTTAAAAAATAAATTTTCTGACCTACAAAATTTCTGATCCCCACAAAATTTGCCAGCTCCCCCTCAGAATTAAATGGTTGTCCCCTATTAAAGTATCATGGTGATGATTAATAAGTGGTATATTGTGTTTCATTATCAATTGAGTTGTATGTGTCTAGTATGAAGGATGATTGATTACTGTATCATAAAAATCTTGACTTTTTTCTGTTTCAGTTAATGTTCATTATTCTTACTGTGTATAAGATAGGTGTACAGCTTTGTGATGCTCTCAAGACACATAAATACCTCTTCAATTTCTGGGTGGTGTTAAGGGTAAGTATATGGTTTATATATGGTTATATCAAACCAGGAAAAATATACAGTAGATTTAATTGCATACTGTAAACACACTAATTTTAGCAGTGTATTAATTTTGGCTACTTTTACAATGGACAGACAACCGTAAAAAAAGTACCTGTACCTGTAAAATTGAAATTTAACACTATAAAATGTTTATCATTCCTTGAAACTATGAAAATTAATACCCATGAATATTTTCCCTTGGAAGAATTTGCGAAAATATATATGTTTACTGTACCTGTAAATTGCATCATTCCTGTTAATTGCATATGAACTCAAAAACAAAAATATTTTCCATCTTATTCTTATAAAAAAATCCCATTTCTTTGCATAAAAAAAGACCAAAATTGAGAGAGAAAAAAATTTCAAAATTTACTCAAAAACATATGTAAATGGGTTAAACAATATTATATTTTAATTTTTCAGCTTTCTTAAGAAATTTGTTTTACATTATTTTCTTGTTCCTTTGATTACAAATTAACAGATTACACATTTTATGTTAAATAATTAAATTTTCTTTCGGAAATATTTAAAGATTTTATCTTAAAAGCCAAAAGTAGAAGGATAAAAAGATATCCAAGAAATGTCTTGTAAAACCAAAAACTTGCTTTTGAAATGTATGCACTATAATATAATGGTAGTTTCAAACCAGCATGTATATACACATTCGGGATTTCTATTTTATATATGACTAAAAAAAGAAGTCAGGAGTAAATATTGAATAGAGATTTACTTCATTTATATGATGTTTTTTTTTATGTTTTCAGGTCCTTTCATCAACAGTATCTCTTCTATACATGACATTCTACATTTATCGATTTGTCTTGGTATCAGATATGGTTGACCGATTACGAAGCACCTACTTCTCACAATTTGTAGATGTCTCCTTCTTGGCATTCTGGGATGAGGTGAGAAGTTCAATTTCATTGTCCCCCACTGCTAAGCGCTCGACTGATTTTGTTCAAAGTTTGTAGGATGGTTATGCACCATATATTGCACTATCATGATAAATTGATAAATTTTGAGAAAGTTAAGGGACTTTGTTGAATTTATACAAAGTATGTACACTATAGGAACACTTTGTGGACGCAACTCCTCAGAAACCACTCACCAGACTTAGTTTTTTTTTTTCTAGGATTGTTAGTCAACATATTTAGTTGATCACAGTTTACAGGAGTTTAATGAGTATTTTGCACTTTAACTTTTTTTTTGCCATGGCAGGGTCATGTCATGCTATTGCTCAATTATACACTTTGGAGTGTCCAGGAATCTGAAGTCAAAAATGATGGCATCAGGCTTATTTCTACAGTAGTTTATCTTTACTTATATGTCATGGTTTCAAAACTTATACATTTAAATTCAAAGTAACATTTTTCTGAAAATTCTGTGGATTTTATCAATTGCACCAGAATAACATTATTCAAATCATAATTGATGTACAAAAAATTCAGAAATTGTTAGGGTACTTGTAATTTAAGCCTAAATAGCAGTTTTCATTTTTGTGTGATTTAGAGAAATCTCCTATACCAGTAATGTTAACATTTCCAAGATCCAAGTTTTGATTATTGCCAGTATAAGTCAATTGCAATTTTTGCAATAATTTGTGAATTTATAGTATTTAAGAATTGTAGACTTTATCAATACTATTGTTAACTAATAGCAAGGAAATATTCTATACTTCTATCTTTCGTAAATTGAAAAAAGTCCTACATTTCATGACGTAGGTCTCGCAAGACGATGAAAGGAAATGGAAATATGCTGCAAAAAAAATATATTGGCACTATGGGTATATTGTTTAAGGAGGTAGACCTAGGGTAAGGGACACAACTCATACAAATCATTGGAACGTTTGTATTCAGCGCTTTACATCAATCTCATGTAAGCATCAAAGTAACTTGGACTGATTTCATTCTGTTTCATATGAAAGCTTGATAGGCTTTGATGAAATTGAATATGATATAAACATATAACTGATTTCAAGAGTTAAGTCCCTTACCCTAGGTCTACCTCCTTAAGGAGATATGAATTTATAAGTGTAAAATACTAGTTTTATTTGGTAGTTATGAAGGAATATTTCTGAATCAAAATAGTTTTCAGTATACAATACTTAAGTTTTTAGTAGACATATCCCTTTTTTCTTCTTTTAGATTATCCGCTGTCTACTAGGTATAATATTTTTCCTTGCAATTATCAAATCTTTGAAGTTACTACACTACAGTAAACTATTTGCTATGTTTGGTAATGTTTACAAAAGACTCAGGAGAGAACTTATCGCATTTATGGTAAGTTGTTTACGTTGCTATGGTTACTATGGCCTCTGATGGGATTAGCATTTCTTAAGTGATTTTCAACGTTTTTCTTTTTTTCAAGTCTGACATCCCCTTACTATGGAATGGAATCATATATGAATTTTAATCAGGATAAGAAAAAAATGTGTTTTATTGTCTATGGACCAGAGGAATACTGATTATAGGAATAAGATTTTTTTAAAATACTCAGAATTTTTTTTGTATTAGATGGGTATTGCAAGCCTTTAAAATATTTGATATTTTTAGTCTTCCAACTACTGTCTTATGATGTGAATAGCTGAATTCTGTTTTCTTTTGTAGGCAATGTTCTTTGGTTCTGTCCTAATTTTCTCCAGAATTGGAACTGTTTTGTTTGGTACCTTTGTTTACAGTTTTAGCAATGTGTTGGGCAGTATCCTAACTGTTACTGCACTACTTACTGGCATTTATGAAGATTATCCAATGCCAGATTCAACTATAATCCATACTATTAGAATTTTTGTTTTGTTCTTCTCAGTATTTGCTACTGGATTTATCACAAGTTATGTAAGTGATATTAAGATACAAGAACCATATGCCAATCACAGTATATGTTTTAATTCAATTTGTCTCTCACTTTTGATCTCACAGGAGGGCAAAATTACTATGTAAATAAAACATTCTAGGAAAAAAAAACCATCAATTAAATTTTGAACCAATATAATTTGATCTTACAATCAATTTAATGACTTTACCTGAAGAAAGATTTCTTAAAGGTCAAAAGTCCAAGACCCAACTTTTGAGTTCAACATAAAGCTAATAGTAAGGCCAAGTAAACTTAAATTATAGATTCTCATACAACCTCCACAAAAAATTTGGAACTGGTGGGAGTGCTTTATTATTTATTTTTTATTTCTTACCAGATATTTGTGAGCCTAAATTTAGCTATTAGAAAAATAGATATATTCTAAATCCATGACCACATCAGTTTCATATAAAAACATTGTCTTAGTCACAAAGAAATTAAATACTTGTGTGATATAGTATCTCATTACTAGAAACTGACGCAAAAAAAATCCTGATTTTAAAATTCCTGCCCTAATTTTTTTTAATTTTTGTCAAGGGAATTAGAATCTAATTAATTTTTTTGGCCTAATTGTAAATCTTTAAAAACACATTTGATGTTAAACAGTGACTATTTTATTATGTGGGTGTAACTTACTAGTCAATAACTTTTGGCTGTAAACAGAAATGTCTATTCATGCATCTGTCTGTCTGTAACACTTTTGGTGTTTTGAGGAAGATAAAAGGACCACTCCAGGGGCTGAAACAAGACACTTTTAAAAGGATGGGTGCAAGCTGGGGTTTCTAAAAAAAAGTGGGGGTGAGGGGGGGAGTGCTAGGTCATTATTCACCATTTTTTTGTTAATTTTACACATGAAAGTGACAATTTTCCAATAAAAAGGGGGTGCCAACCCCCTGTATCCCTCTGAATCTATCACTGGAAACAGTTTTGTCTTTAGAGCAACCAATGCTGTTCTGTACGGAAGTAGGAAAGACAGGGATTTTAGTACTTTACATATTTTTGCTTCACAATTGTATTTTTAGTTCTATATTTTGTATTTAACTTCCTTCATTCATGAAGTCATAGTACCAGCTGTATCAAGGCATTCCGCCTTTTCCATGAAAAGGAGGGGTGACAACCCCCTGCGTGTCCCCCTTTGATCCGCCACTGCACTTGACCAAATCTATACTTAAGGTTCTTCAGAAATCAAAATGTAAGACATACTATGCAAATAAGATTGTAAACATTTTCATCATTATGATGAAATATGAACAGAAACATTTTTGAAACACTTGTATACAGCACATATTTCACAATATATTTCTTCTATTCACCCAAAATATATGTGAACATATGTTTTTGGGGTACTGGTACATTAATTTAGGTTCAGTCTTTTTTATAAATATACAGGAAAGGCAAATGCATAAAAATATGTAAACTTCTCCCTTGACATTGTGCTGAGCTTCTCCCAATGCTGTATTGATAAAAATATTCCATAAAATAGAAAATATTTTTATTTTTCTACATTTGTATGTATTTCTAGGTTGAGGATGTGCACTCCCTACACAAAATATTATTTATTTCACTTGGAATGTATTTCCCATAATACGAAGATTGGAGGCATCCACAGAATTTCATAGGAACTGTTAACAATTTTTTTAGAATGAAATGTCTATTTCCCCTGCCTGTGTATTTTTTTTTCTTGTAGATATTCTGAAATTACTAAAAATGTATGTGCATGAAAAATCACAATTTTTGAGGAAATAAAGAAATACATTATGAAATATGTAAAGTATGAATATTATCCAGAACATTTCAGTACATAATGTGTCTAATTTGTCTATGTTTGTGTCTTGCTTGGGAAAAAAATCTAAAACACTCTGCTTCTGACTAAAGATACATATCACGTTAAATTATTGCATTTAACAATTAGGATTGATGGTCCATTATCCATAATTGCACCATATCATCTATTTTTCTAGATTTAGGTTGGATTTAACATAAACTTAACATTTAACTTTTTCCACAGATGGTAGCTGTGCTGTCTTACAGAATGAAAGTTCAGAAACATAAACATTCTGTTGCTTTGGTGATGAATCCAAGGGAGACCATTCTATTCTACTGGAGAACATTTTTGTTGTGGACTGGTATCCAGTCAGCAGCAATTGATGAAGAACCAGATACTGTTCTTCCAGCAGTAAGAAAATTTTTTGCTTAATTTGAAAAAAAAAATTAGTGCAATTTATGAAGAACCAGATACTGGTTCTTTATAAATTGTGAATTTGTGTCATTTGATAACAGCATATACCAGCAAATAGAATTATTTGGTTATTTGGTCTGTTGAATCTAACCATGTATTAGTTAATGTTTATTAACTGGGCTCTGATTTGAAGTTCTATAACATTCATTCTATGTAATCTACTTATGTTGTGTTAAATAATCACTGCCAAATTTAGAGTTGCATCAAAGTTAATAAAGTGATCATACTTGCCTCAGTTGTTCAATTTTGGACCCACAGATTATTTAATGGAAAATTCACAGCTATATATTCTGTGACAATTTCTGTTCAGAATGAGGCATAAAATAGTACCAATCCAACCTAAAAAGGCAATCTTATAAAATTAGAAATATACTTTTTATGTAATTTTTGTCCTCTTTTCACTATGAGCTTTTCTTTAAAATAGGTAAATTTTACTCCACTGTTTTTTTTTGTTCCAATGTAATGTTTTATTTTATGAAAGTTCAATAGTAAAGACAGTGGATGGCTCAGAAAATGATTTTTAAAAAATTCATTAAGGCAACCTAAAGGGTTATCTCCCTTTTCCAATGAATTTCAATGTTTTTTATGTAATTTATTTCTTTTTAACCATTGTAGTTAATAAGAAACTAACATTTGACTTTGACAAAAGGATATATTTATGATATTAAATGGACGAAAATTTTTTGAAAACAAAATTTTTTATTTTTTTCATGGACTCTCTGTTAAAGGTTTGAAATTTTTTTTTCTAGGAATTCACAATGGCTGAAGTAGAGTACCAGGTAGATGAGCTATTCTTCAGAATTAATACACTGACTGGTTCCCATGGGTTACCAGAAAAACCAATGTCATACTTCACTGATTCGGATGGAACCTATGGACTGGGGGATGATGGGATATCTAGTGGTGGGTCAGAGGTCAGTATATATATTTCAGTAATAAAATATATTGCCAATCAACAGGAAAGACAAAACAATGAAGTGTAGTCAATAGACAACTTTCACATTCACTTGAAATTTGCACAGAGTTTCATATTGTAGATGTGCACCTCCTTTTTTGGCACAATAGTTTAACTTGCTATGTGATTTTATACATATTAATGATACACACGTGGTGACAAATATATGAGGGTGAAGCATGTTCATGCATGTATGAGTCAGGTTTTCTTTTTTCTTTGGGGTTGGGCTGCATTGTTATTTATTTTCTTGCCTTATACATTCTATATTCCTGATTTATCGAACTTCTACAGTATTGTCAAAAAGGGTCAGAAATAAGCAGTTATTCTCAAATCGCTTAAATTGCCACGTTATGTTGTGAAGTTGTACTTGTAACCATTGTTGTAAACATTATTTTGTAAACAAAGGCAAGTGAAATGTGGTACACACAGCAATAGCACATTTCATTTAGCTGTTACCTTTTCAATAGCACTCCATCTAAAAATCATGCAAAATGTGATTCATGGTAAGAAAGCCTACATATTTTTATTTTTGATATTTTGATTGAAATGCTTAAGTAAACAGACAGTAACATGCACCTTTTCATATAACCCTTGTTCATAAGAGATAGAAATTATATAGAACGTACTGTAGAATTCAAAATTAAGTGTAAATGACTCTAAAATATAATAGAAACTTTCGGATTTTCAGTTTGAATTATCTCCTAAAAGCAGACAGATTGGAATGAATGAATATACATTTCATCATATACTGACCTATAAAGCAACTTGTTACCTATTAACAAAAATAAAAATGTGTAGCCTTTTTTTGGGGTGTATCACTTATTACAGAATTAGCATGATTCTTGCAAAGACTACTACTTAAATATCAATCCTAAAATGATAAAAATTCAATCAATTACATAATTTTCTAGGTCCCAAATAAGTTTTGCTGCATTCCTACAAATTGTCTGCTGTTGCTGAATTAAAGGGGATAAAATATGACAACCAGCCTCAGCTAGTGGCATTTTCATAAGATTCGTGCTGCTGATAATAATCTTGTCTTGTATACTAGTTACATTTAAGTCCTTTAAATAAAATAAACATAGGACATGGATAGTAAACACTTAACTGACAATGTTAATCTTTCTTTGGACTTCAAGTGAGGAAATGCCAACATCCCCATTACATAAACTGGTGCATATACTAATTTTGAATAGATTGCATCACAAGTCAGTGGTCATCAGATGATACTTCAGAGTATAACATGTATTTAAGAAAAAAATTCAGAAAACAAACATCAATTTCTTCTAAACATGGAATACAAATTTATCCAGTCAGGGGCCCTCAAGGGGGCATCAACATCACAAAACATGAATAATTGTTGTTATTTATAACAATTAATGTAAGTGTAAAATTTTTAGATAGTGACTAGCTAGCCTTATCGCTGTTAGTAGTTGATATGAACTGTGATCAAGTCACAAGCAAAAACAAAATGGCATTTTTTTCCTGTAATATATAACATGTCAATGTATCTTATTTATTCCTTCTTCCTCTAGATCAACTTGTATGATGATGAGGTACTTGTGGAGAACAGAGATAACCTCATTGAAGAGACGGTGTGTTTCCATGAGCCATATCTGGCCCAGTTATTAAAGAGAGATAGCTCCATCAGAGGCAGAGAGAGACAGATAAGGTAGGTTGGTTATAAAGAGGTGGGAGAAAGAGATCTTGGTGAAAAATTCGAAAGAGGTTGGGAGGAGATCATATTATAAAGAGGTGGGAAGAAGGAGATCATGATGTAAAATTATAAAGAGGTTGTGAGGAGAAGATCATGATGTAAAAATAAAATAGGTGGGGAAGGAGACCATATTATGAAGAGGTAGAAGGAGGGAGATCATGATATGAATTATAAAGAGGTTTGGAGGAGAAGATCATGATATAAAAAATAAAGCGGTGGGGAGAAGATGATCATATTATAAAGAGGTGGGGAGAAGGAGATCATGATGTAAAATTATAAATAGGTTGGGAGGAGAAGATCATGATGTAAAAATAAAGATGTAGGGGAGGAGACCATATTATGAAGAGGTGGAGAGAAGGAGATCATGATATAAAATTATAAATAGGTTGGGAGGAGAAGATCATGATGTAAAATTTTAAAGAGGTTGGGAGGAGAAGATCATGATGTAAAAAATATAAAGGGCTGGAGAGGAGAAGATCATGATGTAAAATCAAAAGAGGTTTGGAGGAGATCATTTTATAAAGAGGTTGGGAGGAGAATATCATGATGTAAAATAATAAGGAAGTGGGGGAGGCGATCATGATGTAAAATTATAAATAGGTTGGGAGAAGATCATGATGTAAAATTATAGAGAGGTTGGGAGGAGAAGATCATGATGTAAAAATAAAGAAGTGGGGGAGGAGATCATGATGTAAAATTATAAAGAGGTGAGGAAGAGAAAATCATGATGTAAAAATATAAAGGGCTGGAGAGGAGAAGATCATGATGTAAAATAATAAAGAGGTGGCAAGGAGAAGGTCATGATGTAAAATTATAAAGAAGTGAGAAAGATAAGATCATGATGTAAAATTATAAAGTCTTGAGGAGAATAAAAATAGTGATAGTAAATTATAGAGGTGGGGAGAATAGAGTAGTAAATTATAGCGGTGGGAAGAATAGAATTATGTTGTAAAATTATTAAGAGTCAAGCAGAATAGAATTATGATACAGAGGCAATGAGAAACATATCAGAAGTGGAGCTTGTTTACATTTACATTGTATATGTAAATCTGGTACATGTAAATAATCATGAAAAAAGTATTCTGCACTTACCAATGTATGGATTTTAATTTAGGACTCATTTAGAGATGGAAATAGTCAAGCAGCTTCAGAACCAGAAAAATATCTTAAATGGAAAGGGTACATGGGACAACTCAAAATTGTCGGCAACAACTTCAGGAGACAGCTCAAAGTCATCAGCTACAACATCTGGAAACAGCTCAGAGATGACAACACCATTTGGGGACAGAAAAACACAGCAAAAAACTTCGTTAGGTATGAAGATTTTTTCTTATTTTTTTCATGTCAAAGAAAAAGTCAGTTGTATTGAAATTCTGAAACTTTGTTTTATATAATTTTCAGTAAACTCATACATCTTTTAACATGCAAAACAAACTGTTAAAACAATGTTTCAATGTATAAATAATATTTAAACATTGTGTCTTCTGTGTAGTACTGATTCACACATCATATGTAAAGCATTGGGAATATTCATTAACTACTGGAGAACAGAGGTCCTTACTTGCATGGTATCATTATATAAGAATGGTGGTGAATATGTCACAGAGACAACAATCCCACTGGGATGATAAATGTCAGCTCAAGGCCAGCCATGGGTCTTAAATGAATGATGAGGTAACCCTCTTACCACAGTGCAGGATGCAGCTGGCCCCAAAACAACATTATACACAGGCAGTGTTTACCATGGGAGCTTAGGGGGCTTTAGACCACCCCCCACCCAGCGTCTCTTAAAAATAATAATCATCGCCATAAAATTAAGTTGACATATAACTTAGTTTTATCTCTTACAACTATGGATGAAACCAATTAACACCTAGAGTGTGTAGTTTCAGTCGATTTATTTCACGTCATATGTCACCTCCTAGAACATTTACTACTACTATATAAAGTGTGTGTTTCGATACAAGTAGTATATACCATATTAACAGATAAATGTCCAATGTTTAGGTAAAGGATTATTGATACAAGTAGTATATACCATATTAACAGATGTCCAATGTTTAGGTAAAGGATAATTGATAAAAGTAGTATATACCATATTAACAGATGTCCAATGTTTAGGTAAAGGATTATTGATAGAAGTGTAGCTTAATGAACCAAACTATAAAGCGACTCTTAAGGAATGTAACTTAATATCATCAGCAGTATCTTGAATGATACAGTGTATTCAAAATGAGAATTGCTTAAAACATAATGTGAATTGGATAATAAAGCCAATTTTACATCAAGCCTTTTAATTTTGGTTACTTTTTGGAGGTTTGCCTTGCGAGAGCCAAGACTTGTGGTTCTACTAGACATTTTGAGTTTTGAAAAGAGTCAATGTCGGGCACTTGATTTGAATATTTTAATTCACAATATTCATTTAATCCCCATTACTGTCTTATGAATTACCCAGTGGTAGATTCAGAAGGGACATTCAAGCCCCCCATTTCAATCGGAAAAAAGTATATTGTAACATGAAATCTTGATTTTCCATAAATTTTATCCCCCTTTCCCGAATCGTTTGCTTGGCTCCACTCAGCATTAAGACCATCTAACCTAAATTATTCACTCCGGTCTTGTTAAAAATAAACAAGTTCATAAAAAATCTTAAATTTGGTCAGCTCCCCAGCTGACCAATGTCTGGATCCACCACTGCATAGGTACAGTGAAATAGTTACCCCTATATACTCTTTCAAGATAAAAAGTAAACTGAAAGTGAACACAAAACAATTATTGTATGCATGTCTAAGAAATAAAAACATTTATAAATGTATTTTTATGGCTTTTTTTTTTAACTGTACTTTGATTTATTTTTAGCCTCTTCTCTCCTACAACATCAGACAGTTGTACATGCAGATATTTCACAACTAGATGATACCAAACTATGCCAATCTAAACCAGATCAAACTGGTACATACCAGATAAAACCAGATTTATCAAGTTCTTCATCCAACCCAGACTCACCTGATGAACAGCTAAAAAATACTGACAGAGTGAGACTACTGAAGGAAAAAAGTCCCAAAAAAACAAAACAAGAAGACACAACTGAAAGTCAAAAATCAAAAAGTGCAAAAAAGCCAGAACCACCTCACAAACCTACTTTCCATAATCAGGGACTTAGAGAGGTTCAGTCACAAGATCCAACTAAATCTGGGGTGCTCAATAGTCCAGCATTGAAACAATTGAGATCTAGTCTAAGACAAGCTATTGAGCAAGATCGATATTTATTCAAATGTGAAAGTGGAGGTAGTGTAGCTACTGAGTCCAGTTCAGGATCAGAACAAGATGCAATTCATGGAAAAGTTGGTCCACCAATAAAGAGAAACTTGAGAAAAACTAAATCTCGTGGAAAAGGGAAAGGTTCAGTTAATTTAACTTCTGTTTTACTGGATGATCTTGACACAAGTAACGATGAAAATGGTGCAACAGGGACATCATATAAAATATCCGAAACAGAACCAATTTTAGAGCAGGAAAATGCTGGTGATTATTAGCAGTAGTTTAGAAGGAAAATGTATAAATGATAGAATATTAATGCTTTAATATGTATATTGACAGAGGTAATAAAATTACCAAATACAAATGTTTGTTTTTTCTTTAAAATTAACTTGTTTTCTCACAAATTTTCTTCTCTTGTCATATATTTTTTAAAACTTCCTTTCATCTCAATCAAATGTTTATCAATGACGGTACAATCAAATGATTATCAATGACGGTACAATCTAATCTTTATCAATGACGGTACAATCTAATGTTTATCAATGACGGTACAATCTAATCTTTATCAATGACGGTACAATCTAATGTTTATCAATGACGGTACAATCTAATCTTTATCAATGACGGTACACTCTAATCTTTATCAATGACGGTAGTAGACAGTATATATGTAGTTGTATAATGATCATTGTTGTCGTCGTCCTCCATAGACACTTTGTTTTTGCTCAATAACTTGAATATTAGTTGGTTGATCTTATCTAAATAGTTGGTTGATCTTGATCTATATAGTTGGTTGATCTTGATCTATATAGCTGATGGAATCTTGATGTATATAGTAGATGGATTGTGTAAAGTATAGATTTATACAAATTTGTTACGTAAACAGACAATAGACAATATAATTTAGTTCAAACACATTTACATTAAATGGTTATGCGATGTAATATAAAGAATTACAAAGCAACATATTAAAACACATTGGATAATCACACATATGAATATTTTCATGAGCAGAGACTTATAGCAAGGTTTGTCTAATACAAATAAATTTGGGGAAAAAAGTACTGTAAATTTCAGATTGATTGATTGATTAGTTGGTGTTTAATGCCCAAGCAGTAGAATTTCTGCTATATTCAGGCTATGAACATGAAATTATAATGAAATGAACAAGAGGCTCCCAGGAGCCTGAATCGCACACCTGGTCAAAGTTTGTCTTACAAGGGCAATAAATTTAACAAGGATTTGTCCAACAATTTTTACTCAAGAAGATTTTGGTCGGACTTGTCATAAGAATCATTTCAGTGATTGAAAGTTTCTTTCTATCTATTATAGTTTTCAAGATATTGGCTGAAAACTGTAAAAATAACGTCATTTTTCATCTTTCAATGACAATAACACTTACAAGGAGTTGCCTAACAACTTTGATCCCTGAAGACTTCTGAAGGCCTTATTTTAAGGGTCATTTCAGCAATCGAAAGAATTTTGCTTAACCTAACGGTTTTGGAGATATATGTGAAAAACTACTGTCTGACCCCCTTGTTCAATTTTTAGTAGAGGCAGCCATGGGCCGTGTTTTTCAACATATCAAAAATCCCCACATCAGTTCTATGCAGGATACCCCTTGGAACATTCTCACTAAGTTGGTTTCAATTGGTCAAGTCGTGTCAGAGGAGATCATCGAAAGAAATAACATTAAAAATAGCAAAAAAAAAACATCGAAGAAAAAGAAATAACTCCAACATGGCTTAACATTACAATGAACATTTAACCACTGATAGATCTCATCATGCTGAACACTTTAACCATGTCAGAATTTGGCTAAATCTAATGGTTTTGGATATATATGCAAAAAAAAACTACTGCATGACCCCTATGTTCTATTGTTAGTAACGACAGCCATGTTTTTCAATGGATCAAAAATCCCCACTTCAGTTCTATGCAAGATACCACACAGAACATGCACACATTTTGTACCAAGTTTGTTTCCTGTTGGTCAAGTAGCTATATAGTGTCACAAGTGATCTTTGAAAGAAATAACATTAAAAATAGCAACAAAAAAAAAAACAAAGTAGAAAAAGGGCAATAAGTCCAACATGGCTTAACAGATTACAATGAAAATTTGACCACAGATAAATCTCGTCATGCTGAACACTTTTATCCATGTCAGAATTTGGCTAAACCTCATGTTATATTTTAGTAACGGCGGCCATTTTTTTTTCGAAGGATAAAAAATACCTACACCAGTTCTATGCAGGATACCCCAAGGAAAATTCATATCAAGTTTGGTTCCAATCGGTCTTGTAGTTGCAGAGGAGAAGAGTTTTGAAAAACTGTTGACGACGACGACGGACACCAAGTGAGCCCACATGGCCTTCGGGATGGGACAAAACGATAATGATGTCGACAAATTTTGATTGGCATTGAAAAGAAGGAGAGGGGATGAGGGTCAAAGTGCGGCAAAGTCTAGGCTCCTACTGTAGAATACCACAGTAGAGTTCTTTAACGGCATATTTCCAAACAAGGTGCACAACTATGATTTGCGCAGTCAGGTTTTCTGTATTATGGCCCGACGACCCCAGTATGTAGCATGCCAGAGTTACTCAGTTCAACCACCTGGGGCACACAACCCAGTTACTACGTGGACAGAGCGCCCTGGCCCCCGACCAGGGTTCTGAGCGCTATTCAGTCACAAGCTTAGCACTGCTGCGGGCCTATTATTTTGACACCGCATAAGGCGTAAGTTCAAGAAGTTAGTCTGATATTATTACATTACTACAAAAAATGTGACTGATATCCAAATGCAGTAATTACAACTCCCATGGTATTTTAAACTTAATGTTGGAATTTTTCCCATCTGCACCATGAGAACCAATTTGTTCACAGTGTCATAGTTTCCCTTTCTTCTTACGTACACCCATTTTGTTCATTATCTTTGTTTTGTGTGTCTATTTTCCTTTTTTAGTCTTAGTTCTGGGATTATATTCTTTTGGTTTCCGCTAAAATCTTGCAATTGGTTCCCTTGATTACTATTACTCTCTCTCAATATACATGTAACTAAAATACCACCAATTTCTAAATTTACAGTAGAAGTAATACCAGGAATATGTACATTTGTATTTATTATTGGTACTCGGTGCTTTTTATGGTACTGCACACTTTATAGCATCTTTTATTTTAATCTTTCAAAGAATTGAAGATAAGGAATTTTCTGAGAATATTCAACTAAAATTTATAAATTTATTTTCATGATGCCATAGTGGAGCGAAAAAAAACTTGTTCTTAGTTAAGTGTTGAAATTGACAAGACTGACTGAACATAAGTAAGTTGGGATTAGACAGGTCTAAATGTAAATAGATGTTGGATAAGACAGGTCTGACTGCAAATAGATGTTGAATTAGACAAGTCTGACTGTGGAAATAGATGTTGGGTTAGACAGGTCTGACTGTGGAAATAGATGTTGGGTTAGACATGTCTGGCTGATGAAATAGATGTTAGATTATACAGGTCTGACTAGAAATAGATGTTGGATTAGACAGGTCTAACTATGCATATAAGTTTGGATTACACAGGTCTGACTTAATGCAGTAAAATGTGCAAGTTTCGACTAGACAGCTCTGGCTGTATTTGTGAATGGATTATAAATGTCTGACTGTACATCTGAAAGTTTGGATTAGATGGGTCTTACTGTATACTCATACGCTGGATTGGTCAGGCTTGATGTATGCATGAATGTTTTGGTTGGTCAGGCCTGACTGAGTACATGTATGCTGGATTAGTCAGGTCTGACTGTATGCATGAATATTTGGATTGGACAGGCCTGACTGGGTACATGTGTGCTGGATTAGTCAGGTCTGACTGTATGCATGTTTGTTTGGGTTGGACAGGCCTGACTGAGTACATGTATGCTGGATTGGACAAGCCTGACCGAGTACATGTATGCTGGATTAGTCAGGTCTGACTGTATGCATATACGTTTTGAATAGACAGATCTGTTTACCTGTTAGATTGGATTAGACATGCCTGACTGTATACATGCCAGTTGGATTAGACAGGAAGGACTATATGACGGACTTACGACATTTGAATCTTGCGGTTTTCATATGAAGCGTGTTGGAACTTACTGGTTGCAGGAATAAGAATAGCAAATCTGTAGTGCATGCGTTTGTCATAACTCATTAAAAATAGCTCGGGCGTGTTGGTATGGCACGTGACGAGCAACGCTTATTCTGTCATACTGTATTTGTGCCTTTCGTTTGCAACAAAAACAGATGACACGTCTTATATTTGTACCTGTGTTTTACTGAATTCTGAAGGCTGTGCGTTAGATTAAATTAAATGAATACTCACTAGTTTCTTTAAAAGATATATAAAGACATATTCCATTTAGATCAATGCGCTGCAGCATGGTGATGCGTTTTCCGCACAACATACAGGACTACGTTATTGAAGTGTTTTATGTCACAATTTAAAAAAAATGGAAGTCCGTGTGCTCCTAGCTTTTGAGTTAATATTCTTTTTTTATACCATTGTGAAGAAAGTGGAGACAGGGTATATATCAATGAGACGACTACCCATCAAAGTGTAAATAATACAGCCAATGGCAGTCTACGGGCATTCCTTGATGAGCGCCATGTATACATGTTACTAAGTCTGCAGTTCAAAAGTTCTGTTCTGTTCGTCGTAGTTTTTGCCGAACTTGGTAGGAGTTCATGTAACTGAGTGCTTGTTTTCATATTAGTAGTTCGGGTTGACGCTTACCCTTCCGGTGTACTTTACAAGTGCTTAAAGTTTTTATTGAGTACAAGCTTGCTTACATTTTCATGAAGTATCTGTGCGTTGTTTGTTTCCGACTCAACTCTCGTGGTATTGTCGCTGTCACTGTGTTTCGTCAAGAACGTCATGCCATGTTGTGGTGGCGTTATACATTCTTTATGATATCATTGGACTTTGAAAGTCGACAGACGAACAAATTCTAAAAATGCGAAAACAACTGTACTTACGTATCGCAAGTTCGCAATCATTTTTGGGTCTAATTTGTATGCATTTAGTTTATAACAATTTTATTTGCTCAATAGGATAGGACATAAGTTAGTCACACTTGTGAGCGTGTACTCTGACAGAGACATTTAATACGCACATAGTATATTTATGCCTCTCATTCTGTAAAATACTAAATGATATAGTATTATTGCGCAAGGTTTTTCATGTTTGTTTAGTTATTGGTCCGAGGCTAGCCATATTGGGCTGAGGCATAGCCGGTTAAATATTGCTAGCCCAAGGACCTATAACTCTGCCAATATGGAAAACCTTAGGCAATTATACCTTTATTGACTAACTAGTCCAAAACGTCATATTGGCCTATGCCAAAGGATTTTAACCAGGCCAATATGACGTATTGGACGACTTAATCCTGTATTGGACGGCTAAATACCGTATTAGCGCACGTGGGTATTTTGTATTATATTGGCAGTCTTGATCATACATATATTTAGGCGGATATTCGAACGTTAGTCAATAATTTGTATTATTGCGTTAAGTTTTCTATATGGGCTTAGTTATTGGTCCGAGGCGCTGCCGAAGTTCAATATTGCTAGCCGAGGACCAACACTTTAGCCCTTAGTTATTGGTCCGAGGCGAAGCCGAAGTCCAATATTGCTAGCCGAGGACCAATACTTTAGCCAATATGGAAAACCTTACGCAGTTATATCTTTATTGGCTAGCTAGTCCAATACGTCATATTGCCCTAGGCCAATATGGATTTAAACCAGGCCAATATGACGTATTGGGCAGGTAAAAGCCGCCTTGGACGACTAAATCATGTATTGGCGCACTGTTGTTTTTTGTTTTTTGTTTTTTTTTATTATATTGGCAATTTTGATCATATTTAGGCTAATATTCGAACGTTATTCAATAAAAATGATGAAGTAAATGTATTTCATTTATCATACACTAGACGTATTTGTTTTATACAGTTGTACACCTATAGCTAATAAAATCAGAATTAGAATACATTTACATATATTACGAGTATGCTATGTAAACTTTTTAAAATACATAAATAATGCAGACAAGATCTTGTTTGTGTACACTATAGGAAACAAGTTACTGAGTTGTCCAAGAAATATTTCTATAACAGGAGCGGATCCAGATACGTTGAAAAGGAGGGGTACAGGTCGGGGTTCGTAAGAAAAAGGGGGTGCTAGAACATTATTTACATTTTTGTCAATTTTACACATGAAAATGACAAATTTTCCAATAAAATGGTGGGGTACCCACCCCCTGCACCCCTGGATCCGCCACTGTACCAAGTGTATCCATTCCCTACCACAACTACAGATAAGCCCAGAAGAGAGCAAGCATATGTGATCACACGTAGCTGCTCCTATCAGGGATGTATGGCGGAGGTTCGTAGCCAGTGCCGTCTGGAGCAGATGGTTGAGTTTCGTTCCACACGTCATATAATGAAATCGTTCCGTTTCCATGTCCAATGGCCATCAGAGGGCGTTGTGATGGTGAAACATTAATAAATCTTGGTGTCTTTTCAAGGAGGTCATGCGAATGCATTTCGCCAATGACGTTTAAGTCGGAATCAACGCAGAAAACGTTATTTCTTTTAGTATCAGTCACAATGAAGAGGTCATCAAACACACCTATACCTTGTGGGTCTTGTAAATTTCTTGACCTTGATCCATTAAACGTGCCAACATACCTCCCTAGAGAGTCGAGGAAAATAACCTTCGACGTTTTATAATCAGAGATTGCTATTATACCCTCGGTATTTACAGATACATACCGAGGGTAGCCGAATGCAACTCCATTATAGTTTCTGATTGACTCAACTGTACATAAATTGAATCCAGGCTGTATTTGTAAAATTTCTATCAAGGGGAAAGAAAACGGCGTTGTTGTTGCGCAAATAAAACAATCCTTCGCTTCATGGTAAGTGATACATGTGAATCCAACACTTGTTACAAAGTCTCTCTCCCATGTCACAGAACAACCATCGTCAAGGTTTATATAGAATAACGATATCTTTTTAACCTTTGGAAAAGTTACTGCTATTTTGTTCTGTAAACTTGGATGAAGTGATTTGTCTTGGTAAATAACACAACCATACGGCTCATCTTTCAAAGGAAAATGAGTGATGTATGAACCTCTAGTGTTGAAAACTTTCAGGCATTTATTACGTTTATCGGCAACTACCAGAACTCTACTGTTCACCCAACAAAGATCGCCAATGACAGGGATATTTTCGTTTCCTCGAAGACGCGTTGTAAATTGGACCAAAGGTCGGAAGCAAAACGTATTGTTTCCGTTTGAAGCAGATGATATTTGTGATTCAAACGAGATTCCATGAGTAAGTTGTCTGGGCACTGTTGGCGCTTCAATAATCTCATCCACTGTAGGCGCTGTTGGTGTTGGTCGCTGACTAACGTTAGGCTGAGGTTCCTGAACATACACTTCCTGGTTCTGACCATGGCCAAAGAGCATCAAGTAAGAAGGGGGCGGTTCTTCGTCGTCTTGGCTGGTCATATCGGTAGCGGTCGGCGGGGATATAGTCACAGCTGGTGATATAAGCCGTCCTCCATCTGTAGAAACGCTCTCAATAAGCGGCATCTCTCTTCGTTCTTGGGAGACCTGTTCTGACCTAGATGACGGCGCGAGAAGTTCGACATTGATCAAATCACCTTCAGTCAACATATCTTCAAATTCTGTATTTATAATAAATTTTATTTCTTTTTCGTCTGATACTGTTTCTTTCAGAGTAGAAACCTTTGAGGTATAGTCAGTCAAATGTTCCTTCAACTCAGCCAATCCTTGGTAACCAGTGAGTGCGTTGTCATCGTCTGCTTTATCAAATTTCCGGTCAGCCATTGAAAAAGTGGCAGAGAGACTATCTAAATACGAGAGGCACTGGTCCTTATTTTGGATAATGTCTGTCATTTCACTAACGGTAAAATTGTTAAGTTTATCAATAACCTCTTCTTCGTGTTTTGATAAGTAATCGAGTATTTTAGACTTTAAATCTCCAAAATATTTCAAAATACCCAGCACCATGTCATCTTTCATTGACAAGAACCGACGTTCGCGACTACTCAAATTTTGACATAAATCCAAGAGGTCATGCTTTGTACTTGCCAAAGATTTACTCAGTTCTTTTTGGACAAAATTACGAGATTTGATAGAACTGCTACAATCAATCGGGACACAGTCACATTGTCTCGTCCTTCGACAAACTTCACAAATGGGTACCCACGTATCGGTGACAACATAAGTGCATTCATTGCCTGGGTGTTCTTTGCAAGGCAAAGCGACGGAATTCGATGATTCTTCCTCTGTGAATAGAGCGCTAGTTCCAAGGCTCTCAATGTAAGAAGTGTCAATGGTTGTGCCGGTAGCAGGGAGCACTTTTAATTTGCACTTCGGACAAGTAAATGTTCCTTGAATTGACCCATCGGTAAGGCATGTTTTTAAACATTCTAGACAAAAGGAGTGCATGCATTCTAAAGTTCTTGGATGACAACAACGTTCAGAACATATTCCACAAGTTCTCAATGACTTCAGACAATTTGAAATCTCCTCTGCTGTTGTCATTTTGATTCACTGTAAACACAGCTGTCCAATAATTAGCATCGTAGTCAATTTCGAGGGCCTGCAAAATAACAATAAAAGAAACAGTCTGGTCAAATATGAATGCCATTACCTCTTTATCAATAAATTAAAGAGAGAACTGAGTCCGACAGTGAAATTTGAAAGACCGTAAGTTTTGTGGCGCTCAGGCCTGAATGGATCGTTTTGCCCATACTAGAAAAGTGAAAAATACTGGCGAGTTAAAAAAAAAACAAGAAATGTACGCGCGATTATGACTTTCTACTTACAAATCCCTATCGCTCAGAATCAGATAGATTTTATACTGATGAAAACAATTTGCATCCTTTTTCCGTAGGTTTGGTTAACAAATACATTTTAATTCGATTAAAATTTACTGCAAATCTGAAGCAAACTATTAATAATTTTGTAAAATCAGTTCAACATGAAAAATTGTTAAGTAGCAGCTGTTAAATGACGGGATTTTTATTCCTAGCATGGTTACAGGAACGTTATAATACTAAGGCCAAAACAATAAGCTGTTTCCTGCTACCCTACCTACCCTAGTTTTTAGTGCCCTATCCTAATCATTTTATGATCATTTTGGCTCAAGCACTGTTGAAGTCTAGATTGTTTTCCTATTAACTCAATGTAAAATGTTTTTTTTTTGAAAAATAAAATAATTTCCCTACCTACCCTATTTTTTTCTTACTGATAGTATGAAACAAGACCAATATTTTTTGCCCTAACAATCCCATATCACTAAATCATAAAGTTAAAGATCATTTGGGAAAAAGGGTGCTTCCTTCAACATTTGGCAATCATTGAAAAAATATTAAAATCCCTCATTAACAAGGGATATTGACTACGTTCTACCAAATTACATTGCACGTCCGTCAAAACTGAAAACTTATTATAACCAAACATGCAGATTCCATAGCCTAAGAATTAAACAATATGCCAGGTGCAGCTAACAGGAGAAAGAACTTAAAAATACAAAGAGTTCAAGAAACTTTAAGGATTGAAGAGATCAGCTAAAGAAAGATCCTTTACTTTATTTGGGCAGAAGACCTCGGGATATCAAGGAGACCGAGCACATTTAAGACCTTGGTGAGACCAAACATAGAATATGCTTCGACAGAGTGGGATCCATATCGACAATACCGCATCGAATAGCCGAGACAGAAATGGTCCACTGGAAAGCAGCCAAGATTACATAGGCGTACACAACAAGGTGGTTGGTCCGTTTATGAAATGGATACAAATTAAGTTGCTTATATAATGGCATGTTTTGCACATATTTCTTGGAAAAATATGGATAACACCTCCTTGGTGAATCTCTGGATCCCCCAATAGTTACTACTTTCAACTACAGACAGGACCAAAGACTTACAGTCCCCAGCAATGGGAACACTGGAAATCGGCGGATTGCGACAGTCCGTCTCGGGGATGGATCCAGGATTCCAGGTTATAGGGCCGTTAATAGAGATCATAAAAAACGGGGGTCAAACATTGAAGAAAGTTCGGTAGACCCCCTTTGGCCTCATAATTTGGGAATTTTTGAAAATTTGATTAAAGCTGACTTCTAGGTAGTAGTAGAATAGAAAAATATGGTCGCAAACACTGAATATAAGATGTGTTTGACCAGATTAATGACGTTATTCCAGAAGTAACAGTATGCATTTATGTAACTTTTACAAAAACCTTTAACTTCTAAACATTTCTGCAATTTTTTAGATAGTTTTTGTGCGGAACGGAAGTTGCCATACATCGTTGACTCAAGATATTTTTACACGAGTTGTAACTGACAATTATACACAAAATATACGAAGCACGAGAGTCAACACGCATGTGGCCATTATTAAAAGATCGGAAAATTTGGTGTTTTCCAGCCTTTTAAACAGATTTTCCCAATCTCAGCCAAGTTTGAAGAGAATACATGACCCTATATGTTAAAATTATTACCATAAACCAATCAAAACATCTATAAAACACATTAAAGAGCTGGAGAAACAACATAAAATTTTCTTCGTGTAGACTTTGTTTTTTGAGGCAAAAATGTTGCCCTAACTGAACCAAAATCATGAATTCAAGCACGAGACCACAATTAATTTTCAATAGCATACCAATATACATAAGCAGTTTTTAAGCAGTTTAAAAAAATCCACCGACGCAAACTGAATAAAACTTCACTGGCCTAATATAAAGATACCTACAAACAGGATTTTATATATAAATTGTGGAAAATTTTACTATCATTTTCTGAAATTAAAACATATGCCCCGGTAATGGGGTAAACATGACAAATGAACTGATTTAAAAGTCCTAAATTTTAACCTTCTTCCATTGAATCAAATCACAACTTGATCTATTTTCTACCACCAAGACGAAAAACTCCAGCAAATAAGTTTCCAGTAAAATATAAAAAAAAATGTGGAAGGTATCTACTACCAAAGTTGGAACTATATTCTCTCCCAATTTTGGGGGCGCCGGGTGTGCCTCGATTGAACCCGCGCCTGTGATGACCTTTAACTTTATGATTCAGTGCTATATCACCCATGTTTAAGATACCACAGTTGAGGATTCGAACCCCACCTTATCAGTTGATGGAAAATTGGTGCCAAGTTTCGGGGAAAATGAGCCAATGTTAGCTTGGAAGCCCTCCTTTCAAAATATCTTAATCCGACCACATAAAAGATAATTTTATTACCGGGGGCGGGGAGGACTTGGATTTTGTTTAATGAAAAGAATGAAATCAAAACAAATTTTAGCAAAAAACAAACTCAGAAAAAGCTTAAGCCCCCATTACTTAACACAGTAGATTTTCAAATAAAAAAGAATAACTTCCACCGCTGAAGTTTGTGATCCAGTGATAAAGGTTTTTTTTAACTCAACATAAAATCCGAGCCCCCACCCCTACTCAAGAAGAAATTTTAATGGTCTTATTCTAAAGACCCAAGACTGCATTATTAAACCAATGTCAAAATCATTCAATATAACAGACTTCGTACTTGGATATAGTGTTGTAGAGGCAACCGAAGCCTTCCGAATGTCAACCAGGGAGTATATATATAAAGTCAATGTGTCAACTAATGTTATTTTGTCAATGCCTTGATAAAATAAAATTCTTTGAATTTTGAGCAATTGTTCATGGTTGTGAATGTTTTAATTATTACAAAATGGATAACGGCCTCCAGTCACGGACTCTCAGATCTACGGCAAGCCATAGTGGACAAAAATCAATATTTTGTAATTTTAGAAAATAAATTTTTAATATTACAAAATCATTTTTTTAATATTAGAAAAGATTTTTTAATATTACAAATTCATGTTGTAATATTAAAAATTAAATTTTCAAATATTACAAATTCCTGATTTATTAATATTATAAAACATCACACATTTCGTAATATTACAAATTGAATTTGTAATATTAGAAAATCACTTTGCTATATTGCAAAATCAGTCACATTTTTTAATATTACAAAAAGATTTTCTACTATTGAAAAATCGTAACTGAATACAACAAACCCATTTTCTAATATTAGAAAATCAATTTCTAATATTAAAAAATCGTTTTTTAATATTAAAAATTCAATTGAATTTTTGATAATAAATATTGATTTTTAATATTAAAAAAGTGTTTTGTGATATAAGAAATCCAATTTGTAATATTAGAAAATGCTTATTTTTGTCCATTCAGTTCAGTCATAACAGCAATGTGAAGTGATCGATTAGAAAAGGATGGCGAAAATGATGTATCCATTTAATGTAGGTCACTTATATTTTCAATACGAAACGACACCCCCTTTCGTTGAACCAGTCAAGCGCGTAGCTGCCGTTAGGCAAAAAAGCTTTTGCCTGCACCTAATTTTGCCAATTTGTTTTTTCTTTTCTTTTTTTTTTTTTTTTTTGAGATAAAATACATCCAGGAAAGGCATAAATGATGCTCTAATACGCTATCTCCGCGGAGCTTCGGGGGGGGGGGGCTTGGACCCCCTGCCGTAATTTTGCCTACTCTTCAATTTGGCCTCAGCTACGCGCCTGCCAGTAGTGTAGTGGAGATCACCGATGACATATATACATGTACGGAAGAAAAATCTCGGGATGCTTACCCGGGGTATACGTGGATATATGTAGAGCCCGTCATTGATTAAACAAGTACCTGTGCACTGACTGCTAGAATACTAAATACATACATGTACAAATATAACATAAATGTGGTATAGCAAATATTGTTTACAATTTGACGTAAATAGATTAAAATTGAAGAATACGATTTTAATAAAAGATTTGCTAAACTATTTATTTTACCTGCAAAGTCGATTAAAGTCCGTTTGTGTTGTTTTAGCATGGGCATAATCTTTCATCAGACGAACTATTGACCGTAGACATATACACAAATACCTGTCGTGTTACTTGCCACAGGTAAATAAATTCAGTTATCTCCCTTGAACCACAGACCGTCAATGGATAAAAAAAGTTATATTTGTTTATGCATTTTTAAACTAGCCAACTTTGGACTCCCTACACGTTCGTAAAAATGAGAGGGACATTATTATGATAACGCACGAAAAGAGAAAATAGTAACCATCTACATATCATATGTAATGTGTACAACAGAAAATATATAACTAGAATACTGTGAGCTAAATTGATACCCCCACCCCTCATTTAATTGCATGCATCTTTCGACCTCCAAACTGATGTAGATCAAATTCTAAAAAGAAGAGGGTGCACAATAGTAATAAGTAATATGAAGCTTCCGTGAAAGTTTCATCAAAATCCATTCAGTTGTGTAGAATAAGTAACGGGTTAGAGATGAGTACCCTATATACGTCAGGCCGGAATGATAAAGTCAATGTTCGCTGAAGCGAGACCTAAAAAATCTAAAAATTATAAGGTCCACATAGTCAATACTAAATAAAGACTGTCTCATTGAATTCCATGCATTCAGCGGTGGATAAGAGATAGATTCTCCTTGTCTGTATGTATATATATATATATATATATATATATATATATATATATTGCTATGTGGAACCCCAAAATTGATTTGGATCAAATTAGGGGTATAATAAAATTACATATAAGGAAATTAGGACAGTTCATAAATATATAACACTTGTAATATGAATTCCGACAAAAACCAGGAGTGAAAACAGGTGCTCCGGAAGGGTAAGCATGTTCCAGCTCCGCCAGCGGTATCCGTCCCATTACATTACAAGTGAGTAAAATCCGGTAAGACGTGAAATCTCTTCATATTTCTACATGGCAAAAAATTCTTTTGTCTGAAATTATTAAAAATAATAGGGTTTGAAGTATTGTCCAATTTTTTAGTATTCTTATTAGGTCTCTGGTCATTATCAATGGGAGACGAATAGGGTTTTGGATTCGACAAGGAATCGTGTCCAAAAAAATTCCTACCCAACCCTTTTCTGTGTATACTCTCAGATGTTTTTCTAATATCTCTTAATGTGTCCCTTTTCCCTTTCAAATCTCGCTTAGGTCGAGATTTTATCATATCACCTGTCCATAGTGATAAAAATATTTGCATATCTGTGTTTCTACATGTATATAGACCTGAAAGTTGAAACTAACTACACCACAGTTCGTAATCGTTTGTTTTGCCCCATGGCCAACTTCTACGCTATTGGATGTATGTCAGGATCGTCTCTTGATGGGGTAGACTTGTGTTATGTGGAATTCATCGGAAGTGTCGAAACCGATGAATGGCAACATCGCATTCTCAAAGCAAAGACGGTACCGTATAGTTCCGAATGGCGACAGAAACTAAGATTAGCACGGGGCCTTACGGGTGTTCAACTGATTAAACTTCATATAGAGTACGGACATTTTATTGGAAAGACTGTTCAAGATTTTATCAAAAGTGAAACTATAAATGATCTCAATTTCATAGCTTCACATGGACACACGATTTTCCATGATCCTACCGAAGGATACACCTTCCAATTGGGCGACGGAGAAACCTCTGCAATTTATCTCGACCGACCATTTATCTGTAATTTCCGAAATAAAGATGTCGCTTTAAAAGGTCAAGGGGCCCCGCTGGTTCCAAATGGGGAGAAGTTTCTATTCAGAGAAATCGATATATGTATAAATTTGGGTGGAATAGCAAACATTGGAGCTAGTTGTATACCAGGGTACGATGTCTGTCCTTGCAATTATGTCTCCAACAAGCTTGCAAATGTATTTGATCCTGAACTTGAATTTGATATGGACGGAAAAATTGCGAGACAGGGGAAAATACTGGAAGATGTATTGGCACATCTCGAACAACTCCCGTTTTACACACAAGTTCCCCCTAAGTCTCTCGGTGCTGAATGGATAGATGACAAAGTCATGCCGCTTATGAATGTAAGTAACAATAATGTCACTCTTTCAACGCGCGCCCTCCAGTTTTTTTGTTTTTTGTTTGTTTTTGTATTTGTTTTTTGTTTTTTTTTTGTCAAACACAACTCTTAATTCCGATTCTTGTATCCATCCCAGTTTTTTAACAATGATCATTGTCAAAATACATGTATTAGAAGATATAACAGACACAAAATACCCGCGTCACACCATAAATGGTGTATAGAGCATCATAAAGAAAGTGAAGCGTTTTTACTTATTCATGCATAAAACTAAAATAATCAATTACTTTACAATGAATGAGTTGCGGTAATTGCAAAAAAATGCACATACATGTCCGTTAACTAACATGTACAAATTGTACTTCCTCTATAATGTATATGTATATGTTTATGAATATTTATACAAGTAAAATAAGCGTTTACTTCCTTTTTAGTATACATGTCAAGTCTTGAATCCGGTGTAGTATATATATCGCAAAAAAACTGTCTAAATCGGGATGTAGCTATTAAGTGATCGCAGGCATAGATCCAGTTGTTTCATAAAGGGGGTTCCAAGTTGTTAATGTTCACGATATTGACTAAGTTGTCACTTCATCCCCACCTGGATCTGTCAATGCACATGTCTTAATCGTATTATCAATGTAATGGGCACCTGTCCAAACTGAACACAAAATACATCAACTCATCATACTAGCACTCTGCATAAAGAAAATGGATATGGTGAATATGTCAAAGAGACAACAAACCCACCTGGATGAAAATGTCAGCCCAATGTCACCCATTGTCTTCAATGAATGGCGATGGAACCCTCACACCACAGGGCAGACTGAAGCTGGACCCAAAACATTATACACAGGCACAGCGAAATAGCTACCTCCATTAATATCATAATACATGCAACGCCTGCTTACTAGTAAATCAAAGCTTCATTGTACCAAATACCTGTTTACACAAATTCTTCTGCATATATTTTGAACGCATGGCTGTCAAACTGAGTGCTCCATATTTTGAACACCTGCTACATCGAACGCTCTTAAATACTGAAGATCCGTTTAACTGATACAGAAGCATGCAGTTATAAGTTCTGAAATCTCTATAATATCTTACATGCACAATCTCTATGTTTTCTAATGCAGAAGTTCCATGACTGCATTGTGTAAGCAAGTCTTCGTGTTTGTTCTTTCTTCAGGTACAATCTCATAGTATTCAAGATCTTTTGCGGACATTTATAGAACACGTGACCATCAGACTGGCAGAAGCTTGTAGGACCGTGCAGAGGACACTTTATTCAGAAAACAATAGAAAAGACTTGAACATTTTAGTCACTGGTGGTGGTGCTTTTAACAGTTTCTTGATGGGAAAGTTTGAGAATAAGCTGGCAGATGAAGGCTTCAAAATTGTAAAAACAAACGAAAATACAGTTGCATTCAAAGAAGCGTTAGTTTTCGCATTTCTTGGTCTTCGATGTCTTCTCAGTAAGGAAAATGTTTTGTGCTCAATAACTGGAAGTCAAAGAAATTCAATTTCTGGGAGTTTACATAAGCCAGGTATCATTGTGTAGGAAGCATTGTGTTTTGTGGAAGAGAAACTGATGTTTGACACTTTAAAAATTACAAATGAATGTTTTTTTTTAATTATGGATTATGGCATTGTAATTGGGAAAAAAAAGTTAAAATTTCAAATGATAGAGTTTTGCACAAGTGGTTTCTAATTGATTATATAAAAAAATCCTCGTTTGAAAACGAGACATTCTAGAAACACTCACAAAGTTACCCCTGTCATGTCTGGTTGTATTATGGAACAGGAAAACCATCAAAAACGGAATATTTTTACCGGAAATGAAAAATAGGGCCACATTATATCGGTCCATGTGTTCATAATGATAACTCTGATAGACCAAAGTGGTGATTTATAATTCAATCTTCGGCTAACATATCCTGATCCAAAGCTCATTTATGTTTTTTTTTGTAAACTTATAATTCAAGCACGGGTCTATTACTTCCGTCAATTTCTAAGGATAACACGATAATGTAAGTATCAACACAATTTTTTATTATCTTAATCGTGAATTTTAAATCCTGAGAAAGTTGTAAGAGTAGGCATTCCTAACTGTCCCCAGTGGCCATCAGTCCTTATCCATACTCGTGTTTCTCTTTTAAGATGTAGTACTACGTTACTGGTAAAAGACACTGCTTCTTTTATTCCTACAAGGTTGTTATGATTATACCCCATGGTCTGACCATTAACTGTAAGAATCGTGTGAAATATTTTGTCTGGATACGTGTGCGTTGTCCATGTAAAACTGTATAGTCCATCCTCGGGGCAGAGGAAGATACCTGAGACAGGGTCGTAAGCGCCGCCATCGTTCGCGACCACGCGGTCAAACACAACTCTGCTGTTATCTGCCATATTTTCCAATCTATGACTTAGCTGGGCGTAGAATCCAACAATAGGAGAGTCTAAAACAAGTGATTTTAACACATGTTCAAGAACCATAATCACTTTCGATGTTGCCCAAAATATCCAGGTTTCTAGCATGTATTGTATATATATTTCATTGGCACATTTTGTGTATATAGTGTGAGAACATGTTGAGTTGTTTGAACATTTTAATTGTACATATATTCATTATGACCAGGGGCGGAATAAGGCGGGGAGTGGCGGGTGTGACCCCCACTAAAATTCGCAAAGCTTGGGTTGTCAGAGGTGGAATTAGGCGGTTTTAGGTTGAAACTTTAATTTCTGCCTAATTTTACCACAAAAGATATCCACATTGCACCCACTCTAGAATACTTCAAAAATTTAACCTAAACAAATTTTAACTGTGCGCCCCCACCCCTGATGGCATGACCGTGATGAAACAATTTAAAAAAAAAACATAAACATACAACCAAAAGCAAGTTAAACATTGAAGCACACAATTATCATGAATAAGGACCTGACATGCTTTTTGCGGAAATCCTAAACCGGCCATTTTAGTAGAGAAAAAAAAAATTTTAGCAGTTAACAGGAATTAAGCAATTTTACGCGGTCGGTAATTACATTGTAGTTATGAATATACAACATATTACATATGCTATGAACTATCAATTGTTGAGCTAATAAATAACAAACTATATTTGTCATTCTGGGTTCAATTTCAATCTTTGACTACAAATGTAACAGGTCGACACAATGTCAAGGAAATGATAAAAATTTGCACACGACAAATGTATGCTTCAAAACGTAGAGAGTTTGATAGGGAAACTCAACAAGCCAAACGACAGTATTGGTATCGCAACCAACAAGAACTTTGCCGTCTTCAGATGAAGAACCCCAATGCATTTTGGAAGAAAAGATTGGTAAAATTGGTGTGGACAACGAACGGCAGAAGTCTATCCTAATGGAAGTGGTGCTTTAGAATGGAACTGTTAACTCGGTCACTGATATTGTATTAAATAAATGGAAATTATGTTTTAAAAATCTTTGAAATACAGACAATAGTAATTTGTCAATTATTGATAATGATTATGTTAAATTAAATGAAAAGTTAGATTCTGATATTAGTTTTGAAGAGGTTTAAAAAGTTTTAAATAGTGTTAAAAATGGAAAAGCTCCTGGTATAGATAAAATTAATACCAGTAGAATTATATAGAAATAATGCATTACAAAAACATTTGCAAAAAAAAAAAAATTATTTGAGCTTTAAGTTTTTGCATGATTCCAAAGTTATGGAGTACATGTATTATCGGGCGTTTTCCTTTTGCGCCAATTTACTTTTCGATTTTCGTAGTTAAATTGCGCCAATGAATCAATGACCCTGTTGCACCAGAATACAGGTAAATTTATATTTGATGTTGTTTTAGTGCTATATTAGATGCGTGGTGTGGTTATTGTATGTTATTTACATTTTTTTAAATCTCTTAATAACTGGTTGTTCATCTCTTTGGCAAGTATAATTATAAAAATATAAGCCTTTCATTTTAGTTTTTAAAAAATGTTAATGTAGACCCTCCTCCTTTTTCCGGGCTTGGGAGCGACAGCTTTCCCTGGCAGAGTTCATGTTCAAAAAAGTTATTTTAATACCGCATGCATTTCTAACTCATTTTATTTTTTTCTTGATAGTTTTATTTTAGATTTTTACCTTTTCAAAATTTAATTTCCTGGTTTGTATTTGGCGCAAAAGGTAGTCTTTTTCTGGCGGAAAAGGAATACACGGAAAAAATTTGTTTGGCGCAATTTAAATACGATTTTTTATCCATTTGGTGCAAAAGGGCGATGCCCGTATTATTACACCTATTCTTAAGTGTTCTAAATAAGATCCCAGAGTTCCCTTCAGTTATCGTGGTATACATGTAACACTTGCGTCATGTGCGTAAATATTGTATTGTGGTGTTTTAAATCAGAGATTGGTAAATTGGTTAGAAAGAAATAATGTCATACATGATGAACAAAATGGTTTTAGACAAGGAGGGAGTTAAATTGATCATTTGAATACATTAACATCTATTACTGAGACAAGAAAATTAAGAAACTTAGCAACCTTTGCCGCTTTTGTAGATTTTAAAATGCGTTCTGATACAGTTAGTAGAAGTCTACTCTTTCAAAATTTAGTGGAAGTTTGTGTTAGTAGTAAATTTTTAGATGCCATTAAACCTAGTTATAAACTTGTAGAATCTGCAGTGAAATCAAATGTTCATATGACAGAATAATTTACTGTTAACACGAGATTGAAACAACGATGTGTTTTTACCTCCTGTTTTATTTAATATATTTATCAATAGTTTGATATCAGATATAAAATCTATGAATATTGGTATTGATATAAATGGTGAAAAAAATGGTATTCTTTTGTATGTAGATATTGTATTATTTGCAGAAAATGAAAATTATTTACAGTTCTTAATAGATATGTTGTATATGTGGTAGAAACAAATTATTAAGGGTGAATTTAGAGAAAATTAAGATGCTACATTTTAGAAATCCATCTGTTCAGCAGACGTCAACAGAGTTTTTAGTTGGTAATGAAAAAAAATATGTGCTGCAACAAGTTATAAATATCTTGGTTTATCATTAACAGAATGAAAAGCATAAAGCAGTAGCTAGGCCAGCAAGTAGAGCATTGAGTTTAGTGATTGCAAAGTGTAAGATATATGGGGGTTTCCAATTTAACACTTTTTCCCAATTATATGACAGTATGGTCTGGTCAGTAATTAGATACGGTTCTACTATTTGGGGAACAAAAATATATTCATGTATAAATGCTGTCCAGAACAGAGCCATTTGTTTTTTTATGGATGTGGGTAAATACACGCCTAACGCTGGTAAAAAATGGGGATTTGGGACGAAAATCCCCCTTTGTGTCAAGCAGTGGTATTATAAGACAATGGTGTGAAGTTAGTGGCATGAATACAGATAGAATTAATTATAAAGTGTTTTTATGGTCTTACATGAATGCAAATAATAATTAGAAAATTGGTTTTATAAAGGTAGGGAGAATTTTAAAGGATGTAATTTTAAATGTTATAATAATTTGGAAACTTTTTTGCCGAAAAGTTCAGTTTATCAGCTGGAAAATGTACTATTTGATAAGTTTAAAGTAGATTGGCAGAATAAAATATTTTTACAAGATGCTGGAAAAAAATTAAGAACATATAAGCTTTTCAAGGACATTTATGAGACAGAAAATTATATGTTAGATACGATACCATATAGATTTAAAAGTGTTTTTTATTTTTGCAAAATTCAGATATGGAGTTGCTCCAATAAAGATAGAAACTGGGCGGTATGAAAATGAAAAGGTTGTGGAAAGAGTGTTTGAATTGCGCAGAGATGATTGAAGATGAAAAACATTTATTAATGGTATGCCCACAGTATGCAGATTTGCATAACATTATGTTTACTGGGATTATAAATTGTGATAACCGTTTTAATTTTTTAAACTGAAAATGAAAAAAAATGTATATTTATTCAAAAGCCCTGATTGTTTTAAAGTAGTTGCCAAGACCTATTTTAGTGGAGTCCGAGTTGCTCATTTACTTTTGTTACTTTGTATGTATGATTTTAGTTACTTTATGTTCTTTGTTGTGTATATCTGTTTTCCATGTCTGGTCTTTGTCCCTGGATTACATTCTTTTGATTACCGCTATAACCTTGGTTCCCTTGATTACTCCTTAATATTTGGAGTAGAAGAAACTCAGTTATATATTCATAATATTAAGGAGCCGTCATTCCATAGTACAATAATTTTATGTTTTTTTTATATGTAAATTGTACATTTAATGGTCTCTCATAATTCTCTGTAGAATGCCACTTGTATTTTAATTATATTCATGTCTTGTATATATAATTGTATTGTATATGTTTTACTTTGTTTTACAAGTGGTGAGACTTTAATAAGATACTGAATCTACTAAATATTGCTAAAATATACTTTGCAATTCACAAATGACAATTAAACACTTAAATTATGAGTTATATAAATACTCATGGCTCACGAACTGTAAATTATACATTAAAGTAGAGCATAGCTATTACAATGAACATTTTTTTTTCTGTCATCTTACAAACTTGTACAGATATATATTTTTTCAACGAACTAAATTAAATAATGTTTAAAATGGTGTAAAAACACTATGTTTAAATTATTTAAAAAACAAACATTTACTCTATAAAGACTCTTTAAAGGGGAGATAATTGGAGGAAAAATGTTATAAGATCAGAAATGTAATGGTAATTTTTTTTTTTTTAGAATATCAAAAAGTGTTCTGTGAGCCCCAATTCTCTATTTGAAATATGAAAGAGTAAACAAAAGAACCAAGATTATAGCGGTAATCAAAAGAATGTAATTCCTTTTAGAACTGTCTATGTTTTATACCATATATAAAAATAATTTTTCATACCATGTACGTTTAGTTTCAGTGTCGACACAGCAGATTCCAAGTCCTGTATCTTTACATGTAGTTGGTGAATAAGAGTTTGTGTATCTGGGTCAGTCAGTAATAAGCGTTTCTGGGTGGATTGAAGACCTACATGTAGCCTTGGAAGAAGCCAAAGTATGAAACAAATAACTTTGTACCACATCCTGAAATACTTTAGGTTTTGAAAGTTTATAGCATATGCACCTGCTTATATTGGGTTTGAACGACTTAATTTGATGGAAGTTAGATAAAAATCGATAAGATTTTTTAGCACCTGCAGCACCTGCATGTCGATCGACACATTTCTTTAGAAATCACTTATACATAAATATATAAATATAGAAATATAGAAATAAAAAATATATACAAAAAAATCAACAGTATTCAATTCCCCTGTCTCTGCTACTTCTATACAGAACACCATGGGCGGATCTTGAGGATGCTAGGGCGGGAATGGGACAATTTTCAAGTGTAAAATTGACAAAAAAAAAGACAAATAATGTCCTATCACCCTCCTTTTTCTGAGGAAACTTGGCTGGCACCCCTCCTTTTTAAAGTGTCTTGATCCGGCTCTGGTTTCTTCCAGTGAAACATATGCATGCTTCTACCTTCTGTTCAGATGGACTTTCTTATCAGATCTAATGGTTTTTATCGTAATGAAACCCTTATAAGGTCATGTGATTGAGAGCTGTTAAATCCTACATGCAATGATTGAATAGAACAATTAGTAGGGCAAATTTTAGTTAGATTGCTAAAATTCCAGTGAAGAAATTCTTATATTTTAATGAAACCGAACTTTAGGCAGATATTACGCGGTACCCGAAAGCTGTGCTGTTTGTCCAAATTCCCATGACTACATGTCCGTGTATACTAAACATGTCTATGGCAAGCAAAAGTGGACAAAAATCAATATTTTGTAATATTAGAAAATGAATTTCTAATATTACAAAATCATTTTTTTGATATTAGAAAATATTTTTTTATATTAGAAATTCAATTTGTAATATTTTATTTTATTAAAAATTCATTTTCTAATATTACAAATTCCTGATTAAGTAATATTATAAAATATCACACATTTTGTAGTATTACAAATTGAATTTGTAATATTAGAAAATGAATTTGTTATATTAGAAAATGGATTTGTAATATTAGAAAATCAGTCACATTTTTTAATATTACAAAACGATTTTCTAATATAAAAAAAATCGTAACTGAATACGACAAATCCATTTTCTAATATTAGAAAATCAATTTCTTATATTAAAAAATCATTTTTTAATGTTAGTAATTCAATTGGATTTTTAAAATTAAATAATAATGATTTTTTTTAATATTAAAAAAAAATTTTGTGATATAAGAAATCTAATTTGTAATATTAGAAAATGAATTTGCAATATTAAAAAAGTCATTTTTTAATATTAGAATATGTTCATTTTTGTCCACTTTGGATTTCCATACATGTCTACCAGAATACATCTTCCTTTATAAACCAAATATCATCATATGTCTTTGATTTTCTTGTATGTATCAATATGTTTTACCATTACATTGTTTATGGACTAGAACTAGGTTCAGTCAACAGTCACTGTCTAATGTAGTTTTTAAAATAACTCATTTATTCAATTTAATTGTTGGCCATGTTTAAAATACAGCTTGCGGATCACTGCACACATGATGCTATTTGTTACGTAATACGTTTGTGTAGTAAGAAAAAATATACTGTGTACGATTAATGTTTACACAAATCAGATGTGATAGAAATCTGTTAAGGAATCTTTAAAATTTAAGTGAATACAAAATGAAACAAGATTTTCAACATAGAAAATAAAGCAGGAATCAAAATCAGGTAGGAACTTCAACGGAAGAAATACACACAAAAATTGATTTTTAAAATGTTGACTAAGTGTTGACCTTTTCTGATCTTGCAACCCTTCTTTTTATTATCTAGATATCTGATAAGTCGAGTTGGGGTCAGAACAATTAATGGTTACGTACATGCGCGGAACCAATGGATTGATTGATTGTTGGGTTTTAACGTCCGAGCAGCAATATTTCAGCTGTATTCAGACGATGAACATGAAATGGATGATAAAATGAGCATGAAATGATGATGAAATGAAAAAGAGGGATGGGACACAAGGATAATAGGGTCGACAAATTTTGATTACCACTAGAAAAAGAGAGGGATGGGTAAGGTCGGGCAATTTAGCTTCCTGTGGCGGAAAGGTTCCTACTCCTATCGAATATCACAGCAGGGTTCTTTACCGTGCAAAGAACGTGGCATCTTTCCCAACACGGTGCACCGCTATAGTTTGCGGTCAGGTTTTCCGTATTATAGCCTGACAACCCCAGCATGTAACACGCCAGGGGTACCCTATTTCACCACATAGGGCACACATCCCAGTTGCTCTGTGGGCAGAGCGCCTAGCCCCCGGTTAGGTTCCTTAGCACTATTTAGTCGCACGACAAGCTTAGCGCTGCTGCAGACCTATTCTTTTGACACCCGGACCTGCACGGGGCCGGATCCAATGAAAGGCGTGCCGACACGGGCGTACGCCCCCACCTAAAATGGACTTTTGTCCATGAAAACTTGATTTATCGCAAATTCTACCCACAAAAAGGACCTTTCGTTCTTTCAACGTCCCCTATCCTGAAATCCTGGATCTGCCCTTTGTACCTTATAAAAAAGTGTTTTTCAGCCTAACCGCAGAACGCATACACTTGTTCGATTCCGGATTCATTTTTATGTCATGATACTAAAACTTAACCAACTTCATTTTTATTTTTTATAGTTTACATGACAAACCCTGTTTTGTTGGCATTTTGGACGCAATTCTGATTTAAAATGACCAAATGATGAACATTAAGCAACGTGGCAAAAAGCAAAAAAAAAAATATCAATGGCGGATCAAAAGACACCAGCTGGCCTGAAAGAGAGGATTCACTTAACTGATTTCCATGCTTTATTGTCGTTGTTTTTTTTTGTTTTCTCAATATTATCAGTCCAACTTGAGGGCATAAGGGAGCACTTACTCTCCTTGGCACAGCCTATGAATCTTAAATAATTGAAATTATGAATTATTGTGTTTCTGAAAGTTATTTTGATTTTATCAAAGTTAATTTGCGAAAAATATCATGATTTTCTCCTGTGTTATGAGTTTTTACGTACTGTATTCACGAACTTGACGTCGCGCACGAACTCCGTCCACGTCTGACACTATCTTTTCTGCAGACTTTATAAACTGTTTTGATAAAGCATCTATTAAATATGAAAAATTTCTAATTTTGGGTGTCTGATTTAAATTATGCTATGTTAGTTTAAGACAAAGTTAAGACAATGGTAGAAATTTTTAATACATGTGATCTAACAAATATTGTAAAAGGTCCAACCTGCTTTACAAAGCTGGCACCTGCTAGTCTAAATGATGTTATACTGATAAATAGAGCAAACTTCTGAATACTTAAAATTTCAGCTATGGTCTCAGTAATGTGCATAACATAATCAGAGTACAAATAAAGGATCATTTTCCATCAATAAATGAAGAGTTAAAAATCATAGAGGTTTTAAAAATTTTAATCAACCTGCTTATTTTTGAAGATTTAGAAAAGGTAAAATTTGTTAACATAGGAGATGAGAAACAGGACGACATAAATAGTATGTATGAAAATTTTGAAAAAACAATCTGTTTATGTGGTTGGAAAATAGCACCAATGAAACTCAGAAAACCTTGTACAAAACCTACTCCTTCCATAAATAAGGAGTTAAGATCAGCAGCGTATAAAAAGAGACAACTCCATAACAAATTAATGAAATGTAAAACAAATTATAATTGGCAAAAATACCGCAAACAAAAGAATCTAGTGACAAAAATAAAAAGAACTCTGTTAAAACATATTTTTATGAAAGATGTTTACATGTAGGTAGCCCGAAGTCCAAATTTTTTTGGCCGATTTTAAAACCTTTTATTACCAACAAAGACGTCATCATAAGTGAAAATATGAAAAAATTATAAACAATCAAACTGAAGCTGAAACACATTTAACGTTTTTTTCATAATTGTATCAAAAGACATCGGAAACAATTAATGATCTCATGGATGAAATCATCCAAAGCATAATAAAAATTCACGAAAATAAAAACATAACGTCTGAATTACAATTTAAAAATATTGAAGAAGATTTTGATAGCAAGCAAACGGACAAAATAAACACCAAGAAAGCTACGTACAATGTCAAATTATTAATACTACCAGAATCGGTGATTACAAAACCTACATGTGTCAATAAATCTGTATTTCCAGATCTGTGAGCATATTGCCAGTCATATCAAAATTCTTTGAAAGAGCCATTAGTAACTACATCATGGAATATTTTAGTTCACATTTCCACCCATACTTATCTGCGTTTCGACCAGGATATGGATGTAACACTACATTATTAAAAATTCTTGAAGACTGGAAGCAATCTCTTTGATGAAAACAAATACATCGTATCTATTTTAATGGATTAAAATTTTTGATAGTTTACCGCATGATCTTTTACTTTAGAAATTAAAAGCCTATGGATTGGCTCAAAATGCACTCAAACTCATAAAAAAAACTACTTTTCTGACAGACAACAACCAGTGAAACTTTGTACAGCACTGAGTAAATGACAAAACATTTACAAAGGAGTTCCACAGGGTTCAAGTATCGCCCCTGTACTTTTCAACATTTTCATCAATGACATCTTCCACTTCACGAAAATAACACTCTATACATAATATGCAGTTGACAACACACTATCCTATGCGCATCACAACATATATACATGGTTATAAAAAAAAATCTAGAATCTGACAGTTTATCACTTGTAGAGTGGTTTTCCAGAAATCAAATTAAGTACCAGTCCATATAAAATTCAGACACTACCAATGGTAAAGTGATTCTTGGTGTAGACAAAAAAAACACCAAATGAACGATGCATTTTCAGTCTATACTTTCACATAACGATAATCATTTGGATCTGCACTTTTTAGAAAATCATACATTTATCTACCACTAAAATCAACCAAATGAAACTAAATCAAAAACGATAACTCTTGCAAAGTGCCAATTTTATGTACAACTTATATGACTTTTATCTCAAAAGCGCAGCAACCAGATGAAAAACTAATACTGGTTATGTGACCAGTAACTGCTTCTAAACAAATATTAAACTGAATTCGGTGGGTTTTTGACATGCATGAATCACCTTCTGTCTGATTTTTATAAAGACTTCTACTTAAGGCAAATCCAGAAAAGTTTCAGGTTTTGGCTATGGGGGAAAATAAAATAAAATAAAATAAAAATATCAGTTTTTAATTTGGTTGAAACAATCAGTTGTGAAAATAAAGTAAAACTACTAAATTACGACTGACATTTAATTAAGGCCAGGCCACAAAAAGTGGCGATCGCCTAAAAGTGACCACTCTATCCGTCCGTTACAAACACGTGTTCGGGGTGTAATTTTGTTTTGTCTTTCGATGTAGATTTTGATATTTGGTATGTGGGTAAATCACCTAAAGACAATGTGTCGCATACTATTGATAGTGGCCTATGACATTGAACTTTGACCTGAAGATCAAATCCTGTTTTTCCGGTGACAACCTTGTGTCCGGTTGTAACTTTTTTGTCTTTCGATGTGGTCTGATAAAAGTTGGTGTGTGGGTAGATCACCAAAAACAATTGTGGGGAATATGGATAGTGGTCTATAACCTTGAACTTGACCTTAAAGTATATATGGCTTAATTGCCACTGCAGGGCCCACAGAGATGGTTTCCACCTCAATGATTTCTAGTTTATCTTTAAAATATCACACTAAAATGTACGTAGCATCGTAGCAGTGCGCCAGATTGCCTAATTATCAGGTTCATTGACGGATTACATGAAACACCAATTGAACAAAAAATACCTGACGTTACTGGGTTGAATTCAATGAAAGTTGATATAATTGTACCTTAGATATGAGTGTTAGGAATCATCTTTTTGAGAAAAAAAAAAGCACGTGGCGGCTTTTTTAAAAAAAAATAGAATATTGCTTATCAAACCAGGTTGAGCGATTCAGGCCTCTAGCTTAAAACGCTGTTGTTCTGAAATGCATGAAGCAGTGACGCGTACATCAGAATGGTTTGGAGGATTCAACCCTGCATGGAATGAGAAAACAGTTCTTTTGATTGGTACTAAGCACCCTTCTATATTTCCCAACTATCTACTAGTATAATATCTTACGTCTTTTCAATCTAACTTAACATCAAATGGTTTATTATGCTGCTGATCGGTGCTATGTTTACCTTCAAGTTTAGCTTCAAACGAGATCAAAATGTACTTCTTAAATATGACACATATGTATTTTACGTGTATTTTATTGCTTATATGAGAACGGGAAGTTTACATTAAAAAATTAAATGATCGGTTAGCATTTAACTTAATTTGATATTACCCAGTTTCCGATTCAGACACAGGAGCTCGTTACCATTGACTATTTAGGTTACAGACCACCAATTCAACCAATGAGCATTAGGAACGTACGCAAAAATAGTCCTACGCAGAAATTACCTCTGTTCCTCATAGTGCTGTGAAAAAAGTTCTCATCTTATTTAAAAAACAGTTTATGAAAGGAAAAACATTTCTGTACATTTTACAGGTGCATTTTGCTTCTTGTGAAGTGAAGCCTAATCTCCATAATGATTTCTAAATATACCCCTATCTTGTGAAAACACTGGGATTTCCCATGCTATTTATAGACCCTTCACTTCCGGTGACCAGTACTGCACTGCAAGACTGTTAACACCACATGCCATTCTGAGGATTGTGAGCTGACATATGTAGAATCATGCTGATATATAGTCCTCTGCAGGTTAAAGTTAAGGTAAAGTCCAGAGAAGCCATTGAATATTGTGAAATTAGCATAGAAGCCTATGGGAAGTGGAATTAGTGGTGTCTAGCCTAAAGGTCATTATCAGGGCCCCGTTAATGTCTTTGCCAGCACTCCACAATATTGTAGAACTGCCTAATTTTGGTCTTATAATCTGATGCATTGTAACATTTATCATTTAAAAAATTGTCAAGCATCTGTAAATCTATATATCTAGAAATAGCTCAAGCCAAGGCCTTCAGAATGCAGTAAAAATTTTCTGGAAAAAAAATACCCACAGCATATAGAGTTGCCATAGAAACCATGCAAAAATATATGAAAATTTGCAAAAAAGTTCATAAAATCAGGTTTAAAAATATCAAATTTCCCGCAAAATATCTGAAATTTTTATTTCATCCCCTGAAACTGTTCAAACTTTTTCCTTCGAAAATCCCTTCCTCATATTGGCATCGCCAGTTAGATTTTGAGCTATTTCACTTTGTAATCCACTTATTAAATTTAGCATGGTAAAAAAATGACTTACTTTCCCTTTCACAATGAAGTCAAATTGTCATTGAAAAAAGCCCTTTCAACATTGAAAATATATAAAACATTGCAAAATACTTTTAAAAGTCACCTTTTTTCAGAAAATGTTTTATCAACAATAGATTCTTCATTTTTAATCACTTTAGCAACCACCTGTTTCCATTTATGTCATTTTTCATCCTTAGCCAAAAGTGCGAAACTAAACTAAACTGTGGAGTGCTGGCTTTGCCAGTTGTTTAATCTGGTTCCTAACCCAGTTCCCTGATCAATATCATATGCAACCCAACGATCGCTAAAAAATTGAGAGAAACTTGTGGAACGAAAACATTACCAGCACTTTCTGGTAACCAGTTGTTTTGATTGAGAAACGTCAGTGTTATCACGATTGCGGAAGAATAATTATATCAAGGGAACCAAAATTCTAGCGGAAGTCACCTGATTTTATAGACTTACTACAAGTCCCTGTCTTTATACTAAAGAATATATATATATTATTGATTGCATGTGTCTCTGGATTATATTCTTTTGAATATACCGCTATAACCTTGGTTCCCTTGATTACTCTTTGATTACCGCTATAAGCTTTCTAAGTAATACCTTTTTTTCCTAAAAAGCGAAACATTCTACTAAGTTTGTGTAAGCGGTTGGTCATTATTAAAGTAACGGTAGGAGATGATGGGGTGGCTTCTCGAAATAAAATTAGACTGATATTGAAAGAGGGACTTCAAATTTTGAAGAGTGGAAGGCAGTGCAGTGTAATGAATCGTTGACTTCTGCGATGATACTGGCAGTCAATGCCTCTTTTTGTTCATCCAAGTTGAGAAAATCAAGGAGTATTAATTTTTAAATATTTTAACTGAAACATTTTTCTGTTTACATATCAAAAGATCGGAAGGAAAGTAGACTTGCTCCAAGTAGAACAAAGCCTCGATCAGAAGTCGGGAAAGATTAACCTTTGTTTACTGAACACGATCAATACTCAGTGACAATGTTGCACAGCATGTTTCCGTGGTGTGCACTTATGTTATTGTTTACATTCTACAACTATGGATTAGCGATCAAGATAAAAGATCCAACGGGATACTCGGATTTTTTCCAATCGAACCTTGAGGAATTCTGTGACAAGCCTATTTTCTTCAACAAACCTATTCCTAAATGGATAAAGGGGGCTCTAGTGAGTATACAACCCTCATATTGTACTTCTGACCCAAGGCCAAGTTGTAATGTACATGTACGCTCAAATATAACCGTGAAATATTTCTATAAAAAAAACTATATTTGATTTGACCGCTGTGAATCATTGCACATACCCTTTTAAGGAAAAAGGGGGCTTTTTTATGATTCTTCCAGAATAATCAAACAACAAAGATATTCATTCGTACAATTCGGATGGAATTGGAGCGGGCAAAGTAGAGAAGAAATTATATACACATCATACCATAGACCTGTATTTAAACTACAGGTCTATCATAACAGTTTACCCAGGATAATACCCAGACACAAGACAGAACAATAGAATATCTAATTTATTTCATATTAATTAATTTTTTATAAGTATTTATTAATTATAGATCTGTATTTTAACATAGTTATTTATTGATAGAAGGCAACAGGAATAAGTTACATTTTTCCAGTTGATTTGTAAATTGATATGAAAACCATAAATTTGTATGGAATTGGTCGATTCAATATACATGTTGTATTATAATATATAAAAAGTCGAGCCAAACTCACACCAGGGTATAATTAGACTGAAGCGTCTATAACTAAATCCAGGAGACACATGTAGCGTAGTGAGCCAGGGGCAGCAAAGGTCATAAAGATCTAAGGCACTATGGCCGGCTTCATACAAGGACTAAAATGCTCCTGGTAACCTTATTTAAAAGTTGGTGAGTTCATACACGGATGAACTTCTTCAAAACAGTAGAGTTCCATACTTAAAAAAACATTTTGAAGTGGTTTATTTTATTTGAATCATGGAACTATTTCATGGCGTTAATTTAAAAAGTAAGCCTATACAAAGGTGATTCATCTTTCTTGCGGTTTTTTAAATATTAATAAGTCTTATATGTCCCAGAGAAATTCTATACAGAGAAATATTGGTGTAATTGATTTAAATTAAGGTGATAGGTCTATGGAAAAATTATTTGCAGTGGACAAAATAAGATTTTAAGTACCAGTCCACGTAAAATTCAGACGCTGGCAATGGTAAAGTGATTCATGGTGAAAAAAAAATCTAACAAACGATGCTTTTCAGTCTATGTGATCAGTAACTGTTTCTGAACAAGAATAAAACTGAAATCTGTGGGTTTTTGGAATGCATGAATCACCTGTCTGATCTTTAGAAAGACTGATACTTAATTTCTTTACATGGGCAGAACCTGGGTTTCATGTTTATGGAGGACAAAAAGAAATAGGGCCGAGCGGAGCAAGACAAGACGATATTTTTGGGAGGGGGAATTAAAAAAAAAATAGATGTTTACAAGGCACCATTGTAGTGCATTGCAGAAAAAATATTTTGACCAACAACGGCCTCGTTCACTTTTTAGTTGAATAGCTAGAAACTCTTAACTTTACTACGGGTACGTAGCATGTAGTGTACAGCCTGGGATCAATATTAAATAATGGTGCAAGTATGAATATATAAAAGTCTAAAGGTCCGTCAAAATTGTTTGAATGGAGCTTTGTAAATAGGGGACGTTGTGTGACGATTTTTTTAATACTAAAAAGACACGAAATACTCTTCATTTCTTTTATAGGTACGCAATGGAGCAGGTCGATTCGAACTAGGACCGCGGTCATTCAAACATACCTTTGACGGATTCGGAAAGCTTCACAGTTTTAAATTTTACGGCAACGGGTCGGCATCTATGTCAACAAAGTTCATTTACACGGACATGTACAACAAATCATTGTCCAGTACAAATATAGCTCCATATGTCACGTTTGAACCGGTAGACCCACCCTTTGAGGGGATTGAAATTTTAAAAGCATTTCATAATAGTGTGGACAATACTAACATTAATATATACAGAATTTTGAATCAGAAGACGGGCAAATACGAATATATGACTTTAAATGACATTTGGAAAATTTACCAAATTGATAACACAAACCTGAATACAATTAAGCAAGTTGTGCCAAAGGTTGATATTAGAGACAGTGTATACCAAAGCATGTCGTCAAGCGCTCATCCGGTAAAAGAGTTTGGAAAAGAATCATATATCACATTCTTAACATTCTTGAGCCTAATTCCAGGCGTTAAAAGCAAGATGGTGTTATTCCGAATGACTTCCGTTTCCGCGAGAGAAGAAATAGTAAACTGGGATATTGACGAATTAAGGTACTTGCATTCTTTTGCAGTAACGGAGAACTTCGCGGTCTTAATAGCTCCACCAATTTTCATGAAGTTGTTCAAATTGTTCACCAGTGCTGATGTTTTAGATGCTATGGAGTTTAAAAAGGATTCACCGACTCTAATTTATTTGGTTGATCTCAGGACGAAAAATGTTACAACTCTTAAGAGCGACCCATTGTTTTTCTTGCATCATATAAATGCGTTTGAACAAAATGATGAAATCGTTGTTGATGTCTGCGGATTCGATAATATCACAAGTGTAAAAATATTTGAATTACACATCCTTAGAGATCCAACAATCCGAAACAATATGCAGTACAGAGGATACATACAAAGATTTGTAATTAATAAAGATACTTTCAAAGAAGAAAGTCACTTTGTTCCAACCTCTGGAAAGGTGCCATTTTCGACAAACGTCGATATGCCGACAATTAACGAGAAGTATCGACATCGAAAGTATTGTTATTTCTACGGTATTGGAATGAAAATCGACAATGTGAATACCAATAACTACGCTATCGTAAAGAAGGACATGTGTAGAAAAGGGGGCGATTTGGCTTGGAGTGTGAAGGACAATTACCCATCTGAGGCATATTTTGTGTCGACACCGAATTCAACGGAAGAGGATGATGGGATACTTATGACCCACGTTTACGATGGACATAAAAGGAAAAGTTATATTCTCTTACTCAATGCGACAGATATGAGACCGATTAGCCGATCATATCTTCCGACATTTGTTCCCATGAGTTTTCATGGGAGATTTTTCAGCGACGGTCATTTATGAATATGTTTTTCATCAAGGATTTTTATATGTGTATATTATAAAAAAAAATGTTGGTTTTATTATAAATTTGAATCTGACAATTTTAACTCAGTTTTATAATACAACGCACGGCAAAGCAATTGTTATGTATTATGATACAGTGCGTGTATAAATAAATATCTTGGCATTAGATTTAGTATTAATGGGAACTTCACCAAAGCACTAAATGATTTGTATACGACAGAGGTGTGAAAGCTTTTTTTTTCAATTTAACAAATATTTTCAAAAATATGTCTTGTGACCTCAAAAAAATATTTATATTTATGTTTTCTACCACAAAAAAAACCCAGCTGATTTCAATCCATATTTTTCAAAAACATTTTACACTGAATCAATAAAAAAAACAATCCAGACTTCAACAGTGCTTGAGCCAAAATGGCCATAAAATTCTTAGATTTAGGGCACAATAAAACTAGGGTAAGTAGGGTAGCAGGAAACATACATACTATATTTTTTGCCCAATTATAGCTCTTAATTCATTTGGCTATTAACCAATGTGGATCATTTATTTGCAAAAATAGTGCAAAATTTAGTAGTATTTTTTTCAGCTAAGGTCTAATGAATACATTTGTACTTGCTGAAGCCTCAGTAAGAAATTTAATTGCTCATCCTAAACCCTCATGCATTCATTGAATTGTGGTTGTCTCAATTGTGCTGTAAATTTACAGTTTAATCTCCTATCCTTTATGTATTTCTTTCATTTAATTTTACTTGTCTCTTTTTATTGTATCATTTTTGAGCGTTCTCGAAATAATTTGAATTTGTATATTTTACAACAAAACATTATATTATGAAATTTAAACTGATGTGGACGTTATGTTCGCAGTTCCATTGACTGTCTTATTTATAAAGGATTCAGACTTGCAAAGATTTATGCTTCAGTATTTTCATCTCCAAAATGTTGGTTTATTCTAATCAATTTAAGAAAATAATAGATTATATCAATAATTAAGTGTCAGTTCATGTAAGAATCAGACAGTCGTCGAAAGATTGTATAAAAAATCATCGTTGATAGTGTAATTTGACTATTTGCACCATCAGAATCAATGAAAACAGACAAGTTTTTCTATATCATGCTGGACCATTGAAATGCACAGAAAATTGACATTTCAAGGGCAGATAACTAAAAAATCCTCATTTTCTAAGATTCTATTGAAAAATTTCTGGCCGAATCCAGTAAAGCAGATATTAAATAATGGTCTGTTCAAATAAAGAAAGCGTCCTTGAGTGAAGCCATATTGTCAGATCGGTGGGGTTGTGACATGTATGTTTCTGATTTTTCCAATTTTGCTTGATTCTTACAAACACTTACAATTGATATCCACTCTCAATCTTCTTGTCATGAAGTAAACGGACAACACATTACACAATCGATAGAAAAATAGTCACGAACAAAATAAAATCTACATACGCGATTAAAAGATTATTACGGAAGCCCTAATGTTTCGGGTGTTGTTTTATTTTTAACTCCTTATAACGACTTAGCCAACTACTTGTTACGACTTAGCTAACTCGTTATTGCTACCTAGTATCTGGTTATTACGACCTGACTAACTCGTTATAACGACTTAAAAATTAAAACAACTGGGACTAATGGACTTCCGTAGATTATACTAAACATGACAATTTTATAAAGGTTACAAGATACTTAAAAATGCAACCATCATAAACATAGCATTTTTAGATTTTAAATATGTCTTTTGCCTTTGGCCTTTTGTAGGTCAATAACAACAACAAATGTTCTTTTATGCATTGAGTAAATTATAAGGATTAAAACTTAAGCTTATTAGTTTTAGGTACACCAAACTTTGTTCAATACTGAAGTGTAATATGCAGGCCCGTTGCCAGAATTTTTAGGCGGGTCAGACGGGATAATTTGTACAAAACTTTTCTGACTTTATAGTGCTTAACCAATTTTGAGCTAGTTGTTAAACGTTTTCAACGCCTTTATTTTGCAGCTTACGGGTATGGTATGGTATGTCTTCATTCACGATATTTATTTACAAGCTGTTTCAAAGTCTGTTGAAAGTATCCTTTCAGAAGCCGTACACCTTTCTACAATAACAATTAGTTTTTACCATAAGATATATGACAAAAGCTAAATAAAACATACACAGGCAAAGTGTATGTTCCAGCTGCTTCAATCTAGTAAAATATATTTTGCCAGATTTATAGGTTTAGAGCGCTGTAAAACCTAGATTTAACCTACCATTTCGTTTTAAGTGCCTGGTAATTTTGGACTTGACATGATTATGAATCTGATTAGTGTTCGGTAATTTTGGACTTGACATGATTATGAATCTGATTAGTGTTCGGTAATTTTGGACTTGACATGACTACGATTCTGATTAGTGTTTGGTAATTTTGGACTTGACATGATCATGATTCTGATTAGTGTTCGGTAATTTTGTACTTGACTTGATTATGAATTTGATAAGTGTTCGGTAATTTTGGACTTCATATGATTATGATTCTGATTAGTGTTTGGTAATTTTGGACTTCATATGATTATGATTCTGATTAGTGTTTGGTAATTTTGGACTTGGCATGATCATGATTCAGATTTGTGTTCGGTAATTTTGGACTTGACTTGATCATGAATCTGATTAGTGGTCGGTAATTTTGGACTTGACTTGATCATGATTCTGATTAGTGTTCCAAAAAAAATTGCTTTCCCAAACTTTTATTTTAAATACATGTATATATGTAGGACAGAAAGTTTAATGTTTATTACATCTTAATCAATAATTAATTGGAATGAGTTAATAACCGAAATATGATCACAGTGCCGAAGAACGCCTAGATTTAACGAGCGTGATCATGTTTTGGTAATTAATTCACGATAAACAACTGATTATCCTATTTATCATGAAGATTTTCTCCCTTATTTGATGCTATTTTCAACATAAAATTTAAATTTTGTGAACAGCGAATTGATATGCATGTTTTTTTTTGTATGGCTGTTGCTTATTTTTGGCGAGAGAATGTCCAAAAGTGATTATCGAAAATTTTTACACAAGGGAACATTCTGCTATCTAAATGATAATTTTACAGCAGCCATGCGCCAAGCTTGAACACCATCATCCTTTTTTGTTTTATTAATTTTATATGTTTACTTTATGAAATAAGTTATATTTATAGCACGGTCTTACGAGTTATCAAAATAGACTTTGAGCCTGCAGGGCGAGAAGTTTATTTGAATAACGAGGAAGGCGGTGCTAGAAATTATTTGTGGCATGCATTATTGACTACACCAATTAATCGTTAATTGATCAATGTATCTGAGATATTCCACATACATGACGCCTTGTTTCTATTTTTAAATATATTGACGTTATGTTTCTATTTATATGTATATTGACTTTATACTTCTACATTTAGATCCGGCTATAGACCATTCCGTTCCGTAATTACCCTCAGCCAATCATATGACGGAAGCGCTACAGACGAAGTAGAACACCGACCATATCCAAAATACATTATTTACATATGTAATATATGAATTAAGGACAATTCGGTCAATATAATCTGAACAGGTCCATATATAACGTATTGACTTCGTTAAAAGTCCATAATTAATAAATTAAGATAAATCATGGAACTATCCTATAATTCGCACTTCGCTGCTTAATTACCGACAGTTCTTTTAAGACCAAGAACATTGTTTTACAATATCTGAGTACGTATTTTTTCAAAGGACTTCCTTGTGTGTAACGTTACCCTGTAACACCATTTCTGAAAGATTTTTTTCGAAAGTTCTCATGATGGGAGATCGATACCAAAATTACACAGTATATAGACCGTTAGAACATTATAACAAGAGGGGTTCTCAAGTTATGGTGCCACATGTGAAAAGAAAACCTATAAATTTATGAAAAGTCAATGACTCATGAAAGAAAAATAAGAATTTCACCAAAATGTATACAGACGTTCAAACAGTTGAAATGAATACACTACCTCAACCAAAACTTTAATTTCTCCATTCTTCACAGTGGAGTCACTCATGTTCACCGCCATGACCCCAATGTGACTCCAGCAAAGTAAAAACTGGGATAAAATTGCTTTATTTCTATACTTTTCAATATTTATTTCTGTAAATCACTAAAATGTTATTAAATTACTAGACCCATTAAATGTTATTAAACTGCTAGAACCACTAAATATACTTTGGTATAACGGCAGGATTAATAAACTACAGACAGTTTTTGAAATGTTGACTCCACTGCGGGGGGTGGAGACACTGTGACTCCACTCATATTATCTCCCCTTTGGAGAATGGAGAAATTAAAATTTGTGTTGACAGTGGTGTAGCTGCAAAAAAAAATGTTTTGTTACAGACGCATGTTCACAATTTGTTTTTTTGGAGCAGTTTGATATTTGAGATTTTGTTCGGCTAAAAGATTTTGCATATCTTCCGTAGGCATCCATAGCAAAAACTCTCAATTTTCTCTAGTTCGCTTTGGATAATTCTCCAGCACTCAGATCCATATAGTAAAACTGATTTCACATTACTGCTGAAGAGTTTGATCTTGGTTTTCAACGTGTATAAGTTGAATCTCCAGATAGGACACAGGTTGGAAAATGCTGTCCGTGCTTTCCCTAGTCTAGCTTTGATGTCCTTTTGGGCAGCATTGTCAGTGCTGATCAAGCTTCCTAAGTAGTTAAATTCTTCTACAAACTCTATTGAGGTATTTCCGATATTGATCTTTGATGAAGAGTTAGCGTTGATTTTCTTTGCTTTTGTTTTCGTGGTACTGATGGTAAGGCCTGTTTGGCGGGAAAATTTGTTCAGGTTGTCTGATTTTTATTGCATATTCTTAAAGTTTGTGGAAATCGAGGTCTTCAAGGTGTGACATCAGGTCCCATTGTATCCCTCTCGGTCTGTCTGTTGTTTTTCTCGTTACCCAGTCAATGGTCAAGAGAAAGAGAATAGGTGAGATGATGCAACCATGTCTTACTCTTTCCATAGTATATCTGTATTTATACTATCGAAGGCCTTCATGAAGTCAATAAAGTTGATGTAAAGAGGACTATTCCACTCAATGCATTGTTCAATGATGTTCTTAGAGTGAAGATCTGGTGATACCTCGCCAGTTGTCACATACTTGCAGATCCCCCTTTTTGGTAATTTTACAATTAGACCTTTAGTCCAATCACTGGGGAGGGTGTCAGTGTTCCATATTTTCCTGAAAGATTTGTCAGAACCTTAGTGGATGTTGTAATGTCTGTTTTTAGTAGTTCTGAGTGGACCTGTTCATTTTCTGGAGCTTTCCCATTCTTAAGCGATAATATGGCCTTTCTGACTTCGACTTCACTCGGTGGATCTAGGTCGATATCTAACATATCTTCTGATGGTTCAATGTTGACATTTTCTTGAGGTGCTGGGTGGTTAAGTACCTCCTTGAAATGTTGGACCCATCTGTCAGTTTGATCTTGTTCGCTGGTAAGTATCGTCCCCTGCTTGCTTTTAACATTCGAGATACTTGTACTGTTGTTTGTACAGAGAGTTTTGGTGATCTTGTATACTTTTCCCATCTCCCTTTATTTGCAGCTGCTACAGCTTCCTCTGCTTGTTCGTCGAGAAAGTTTTTTCTGTCTTGTTTGGCGCCCTCTTTCACATCTTTATCAGCCTATTTGTATTCTTTCTGCAGCTTTTCTACCAGCCTGTTTGATTTGGCACCTAGCATCTTTCCTTTGATAGTTTTTCTCTTATCAATCTTTACCAGAGTTTCAGATGTTATCCACTCTTTCGATCTTTTATTTTTAAAGCCAAGAACCTTTTCTTCTGTTTCAGTGTATACTGTTTTGATATTGTCTCATTCTGTTGGTACATTTTCTGCATCTGCCGGTAGCACATCAAATCTATTCCTTAGTTCTATTTGGAATTTCTTAGCAGTATCATTTGATCTTAGCTTATGAATGTCGATTTTCTTTGTTTGTTGGCCTGTCTGATTCTTTCTGAACTTGAGTTTTAACGCTGCTGCAACAAGGCATTGGTCAGAGTTGATGGCAGCTCCTCGATAAACTATTTCATCTTTCAGGGATCTCCTCCATTTGCCGTTGATTGTAACATAGTCGATCTGGTTGACTGTTCTGCCATCTGGTGATTTCCAAATAAGTTTATTGATATCCTTATGTGGGAAGATGGTGTTTCCTACAATAAAGTTGTTGTTTTAGCAAGTATTGACGAGTCTCTCTTCATTGCCGTTGATGGTTCCACATCCACGTCTTCCTATAGTTTTCTCATATGTGGTGTTGTCACTACCCACTTTAGCATTGAAATCGCCTATTACCAGAAGGACATCATGTTGAGATACTTTAGATATTGTTGATTGCAGCTGTTCGCACCATTTATCTTTTACTTCCTCATCCGCATCATTTGTTGGTGCATAATACTGTAAAATTATAAGTTTGCAGTATTTAGAATTAAATCTGGCAAGCAATAATCTGTCGCTGATTGGTTCCCATTCCATCCAGGTCTTTGCTTTCTCCTGGGCAATGAGCAAAGCAACTCCATGCATGTGTCTATCTTGGTGTTCTGAGTGTAGGATGACTGTTCCATCATTATCTCTACTCCTTCCTGATCCTGTCCAATGGGTTTCACTCACACCTAGAAAATCTAGATTGTAGCGTTTCATCTCTCTAGTGGCCTGAACTGTTTTTTGATGGCTAAAACATGGTTCGAACATTCCATGTTCCAACCTTAACGGTGTTTTTGGATCCTCCTAGACTTTTATTCGCACTCTTCGTAGTCATACTGCCACCAGTGTGGCCAGAGTCCACAGATGGATCCGTCGACTTGAAATTTCTTGCAGTTTATGTAACGAGTTTGGTTTTTACAGTATGGAGTTGTTAGCCCCATGACAAACCTCCGCACTGGTGGACCGGGTTTTCTCTTTTGGTTGTCCTTCCCGTAGATGAATGCATTACCCTGCTAACGTTGTCATCTCCTCGGTTTTCTGTCTGGGTTGTCTCCCGTAGCCTTTGACCAAAAAGGCCATCACAAGGCAGTGATACTATTTACCCATAGTTGCGGACTAGGTTTGCAGGCATCAGGGCATATCCACACACCGGTGGGCCTGGCATGCCGTGCATTTTGGGGCCTAGTCTCCTCCTAGACCTTGTGTTTTAGCCTGGGGCCTCAAAGTACCTAGTTACCATATCTGGGACACAGGTCTTACTGCATGAGAGGCTATAATTGGAAGGAAAGACTGACAAATTGCTTCCTTTTCACAGCAAGCTGCTATCCAACGGCATGGCTGTAAACAAAACACACACTGTACACATCATACAGTCATTTGGCAAATATATTTCTTATCATAAGCTGTATCAATAAGTTTATAGTCCCTTCCCGTTAGTGTTATGCAAGATGTATGAAACAGACTTTTAGAAGTATTTGTACGCGTGTTAGCATAAGAGATTTTATTTGGTTTCATAAATGACCTTTACTTTTTGTTGTGCATTTTAATGCTGTCTGTGTCACAAAGTCGCCACTCCATTCAGATTGAATGTTATATGTTAATATACATGATAGAATTAGAAGCTTAATTCAACACCATGAAAACTGATTTATTCAACGGGTCATAGTTTTCCTTTTCTCGTTTGTCTACCCCTGACTTGACTTTTTATGAGCAACTCGGCGGGTGTTTCTAGAAAAACAGAGGACGCTTACCCTACCGGTGCACATGGTCCATGCTCCCAGTTTTTAGTGGAGTCCGAGTTGCTCATTTACTTTTGTTACTATGTATGTACGATTTTAGTTACTTTATGTTCTTTGTTGTGTATGTCTGTTTTCCATGTCTGGTCTTTGTCCCTGGATTACATTCTTTTGATTACCGCTATAACCTTGGTTCCCTTGATTACATTCTTTTGGTTACCGCTATAACCTTGGTTCCCTTGATTACTCTTTGGTTACCGCTATAACCTTGGTTCCCTTGGTTACTCTTTGGTTACCGCTATAACCTTGGTTCCCTTGGTTACTCTTAATATTTCATTATGATTTTGATACACAATGTAATTTAATATATGATGATATAGTACATTTTGTATTATGACGTCATGAAATTAAAATTTATATTCTTGTTTGGTGAACATGATTTGCTGTGCACCTTGCTGTAGTTGATAATAGTGTCAGTTGATTGAGATGATGTACATCACTGAGTGTAAAAGTATTGACAATATATTTTTAAGTAACTCTGTTCCACAAATTGGAGAGTTTGTATGGTAATATTGAATATTGAAATAGGTAAGGCAAACCAAAGTGGACAAAAATCAATATTTTGTAATATTACAAAATCATTTTTTTAATATTAGAAATTCATTTCGTAATATTAAAAATTCATTTTCTAATATTACAAATTCCTGATTTAGTAATATTATAACATATCACACATTTTGTAATATTACATTTCAATTTGTAATATTAGAAAATCACTTTGCAATATTGCAAAATCAGTCACATCTTTTAATATTACAAAATGATTTTCTAATTTTAAAAAATCGTTATTGAATATGACAAATCCACTTTCTAATATTAAAAAATAGTTTTTTAATATTAGAAATTCAATTGAATTTTTAACATTAAAAAAAGTGTTTTGTGATAAAAAGAAATCTAATTTGTAATATTAGAAAATGAATTTGTACTGTTAAAAATTCATTTTTTAATATTAGAAAATGCTCATTTTTGTCCACTTTGGCTTGCCATCAACTACAGAACATAATTCCCATAATAGTAAGAGTAAGAAAATTTCCTGATATGCACAACAACATAATATGGTGTTCTTGCTATATACCAAGGTTTATGAATTTCAGCCAGGTAGTTTTAGAGGAGTTGCAATGACAACCTGATACATGATGATTTTCAGTCAATAACTACACAGGCAAATATTTTTCATGTGAAATTCATGTTAATCGAGCTTCACGTGAAATTCACATAAAATTAACATGATTTTCATGTGAAATTCACTAAACACGAATTTCATGTGAACATTTCGTGTGAATTTCATGTGAAGGCTCAATTCACCTGAATTTCACTTGAACTCTGTCACTTAGTTTATTTGCTCAATTCGTGTGAAAATCAAGTGAAGTCCGTGTGAAAATCATGTGAAATAATTTTCGCCTGTGTACCAGTAGTTCAAAGGAGCACAACTCCCAGAAAAATTAGACAATCAAAATTTCCCCAAAACATGCACAACTGCATATGGTGTTCTTGCAAAATACCAAGTTTCATGAAATTCAGTTCAGCAGTTTACGACAATTTGTGATGACAAGCTGATACATGATTTATGGTTAATATTTCTAAGTTCAAAGAGGTTTAACTCCCCTAAAAATTGGGCAATCAAAATTTCCTGATAATATGGTGTCCTTGCTATATACTAAGTTTTAGGCATTTCTGTTGAGTAGTTTTAAAGGAGTTGCAATGACAAGCTGAAGTGATACAGATGGATGGAGAGACAGAAGGACGGACTGACAGATGGAAGGACGGAGTGACCTAATTCCTAGACCTGCTTCCATCTTGGGGTTAAAATTGTATGATGTGTTCATTATATAGAAGCATTTTCATAATGTCTTTTAAGGACCAAATATGTAGCCAATAAGATTTCTTTTAAGTATATTAATACATACAAGTATTTGTGATACAAGGCAAGGATTCATAGGGGCCACATTGGGTGAACACCTCCCTCCCAAAATTTAGACTTCTGTGTGTGCATAAAATCATAATTTTTCACTAATTTTGCTGCCTAGCTTTGCCATTAATTCTCTTTACACCCAAACCTGAATTCCTGGATCCACACCGAGATACAACTAAAATTGTTGAAGTCTTAATAACTAATACATGCATATGTATAAATTGGCCAAATATTTTACAAACAATTATTTTTTTCATGAAGTTTATTGCACATTAACAGTTCAATGAACTTAGCAAGACATAACATTACACAGGCAAATATTTTTCAAGTGAATTTCATGTTAATCGAGCTTCACATGAAATTCATGTGAAATTCACATGAAATCAACATGATTTTTATGAGAAATTCACTAAACACGAATTTCATGTGAAGGCTCCTTTCACCCAAATTTCATGTGAACTCTGTCACTTAGTTTATTTGCTCAATTCAGGTGAAAATCATGTGAAATTCGTGTGAAAATCACTTGAAATAATTTTGCCTGTGTAAACAATATGAAACAACACTGTCTAAGCAATACCATTTAGTTTTCCCTCTGTTTGGGCTCGTGTCAGTTTTCAGATGTTCAAAAGTCATGGAAGTAACTTTATGGGATTTTTTTTTACCACAGCCATTCAAGACATGTTTGGGAATTTTTCTACGTTTGAATTAGGCAGGGTTGTTGAACAAGGAATACAAAATACTAAATTTTGTTCATTTAGTACCTTTTTGTGAACAGAATAAATCAAACAAATTTTGAAAACCATGCACACCGTAAGTGTCTTAATATTCTTAACAAACAATAATAACTTCATAAACCATTCAAACTTTGCTAACATTTAAAATTGATTTTCAAGAATGAAGTATTTTCATATGAGAGGATTGATATAAGTAAAAAAACTAACACACACATTGATTAATTAAGAAACGCCCATAATTACAAGTCAAACTTAATGTATTTGCTCAATCAATACCTTTATTATCGTCACTCAAAAAATGTTAAATTTAAATAATAATAGAATAATTAATTGGAACAAAACATAACCAGATAAAGCTTTTTCCAGACAAAAACTTCATATACTTATGTTTCAAAAATAAAAACACTGACCCGTTTATTTTTTCTTCTCATATTGTTCTAGCATAAAAGCTGTTATAAGATTTCACAACCCTTTGAAATCCTTATTATTTTCAAACAGAGCAGTGAACATCCTTAAATGACAAATTAATAAAAGTTAACTAAGAATGGCAGAATCTGCACTTTTTGCCAAATATGAGTTTTATGAGAAGGGGATGAAGAGAATGCAATTAGTATACCACTATCAATGGTCTCTTAATCTAGTAAGTAAATATAGATGAGCTCTTGCTTCATGATGACCCAAATACTAATTGTTCATTTTAGATTTTATTCTACTTTGGAATGGACCAAAGACATACCCGTTAACCTTTGGAACAGTTCATGTAAAAGCAAATTCATAAAGTAAAAATTCAATTTTTTTAGTATTTTTCACAGAAAATATAGAAATTTTAACCAAATATCTCCCACAAATCTTAAATTTTTATGTGGGAGATTCTATATTTTTCATTGATTTTGTGGGAGTTACCCCTAATGTGGGTGGGTTAACAGGTATGACCCATGATAACACTACATATAGCAATACAAACAAATATTGAGATCAAGAGTTATCTGCCATGAGATAAATTTGTATGATCATTCTTTATTCCTGGGTCAAGATCGTAGAAGTAAGCATGCTGCAGCCCATCCTCAGCTGAAAGCCTCCCTGGAGGGTTACACACAAGTAATCTCTGAAATAAAATATCACATCAATAACTGATTTCATTTACTCCTTATGTAAAATTTGAATCAAATTGTACATTCATTATAAGAATAATAAATTAATGAACATTTTACATTCATTATAGATCTAATAAAGGACATTGTCCTCATAATGGTAATCAATGCGACTTTAACCTTTAACCTTAGAAGCATTGAGAGCCTAATTTCAGTCTGACAGGAAGTTAATTTGTAATTAAATACCAAGGGTAATACAAAGCAAGGATCTTCTTTAGTTTCGTATCTTTAACAATATTACATGATTACAGCTCCCATCCTAAAGTGTTTTAAATTATGAGGAAAAATTAATCCTACTTGATTTAAAACTGCATAAAGGCATTAGGCCAGTCTTTTTTTTTTAAATACATGTATCAATATATTCAACTTCCAACCTCTTACAGATTGCACATGCCTCATATTATCATCTATACATGTAATAAAAGACATACTATAGACTGAACTTCTTTTTAAAATAAACAGATTCTAAAGATATGAGAATTATATTGAATTATGGATCATTTTGAATGTGACATTATTGTGATGTTAAGGAACATTTGTCTCTTTAGAAGGAAGAACTACATGTTGTATTTTCCCACCACTCTACCAGGTTAGGGGGAGGATTGAGGGCTCATGAACAAGTTTAACCCCACCACATACTTTAAGTGCCTGTCCCAACCAAGGCACTTGTAGTCCAGTAGTTGTCGTTTTCATGTTCATTGTTTATTATTTTACAATTTTTCTATTAATTATGTCAATTTTTTTCTTTTGTGAATATTTTCACTTCATTTATTTTGGGGCCTTTTAAGGCTTGCAAAAATCCACAAAAACCACGAAAATTGGAGCCCATTAAATACAATTAAATTACAGAATTTTACACATGACAACAAATTTCAGTTTATTGACTCTTGAGTTAGGAAAAGTAATAAATTGATGATCAATGAGTCTAATTATAAGACACTTTCTAATTTGAAAAAGGCAACTCTTATGATTTGTTTTCCATAGCACAATTTTATAAGTGATTCTCTGAGTATTTGATAACGTCACAATAGATTACGATCAATAAATAAACATGACAGTCACCAAACAGATCACAAATTTCTCAAATTCAAGTCCAAAAGTGGCTATAATTAGTGAAAATTAGAGATAGAAATTTCCATTGTATTATACCTGTAGAAGATCTCGTCCTTTAGAGTTGAGTTTAGGTACAACTTGTTGCCAAGTTGTGCTGACTTGATACAGAGGGAAAGGCTAAAATGAAAAGAATACAAGATTTTTTTCTTGGCACTTTTGGCAGAATGTAGTCATAAAGAGAAGTATAAAAATGTTTGTATTCAGGCTCCTTATATCAATCTTCTTATGTAAGCATCAAAGTAACTTGGATTGATTTCATTCTGTTTCAAATAAAAGCTTAAAAGGCTTTGGTGAAATTGAATATGATACAAATATATCAATGATTTCAAGAGTTATGTATGTCCCTTACCCTAGATCTAACTCCTTAATCAAATGTAAAAAGTAAAAATAATATAAAGAGTAAAGACACAACAGATAAAATGCTTTTTCTGAAATAACAAGGGGGTTGATCATAGTTTATGTCTTACATATCAATTTAACTTCCATAACTCTCAAATGAAGAATGAAGAAAGAGCACATCCATACATCACAAAAACAATTTACTGAAAGAAAAAGATATTAACATTTCTCGAATGTTATACAGACAGATGAACAGACAGCCCTGTAATATATTTGCCCAAAGATATGATTAAGGACATACCTTATACTCAGGTAACTGTGACATGCCTTGCCAGGTATCATCAGTAGGTGTTCCCAATAATCTTACTTGTTAAGGACAAATATAAATTCAAAATGGTGTGCATGCTGAGAACGAGTGGAGGATTATTGTTTGCTGAGGTGGATCTGGAAGGGGGTTCTGCAGGTTGGAACCCACGTTTTGCTGAAACTTTTGTTAAATTGCAAAATTTTGTCTTATAATGAGCAAATGATTGCTGAGACTCCCCTCCAGATCTAAATTTCAGATTAAGACCACTTTTTTTAAAAAGAAATTTTCTAGGATGGCCTCAGGTTTGTTTCCAATTAACTTAAGTGGACAATACATAAAACACTTCATTGCACCTTTTTTTCTTCATCTAAATTAAATTCTGATTTCACCTGTTCATTGCTTAGAGAGATATAAATTCTTCCATACCTAACCCAAGTCTTTAGACTGATTCTGTTAATGTTAATTTATTTTTTTTGAAGATTTGGTCACTGCTCAAAGTTTCTTCAGGGAATTTGACCTTTATGGTACACTTTTGAACATTTCATCATGTCTCTACAGAATAAATTGTTTAAATAGCAGAAAATTGTGAAAATTTTCCCTCAGCTGTTGAAGTCTATGTCACTTTTTAAAATATTTTTTGACAATTAAATTAAAAAAAAAAAAAGGGCCAGTCAGGTTACTGGAAATAAGAATTTAAAAAAAATTCCAGTCTTAGTGTTCTTTCACCCAATTTTTTTAATGAGTTCCTTAAGAGTTTAGCTTGTTCAAGATGTAGTGTTAATCAATGGTATTTTTCAGCACCTGTTAGTCTTCATAACAAACTACTTAAACTGCAGAGGTGACTGTAAACTTCACTATAAACATAGTATTTATCATGAAGTGAAAATTGATACATGTATTATGAATATGATCATTTGACAGAGTCACGAAAACATTACCAACAGCTGAAATATTTTAACATCAATAATTTGTGACCTTGTAAAGAATATTTGTCTACAGTATCTTCTGGCTTCAATTTTACTGTTTTTTTTGTTACAATACAGCTAAGGAATATGTAAATGCTACATACAAAGCAACAAACTTTTTCATGTTACCTGTGCAATTGGAGCTCCTTAGCCTTTTTTTATTACAAAAAGAAAAAAAATCTTGGAGGCACCTGTCAGGAGAATCTGTCAGGAATTTGACCAATCCAATTCTAAATTTATACTCCTCCCTTCATGTCAAAATTCTTGAAAGAGTTATTAATATATTTCTAGTGATATCTATCAAATTTTTTTAAGCATCACTTGCTGGATAGAACTATTTTGATTTGCATATGACTACAATTCTGCAAATTTTTCAAGAAGAAATCTTCTTTTTGCATCCAAGATTATTTTTTTAGTGTAGCAGATATGGTACATTAGATTCGATTGGTTAACTGTGGGGTAGTTAATGAGCATACTTGATATACACTTCTGTGTGGAAAATTCTTTAGTTCTACAACAAGCCCTTCCTTGCAGAAATACATATCAAGCTTGTTCATAAACTACCCCACACTTAACATGGGAGGGTCTATATTTAGCAGTTCAAACCTTAAAACACTCATGAAAATGCACCAGACAAGAAACAATACATATCTGTTCCAAGCTTCAAAACTCTTGTGATTCATAGGGTTAATGTAAGGATACTTAAAGATTCTTTTAAGTTGATCATCAACATCATTACCAGGGAACAGAGGCCTTCCTGCATTGGCAAGTTCTGGAAAAAATGATGGAAATATTACACTATAACTGGTAAAATATGGCATTTATGGAACATTATGTGATACTCTACCATGTAATGGTAAAAAAAGGGAGATGACAAAATATTCAAAATGGCCCAACTTGAAAGCTACTGTGTATTTTGGATTTTACAGTTTATGGTACTAAAGAATTGTGCAAAGTTGAAAAAAAATCATTGATTAGTTCTCAAGTTTCATCTAGAAACCACTAGGGGTGGATAGATGGACCTACATGCAACTTTTCAGAGGGTATTATATAATACCTAACCACTTAATGTTTTAAGGAGGTAGACTTGGGTAAGGGACATAACTCATGAAATCAGTGATATGTTTGTATCATATTCAATTTCATTAAAGCCTCTCAAGCTTTCATTTGAAGCAGAATAAAGAGAATCCAAGCTAATTAGATGCTTACATAAGACTGATGTAAAATGCTGAATACAAACATTCCAATGATTTTTAAGAGTTGTGTCCCTTACCCTGGGTCTACCTCCTTAAACCTGTGTTAACAAAATATCTGCCTGAAAGAGATTTGGTTAAGACAGTTTCATTGAAATATAAAACAAAACAAGGAAGCAATTTCTTTTATTTATAGTTTTATTTAATCAAGATTTACTATACCTGCAAATATACATCCAGCTGACCACATATCTATAGAGGTTGAGTACATCTTAGCACCAAACAATACATCAGGAGGTCTATACCAGAGTGTTACTACCTGTAAATAATGAGAAAAAGATAGTCTTTTGGTTTTCAAACAGGTTATTAATGGGCTTTCTATGTGTAACTTTTTATCTTTTTTTGGTGTTGTATGATTTGTAATCAGTATACATTGTTTTTTTTTTGCAATGGTTTTTATGTAGCCAACCAAAAAGCAGAAACTGCAGATATCGGAAGTAATCGTACAAAAAAAAAAAAACACTTTCAAGTAAATTCCAGATATGAAAAAGTGGATTCCACTTTAAATTGGAAGAAAATCAGGTCTTGGTGGACTAAAAAGTGTGAAAAATAATCCCCATGAAATTGATTTTGAAAAAAAATATGCCAGAAAATATGATCACTTGACAGAATCAGACAAAAAAAAAAAAATAGCAATCGCAAAAATTAATTAATACCCCTTACTATACCTTCTCTATTAATCTCTTTATTATTTCTACATGATGTTTAACTGTTTTACTGAGAAGTTAATTGTACAAATGAAACATTTGATTTGTAACAAGCTTTCTGATTGGTTGGTTCTCTTTGAGCATCTAATTTTATTTTGTATCACCTGGTTTGGTACAATGACATTGTTAGTATAGATTGGGCTGCACTCTCAATTCAAATAATCCTTAATAACATAATGTTTTGATTACAAATCAAGTATCAATATCTGGACTGTCACCTATTAGAAATTGAATTATAAGGAATACTTAATAACATGTTCAAAAATAAGAAACATTAAAAAAGAAATCAACTGAAAACTTAGTTAACATCACAGGCACTTCCAAGTGATTATTTACTAAAAGAAGTTACAATGACCAAATAAAAATGACACTGCTAATTTAAAACATTTTTGACTTTTTCATATAAATTAGTACAGTCTTTCCCATGGCATACCAAAAAATGGACAAATATGTCATTCTAGCAGCTTGCCGACAATGACCACATTCTTCCAGCAGCCAAAGGCTTAAGTTAACTTAAATCATGACTTGTTTAGGAGGCTGTTAAAACTTAGAAGATCTGAAGGCATAGTTTTTTTAGTTTTACATAATTCCTTTAAACTATAGTCATCAGCTCCTGTTTCGTTTAAACAATAGAAGTTAATAAAGTTTATCTCACCTCAGCTGAGTAAAATCTCACTGGAATTCCAAAAGCTCTGGCTAGTCCAAAATCAGCCAACTTTAATTCACCATTCTGTAAGTAAGATAAATTAAAGGTAGATTGATTGATTGACTGACTGATTGATTGATTGATTGATTGATTGTTGGGGTTTAATGAAATCCAGGTGATGGACATAAAATGGATGATAAAATAAACATGAAATGGTGATGAAATGAAAAAATTGGATAGGACACAAGGATAATAGGGTCGACAAATTTTGATTGCCACAGGAAATAGGGAGAGGTGGTTAGGGTCAGGCAATTTTACCTCCTGTGGTGGAGCCCAAAGGTTCCTACTCCAAACAAAGGTTCTTTCACATGCAAGAAACTTTGGTTTTTGGTCAAGTTTTCCGTGTTATTGCCTGACAATCCCAGCATATAACATGCCAAGGGCACCAGGGGCATACAACGAATTTGCTCTGTGGGCAGAGTGCCCTAGCCACCGGCCAGGGTTATAAGCACAATTTAGTCACCTTTTGCAACAAGCTTAGCATTGCTGTGAGCCTATGCTTTTGACACCCGGACCTGCATGAGGCGATTAATGGTAGACACAACATATTCAAAGTGCAACAATTTAGTTGAGTAATAGCTTTCATTGGTTTTAAGTACCAGCAGCCCCTTTTCACAAAAAATCGTAAACAGTATTTACTGTTCCTTGTGTTTAGAAAATTAAACACAATGAACAAAGGCCAGAACCTTGGTTACCATGACATCTATATTTAATGGCTTAGTTGTTGTAGTCCTACTAGATAAATGAATATAGAAAGGCTATATCAATATAAACAGAACCGGCTTTTAAAAACAAGTCAACTATTAAAACTAATTTGATTGTTTTAGCCCTTCTAGTTAAATGTCTTAAAATTGTGTCTGTTTACATGATAAATTACCTTACTGATCAGTAGGTTCTGAGGCTTGAGATCACAGTGGAGTACATTTACACAAAAGATTATCTTACTGATCAGTAGGTTCCGAGGATTTAGATCAGTATGTCCTGAGGCTTGAGATCACAGTGGAGTACATTTACACAAAAGATTATCTTATTTATCAGTAGGTTCTGAGGCTTGAGATCACAGTGGAGTACATTTACACAATAGGTTATCTTATTCATCAGTAGGTTCTAGGGCTTGAGATCATAGTTGAATACATTTACATAATAAGTTACCTTATTTATCAGTAGGTTCTGTGGCTTCAGATCACGATGGAGTACTTGACATAATAAGTTACCTTATTTATCAGTAGGTTCTGTGGCTTCAGATCACGATGGAGTACTTGACATAATAAGTTACCTTATTGATCAGTAGGTTCTGTGGCTTGAGATCACGATGGAGAACTTGACATAATAAGTTACCTTATTGATCAGTAGGTTCTGTGGCTTCAGATCACGATGGAGAACTTGACATAATAAGTTACCTTATTGATCAGTAGGTTCATGATGGAGTACTTGACATTATAAGTTACCTTATTTATCAGTAGGTTCTGTGGCTTCAGATCACGGTGGAGTACATTGTTGGAGTGACAGAATGCTAAACCCCTCAGTAACTGGTACATAAAAGACTGGAAAACAAATAACATTAGGAATCTTAACATCATTGAAAGCACTAGAAAGAAATCTAAGATTCAAATTCTCTGACACAGGTCTGTTGAGTTTAAGGGAATATTGACATCATAATTAAGCATTTCTGAGATTTCCTTGTCTGTCTTGCTATATTCTTTACCTAGCATTTTTTTTGTAAAAGGTTGGTCAACTGGAAAAGCCCTTTTCCCCCAGTTACTTTGTATTTTCATAAGAAATCTAACAAAACATTTTCAAAGTTGGACCAAAAATAAAAACAAAAGTAAAAAAAAAAGATTTTTTGGAGTGTAGTCCCTTAATCCCCTCTAACTGTAAGAGATTATTGAAATTCAGTGCCCTTGTTTCTTCAGCGACATCTTTAAATGAAAATGCCAGCAAAATTGATAGAATCGATAAAAATTGCTCTCCTTTGAATTTTGTATTAATTTATGATTAACCTCTTAAACAAACTGATCCTACTTCAGGAAATAAACTGTCTCATCAAATCAAAATAATGCTTAGCGCTTATCAAGTAGGAATTGGGGAAAAAACATAATGAAAGCCAGTCCATTAGACAACTATCAGTAGTGAAATAAGAATACACCCCCAATTTTGAAATTATTGAACCAGTCATTAAATTTGAATGTGCAACTCCTTATCCCAATATTGACATTACTGAACCAGTTCTGAAATTAAAATACAACACCACACCCCCCCCCCCCAAATTTTGAAATTATTGGACCTATCAGATACAGATGATATTGCACCTGGTTTTTGTCGTGGTAATACCCCCTTTTCTATATCTCTGAAATATATATATATATATATATATATATCTATATTTCTATATCATAGTTTTCCTTTCCTTGTTTGTCTACCCCGGACTTGACTTTTTATGAGCAACTCGGCGGGTGTTTCTAGAAAAGCAGAGGACGCTTACCCTACCGGTGCACCTGGTCCATGCTCCCAGTTTTTAGTGGAGTTCGAGTTGCTCATTTACTTTTGTAACTTTGTATGTATGATTTTAGTTACTTCATGTTCTTTGTTGTGTATGTCTGTTTTCCATGTCCGGTCTTTGTCCCTGGATTACATTCTTTTGATTACTGCTATAACCTTGGTTCCCTTGATTACTCTGAAACAATCATACACTAAAGATGTTATACCTGTACAGTATCCTGGTCTATTTCACCATTACAACTGTCAAAGTACTTCTTCAAGTCTTGATCGCAATATTCAAAAACCAATGTAAGTTTCTTCTCACTGTGTAACACATCATGTAATCTGAAAAAAAAACGACAAATACTTGTACATGTATTATTATTCATCAGTAAATTTGTTTTAGGACTACAAAGGTCAAACCCATACCAAGGCTGAACCCTAGGTACATGCATGTACATGTATGGCCACTACTTCAAATGTTGACACATCTTTGTACTTAGATAGAGCAAGCACAGGGGTACAATTTAGCTAAATATGACATACATGGAACCCTCAACACACTGCATTTCTCATTAGTGTGACATTTCCAACCCATTGCATTTCATAGGATATCGGGCACTATGTAAATTGGTGTGTGTACATGTACCAGTATTGAAACAACTTTCCATTGAATGCATATCAACCTTTGCTCATATTAGTAATACAGCCTATAATTATGAAAGATTTCTAGCAGAATTTAAGTTCCTTTTTCTATTTGTGGTCTTCAAACTTAGAGCTATAATTTAGCAATATCAAAATTAAATATCAATAAGACTCCTTTCAAGGAGAAGGGGCATTAAGGGTCCTCATTGGCCTAAATACAATTGAACTTTAATCCGCAAGTGTTGGAAGTGTAAATTGTGAATTTGGAGAATTGAATCAATATCTAGAAACTAGAAGGGTTTCTGAAAATTCTGACATCAAAAAGACAATGTTTACAAGAATTCAGAAATTTGGTTAACATTTTTAACTTTTTCTGTCATTTTCTTGTCATAACTTTGGCGAAAAAAAAAACAGGGTCCACATTCAAAAAACATTTAAATATGCAATGAATACATTCTATATTACATAGTTTCTCATATGTACAAAAAATAAATCTATTTCTTGGGTGTGAACATATTTTTCTAGAAGTAAATATGTCCCAAAAACAATATCACCATTTTAAGCAGTTTTTTTGTTAAACGATGTGACTTCGTCATTACATTATAAACTAAAGCCCCAAAAGATTCAATTTTCTAATACTTACTGCGTTTTGAACATTTTTTATGTCAAATTACAACAATGTTATTATCATGGCCATAATCATGGCCTTATGCTTCAACAACTTTGTATTGAAAAAATATAATATGCTCTACAGTCACAACTTAAAATAACTGCATCAGGGTTAATTCGGAAAAAAATGGAGAAAGAATGGACAATATAATTAAACTTGGTACAACTCTGCATTTTAATTCTGATGAAATATTTGACACAGCATACACTGTATGTTTCTAAGGGCTGTTCCATTAAAAAGGTACCCAGGGAAATCACTTTTTTACCAGAGTAGCCACCCATAGAAGTTCTCTTGATGGTTTGTACTAATCTTTACATTCTGTCAAGAGACCTGATCACCCACCTATATACAAAGAATAAAAATGCCTCCCCTGTCCCTCTTTTGTTTTACTGGAACAGCCTTAAAACAGAATGTAGACATTTAATTTGAAATTAGACATTTTCAAATTTTAGTCCAATGTTTAAAATCTAATTGTAAAGTTGATTCAAGAACCCCAGAGATCTTCAGTTTTTTTAAAAATAAACAATGTTTAAGTCTAAACCCTTGGATCTCAAATGTTGGCCAATTTGAAAACAACTCCCAGAATACATAACAAGATTCACCATTTTTTTGGCAGAATATATATGTATGTCTACTGGATAATTCCATTTTGTTTTATTTTGTTTTTTTTTTAACATTTCAGAATAATACAATTTTAAAAGCAAAGATTTGGTTGTGAAAGAGTCTTTAAATTTGTGTGCTTTAGTAAAATGTATATGAATATAGCCATTCGTTTGGGTTAAATAAAACACATACCTGACTATGTTTTTGTGTGTTAATTCTTTCAACAGGCAAATTTCTCTTAATGCTGAACTTGGAACACCCTAAGAGAGAAAACAATTTATCCATTATTAATGATTTTTATAGTTGTATTTGAGATGTTGCGATCATCTCCACATAGGACATATTCATTTGTAAATTCCACACATAGGATATGTAACATTTAAAATAAAGAAGAGTGATTTCGATTCTGCATGAATATGAAATCAAGAGGATAAAGTAAAAACAAAAACAATACAGTGATATATCATCTAAGAAAGTTAGCATAGTTCTACCATTGTTGATATAAAGAACACCTTAAAACACCCTTCACATAAAACAGTCTATCTAAAATGTCCACTGAACTAATAACAACATCATTACTTCACCCACTGAACTAATACCAACATCATAACTTCATAAGTCTTGGTATGTTTATAAAACAGAGCAGATTTTATAGCCTTCAGACAAATTTTGTTAATTTTTCAAACCAATACATTTTTTTGGGGTGAATTTGAATTTAATCAACATGATAACCATTTTTGGTGAAACATGGTTATGCATGTCCTCTCTTAAACTTCAACAAATACTAATAAAAATTATGTATAGAAAAATCATAGGTCAATTACACACTTCAATAATTCATTCATAAGACCTTGACCTTTGAACTTCAAACCCAGAAATTATCTTTCTAATCCATAAGAATGATATGGACTTCACCTGTTACATTAAACTTCTCGAAGGCTTCCTTAACTTATGCTTTTGGGACCAATCTTCAGATAAAAAATTCTATTTTGTTACCAGTAAGTCATGTGACCTTGAACTTTGACCCATTGACTCAAAATTCAATAGCTGTCTTCACCTTAATCAGTTATTCACATAAATTTTTTTTCATTTAAATTCATAAACCCTTACCGAAGTTCTGATCAGGAAAATAAATGTTTGGACAGATCGGAGAAATGGAAGGATGGATAAAAAGTCAAATTATATAACCCCCAACCTTGCCAAAAGGCATGGGACAACAATGCTACATTTGTGTCTTTTATCATAGTGTACACACAGTATTCAGGAGGTCTTTCAGAACAAGTCATAGGAAACTGAAAAGGCAAAATCCAACTGAAGTAAAGTGTATGATGTATGATAAAAACTTTACCTCATCATCATCATCCAGACGAACCCTCTTCAAAGCAACAACCTCATGAGACTCACGATTCCTGGCTTTGAAAACTGTGCCATATGTTCCTGCAAATAGACATTAATACAATGTACAGGTCTTATTCAATTTATTGTACAGTAATATTCTTAAAGGTTATATATACCGGTATATATATCATTGATAGTTAATAAAATTAGCAAGAACATTTTATATATGTTTTTATCCTTAACTACTGAAAGAAAAATGGTACATGCACATGTACATACATGTAGCTATAAATTAAAGTGATTTATGTTTTTGTACCTGGAAAAATCTGTGCAACTACATTTGTGATCTGTCAGCTATCATTGATCTGATCAATTTGTCTAACTGATTTGATAAACCAGTCATCCATTCCATTTTACACTGCCTGACTGCTGGGTGGGTTACATGTATATAATTAAGAAAAGGACACAAATTTACTTTAAATTAATAGATATGGTACAACAATGCTATCTTATGCATTTTGAAATAAGTTATTTTCTTTCTCTATTTGCTTTTTAAAATAAAATGCTGATTATGCATTCCATGAAAATAAAAATTAAGATGAATTGATCGTTCCCAATATTACTTAACAAAACTGCAAACAGACAGGTCACCCATCAGTCAATTATTGGTCATTGATCAGTCAAACAGTTGCATCGATCGGTTAAGGGATTCTGGAACTATAGCATGTACTATAATTTCAAAAATAATAGTGATGTATTATTGTGAAAAATTTGACAGAAATTGGCAATAATAAAACTTGCAAAATGCAATTTTTAACATTATTGATGTGAAATTTTTCTAAAAACAGCAAAAATTAAAACTGCATTTTCGGCTAAAATCACAAAATAGCAATAATCAATGCACACAATTATTTCTGAAAGAATAGCTTGTTTAAATTTCAATCTAACAGACTTATGAAATCAAATTGGAAGCAACACAATGTCAGTTACATGTATCCGTCGTCTAGATGCCTCAGTGAAAATTTATTAGAACTTTGTTAGGGTGATTGAATTCACAGTCATGTCAGCAGTTTTTGATACGCATTTGTTGGAGGTCTGTATAGTTAGAATTGAAAAATAAAAAAAGAAAAAACCAATCATATGCACTAAAAACTGTAAAAGACTTTAAGTAACCAGCTTCGAACAGAAAAAAAATGAGTGAAATGCAAAGTTATGAAAGAATACAAAACCGCTGTTAGGTGATCGAAAAACCATTAAACAGAAGACGATTGGCAGTGCGGGAGCCACTGCCAATAAATATCCACTTTCCAGAGGCCTATTTATCCTCAGTGTAGAAAACAATTAACTGCCTTGATACAGTGAGACCAGACTCAAACCCCCTCTTTGTCTGAAAATTTTGTAAATTTAACCCGAATTATAAAAACGCCTCTCTGGATCCGCCATTTATGGCTCATAAACAATGCAATGAAATTCAAACATTTATTGTTTGCCAGAAAAATTCCAAATCTAAACTGATTACATGAACTGAAAAGTACTCACAATTTAAGATAACGAACTTCGAAACGAAACGAAACAAAATAGCATAAGCAAATCAAACAAACTATATCGCCAAAATTACGATGATGTGGTGTACATATATTGTTGGGGTTGTTTTCATATAAAGTGACTTATAAACTATGTTATGAGAACCTTCGCCTATTTTTTCCAATTTTTCATAATTTTGCATCTTCTTGGGAGCGGGGTTAAAAAATATTGGGGAGTCACACGATCATTCGATCAAAATATAACAGACAATTCGGTCCAATTTCAGCTAGGCACCAGGTATTTTTTCCTACTTTCTACTTTTAAAATCCTTGCCGGTACTTAAAAAAACTGAATAAGCTGTTCTCAGTAAACAGGACCCATTCTATCGATGGTAATTTTGTGATCAATTAACATATGTATTTGTAAAATCACCATAGGGTTTCGAAGCCGCTGTGGTAATAGGCTTGGAAAATCTAATTTTCGGTTAATGGTTATACCATTCGCTCGAGAACAAACGAGATTTCGGCAAAAAGCGACAAAGAAATCTTCGAAATATAGGAGAACCTGTACCGAGAAAAGAAATGCAGCCACAACAAAGATATCCAGGGCAAGGTCCACAGATGCGACCGTTTTCACAGGCAGGATTTTCTCCCGTATGTTAATTTAATGTTCCCATTCAAACAATCACTTTGTCATAAGAATAAAACTGATCAAGATACATCTACTGTAGCCTGTTGGTTTCGCGTTGGTAAACACCACAAATCGGTCCTACTAATAATAGAGAGCACAAAAGTCTGGTTAAGACTGGTATCGTAATTTTGAATTATTTGAGTAAATAAATATTTCTTAGTATCTATATAGTGTTTATTTTTCTGTGACCATTGAAAATAATATATCAACTACTATTCTGGATATTTATTCATAGATCGGCATCTAGACATTGTCGCGCAATCAGCTGCAAAGTCTGGTGATGTGAAGGAGTCAAATAGCTATTTATTTGCATAAAAATAAACAAAAACAATGATGTATGGTATATAACTTGTTATTATTCAGTTATTTTATTAAATTAATGTGTCTTTTTAAATTTAAACATGATTTTTGTATTTCCACTCGTAGACTGTTCAAATTGGCGACTAGATAAATAAACTAATAATGTTATGGTGGCGGTGAGGAAACGTAATTAATCAGTAAATTGATTCGAATGTCAAAATATCCTATCTATTTTTTGTGGTAAATGATATAGTTGTTTACTTTGTATGTACTGCCATTGGTAATATGTGTTATAGTATATGTAATAATCATCCATTTCGTAACATTTTGATGAAAAGATAAATGGAATTTCTATACTTTATTTATTAGAAAACAAATATCAAACATGCTAAAACAAAGGAAATAATACTTAATGTTTAAAAAGTTTACAAAACATGGCTAATTTAATTTGTCTGACATATGTCTTTTCTGCTTCTTCGGTTAAATGGTCACTGTCTTGAAGAAATGCACTCTTCTTAGGATTTATAAGTCCTCTTACTTTCCAAAACATAACTCTGTTACTGTTTCTAAATTTGTCTTGTAGTAATCTGTTGATAGAACTTGAAGGGAGGGGGTTTGGTTGATCACCGAAACTTTGGCTAAAGAATTTTGGGGGCCCACCCCTACACGTTTCATAGCCTTGACGTGGCGTGGAGGTCTTCCATTATTTACATAATTACTGTATGTAATGGTTGTCTAATATGAACATTGCCTGGATATAGCCTTTCTGTGCTGATTGGGCTTAAAACACACATACTTAATATTACTATTTGAACATTCTTTCCTTTTTTTTTTCATCTCCATTCCAAATCCATTTTTCACTTACTCTATCCTTTGTTTACAACGAATCTGTTGTGACATCTGTGAGTTGTAAATGAGTGATAAAATACAATATTAAAGACTGAAAAAGTTTTTAAAACATATGAAAATGACAAAATAACATGATTAAACTACAACTAGCATAAAAACAATATTACACACTGAAATTGTCACAAATTGTGTACCTCCAGACTACGGCCGCCATGTTGGAGAAACAAAAATGTTGAAGTCGTGACCGTATGTAAATAAATGTCTACAGAAATGCACCAAAAACATTTATTTTAGCTAAAAATAAAAGAATATCACTATTTAGATACAAAGAAACTTTTATTCAATAAAATAAATCAATATTTCGGTACCAGTCTTTACCAGACTTTTGTGCTCTTTACCACTCTTTGTTTAATAGTACCCCCACAAATGATTAACAAAATTTTTTTTTGGAATATCTTATTTTAATTCTTTTCAAATGGCTGTCGACAGATATACAAACAGTGTTTCTCTGAGAGTTAACACAATTAAAGGAGGTACAAATAGAGAGACAACTACAAATTAATGCATGTTGTGAACGAGTTAACCCTGGCTTCATTTATGGTAAACAATTTGTAATACTTGTGTAAATAGTTCTCTTTACTGAACATTCAGGCACTTAAAAAATATATAAGGTGTGGCACGGTGATGCTTCGTATACATGATCTTAGGATTCAGTGAATAGGAGAAATGACGTCTCCCTTCAAGGAGTGATTGGGAGAAGTGAGTCTTGAAAGGGGATAAATTGTACTTCATTGCCAGAAAATTTTATCACATCAATATGAAGTATTTTAACATGGACATGGACATGTACCAATCTAACAAAGATAAATAAATACATGTGAGATTAGTTATATACTGAAATTTCATTTTCTATACCTTCAAATGAATAAGTACAAGTTTTCCTGAAAAAGAAAAAAAGGTAATGGAAATAATCTTTGTTCTGTCATTATGATGACTGCACTGATATTGTAAGTGATACTAATACACAGGTAAAATTGATCTCCATAGACATACATGTACATGTATGTTTACATTGTTTAGTGCAGTCTTCCAACAGGAGGCACCAAGCGATTTTCACCTGTTGGCATTTGAATTTTGTTACAGAACTTCAACAGAAAAAAAAATTGATTTCACCTGTTTAAGCCTTAAGTTCTCCTGTTGAAATAAAAGTAATTGAAATCCCTGTTAGTGAGCATTATTATCAGATTTATAGTTACACATGTAACTTAAATTGATGGATGAATCTGTATTTTGAAGTGAAAGTATATTTTCCAAAAAGTTTCCCATATTATTTTTCATAAGTGACAATAGTTCATTCCATTTTAACAGGTTAATTATTTTTGTTTGGGCTTATCAAAACAAAGTGTTACTTCAGACCTTCAGCATTTTCTATAAACAATGATAATTTTAAAATTGGTTTACATACATGATTCTACAAATTTGAGACCTGTTAAAATGACAGTATTGTCAAATTAATTGTGGAGTAGAAATTAATCTTAGAAAATGATTGTATGTTCACAAAATAGTGGTATATCCTATCGTGATTCATTTTTTGATTGTCGAACCTTTGTCAGCTGATTGCTCCTTGGAGATTATTTACCTGTCATACAAAGTACATTTACCTGTTTAGATAGCAATTAACACCTTTGTCAGATTTATGACTCTTCTAATTAAAGAAATGAGATTGAAATTTTTTGTCACTATTTTTTATCATATACTTCATAACTTAATTTTGTTTTGTAAGAAAATGGTATGATGAACTTTATTTGTAAATAAATTACTGATATTAGGTTGTAGCAGATATTGTGAAGACGTGTCCTGTGGACGCACAATGTTTTAACTGGGCATGTCCAGCAAGTTTTCCTTGCATACAGGATGTGTGTACACGCTTTATCGAGAACCCTAGGGGTGTACTTATTTTTGTGAATTCAGTAATAAAAAAAATCTGTTCTTAATAAATTCTTTCCAATTCTAATGCAGTACAGTTTTCATCAATCAATACCGAATTTACTATAGTTTCTCAGATTGAAAATCAGTATTTTATTTGCTAAGTATTGTACATGTGTATGGAAGTACATGTACCATTAAATAATTACTTTAAACAAACCATATTAACATGTGCATGTATAGAGGTTTCCCTAGCAATTTTTAGAATGGCGCTGCACCATGCTGTGCCCCCAACCCGCTATACTGCCCCTTGGAAGTGCCATTCACTTGCCTCCATGAAAATTGTAATTGCCCTCATATCACCCAACTCGTGATACATGATGTATATGCCATGTACATGTATGCAACAAACATTCTTATGATCATCAACATGTACTGTACAAAACTAGTACTCTCCTGTGCCAATGGATTCAGAGACAGAAGCTCCTTGTTTTCACACTTATTAAATAATAAAATAATTGAATGATATATGTATGTACATTTTGTACTTGTACATGTATATTCATGACGTTTTTGATATATACTACAGAATTCTTACCCTGAGCCACTGCAAAAAACAACTAGAGGCATTGACTATGGAATATATATGGAAATTTAGAATGTATTCAGTCTTTTTGTATATACAATTTCACCTGAGTTATCTTTCTTAAGATAGAAAATAAAATGAAAATGATGCCTGTCTGAGAAAGAAGTTTTGTCAGAGTATTTGACTACAAGTAAATATTTTACTCAACTTTTTGTAATAGATATGGGACCAGTCATATGCTACAGTTGTTGGATGTTATATTGTTAATAAATTTATTGAACGAAACATGCTATCATATTATGGTGTAAATTCATCTCTCAGAATTGGATAAAATAGTAAATTATTTGATTCATATCTAAGCAGTAAATTCTCCTTTTCAACTGAATTTTAATTTATTACTTTAATTTTTCACAAATGTTTTGGGAAAACACTTAACAAGTACATGTATATATAACAGAGCTGTTGAAAACTGTTGGACAGATCAGACCATCATATTTATAACACACAATCTACAACCTTGTCTGACCAAGATGTTGGGCAGGTATTTTTGAAAAGCATTGTGTAGTTCCCATTCAGGTCAATATTTGCAACACCTATTGTCCAGCAGGTATGAAAATGAGTTTGACATATTTCAGTTTTTGGTCCCATTTTCAAATTGGTCCAAAGGGCAGCTTGGATAAGATAGTCTCCCTGATAACTCACTTTGTCCTTTGCTGCTACTAAAAGTGACTAGAAACTTCAGTGTTGTTTCTTGTAAATGATCAACTCATGTATATATACATAAGCAACCATTGATAATTAATTGTCATTCCCTGTAAGAATAAGGCAGTCGGTGCAACATAGTATGAAAAAAACCCACCATTTTGATAGTGTAATTTGACTATTTGCACCATCTGAATCAAGGAAAGCAGACAAGATTTTCCATATCATGTTGGACCATTGAGTTAGAATTTCATTTAAATGTACTGAAAATGAAATTTCAAGGGCAGATAACTGTCAAAAACCTCATTTTTCTAAGATTCTATTTTAAAATATTCTACACAAAGTGATTTAGAGATCAAATCATATTTTTTTTTAAATAAAGATAGTGTCATTAAGTGATAATACATTGTCAGATTGGTGGGGTTTTGACAAGCATGTTTCAGATATTTTCCATTTTGCCTGATTCCTACAAACACTTATAATGCACACAAATATTTCAAGGTTATCCTTAGCAAATAATATGTACATCCCAGACAACAGTGTCTAATGGTTTATATACTGGTATATGGGTACATGTAATTACTGTTGTCTAGTGTAAAGACTGTTTAGATAATTTATTTCATGCCTTTTCCTACAACATTTAATTTTACGAATCTGAATCCAAGATTTTCATTCCTCTTATTTATTTATTCAAATTTAAGTATAGTTCGTGCAATCTAAGATTTTCATTCCTTTAAATCTGTTATTAATTGTACATCCATGTTTTGGAAACAATGTTCTTCAAACATTTGCAGGATTTTTTCCTAGAGTTATCTCTCATTTTACACTTAATACTGAAAAAACAGTTCGTGTTCTGTTCATAGAAGCACTCTGTTTTTACATTGTACATGTACTACAATGTACAATGTATACAACAGTTGAGTTGTACATTAACTGTAAAGATATATACATGTTTTAAAAAGAACTACCAGAATAAAAACTTTTATTTGTAATAAATAATATTAAAAATAACATATCAGTAGAATAAAAACAATATTCATGGACATATATATGTTAGGACTATGTATGATACCAGTGATTTTGTTACTTGTTTTAAAAGCAGTCCCAATCCTTTATTTTTGGGAAATTTTTTGCTGTATTTTCAACATATTGGGAAAATATTTTACAGGGGACAGAAATGAGTTATATGCCAAACAGGAACTGAATATTGATACCTAACTGACGAATACATATGTATGTACTCCCAATATTCATTATTTTAAGACTTGCCTAAAAAAACATTCCCCAGAAGTGAACAAAGAAACCAGCCGAGAAATCACGTCTCGAGGATGATTTCACCGGTTTTCAAAAAATTATGCCTGATAATTGGGAATTTTCCTCCCTATGGGAAAAATATTTTACGACATTTTTAGAAAAGTCTCTAGGGGAAAACAGCCAATATTTGGCTGCAATAAACGGGTAACAAAATCACTGGATACTTAAAAATACAGATACAGGTAAATTTGTCTTCATTGAATACTTGAACATGTACATTTGTAAATGTATATACAAATGTACATGTACTGAAACATGCTAAATGATAAGACATTGTGTACACATGTATGTTATTGCTTGTATAACAAATTTGTAAAAGTTCAAACATGTACAGGAAATAACAAATTGGAAATATGTCTACATCATTACATGTAAATTATATGACAAGTAGAAAATATGCATTGCATTGTGTTTGCTTTTCAATGTTAAAAATAATATACAGTATCCCCCCTATTTTAATGGTTCTTATATGAAAGTGAAATGTCCTCAATAAAATTAAATGGTACATAATGTAGGTGCAGGACAGCTAGGTAAATGATATTTCAAAGGCCCAGCATCACAAATTGAGGGTCCCAGACCTCTGACCAGTGCTACCAGTAATTTGAACCCTTTTATTCTGAAGCTGAAAGCACCTAAAAAGTCTGCAAATGGTTCAGGATAGGTTGAATTTGTGACAATTTATTTGCTTGATATCTCTGTTGTCTCCCTTTTTTCAAATATAACTTTGTACTTTTTTGGCACATGAAGCATTTCACAGGTCCCTATTAAAGAAATGGAGGGGTCACTGATTTTAAATGAAAATCGCCTGATCAAGTTACAGGTAAACATAAATAGAAAATTCGTAGATAAAGTGTTGCCAATACATGTTCTCTTTCCTGTTCCAAATGGAATATAATTTTGGTAAACATCATGGTCTTCGGGCTTTAGCTGTCCATTGGAATCAAGAAATCTTTCAGGATTGAGTTTGTCATGGTTTTCCCAGTATTCTTCTGAGTTGTGGATGTACCAGATATTCAGGAAAATCATTGTTCCTGAAATGGGAAGAAGAATGACAATGAGTAAGGCTTTCTCAAAGAAAGATACACGTAAAATGTACATTGTATACTGAAAGGCTTGGTAACAGAGCAAGTTCAGTTTTCTTAGTTGACCTAAGGGTATTGACTTTGAAAAGGGCTTTTTCATGGGTAGATGTACATCTGGCTTGATGGCAGTACAGTAATATTTGAAAGATTGTAGTTTATGCTGTTGACTTATTGGTACTGTATTTGTATTTTCAATTTTCAGTGGAGGGAAAAAAACTCAAAATGTTAGTGCCCATGAAAACCAATTATCTTAGAAAAATATTGTGCAAAAAAAAAACGTTTTAAAGTATGAGCAATTTCATGATATTTCCAATGAAAATTAAAGAGGTTATTGCCTCAGTCTCCTCCAAAAAGAGAAAAAGGAAAAATAATAAAAATAAAGGTACTTATTCCCATTACACTCCAGATGTCATAAGAAATAGTTTAGGGACTGTTGGCCCAAGTACCCTCCAAAAGGCCATAAGGAAAAATAAAGGGACTTTTGCCCCATCACCCTCCTAAGTGCTGTAGGGAAAAATAAAGGGGCTATATAAGAGTTAGAAATAGTAGCCTGCCCACCAGTCCGAGACTGGCTATTTTTTGGCAGGGCTGGCTAATTTGATCAAAAATCTATATAGCCATATAGAAAATACATGTGCATGTGTATAGTGAAAAATTCAGGACTGGCTAGAATTTGAGTCAGTTTCCTACCTTGGCTATACTGCCCCAAAAGCGGCAGGAAAAAGGAAAGGGCTATATCCCCATCCCCTTCAAAAAACTTAGGAAAAGTGTAAAGGGACTCAGTACCCATCCCCTTCGAAAGGTTCGAAAAGTAAAAGAACTATTGCCCCTATCCTCTTCAAAAGGCTATAGGAAAAAGTGAAGGGACTTTTGCCTCTAGTACTCTTCAAATGCTATAGGGAAAAGTAATAGGATTATAATTGCTCCCATTCCCTCCAAAAGTGGTCTTTAACTTACCTGTTGGTATCCTGTATTTATCTATTTCTATTTCACTTCTATTGGTATGGGGTACATTTAGGGCTGTCAATGATGTTAATCTCATTATTTCCATTATGGCTGCCTCTACAAGAAATTCACAGTTTTCTAATCATGGCATACATTTGTTAACTGAAAAAAAGTATTTAATACATATTGAATTAGAAATACTTAAAGAGCAATTGTGACTGTTTTATTGATTAAAGTACCAGTAATTATTATGCATGTTTTTTTTTTATAATTTGTGTGTACAGTGAAACCTGTATACACTGAATTTCTTTTGGAATTTAAAATATCGATAAGGTCATATCTAGAAATAGTAGTCTGCCCACCAGCCTGAGATTGGCTATTTTTTGACAGGGCTGTCTAAATATAGCAAAAATCTACATGTATATAGCCATATAGTACAATGTAAATGTATTGAAAGAGTAATCAAGGGAACCAAGGTTCTAGTGGTGATCATTATCCAGGGACAAAGACCAGACATAGAATAAATTATACTGGATTGGCTAGAATTGGAATGAGTTTCCTACCCTGGTAAGGATGGTTAGGACAAGTGTCTGGTTTACCAAGATTCAAAATAAATTGAAACTGATTTAAACATATTTTAAAAAGTGTATTGTTTAGACAGTTCTTCAAATTACTCGATGTTAGAATTTGACAGCTTTTGCCGTACACGCAGTTGCTGCTTTCACTTATAATGCTTTTGGCGAAGTTTAAGAACAGGGCAAATCCATTATGCTCATTAATATGTCAAAGGTCAACCATACAAAAAGCAAGTCATATTCAAGTAAATTGAGTTCTTGTGTGTACATTGTACATTTTTGTACATGCACAATATGTAGAATATAGATTACAGATTTTTTTATATAAAAACTAAACTCAGCCACTACAAATGTACCTCTTCAAAGATCCTTAAGGAGTTCTAGTTATTATTTCAATAACCATTTTACATGTTTAATGCAACATAAAAACTGCTAAATTATTACCAGTACTAGAGTAACTAGACCCAACTGAAATTTACTGGACATTGGTCTTGATCATACTGTTTAAGGAACCACTTCCAGAACTCTAGAAGCTAGATGTAGGAAGAAATGAACATCTTTTATTTTATCTAACCAGTATTTCTCAACAATATCATGAATATCAGTGTCATCAAAATGAACAGTCTGATTATTATCTGCTCTTAAAAACTACCCTCATAAATTGCCTTCATCATTCACCCACATTAATTGTTAGAAGTTGAAAAGGCAAATATTTGAAAATATACATGCTAAGAGATAAATCACATTCTACCCATGGGCAATCCTACCTGTATATGGCAGATGTGACCTGGCCTCTATTCCAATCATACTATCCATCCCCATGGTATTCTCTAGTTCTTGGTAGATTTTCTCTGTGATCTCTGGATGAGTGGCTAATGCCAGTACTGTCCAATGCATGATGAAACATAAATTATCTAGCCCTGAAATACTCATTAATATTACTTTGGGAGTATTTTATGTGTAGCACAAGATACGAAATTTGGGGTGTGCCTCTTATTTTTACTGTTTATTTTGCACTGTTATACTCCCAACATACCGATATACAGGTATAGGTATGTACCATGACTTATAATGAGGGCTTATGTTTAAATTGTATTCTTTTTAGATTGCAGGTTTTAAGATATATGTGACATGCTATGAAATGAAAAAAAATGTATGCTTACAGTCATTTCCTTCAAAATTATCAATGACTAGCCCGAATAATAGAGGACTGTATAGGATTCAACTAGCCCAAAACAATAAATGTACACATCATTTCACTACCCCCAACTAATTTTTACAAGACCTGGGCTTCAGACTAGTGGCTAAAGGCGAGCACTGTGCTTACATGTATTTCATTGTGCCATTGGTCAGGGCATCATCAGTCTTCACAACCAGCTAATGATCTTGGTTTTCTGGTTTTATTTTTGTATGCATTGTACACTATAGTTGACGTTTGTACTATTGCTCATTGCACTTAAAGAAATACCAATTAAAGTTCTAATTAACAAAAGTATGATTTCAATTGTTCCTGCCATATACATGTACATCAGATTCTATGGTAATTGAACACAAAATATGTGTTCATACAGACAGACAGACTAAAAAAAAATATTAAACCAACCTGCCATAAAAAGAGCTGTGAAGGACATAAAAAGATTGTTTCTGTCTATAAGCTGTTGTTGGGAGATAGTGAGATTTGAGGTATTCTTTCCTGTTTCCATGACGTCCACGACCATGTCCATAATATCATAGATTTTGCCAGTGTAATTGTCTACATGTTCCTTGTACATTTTCTTATTCAGTTCATCTCTTCTCTTAAAGGGAAAAACATACACGTACAGTACAATACTACATGTACATTCAACATTCCATGTATGTGATGTATGTTGATAATATAAAAATGAAAATTTGCTAATATTTTGATCTCCGCTGCTTTAAGTTTGGAAAGGATATAATGTATTTATAACAATTACACTAAGTTTGTCTATTCTTCAGAACAAAAGTACACAATTTTGCTTTGCTCATTTAATTATTCATTCTATCTGCATGACTCCCAATTTTTTTAAATAAATACATGTTTAAGATTAGAATGAAAGAATCCCACTAGCTAAGAGTTTGCAATGCTTTATTATTACTCAGTAATATTTACATGTACATGTATATCAAATATTGACCAGTGACAGATCTTGGTTTTTCTTTGTGGAAAATTTGGGACAAAAATAGAAAAGTTTAGCTTGGAGTCCCACTCCTTTTTATCATATTTGTACAACTACTTTTTTTTTTACAGATGTATATTGTTATATATGGCTGTCGTCCTTGTTGTCATCTGTAGACACTTGGTTTTGCTTGTAATAACTTCAGTATTAGTAACTCCTGAAAATACCTGTGTTATTCCTTCGATTTTTCGCACGACTTCCAATGGAAAGTGTTTGATGAACGAGCAAAGGTTAATAGGATGAAATGGGCTGAGACCTTCCAAGGCCTTCCTGTTGTCATCCAGTAAACTTTTCATATCTTCCTTTGTCCAGTCTTTGAAGTTGATTCCATAGCATATGTTTGCAACAAGACTGAGTGAAGCAAGCTGAAGATCATGTATTATATCTTGTTCCATATTGTCTGAGCTTGCCCATCTGAAATTAAAAGACAGTTTGGAAATTCTCCAATTGCCAATATTCACCAAAGACAAATTACATATGGCTACTGCTAATCATTAAGCGCTGGCCATGGTGGCATGTTGATAATTTTTAGAAAAATATTTTAATCACCTTCGCTTATTCAGTTTCATTTATTCTAAACACTCCAAAACAATTCTGTCAATCTTACACTTCATGTGTTCAGCACTTAAAGAAAGCTTGCTGGTGTTATAATTTTTTGGTGAGTTGGAATGGAAAGTTAATGTAGATGTACTGGCCAATTCAGCAACTGTAGTCAAATAAAGTTCTGAAACATGGTCAACCATTGTTGATTGCATTAGTAATAATAATATAAATACCTTGAGAAAAATATAAATAACTTAATCAAGAAGTAGATTGATGAACAATCGTTGTGTAAACTCCCTTAAAAACTTTCGGCATGGACCAAGGGTATATAGGTATCAATGGTAAATATTGTTCTTGATCAAAAGTTTTCAGAAGGCCAAAAAAAAAGATAGTCTTGTTTCCTGCTACCAGCAAGAAACAATCTACACTTTAACAGTGCTTGAGCCAAAATGGCCATAAAATAATTAGGGTAGGCCACAAAAAAATTTGGAAAGGTACATTTAGGGTAGCAGAAAACAAACATTTTTTTTGGCCTAACTTTATATGGTGTTCTAGGATATATGGAAATCAGAGGTTCCAAGGATAAATGAATTTAATTATTCTGAATTGAAATTACTTTTTCTTTTTGTCCTGGTACCTCCTGGATCCAACATTTTCATACTTGTTCTGGAGGACAGAAAATGAAAATATTATAGCGTATTTTGCATTTATAATTTGCTGTATGTTTAAATACTGACCTTTCAAAAAGAATGTCTAAAGTTTGTTCTGCTTTAAAAGTAAAAGAATTGCTGGAGATTTTGTTGATTGCAGAACGTATTATTCGAGTATGAAGCTTCCATATTTTATCATATGGTCGAGACCCTATCCCAGCACCATGTGGTGTGATTACATCAAAATATGGTATATTTGGCCGATCCAAAACATCTAGGTTGGAAAAAATCTGAAATATAAATCACTGGTATTTATAAAAGATATTGAAGTTCAGCTAAATTTAGATTGTCCATTGTTTGTGTAATTACTATTGAAACCTGTCAAAACTGAACCCAGAAAATATTGGAAACCTAGCTGTCTACATAGAACTGTTTTCTTAATCTCTTCATGTAAGTTTAAATGAATTTTTAACATGACTAGCAAATACCTGTCTAAACCAAACACCTATCAAACCTAAACACCTGTCTTAACCAAACACCTGTTTCAACCAAACACCTGTCTAACCAAACACCTGTTGAAATCAAACACCTGTCTTAACCAAATACCTGTCTAAACCAAAACATGTCTAAACCAAACAAATTCTACAGTTCAAGACTGTCTTAACCAAACACCTGTCTAAACCAACACATCTATACAAAACACCTATCTCAACCAAACAAATTCTACAGTCCAAGAGGGGTTCAATATTGACAGTTTTTCACTTCTTAAATATTTTTACACTCACAAGCAGTATGATTAAAGTACTTGATTCAGAAGTAAATATTGTTCACATGAAATTCATGTGAACTTAACATATACATGTATGTTATCTTTATGTGAAATTCACTGAACATGTAGTTCATCATGAGATGAAACATTCACACGAAATTCATGTAAAGACTAGATTTACATGAATTTTCACACAAATTCAGGTGAAAATCATGTTGAATAATTTGCCTTATGAGGATCTAAAGACTTTGTAAATCTGGTATTTATATTCTTATATTTTGTATCATTTTATAACTGCAGGGACCTAAAATGACATTGAAGGATTTTTAATGACTCAAATACTTCTCTGTCTAAGAATCAGGCAAAATGTGTACCAGTATTAAGTGTGGCACATGAAAAAAAAAAGTGCAGAGGTTTTATTGCATTATCAAAGTATTTATATCTCATTACCTCAAGAAATAACTGTCAAAGTGTTTATAAAGTTTGCCTTTTTAATACTGGTTGACATGAAGTATGGAACAATGGTGAGAAAATTTTTGCACTTTCTCTATAAAAGCAGTAAACATATCTTGGTCACAGATGCTTTTAGATAAATTTAAAAACCTTTTCAGTTGTTTATTAGATGTATTGAATATATTTGAGGCAAAAAAGACCAAATTTGAGAAAAATGATGTGCCACTCTTTGCCTGATTCTAACACAGAATGGTACTGAAGTCATATCTGAGGTTAGCAGTTTCATCTGCTTTGTGTTTTGTACCAGGGTTGGAAACTTGAATCTTCCTGTTGTCAAATGCAAGTGATACTGTAGTATTATTTTCTCATTAAGTACCATGAATATCAACATTATGGTAGTTTCTTACACTTCTTAGTAAAAGGTGTTACAGTTTTTAGACTTCCTGTAAGCAGTATTTTTAACTCTTTATTTTATCGTGTATGATATCACAACTTTTTTGAAAAGTGCCACTATTTTTAGTTTGTAAATGTATTTAAAGATAATCGTTATTTTTATCTGTCAATTTGTCTACCGATATTACGAAATTTTATTGACATATTGTGTAATATTAACAAACTGTAATCTCAGACAAATAGTGTCCATATAATAGTGTCAATTTTCAGTACATGCATGTACCTAAAGTAATGAATCATGTGGTATTTGTAGTTCATGGTCATGCAGCCAACTTTCACATATTTCTTGATGTATATTTATATTAGGCCTGAAAAAACAAAACGTCTGTTTCCTGCTACCCTACATACCCTATTATTAGTACCCACCCTTAATATTTTAATGTCCATTTTGGCTCAGGCATTGTTAAAGTGTAGATTGTTTACCCAGTTACCGAATGTGAAATATTTTATGAAAACATAAAAATGATTTTCCTATCTACCCTATTTTTTTGTTGGTAGCAGGAAACAAGACTATTTTTTTATTAGGCCTTAAGTTACTTGATGCATTGTTTCGTTTAGGTAGATAATTGGTTTACACAGGCACCACATGCATTGGAACAAATTTTTTTAAAGGTTTGAAGTGATTAGAAGATCATGTCTTGTTTTTGTTATAACAAACTTTCTGAAATGTATTTTTACCTATTGATAGTGTAAAGTGATAGAAACGATCTTCAGATGCTTTATTGGTAGACTCATGGCATTTTGCTCCAAAAAGTGGTATATAATGCTCAACAATGCTTTCCTTTGTGACAAGCCTTATATATGTACACCTTGATGGCTCACTTTTCTTTGAATTGCCACCGGAAGCAGCTAGAAGTTGTCTGTTATTTTCAGACAGTGCGTAAGATTAGGGCTGTATTCCAATCTCAAGAGTCTCATTAGAATTATGACAATATCGGTCATTTATAGCAATACAACCCTTATTAACAGTCCTTCCAAATTTACAAGAAATGAAACTAAAGAAATACATGTGTAAGTTACCAAAAAAATACTGTAAACGGAACATGGAGCAAGACTGGGAACCATGGTTATTGATATACTTATATTGCATAATGATTTTGTTCTTGTTTGGTACAATCGTTGACTGGTAAAGTACATTTACATAGATAACTTTTTCAAAGTGTTTTACTCACAAGGTATTTAATTATGAAAAAGTCAATAGTAAAGAATAGTTCTGAGATTTCTTGTATGAGTACATATTGTATTAAAGAAATGTTGAATCATTGAGCTCAAGGTGAAGTAATGGCATATCCAAAAATACCTATACCCCAGTGAACGTTATTTGTAAATCATTCTTAACTGATTGAAAGTTGGCATATTTTTTAAACTTGTTATATTTTAAACCTTTTAATTTATTGACTCAGTAACCCAATAGTATGTAAATGGATTGTGTTGTATGTACTTAGAGATATAGTGAAAAATAGCAAACAAATGGCTATCCGATATCCAGGATATAAGTTTGACCTCATCCAAATAAAGAAACAACAATTTTGATTTTCAGTGGGGGTTTTTGACAGGTTAAGGTCCTCTATAGTAGATATGTTTCACATACCTTGGCAAATTTTCAAAACTGATTTCTGTACGAATGAAAAATTATAAATTTTAGCCATGGTTCATCTCTATTGAACTTGATTTTATCTAATATCCTTTACTGTTTGTCAGTTCAAATGGATTGATATTGGGAAATAATTTAATTTGGTTTATTATACAATTCTGTAAAAGTGTTGTTACATGTATATCCCCACAAACAAAGTTTAGGTGGGTATATAGGAATCACATATTCATGTCTGTTCATCTGTCTCTATCCATCTGTCAAAATTTCTTGAAAGCGCAATTCCTCCTAAACTGCTCAAGGGATTTTGATGAAATTTTATGGAAGATTGGGTACCATATGTAGATGCTCATGAAGGAATATGATTACTGATTACTGTTGGATAAGTTTAAAGGGAGAAAATGAAAATTTAGGGTTTCACATGTTTAAACCTCATATGTGAACTCCTCCTGCACTACACGAGGGATTTTGATGGAAGTTTAAAGGATGGTTTGGTATCGTATGGAGATGTTCATGAAGAAATATAATTACTGCCAGGAGACTCCCAAGGGAAGATAATCCAAATTAAGGGAAAAGCTTTGCAACAGCTTAATTAGATTCAGATTTAGTATAAATACAGCTCAGCAACTAAATGTCTCCCATTTGTACCTAAAGTTTTCATTGTAAGAGCATGCCGACAAAAACTGAAAGAGTTCTTGGTGGGAAATGTAGAGGGAAGGGAGAGGTGTCATTAAAACTGTCATGTAACGTGCTACAAGTATGTGGACAGATGTTCTTTCTTGGTTGAAATTCCTCAGAAATAGCCCTCCATTCTTCTGATTCTGTTGGACATGATACAGCTTCGTCTTTACACTATTGACCAATTTCTTAGCAATCATCAGGTATAAATGTGCATAAGGTATTGTGTGCAACTCTAAAATCATAATATTATATATATTATAATATCATAAAATTGAATATCAATCACTCGATGTCATAGACCGGGTTCTAGAGCTTTTCTGAATTTTGTATTCTGATGATAAATTCTGGGTCCAACTCTATTCAGTAGTTCATCAAAAACCTATAGAAGCATCCTCAAAAAGTTGAAGAAGGTCTGTTGATCCGCTATCCTCAATTCATTAGCAATGAAAAAGCTTCATACAATTAGGTTTACCCAATTTTGACCATATGGTTACAGGTTCAGAGGAAGGGGAATCCACTTCACCAGTTTTCTAGTTTAAAATTATATATCTTATATTCAGCATTTGACACAGAGGTGCAGTGGGAGTTAAACATGTTTAATGCCAATGTACATGTGTTTACTAGATCCACTTTCTCAGGTTTAAATAAACAAAACTACTATTTTAGTTAGTCTTTCCTTAATAATTAATATACCGAGCTACAATTTACTGGTTTATACACTTACATATTTAGATCATAACTTCAGTTCTATAATTTGAACTTGAAAAAAGACTGCCAATCCAATGTAGAATCCTTACACCTGAGCACCTTACAAATTCAAGTGTTACTGCTTGTACTGTCTGTCATATACATGTACATACTGGTACATGTTGATATAGGTGAAAGGTAAAGTGTACTTTTATTAGTACACATGTCAGAAATCCAGGGTAGTTATCTGATCATGTCTGATTAAAAGGACAGTTTTCACTCAGCTGAGGATAAACAGCAGTAGTGTTGTCCTATTTTAAGCTTCCCTCATGTAAATTATTGAATGAAAATAGAGCACATATGTAACAAATTTCATTAATTTATAAAAACATTGCTTTAGTTCATAGTTGAGGTAAAGCTTGAGTTAGGCCAAAAAATGTAGTCTTGTTTCTTGCTACCAACAAGAAAAAATAGGGTAGGTAGGTAGGGAAATTATTTCATTTTACAAAAATATTTAACATTGCATTAGTAGTGGAACAATCTAGACCTTAACAGTGCTTGAGCCAAAAATGGCCATAAAATGTTTATGGTAGGGGCCAAAAAAAGGGGAGGATATTAGAAAACAGACATTTTATTGTTATTTTTTTCAAATACTGATAGGAAGATTTAGAAAAAAAATATATGTACATTGAGAAACTTATAATTTGTTTTATACTGACCTTCTGTGCAATTTGGGGGTCATGGATAATAACAGCTCTTTGTCCTGCTGTTCCAAATCTTAAGCTGATTAGTTTTCCATATTTTGGAATCAGTTCTGAAAATGACAAATGAGGTTGGTGTCGATCTAGACGATACAGGCCTCCAATAAGCGGTAATGAAATCGGTCCAGGTGGCACCCGGTAGAATTTTAAGAGAAAGAAATCCTCAATCGTGTAGTAAAGGGAAAGAACTACCAAGACCAGGATCAGAATCTGTAATAAAAATGGATCAAAATCTGTAATAAAACTGTCAAAATCTGATATCAAATGATCAGAATATGTAATCAAATGATCAGTATCCTCAATTAAATAATTAGAATCTGTAATCAGATTATCAAAACCTGTAAACATATTGATCAGGAACATTAATCAAATGATCAGAATATGTAATCAAGTGATCAGTATCCTCAATTAAAAAAATTAGAATCTGTAATCAGATTATCAGAACCTGTAATCAAATTGATCAGGAACAGTAATCAAATGATCTGAATATGAAATGCAGTGATCAGAATCCTCAGATAATTAGAATCTGTAATCAGATTATCAGAACCTGTTATCAAATTGATCAAGAACAGTAATCAGATGATCTGAATATGAAATGCAGTGATCAGAATCCTCAGATAATTAGAATCTGTAATCAGATCATCAGAACCTGTAATCAAATGATCAGGATCTGTGATCAAATAATCAGAATATGTAATAAAAAGATGCAGTAACTTATATTCATGTTAAGGCATTATTCTTTGGTGAATACAAGATTCTGAGAGTGTGACATTTACCGACATTTGCAGATACAAATAGATATAATGTTACTGATTTAGTTTCTATTTAACCTAAATAATATTAGTCATGTTATTTCTTTGTCAAATATCAGGAAAGAAAAGAATGAGATTTTGATTTATTAATTTAGACATTTGTTCTGTCATTAAATGATTTCTAATGGGTCAAAAGTTTATAAATATATTTTGTTGTAAATTTCTTAAAAAAAGTATAAAGCAATGACCTGTTTCTGTATAATTATGATATAGGTTGTTTAGAAAAGTTGCAGTTTTTGAAGATTTGTGATATTAACAGTAAATAACTTATATTCCAGAGACCTGCCTCAATTTGTGTTAGATAAAACAAAAATGAAGAACTGTTTTGGTCAGTTTGATACTAATACAATGAATGTACAATTAAACACAAGGGACAAGTTAAACTAGCTGGTGACAATTAGAAAATATTTATGAGAAATTTAGTATTTACTCATATGTTTATTTTTAATCACAAGGCTTTTTTTTCGACATCAGAAGGCATTTGTTTTTCAACTTGAATTCTTTTTAGCTTTAGAAAGTAAATGAAAATAAAAAAAAAATTAATTACTTTTTTAATTTTAATTAATTTGATTAATGTTAATTATCCATACCACATGATTTTGATAATTATCTTTATTTCAATATAAAGGTTTGTGATAATTAAAAAAAAGAATTTTAATAAGTGTAATGAACCAGGTGTCAATCTGTTAAATGGACCAGTTAAACATCTTAAGGAGGTAGACCTAAGGTAAGGGACACAACTCTTACAAATCATTAGAATGTTTATATTAAGCATTTTACATCAATCTTATGTAAGCATCAAAGTAACTTGGATTGACTTCATTCTGTGTCAAATGAAAGCTTGATAGGCTTTGGTGAAATTGAATATAATACAAACACATCACTGATTCCTAGAGTTATGTCCCTTACCCTAGGTGTACCTCCTAAAAGCATACTTTTTTTGTATTTATACTTGTTTTGTAATTTGGTCAATATTTATTTTTGTTTATTTTTTTCTATTATTGAATTAAAATCCTGACTACATTATCATACTTTGTTAGGATTAACAAATTTCTTTTTTTTTCAAAGCTGCAAAAGTTGAAAAAGTTTAAAACTTTCAAAGCTAGTTGAAAACATTCATTTGTTGGAAGAAAACAGTTCTCCTTTTCACTAACTGCCATGTCTTGTGGGAAATACATTAATGATTTAAAAAAATGTAGTTCTTTGAACAACTAATTTTAGCATTACATGATATTTATAATTCTTTTAATGCACAATTATGTAAATTTACATGCTAAAATAGTTATACATTTTTATTTCACTTGCTTAAATCACATGAGTTTTTTTTCTTCTTTTCTTCATTCATATGAGAAGTAGTAATTTTTATAGTAGATTTTTTGTTATGATAATTTAATAAGTACTTATTTACACCTACCAGAAAAAGCATGTTCACAGTTCAATTTTGTTGAAATATTGCGGACTCCTTCTATGCTGTAGAACACCAAGGATTTTCCATATATACCCCATCGTTGCAAAGGGGCTACATTTGCGCAGTTATGGAACCTCCCTTTATCACAATTCTGGGACACAGAAAATCCGAAGTCATGCATGTTGTGAAGACTGAATGTATTTATTTATGTTTTGAATTAACATACATGCACCACCTTCTCATTTAAATATTCATAATTATTCTGTATTGACCTTTCTTTACTCCTCCCCATATTTTCTTCTCACTAAAAATGTAACTCCAATACACGTGGGTTTATACCTGATCAATGTTAGGTAGAACTAGGTATGAATGAAATACTGATAGTATTTAATTTCAGTACCTGGATTATTTCTCGGACACATTGCATTGTTGGCTCTGTGTTTGACTTGGTTCTAGTACAGCATAATGTAGGTTAAGGTTAAAAAGTGTGTCTTATTTAATGTTTTGGTTAATTTTTAAGTTAAGGCATCATATACCATCAGAAATGATTAGAATGTGTACCTTGTCTTGGTAGCAGTAGGAATATACCTATTTAATATACCACCTCAAACAAAGTTTAGGGGTACATAGGGATCAGCCATCTGTATGTCTGTCTGCCTGTCTGTCCATCTGTCTATCTGTTCCTCTGTCCTAGTGTCCACATTTTTTGTAAGCACAATTTTTCCTAAACTGCTCAAGGGATTTTAATGAAATTTCATAAGAAGGTTAAGTATCACATGAAGATGCGCATGAAGAAATATAATAACTGTTTTAGGACTCCAAAAGGAGATAATTAAATTAAGGGTTTTACATGGTAAAACTTTGAAAGCACAACTCCTCTGATTACACTGCTCAAGGGTTTTGATGTAATTTTATAGGAAATTTGGGTGTAAAATGTAATGATGCATGAAGGAATATAATTACTGTCAAAGGACTCTTTAAGGGAGATAATCCAAATTAAGGGTTTTACATCGCAAAAACCTTGTAAGCACATCTCCTCCTAAACCACTCAATGGATTTTGATGAATTGGGTGTCATATGTAGATGTGCATGAAGCAATGTAATAACTGTTTAAGGACTTCAAGGTGGAGTAACCTTAATTAAGGGTTTTTACATGTTAAAACCTCCTAAGCGCAACTCCTCCCAAACCACTTAAGGGATTTTGATAAAATTTTATTGGAAGGTTGGAAATCGTAGATGTGCATGAAGTAATATATTAACTGTCAAATGGCTCCTAAGGAGATAACCCAAAATTGGGGTTATATATGTTAAAACCTTGCAAGTACAAATGCTCCTAAACAACTCACATGGTTTTGATGAAATTTTATTGTGAGGTTGGGTATCAGAGGTAGATATAACTACTGTTGCATGTGTTGCCAAAAGGAGATGATCCGACATTTGAGTCTATTTGAAGCAGGGGGTAGTTATAAATTGTGAAAAGACTTGGTTTTGCTTTTTACCTGACTGGGCCGTAGACCATGTGAGCTTTTGCCATCACTTGGTGTCTGTCAACATCTGTTCACACCTCCTCTGAAACTACTGAATGGATTTGAATGAAACTAGAACCATGATTGTTCCTTAAGGTATCCTGCACGTAGTTTATACTATGATTTTTGATCTATTTAAAAACATGGCTGCGGTTACTAAAAAAATATAATAGTGATCAAACAACTGTTTTTTCTCTCACAAATATGTAAAAAATCATTAGGTTTAGGTAATTTTTGGCAGGGTAAAAGTGTTTAGCATGATGAGAGATACCTGTGTTCCAATTTTCCTTAAAATCTGTCAATTGATGTTTGAGTTATTGCCCTTTTTCAATATTTTTTGCTGTTTTTGATGTTATTTCAAAAATATTCTTCTCTGAAACTACTATTCCAAATCAAATGAAACTTGATAAGATTGATACTTAAAGTATTCTGCATGAACTGATCATTGAAAATTCTTGAAATATTGAAAAACATGACCACTGTTACTAAAATTAGATCATTAGGGTCAAAGTACAGTTTTTTGCAAATAACTAAGCAAAATTCTGATAGAGGGAAATATTGTTCATCAGACTTATTCAGATATTTACAATGATTTGCCCCTGATGTAGGAGTTATGGACCCTGAAACATATTTTTTTGTCATTTTTCTCGTGTACAGTACCTGAACCGATCCGTGCAACACAAAATGCGATCTGTCATTGATCAGCAATCAGTTTCCAATCGGTCACCGATCTGTCAAACCGATCTATTAAACTGGTGATCGCATCATGTGACAACAGAGCGGTCAATATATTTTATGGATTTCATTGTTTTCTTTTTAACTTTTACACATATTTATATTATGCAATTGATTTAAACATAAATTTATACATTTGTTTAACATTTGTTTTATTTTCAACAGATCATTTGTCATTTTACATGACATAACTGTGATCAGATTGGTCACCGGTCATTGGTTATTGATCCATCATTGATCAATCAGTTGGCGGTCATCGATCTGTCAAACTGTCACGTGCATTGGCTCAGGGACTGTACAACTTTGAAAATCTTCTTCGAATTTTTGCGACAAAATTTAATGAGAGTTTGCTTTATTGTTTTTTTTAGAGTTTCCTGTACAAACTTAAAAAAATTTTTCAACAATCGAAAAACATGGCAGTTGTTACTGAAAATGGAACATAGGGCAAAATGCTTTTATGCTATTTTTTCCTCAACTGTAGAAGAATAATGAAGATGAAAGCTACTCTTGAGATAAACATGATATTTTGAGTTGACTGGCTGGCTGTATTGAAATTTTCTTTTAGGAGGCTATTTTTAAAATGTCTGCCATTTGCAACCATTGTCACCAGTTGCTCTGATTCCAATGATTTTTTGTTACTTCTGAAAACATGGTATTCTAAGCTGAAAGGTGATGAAGAAAATTTGTTATGGTTGGCCATTTTTCCTGCAAAGTTTTATACTTGCTTTGAATATAGCAATATATTTTTCATAAATGCTGTTTAGCCATGATTTAACTTCATTTTATGTTCTTTCTCTGCTATTGCCCACTCTCCCCTTCTGACCCAAATTTTTTTCCAAAGGTTCTAAAAGTGCCTATAAGGCATTCCTAACATTTTATGATGGCTTAGGTGCTCAGTTGAACTTGCAGCATTCATCAATACATGCTCTTTTTCAACATTTTTATGTCAAACTTGGTAACAAAGCATGATACCTTTACTTACTTACTAAGCTAATAGGGAAATGTTTGTCAGGTGAGTGATTCAACACTTTCAAATTTTTAACAGTCTACCTGCTACTTTTTATTTTTTCCCTCCTACTTAAAATACTACTAACATCTCTTTGCTTTCTATGGCATCTTCTCCTGCATTTTGCTTATTATTTTAATCTAAAATGATTCCAAAATTAGATAATAAATAAAAATTGTTTTGTAATAGACCCTAACAATATGTTCATGAAGAACTATTTGGCTGTCTCTAAGTAATTGAATATTGGTATCCAAAAGTATATGTTTTATTGCAGTTATTAAAATTTGAAATGATTATTTTACCCAGATGTATTTATACACCTGTCTAAGACAGGATGTATTATGGTGAACTGTTGTCCGTCTGTCGTCAACTCTTCAGACAATAATTCAAAAACACTTTAACCAACTTTTTTGAAACTTCAGTGAATTGTTCATATATATTGATGTAAGCTCCCTTACGATTTTTTATAAATTTCAGGTTCTTCATTTCGGTGTAATGAATTTTTATACTTAAAAAAAGGGGGATTTTCAAGTTTTCACACAATAACTCATAAACACTTTCACCTATTTTTATGAAACTTTGGTGAATTGTTCATATCTATTGAAGTAAGCTCCCTTCCAATTTGTATAAATGTTAAATTTTATATTTCCTTGTTATGAAGTTTTACTCTTTAAAAAAAGGCAGAAACAGCTAAGGAAATTTATTAGTAGAAAAATCTTTGAAAACGGGCTATTTGTTATGATAATGCCAAAAAATTTTTGAGCATTTTTAAAAAAACTTTTTTTAAGGAGTGTGGGGGGTTGGATATTGGACAGGGCTCACAGTATTTGTAAGTTGATCATATCATTAAAAGCATAAGGACTAGTTTAAAGGGCAACAGGTGTATGATGCGCTTAAAGCACAGCTCTTTATTCATATAATAATATATATACCTATTTGTACCCTACTTGCATCCTGTGCTGGAGTTCTGTTTTTACTCCTCCCTCACATATATTTACCCCCACCCTGCTTTTATAGAGAGTAATTACTGTGCAATTCTGTTTTAAGAAATAACAGACATACAAATGAGCTATGCTAGGTGTACATTTTCATAATTCATAGATTTTTTTTTTATTTTATTACAGGGCCCAAGACCAGGTGGTTATGGAGGACCCCCTCAGATGATGCCGGGCGGACCACAGCGGGGGATGATGCCACATGGAGCTATGCCCCCACATCCTTATGGTAAGCAATATATTAACTTCTAGGTAAAGATATTATTTGCAATACTTCTGAAATGAAAATGTTTTTGAAAAAAAAAACATTAATAGACCTTATACATTTTGCTGAGTGATATAGTGACTACATGCAATGGTAAGATTTTGCCCCACCTACTCTTGCTCAAACAATAATTTTTTACCCTATCCCCCTATTTGAATGGAAATTTCAAATCAGTGACCACTTGTGTCGGTGAATACAATTGAAAGTCCTGGATCTAGGTAAATATGATTACAAAGAAATTGAGGGACCTCAGACCTCTCCAAATTCTAACCCTGCCTATTTCTGGCATATATTCATTTTTTAATTTTCAGCTCTTGATAGATGAATGAGAATTTAGAAATACCTTACTTCACCCCATTTTGAAATTTTAAGCCATCTTTGTTGTACATGTATCTTTTGTGGTCTGCTGAATTAATTGATGCTGTACTGAGCTTTGTTTAAATATTTCTTTCAATTATATTATTTTCAGGGGTTTAAATTTACATTGACTGATGTCCATGTGCCTAAATTTCTGACCTAGAACCTTTGAAATTTCATTTACCCTACTGGGCCAAGTCCAGGGCCTTCAATTTGCATTGACACTTTATTGAGGGCTTTTGAGTTCACTCGAGTGGACCATGGATTAGTTAGATACTTTAAAAAAATCCAGGACCTTCCACTGATAGTAAATTTGAACCCCTGATAATCCAGATGAACTATAATAATCACTAGACATTTTTGTCCAGTCCATTTAAAAGTACAAGAGTCCTGACCTGCTGACCTAGGATATGGCTATCAATGATGTCTGTGCAGTGAATTCTTCTGATTATATTTACATGTAGATTTATGTATCAGACCTTGAAACAGTTCACCTTATTTTTTAATAACTGTAAATTACTGTCACTTTGTATAGTCAACAAATAAAATATGTATATTACTGTTACTATATTTAGCCAGCAGTTCATCATCAGGAGCAGGGAGTTCAAAGAGCAGTAAGTCGTACACTGCTTTTTGCTAGATTGTTGTCTTAATATTATAAGTGTTATACTCGTACTTTACAGCTCAGGTTGATGTGTCTGTATCATTTATGCATGCTAGGAGGGTGGGAGGGGGGTTGTGTGGTTGGGAGAGGGTGCAACTTTTATGACAATGTACAGTACTACTTTTAAGGTTTTGTTTGCAATATGTATAGTTGCTACATGTACATGTATACTTTATCAAACCAATAGAATATAGTATTATTACTAAATTAGTACCACCATATGAAACATCATTTATACAGAACCAAACAGGAAAAGTTGATATTTTATTAGTAGTGAAGTGCTAATTATGCTATTATAATTTTCATGAACAAAGATGTATATAATAAGTACATCACGACATATAAGAATCATCATGCATGTCTGCATGCCGGTCTGTTGTTCCAAAAACAATTCATTGGATTTATGGAGGTTAAACTTCCATATTGATGTTGTATGAAGGAAGATGGTTGGTTTTAGAAATTTGGAAGGGAGATAATATATCTACACAATCGGAATTCATGTTGAATGAAGGGCTTTCCCAGACTTCAAGTAGGCCATTATTTTCTTATTGTCCTTTTTCTGAAAGCAGCCCTTAATTTCCTTACTGGAAACCTGACTGCATTCAGACCATAGTGGACCAGCGTGTGTGAAGAGTGCCACACTTTATGTATGTCAATGACTCCATATGTAGTGTTCTTTCAGAGTAGGCTCCTTGGAGGGTACTACACTGCAGGTGGCAAAATCTGACGCCCCTCCCCATTTCTCAAATTATCTGAATGTTTAACAGCCACAACAATCTACAATCGATCAATTTTCTTAATGAAGCCTCAAAATCCCTAAAAGGCCCTATATTTTTTGGCTAATTTTACATTTTTTAAATTTTGAACTTCAAAAAATCCTTGCACATTTCCTGTCCTGAAATCCTAGATTAGCCTCTGTGGATTTACTTACACATTGTTAGGGCTTTGCCATGAAAAGTGGCAGTCAATTTATATTGATCATTCTGTCCCTCTGTGCGTTCTTCTATCCATTACAAACTTGTGTCGGGGTTGTAACTTTTTTGTATTTTGATGTGGGCTTTTGATGTTTGGTATGTGGGTAGATCACCTAATGATGATGTATCTCATCCCATGGATAGTGGTCTGTGACCTAGAACTTTGACCTCAAGATCAAAGTCCTGTATTTTTAGTAACAAACTCATGTCAGGGCTGTAACTTTTTGTTTTTTTAATTTTGATTTTTGATATTTGTTGTGTGGATAGATCACCTAAAGACAATGTGTCAGGTACCATGGATAATGGCCTATGACTTTGAACTTTGACCTTAAGATATATATAAGTTAATTGCCATAGGGGACCCACAGAGAATAGGATTCCATCTCAATGATTTCTAGTTTTCTAGAATTATGATAGTTAGATAGAAGTTCTTATTGTTTGTCAAAAATGTCCTTTTAATTCTAAAAAATACATACTATTTTCTGAATTTTGCCCTAAAATATGTCCTTATTTTTCACAAAATATTGCTTTAAAGCCTGCTGTCCTTTCATGAGTCTGCTCACAGTTACAAAGAAGTATATTCAGTATAGCCAAATAGATAATATATGTGAAGGATTTATGTGAGTCTAGATAATTGAGTTCAGAGAAGTGGATCAAACGGTGCCAGGGAGTAATATGCTGAATTCCTCATTTACTGACTTAAGCTGGCTCAGGCTGCAGACTCTGTTTCCACTCTTTAAACTCATTATTATAAGTTGATAGAACTGTATTAGGAAAGTAGAAGGTTATTATTACTTAGTATATTTCTGAAATAGGGGTATTTGGATAGGTCAGCAATTTAACATGATCATATATTTAGAAAATGTACTTACATGTACATGTATCTTCAATCTTTTAAAGAACTGTGAAAATACTTTTATTTGTGGATACCAATTTTTGTGGATTAGGGAAGAAACACAAGTTTGTGGATTCTTGAATTCATGGTTTGGAGGTTTTCGGTATACACATCAATGGAAATATCCTTTTCTTTGTGAACCAAAATTCCTGGTTTGGCCTACCCACGAAATAAACGAAAATTTGTACCACATGAACAATTGTACTCTCACAGCATATTCTCTGAAAACAGTTTACAATATCCTTATCTGCAAGAGATGCTTCCCTTGAAAAATGAATCTCTGTATGTACATGTACATGTACGTATTGTATTAAGAAAATATAGATGACCATAACATTTTACACTAGGAGAGGGGAATTTGGTGAGGGTTTTGATTTGGCTTTTAAGTATTTAGTAGGAATTTGATGAAATTTGTAATAAGCTTTAATAGACAATCAATGTTGTGATAAGGTTTTCTGCATGATACTTACTTGGAGTGTGAGTCCTTTGTGACCTCAAACTATAATGGTGCACCGTGTTGGGAAAGATGCCACGTTCCTTGCACGTTAAAGAACCCTGCTGTGGTATTCGATAGGAGTAGGAACCTTTGCGCTCCGCCACAGGAGGCTAAATTGCCCGACCTTACCCATCCCCCCTTTTTCTAGTGGCAATCAAAATTTGTCAACCCTATTGTCCTTGTGACCATCCTTTTTTTTATCATTTCATTTTCATTTTATCATCCATTTCATGTTCATTGTCTGAATATAGCTGAAATATTGTTGCTCGGATGTTTAACACCAACAAACAAAACAAACCTTTGTGATAAGGTTTTCTGCATGATACTTACTTGGAGTATGAGTCCTTTGTGACTTATAATTATTAAATGTTATATTGATCGGTGTTTATGGTTTAAAAATTGACGTGGTCATTTCATGTCTATAGTAGTATGCTCTGCTTAGCATTGTTTTCAGTTTGTGCTTAAGTCTAGCTTTCATAAGATTATGTGAGATTTTTTTTTCTGTTATGAATTTGATGGGTTAAAAAAAGGCCATTCAGTGCATGTTACACTGACTGAACTTTTATTGTTGTAGTAAAAGTGTTAAAAAAGTCCATATAAAACACCACTTTTAATCTAACTAAAGTCTATAAATAGGGTGTGCTTGATTCTTCCGATAAAGTTGGAACAGGTAAAGTATATGTCTAAAGTGTATGTACAATATAACAGTGTACCGGTACTTGTGCATTTTTGAATAATTAATTATTTCATAGATGACTAATAATGCATTCATATTCACAAAGATTAAGAGAACTTTACCTAGAACAAAGTGAAGATTATTTTTTTAATTTTGTAGAAACATACATCACTGCAATATATAGTGTTTCTTTGATTACATTTAACTGTTTATCTGATGTTGTTATATTATGTAAAACACCACCAGTTAATTGTCAAAATATACCATGTGACTGGATAAGCATAAATACAGAGCATCATAAATAATCCCACTCTCATCATTTACCTCTGGTGAAGGTCCAGTTAGAACCAAAACTGGCCAGGCTCATTAAAATATACATACTATTTTAGTGCAACTAGGTCTATCCCTACACTACAGAGAAGTGATGTCTTCATATATAATAACAAAAATATAGGAAAAATTTTGGAAAAGTTGTTAAATGTTGAACAGAGAGAGAGACACTCTGATTACTATATACTTCCTGCAAAGTAGGTGGTTTAACGATTAAGTAGCACTCCAGCTAAGAATCATACAAAATGTGATTCATGGGTAAAAAGCCTACATATTTTTATCTTTGATATTTTGTTTGAATTGCCATAGCAAACAGAAATTTACATTCAGCCTTTCATATAACCTGTGTTCTTAGGAGAACAAAATTATATAGAATGCTCTGTCAATTTCAAAATTAAGGGAGATAACTCTGTAAATGACACTCAAATACAATAGAATCTATTGGATTTTCAATGTTGATTTACTCCTAAGAGCAGGCAGATTTGAATGAATAATTACACATTTCATAGTATAGACCCATAAAATAACTAAATTACAAAAGTAAAAATATGTAGCGTTTTTTGGAGTGCACCACATTTTTAGCTCACCTGGCCAAAGGTCAAGTGAGCTTATGCCATCACTTGGCGTCCGTCGTCATTGTTGTCGAGGTCGTTGTCGTCACCAAATTTTTAAAAATCTTCTCCTCTGAAACTACTGGACTGACAAGTTTTAAACTTTGCATGATTGTTCCTTAGGGTGTTCTGCACAAAATGACCGTTAGGATTTTTGATCCATGAAAAAACATGGCCGCTGTTACTAAAAATAGAACATAGGGGTCAGATTGCAGTTGTTTGCAAATAACTCAAAAACCGTTGCCTTTAGCAAATTTCTGGCTGGGTAATATTGTTCAACATCATGAGACAGACCTATGCCAAAATTTTCAAAACGAAAGGTCAACTGATGTAGGAGTTAGGGTCCCTGAAACAGTTTTTTTTTTGTATTTTCGCATGTACAACTTTGAAAATCTTCTCAAAATCCATTGCACAGAATTCAATGAAAGTTGGCATATATGTTCCTTAGGGTATCCCACACAAATTTACTGTTGGAATTGTTGATTCATGTAAAAAAACATGGCCGCCATTACTAAAAATAGAACTTATGGGTCAGATGGCAGTTTTTTTGCCAATAACTCAAAAACCGTTGCCTTTACCAAATCTCTGGCATTGGGTAAAATTGTTACACATCATAAGAAGGACCTATGCCGAAATTTTCAAAACCATTCATTGACTAATGTAGGAGTTACGACCCCTGAAACATTTTTTTTGTTGTTTTTTTTTCACATGTACAACTTTGAAAATCTTCTTCTCTGAAGCCATTTAAGAGCATTGAATGAAAATAAGCATAATAGTTCTTTAGTGTATTGTGCTCAAAATGACTGTTGTGATTTTTAATCCGTGAACAGATATGGCTGCCTGTACTAAAAATGGAACTTAGGGGTCACAAGACAGGTTTTTGAAAAAAATTCAAAAATTGTTGCTGCTAGCAAAATTCTGGTTCAGGTCATGAAAATGCTATGAAAAGCATTTCCCGCATTTGACAATTTAGAAGATTTTAACTTAGCCTGTCTCATTCCTCAAGTTTTTCAAATAAGCAAATGGTTAACTAGGTGAGCGATTCAGGCTCTCTTGAGCCTCTTGTTTAGATTTTGCATGATTCTTACAAAAACAGCTACTTAAAAGGCGAGTGTATTCATTTGTGTTAGTCTATTTAAGAATAAATTGGTAATTAAAATGGTCTTTTTCTAAAATACATATTTCTTATAATGACCTTCTAAGTACCATTCTGTGTAAGAATCAGGCAATGGGTGGCATATCATTTTTCTCAATTTGGTCTTTTTTACCTCAAATATATTTCATACATCTAGAAAACAACTGAAAAGCTATTTGAAATTATCCTGAAGCATCTGTGGCATACTAGACTTTTTTGGACTTCTTATATAAGGAAAAAGTGTTGGAAAATTTTCCTGCCATTTTACCAAAGTGTGTTTCAACTGAATTGTTCAGTATCTTAAAAAGTAAGATTTTGCAAACACTTTAATGGTGATTTCTGGAGGTTGTTAGCTTGAAATACTTGGATAATGTAATTAAATCTCTACATTTTTTATATGAACTCAGAAAGTTTGTAGTGATGTATTGGTATGGCACTGTTGTTTGTGTCATGATCTTTCATAGACACTTGGTTTTCTTGCGATACTTAAGTTTTGGTTGACCAATTGTTACAAATTATTATGTGATTTTACTAACCACTAAAGGAAGGTTTCTATATAATTTGGAGTTTGAACCCTAACATTTTAGAAAAAGGGACCAAAAAGGGTAATATAAGGTGTTTTATGAAAACCCATGGAGAATGTCTGTTTTTCTTTTGATTTTGATAATTCGGTTTTATTGTGTTCCTTGTTCATTTCTGGTAAACAAATGTATCAGCAGATTTGATGCATTTTGGTCTGTTAAGGGATCAAAGAGGCCACCCAAAAATCATTTTTTTTTTTTGTTTTTGGTCCAATTTCCAATTTTTTTTTTATTGAATTCCTTCTGAACTCTCCGACTGCATCTTTCTTTCAGATTTCAGATATCTTGTATGGTTTTTGAGTTATAAGGTGTGAAAGGCTCCACACTTTTTTTTATCTTAGGTCTGATTTTGAACACTTTAATTTGAATTTCAAATTTTATGTGGTATTGTGTCCATAATGAATTGTAAATCTATATGCTTAAGTGTGTCAAAACTAATATTTTGTTCACACTTAACCCAACTGTTCAGGTTCAACCATTGAGGTTGTATTATTGCGGGTTTTTTTATTTCATAGGCCACACCTTATACACATTTTACCTGATTCTTATATGGAGAAGTACTTAATTGGTAGCATGTTTACTGAAGAATTTTGTTTCTGGTATTATAGAGGTACTTCTTTAGGAGCTGCAGGGGGCATTGATTTTATCTTCAAGGATATTTGTTATTGATTTAAAGACAATTTAAATTTTTGTGCTAAAAAAAAGAGTTTTTGACAATACATCATTTTTATGCCCTTGTATTGAAGTTGTTGTTTTGAAATAATCGAAGGATGAATACCTACCGATACATTAAATTTGTGACTACACGTGGCTGACATTGGTATCCTCAGTGAAAAGATATTGTTTTGTTCTTTTAAGTTCATTTAAAAGCATTTGACCCCAAGTGTGCCATATATAGGCATTTAAGGCTTGTGATTGTTAACAATATAAAAAAATGAAATTTTATTGTTCTAATCAAACTTCATTAGAAAAAAAAAGAATAAAACCTAAATACATTTGTAAATGCAGTTTAACCTGCCATTTTCAGCTCAGTAAAATCATTGCTAGAAAGGTTGATTGATGGATTGATTGTTGTTGTTTAATGCTGTCTTGGCAACGGGGGCCGTATCACGGCAAGAACATTTAATGAAATGAAAATACTAAAATCAAGATCAAAGTCTCTTCATAAAATCATGAAATTAAAACAAAAAGCTATTTACATATAAAAAGGTACGTAAAAGGTGAACCTAAGACACAAAATACACATAGGAACATTACTTCGATAAAATATTTAAAAATCAAGGAAGGTATCAAATTTAGATATTATTAAATAAACCAATGTTGCTAGAAAGGAAGAATTTTAGTATTAACATTATACATGTAGTTCAGTCGTGTCACTGACTTTTATTTTCATTGTTATTCATTTGACATTTTTCTGTAGATTAGGTGAATTTTTGTCTTTTATGAACAGTTTTACATCATTTATTTTGGGTCTTTTTACAGCTTGCTTTGTGGTAGGTTTTGCCCATCATTAAAGACCGTGTGGTGACTTGTAGTTGTTGAATTGTTCTTTGCTTAGCATTTGGTGGATGACTATCTCATTGGCAGTCATACCACATCTCCTATTTTTGTATAATATATATTCTTAGAAGTGACATGTATTATTTGTTACAAAACAAGGAAGAAACTAAAAAACGTCAAAATTTAAAATTATATTTCAAAGTTTCACTCAGGGATTTAACTCATTAACTTTTTCCAATCCAGGTACCTTTGGTTTTGTAGGAGGTACTTTTTATCATTTTCTTTTATAAAAATGTATGAAATTTTAAAGTTCAGGAAGTACCTTTCAGTAGTTTAGAAGGGTAAAAGTATGAGGTACCACCTCTTAATGAAAGTCCTCTTCACTGCTAAGAACTAAGCTTAATTCTTATGCAGTGATTAATTAAACTGTTTAAAACAAAGCGATTTATAGAATTTATCGTGGAAATGACCAAGATATCAGCCCTTTAAAACTTGAGATTGAATAGGAAATAGAGCCGTAGTACTTAAGTGGCCTTCGACTGGTTTGGTCGTTAAACAGATAAAATCTATTTTTGTATTGTTAGTTCTTTTACACTCAACCATAAGACAAAAAAAAGTTTTATATGTCATTTTTTAAAGAAACATGTGACGATATGTTCAGCGATTACAATTAGGCCATTTAAATAAACATTGTATCCTGTGAAGTGTGTGCAAATTGTCAGTCATGAGTTTTCTCAATTGTAGACAATTTAGATATCAGCCAGTAGGTCATTACAGCATTTAATCAACAATTAAATCATTCTGATGAGCTTATGATTGTATTTGGCAACACAATCAACCTATTTTGTAATCTCCTATAATCATTTTTTAATAATTCCAGGCTGGGTATACATACTAATACTTCTTTATTGGTAATTACCCTAGAAAGCAAATTCTCATATAAAGAGAAAAAATTAGAAGAAATTTAATATCTTACAAACAAACATAAATTAAGTGTTTTTTTTTGGTTTTTTTTTTTACTGGACCATGTTTATTTTTTTATTGCTCATAATAATTTTATGGACACCAAGTAGACAGTTTCACACAAACAACCAGTCATGAAAAGGTATTTATGTCTACTGACCAAAATTATTTGAGTTACATAAAGATTTCCATGTCATTTTTTCCATGAAAACTGAATAAGGGAGCCTGAGGCATTTTTTTCATATTAATGATGGTGCTTTAATCATAGTTAAGATTGTCCGTCCATCATCAGTTTTCTGGATTTTTTTTCTAAACACTTGCAGATATTGACATGATTTTGGGTATATAAATTCATCGTGATAAGTTACAGGTCAAATATAACTTTCATTCTGCTCCAATGATTTTTACCGAAATTACGGGCCTTGAACTTAGCAAAATTCAAAGAAAAAAAAGTTTTTAGTTTTTTTTTTTCTAAACATAGATATTGACCTGATTTTCGGTGATAAATTCACCACGATAAGTTACTGGTCAGGTATATGCTTTGCTCTGCTCTGATGATTTTTATCGAAAATATGGGCCTTAACTTAGCAAAATTCACAAAAATAACAGTTTTTTGGACTTTTTCTAAACGCTTGCAGATATTGACATGATTTTTAATACAGAAATTCAACATGATAAGTTGAAGGACAAGTTTGTAGTTGGTTCCGTTCCATTGATTTTTACCAAAATTACAGGCCTTGAACTAAGCTAAATTCACAGAAATAACCGTTTTTCAGACTTTTCTTTTCTGAACGCTTGCAGATTATGACATGATTTTTGGTATATAAGTTCACCATGATAAGTTACAGGTGAAGTGTACATTTTGTTCTGCTATGATGATATTTACTTTGGATTAACTAGAACTCAAAGAAATCACAGTCTGGAGTTTGAAACAACCATTCTGAGTAACAGAATTTAGTTAGAAGATAAAGGTTTAATGCCTTAAAAAAAACACTCTTATTCCTTTTTTATCGGGGTCCTTCTACATGTATTTCTCTTATAAACAAATTTACTTGAGTATCCAACATGGGGACATGTGGGGTATATGAGGGTGCTCACTAAGGTTCTTTAAATAATTAAGAAACTTGAACTTCAAAAGAAGACATAAAATATAATTGTCTGTAATGAGACCTGTCTTAAGGAGATAGAAATGGAAAGGGAAATAACTTTTGAAATCAGTGAAATGTTCGAATCATATTCAATTTCTTTAAAGCCTCTCAAGCTTTCATTTGAAACAGAATGAAATCGGCAAAGTTATTTTGATGCTGACATGAGATTGATGTAAAATGCTGAATACAAACACTCCAATGATTTGCATAAGTTATGTCCCTTACCTTAGGTCTACCCTCATAACTTAACCCTTAAAAATATGAAAATAAGTATAAATCAGACTTTTTACAGTCCTTTTTTCAGTATAAATGTAAGTTGTACCTTGGTAAACCCAAACGCCTGTCAAAACTAAACCAATTTCAAATTCCCAGATTGGTCCTGTTTAGACAGATTTCTTTATTTTCTCATATAAGTATCAGTCGGTATAAAAATCAGGCAGTAGGTGATTTATACATGTCAATAAGCCACTGAATTCAGTTTTATTTCATGTTCACACACAATTCCTGATCACATAACCAGCCTTTGTTTTTCATTTTGTGGTTGGGCTTTTGAGATAAAAATTATATTGATTGTACATGACATTGGAACTTTGCAAGAGTTATTGTTCCTGATTTGGTTTGATTTAGTTGATTTTAATGGGAGATAAATGTATGATTTTCTCAGCAGTGCAGATCTAAATACAGAAATAAATATTGTTATGTAAATATACAGCATGTGTCGATTTAAAAAGCAGTGTTTGTTTGGTGGGTTTTACTACACCATGAATCCCTTTGCTATTGGAGGTGTCTGAACTTTATGTGGACAGGTACTTAATTACAAAAAGTTTTTGACCTCTATGGGTAAAAATGAGATCAATTACATACTTCAGATGTAAAACTTTCATTTAAGAGTATTATACATGTATGCTGTGTACTTTTAAACTTTGACGCAAATGTAAGGTAAATGCCCATGTGTTAGATCATACATGTAGACTATGTACTTAAAAACTTAGACATTCAAAGGTTTTACATAATTTTTGATGTTCCTGTTTCAGGCCAATGGAGACAGTGGTTCTAAATCAGTTCATAACAAAATGCTGTATCATGTTGGCTATATCTATGTCCTAGTTTAGCACCCTCTATTTATGAGTTAACTCTTCCAAAATGATGTTTATGGTTACAAGGAAACAAAGATATGAAGTGGAAATATTGTTAATTTTTTCAGTGGTCAGTCAAGGCAACAGGGTTATATATATAATAATGTTAACTCACACCTAGGAATTTTTTTCATAAGACTAAAGTATAATATGTATGATGTCCCCCTAAACTTGGAGCTTAGAACATAGGTAGGCAGAAACACAATATTAATTAAAGGAGAGATGCCTAAAATTCATTATTTATGACATGAGATGATATAAAAATAAATTTGTGTGTGTGTGTGTTTTTTTTTCTGGTTATTTTTTTTTTAGTTTTAGAAGGTACAAACAGCAAACAAACATATTTTTGATTAAAAATGATTAAGAATACCATTCCAGTCTCATATTTGAACATAACCTCAATTAGATATAGATACAATAATTTATGTACATTACATATAAATATGATTATTTATGTACATAACATATACATATAATTATTTTTGTATATTCAGTTTAAGCGTACCTATTGATTATGTCTTCCCTGATTCCAGGAGAAACACATTGTCCTGTCTGTCTGTCTGTTCATCAGAAAGCCCTCTAATGGGTCAAATATGTCCCTGATGTTTTACGTATTTAATCAAGTTTAAATTAAAGTCAACTCAGTTATTTACTTCAGTGTATAGATGTGCTTGACATACATATGTATTTTGGTTTTCTTTTATTTGAAGGAACTAAGGAAACATAAAAAGTGAGAAAAAGGGGTGTGTGTGACATTTGATTCTGGAAATGTTAAGCTATAAGAAAAAACGTAACATTAATTCGAAAATTAAATATCAATTAGTGTTTTACATTGCTTTTAGTTTTATTCCTAACAATACATGCAAATAAATTTCTGTTAATCTGTTGTTTAATTTTTGGTCTGGTTTAATTTTGTGGAGATTCTTTCTTTCTATAAAGGTTACAGAATTTACATGAGGATGAGATATTATGCAGTCAATATTTATAGCTATATGTTTTTACAGGTATGCGACCAGGGATGTCACCAGGAATGCCCCCACCTCCTGGACCTCCTGGAATGCAGACCCCCATGGACCGCAAGAGGATGCCTGATCCAAGGGCTGTGCATCACATGAAAACGTAAGGGTTTTGCTTATGATTGTAAAACCTTCTAGAGCAGGAACTGCTTACCCTTCCAGAGAACTAAGTTCTTCCCAGTTTATAATGCTTCAGATTTTCTGTGTCGACATTTTTTATTCTTTTGTGTTGTATGTTCTTCAAGTGGTGATCTTGTCAAAGGATTCTCCCTTTGTTTGCACATTTGGTACTTGATTCTCCCTTCTTTGCAACTTTGGTCCTTGATTTTGTCAAAGGATTCTCCCTTTGTTTGCACCTTTAGTCCTTGATCTTGTTGAAGGATTCTCCCTTTGTTTGCACCTTTGGTCCTTGATTCTCCCTTCTTTGCACCTTTAATCCTTGATGTTGTCAAAGGATTCTCCCTTCTTAAAGTTCTTTGCACCTTTAGTCCTACTTGTTCTTTTTTTCTGACAGTTGGTATTGAGTTCACTTTGACATTATGTGACATCAACGATTCTTAACCATGGCAACCTAACCGATGTTGCTTACAATCTCGTATTTCATTGGACAAATGTGATAAGAACCATGAAATTCAAGGCTCCATTGTGGGAATCGGTGTCCGGAATATTTCAGTCACTTTCATATATTGAATAATTAGAAATAGTTTTTTGTTGAACCAATAAATAATTGAAACAGTCGTAATCAGATTTGGGTATCAACAAAATGAGAATATGTGTTGGCTATCTTTTTTTTTTTAAAAGATAATACTTGTTTAAGTACTCAGTTCCACAGGTGTTTTCTTTTATGCATTCTCCCAATTTGCTATGAAGTTTGTCTGCAATTTAGGTCTAAATTTTTCAATAGTACTTATGTTCAAAATCACAAAGTTCAGGATTTTACAGGTTATTGTCATAAAGTACAGCCACAAATATTGATAAGTAGCATAAACTGGTCTATTATCTGGCATGGTAGATATGTTAAACTGTAATTATAGATAAGGAAAAATAATTCTGTAGCTTTTTTCTCAGGGTTGCCATTCTTTGGTGAAATATTTAATGATGGACAAACTCATTTGAATTTGTTTTATGCACCAATGAAAGCTATAAGTATTTTATGTTAGACATTTAATGCTTTCTTAATGTATACACTTAAGTAAAATACCCTTGTCTCTAAGCAAAATAGATATAGGTGATGAATGTACTCCATATGAGAAAAAAAAAACTTTTTTGGCATCCTGTAACTCATAGAATGGAGTAAATGAATCATGTCAAATTTAATTTATAATGACTGATGATCACCTGATAACAAAATATTTACCTAAAGCCAACATGACATTATTTTCATATGTTTAGCTCCAGTGATGCAAACTGTCTCCAATATTGTTTTAATCAGAATTCTTAATTACACATTGACATTCCCTACTCGACCTTAGTTTGGTTGATCAGTTTTAGATATGTATGCTTGTTTGCCTGTTTGATTTTTCCATCTATTATCCATCCAATCTCCATTCCTGATCACCATTCAGTAAATTACATTTTGCCAGATATGTCCAGATACGAGACATCAGCCCTACAATTCGGATAAGCACTATTTATAGTGAAAAATGTGAATCTTTTAATCATGGTAGGTGCTGTCGTTATGTTCCCATTTTTACAACCTACATATTAAGTGTGTGTGATCTAATCCCATATAATGTTATCAGTATAGAAGGCCAATTCAAGTTCCCAGTTTTTAACACTGGAAAATACAGACAGATTAAAAATAGATAAAATTTTCTCAGGCCCCGATTTTAAAGAAGGGAACAGGCCTGTATTAAGAAAAATAAGACAAATCTGGCTCCATGCATTAAACAATAATGAAAATAGTGACAGATTAAAAGATTTTTACTGTTAAAAGTACAGGAAAGTATAAAGGCAAGGTTGAAAGTTCAGTAAAAGATTGAGGTTGAAAAATATTTTTAATCCTGATTAAGAATATTTAAACTGGTTCTCATAAACCATAAAATGTATACACTTTCAATTTTGCTTCATTATGGCAGTGAGTAGGTTATCAACTTAAATACCTTAGCCCTTTGACTTTCAGATTTTTTTAAGGGTTGTCTAGTACACAGAAAAAAAAATGTTTTTCATATGTTTTGAAAACATGTGAAAAACATATGTTTCTCATCTGTTTTTCATATGTTAAGGACCACCATGAAAAGCATATGTAAGAATAATAAATTATTTCATGAAAAATAGGTAAATAAAAATCATATGGTAATTGTATGTTTTCCATAGGAATTAATATATGAAAATGGTATGGTTTTCATATGATTTTGGAAAACTGTTGTTTCCATGTGATTTAAATGAAGTAAATGAGCAACTCGGACTCTAATAAAGACTGGGAGCATGGACCAATGCACTGGTTGCATATGTGTCATCTGCTTTTCTAGAAACACCTGCCGAGCTGCCCATAAAAAGTCAAGTCTGGGATAGACGAAAGAAGAATGGAAAAGTATGTCATGTTGAACAAATCAGTTCTCATGGTGCAAATAGATACACAGTAATAATCCACAAGTTCATGATGACAACCATTAAACATCTGTAGTGATGACTTTGATCTTGTAGCAACATAACCCAGTTTCAGAAGCATGCAAGCTTGAAAGCCAGAAAAGAGGATACTGTCATGTTATGTGCTTTATTGAAAATGTATGATACTTTTACCAGAGTATTGGTTTCTAACTTTAAGTTTTGTAAATAAAAATAAAATTATCATTTGTTATATTTAGGGTGTTGCCATTGTTCCGCTATGAAATGACTGGATATTTTCATTTTTCTTTTAGGAAGCATAAAAAGAAGAAAGTTGCAGACAAGATACTACCACAAAGGGTATGTTGAATTCATTGATGGTAACATGAAGATGTATCATTGGTGATTTTACTAATCTAATAATACTAAACAAACCCTGAATAAACCAGATACTTGCCCAAACCACACCCTGAAAAAAAAAGAACATATCGAATGCAAACCTTGAATAAACCAGATACTTGCCCAAACCACACCCTGAATAAAAAAGAACATATTGAATGCAAACCTTGAATAAACCAGATACTTGCCCAAACCACACCCTGAATAAAAAAGAATATCGAATGCAAACCTTGAATAAACCAGATACTTGCCCAAACCACACCCTGAATAAAAAAAGAACATATCGAATGCAAACCTTGAATAAACCAGATACTTGCCCAAACCACACCCTGAATAAAAAAGAACATATCGAATGTAAACCTTGAATAAACCAAATACTTGCCCAAACCACACCCTGAATAAATAGGAACATATCGAATGCAAACCCTGAATAAACCAGATACTTGCCCAAACTACATCCTGAGTAAATAGGAATGTATCAAATGCAATCCCTGAATTAACCAGGGTCTTGTTTCATAAAACATCTCAAATTGAGATTTTCTTCAAATCCTTCCTTAACTCAACTTTTGGCCAATCAGATCACTTGAAATTGAAGATTTGAGGAAAAACACAGGACTTGAGGAAATTCTTGAGGAATACTTGAGACTCTTAACAAACCAGATACTTGCATAAACAATATATTTCCCTAAACTAACCCTGCATAATCTAGATATTAACCTAAACACAACCACGAATAAACCAGATGATTGCCCAAACCTAACCTTGAATAAACCAGATACTTGCCTAAACTTAAGATAAATAAGAAATCTGTGTTAAGCAAACTCAGTAAATCAGATATCTGCCATAACCACAACTTGCATAAACCAGATACTTGCCTATGTCAAACCCTTAAATAAACTAGATATTTGTCCAAACCAAATCCTGAATGATTTAGAAATCTGTCTAAAGCAAACTTTGAATAAAGTAGATACTTGCCTAAACCATACTCTGTATAAGTTATAAACCTGTCTAGGACAAAATCTTCTGATTACCATCTGTGCCAGTTTCAATGCATTTTTGCACCTACATGTACATGCATATCAACAGGTAACCTGCCTAAAAGAACTCTCTAACCATATGGGGTACATGTATATTGTAGAAAGATTTCGCTCTACTTTAGTTGTCTACCAATGAAAATGACTTTGTTCATATGAATAAGAAAATCCTTTCCCTATGTGTTAATGAATGAATGGAACACTGTAATTATACAAAATTTTATCAAATACTTCAATTATACATTGTTACGTTAAATATAAATGAAGATTATTTTTTTCAATTGCCTGTTTTGAGCTTTATTATGAAGATCTTTTGTTTTGTATGGGTTAGTATCTATCCACAGTAATATATGGGCCCATGCATCCATAGTCACATCAAGTTTTTCAATTTTTTAAAACAGCAAATTTTATGATGTCATATGACCGTGATGTAGAGCAAGTATAACTTTGAATGTCAAGTTCGTGATGTCACAAAAAAGGAGCAAATTCCTTCGAAATCAGTCATTACTTGATGATCAACTTATGTTTCTTGTTCTGGTACAATAAATATAGATCTGACAAGGTGACTATCAGAAACTGATTTGAAATTGTGGACTACTTATGGACGAGGGGCGTTCTTTATTCCAATGCGCAGGCGCGTAAGTCTATTTTTACAGTTGTCAGGTGCAAAAACATGTGTTTGTTGAGTAATCACAGTCTATAGTTCACATGGTGTTTTAATAAAATATTTCTATTCATACTGCAATACCTTATTTGGATTTTTTTTTACATACTGCTCCTTCTACATACCAGGTGTGAAATAGTACAAGGACAGTACTATTTAAATTGTGATCATAATGTGATTAAAATGATTTCACAGTTTAGAGCCTTACCAGGCCAACTAGAAACCATACAAAATGCAGTGAAATAAGTATAACCATTTTACTTTCAAGTCCTTTAACTTCGAAATTGGCAATGGATTTTCCTGTAAAGTGCAGTAATACTAGTTAGGTGCTTTCTGTGGGAAATTGATTGTAATTTTCAACTTAAGAGAGGAAAAGCCTCCTGTACTCATTTATTTGTTATTCTAAATAATCTACTGTAAACATGATACCTTGCTCATTCTTAACCTACTCTCTTCCTTAAGGTTTAAAAATTTTGTGAATTTCTTGCATTTTTGATACAAAAAATTATAAATAGCCTGGGCCTGTTTAATGACTGAAACAGATTATTGTTATAGGAAAGATAGCTCGACTATTTTCCTCTGCAAGTAAAAACCATAACATTGAAGTTGCTATTTTTAATTATTCACTATCATGTTGCCCATAATTTAGTTTCTTCTGCAATGGGAAATAACTCCTACCAGCAAAGCACTAATGAAATGAAAAGCTAACATGGTTAGCTATAAATGTATAACATTCAGTCTTGAATTCATTCATTGTCAATTTTTTGTCTTCTAAAGCATTTTGATCTCAAAATAAAATCCTGTACAATTGTTTGCATGATTCTTACATGTGAGAGTCCCTGTCACTGTAAAGTTTGATAGGGACCATGATGATTTCTTGTGCTCATTATTTTCCCTTAACATATTTTCTAGCTAGGTTTTTGACCTTTTGTGCCTTGCTATAATAAAATAAGTTAATTGAGTGTATTGTAAGTTTATGACTGTCACATGAGAAGGTATTTAATTGATTCAATAACCTTTTTAGAAGAAATATCTTTTTTTAGACTCAAAATTAGAATTTTATTATGGTTACTTTAAAATGTACTCCCACATTTTCTCCCTTATATAAAATATGCTCTACATTTCCATTGAAATCTTAGATTAGTCAGTTTTAAAAATAGAAGACACATTTAGATAGCGTAAAGATATACTTTTAAATAACCATGAAAATTAAAATTATAGTAACAAAACACTCAGAACGACCTGACAGCATTTTGGAGTCATATCATTGGTTCTTTATTCTGTGTTTTAGATAGTTTAAAACTTTGTGTTGACCCAATAAAAGAGCTTTTTCCCTATCTTTAAGCCACTTAAGTTTCAGTTTGCTTACATTGTGACCAGCTGTCTATGAAGTTTTGCACTAGAATTACTGATGAAAGTTTTTTCTATGTAGAATCAAAAACTGGCTAATGTTTACAAGGCTATTTATGCAAGTAATTTTTCACTGTATTAATATGAAGAGGTTCTAAATTATAAGACTTGGTCTTTTTTAATGGACATCTTTGATTTAGGTAGGTATCTTACTGTCCAACATATCCACAGATGCCTTTCAGAGAAGGTTTGTTTTCACAGGAAAGATCTTTGAATTTATATGGATACATATGATGTACAGCTGTCTGTCAGTCTGTCTGCTTTTTCATAAGCAATAACTAAAAATGCTTTTGATGAATTTTGATAATTTTTCAGTGTTTGATATCATGGAGGAAAGCTCCCTGCTGACTTTTTCCCCCTTATTATTGGTTTCATAGATAATGAACTTTTAACACTAAAAAATAAAAACAAAGATTGACATGCTAATCATGTTCTTAATTGTTTATGTGTTGGTCTTGTACATGTCTTTCTTTTGAGGCTTATTTGAACCATTGTTTATTTTTGTCATTAATGCATGACCTTTTTTTCTATTTTTGGTATATGACAAATAAATTTCATACATGATTTAGGCTACAGTTGAGTTATGCCCTTAAAAATGGTATTACTAACTAGGAATGGTCATCATTTTTGTGCCAGAGCAGTATTCCTCAGAAAGAGATACATGTATTTTAGGTCGACACATGGCATTTAATATACATGTTTCAATAATGTTGAATATACTTCTATGATTGAATTTAAATATAGCATGATACATACTGTACTTCATTTTTACCATAATTTTCAAACCTCGTGCACTTCTTTCTCGGTTAAAAGTAACGCCACGTGTTTTCCGAACTCATGCTAACAGTTAAGTCTGTAGCAAATCCCCCGTGAACATGCGTATAGCTCATGCATGCATATACTTGTTGTTAAAGTTCAATATTAAGGATATAAATCACACAATTTTTTTTTATCCCCCCTTTTTTTAATTTGATGGCTTGAAATGTTACGAATTTCAAAAATAATGACTCTAGTAGTTTCTTTGACTTATTCTTTGTTACTTGTTTTTGACTTTTTGCTAACTTTAACTTTTACAAATCTTCTGACCCAATATAATGAATTTAAACTTGATATTAGTGCACTTAAATTTTATTTAAAGTACAGCAGGAGATGTAAACAGAATACAACCTTCAACGACTTACGGTTGACCAATTTCTGTTTTGTCACAGATTTAAATCTCCTTTTACCTTAGTGTAGTTGTCCGAAAAATGTTTTAAATTGTAACTATGAGCTTAAGGACGGGCAGTCCTTTTCACAAAAAATCGTAAGTGTAAAATTAGTCGTAAGTTATTATGTCATAATAGAGTTAAGTATTGTGATGTCACAACTTACGACTAATTTTACTCTTATGATTTTTTGTGAAAAGGGCTACTGACCATCATGTACTAATTCGTAACCTTGAAATTTTGGAGGGGGTGTTTTTTAGAGCAGAAAAGTTAAAACTTTTATGAAGCTATTGCCAAAGATTTTAAATGATCATGCCCTTGGTTCAAAACAATTTCTGCTTAGATTGAGTATTTGTACCCCATGCAATGAAACTTTAGGGGGTGGTCTTTGGCATATTTTTTGCATCTTTCTAATGGTTTGTTTAACAAACTGGGTTAATATAACACAAAAGTCTCTGGATATTGATATCCATTTAGTTGCTCATTATAACATTATGAATTTTTTTACTATAAACCGTAAAATGTTAATATATTTTGTATGATCACAAAATATTTGTGGTTTCATAATGGTGTGGCGCTGTCTTCATCTATAGAAAATTGTTTTTTGTGCAATAAATTGAACATTAGTTGGTTGATATTGGTGAAAGGCTTGAGACTACAAAAGGAAAGTTGGTATTGATTTTGGTTGATATTGTTGAAAGGCTTGAGACTACAAAAGGAAAGTTGGTATTGATTTTGGTTGATAATGGTGAAAGGCTTGAGACTACAAAAGGAAAGTTGGTATTGATTTTGGTTGATATTGTTGAAAGGCTTGAGACTACAAAAGGAAAGTTGGTATTGATTTCGGTTGATATTGTTGAAGGGCTTGAGACTACAAAAGGAAAGTTGGTATTGATTTCGGTTGATATTGTTGAAAGGCTTGAGACTACAAAAGGAAAGTTGGTATTGATTTCGGTTGATATTGTTGAAAGGCTTGAGACTACAAAAGGAAAGTTGGTATTGATTTTGGTTGATATTGTATGTCATTGGTACATACAAAGTCAAAATAATTAAAAGCACAGACTGATGCTTTGAATAACAGTAGCTCTATATTCCACAAACAACTTCAGTACAGCTCAATATAATGCTCCATACTTCTAGACCTCACTTTCAACATCTGTTACTAACGTCAACTCTCAAAACTGTCATAGATTCTCAAAATGTGGGAAACCTTGTAACGTCATTTGGAATCAAAATTCACAGCACTAAATGAAAAGGTCCACAAACTGTAGTGCATAGAGTTTTGTATGTTAAATTAAGTGGTCCAGTAATGTTTTTTACTAGAACATTATAAAGTTTCAATGGAACTCTCTGTAGTTCAATGGTTCCACAGATTTTCTAACATAGGATTTCATCATACATTTACATTGCAAATTTTGGGTATGCTGTAAGCATGTTTCAAGGAGTAACCTCCCATATGTTGAATTAAAACTAAAGCATTTGAATGATTAATAAAAATTGCTTGTACGTGTATGTTGGAAAAACCTATATCTAGAAGTAATGAAATGGGAAGCCAAAATCCTGCAATGATAGGTTCTACTGTCTGCAATACAAGAAATGAAGTCTCAGAGTTTTAGGGGTTTTGAAATTTAGTACAGTGTACTGCAAATATTGGTTAATAATCTTTGATATAATTTAGGTCAGACAATTCTTACCACTGGCCAGATGAATCCCTTGGGACATTTGAAAATACAAAAAATACAAAATTCAGGCTAGTGGTATATTTCTTTCTAGTAGGGCTTTATCAAAAGAGTTTGATACATTTGGACTGAAGTTTTAGTGTACAAAAATAATCAAGGAAATTGAGAATGTGTAATACACGCAATTGTTTTGCAGACGACCTCTTAGATTTTGAACCTTTACGATCAAAATAATTTTTGCCGCCTTTCCATCACAGGAACTTCCCTACTATTGCTGAACACTAGTAACTACACAAAGATTTCATCCAAATGTAATGTAATTCTTTTAAATCATTCAATACCCCTTTTATAACCAATAATATGTTTCTTTCAAAAACTCTGCTCAATAAAATTCTATTATTTCTGCAAATAAAATGAAGATTTATGCTTCAAATCAACTGAGTTCAGATTTGAGGGACTCCTTGAAAGATATTTAATAATAAATATACACTTAGGGAATTTATAGTTCTTGCAGTAATATGTCAAGAAGCATTAAATGTGTTAAAGTGTGTTCCATTTAACACAATTATCTGTAAAATTCTCCATCCTATCATCCTATCATTATTATTTTACCATTAATAAACAAGAAGTGAAGAGCAGTGGTTTTAACCTGCAAGTACAATTGGCGGGAAAATTCAAATTGATACAAGTGTCTTGTTTTTGAAAATCTTAAATTCATTAAGGAAATTATTTTTTGAAGCTGAAGTTGGTTTTATTTGAGTATAATAACAGTAAAGGATAAATACCCTGTTAATATATTTTTTTGTATTTAAATGCAAATTATCTGTTGGTCAGGTTTTGAAACTTTTGGGAAAAAAAATATGAAATGGAACAAAATTTGTGTAAAATTTGATCAGTAGTATGAAAAATGCAAATTATGATCACAGTTTTATTTTACATCATATAATCTTCGAAGTTTTGTTTATGCTACAATTTTCATAAGATATTCAAAAACCACCAGTGCTTCGATTAACCATGCGCATTGAGTGGTAATTAAATTTCTGCTTATGAGGGTACCCCAGTTTTCCATTTTCCATGTGCTTTTTTTTATATACATTTCATGAAAACAGCAACAGATTCCCTTAAAGCCTATTCTTAAATCAAACCATATATTTGCTCTCTATGGTAAAATTTAGAATTAACATGTTTTCTGAAGCCTGCATGTTGAAAATCTCAATTCTAACATTTCTTGTGGAAAAATATTTTAATCCACTAATTACTGCTGAAGAATTTTTGTTTCAAACATTCAATGATACTTGAATCTAGTATTGATATCTCTTTTTAAGTCAGTTGTACCAGATCATGCCTCGAATGTTGTTCAGATTACTTAGCAGTACTCTTCAAACCCGACCCATATATCATGTGTATTATTAAGTAGCACTCCAGCTAAGAATCATGTAAAATGTGATTCATGGGTAAAAAGCCTACGTATGTTTTTATTTTTGATATTTTGTTTGAATTGCCATAATAAACAGAAATTAACATTATGTTTTTCATATAACCTGTGTTCTTAGGAGATAAAAATTATACAGAATGGACTGTAGATTTCATAATTAAGGGAGATAACTCTGTAAAAGACATTCAAATACAATGGAATCTATTGAATTTTCTATGTTGATTATCTCCTGAGATGAAATCAGGTTGTATCTTCATCAGTCGTATTAGGCCTAAAGAATATTCTGTGTTTCTGGTAACAGCTCCTTCGAAACTATGGTCAGTTCAGTAGGTAGGGTTTTTGACCTCCACATCGGAGAGCAATGTGATTCGAGAAAAAAAAAACAATGACAGAAATGTCGAAAATTTGTATTTTTTTTTGTTTTTGTGTTTTTCTTGTGCTCTTTTTTGTCTTTGTAAGTGTCATACAACATAGATCTTGTTCAATTTCATTCACAGGTTTACAAGCTTCATGTATAAACCCCTAGCAAAGAGTTAGCATGTTTTGTGAACCATAGATGTAAATAAATTTGATATTCTACTTAACAATTACACAAGTTATATAAAATATATATATATATTTATGTGACTTAGCCTTGCATCCTTTGTTTTTTTTTAATTCAGTCAGTTTTAAATGCGACCTTCAACCATCTTTTTTACTTATGTCAAGTATTTATAGGACTTTTGCCTTATTTTTAGACTCCTTATACATCACTGGGTTGAAGTGGAATGAATTTGATTTGGATACATAAAAAACATGTACACCAGCCTTCTAACTTCAAAATACACCACAGCTTTGATTTATTTTGACTTTTTCACTTTTACATACAGTTAAACCTCGATGAATCCAACTCAGAAGAGTCGAAATCTCAGATAACTTGAACTTATTTCAAAGTCCAAGCAAAATTCCTCTTACTCAAATACAATTTTACCTCAGATGACTTGAATTTGGATGAATCAGAACCTCAGATAACTTGAGGTTTACAAACAGTTTCCTCCATAGGACTTCAAGGTTAATTAACCCTGATGTCTGGAAGTCAACTAATTAGTCAGAATCTGATTGATTTATTACACACCAAAATCAAAGCGTGTTTTTACAATGATTACCACAGCTTTTGAAATTATTTGTTGACACTCTTTATGGCTTGATTTGTGTATTTAATTAATCCAAAATAGTGCATTTAGTAAAAAGATAGGAACTTTGTTTATCACACTAACAGTGGCATCCAATATTTTGATAAAAATTTTAAAATGACAGATGATAGTAATTAAGTGTATTTTAAGGACTACAATCGTTTCGCTAGTGAACCTGAAATAATATTGCAGTAATGCAAAGCACATGGTTTGAGATACTCCTGATTGTGAGTCATGCAATGCAGTATGTTATAAAATTATGACCTTTTTGATGTATAAATAATAAAAAGGAAATTTCCCTAAAACACTAATGGTGCCGTTCTGTCTTTAAAACATGATAAACAACACACAAAAATATCTTCTGATATGAAACAATATGGTACAAGCACAACAAATGATATAAATGCAGAAACAACAACACATTGTTTTCTAATGTGGTGGGCACATTTTTCAACAAACAGTAGGCATTCCATTGGGAACAGATTGTGTTCCTCTACTTGCTGACCTATTCCTTTAATCTTATTAGGTTGACTTTACAGCTGATCTGATCCAAAAGAAGGAACATCTTTTAGCCAGATCCTTGAATCTCATTTTCCACTGTGTAGATGATTTATTATTGTTAAAGAACCTTAGTTTCGGGGATTTTATACATCACATCTACCCCCAAAGAACTTGAACTTGAGATCAAGGATACTATAGACACTGTGAATTCAGCCTCATATCTTTACCTACACTTAAAGGTCATCATGAACTTGAGGATCATTATGGTGTATCCGTCTGCATCATGGAAACTGATTTGTTCAACATGCCATAGTTTTCCTTTTCTCTTTCGTCTACCCTGGATTTGAATTTTTATGAGCAACTCGGAAGGTGTTCCTAGGAAAGCAGAGGAAGCTTACCCTACCGGTGCACCTCGTCTATGTTCCCAGTTTTTAGTGGTCTGAGTTGCTTATTTACGTTTGTTACTTTGTATTATTAGGTAATTTTAATTCTTTGTTGTGTGTGTTGGTTTTCCCGGTCTTGTCATTGTCTCTGGATTGCATTCTTTTTATTTTGGTTAGAATCTTGGTTTCCTTGATTACACTGTACATACAGACTTTATAATTAGTTACCCTAAGTGACCTGAGGAAAGACTACAGTCTTTAGCTAGGGTTTGTTAAGATACATGTACAGTTGCTGTAATGATAAACCTACCTCATGATATACATGCCATGATAAAAGGTTGACAATATGAAACATTATGATCAATTGTTAAAAAAAAATTGTATTGATCTGCATCATGATCAAAAGTATCTTGATACATTAACTTCGCAATGAATTGTTTCATCCTTTATCTTATTAATAATACTGGTACTTTTCCAGCAACTATAAAGCTACAGTGGTCTTGGTCATAAAATAAAGTTTTCATTTGTACTGATAATGTGTAAGAAATAGTATAACATGGGATGAAACCTTGAACTTTCCGTCTTCTGGAAAGTGGAAATAGTTAATGTAACCCGAGCTTTACTGTATGTTTTTGTAATATAATTTTGATCTATTTACAGGTAAGAGATCTTGTTCCAGAATCACAGGCCTATATGGATCTTCTGGCCTTTGAAAGGAAACTTGATGCCACAATAATGAGGAAGAAACTTGATATTCAAGAAGCCTTGAAAAGACCCATGAAGGTACCTGAAGTATCTCAGTGTTAGGCCACATCAAATTAATGAACTTGATATGGCCTTTTGCTAGTGGGATAACAATACTTACATTGTTAAAGTTTGGGTCAAATTCAAAACTCAAATTCTGCATTTAAACTGATGTTTTAAAGGTTAACTACAAAACAATTATGAAATCCATGAAAATTCTATGAAATTAAAACAAATCATGAAAATTAAGGTTTTTGACAGAGCTATCTCCCTTTTAAATGTTCATTTACAGTGCATTTAAATGAAATTTTAACTCATTTTTCAAAATGATATAGAAAATCTTCTCCTTATTCCTTGATTCTGATGGTGAAAATAGTCAAATTACACTCAAAGTGTAGGGTTATTTCGTACCATATTTTATTACATGCCTGATTCTTACCAAGACTATTACTTCAGTGCTAACATTTCATTTAAGGTTGAAATAAAAGAAAATGATGCTCATATCTTAAAGTTTGAATCCTATACCCATAAACTATATTGGATTAAAAACAAAGCTTTGACAGACAGACAGGAAAAACAAGTGACAAACAGAAAAGTAAATGAAGAGCACACAGACAAATAAAAGTAAATGAACCACCAAGACTACTCTCAGATATTAGATTTGTTAACCAAGTGAACTGTTAGGGTAACCATCCTCTATTTTATGTCATTACCAGTAAAGTGCAGAAAAGAAAATATTAACTCTCTTTGTTGTGAAGAAAGAATTCACTATTTCAGACAGCTAGATCATAATACAACTTCTGGAGTGTGGATATTAATCTTTGTTTAATCTAATCATTTTATGATATTCTTAAACTATATCTATAAAAAAATTCAGTATGATGAAAATTTCAGTCTGTTTAACCTTGCAAACTCTTAAATGGGAATGAGATGAGAGATGAAAAGTCCATGTTCAAATGCAAATTTATAGTTGCTACAGAAGTTTTTGAAGTATCTATATCTGTGTAGCTTTGGTTCTGAATTTTCTGTGATATTTCAATTGTTTCTATTTTTAGCAAAAGAGAAAACTTAGGATATTTATTTCTAACACGTTTTTCCCTGCTAAGGCAGAAGGAGAGGTAAGAATATTATGATATTACTTTTTTCAGGATCAAAATACCTTAGGTCACTGGTTCATCATAGAAACTTCCCTATTGTTTCTACACAAAATATAGTCCTATTGTAATTCCGTTTATATCGATCAATATTTCTTTCAAAATCAGTAAATATGTTTCAGGCAATTATTCAGCTTTATAATATTCTATCACAAATAAAATGAAGATTTATCAAATCAATCACATTTTTCCCTGCTAAGGCAGAAGGAGAGGTAAGGATATTATGATATTACTTTCTTCAGGATCAAAATACCTTAGGTCACTGGTTCATCATAGAAACTTTCCTATTGTTTCAAGGAAACCTAGCTTTTGCAGAATATTTTAAAATAATTTTTGATTGTAATTGCAATTTAACTTTTTGGGCAGGTTTGAAATCTTGTGAAAAAGGGTGAAATGAAACAAATTTGTGAATGTGTGTGAAGTAGGATACTGTTTAACTATTGATCTACAGATCATATATCTAAGAATAGTATTCAAAATATTTGTGAAAAGACAATTCTAAATTATTAGGGAAATGCAAATTTATGATGACGGTTTTATTTGACATTGTATAATCTTTAAAATTGGTGGCGAATGCCACTAGTTTCACAAGGATCAAAAACATTCAGTGCTAACTGCACTATGATTAGCCTACCACTCATAGTCAATAGTGGTCTCCAAATGATAAATGAAGAATGCACCAAAGGTTTATTTTCATACTTTGTTTCAATTGTCCAGTTCTATGTAAAACATATCAATTTTGATTTCTCAGCACAATCCCATATGTACGTAGTTCTTTAGGTAGCTTTTATTTGAACATTTGTCTCCCCTTTATTGTGAATTCTATGGTAGATGAAAATTTGAGTACCAATTTAAGGACTTTATTCAAACTTTGCACAAATATAGATAAAAAAAAAAAAACAATTCATGTATGTTTATGTAGTGCTATGCAGTCTTCACTATTAAGTAGTAGTCCGAGGCCCAAGGCCAAAAATGGAGGTGGGCCAGTAAAATTAACTACTACAGGCCAACAGTCACTTTATAAAAATTTCTGAAAAATTTCGGGCCTATGAAATGGGAAGTTAGTTTGAAGACTGTTATTTTGATAATTTGTCGATCCTCCTTTTTGTGATTTCTGGATGACAACATGAGAAGAAATAGACAGACTTTGTTCAATCATATTCTCATTTTCAGTTAACCACTGCTGCTGTTTTTACTAAAGTCTTTTTTAACGTTTTGATTTTTGATGTGCATACTTTATTGTCCAATGCGTTTAGGAATTATTAGATATCCTGTTAAATGCCCTGATTTTATAAGGGAGTTTTGTTATTGGTTGTCAAAAGCTGTGTTGATGACTAGATAACATACATTAGGAGTTTTGAAGATATCAACAGAAGAAGAAAAATTAACGGTCTTCACCATAAACCTGTAGTCTGAAGCCTCAGGCCATCAAATTTGTCGATGAGTCTGTAAAATTCCATTTAAAGGCCAGTAGATACATGTATCTACATGAAAAAATCTACAAAATATGGTTTTGGCCTTTTGATCAATAAGTTCACCATGAATGCTGAAAAAAAAAACAACAAAAAAACAAACAAAAAAAAACATCTGATATTGTATATAAAGTAATTTTTATAGGGATAGTACTCTAATAATTTTGTTTTTATCATGCATTTAATGTTGATGATTTTACAATAAAAGTTTTATGACATCAATCCATACAGTGTGTGGTAAATTTAAAGAGCGGTAAAAAGGATAGTTTGTTGGTGATAATTGTCATATTTGATAGCGCTAATCACCAAAGCACTCTATCGCTAATAAGGTTCATATCTTGCAAAGACTTCCTTTTTCCCATTTATTTACTGGATACCTTTCTTTTATATACATGTAACTCCGAAAAGCCACTGACATATATGTTATGATGAAAATTCATAATGGCAATAGTACAGCAGATTGGTACATGGATTTATACATAGCAGGGAAGCTTAGATCAAGCATTTTAGTAGTTTGGGTTTATTTCAAACTTGCTCTTAACCCTCTTCACTAGGGATGCATTTCTTTATATTATACAGATGTCTGACAGTCTGTATCCCTTTCTGTTCATCCGTTTGTCTGTCCATCCCCCAACAGTTTCCAGGTAATTTCTTGAAAACGGATCAAAAATTTTTTGAGTTAGGCCATTTTGAACATTTTACCATTCCCAGTTTTTTACCGGTATGACGTAGGGTATTACTTTATGGTCCATTTATGCCCTATTTTTGTTGTTGTTTTTAAGTGACAGTTATGACTCTGGAAAAAGGGGGGGATAGGTATTTTATATGCTTTAGCACTGCACAGCCATGATTTTTCCTGTGATTATCTCACAGTTCCACATGTAGGTCGGTGTATAGAGTTTCTACTTCAGTAATGAGTGCTTTGAATCATTTCTCCAGATGGTAAAATTGAGATTTCAACATGCCAGCTTTAGCGAGTATGTTAAAAACTATATTTTACCATAGAGAGTAATACGCTGAGGGAAAATTGGTTTCTACCATGAAATCTGTAGAAAATGTTGAATGGCAGAAAATTTCCTGCAGAAAGTTGTCTGGTGTCTGAAATGTTGTGTGCATTTTTAATTACTGGCTTAGAATAATATTAATTTATTTCATGTTTCAAAGATGAAAAAATGGGTACAGTTACATATTATATAAAGGCCACCACATATTTATGACATACTTGTTAACACTTTCTACCTCTAGTTTTTAGATGTAAACAGGTTTGTTATTGATAATTTGAACAATTGTTTTTCACAGATGAACAAGAAATGATCTACAGATATTTTTTGTCACACTTCTTGACCTCAAAATATTATTCTGATAATTATGTGGGTTTATAACTAGGAGCAACATATTTGTTATAATGTATGAATAGGGGTATTATATTACATTGTATAGAAATGGAAAGATATGCTTAGAACCTGCTGTTATTTCAGACAGTGATATAGTTAACTTCACAGAATAGAGTGAAAGTTCCCTTGGTGAAATGACATTTACCTGATAAAATGTCTTATGTACCAGTAATTAACTGGTTAGTTATAATTCTATCTTTTCATGTGATATATAATGAGCAACTCGGTAGGTGTTTCTGGAAAAGCAGAGGATACTTATCCTACCTGTGCACCTGTGGTACATGTTCCAGTTTTTACGAGATTTTGAGTTGCTCATGTTTCTTGTTAATTTGGTCATGGCATATTCTTTCTTGTGTTTGTCTTTAATTCTTTGTGTAAATTCTTTTGATTACTGCCCAAATCTTCGTTCTCTTGATTACTCTTTCATAGGTAAATGCATTTAAATCTTAATTTGATGGTTAGTTTAAATGTCTTTGTCAGTTGTCTTGACAAATGAAGTTGTACCTATGTTACTCTTTGTAAATTGGTTAGCTGTACCATTGTATGAGTTTTCAAGCTTTGTGTAGTGGCAGACATTCTTTCAATCTCTTACTAACCGCTGCAGACTGGCCTATCAAAATTCTTGTACACTTTTGTAATAGTCTTATTACAATCTGGTAATGTAGCATAAAATCGTTCGTTTCTTCCGACTTTGCAAGATTCTTGCATTTTCTGAGAGGGCTGGCTGCAGCATCTAGAGTGAATTTGGAATGTCAGATGCTGTTATGGAGCTTGATGAGTTTTATGGAATAAGATGCAACACTTTCTTCCTGAAACTAGGATTAGATGTGCACATAATTTCTGTATGAATTCATATATTATGCAGATTTTGTTAAGTCTTTGATAGCATTGCATTTAGTACTGGTCAGTCCCTTGTGGTATTTGTTTCTGAAATTTGCTAAAACAGCTTTTGTTCTTTTTGTTCTTGCATTTTTGTTGGCTGACTGAATTTGGCTAATAAAACTTTTTTTTCTGTGGTTGCTGCATGACAAGATGGCAAGTACAGCTTTTTTTATTTGTGTTGGTTGGCTACTATCAACATGTATCAAACAGAACTGTTGTAATGGTTTAATGTAAGCATGATAATTTGCTGGTTATTTATCCCCAGGATTTCTTCAAACCACCGTACTTGTAGACGTGAATTTTTGGGTTCGGAACAGTAATCATACATGGTCCTTTATTGTAAATAAATTGGCATTGGGAAATATTGCCCTGTGAATTAAAAGCTTGTTATCATCCCACTCTCAGAGGATATACTGTTTTATTTGTCTCCCCATTCTGTCATTCTGTAACACATATTTTTCTTATCAAAGTTCTCAGCCTTTGTAAATCATCGGCTTTTGATATTTTATACTAAGCTTCATGTAGGTGGAATAAAAAGTGGAATGCATTTTTGTATTTGTATGACAACTGCTTCCGAATAAAACTTGAAACATCTTTATACTTTGGTAATATACAAAATTTTCATCACATTTATCTTGGATACTATTTATAGCAAGTTCCAGGTATATTTACTAAGCTTTCTTTAGGAATATTGTACAGTGGAATGTGTTTTCATACTCATATTACATTTACTTCCTGTTTTTAGAAAAAACAATGATTTTCCTTATATTGTTGTTGAAGGTGGGGGTATCAGTAGTAAACCATCACTCACAGAATCATTGTTTTAACTTCTTTTAGGATGGTGAAGAAACTGTTGCATCATGGGAGCTAAGAGTTGAAGGAAGACTGCTTGAAGATGTAAGTTTCCATGAAGTTATCGTTGAGAAGTAACCTAAGGGCTTTGTTATTAAGATATAGATGTGATTTGATTTTTTGTGAAAAATTTAAAAATATTTGCCAAATTCTTGTTTAAAAACAGTCAAAAGTACGACTTGTCATAACGTTGCGTAAACTGGTCTGTTGTAGTTACCAAATATAATAGCTCAAATGATAATTAATTTGAAAAAAAATAAAATGGTTTACTGATATAATTGTTCTGAAATGTTTAATTAAATTGTAAGAGATTTACATCTGACTTACTTTGAAGTGAACATTACAAAGGATAAATCGATTAACAACATAATTTAAATGCAAAACAACTTTTCTTTCAAGGCTGCCAGTGCCAAGTTGAGTGACACTTCAAAACTGAAAAGAAAATTCTCTTCCTTCTTCAAGAGTTTAGTTATAGAACTGGATAAAGAACTGTATGGTCCAGATAATCACTTAGTTGAGGTATGTTTAAAGGGGAGGTAATTGAAAAGAAGGTAATTAGTGATAGATGACCAATCACAATTTTAGTTGCACCGATCAGTTCAGAGAAGTCTTTAGATTACCCAGGATTCAGTTTAGAGAAGTTATGAGAAGTTTCTGGGTTACTTAGGATTTGGTTTAGGCAGGTTTTACTGTAGATTTTTTAAATGGCAATACATGTACATGTATTACATTAATACATTTTTTTCTGACAGTGGCACCGTACACCAAGTACCCAAGAAACAGATGGATTCCAAGTAAAACGCCCAGGTGACCAGAATGTCAAGTGCACAGTCCTTTTGATGCTTGATTATCAGGTAGAGATTGTTCACTCCAGTCATATTTTTGTTTGTTCTTCGCTAGTGTAAGGGTATGTACAGAACCCTTTCTTATCTGTTTCCATGTGTATACAGTGGCAGATCTAGTGGGGAGACCCCCCACCCCACTTTAGAAAATTGAAATTTTTAAAATTTGTTGAAAATTGGGCATGCTCTCAAACCCTCCTAGCAAATTCAGATCACTTTGTGATCCTAAATGGCGACCCTGTTAAGAAATTTTTTTTCCTTTCATTGATAGCCGTCTGATTGTATTTTTTTGTCTCAAATGTTAAAATTAGAAGTATGAAATATATCACAAAAAACCAAGCCTTCACAGCAAAGATATTCTGACTTTTAAAAAGATATTGCAAATTTGATTGTGGTCACTTCTGAGTTTATATTAATGTGATAAAGTTCAGTTGTCATATTACCCTGATGTAAACTTAAACAAAACATGGGCTTTTCATACTCCTCTGAAACGATGGCAAGAACTTTGGAATGTTAGGTGGCCATATATCATTTCCTTACACTTTGTAAATGCTCACACTTACATTTGTGTGTGGATATTAGGGTATGCTTGTTTAAAGGTATTGCTTTAAAATTGTCAATCAGTACATCAGTTACGCATCAAGGTATTTTTCTTCTCAGTATGTTTCATGTAATAACCAATCGACTCCCTGTTAAACGATAGAAAGTACATTGTAAAACTTAATATAGTTACTGTGACTGATGTTTTATGTGCAGGAATTTTATTGAATGAGATTATGCTACATGAATTACTGAATTTTTTCATAAATCTTGCATAATTTGCATAAATAAAGTTATTTTGAAGCATTTGGCTGCCATAATTTTTTACCAGGATAATGCTCTAACTGCACTCTGCACAAAAGAGCTGAGCACTGTTAAAATTACCAAAAGCCTTAACATTTCAATAATATGTAACTTCATATTTAAAAAAATTGTATATTTGATCCAGCTAGATTTTTTTTTAATCAAAAGACTTTGAGGCTAGCAAAAAGAAGTGAAAATATTTGTCATCGATAAAATATGGCTCAGAATGTACAGGAATAAACTTTCAATGGGATAAATATTGATGAAAATTTTGATTTTCTATTAAAAGTATGTTTATGCTCATAATATGTAGGATAGATTGTCAAATTAAAACAAGATGTTGCTGAAAAGTGATTCTTCTTATAAAAAGAATCTTTGAATGAAAAAAATATTGTTTGTGGGGACAAATTTTTTAATGGTTAATGTAGGACTATATTCCCACTAAATTCTTTACTTTATGACTCATAAATTTGTCAATTTAAAATGCAAAAAAAACCTGATGACTAACATAAATTTGATTGAATCCAACTACACTAGATCTAAGGTGGTGTTTACCATTTCCGCTTTGACACCGGGAAAGTGTGACAGTTTTTATATTTTTCTGAATGGTTTGTTTGTTGGAGTTTAATGTCGAGCAGCAATATTTCAGCTATATTCAGGCGATGAACATGAAATTGATGATAAAATTAACATGAAATGATCGTGAAATGAAAAAGGGATGGGACACAAGGACAATGGGGTCGACAAATTTTGATTGCCACTAGAAATAGGGAGAGGTGGGTAGGGTCGGGCAATTTAGCCTCCTGTGGTGGAGCCCTATTGTTCCTACTCCGGGAGAATACCACAGTGGGGTTCTTTAACATGCGAGGAACGTGGCATCTTTCCCAACACTATGGTATGCGGACAGGTTTTCCGTATTATAGCCTGTCAACCCCAGCATGCAACCCACCAGGGGTACCCCATTCCACCACCTGGGGCACACATCCCAGTTGCTCTGTGGGCAGAGCGCCCTAGTCCCCGGCTAGGGTTCTGAGCACTATTTAGTCGCCTTTTACGACAAGCTTAGTGCTGCTGCAGGTCTATTCTGCAACACCCGGATCTGCAAGGGGCTTTTCTGAATGGAAATACTGGTGTACTTATTCTATTCTTTTAACTGACTTTATTAGCAAAAATACTTTTTTTTACGTACAACAAATGTATTATTTTGCTTTAAGGAGGTAGACTTAGGGTAAGGGACACAACTCTTACAAATCATTGGAACATTTGTATTCAGCATTTTACATCAATCTTATGTAAGCATCAAAGTAACTGGGACTGATTTCATTCTGTTTCAAATGAAAGCTTGATAGGCTTTGGTGAAATTGAATATAATACAAGCATATCACTGATTTTAAGAGTTATTTCCTTTACCCTAGGTCTACCTCCTTAATGAAATTTTTAAGTTATAACATTAGGGTAATTAAACTTATTTTATAGGAGGATATATATGCCAAGATTGTGAATTATTAGGCTTAGTTTTAATTATGATTGATGTGTATTTTTTTTTTAATTCAATAACATAATGTTGCTAAATGTTACAGCTGCTGTATTGTTTTGATCAACTATTATAAATATTATAAATTAGTTATAAACTAATGGTCACCTGACCAATCAGAATGTAGGAAATAATTAGGTATAAATAAGACTGCCTATAATGTGAAAATGGTGATAAAAATATCCACTTGAACTGAAGTGTATTGCCAGAATGCTTAAGACAAAGCTAGTGGTGTAAATTAAGCCATACAATTCCATCAACCCATCACTTGGGAGGGAATGTAGTCTATAACTTTGCTCCCTATTTTTGCACTCTTCACAATAGGGGTCATTTTCTTCTACTTTTGAGAAGGTTTCCACTTTTTTAAAATCTTGGTGTTACAGCAAATATTCTTGATTATATTGTGTGTTTACTTCAGAGTTTTCTAATTTCTGCTTCCATCACCTTTGTTACTTATAACACAGCCACATTAATAATAGGATAATCAATTGGAAAGAGTGAATAACCAAAATATCACGAGTGCCGAAGAACGCTTAGATTTAACAAGTGTGCAGAACTTGTTTCGCACATGAGGTTAAATCCTCAAGAGTTCTCGGCACGAGTGATAATATTTTGGTTATTCACAATAACGAATTGATTATCCTTTTTATCATAGAGATTTTCTACATAATTTATTGATATTTTCAATATGAACTTTGAATTCTGTGATTGACGGAGTGATATCAAAGTTTTGACGTTTTGGTGGGAGAAAGTGCAAAAGTGAAATTTATTTCACAGTGTGAATTATTGAAATTTATTGCACAGGGAACAATCGATAAATCACTGCTATCTTTATAATAATATCCTGTATCTGTGTAGTTCTACCAAATATCTCAAGGCTGAAGGTATTAGACAATTTTTGCCAACTTTTAGTCAGTAGTTGAAAAAAAGGAATACATTTTAGTGAATACTCCAATACAAGTATATTTGTTTACATTTGAATTTGTCGAAAGTATCCTGGTCCTGAATCAATCATATTGCAGCATCCTTATATATGGTGAAATTTTGTGTTAGATATATCATCAGGATACAAAGTAAATGTAAAATTTTCACAGATCCTGTTCATAATATTTTGTGGTTTCAAAAACTGTTTAATGATTTGTGTACATGCGTATGTACTTTTATATGTCTATTTCAGTCCGTCACAAAAAAATACAAAAATACTTGAATGATGAAAACAGTTTGGTCATATACATGTGAACATTTTAAAATCAGCATCAATTAGTGTTTAAATTGGGTATTACATTTGTATTTGAATTAGGAATTATTTAATTTAGATTTTTCAAAAAAGTAGAAAAAGAATTGATAAAATTTACCCCTACTAAGAGGGTTAGTCATGCTGTCATCACTAAGATGGGTTTTCCTTGACTTTTCCAGCTAACCCCTACCCCTTAGCCATACTTACATGACTAACCCCTTAGTTGAAATTAGTTTTTTGCTAATTTTTTTTAGCGCAAAGATTACTATGATGGTGTTATTTTTCTACAATTTGCCATAAAAATGTTTTATGATTATAAACAACACAAAAAAAAAAAACCTTATGGCCTAATGATGACTTGTGAATAAATCAATTCTATTTTGGGAAAAATGTTTTTTTCATGCCTTGATAATTATAATGTTATACCAGTGCAGTTAACTTTCAATAAAATAACAAGGTCATTCAGATCCCATATATAGTTTTATCTTTCATGGTTGAGTTAACACATATTAGTACAAAATAATTTATAAATGTCTTGTTATATTATTTTTTTATGAGATTTTTCTGACTTACTGATTTTGAACCTTGTGCAGTGCATGTGTACCTGTTTTTTTCATCTTTTTTTTCTTTTTTTTTCCTTATTATTTTTATTTTTATTTTTTAAAATTTCTCACAGTTTATGAATTAGAATGACAAATTTTTCTGTGATTTGTGTTGCACAGGTAAAACCTGTAATGATAATTAAAAAAAAAATGAACAAAATTAAAAACTGCCACCTTTTAACCCCTTGGCTGATATATTGGGTAATTTTTTACACAAGTGATTCAAGGTAAAATTTCTAAATGTTCCTGATCATTCAAATTTAGTTAAAAAAAGCTCAAACTTGGTGGCAAAGTGTCTTCTGATTACAAGTTGCTGAGACTGGTTCATGGTGACCATTGAGACAGCAGGGGATATCTCAAGGGGCAGACAAATACATTTTTTAGCATTTTTTCCACTGAAAATTGGCTTTTATTATTTTTTTTAAAGCAGTATTAAATAGTAGTGTCAAATACCTGCTTAAGCTATAAAATAGCTATTGAATGAATTTTTAGGCTATTTGGCAAAGCTGTATGGCCTCCATATTTTTCTGTCAGGGAAGGGTTTCGCCCCCTTCAAACCCCCATGCAGAAGGTGGCACATCCCCATGGAGGATTTATTCTTGGTCCTCAACCATTTTATTTTGCTGTAAGCCTTTTAAATCAAATTAGCAAAAAAAAAGTTCAGAGAAACCCATGGCCCAAGCCTTTTACAAGCCCTAGAAATGTTGTCAGAAGTGTCATTATTAGGTAAAGGGTTAATGCTTATAAGAAACTTCCAGTCTGTCTTTAACATTTTTTATAAACCTTAATGGGATGTGTAAATAAAAAGGTGCACTTAACCAAATAAGGCTGCTCTCTTTTTTTTTGTGTTTTGAAGATTCGTAACTGTTTTCTATGTTTGGTCTTTCTCCCTGGATTTAATTTCTGAGTATATCATTACAGTAAAACTTCTCTAAAACAAACCTCTTTCAGACTGTAGAATTTGATTGGTTTGGACAGCTGTACAGTGTATCCAGGTTCAAAATACATTTAAACTGACACAATGGGACTTCAAACCTTGTCTGGTTTAGACAGGTTTTTGGTTAATTCAGGGTTCAGTTTAGACAGGTTTTTGGTTAATTCGGGAGGGTTCTGTTTAGACAGGTTTTTTGGTTAATTCATGGTCCAGTTTAGACAGGTTTTGGGTTAATTCACGGTTCAGTTTAGACAGGTTTCACTGTATTTAACTTTTTAAGACTTTTCAATTTTGGGGGAAAAGAAAATCTTAAGTAAATGGACATTTTTGTTGTTTTGTGATAGAAATAAATTGAAGGGCACAATAAGGTATACATTGTTGGTGATGCCAGTTCAGCAACACTGTTTTAGTACATCAATTTAAGTATCAGGTATTTGGGGATCAGCATATTACTTACTGTCTCTGTTTTTGTTAGTCTTAATGGTTTTAAAATTTTGTTTTTTTTATCACTATTTTAGCCACCACAGTTTAAATTAGACCAAAGGTTAGCAAGACTCCTTGGAGTTCATACTCAAACCAGACCAGTCATCATCAGTGCATTGTGGCAGTACATCAAAACACACAAACTTCAGGACCCACATGAGAGAGAGTTCATTAACTGTGACAAATACCTTGATCAGGTATTTTACAGCTTTTTTATTTAATTAACCATGGTATCGGGGTGCATGAGATTGGGATTCTTGGTAAATTTTTATAGATTTCCTTGGTAAACTGGACAAATGAGAATGTATGGTGTATATCATTGTTGTGTGTGGGGGAGGGGCGGGGAAGATGAACCATGTATGGTGTATATCAGTGTTGTGTGGGGGAGGGGCGGGGAAGATGAACCACGTATGGTGTATATTAGTCTTGTCTGGGGGAGGGGCGGGGAAGATGAACCGTGTATGGTGTATATTAGTGTTGTCTGGGGGAGGGGCGGGGAAGATGAAAAATGTATGGGGTATATAAGTGTTTTGTGTGGGGAAGGGGCGGGGAAGATGAACCATGTATGGTGTATATCAGTGTTTTGTGTGGGGCAGGGGTGGGGAAGATGAACCACGTATGGTGTATATTAGTGTTGTCTGGGGGAGAAGCGGGGAAGATGAACCGTGTATGGTGTATATTAGTCTTGTCTGGGGAAGGGGCGGGGAAGATGAACCATGTATGGTGTATATAAGTGTTTTGTGTGGGGAAGGGGCGGGGAAGATGAACCATGTTTGGTGTATATTAGTCTTGTCTGGGGGAGAGGCGGGGAAGATGAACCATGTATGGTGTATATAAGTGTTTTGCGTGGGGAAGGGGCGGGGAAGATGAACCATGTATAGTGTATATTGGTCTTGTCTGGGGGAGAGGCGGGGAAGATGAACCATGTATGGTGTATATTAGTCTTGTCTGGGGGAGGGGCGAGGAAGATGAACCATGTATGGTGTATATTAGTCTTGTCTGGGGGAGGTGCGAGGAAGATGAACCATGTATGGTGTATATTAGTCTTGTCTGGGGGAGGGGCAGGGGAAGATGAACCATGTATGGTGTATATTAGTCTTGTCTGGGGGAGGGGCGGAGAAGATGAACCATGTATGGTGTATACTAGTCTTGTCTAGGGGAGGGGCAGGGGAAGATGAACCATGTATGGTGTATATTAGTGTTGTGTCTGGGGGAGGGGCAGGGGAAGATGAACCATGTATGGTGTATATTAGTCTTGTCTGGGGTAGGGGCGGGGAAGATGAACCATGTATGGTGTATATTAGTCTTGTCTGGGGGAGGGGCAGGGGAAGATGAACCATGTATGGTGTATATTAGTGTTGTGTCTGGGGGAGGGGCAAGGGAAGATGAACCATGTATGGTGTATTTATAACTCCATTTTATCATTGTTTTACCACAGGCTGGCCATTTATAACTCCATTTTATCATTGTTTTACCACAGGCTGGCCATTTATAACTCCATTTTATCATTGTTTTACCAAGGGCTGGCTATTTATAACTCCATTTTATCATTGTTTGACCACAGGCTGGCCATTTATAACTCCATTTTATCATTGTTTGACCACAGGCTGGCCATTTATAACTCCATTTTATCATTGTTTTACCACAGGCTGGCCATTTATGTCGTTATTTAACACCTGGCTAGCGCTTGAGATAAAATAATGTGACATAAATAGCCAGTTCTTGGTAAAATAATGATAAAATGGAGTTTGCATGATTTATTTCTTGAAGTTAATATGAATTTAATATCATGTCTTAATGGTTCTTTTTCCTCTAGATCTTTGACTGTAAAAGAATGAAGTTTGCAGAGATTCCTGGAAAACTACACAATCTTCTCATGCCACCAGATCCCATTGTTATCAACCATGTTATAACGTAAGTTTAGGACCCAGCTCCATGAAACTTGTTACATTATACAATTCCAATATTTCTGTTAGGATTACGTTGAAAGTTGAGAATATCATTTTTCTTAGACTTAAGTATTTTTTGCCTGCACTCAACATGAGGGTGGTATATTGGAACCACTTTGCTCCTTCATCCATCATTCAAATTTGGTATTGTTGTTTATATAGATGAGATATATATTGTAAGTGCTGTTGGTTGCTGTCCTATATCAGCTTCCTGTGTAAGTAAGGAGAAAACTTAGCATGACAATGGATTCAACTTTATGTTAAAGTATGTTGGTGCCTAGGCCAGGTTTGTTGGCCTGATGCCTGATTGGGCTAAAATTTGGAAATCTCTCATGGAAAGGACCTGATGTTTGGTATTACAAAGCCTCAGCATGGTAGATTGTACTCTTGATTTTTTCTCAATGAAGCTTTATGTTATGAACGTCTTAGTTAATTGCATTTTGTATTTCCTTTAAAAAATTGTGGTCATACAATTGCATGGCACTGTCATTGATGTCTTTGTCATCAGTAGCGACACTTGGTTTTTGTTCAATAACTTAAGAATTAGTTTTTTGTTCTTTATAAAATTTTTAGGTTTTCAAAACCACAAAAGGAAATTAGGTGATATTAAATTTGTGGGTAAATAGTCCCCAACCATTTTAGAATTAGGGGCCAAAATAAGCACATTTAAATCTATAGAATGTAACATTCCACCAAGGTCTTATGGTCTACCAACCATGGATAAAATGAGTTGTGAAGTATTTGACTTATATGTACTTTTGTCTTCAGTGCAAATAGGTGACTATGATAAGTTTTGTATTAGACCTTATAATGTGCATGAATAAACAATGTTTGTATTACTTTTTTTTAGAGTTGAAGGTCCTGATGCAAGGAAAACTGCTTGTTATGACATTGACGTGGAAATAGTACGTATATTTCAACAACTGATCCAATTTTTGTACTTTGAATGTAATAGATAGCTTGATATACTGTATTTTTAGATTAGAATCAATGAATGGCCGACATAAAGCTGAAGTGTTTCAAGACAAATAAAATTCCGATGATTTTTTAAATATTTGAAATTTATATTCCTCAGTGTTTTGCAGATTTTATTTGAAGACTGAGTAATTGATTCATTGAAAAACAAATTTGTGACAGTGAAGGGATGATATTGCTGCCCATGTTTTGTTCTGTTTCAGGGTTTTATGTTTAACATTTTTAGAACCTTGTCCTATTATGCAAGTTGATGAGATTTTTCAACTTGCTTAAATGGAAAAGTATGTTGTCCTTAAGGTGGTAGACCTAGGGAATGGGACATAACACTTGAAATCAGTGATATATTTGTATCATATTCAATTTCACCAAAGTTTATCAAGATTCCATGTGAAACAGATTGAAATCAATCCAAGTTACTTTGATGCTTACATGAGATTGATGTAAAATGTCGAATACAAATGTTCTAGTGATTTGTAAGAGTTTTGTTACCTTAGGGGTACCTCCTTAAGTTAATGCATGTTCGAAAATACATAAATTGTGGTTGTCTTTTGTGCAAGTGTAATTTTACTTCTACTTGTCTGAATGATAATTTTACTGTCCCGGACAATAGGACAATCTGTAACATCAGAACCTGTATTATATTCTTTTCACCATTTTGGAAATTCCCTTGAATAATTTTTTTTTTACTAAGTTTGTTATATACTTGGTGAACAGTCCGTAAATACTTACGATTTTTACCATGTTCTTGGACCACATTGTTTTTTTTTTTTTTTATTTCAAAAATAAAAGTTTTAATAGGGTTTGTAAGACCCGTTCTAATTTCATTTACCTTTCTGGAATTTTTTATGTAGAACTATTGAAACCCGAAGACCGATCTGCATTTTATTGTTTACTTCTAGGATCTCAAAATGTTGAATTACAATGCAAGATATTTTATTTAATGCTTTTCTTAACATGTATATGATGCAAAGCTGGGTATTGTCTCATTTTTAATCGGTATTTTTACACAAAAAAATATTTTATTTTTAATACTGAACTCAATGCTCTTTAAATGGCCAATCTTCATGCATTGGGACCAAAATCTCGTGAAACAACAGAGTCACGTGATGAGACTTACATACCCTAGGTTAAGTCAAGCAAAAGGGCACCATACAGTGTGTTGTCCTTTATTAATACACCTTTAATGTCTTTAGACATAAACCCTCTTGATTATGTTTTTTTTTCAATACTATGAACATTTTTTTAAAATGTTTAAGGTTAGTCATATAAAAAAGTGGTATATATATTTTGCAGGACACAAAATTATATCATAGGAAAACTTATTTTCTATATATCTCTAGATTCTATTTAATAAGTTAAATGAAACAATTTTGCTTTTTTTTTTACCAGGATGACACCTTGAAGCAACAAATGAATTCTTTCCTATTAACAACACAGAGTCAACAAGAAATTAGCAATCTGGACAACAAGGTAGTATTAATAGCAAACATAAAATCTCATTAACTCCATATAACATTGCCTATCACATTCCTACGTGGGGAGGGTTGCACCAATGTGCTTTAACCCTGTTACATTTTTTTTTGCACCTCCCCAACTCAGGAATAACTGGCCTCTCTTTGTATTGTTTCTTTTTCACTTTCAGTTTACTTTAATGTTGCTGGCCTGTATTGGGGCAACTTTTTCGCTGTAGCTGTGTATAATGTTTTTGGGCCATCTACAGCCCGCCCTGTGGTGTGAGGGTTTCCTCAAGTTTTTGGGCCAGCTGCAGTCTAACCTGTGGTGTGAGGGTTTCCTCACGTTTTTGTGCCAGCTGCAGTCTAACCTGTGGTGTGAGGGTTTCCTCAAGTTTTTGGGCCAGCTACAGCCTGCCCTGTGGTGTGAGGGTTTCCTCAAGTTTTTGGGCCATCTACAGCCTGCCCTGTGGTATGAGGGTTTCGTCAAGTTTTTGGGCCAACTACAGCCTGCCCTGTGGTGTGAGGGTTTCCTCAAGTTTTTGGGCCAACTACAGCCTGCCCTGTGGTGTGAGAGTTTCCTCATAATTCATTGAAGTCCCTTAGGTGGCCTTGACCTGATATTTTTTTCATCCTGGTGGAGTTGTTGTCTCTTTGACATATTCATCTTATCTATTATCGTTTTATGTGTACCTTAGAACAGAAGGGTTGAATCTTTAATTTTCATAGATTGTCTCTGAGTTGTGAGATCAAATTCCCCATTCTACAAAATATATAATGTATTGTGTTGTTCTTTAAGAATAAATTAATTTGAGGTAATTACTGTAATCTGATTGGTTAAAACAGTTTTGTTATGAATTTGTATCTCAGTGGATAAAAAAATATTGACATGCCCCTATTCAGTTAAATTCAGAGCTACTTTTCTCATTTTTAAAGATAAAAATATGTTTTAAAATTAATTTATCAGAATTGGCTATGATGAAAATTTTGTCTAGCGAAAAACAACACAAATTTTCCGTCTGCATATTTTGTTTATTGCACTTTGTGCAATAAACAATATGCACATGGAAAATTTATGTTATTTTTCAATAGACAAAATTTTTATTTTTTTCTGATTCTTAAATAATAAAATGGAGTTTCCTTGATTTATTTCGTAAGTTTATTGATGAATGATCTTTTGATATCTGATGAATTTGATTGAAGATACCGACACAGACATAGATTTAGAAAATAGAATTTACTGTTGAGCCACTAGTCATCAAACAGGAGTCATAATCTTTCGTGCAGAAATTATGTTGACTTGAAAGCCTTATACTTTACATAAAAGCAATATCCAAATGAACTCACCCACTTTCTAGCCATAAAACAAAAATTTCAACTTTGCAATTAATAGTTGTGGAGATGTCAACAATGAGGAAACAGTATAGACAAAAATGGAGTTATATGTCCCTAAAAAATAAACATAATTATATAGAAACCATTTGATATCCTAAAAAAAATTTTGGCTTATCTGACCAGTATATATTTTCAGAGTCAGTTTTTGTTAGAATCAGGCAAAATGGGAAAAATCAGAAATGTGCATGTCAAAATCTCTCCAATCTGACAATATGATTTCATTCAAGGATGCTTTCTCTATTTGAAAAGGCCATTATTTGATCTCTGCATCTCTAGATTTGCTCAGAATTTTTCAATAGAATATTAGAAAAATTAGATTTGTGACAGAGTTATCTGCCCTTGTAATGTTCATTTTCAGTGCATTACAATGAAATTTTAACTCAATTTACCGAAATGATTTGGAAAATTTTGTCTTTTTTTTCTCTGGAATCTGATGGTTCCAATAGTCTAATTGGCACTTAATAACTCAATAATGTAATAAGCCTATACATAAAATGCTAGATTGTATACCTTTATCATTTCTGTTTTTTGTTTATGTTTGTCAGTGAAGTAACCACTTAAAACTGTCAGTTTTTAACAGAACTTACTTTGGTCCATACCAACTAGTACACTGTTTTATATTGACTGTCTAAATTTTCACAAATGTTATATTTTGGTATGTTTAATTTTGACACTTTACAGAGAGGCCCCAAATAAACCAAAATAAAACTACCACCAAAATATCTCAATTTACATTGATATAAATTTATGGATGAATGTTTTACAGATTCATGAAACAGTTGAAACCATTAACCAGTTAAAGACCAATAGAGAATTCTTTCTGAGTTTTGCCAAAGATCCTCAGGAATTTATCAACAATTGGCTGATATCTCAGACCAGAGACCTTAAGGTAATGTAATACAAGTGTCTGCAAGGTAAAAATGGGCCCCTGTGTAGCAATGTTTGAAAAATACTTAGTATTGGTTAGGGTTTGTGATGTTGTAAAAATATGACTTTGTATAAAGATACCATGGAAGTTAGTTTCACAATTCTTTTTACATGTTGTTGTGCCCTTGCCAAATACACAAAATAATTTAGGATCTAAATGTGTTTAGCATCTGTAAAAAAGTCAGTCAGAACATGACACAGTTTTACCAACTCAGTACATGTAATTTGTCTGAATTAATTGCTTGAAACATCTAAATGAAGGAATAGTGTGCTAATTAACTATGATTGATCAAACTTTTTTGTTCTGAAATACATGAAATATCTGCAAATTTAAGACATGAAACCTCAATCTACCCGATTTGCTTTTAGCTTTATCTCAATGACCACTCAACTAAGAACAATGTGTGTTAATTAATTATCCCCATATTTGAAGGATCACAGAGAAATAAATACCTAAATGGGTTGTGGTCAGAGTATCAAATATTTTTTATAGATTTCTCCTTTATATTCTTACTAAGTTGTGGATGAAATGATATCTAAATAGTTATGAGTGATGTATTAAAATCATTCAAGTGTTTAAGAAAAAGTGTTGAATTATAATTTCTAGTCAATTTTATGGTGAATTAATGATTAAAAATGCACATGATATTTTAACCACTGGTAGGTGATTAAATTCTAGATTTAAAAAATTCATCTCGAGTGGAGAAATAATTTAAACCACTCTTAAAGAAAATCTGTTTTACACAATAGGTCAATGCAGACATGATTTTTTTTCCACTTTTTAGTGGAATTCTGCAATTTCAAATCCGGATTTTCCTGTTACAATTCTTTTTTTTACTGTATATTTACTTTCGATTTTACCAAGTTGTAGACTTTGTAAAGTCATGTCTGTAAATGTGCTGTATATTAGAGATATTGAATTATCCTTTCTTGTGAATGTTCCTAATTGTATATTTTCCATTCCAGACAATGACAGATGTAACTGGTAACCCTGAGGAAGAGAGACGTGCTGATTATTATTACCAGCCATGGTGCCAAGAAGCTGTCTGTCGATACTTTTATGGAAAGGTATGGAAACACTGTCATTTCAGGGAAAATATTTTCGTAAACTGTTTGACCAACTTAACAAGCTTACAGGGGTTAGAATTAGTAGTGGTCTGATTTAGCACCTTTAAAACTTTACATGTGTGCATATATATTCTTTTTCCTTGTCACTTTGTCAACTTTATATTCTCCTGAAGTGGACAATTGATCTAAAACTGGGAAAAATCTAGGACCTTCCACTCTTGAGAGTCAGTTTGAACCCCTGGCTTCTCATTCCTGTGTTTTTCTGTGAGAAACAGAAATAAAATTGAAGTTCTTTTTTTTAACTGGTACTCATTGTTATAGAAGATTTTTTGGTTGATGATCAAATTCCAGAATAATATTAGACTATATATGCTCTGTTGATCTGTTAAAAAAAACACGGGTGAGGTAGGGGTGAGACAGTAGTTTTTTGCATATATCTCCAAAACCTTTAGGCTTAGCCAATTCTGACATGGAGTAAAACTGTTCAGCATGTTGAGATCTACCTATGGTCAAATTTTCGTTTTTATCCATTAAGCCATGTTTGAGTTTATACACCAAATAGAAAAAGGGAAAAGTGAAAAGGCAATAAATCTTCCATTCCAGTATAAACAGAATTCTGTATATTCCCATAAGAAATTTTCATGAAACAATATATAATAAGAATGGTGTGTTAAATTGTTTGATTGAAGCCAAGGGGAGACAATCCAACTTTTATCAATCATTGAAGAGTTGGTATGTTTGGTTCTTAGAATTATAAAGTAAGTTTTTTAATGTCACAGTTTTTGAATTTTTATATCCTGTCACACGGTTAGGTATTATGTGATAACCTCTGTGAAGTTCTGTGTCCATCCACCCTGACTGTTTCCAAATAATAACTTTATAGGATTTCTTTCAAACTTTGTATAGTTATTGAGTATCAAAAAATACAGATCAGATTTAAATGTCAGTTTAATCAAATTATTTACACAAAAATTATGGCCATCCTAAGTTGTTTTTACCCCTCCCAAATGGTTTTGGAACTTTGTGGGGGTATCATCCAATTAGATGCTTTATTTTATTCTGATTTTGTTGCTTTGTGAAATCTATTGTGACATTTATATATTTTACATGTTGACTGATACAGTGTCTATGGCTTGATCGCAATGAAGGAATGAACAATTTGCCTAGTTTAGACATGAACAATTTTTATCATCAAATAAGGGTACTTTTACCCTACTGGGCTACTTTGTCCATCCTTTCAGTTTATTGAGGAAATGAAATCCTTTACAATTTATAGCAAAATACAAAAATGAAAAACTTATAATTGAAGCAACAAGACAGTGAAACAAAATAAACAATGCAAACCTTATGTGAACAAACAGGGATTTACTCTAACAAAAACTTGTTAGAGTCAAGAAATTTATGACATCATAATAGAAAATACCTTTGTGATGTCATAACTTACTATAAATTTTTCTCTAATGACTTTTTGTAAAAAGGTCTGCAGCAAAGTCCAGATAAAGATGGACACACCATATTGGTTTACTATTCTATTTCAGAATGATAGCTTTAAATATTGTGATGGCAAGACTTGAAATTAATTTTACAATTGTAAATAAAAGGACTTAATGCATACCTGTTAACCTTTGGAACAGTTCATGTTGAATATGTATCGATAGTAATTTTAACCAAAAGCCTCTCACAAAACTTACATTTTTTTCATGGGAGATTCTAAATTTTTCATTGATTTTTTGGGAGTTTCCCCCTTCTTTTTGGGGATTAACAGGTGTGTTCATGAAATTGATGACTGTTTTTTTTTTATCTTGCTTATTCCGTCTGTCTTTATTTGTTTCTAGTCTTTATTTTATTACTCACATTTTACTTTTTTCTTTGTTTTTCCTTAGTTTCACAGGAGTAATAACTTACTGGTATTTTAACAGGTTCAGCAAAGGAGGATGGAAATTGAGCAAGCTTTAGGTATTAGGAACCAGTAGACTGGAGTAGAAGACAAAATGGGCAAAGCAGCAAATTTTAACAGATGGACTAAAATCCTGATTGTTTAACTATTGTTAAAAAGGAATTAGATATCTGTAAGGAAGGGATTGATTGACATTGCAGGGAATTTTAAATGAGATTTTCTTAACAATAGAGTCTCTGGCATTTTAATCTTGATTTTTTTTAAAGAACTAATGTGAAAGTACTATTATATGTGAGGCACCAATTTCCTTGGTTTTCATGGGTAGGCCAAACCACAAAATTTGGTTCCCAATGAAAAGGAGATTTCCATTGATGTTCATAATAATGAAACCCACAAGACCATGAATTCGTTATGGTGTATCCATCTGCACCATGAAACCTTATTTGTTCAACCTGTCATAGTTTTCCTTTCCTCATTTGTCTACCAAGGACTTGACTTTTTATGAGCAACTCGGTGGGTGTTTCTAGAAAAGCAGGGGTCGCTTACCCTACCAGTATACCTGGTCCATGCTCCCAGTTTTTAGTGGAATCTGAGTTGCTCTTTTGCTTTTGTTACTTTTTATGCATGATTTTAGTTACTTTATGTTCTTTGTTGTGTATGTCTGTTTTCCATGCCTGGTCTTTGTCCCTGCATTGCATTCTTTTGATTACCGCTATAACCTTGGTTCCCTTGATTAGGTGTGTTTCTTCCCTAATCCATGAAAATTGGTATCCACGAAATAAAGAACTTTCACAGTATAGAAAAAGAATAAAATAACTTTCTATCAATGTTCTTTGAAGGATCGGTCATTTATTTGTGACCTTGTTATTATATTATGAATTTATACTTTTGTAGTGGTTTAATGATTTTCAGAATATATTGTACATGTAGAGAAAAATCACATTGTATATAGAAAAGAATTATATGTGCAATATCAACTGTCATGGCATATTGCAGCATATTTTGTATTTGTTTGATATTGTATAGGGCAGTACCAATCAGAGCTAATGTACACTGTCAAACTCATAAAAACTGTTCTCAGGATTTTCAGTATATTAGTTTCCACATTTTAGAATTTATGTTAAAAAGAGTAGTCTGTCCTGTTCTGAAGTCATGGCATTTGGTAAGGTTCTGAAATGGTGCTAAAGATCTGACGAAAAAATATTGCATCTGTCATTTTTGTATTGATTGTGTTCATATGTACATTTTTCATGTTCATTTGCAGTATGTCCTGTGAGTCTTAAAATTGGAGAAATATCACATTCTTGAGTTGACATAAAAAATTTAGGAAACCAGGATTATTGTAAATATCAGTAGATTGTCTGGGATTTTTGGTAAAAAGTGATTTTTTTTAACTTGAATTTTTTTCGTTGTAGCAGTTTCTTGATAGTTTAGGAGTATATTTGAAGAATTAATGACTTCAATGTGGCCTCCTCTTTGGCTTACCAAACATCTCACCTAAAATTTTAGTATTATGTAATTTTTTGTTGAATAAAAGGAACCTATCATGTGTATTATATTAATTACAGTAGCGTTGTTCTACCCCCCTCCCTCTCCCCAACTCAAGGAGTGAGTGGTATTTTGGAATCTTTTTGCTCATCCTTACTTCATTTGGTGAGACTTAGCTATTTTTTTCACTATATGGAATGAGAGAGAGTTTTTTCATCACATAAATCTTGGCTCCCACTGGATGGATTTAAAAGTAGGTTGATGTCTTGTATGTACTTCTTGTCAATCGGAACTCTCAGCCTTTCTGGTTACACTGGAGAAAAACCTTTGAGGCACTAGGTGGAAGAATCTGTCTGGAATTTTGACCGATCTGATTCTAAAATTATAGTGTTACTGTTTGAAATTTTTACTATTACTTTTTTCCTTGCTCCTTGTTTCACGCCAAAATTCTTGACTGAGTTATTGTTCTTTATTTCTAGTGATATCTAACCGAATTTGTGAGCGCCACCTGGTGAATAGAACTACTTTGAGTTGCTTATGAGTAGAATTCTGGAAATTTTTCAAGAAGAAATTTTCCTTTCTGTATGCGAGGTTATTTTTTAGTGTAGTGGAAATGGCAATGTAGTTCCGATTGTACTTCTTGTATGAATGGGGTATACCCAGCACAAGGTGTACATCTTCATTCTAAAATTGTAATCATTACGAGTACATTAAAAAAACTAAAACAAAATGTGTATTTTGACATTTTTGGCTTCATGAACATCTGTGTTGACTGTTATCATTATTCTCATATTGTCATTGACACCAGCCATCATTTCAATTTGGTAGAATATTTGTATGAAATTGTTGTAAATTTTACTATATGTACATTTTACTTGTAATAAAAAATCTTCATTGAAATTAATATTTGTCTGAACAAGTTTTGTGTATAAGGTATATTTTTATTAGGTTATACATGTATTTCTTGTGGGTTGTTTCCTTTATAATAATTAAAAATATACTGTCCTGGGATTAAAAGAAGCAGTCGCTCAGTAGCAAAAGGCTACTAGATTTTGAGCAGGACTTCCAAACTTTTGGGTAAAATTTAGTTGAACAGATAGAAAGTATTAAGGAAAAATACGGTCTGGGCTACTAGTCTGTATTTCCTTATTTTTACCCCTGCTGTCGGAAATCCTGAGGACTACATTATTTAAGGTAGATCTTACAAAAGTATACAGACATACATGTAGACATACATGTATGTAGTTTCAATGAACTGATAATGTTTAAAGTGACTAATAAACAGTCTGTTTAAATTATTTCAAAAGACTTTTTTTCATAAAAATCTAAGTGTAAAATTACAAATATTAATTTAATGAAGCCTATTTTAAGGGGAGATAATTGATGGGATAGTATTTTTTGATGTCATCATTTAGAAATGTAAAAGGAATTTTAGTTCTTTTCACATTATGAGAAAAAATGTTACGTGAACCCCAATTTTTTTTTTTTTGAAATATGAATGAATGTTAGTTAAGCATTCTAATTATAAGTTTACAAAAAATTCTATCTACCTGTTTTTTTTTTTTATAGTTTCGGAAATCGTGAAATTATCCACAGAATCCATATGAAAACTGCCTTTATTAAGCCTCAGTTATCACAAAATGAGATTTGGTGACCTGTGTTTTTTACGTTAGAATTCTTAAGTTTGTTCATGGTATTCTTCCAGACAAAAAATCTTCCCCAAGCAACTTCTGTGATTCTAGAAAAGCATAGGTTGTTTACCCTACCAGTGCACCTGGTCCATTCTCTTAGTTTGAGTTGAGTCCTGTTTGATTATAAATTCTTTAGTTCACATACAATACAAACACACTTTATATAATTGGTGTGGGCATTATACACAACACTATCTGTATTTATGTAAAAGTGAAGTTTCAAGTACCATTCTGGGTAAGAATCAGGCAATGCGTGGTACGTAGGAAATATTGCCATATCTTGTCGTCTGCTGTGGTTGTTAACAATTTTTCAAAATACTTCTCCGCTGAAACCACTGGACCAATAAAAACAAAAGTAGGTATAAATGTTCTTAGGGTATTCCACATAGAAATGATATGGTGATTTTTTTATCTGTGAAAAAACATGGCCGCTGTTACTAGATAGAACATAGGGGTCAGACATAAGTTTCTTACATATTTCTCCTCAACTGTTAGGTTTAGCCAAATTCTGACTGGTTAAAAGTATTCAGTGTATTGAGATCTATCAGTAATCATTTTTTTGTTTTTTAATCTGCTAAGTCATGTTGGATTGTGTGCCCTTTTGTAGATTTTTGCCTATATTTAGTGTTATTTCTTTCAAAAATGTTCTCTTCTGGCACGCAACAGTATCAGTTAGAACCAAACTTACGATGAATATTCCATACGGTATTCCCAATAGAGCTGATGTGAGGATTTTTTTATCTATCGCAAAACTTGGCCACTGTTACTAAAAATAGGACAAAGGGGTTAGACAGTAGTTTTTTTTTTCATTTATCTCCAAAACCGTTAGGGCTAGTCCTATTTCTTTCAATTGTTGAAATGGTCCTTATTATTAGGTTTACTAGAGTTAGCATCTGATCAAAGTTATGGGGCGACTCCTTGTTAGAGTTCTTGCCACTTAAAGTCGAAAATGACATGTTTTTTTTACAGTTTTCAGCCTATATCTTCAAAACTATGATAGACAGAAACTTTCAGTTGCTGAAAGCTGTCGGATGACGCCTTGTTAAAACTTATTACCCTTGAAAGCTGAAAATGGTGTGTTAATCAGTTTTCAGTCAATATCCTGAAAACAATAATGAATCGAAAGAAACTTTCAATCGATGAAATAATCAAATCAAAATATTCAATGGACAGTGGTGTCTCCGAAACAGAGGTCCTTGTATCTCCTACGTAAAACAAAAACAGTACAGGGACGAAGGAGCTACCAACCTCTGTTTCGGAGATTGTACCCATTGCAGAGGTTAGTACAGGGACGAAGGAGCTACCAACCTCTTGTTTCAGAGATTGAGTGGTGTTACTATTTAGCAGTCATTGGTAATTTGAAGATCACATAAAGGTGGTCTGAATAAAGTTTGAAATCGAAAAAAAACAACGATGTCAATATGTCTTAAAAATAAAAGGGATGTTACAAAATGGATAGTATTATATACTTTTGGAAGAAATTCATTCATTTTTTCCATGGGTTTACATGTCCGAATCAAATATCAGTTTTGCAATCCAAATGCTGATTCTTCAAAACTTGTACCTTTAGAAATCACGCAAGTGTTGCAGATATAGGCGGAACCACCTTATGCTCGATTTTTTTAAATTATCCTATATAACATAATCAAAAATCGAGAATAGGAAATCCCCTTTAGGCAAGTCATCGCCACTTCCGGAATATCTGGCCCCGGCGCCACAAAACTTTGAAAATATGGTTTGTTCTTAACTGAGTAAAATTACATTCTGAGAATAAAATTATTCTCAGAACATTTTAGTTTTTTGCACTTGGGACTGGATTCGCCAAGTGTTGGCAAACATACTTTTTTCTCTTTGATGTGAGTTATTGTTTTTAGTTTGTGTCTCTCATATTCATTCTTGCTAACTAAGACTTGTACACAGCATTCAAAAGCGTAACGACCAACAGCTTCATATCTTCCTTCATGCCATAAGGACGATATATTGACACAATTTCGCAACAGTAACTTATGGCTTAAAGAAAAAAGACTTGAATATGTGTGTCTATTACCAGAAAAAAAACAATAGTTGCTTAAGGCTGGGTACTTAAATTATCCAAGATGCTCCCTACATAAGCAAATCATGGTTATACCTATTTCATTCAGGGATAAATCTAGAAATTCATAAAATGGATTCCGACCTAGATAATTTAAAAGGTTATAAATTGCTATTTTTGTCAAAAATTTCCGACGAAATGCCGTGGGGTCTCAACCCTTGGAACTCATTGGATCGGCCACTGTTAAAGTGGGTATTTTATTTTTCTTGTCATTAACAAGTGACGTAATGGTGCATTAAGTAGGTCTAAATTTTAGATAATTTGACGAATACCGCACAATACGACCCATGAATACGTTTGGAGGTTCGAAGTTTAATTGTCTAAACTAATAGATAAGACACAATTTGAGACTTGGTCTACAATACTAATGTCCCATTAAAGGACAAGGTTCGTTCCTCAAAAATTGTGTATTTGCCATGCCTTGCAAAAGATGTTTGAGGATCTGAATGGGAACTATACGTTGTGAAAATCAACTTTTCGGAATATGAGAATGATGGTGTTTTCACAAATATTCACAAATGCAACATTTTACTCAAGTCGATAGCGATGAAGCAGTTGTAGTTGAGGTCTTCACTTTTTTCAGCCCTTTAGTTATTTAATGCGTATGTGCACGTTAGTCACCAATCAAAGACAGCAGTTGACTTCTAATTCAAGTATTCAATCTATAAGAGCCGCGGTATGTACTTGGATACTTTTAAATAACTTACAATGTATTTCAAACCATTCAGATGTTTATACCTAAGTGAAAAATATTTTCAGTTTCCAAGAAAAATGCTTCACCAATGAAAGAGACTGTCAACCAGGTTGTCTGGTATTGGTGAGTTTAAAAACGTCCCTTTAAAAAACGTACTAAAATGGCTTGCATTCCGTAAATATGAAAAAAACCACTTGTGTTAGTACTTGAATTCTTTATTCATTCTCTTTTAATTTTCAAAATTCTCCCACCAAGACCCCACATGAAGATAGATATAAATTCGTCCAGTACTATACAGAAAGTCATTCACAATTGTTACGATGATCAAAATAGTACTTCTTCTTTGTGTACTGGGTACAAGTCTTTGCCAGCTAGCTGGTGGTTGGCATGACTACCACGGAAAGCTCCCGGATGTAGTTAAAGACCAAGTAGAGTTAACTCTTATGGCTGAAAATCATTTGACATCATTGGGTACAGTAACATACACTAACATTAAAACACAGGTAAGTTGTTTTTAATAAAAGATTAAAAACACCAGAAAAGTATCTTTTGAAGTTGAAGGGTATGGAGGGAGAGCTCTGAGAATTGTTCGCCACTATTGAATGCTGGCAATGATGTAACAGGTCAATGACGTAAATATTATAAACGCTTATCGAAAACTGGAATCAGTGTTGCATTAATTGAACTTTCATTAAACTCGCTTGACCCTATAACCATCAGAACTGATATAACAGATTTGTAAATATAAGGAGAATGGATATGGTGAATATGTCAAAGAGACAATAATCCTACCAGGATGAAAAATGTCAGGTCAAGTCTATCCATGGGTGAGACAGATAGATAGAGACAGATACGGGGTCTTCAATGAACGACAAGGAGACCCTCACACCACCGTCAGGCTGCAGCTGTCCCCAAAACTACATAGTACACAGGTACAGCTAAATAGTTGCCTCAAATTGAAAGATTTGGCAGACACTTTCGACCAAAATGTAGTTTATAGTTCAATTATGCAGTATGTCGGAGAGTTTTATGTTCTTTTACTTTATCGGTTTCCATGTAAACCAACAACGAACCAGAATATTTTACCAAACTGTCGCTCTGTTATGATGCCATGTAAATTTTGGTGTGATTTTTAAAGATGATTTGAATGTCTTTCGTAATCAGAATGGTTAATTTAAATATAAAAAAAATCAATGCTAATAAGGGACCAGTCAAAATTTATCGCCACATAGGACCAGTGCAAATAACAGTAGGAAAGATACTTTTTTGATGTAATGCTTTTGTTGGGACACCACTTTTTTTTTTACTGCTAATATCCATATGACACGTATCTTTTTACGAACAAATACTTGGGACTAAATTTTTTATTAACTTTACAAAAAAGGAACTATTATAACAAAAATAGTCTACAACATATAAATGCAGTAGAAAATATAACTATTTAACATAATTCATTGTAATTGGAATAATTACCGGGTACATGTATTAAAATAGAAATAGCTTTAAATCAAAACCTTACTTGTAAGATCTTTAATACACTATACGTTTTAATATAATATTTTCAAATAAACACTTTACAAGGAAACTTATAAAGACACCAACTTTTTTCTTACCAAGTTGACATAGGACATCATTTTTTTTTCAAGTCAGATAGGCATAGGGTTGCAACATTTATTTAGGCTCTTATTTTTTGGGGCGATAAATTTTGACCGGTCCCTAATTTACAACAATAAACTAGTGTTCAGATATGTTTGAAATTGATTTTTTGTATACATGTTGACAGAGGCTGTGACGCTAAGTTAGGAGCATCTAGGTAAAGTTGGATGCAACTACTAGTATATAGTATTAAACGTATGCTGCATGTATGAGTACAATGTGGATAGAACAATAATAAATTATTTGGTGGAAGTTGTGTTGAATTTCAAAAGAACCGTTGTCAACGTCTATCTGGAAATGTTGAATTGAACGCACTTTGCTCTTGTCCACATATATAATTTTCTCAAACCATTGCTTTAAAACGTCGATTTTACATACCAAGTATATAAGGACTATACAGCTAAAAAGTGCCACAAATGGGAATCATATGGTTTACAACATATGATTATCATATGAATTGAGCATGATAAGACAATCATATGTTTCAGTTGACACAAAGTTATTATTATCTTATCTTTTCAAGCCAAACTTAACATTTTAAAATCAAATATTAATCATATAATGTAAATTATTATATGATTATCAGATATTTACCACATGATTATCATATGAATGGAACACCATATGATTATCATATGAATGAAACCTCATATGATTATCATATGAATGGAACTTTATATGATTATCATATGATTACCATATGAATGGAACACCATATGATTATCATATGAATGAAACCTCATATGATTATCATATGATAATCATATGAATGAAATACCATATGATTACCATATGAATGGAACACCATATGATTATCATATGAATGAAACCTCATATGATTATCATATGATTATCATATGAATGGAACACCATATGATTATCATGTGGCACATTTGAATTTGTATGTTACTGGCTTTGCATTTTACAGTGTACTTATTTCGTTTAGGTTGTTGCTGGTACTAACTACGCCTTTGATGTTTCATTTACTGGTCACGGAGGACAGGTAACTTTGTATTAATCCTCTTGCAGCGGTAGATTTTACATCTCTGCCGAACTCAGTAACCTAATTAATCAAAAATATTAATAAATCTTAAGATATATACATACAGTTTGTTCAATAAGGAAAATTTGCTTGTGGTAATAAAATCTTTATTATGAACTTATTCGCGATGCTATAGCTTCTTCGAGTTATACATCAATGAATACATTTTGAGTCAATTAATGTACAATTTATGTTGTGCATATACATTTTGTTTCTTTTTCAGAACCAAGCTTGTCAGTTCCAAATTTATTACAAACTGGATGGTACAGCCTCGGTTACATCACATACCTGTTAGAAGTGGGTGGTTGAATATACATTAGCTAGTAACAGTACAGTTAAGCAATGACGTTATATATATTTTTTTCGGCGTGAAGAAATAACCTTAATCACGTGGTTCACACTAAATAACCCGCCGTGGCAGGTTATGTATTAAGTGTGCACTACGTGAATTGAGGTTATTTCAATAATAATTTAGTAGTAGAAAAAGAAACTTTTAAGGGATGAAATTAATATCCTTGTAATAAGGCTTATAAATGAAAGTCTATGTTAGATCGAAGTTGTTGGATGACTCCTTGTTTGAGTTATTGCCCTTGAAAGACAGCAAATAGATTTATTTTTGCAGCTTTTAGCTAATGTCTTTAAAACCATCGTAGATAAAAAAAACCCCAATAAAATAATCCCTAAATTAAGGCCTACAAAAGTTTCCATCGGGTAGATAGAGTTTTTGCTCTTCACAGAATGGCGAAAACGACTTTTTTGTCAGTTTCTTAAATATCAAAATTTACAGAGAAAAACTTTCATTGGTGAAATGATCTTTACAATAAGACCTACAAAATTCTCCTAGGCCGAAGCTGTAGAACAATTCCTCGTGATAGTTATTGCCCCTAAAAGACGAAAAATGACATTTTTTTGAAGTTTTTGGCATATATCTTGAAAAACAAAATAGATAGGAAAAGAAACTTTCAATTGATAAAATATAAACGATCTTCACGATAAGGCCTTCAAAGGTCTCCATGGGTCGAAATTGTAGACTGACTGTTAGAGTTATTGCCCTTGAAAAACGAAACATGAACCAGGTGAGAAATTCAGGCTCCTGGGAAACTCTTTTGGCTGTCTTGAATCACTAGCGTGCATCGTGTATCATTAATATTTGCGTCGTGTGAATTTGAAATTCAGGATGTTTTCACACGTTTTCTTTGCTACTTTAGGTGAGGACATTTTAGTCATCGGTTCTTTTCTCCTTCTATTTGCAATTGACGTTATCTTACGCTTAATTACGTATGTCGTATGTTATACAGCAACAGTTCTATTTGTGCATATGCTTCATTACACAGACATAATATCTTGATACAATTTCTTTGTAGGATTTACGCCAGCAAAATATGGTAAAACGGAAATAAATTTGTGAAGAAATTTATACAGGAATTTTCAGTCTATACGTGTATCCCATTTTTATAATTATCAAATTCATATATATGAGTCGAATGATGATTGAATGAACGTGGAGTTAACTGACAAATTATCGGAGTCTCTGTCAATGCCCACGGGAGCAAGCAGACCCAAACTTTGAATTGAATATGTTGAGGAATTCTACAATGATGGGTCATTATGAAATATCGAACTGATAATAAACTCTAGACAAAAGTTAAAAAAAAGCACGGATATGACGAAACGCAACAAATGCACCATCGTATAACATTGATAGTAAATACTATTTCGCGTAATGTCTTGTACAAGTATAACACAATTTTAAGTAACTCCTGGAAGGCTCCGTCATCAAAAGTTATAAAATTCATGGTAACAGAACGATGTCACGTCTTGAGAAACAAATTAGAAAGTAAAATGACACAAAGGTACATAAATGACAAACATCTGGTTGTTGAAAGGCGCATGTCTTCGTTGGGGTGAACCTACTTTTACAAGGCCTTAACCATTCCCATTTTGTCAGTTGAAAAACATGAACTGATACAACAAACACACCATAAAATTCTCTCAATAATACATCATTTTTTTCCATGGAATACCTCAACAAACCGTTTGACAAAATTTGATATCCTTTTAAAGAAGGATAATACCATAAAAACTACCAGCATTAAAAATAATCAAGAACATCTAACTCCAGTAGACTGGCTTCGGGGAAATATATGTCAGTTGCATGCTGTAACGGAATGGAACCATTGATAGGTTTAATTTCAATAAGATATAAGATTGAGTAGTAACATCACGAAGGATAATACCATAAAAACTACAAGCATTAAAAATAATCAAGAACAACAATTCATGTTGACTGGCTTTGGGGAAATCTATGTCAATTGCATGCTGTTACTGAATGGAACCATTGATAGGTTTAATTTCAAGATTTAAGATGGAGTAGTAACGTCAAGTACTTAATAGGCATGATTTGATGTAGTGCATTACTAAAAAAATGAATTGGTTTATACGTAGGAATGCAATTAGGGGTTGAATATCTCTGATGCAAAACAAAGTTGAAAGAATATACAAATACAATTTAAAAATCGTATCCTTTATGAAAAAATCTATTAAGTGCAGTTGATAAAATTCCTTCGAATTTTGTTTGAAAGAATGTGGATTTAGACTAAAATTCCTTAACAAAAATGGGCAAGGAACACTAGAACCTGCGAGTGCTGTTATAATTTTCTATCAAAGTTTTGTACATAACATTAAAAACAAGAGGCTCCCAAGAGCCTGAATCGCTGAATGGTTGAATTTTGCCTTTCAAGGACAATAAATTAAACAAGAAGTTGTCCAACAATTTTGACTCAAGAAAACTTTGGCAGGACTTATCATAAGGATCATTTAAGCAAATGAAAGTTTAAATATATCACAGTTTTCAAGACATTGGTTGAAAACTAGAAAAAAAACTGTCATTTTCCCCTGTCAACAGCAATAACTATCATAAGAAAGCATCTGACAACTTTTATGCCTGAAGACTTTTATAGTAAAAAAAATAAGGATCATTTCAGCTATTGAAAGAACTTGGCTAAACCTAACGGTTTTGGAGACATATGCAAAAAACTACTGTCTGACCCCAATGTTCTATTTTTAGTAACGGCTGCCATGTTTTTCGATGGATCAAAAATCCCCACGCCAGTTCTATGCAGGATACCTCAAGAAACATTCATATCGAGTTTGGTTCCAATTGGTTCAGTAGTTTCACAGGAGAAGACTTTTGAAAAAAATGTTAACGACGACGACGGACGACGACGGACGCCAAGTGATGGCAATAGCTAAAAATTAGTTAATGATTTTTAAAGTGATATTGATTCACTTGGTGCATAAGCTTTTCTTTAAGGAATAATAAAAAAGAAAACGAGACACTGATAACAAAGCCCTTTAGATGCCTTTCATATTCGGGGATGCATTACCTTTATTACAAACGAATGCCGAATAAGTAGCAATTTCTACTCTGCTTTATATTTGGGTTTCTACACTCAGGAAGGCAAAATGTAAATAAAGCAACCAATGTTTCAGCGTTACGACGAGACGAGTCAAAAAAGTTTATATAATACAGTCAGGTATGTGTTTAATATGTCGACGCTTAGACTGGCCTCATAATAGGAGTGTAAAGAAACATATAGCTAAGAACGGCATGTTGACATTATTCATTTTAAAAAAAAAAAAAAAAAAAAAAAAAAAAAAAAAAAAAAAATCATCCAAGAAAGCGACTTAAAAAATGGTGATAAACTGATGTATCAAAACAGTTAAAAATTATAAAAATAAAACAAAATCAAACAAAATAAAACAAAAATCAAAAATAAAATAAAAAGAATAACAACAAAAACAAACAAACAAAAACATCCAATTTATATGTCAAAATGTTGTTGACTGCATCTTTGTTACTTTTTCAATTTGTCATTAAGTTAGTACTTGACATTAAAATAAAATGTGTATTGATTTTTGTCCTGTATCAGATTATTTGTACAACTGTCTGTGATTGTTTTAGTACAATAGGTTACCTTTTATATTCAGTTTATTTTAATTTCTTCGATTACATAAGAGAAGAACTTAACATTCTATTTATGCTTGTCATCAAAACTTCGCAAATTTAAGGTGAAATTATAAGTTTGTTTTATACACACATAAGAGATGGTAACATTAATTTCTGATGTAAAGTGAGTAGCATGCATAAGTAGATGATGATAGGGGCTTTTACGGTCTTGACTATCCTTACGGATCTCGCACGACCGCCCTTTACGGGAATTCTGTTAGTAATGCCAGTTAGTGGTAGAAGGTAGCGGAGCCCAGCTTTCGGGATACCTGACCGAAAAACTCAGAGTATGTCCTACTAGCGGCTGGGCTGCCGTGTTGACACTCTGGCCTACTCCCAGACCCCACGTGGGTTCGAGAGCGTTTCCCCACTATATTTGGGAGTACGTCAACTTGTAGAGTGGCATAAGTAGAATTATTTTGATATGTTATATACTATACAAAACAAGCAAAACAAACAAACCAAAACAAAAACAATATAAGTTAAAAACAAAACAAAGGAAAAAGAAAACACAAACTTAAAAACAAAACCTAACAAAAAACAAAAACAATTACAAATGTAAAAAGTACAAACCGTGATAGACTTACTGTGACTAATTAATTAAAAGCAGAGGTTGAATTATATTATAATGCAAATGTAACCTGAGAGTGGGCAAAGTTGATTATTGGTATTTTTATAAAGAATAATTATGCCTTTTAGAGTTTGACATTACCATGAACTTATTTTTGTTCATAAACTTATAAAAAATTAGAGGTGGAAAAACATTTTGTTTTTGTTAAAGAAAACTATAAGATCCTTAGTTTCTTCGCATTACTGGATGCGGACCGGGATTTTACTTATGAGGATAGATACAGGCGATCCATTTTGTAGATGACTATTTCATTGGCAGTCATACCACATCTCCTATTTTATACTATAGTCATGTTGGCTGTCAGAATATTCTGTGAGATCGATGTCAAGAACAAGGCAACTGAACAATATTTTGTAATGACATATGTAAGATGTATGAAAGTAAATCACAATTACTTTTTGTTTGCTGTTCTTCCATACCAAAAAATGAAATACACGCATTTCTGTAAATAGATAAAATGACCCCCCCAAAAAAAAACAAAACAAACAAACAAACAAAAAAACTAAAAAAAAGCAAACAAAAAAAAAACAAAACAAAACAAACAAAACAAAACAAAAACAAAAACAAACCAAAACCAAAACAAACAAACAAACAAACAAACAGACAGACAGAAAAACTAACGCTAGAATCCCACACTATTACCCGGCTGCCCTGCAGAGGTTGATGTGATCTTTGCATTTAGATTTTGCATTATCTCCGATCAGCCTATATAATATTATTGCTTATTCATTATAAAATTATTTGTATTCAAATAAGGCGAGTCATAGTAGTTACCCCCACTCCCTCCAAAAAAAAAAGAACTTAAACTGATGTGTACTGTCGTATATATTGTTAAGTTAGGGAGGACTGAAATAAAAAGATATTTAATATTTCAAATACTACTGTTTTAATACGGTAAAAATTAAATCTTTAGACATTAGTAAATGCTATAGGTTCTTTTTTATTTATATCCCGACCCCGTGCAGGTCCGGGTGTTAAAAGAATAGGCCTGCAGCAGCGTTAAGCTTGTCGTAAAAGGCGACTAAATAGTGCTCAGAACCCTAGCCGGGGGCTAGGGTGCTCTGCCCACAGAGCAACTGGGATGTGTGCCCCATGTGGTTGAATGGGGTACCCCTGGCGTGTTACATGCTGGGGTTGTCAGGCTATAATACGAAAAACCTGACCGCAAACCATAGTGGTGCACCGTGTTGGGAAAGATGCCACGTTCCTCGCACATTAAAGAACCCTACTGTGGTATTCTCCCGGAGAAGGAACCATAGGCTCCGCCACAGGAGGCTAAATTGCCCGACCTTACCCACCTCTCCCTATTTCCAGTGGCAATCAAAATTTGTCGACCCCATTGTCCTTCTGTCCTATCCCTTTTTCATTTCATCATCATTTCATGTTCATTTTATCATCAATTTCATGTTCATCGTCTGAATATAGCTGAAATATTGCTGCTCGGACGTTAAACCCCAACAAACAAACAAACAAACATTTATATCCCGCCTGAGTTGTGGTGTTTGGAGTGTCCCAACATAAACAAATTCTTCTTATGTAGCCTTGATTTGTTGAAATTGTGGCCATTTTATTCTAGTTCCTCATGAATATTTCGTTCACTGGGACAAGTAAAGGATCTACAGGTGAAATATGAACCAGGATCATTTATAATATTTTTTGCATGGATACTGAGTGACATTGTAACGAGTGCAATATACATTCTACGAGGAATAATAATTCCAGTATTCATTCAATAACCCTTTTATTGTTTGGCAATATAATGTTGTCTCGTTTAAAATTATCTTTTGTCACCCATAACGTCAAACATTTTAACTATATTTGCACTAACGCAATATAGAAATTTATCGCACGTGACGTTGCATTGCTTTTTTGGGGGAAATTATATTGCTATACAATAATGATAATTATTACTTTAATAATAATGCAAGAAAAAATAAATAAACATAAAAACGTAAAGGGCTCAACTATATTAAAAATTGACGTTAATGTTATTTGTTGATATAAATAATAAAATTGAAACAAAGATTTAATTTGATAAAAAATAATTTCAAATACACCGGGGAAATGATACTTGGCTCTAAATATGAAATATTCAGCCGTTTATTGTCGCGCCTATTGACAGCAGTTTCGTTTCAAAAATCATCAATTTATATTCTTTTTGATTCATAGGGCAAATACGCTAAAGACCAATACAATAAGTATACTAATAAATAATTTAAAGCTGACAAGTATGTAAAGCTCTAGTTATTTATCGATTTGTCCATAATAATAAGACAAAATAAATATAGTTTTGCTCTGCTGTATTCAGCGAATTAAATTCACAAACGGCGCTTACAACAAAGAAGACCAGTATACGATTGGCAATTCAACATGGATGCCAGCGACCCATATAAACTACCAACAAAAAATTCAAATACAAAGGTTAAACACAAAATAAAACGAACAAAAACATAACAAAAACAAAACAACACACACAAAATGGGAAAAAAACATGCTCCTCATCCACCCCCGAAAGAAGTAGAAAAAAAAACGATTTACAAACAAACATTTCACACCTTTTTCATGCCTTGTTTATGGAAAATGTTTTTTTTTTTTTTTAAATACAACAGTTCACGAATAAATCATGTGTTTCCATGTGATAATTATAACTAATACTCTATTTTACCATAGCCCATTGTGGTGTCGTGAGTTATGTGAGATCAACATTAAGTACAAGGCAATGTTAACAGTATTTTGTTAAGACATGAAAAGTTACCTAAAAAAAACCAAACTTTTCGTTGTTATTCGGCAAGACCAAAAGATGAACTACATGAAATTCTGTAAGTGCAAAACAAGGAATAAAACAAACGTAACGAATACGATAAACACCACAATTTTTTTAAACAGAAATCTGTAGCCCATCAACCCTGAAGTAGTTATATATTACCTCTGATTTGTCCCATATAATGTAATTGTAGATTTATCAAAACATGATCAACATGATTTAAAAAAAATAATAATCAAAATATTTATCAACTTAAATGTTCGTTTAGTTAAAAGTACAAAAAAATAACATATTTGGTATAAGTCGATAAAAATAGATTGAAAACTAAGATTTAATTTGATAAAAAGATCAATTCAAATCCATCAAGGAAATAATAGGTGTTTCAAAATTCAATTTGTTCTTTTATTTATAACTTCCTGCATCTCATTATAAAAATACACTTGAGACGTGATTTCAAATTTTGATACAGTTTTTCGAACGTCACAAAGTTATCAGCATTTGTCCAATCGGCAACAAAGTTACCACCAGGAGACTTGCGTTTCCATAGAAGATTGTTGAATTATTAATCACTTTTGTCAGAAATGACCATAGAAATGATTCTTATCAAACAAAGTATTATCTGTTTTAATCACATTTGCTTTTTTAAATTTAAGTTATTTTCGCATTTAGTGTTCAGTGTAAAGTTATGTTCGGTTTAAACACATACTTCAGTAGAACCACTTGAATATTTCTACCAAGGACCACATCATGAATCTCACTTGGAATTTGTTCGTTTGTTTTTTGGCCCTTTTCAGCCGTACTGTAGAAAGTTCGAAGGAAAACAGGTTCTCTATAAAGGAACAAAAAACCTTAGCAGTATCAGAGTCAACTCTGGGAACAGTAGTTACAAAGTCGTTGTTGGGATGTTCCACGCTTTGCAGTACTCGTGCTAATTGTTCGTATGGCATCTATAATTCCAAAAATAGTGAGTGTATGTTGGATGCTGCATTTGATGTGGCATTTGAAAATTCCACCACTAGTACGGTCGTTATAAAATGTGGCAGAAAAGTAAAAGGTATTCATTCAATTTTATTATCTTTTTAAATTAATGTTTGTAGTAGTTTGTTAGCATAAGAACTTCATTTGGAATTTACACGCATGCAAAAAGTAAAGGTTCCAGACAAAATTCAAATTATTCGTTAAGAATATTAGCCAACTTAAATTGAAAGTTTATTTTATCTGCAAATGTTTTAACAATTCATCCCGCTTAAGGATATTTTGCATTCTAAATTGAGACTTTCAATGGGGAGAAGTTTGCAGATTGCCCTAGGCACTGGACTTCCAATCAAGAATTATGTCCGACACTACTCTCTAAGAAGTCATCCCGCATTTGGATATCATCCGTTATCATCATTATGTAAGTCTAGTGACTATATTAATAACATTTAAAAATAAACTTAAAAAATACTTTCCTCTTCAGAAAGGTGTGTTTCCTGATGTTGAAATGCATTCAGTTAGTCAGTAAACAAATAGTTCGTAAACTCATAATATAACTTAATACAGACAATATCTGATGATTTAATTGGATTTCTTCTTATGTACAAACGAAGTGGAAAACCATGTGACAATACAATTTACAGGATGAATATCAAAATGTATTATGTTTTGCTTAAGTATGTCGATAATTTAAGTCTTTTTTTCTATTGTAGAAACTGTAAATATAACAAGTCAAGTTAGTAGCAGACAACGAATACCTTCTTTAAGTACATCATTGCAAGGACGTTACCTGTCTTTCCAAATTAAACCATGTAACGGAATGGTAATTTTTTTTAAAAGTGAAGGAACTAATAAATATTACGTATACATAGGGTTTGACAATGGAAAGAAGTCAGAGTTATATTATTACACACCAAGTAATTTGTTAGAATTTAGTCATGACATGTCCCATGTCCATTGTGACTCCTTCATGGATTTCTGGGTTATGTGGAACGACACTACCATCGAGGTAGGACAAGGAACAACCGCAAATACCAATGTGTTTCTAAGGTACAGTCCAATCACTGTTGTACCTACAATTGATGACATGGAGATAGAATCGGACATACCAGCAGACTGGATATTCAAGCTTGAACAGGTAGGTTTAGAATCAAGGATACAAATACATAAACTGACACGAACACTTGTTTAGACAGGTGATGGAGGAATGTTTGTTTATTTTTCTAGATACGTTATACCAAATAGCATGATTAGCACCAGATCGCACTTATATACCATAATCTCTACTTTCAAATGGATTCCAGTTTAAGTATTAAGAAGTGATTCGTTATGGTCGAAATTGCCTGTCATTATTTGATTCGCAAAATACAGACAAATCGACGCGAATGACCTCATATTACCAAACTAGATTACACAAAATAACCTGATAAGCTCAGGGACAATCGACCAATAAAGCTTGGCATAAAAAGAATAATGTGATGAAAATATCCATTTGTGTTGAAGTTTTACCATAAACTTTAATGCAAATCAAGGGTAACAACAATTTAGATGACAAAGAGAACCGGTATAAAAAGCAATATCTATTTTCCTAGGAAAAAGGCGTATGAGAAATATTCAAACCAGTACACTAGTCTTTTTGATAAACGTAGATATAGATATGTAATTATGTATACACGGCGAAACCGTTGATTATTGCAATGATAAAGAAATTCAACTTAAAAATTTTATGGCTTTGTGGGAAAAACCTTTTATAGTTTGAAATTAACTGGTTGCAGGACTTTCTTTCATGTAAAACTTCTTTTTTTTACAGATAACGTCTTTACATTGAGCCTTACAATTATGAAATATATAATAAAAAAATCACAGAGCAAACTGTTTCTAGAAAAGCAGAGCACGCTTACCCTACCGGTACATCTGGTCCATGCTCCAAATTTTTAGTGGAGTCCGAGTTGCTCATTTACTTTTGTTACTTTGTATGTATGATTTTAGTTACTTTATGGTCTTTGTTGTGTATGTCTGTTTTCCATGTCTGGTCTTTGTCCCTGGATTACATTCTTTTGATTACCGCTATAACCTTGGTTCCCTTTATTACTCTTTTATATATATCTACAGGTATATTTCCTTTTTTAGGACAGCTGTCAATAACTGGGAGTTCAAACAGATGTCTTGATACAGCCAATAGAACCATTTGTGTTTGGATATTTTTTTTACATTTTAAATCTGTAAATGGTTAAAAGTACCTATTTTCCATCCAAATTGGTACAGACATTATGCACGCTATTGCGGTTGTGTTGAAAAAACAAACAAAACAAAACACCGCTATCTAAACTATAAATGACTATTGTAAACAATCAAAACTGTGATTATGTGAAAGCTGTATACTGTTGGAATCATGACGAATAATAAGTTCTGAATATTTGTCACAAATGGTTCTTCTAAATTTTTATAATCAATAAACTTTCCAAAAACCCGTAAAAACGTCAAAATTCCGTATATCAGGTGTAACACAGTGTAGCTTCAAAAAAGCTAAAATAGTGCTTGCGCTATTGCAGAGGGTACGAAATTCGCCAAATTTTGCATGGAAGAATAATTTCATATGTTCTCTTTTTTTAGATAATTATCGAAATTGCGTTAATTATAGGCAAAAAAATATTCAATGCAAAAATGAAAGTGTTGGTGAATGGTCAGATTTCTAAAAGTGTTCAGCAATCAAATTTTATTATTAATGTATGAACTTATTTACACAATATTCTTTTCCTATTTATATTTCCTAAATTCTACGTTTGATAAAATTTTCAGTACAAACAAAAAAGGTACGTCTTTTTGAAAATGTCTAGCGAAATGTCAGATGTCAATATTTTCCGGGTTCGTTGAGAAAATTTCATGCTCCAACGCAATTCTACAATCAATTGACAATTTCTTCAATGAAGTAATGATACTTTGTAATTGTACATACACTTAGGAATAAACATATTTCATTTTTTTAATGGTTTAAACCGTTTAAAACCGATTCGAACCAAATTCGAAAAAAGAAATGTCTAGCGATTATCGAACTTTTTGAACGTTGGGAACGTTTTCCGTCGATCGGAAAAAGGGGAAATAAAGCGGAAATAATTTCCGCTTTAGATAACAAGAACCAGACACTTACAATCGTCTCTGCAATTACAAGCAAAGAACCATAGAACATGCAACTGAAAGAGACATAAAAAAAAAAAAAAAAAAAAAAAAAAAATCAAAATCAAAGGGATATAAAAGGACTAAAAGTATCTGTATTGCGTGTTATTAACAAACTAAAGAATAAACCAAAAAAAAAAAAAAAAAAAGGAATAGAATAATTCTGGTATTTTATAGGTATTTGATTGGAGTGGAATGACTGAAACGCAAAAAAGAGTTGACAGAACTTTAAAACGGTATAGAAAAGCAGAATGTTAATAGATATAAATTAATGCAGAAAAGGGAGTCATAAACATTTTTTTTTGTAATTTGGAAAACGCAAATGAGCAAATGAAATGAAAATCAATGAGCGGTTATCTAATGGGTGTTGATGAAAGCCCGATTTTCTGATGAATAGAGAGCTCTACAAAATTGTCGACAAACGTCGAATTCTGATGTTGCCGAATGTGCCGCAATAGCGTGCGTAACGTCACAGTCTTTTGAATGAAGTAGTTTTATATCCTTCTGTGATATGAAGAATGAGATCCTGGTGTAATTCCTGATTCATATGTAATATTTGAATTAAAAGTAATGCATGTAGATTGATCGATTAGTCTTATTGTGGTTATTGAAACATTATCAATTTAAAACATATTTCGTTTCATTTTATGCATTAAAATCAGTTACACACTAGAACTGTATACACACAGAAAAATTACATCATATATATTAAAAATAATACTACGGTCAATATAAAATTATCAATTTAAATTGGAGTAAATGGAAAGTTTATTTCGTATATTATCGTTATCGTTATTTCAAGTTTGCCTTAGGTTTATGACAGGTCAATGCGATCTGTACTCACCACTTTAGTTCTGTCGTCCGTCGCTGTTGTCCATAATAATATCCTTCTCATATGAAATATTTATTTCTTACATACATACAATAAATAATATGGAAACAAACACAAGAAAAACAGAAAATTTACAAAAACAAAGTAATAAAAAACAAGTTTGCAGCGGTCTCTCTCGGTCATTTCTAAAGCATAATGTTTCCTTCATGTTCATGAAAACATTTGTTGCCTTACAATTAACTTAACTTAGCGTGTGCATAGAAAACAAAGGCAGTGGTGAACCCATGCTCTGTTTACCTTCTGGAGTCCACTTCGGTATCCGCAGAAAAATCACAATGTAATCAAATATTGTAATGCGGACTACCCCCCTCTTTTGTGTTGATTTTACATAGTTTGTAGACATATTTGACAGAAAGGTATTTTGTGTTTATTAACATTTAAATGTTGTTTGTTGTTCACAACTACGGCTAACGCTAATCTTTATTGTTTAAGTGAAGTGACTTGTTACTCGATAGTTTTAGATTCGACGAAATTCGTGAAAGAAGTTTAGCAAACGGAAACCTAGTCCACCTACTGATTTTAAACTGTACGGAAACTTTATGTTACTCCCGTTGTGTGTAATCGAGTTAAAAAGTAATTTCAGTCCATTGTTTTCAATAAAAAGCATGGAAACATTTTATTTTGTCCAACTTCGGTGTTGTTTACTTTTTCATTAGCCGTCACTACCAGCCGTGATGTTTTTAGATAAAATGCACTATTTGGTTAATAACTATTGTTGAAATATAAGGCGCCTCTTGATTGGCTGAGCGGTTGTTATAAAAGTACTGGACAGTGCCGGAAACAAAGAGTCTAGATTACGTCACCCCAAAAGTTCTGAAGTTATCGAGGCGGCGACTTTTAAAATGTCTGAGGTGCTTTCAGAACGCGCAAAAGTTAGTAGTTATAATTGATTAATGTTGTTGTGTTATGAAATCTAGAGTCCTAGATGGTTGATATATGTTTGCTGTGGGGCTAGATTTTACTATTTTATTTCTATTTCTTTAGGTGCAAAACTCCGGTGACAAATTCCGGGTGTAAATTCAAGGAGCAATTTATCGGTGCAAATTCCGGGAGCAAATCCTCGGTGCAAATTCAAGGTGAAATTTATGGGTGCAAATCCCAGGAGCAAATCCTTGGTGCAAATCCTAGGTACAAAATAATGTTGAAATACTGAATAGTAATAGTGTTCATGATCCGTAACTAGCGCAGTATAAATATAATTATTTAAATAGCGATGTATGTCATTGTCCATGTAGACTCATGTCAGAGAAATCGTCATATTAAGTAGTCCGGTAAAGCTGTAAGTTTCCATGTGTAGTTTGTATAGTTTAATATATATATATATATATATATATATATATATATATATATATATATATATATATATATATATATATATATTTATATATATATATATATATATATATGGATTGTAGTGTTCAATATCTAAAGTTGACAAAGTGGTCGTCAGATGTTCGGTCGAAGTTTGAAGTAATGTTAGACCTGTACAAGTACCCAAAGAGCCGAGCTGTTCCGGTCATTTTCTCAACATTATTTGTGATTAATAAAATATTCATATTTCGTTCAACTCTTGTCTTGCTATAGTTCCCTCACTTTTATCCTTTAGCGCATTTTGGTTGGCGAAGTTTGTAACTCGCTAGACCTAATGCCCTATTGAGAAACCATATTATCTCGATCTTGATGTAACGCAGCCTCCTCCGGTGATTTGACTCTAGCACCCGAGGGGCGGCATTACATTTTTGGTGGCAGCGGTGGGATTCGCTCGTTTTTTGGAGTCTGTTTGTTGTTATAACATTTAATATTTGATTAACGAAGGTTGTCATACTTAAATAAAATAGATGATTCCGAAATTTGTTTCGGTCCGAAATCAAATGAAAGGGAAAATAAAGAGGAAACGTTACAAAGTAGCGTAGATTTAGCAGTGAGCAAAACACATGATCGAATGTCTATAGATGAGGGAATGGCTGACGAAACGACTTCTGAAATGAAGGGTCTAATGGAAAAATGTATGTCAGATTTTTCTGATAAAATGCAAGATATGTTGGCAAATTTTCAACATAAACTGAATTCTTCGACTATGAGCACTCCTGCTCGTCCATTTCGGAAAAGATATGATTGTGGGGTAGGGCCATTAGTTTCTAAGGAAACAAATGACAATAACAGTCACTCAGTTACAAATCATAACTCAAATGGCATGGTAGAAATTAATTGCAAAATAAAACCACAAATTTATGACGGTAGTGATGATCTGGATGAGTATTTAACTCAATTCAATTTATTGGCAGAATTGAATGGGTGGAATTCTAGATCAAAAGCGCTATTATTAGCAAGTAGTTTGTCAGGAGGAGGAAGGGCTATTTTAAATGAAATGACAGAGAGCGAGAGACACAATTATGGAAGTTTAGTATCCGTCCTTAAAAACAGATTTGGTTCTGTAAATAGAGCCGAAGTATTCAGAGCTGAATTGCAATCTAGAGTAAGATTTAGAAATGAAACTCTACCAGAATTGGCTCAGACTATAAAAAACTTACACGTCGAGCCTACCCTGGGACATCCGCTTTAGTACGGGGTACTTTAGCGTTAGACTATTTTATAGACGCTATCCCAGAGACAAAAATTAGGCTCCGCTTAAGAGAAGTAGGGCCTAAAACCATAAATGAGGCTGAAAATATCGCGGTACGCCTCGAACTACTCAGACTAGCTGATCGCCAAAAGGGCCGATCCGTTAGCATTGTAGACACAATGACCCAGGGTGATATAAGTCAAATTGATAGTGGGTTAAATCACGACCTCCATGAGTTGAAAGAGGGACTTAAAAAAATGAAATGAGTAACATTAAAAGAAGCCAACATGGGGAGCGGAACGCAAACATTAGACCTTCTCAGCAGAATTGCGGTGCCCAAAATAGAGATTTCAAGCGAAATCAAAACTCTGGGAATTTTCGTAGGCATTTGAATGACCACAGACAAAATGTAAACCAGGCGGAAATAGGACCAATGACGAAGGCACGGGTCAACTTTCGACATCAGTATTAAGGCCCAACACAATCATTTCGAACGTATCAAGGGGCAAGGAAAATGGAAGTTTTGTTCTGTTAAATGTTAATTGATTGTCTGTTCCTACAGTTGTAGATTCCGGAGCTTGTGTTTCTATTTTGAGATTCGATATCTTTGAATCTATTCCGGTCGACAGGAGACCCCAAGTTACGCCTGTCTGAATAAATCTTTTAACTGCGACTGGAGAAGTTTCAAAATTTATTGGTAGTGTACTCTTAGAAGTAAGATTAGGTGGTCGGTTATGTAAACACGAGTTTTTACTGGCTAAAATTAAAGATGCTGCCATTTTAGGTACAGATTTTCTTAAAAAATTTAATGTCGATTTACTTTTTACAAAAGGGTGTTTGAGAGTCGGGAATGAGTTTATTCCCATCTTTACCACACAAGGCGACGAATCGTGTTGTCGCGTGTCAATAGCGGAAAATGTTGAAATTCCGCCATCAAGAGAAATGCTAATAATATGTAGAGCTTTTGGTCCGTTGAAATACGGATCTGTTGGAAATGTTGAAATGAAACAAGACTTTGTCGATAAATCTGGTTTACTGGTTGCACGTGCCGTAGTGAAACACATGGCGAATGATTTTCCTTTGCGTATCGCAAACCTTGGTGACAAACCACTGAAAGTATATAAGAACACAGTAGCAGGTATTTTTGAACTTGTAGAGGTTGAGCAAATAGTGCCTAATGAAAGTTCACAAAATCGCGTGCGTTGTGTAAAAACGATTGAGAAAAAGTTACCAGAACATTTAGTAAATGTTTTAAAGAAAGCCTCTGAAAAACTAGATAAAGAACAGACCGAAAAATTGAACGTATTTTCTAAGTCATCGTCAGATATTGGTTATACGGAGCTCGTTAAACACGAAATAAATACAGGGGACACAAAACAGTCAAATTTAAAGCTTCACCCTGATAAGTGTGTTTTAACACAAACTGAAGTAACCTTTTTAGGCCACAAAGTAACGAAAGACGGTATTAGTACCGATAACTCAAAAATCGACACGGTCCGAGATTGGCCGGTCCCGAGAAACGTAAAAGAAACCCGTAGTTTTGTAGGTTTTTGTTCTTATTATCGACGTTTCGTTAAAGACTTTGCTTCGATTGCAAAACTCCTACACAAATTGATAGATATAGGCACTAAGTTTGCTTGGACTGATGCATGTCAACAAGCTTTCAATACTATGAAAGAACTATTAATAGCCGCACCAGTGCTAGGTTACCCTGAAAATGAAGGGGAATTCATACTAGATTGTGATGCAAATTTCTTTGGGATGGGGGCAGTCCTTTTTCAATTGCAAAATAAAGTTGAGAAACCAATAGCATATTTCAGTAAGACATTTTCCAAGTGTGAAAGAAACTATTGTGTCACTCGAAAAGAGCTATTGGCTATTGTTAAGGCTATCAAAAATTTTCACCATTACTTATACGGTCGAAAATTCACTGTCTGTACCGACCACGGGTCCCTACGGTGATTGATTAATTTTAAGGAACCGGAAGGGCAGCTGGCCCGTTGGATGAAAGTGCTTGGTAGTTATGATTTTACAATTATACATAGGGCAGGTAGAATTCATAGGAATGCCGATGGTCTTAGCCGCCGGTCATGTCCTAACAGTTGCTCACATTGTCTACAAAGGGAGACAAAAGAACATTGCTCAGGAGGATCTGAAATTAAAGCCTACGTTGATAATTCAGATCTAGTACCTTCTAGTGGGCTTAACACTCCGACCGATACCAACAGTGAAAATAATGAAATTAGGAAGTCACAAAATGAGTTCGGAGATATGCACACTGATGCACTTACTATTAATAAGGGCGTGCGTATGTACTCATTTGACAACTCAATGAAAACACAGAACGACTCTGTAAACCAACATGACCCGGTTAGCTCACTGAAAATCGTGAACTCGAATAAAGATAAATCGTTGACAGTTCGTGAAACGTCGCAAGACGTTAACGTCGGTGATTTATCAAAAAGAATCGAGTGTGAGCACGAAACTCGAGTGAATGCTGTGAAAACACGAGGAATGGTGAAGAAAGAATTGATGGAGAGTAAGAATAATTGTAAAAATTCTAAAAATAAGTGGTTGAGCAATAGAGTAGAAATAATGCGCGAACAAGAGAATGACAAAATTTTAAAACTTGTCCGTAATTGGGTAGAGAATTCAGTTAAACCGTTTTGGTCTGATGTCTCAAAATACTGTCCGGAAGTAAAATACTACTGAAATCGTTTGGATTCTTTTGAAATAAAAGAAGGGGTTCTGTATAAAAAGTTTGAAAATGAGCAGGGGGATGAAATTTCCTGGTTGTTAGTAATAACAGAGAGTTTGAAAGTTTCTATTTTGCAACATTTGCATGATAGTGCAATGGATGGTGGTCATCTAGGTGTTAAAAAGACCCTTAGCAAAGTACGAGAGCGATACTTTTGGTTTGGGATAAGAAAGTTTGTTGAGCAATGGTGTCGCAAATGTGACGTTTGCGCGAGTCGCAAATCTACTGGTAGTAAACCAAGAGCACCAATGTGTCAATATCAAGTTGGGGCACGTTTGGAGCGTGTAGCTATAGATATTCTTGGTCCTCTACCTACTTCGGAAAGTGGAAACAAATATTTGTTAGTCATTGGTGACTATTTCACCAAATTTGTACATGCAGTTCCCATTGAAAACCAATAGGCTGTTACGGTAGCTCGAGCCTTTGTTAACAATTTTGTTTCTTTATTCGGTGTCCCTATGCAAGTGCATACGGACCAAGGGGCTAATTTCGAGTCACAATTGTTTCAGGAAACCTGCAAGCTTCTTGATATAGATAAAACTCGTACCTCAATAATGAGACCCCAATCTGATGGAATGGTAGACCGCTATATGCGGACAATTTTAAGTATGTTAGCATCATTTCTATCAAACCACCAGAGGGATTGGGACCAAGTGGTTTCCCTCGTCATGATGGCCCATCGGTCGTCGGTTCATGAGAGCACTGGGGTTACCCTATGTAAAATGATGTTCGGTTTAGATGTCCATTTGTCAGTTGATTTTTTATACGGCAAACCTCAATTGACAAATGTTACTCCCACAAGTAATATTATCAGTTTTGTTGAAAAGAGGTTCATGAGTTTGCGCGAGAAAAGTTAAATATGTCAAGTTACACAATGAAAAAGATGTATGACCACAGAATTAAACATAATAATTTTAATATTGGTGATCCTGTTTGGTACTACCAATACAAACGGAAAGTTGGTCAAAATACCCTGACTTCATCCATGACCGAAGAGGTGGACACTTACTTGCAGTACCTGCAAGAAGGTCAGGAGAATATGGTGGTGTTAAATATAGGTGGAGTGATATTTGAGACCAGCAAACCCACTCTTCCATCGGACCCATCTTCAATCTTTGCCCTGATGCTAAATCCAAACAGTGCATTCCGCCCATCAAACAACATTTACAGTTCTGAACTATTTAAGAAACAATTGCAATGTAGAAAAAAGATACCTACCAAGAGAACAACATTATCTCAATGAATTGGCACGGGAGGGAAAATTTTATAAGCTATTTGGTTTGAAAGCAATAGTGGAAGAAAGACTGAATGATTTGTGTGCCTGCAAATTGAGTGCAATGTGAGAGAGAGCGTGTAATTGTTATTAAATGTTTCATATTGATTTTAAAATATTGGTGCTAAAAGAAAAATCAAAGTACTGAATCACTGATGTTGTTGTGATGAAAAATAATACTAGTGGTGAATGTCCCTTAATTGAATTCTTCCTATTCCGTCCAATTTGGGGGCCATATGCAGTAGAAAGGGGGCAGTGTAATGGAATATTTATTTCTTACATATATACAATAAATAATATGGAAACAAACACAAGAAAAACAGAAAATTTACAAAAACAAAATAATAAAAAACAAATTGGCAGCGATCTCTCTCGGTCATTTCTAAAGCATAATGTTTCCTTCATGTTCATGAAAACATTTGTTGCCTTACAATTAACTTAACTTAGCATGTGCATAGAAAACAAAGGCAGTGGTGAACCCATGCTCTGTTTACCTTCTGGAGTCCACTTTGGTATCCGCAGAAAAATCACAATGTAATCAAATATTGTAATGCGGACTACCCCCTCTTTTGTGTTGATTTAACATAGTTTGTAGACATTTTTGACAGAAAGGTATTTTGTGTTTATTAACATTTAAATGTTTGTTGTTCACAACTACGGCTAACGCTAATCTTTGTTGTTTAAGTGAAGTGACTTGTTACTCGATAGTTTTAGATTCGACGAAATATCGTCGATTCTAGGTTGTCAAAGAAGTTTACCAAACGGAAAACCAGTCCACCTACTGATTTTAAACTGTACGGAAACTTTATGTTACTCCCGTTGTGTGTAATCGAGTTAAAAAGTAATTTCAGTCCATTGTCTTCAATAAAAAGCATGGAAACATTTTATTTTGTCCAAGTTCGGTGTTGTTTACTTTTTCATTAGTCGGCACTACCAGCCGTGATATTTTTAGATAAAATGCACCAATTGGTTAATAACTATTGTTGAAATATAAGGCGCCTCTTGATTTACTCTAGCACCCGAGGGGCGGCATGTGTAGGTATGGTGCACATGTATGAGATGTTTATTGTTTCATGCAAATGTTTGTTTTAAATTTTAGCAGGCCAGAATAAGCTAAAGAGTATTCTCAGGCAGTCATTACAAAACTGTATAAACTATTATTGGCGTTTCTACTTTTGTTGGTGGACTCTGAACGTTGATGAAAGCATCTAAAAAATTCCATTATTTAGCCTTCATGTCCTCTTTTGAGGACACATGTTGTTTTGATGCTTTCCAGATATATGAAAGATCTAAAATTTAGCAGGTTTTTACCATCTAAACTGTATCGGCTGTTTTATATTCAACGACATAACCTTTTATGATCTTCAGGATGATATTGATGTAATCTAGATGTTTTTTCTGCATGTTTGTTCAAGGCGACAAGGATGGTAGAATCAGGCAAAGTCATATACATATTCAAGATCTCCCACATTAGAAAAAGGGTCAAATGGATGATAGTATTACTTCTACGGAGGGTGCATCGCTAAACCCAATCTACAGCAGTTATTAAAAGAAAATATTACATCACACAACTTTGTCTCACCCAATATTTCACAACAAGCTTGTATATTTAGCTTTCCTTGCTTCTGAACTAAGAGTAAAAAGCTTTTATTAAGTCAGCCATCTTTGATGGTATTTTATAATTCTGCATTGGTCTGTGTTGTTTCTAAGTAGGAACACTGGTCTCATCAACTTAACTTCCTTTTCTTAAGCCTGTATGTTCATCTAGTAATTTGCTGGCAATTTAAGATTTCATTCTGTTCTAACAAGACCGTTCTTGGTATTTAAAATAAGGCGATATCTCCACAGTTATAACTATTGGTTTGATCTGTCTTTCTTTTGTTTTGTGATGTTCCCTTTGGACCGTGTAGTTGGTATGGTGTATTAGCCCCAAATCAAAATGAAATGAAGATGCAACTAGTGTTGGTCAGTTTTACATATTTCTACTTTCTGTCCGTAGCTGAACGTTTCAGAGGCTTTGTTGTTCTTAAGCGTCTTGGTTGATTTTGTAATATTTTTGTTATATGATGATATTTCAGTGTCAGCTTCCATTATTTCTGTCAGTTTGGTGGCATTCCATCTCTCATCTTGTTGTTTTTTTCTGTTGTAATCAATGTTCCATCTATGTTTTTGACAGGAATGTTTGTATTTCTGTTTACCACTTAGCTTCATAACATTAGAAATCACTCTTTCCGGGTTTTAAATTGTAAATCCCTTGTCTTAGATAAGTTACTTGCCAAAGTGAAAGATATCATGTGGACCTCCATTTCTATTTCATGTCCACACGGCATACACACTGCATCTTTAGGGCCTGTGCTGATCTGAGATGTTGGATTCCAGTTTACTTACATTGCCAAATGGAGGTATTGAAAGAGTTTTAGTCGTGTAGAAGTTTGTATTGGTAAAATAAGATTAACACACCCGACTTTCCTTTTAACCAAAAGTATGCTAGCCAGTGACATCTGTAGCTGTATAATTTTGATCCCGCGACACCTTTAACTACCCTGTGGGTAAGGGACGTAACTCAGTGAAATCAGTGATATGTTTCACAGAGTTTTTTTTTTATTTTTATTTTGCCTGAGTAGCGGAATTGGAGAGTTCCTAGATAGAATTATATCTTTTTTTAACTTTGAATAGTTGAAATTGCTCCTTATAAATACTCTACTTATTGAAACAAGTAAGAGAAAATATTTGCAGGAGAAAAGATGCATTAAGATTATTTATAGTGATAATAAGTATTATAATTAATAATAAAAAATACTAAAAATAACGTTAAAATTCTCCTAATCAACTGCATTGAAAATTAACGTTATTGTTATGAGTTTATTACGAGAAAAATGGAAACTAGGATTTAATTTGATTAAATTTGATACAACAATAATTTAATTACATCAGGAAAATTTTGTTCTTTGATATACATTGTTTTACATTTCATTTAATTAACAAAAAAAAAAATACATGAAACATGATTTCAACAATTAAAACAGTTTTTAGACGCCAACGAGTTATCAGTATTTGTCCAATCCGCAACAGAATACAATCATGTGACCTGATCTGTGTTTCAAGAAAATATGTTGAATTATTTATCATCTTTGTCAAAACTAACTACCCTTGGCATTCAGTGTTCAGAGTAAGGTTCCGTATAGATACTTGAATATTTCTACCACTAACCACAAATGGATTTTACTTGGAATATATTCGTTTGCTGTTCGGTCCTTTTCAGCTATTCTGTCGACAGTTTGAAAGAAAACAGGTTTTCTATAAAGAAACAAAAAACCTTTGCAGTATTAGAGTCAACTCTGGGAACAGTGGTTACAAAATCATTGTTGGGATGTTCCACTCTATGCGGTACTCGTGATGACTGTTTGTATGGAATCTATAATAGCGAGAATAATGAGTGTATATTGGATGCTGCGCTAGGTGGAGCATTTGTGAATTCCGCCAGTGGTATTGTTGTCATAAAATGTGGCAGAAAAGTAAAAGGTATCCATTCAATTTAATCGGTTTTTATAGGTTTAACCTTGCATTATAAGAGTCAACTCTTTCATCATTATGGAACTCTGTTGTCTCTTTTTAAGAATAAATTGAAAAAAAATAACCCCCTAATGTCAAACTTGATTACTAAAATTGTAGGTAATATGTCAATATTCCTTGATACATATACAATTACTGCTTGTATGCTTTGATTTTTTAAAATTATTATGTAGATATATTAAAAAATAAACGTTCTTGATAACCTGAAACTTTTCTCTAGTTAATACATTTTAAATTGTACAATTTGCTTATGACACCGACCATTTTTCATCCGAGAAAGGGGGAAAGGGTGGGGCAGAGATTTGATATCGGATAAGACATTTTTCACTCGTGTGCAAAAGTTTTATACATATTTCATTAGCAACCGAAGTCAGTATTGATATTGTCAGTGCAAAAGTATGTAGAGTAAACAATTATTTTGTGTTATTATTGTAGAAACCGTGAATATGTAGAGTAGATAACTCAGTTTTTTTTATTTATTGTAGAAACCGTTACTATGTAGAGTAGATCACTGTTTTTTTTTAAATTATTGTAGAAACCGTTAATATAACCATTCCAGCTTATGAACAACAAGAAGTACCGTCGTCAAGTAGTTTATTGAAAGGACGTTACATTTCTTTCAAAGTGGAACCATGTAACCTAATTTCTTTATTTTTTTTCAAACGTGAAGGTTACGATATTTTTGAAGTATATATAAACAATCAAAATAAAAATGGGTCAGAGATGAAGATTTGTTACCCGGCAGATATTCACCAAAATTGTAGTTCTGACAGTTCTTCTATTAATTGTGACCCCTTCATGGATATATGGGTTTCCTGGAATGATACCACTATCGAGGTAGGACATGGAACAACTACAGATACCAAGTTATTTCTTACGAATAGTCCAGACGCTCCTATACCTACGATTGACGAACTTGTGATCGAATCGGAAATACCAATAGTCTTGATATTTCAGTTTGAGAAGGTTAGTTAGGAATAATTGGAAAGTTAATTTGAAAAAGTGAATGACCAAAATATCATCACGAGTGCCGACGAACGCCTAGATTAACGAGTGTGTAGAACTTGTTCCGTGCACAAGTCAAATCTTCGTGCGTTCTTGGCACGAGTGAATATATATATATATTTTTTATTATGTACCAATTGACTATCATATTTATTATAAATATTTTCTCCGTTTTTAGTTTTTTTTTCAATTTTTGGCAAGGCGGATTGATATTTGTTGTGACGTTTTGGCGGGAGAAAGTCCGAGAGTAAAATTACAAATTTATTTAACAATTTGAATTATTGAATTATTTTACACAGGCAAAATTCGGTAATAAATAACTGTCATCTATAAAATAAATATTTTAACACAACAAGTTACACATGAACCTCTTGAAATCAGTTATATGTTTGTATCATATTCATTTTACATCAAAGCCTCACAAGCTTTCATTTGAAGCAGAATAAAATCAACCTAAGCTACTCAGATGCTTACATAAAATTGATGTAAAATGCCGAATATAAACGTTCCAATGATTTTTAAGAGTTAGGTCCCTTACCCTAGGTCTACCACCTTAAAGCATTCCGTAATACATGATATCACATTCAATAAGCAACATTACCGTATAGAACTGAATGGAAAATAATTACCTCACCAAAGGTACCATCAGATGGACAGGGGACAACGAGCTCATTTGCTCGACGAAAAAGATGTATAGACATAGAAAGCAACAACGAAAAAAAAAACGATCCGAGAAAGATTAACCAAATGTCAGTTTAAATTATGTTAAAAGTCAATGCTATTACAAACAAATGCTTTAAACAATGTCATTTTAAACATGAAATCTTAATCGTGTAACAGTTTAGTTTAATGTTTCATTCTAATATGACCAAAAATAAAATGAATATATGAACAATAGCCACGTTTAAACTGTAAAAACACACACACATACATGCACTCTCGAGGATTTATCATTTCTTTTTTTAGGATAGCTGTCAATAATTGGGAATTCAACCAGTTCATTTTGATGCAGTATATAGACAAAGACCATATGGAGTTTTAAATTTCCATCTGAATATAGGTCAAAGTTACCATTGTTTTCGTTTTATCATTTGTTTAATCCTTTAGATGAGACTTTTTTGAAAATCAAAAAGAAAATCATGATATTTCACGTTTTTTTCAATTCGTGCCTAATTTTTATGTCATTTTTATTCCTAGTCAATATTTTGTTTTGTCTTTATATTGCATTGATTATCATTTTTAAATTTAATTTTGCATGGTTTACTACATTTTCTCCCAACGAGATGTTACGATAAACAAATATTTCATGCAAGGGAAGAAAAGTTCACAGATCCAAAGTGTTAATAATATTGTCAGTGACGGTATACCATCAATTCAGATACCTCCCATGTATTTGTGTTGCTCAAATAGAACGATTGCATCATAAACATATTTGATCGACGATTCATTTTAAATATTCATTACAAGACGAAAAGAGCACACAACTACAAGAGACAAAGAGTCTGAAATAATAGATATGAGCACATGAGAACAATATATGTATTTGACGGTGTTCAATTAAACAATGAAAACTAGATGGATCAAATTGCAGGTTCATATTTATTTCACAATGAACTCAAAGGCAAAAGTTAATATTGAAGCAGAATTTGTACTACTTAGATGGTGTAAGTAGTTATAATGGTTGTCAATCTATTGGACCTCTGAGACATCTCATTTTGTTTTTTACTGTGTTGTTTATCAAATCTAAGTAGAAGCCGGTACCTTTATAACTATGAATGTTCTTTTTCTGTTATCAGCTGTTGTGCATCTTGAAACATGTCTCAACCGAACCCTGTTTTGGACTTTGAAATATGTGATTTAAATAATACAGATGTCGATGCAGAATAAATTCAATTCTTTGTAAACCGACTTTAAAAATTATCTGACAAAGGTTTTCGGAGTATTCAAGATTCTGTTTATATAAGTCTTACTATAAACTGTAAATAATACTTGTATATGGACTGCAAATCTTTTAAAAACGGGTATTTAATTGAAATCAATTTGGAATTTTATTTTTGTTGATCTGAAAATGTAATTTTATTAGAAGTAGAACTTTTGAATATAATATAGTAAAAGTTCTGTATTATTAATTATATATATTATTATATATTACAGTACTGTATATATTGTATATATTTTATGTTATATTTCAATATTTATATACTTTAGTAACTAAATTTTCATCTTGTAATAAAGCTCCGTAAATCTGTAGATTTAAAATGCATATACGTGTGATTCTTATGCCTTTAGTTTGGTTTTTAAGAACTTGTCACATTTCTTAAGGTCACCGGAATTCACCTTCACACCCGCTGAGATATGGACGATACTTCAAGCCATATATATTTATAAAAATGAAGGGAAAAGGAAGTTCAGAGAGGATAAATTATTTTTTGTTTAGATGTAAATTTGTCTTTGTGAGCTACACTTATGATCAAATACTGTTTTGCCATTCTTTGTTGTGCAATGCTTTGCAACTAAATTTACAGGCACTGCATTTTCAAAAGTGTTTCTACTTTATTTAAATAATGTGTACCACTAATCCAAAATTCCTTCTACTAGATTGACATAAGTAACTGTGTTATTCTCACTCATGGGATAAAAGTCTTTGTTTAGTATTAGTTCAATATTTAATTGTTTTTACTTTTCTACTTTTATGTCTTGTTTGTTCGTTTTTTTTCATGATATTTGTTGTGTGTGTCTATTCCCCTATCTAGTCGTTATCCTCGGCTTTATATTCTTTTGATTAACGTTTGAATCCTGGTTTACTTGATTCCCATTGTAAATTTATGATGCTTCTAATTAAAATTTATATTTGTATACTAATGAATATTGTTTTGCTAAAATAAAATACTTTATGTCGTGTGTTTTTTGTTGGTTTCCAACTTACCACTAACCATTTACAAACGTATTTTGTAAAGGCTGTGCTTGTCGGTTTTATTTCCAAGCCTTCACAGCTCAGCAAGCAATATAAAAGTGATAAGAATTCATTCGCGACAACAGAAATGTCAGTTGAACGAGATTCGTCCAGAAAGCCTTTAATTCACCTTTGCGAACATACGTGTATATTTCTCAACCTATCTATCAACAATTTAAAAAAGCGATCTGAGTAAGCACACATAAGTGGTGGAATCTATAAAAATCAGGCAAAATTGAAAAGAAAAAATAGAATCATGCTCAGTAAAGTCACAGAATTTGAAAATGTGGGCATATAGTTTATGGTCTATTGAAGACAAGTTGACAGTTCGTTCGTCTTAGAAATATTTGAGAAAGGATAACAAAACTAATTCAAAATTACTGTACAATGATAGGGGAAGCTAGTAATCTCCCTTTAATGATGGAATCGCAATGCATTTCATATGATTTATACCTCAAATAACTGACACTTAAAAAGAAATGAATGCAATTTCCACATTTCGGATAACATTTTAAAAACATAATGTTATCCGCAATTTCAAAAATTTGAACAGATTCATGGAAAAACTTTTATGGATTATTCCATCATGATTTACCCATTGCTAGATTCTTACAGAGAATAGCCCTTAAAACTTGCATGTAGGAAATAATGAATATATGTAATATCGTTATCAATTTTGTGTAGGAAATATGAAGGTGATCTCCTGTTCAGATATACACCAATCAGTTCTGTTTAAGAAACGTTTCAATTTATTTTTCTTCAAAAAATGTGTGATCAAAATATCACAGAACTGAACTACAAGTAGTCTGTCAAGTCAACACAAAACAATGCCCCCCCCAACAAAAAAAAAAAAAAAAAAAAAAAAAAAAAGAAAAAAAAAATGATCCCTACAAAGGACTGTGCATATAATGAATCAATTATTGGTATTTGTTTGTATGATATGAAGTGAATATTTACATGTACGATACGACTCAATTGTCAAGATTTTATACTCTATACACTTCATCGGGTCATTGTTATTAAATGGAAGACAAACCCTATCCCTGAACATCGTCTCACTGCACGCGTTGTAAAAGGGGATGGTAGTCTAATAAAAAGATATATCATATCAAAAAATACAACGGAATTAAAATTATATCAATTCAATACAAAATATTAGACATTCATGAAAAAGTATTGATTTTTCAATACAGTTTTGTCATAAAAGTTAGACTTTTAATTAGTATATTTCAGTGTAAAAGTAGAACTCAATCACAACTCTGAAGTTAATCTGAAGTTAAACCCACTGTTAGAGCAATATGTTTGCAAGTATCAGTTTCAGTTTCTCGTGAAACTACGGTGTCACGTGACAAGACTTACATACCATATAAGTGATGCAGAATAAAGTCAGTTTTAAAGTCGAGAAAGGAAATAACAAAAAGCCAAATGTGATGTTCTTTTGAGACGTTAAAAAGTCGACTTGGCGTATCATTGCCATTGCAAAATTTCGATAATTCCTCTTTCACCTACATATACCCTGTACTTAACTTCATTTGGGCAACTCGGCGGGTGTTTCTAGAAAAGCGGAGGACGCTTACCTCTTCCAGTGCACCTGGTCCAAGTTTTTGGTGGAGTCGGAGTTTACGTTTGTTACTTTGTATGTATTATTTTGGTCATTCAATATTCTCTGTTGTGTGTGACTCTTTTCCATGTCTGGTTTTTGTCCCTAGATTACATATTTTTGATTTCCGTTAGAATCATGGTTCCGCCGATATCTCTTTTACAGTATCACGGCAGTATACCGAGATGGAAATTATCGGAGAGAAAGAACAATAAAAACAAAACAGATTAACTTGCAGATATTGTGGGCGAAAATCAAACCAAGTCTTAAACTTTTCACGATTATTCTGTGCAAGAGAGAGCAATGAAGGAACCAAGGTTCTAACGGAAATAAATAAATAAAAAAACGTTATCCAGGGACAAAGACCAGACATGAAAAACATCGACTGTAACTAAATGTGACACTCTAAGATTCTGATCAAGTTTATGGAAGTCACCACAATTGGATATAAGTTTTTGCAACATAGAAATAAGAAATAAAACGTTTGTCAATGAGGTTTCTCGTTGTACACTGCAAAGGATACAGGAAGTGTAAAATTTTGGAAAACTGGCAAAAAAGAAATGCCTCATTCTTTCGGTGCTTGTGAGTTTATCCCGATATTTGTTGATATGGGGTGTCTAAATCTTGTCTTCATATTTTGTGATTTTATTGTCAATTTACGTAGAACATGCCCAATTAATCGCAAACGAGATTTCTAAAGTATGTAAGGACTTTGATGTATTATTTGGGTTTTCGTTTGAACATTTGGCATGCCAGAACATACCCAAAATCTATCTTATGCATCCGCTTCAAAATCTTGAGATCTCTCGGTCATCCTACAACATTAGGCCCCATTTATCAGTACTGATGGCCTATCTTGGTTTTCCTTTATGTTGTTATATTGAGAGACGCTCTGAACACTGATGAAGGGTACTCTTTCAACAACGTTTTTTGACCCCAGTATACGCACAAGCTTGTACTTGATGTTTTGCCTACTCTCATTTTGAACTCAGAGAAGAATGCTAAAAAAGGTCAATTATCGTAGATGGTATTTAATAGTCTCATAAGATCTTTCATTAACTTTCTCTGTGAAAACTATCAAAGACCTCCTCAAATTCATGAAATTAATTATTAACATCCTCCAACACTCATTTCATTGCTTTATGATTTTTCCCAGTCTGATCTTATGGTCACATCAGTTTTATTTCCTTTTCCGGAGTCGACAGCGTATAGCGTTATTTGATGTCAATGGCTATTAATACAATTATGTTACTGAAGACCTTACCTGGTACTGATAGTAAAATGGATTGCGGATATATACGGCGAGTGTAAGGGCGGTTTTAAATATTTTTGGCGGTAGCTGAAAGTTAACAAATGCTGTGTTGATCTAAAGTATGGTTCTGTCTAATAAAAAAAGCAGGCAGGGGTGACACATCATATCATCGGAAAATCAGTGAAAATGTTCTTTTGTTACATCCTAAAAACATCTCTTCCTATGTTCCTTTCCATGAATATGCTATTTACCTTGAAAATATTTTGACTAGTTCTGGTGTAAAAATTCTGGCGTGAAATTTTTACGTACTTTTCGGTAGTTAAACGTAAACAAATTTTCAATGTTAATATCTCCAGAGGGCAATTTTCATTTACACTTTCATTTTTGAATAAAGTTTCTTTGTAGCCTACCAAAGGATTTCCAATACAAAATATTTGGGATTAAGAAATGCATTAATCACCAATCATACGAGTTCTGTCTTGTTTCAAGGCAGATCTGTACATATAAATGATGATTGATTAATTATCTCAATATTTGGTGATACTTCCCTATATTTTTTCAAAATCACTTCCTACTTTTAGTCTTTTTTGCAGTCCGGTCTATTTAGTGTTTCTCGTCTTGTTGTTTCCCTGATGTAATCAATGTACCCTATGTGTCTTATATTTCCCATTAGTTTATTTTGCATAAATCTCAGATTCTTTACTCAGAAACAGCTTTATCACTTCGCTTTCCTATGACATTTTGTCTATCCTTTTTTGTTGCCTTCATAACTTCTTTATTGCTTATGGTGTATTTTCGTCTACATCTCTTTGCGTGAATGTAACGTACTTTCTTTTTGCATTCTCATTCTTTATTATTGATTAACTTCCATTTTCATGTTGCAATTCATTCCGTTTGAACTTCAGAAGCCAAATACTATTTTCCTTGCTTTGTAAAAGGTATCATTCACTTTATCTTAATGTTCTCATACCTGGTTTTTTGTGAGATATTGTTTCAGCTTCATGTTGCGCCCCGTCTTGAAGTGATCTATCCCGTCACCATTGATAGTGAAGTGATTTCTATCTCATCCACCAGGCCATGCAAGTTTCATGTCTTTGTATGGGAAAAGTGTTACATTAATAGCAAAGTTGTTGTTTCTAAAAAATTCTGCTAACGGTTACCATATGCATCATCGTGACGCGTCCTTCCATACCCATTACTCTCACCCTTTGTATGTAAGTCGCCCATAGTTATGACAATAGCATGCTTTGAAATCGTTTCAGTTCAGCATGGTGTGCTTCATAGAAATTGTCTTTAACACCATCTTCTTTGTCTTTGCAGAAAAAAACATGAATTATGAAATTTTGATTTGGTGATTAGCCTTTGTAACATTAACCTTTCATCCTTTGGATTGTATTTTATCAATGACTAGGCAGCTGATGTATATGCAATGATTGTTTCTCCTTCGTGATACTGCTCATCGTTTCGTCCTTAAAATACGATTGTCACACCTGTACTTTTTGTTTTCTTTCAAACATCCGTCTATAAGCACTCATTAATTTCTTAATCACCTTCTTACCTCTTAAAAATGTGAACCTGTTTTCCCGCCTGTTTCCTTTCTACTCCTAGCTTGCTTCCCGCATTCAGTTTACTCCTTGAGCCGCTATCTTTTTGTTAGGGTCCGCTAACATCATTCAAACGTGCAAGATTCTACTGTCTCCTTAATTCGCAGTATCGAGAATTGCTGACTTGTTACTACTCCTCGTTTCAGTAATTAAAACAGTAATTTTACTCATTTGCCCAAACTCAAACCAGTCAGAGCAGAGATTTGTTTTTCTCTTAAATGATGAATGACATAGCTTATGAGATACCTTCCCCTAGTTTAACATCAATTTCCCTTCTTTAAGATGCGTTACTTGCCATAGTTAACGACCCTCACCTGGTCGGCTTTTTCTTAGAAATGTCCACACGGCACTTACACTACATTTCTGGGGTCTTTGTTGATCCGAGTTCCCCTACAACGTATGTCACAACATTGGTTTATTATCTAGGGGGATGATAGAAGTAAATTTTAATGTCTAGGGTTCTATGCTTTATTGCCAATAAATGTTAATGCCCTGTAACAGTTACAGTACAAGATAAATAATAGCATCTTCCAAATCAAGAAAACACTAAAAATTAACCATGTGTATGATAGTATATTTTAGTACATTTACCCATCATAGGAAAAATATAACATTTGAGTAAATTTAATTTACGGCTTCATTAATGTGCTTGTGAAGCATAAACAAACTACAAACGTAGCTAAATATGTGTGCGTGTGTGTGTGTGTGTGTGTGTGGGGGGGTTAATCCCTATTCAAATGCAGCAAATTATAAGAAAATGGTAAATTATCGAATCAAACATATTAAATAACAAAACAACAGCATTAGAGCATAAGCGATTAAGTGCATATAATAAGCGTTAAAGTAACAAAGGACATACATAAGCAAAGCAAAAATCCAAGATTACAAAACACTTAAATTCCCTGACATATCGTGCAAGAGGCACATTTGTAAATGGTCACAGGAATAGTAATAGTCCCCAGTACTACTGTATTGTACCTAATGTATCAAAAATCATTTATTGTATTTATTTTTTAAAACAATTATTTTATGATCACAGTGTGTGTTCGATTTAAAGACTTACACTTTTACTTTCGAGCGGTCCACTCGAATTGTTAAATGAATCAATCATTAATCACTATTATTTAAGCACAATGAAATATCATTACAGAATTATGTGTTTTGGCAAATGTCTATGGAAGTTACACAATTTATCAATCATTCATACCGGACTTTCATTCGAGGTAAAATTATTAATTTCTGGACCATTAATATGCACAATTAATCTAAGAATTTTAAAGAAACTAACCTTAGTAATAGTTAAGTTGAAATCAGATGCGTATAAATTGAGTTGAAGAGAATTCGGAAGAACATAAAAACCAACTTGTCCGTTCAGATATTTAGGTAAGAGTGTTCAAATGAAAAAAAAAAGAATTAATCCGCGACAATTACCATCCAATAGATGACGAGAAAAGAAGAGTGTACTAATCAAGCATGAAAAAGAATACAGAAGATTACGACTAGATTGCAATACAATCACCAGTTCCCGAAAGCTCGTCTGTCAATCGGTCCAAGTCAAATACTAAAACATAATACACATTCATACAAGTCAAATATTTTTTTTTATTACACAATACATAAAATATTCATATAAAACAACATTGCAGACTATTACACTTACACGGAGATGCTGGATTCCTTTGGACGTGCATCGCCAAGTGGAAGCACTGAATGAGTCTTGGATAAGACTTACACGATTGACTTTTCTTAAGCTAGCCAGCTATGGCAGTAGATCTACAATTTCGATTTCCGGTGCATTCGACACATTTACATACCCTGTGGTGAGACAACACTAACAAAATAAAAGAGGAAATATGAAATAATATTTTCAAGGTAATTCTCAAATGTTTTATTACGTTTGTCCCAAATTAAAGTACATGGTCAGGGTTTTAAAAATTATTATTTTATCTGAGTTATGGGTTTTGGAGGGTTACAAGACTTTTCCCATAATTTTAAATAGCTAAAAACAAATAATGGATCAACAGGAGAAAGTATTTGTATAAATCATTCAAAATAATAAAAATAATAAAAATATAAAAAATGAAACAAGGATTTAATGTGATAAAAAAAATAATTTCAAATTCACAAGGGAAATAATACGTGGCTCTAAATATAAAATATTTAGCCATTTATTGTAACATTAAAAGAAGAAATACCGATCAACAATATGTATTCTGTTTGATTCATACCATTGGTAGAGTGCAAATTAAGCATAAAACCAATTTAAAAAGTAATTAAAACTGATTAAGATGAAGCAATTTACAGTAATTGCAGTAACAGATTCAACTCTGAGAACAGAAATCTCAAAATCATTGTTCGGCTGTTCCACGTTATGCAGTATCTATGTTAACTGTTCGTGTAAAATCTATCATTCCGAGAATAGAGGGTGTATTTTGTATGCTGTTCTTTCTGTGACTTTTGAAAATTCAACCACTAATATGGTCGTTATAAAATGTGACAAAAAAGTGGAAGGTATTCATTCAATTTTATCATCTTTTTAAACTATACTCGGCGTCACATAAATAACATACTGTTAAAATTTGAATAAAAATATTTTCTGCGACTTAATTGACATCTACCGTCGTTTAAATTGTCTTAAATGACTTGCTCATTCGTTTAGCCAAACGGCTTCTCCCTAAAGATTGAATCGTTAAATTCCGGTCAGATTTTAATTCTCGGTGCCAATATTTACATTGTAAAAAGTCGGCCATGTTTACAGTGATCGGGTTGCTAGGAGATGTTGTTTACATTTAAATGGTTTGTCAAAAAACCGAAGAACCCAGAATGCATTTCGGCGTTATTTCGGATATCTCGGATTTATTTTACGCGAACAACGTACAATACCGAGAAGTTGATCAAGCAGACGATTGTCACCGGAGTTCGACAGGAACTTATGAACTTCGTTTGTAAACAAATCGTCCCGTAAAAACCAACATGGCGGATATTAGTATGGGATTTTCCCGTAAGGATTTGTTACGCATGATTTAAGCTAATAAGCGACTTGTTTAGAGAGAAGCTGTTTGGCTAAACGAATGAGCAAGTCATTTAAGACAATTTAAACAACGGTTGGTGTCAATAAAGTCGTAGAAAATATTTTTATTCAAATTTTAACAGTATGTTATTTATGTGACGCCGAGTATAATGGTTACGGTAATTTTTAAGCAAAAGTAATCATTTATTTGAATTCATCGGATGCTAAACCCAGAAATATACGTTCCCAAAAAAACTTAATTGATGAAAAAAATGTCAACTTAAGCTCACCATATCAAAATTTAATTCAACTTGAACGAAGCATGAACAAATTACAATTGCCAAATACAAACACAGCTCTTTTGAAAGGGGTTTATTCCTTTTATCATCAAGCAAATAAAACAACCGTCTCATGATCATGTGCAAGAATATCAACATACATGTTTAATTCATCTGCGAATATGTATATATGTATAAATATGTATAAGCAGTCCCCGCTGTTTGTATTTTTTTTATTCGTATATAGATGCACAAAGTGGGGACACATTGACCGAGTGATCAGGGTACTGGACTTTATACAAAAAACTCTTATGTGTTTTTGCTCATTGGGTAGTGTTTCAAAAGTTTAATCTTGCATTATCAAATTCACCATTTTCACCTTTATGGAATACTGATGTTGCCTTTAAAGAATAAATTGGAAAAAAATACCCCCTTTCAATTTCTGTGCCTACAAGGCTATTACCTGATACAGAACTGCATGCGTTTGGTTACAAAATAGTAGGTAAATTGAATACCTTACTTGACACGTTAACCCATATATATATACAAACGTCTCAGAATGTGACGACTCTATTCCCTAAACTGCTCCATCGGATCAAATAGATACAGGGAAGATAACGTAAACTTATAGAAGGGTCTGAAAAATTCCCAACGATGTTAGAAGTCCAGCGCCCTAGACCACTCGAACAGCTAGACTATATAAAAATATAGCTTTCGCTGGCCTGGTCATTTCTCCTCGTAGGATTAATCTAGGGTTGTAACTTAGTACACGATGCATGGTAGTACGGGACAGTTCATATAAGTGTTATTATGTAGGATAGAGGATCAAATTAATGATGCATGTTACAAAAAATCAATATTATACAACATCTCAGAATGTGACGACTATATTCGCTACACTGCTCCATCAGATCAAATTGATACAGGGAAGATAACATAAACTTATAGAGGGGTCTGAAAAATTTCCAACGATGTTAAAACTGTCAAAAATGGAGCAGTATAACGAATAGAGTCGTCACATTCTGAGACATTGTATAATATTGATTTGTTGTGACATGCATCATTAATTTGATGAAATATAATTTCAGTTCTATAAGCCAAAAAGAACATTTAACGTCCCTTCTCCTTTCAGTTTGTCTATCATCTTAATAACAAAGCTGTATTTTTGTCTACTAATTACATTGTCTAATACTTCAGTATTGATTTTTTGTTTTCTAGCAGGTGGACTTACATTGTCGCTAATAATAAGATTAAGATGAATTTATTAACTTTTTTTATTTAAAGATACTTGTGTATAGATCTTTGTAATTTAACCCTCACACCATTTAAATTGCCCGTAGGTGCACATTTACAATTCAAAATGACAAAATTTATATATTTTAAAACATTCAGTCTGGTATGTTAGCATCAGCTTCTTGACTCATCACTTCATTCCTGTAGTAAACTTATTCATTTCATTATGCCCGATCACCTACTTTACATGTCGGTGTGTGACATGATAACTGAGATTACGATCTTTCTTATAAGCCCTGTGTTATATTCCGCCTTTATGGTGTTCGCAACAGAGTAAGTAGTTCATGTCAATAATGTACTGAACAATCTTTTGTCTTGAAAGCAAAGGTCGGACAAAGTTTCAGATACCGTATTATACTGTCAATATATTATGTTTCATATCGTGTTGCCAAAATAGTATTGTGTAACATCTCATGCCGTGCTGTCAATATATGATGTCTAGTATCATAAAAACAATAATATGGTGTATGCGTATACATTGCCTATAGAAGCGAGCACCAAGAGATATACATTTTTGACCCTCACTTTTAACTTTACGAGCAGCTCCGGCTATATTATTTTAAGCTTAAGCGGGTCCAATTCAGAATATGTATAAAATCAGGAATAATCAGTTTTCCACGGATGGTGTGAATATTTTATGCATAAGGTCTCAGTATCGTATTAATTTTTCCATATACTTCAATAGTGAAGTGCATATTTTTAGGATTTAAAAAAAAATATGCAAATTGATTCAATAAAACTTTCACTTATGTAGCATTTCTAAGGACATGTGAAAAAATAATTTCCCGCAAAGAAAATAGGGTGAGTCCACGAAGATCGGACAGAAAAGTAGTCTTGAACTATAAATAGCCATTTTCCCTACTTTCACTTTCGTTTTGCACTCACCAAACCAACCTTTTCAGTGGAACATTTTTATGATATTATGTTAGATTTTCTTTTAAAAAAGTTCTTCATCTTACAGTGTGATGTTTGCTCTATTTTATAAGTCATTGTTCATATCTTTTGACAAAACATTAGTTTGTAGAGAGGCGAAAAGAAAATGCACTATATTTTTATAGCATCCATGTTTTGACGTACACCCGCTCAGGGATATGCAATACGATACTGGTACCATAACCTGTGACGTAAACACAACTGACAGCTTTACAGAAATTCCAAAACATGAAACATGATTGCCTTCCCTATTTTAGAAAAGCTATTATGCTTCGATTTGAACAATACAATCAATATTATGTTTTTCCAAGCGGGTAAGATTCTGGAACAGCAAGAGGAACAGCGAGGAGAGACGCGTAAATACACTTATCAATGCATGCAAAATTCCCTGAACATTTCCACGAATATTTCATGAAGCATGAAAAAATTAAAAGAATGTATTGAAAATGATAAAAATTATATTTTATCTACTTTTGTTTATTGACCCAGATGAGTGCAAATTTCTGATTTTCTTGCTGCGGAACTTCCATTTTCTGGCTGATTCTGCTGACTAGCGAACGTATTCCGGTCAGGCCGATAGCTATCACTAGGGACCATCTCAAGAATTCTGTTTTTACATACACACACGTTGCTGTAGAGCTCACTTTGTGCTCGTTACAATAAAACATGACTCGTGTCGTGTTGTCAATATTATATGATATTCGTGTCGTGTTGTCAGAATGAAAAATCATATCGTCTTTTGTCGTGTTGTCAATATGACTCAAATCTTGCAAATCTATGATGACTTGTTTCTTGATATCCGTGACATTTCTTATTCCTTCACTAATATATAATGCATCATATCTTGATGTTAATCGATTATGTCTTGTACCTTAATTTTAAAATGTGATGTATCGTCATTAATGGCATGTTGCCTTTAATCTAGATGTTTTCTACTATGCCATCAACTACAATGTCACGATGTCGACTACCATGCCAAGAATCGACAGTGTCACTATGTTTACTTCCCTGTCATCAATCTACAATGTACAGATGTCTACTGCCATGCCATCAATCTACAATGTCAAAATGTCTACTTCCTTGTCTTCAATATACAAGGTCATGATGCTCTCTGACCTGACATCAATTAAGAAAAAATCGATGTCTACTAAGCTGTCATTTACCCACAATTTCATGATGTCTATTCCTCTGTCATCAATCTACAATGTCACGATGTCTACTATCATGTCGTCCATCTACGATGCCTTTTACTCTACATCAATCTACAATGTCTACTGGCCTGACATATCACTTCGATATCATGATGTCTACTACCTTGTCGTCAACCTACGATGTTTACTACACTGTCGTCAACCGACGATGTCTACTATACTGTCACCTACGTTGTTTACTAACCTGTCATAATCTTCGATGTCATTATGTCTACTACACTGTCGCCAACATACGATGTTTACTAACCTGTCATAAATCTCCGATGTCATGATGTCTACTACACTGTCGTCAACCTACAATGTCTACCACCCTGTCGTCATAACGATCCATAAATTCATGATAACCATCATTATCCTTTTTCAGTGATTAATTTAATTTTGTCGCAACATAACCCTATTCCAGCTCGATGGTAAAAAATTCAGCGAGGAAAAAGAAGGCATAACGTATGAGTTATGATATGAAACCCCAGAGGCAGGTGATGAACGGATGTTGCTGCAGATGAAGGAAAAGTAAAAACATTTGTCTCTGCAGTTTTTTATTAGAAAAAAAAGACAAATACCTACCTTCCTTTTTTTGGTTTTTTTTATGTACATGTATGTCTTATGAAACATCTAACCCTCACAATTGAATGCATTCTTATGCATGTACATTTCTAGCTATTTAGCCATTCCTAACCAGGATATTATCTTGCTTTTTACTTTTTACTAAGCATAACTTTTTTACCCATCTACCACAGCACATTTACTACATGTACATAAAAGAGAAAATGTAAAATAAACTTGTATACACTATGTCACAAGGTCTGTCTAGACATCAAAATGTTTTACTTTATTTTCCATTATAATAAAAATATCACATTAATTCTAATACGATGAAACACATTGTTACAATGCATTTAACGCCCATTAAGGATAAAGAAGTTGGCATAAATATTTGTATGTTGAATAAGAAATAAACGTTGTTTTACCCTTAAATGCACCAATGGAAATACAACTCCGGAATTGGAGCAGCCTACTGTATCAGTCATCTAACACTCAAATTTCAATACACTTAAGCGATTCAATTGCAAATTAAGCCTGGAAATTTCATTTTTTTCAATGTACTGAGAATTTAAAATCTATACCTTAAAACGTTTATGCTTGATGTTGGAAATAATATGTCCTACTGATCCTAACTTATATCGTCTAAAGAGTGTAAATTTATTAAAAAAATAAATATATTTTTGATCATTACAATCAAATCAGCAGCATCACTTTGGGTGTAATTGACTTGCATAAACATGGCAGCGGATTGTATGTTATAAGTTTATTAAAACATGTCAGCAGTGCTTAATGTTACACCAAAACAATATCCGTTCGCTAAAATTGGAAGAAAAAAAAGCCATCATATCACATGTGGAAAATGATCAAATATCTGAACTGGCAGTCTAGCCAATGTGTATTGTTTGTATAATTGTCCTTTTTTTTCTTTAAGAATCCCAAAGGGTTCAAAGGTCACGAACTGAACTGGCAGTCTAGCCAATGTGTATTGTTTGTATAATTGTCCTTTTTTTCTTTAAGAATCCCAAAGGGTTGAAAGGTAACGAACAAGTAAATGCCAATATTGGTATTTTTAAAAAAAAATTTCTCAATTGGTTTTAGCTGATTACTATATAAAGCCATATAAAGGCAAACAGTTGTTATTGGTATGATTTTGCGCAAGACCGATTTATTGTTTTCCTGCATTAAGCTTATTTATCTAGCCTCACTTTTCATGTAAACAGGTTAATTTTGAATATAAAATTTAGGTTATTTAATGATCTACTCATTTTAAACAATATAGATGGTTTCCCTTAAATTAGAAAATAAACCTAAATATCATAAAAAAATACATCAAATGTGCTCCGAGCAATACTTTGTCTCTGTATTTGCCATTGATTAAAATAGAATTGTACGTTTTTTTAAAAAAAAAACAGCGTATAACCTTAATCCAAAATAGTTTATACTTCAAGAGATCATGAGATTTTCAACAAGTGTAAACACACCTTCAGGCGCATGATTTTTTTATTACCCTTTGTGGTCATCGAGTTCGTGTTTTCTATTGTTAAACTTTGAAGCTGTGACTTTGATGATTTGGCAACAAAACCTTATTCAATAGCATACACGTAAGACGTTTCGGATGGTAGAAAACAACCTATGCAGTTTTGTTTCAACAGGCTCTGGCATAACGAATATTATATAAATGTCATCCTTAGGGGCTGACGAAAGATGGCTTAAGGCATGGAGTATTGATAACTTGAAATGAGACGTCAGCGTGTGTGTCATAGAGCTTATTTATTAGTCTTCCTCTCTCCTTGATCTTTGATAGAAAGTGAAGTTATGAGACTGATCAGTGATATTTTTGTGTCCTTACAAAAGTTCATTGGGATAGATGACAAGAAACCCCGAAAACCCCCGGATTATTAAATGAAAGAAAGTCATCTACGAAGCGGAGTAAATTTACATTAAAAATGCGGCTGTTCTCTTTGCCATATAAATTGTTTCTTAAAAAAATGTTTGAAAATAAAGTATGTTTATTGAACTGGACCTATTTGGTATTTTAGAATGTTTTCTTTAAGGTTTATTACCGAATCATGTATTGCACTTTTTCTCGGATAATTCATGGAGGATTTGATTTCATGAAATAGTACTTTTGAATAGCAGGTCAAACAAAAGGTCTCAGAGAACATCACGTTTCACTTAGATTTATACACCTTTCCATTTAAATGCATGACAGCATTGATTTGTAGCATTAGATGGCAAAACATGCAGTAAATGCAATTTAGAATGCAATAACTATATACCGGGTGTCTCAAAACTGGACCAAAATTGAAGCTGTATATACGAAACCGGAAAATAAGCATAAAGTTTTAGTCGTGCTAAAACACAGTTTGAAAGAAAATTGAGATGAGTCTTATGGGTAACTTGTATGAATATGAAGTCATGTATTCAAAAATCTATACTAAATGATATGTTTGGGAATTTGGAAAGTTTTTGACGTGTATCTAACATAATCTGGGATGATACATACATATAATACGAATTTGCTTGTCAACGTCAAATAACCCAACTGCCTTACTGTAACGAATTAAACCAGAAACGTAACAACAAACACATACACAACTTAGTTCAAAGCCAACCCATGAACACATGTGTCTCAAAAAACCTTATCTATGTGCAAACTGCTCCCAAGATACCTAGTCTCACAATGCTTAGCTTCCGAGACATCTTGTGCCTGAAACACTAAGTTTCAGGCAAGCCAATGAATAGTTGCAAACCACTTGTTCCAGGAACAGTAATTATTATCTAGCGAGAGAAATTACAGTCACAAAACAACTAAGTAGCTTGCAACTATCCTGCACTAAAGTTACTAGACGCAGATTGCTTTAAAATAGACACACTTTTTTAATTTTTCAAACTTATTTTTCGGCTTTCTTAGTCTTTATCTTCGCTTCATCGGTTTCATCCAAATCAATATTTCACTGTCAATTTTCAACTAGAACGAATTGTCGCCTTATATACCAAAACCGCATACGTTGACGAAACTTATATAAAAGAATTGATAGCAACTACAATGGTAAAATGAGGATTTCAATAATTTGTCCAATTCAGCAAAACAACGGTTATCGTAAAACAAGGGGAGCATTTTAATAATTTATAAATTTTATTTCTTATTAATAAAAAAAACTGAATGTCACAAAATGATAAAATCAACGTAATTTAAACTTATTCCTCTGATGTTTCTCCATCTGATTCATGCTAGACAGAGTATGATTTACTTATTTATTATAAATTATATTTGTATTTTATGTTGATATGCATTTCTTGGCTTGATCTTTCATATCGAATTCCTGGTTTCGCTTCCATCATGATCAACGATGTAGCTGAATATCGGATGAGTTCATTTTATTGAGTTTGATTTGAAAAGATATTTCATACCCATGTGAAAAAGAAGAAAATCAGTAAATTGTTATACTATTCCTGTAACTTGGTTCATTTACATATTTGATAGAAATACTGACTACAAAGTCGTTGATAAACTAGTCATCTCCTTCTACTGGTGGTTGAGGTGGCACTATTGGCATTACACTTGTTTGATCTAGGACATTTGTAAAAAGATCTGAAAGTATCGGAATACAATAAGTGAAATTGTTTGTTGGGGTTTAACGTCCGAGCAGCAATATTTCAGCTATATTCAGACGATGAACATAAAATTGATGATAAAATGAACATGAAATGATGCTGAAATGAAAAAGGGATGGGACACAAGGATAATGCGGTCGACAAATTTTGATTGCCACTGAAAATAGGGAGAGGTGGGTAGGGTCGGGCCATTTAGCTTCCTGTGGCAGAGCCCTAAGGTTCCTACTCCGGGAGAATACCACAGTAGGGTTCTTTAACGTGCGAGCAACGCGGCATCTTTCCCAACACCACTATGGTTTGCGGTCAGGTTTTCCGTATTATAGCCTGACAAATCCAGCATGTAACACGCCAGGGGTACCAAATTCCACCACCTGGGGCACACATCCCAGTTGCTCTGTGGGCAGAGCGCCCTAGCCCCCGGCTAGCGTTCTGAGCACTATTTAGTCGCCTTTTACGACAAGATTAGCGCTGCTGCAGGCCTATTCCTTTAACACCCGAACCTGCACGGGGCAAAAACTAAATCGTTTATAGGCTAGAGTAAAGAGTAATCAAGGGTACCATGATTCGATCGGAAATCAAAAGAAAATATAGGGAAAATAGACACACACAGCAAAGGACATAGAAATATCCAAAATAACACGGATAAAGAAGACAAACTAAAATGAGTAACACGAACTTCATTAAAAACTGGGAGCATGGACCAGCTGCATCGGCAGGATAAGCGTTTTAGAAACATCCACCGAGTTGCTCAAAAAATCGTTTTTTAATACATAAATGTATGACCACTAGGATCATATTTATGACTTTGTTTGCATAAGAAGTTAATTAAATTCAAACGAAGAAAAAAGCCCCACGAATAACTGAACTAGCATGTTCTTTTTCAAACGAATAGTGGGCTGCACCTACATTTATACGTACTGTTACCTATATAGTATATTATAACTTATCAGTATTGTGTACTTTAAAAACAGTTTCTATGTTCACCATTTTTGGGTCATTTTTAGTGATGGCTCCAGTGTATAATGTAGCTTGGCTTAGATTGTAAGAACCTTCGTTTTACAACGAAAACTATTTTGAATATGTGTGATTTATTATTCATTTGTAGTGTAGATAAGGCTTGTTACTTCTATATTTCAAACATAAATTAACGTAAAAAAGTCACCTCTACTAAAAAACGTATAGCTTATTACAATCCAAAAGTCGAAGAATGTCAAGTGGCTACAAAGCATAAGCAAGAAGGAGCTAAACTATTTAAATTACGCACCGGAACGTTTGTGTAGATAAATACAATGTTATGCATGTAATAACTTTGGTATTTTGTTTATGTTTTGTTTGTAGTTCTGCCAATGGTATTCGCTACTGACGAGGGTCGTAAGTTCTAAAGTTTTAACCTCCCCAGTTTATCCAGATTTTTTTTTGTATTTTTGTATTTTTGGTTCATTTTTACCTTTTGAACATCTCAATTTTAACATATTTATTTTCATGGAATTATAATGCACGATATACTTTATGATATACAAATGCAAAATGTATGTTTTTGTTCTTTGTTGTGTATGTCTGTTTTCCATGTCTGGTCTTTGTCCCTGGATTACGTTCTTGTTTACCGCTATAACCTTGGTTACCTTGATTACTCTTTTACATTGCGTTTTATTTTTTTATTTGAGATCGTGGGTCAAACCTTGTTTTATAAATCTTTCAGTCAGGCATTACAAAAACAACAAATATTTTCGTTCATCCAAACTCAGAAATTTTCAAAAGACGGTCTTGATAAATCATTGTACAAATGTTAAAAAGTCTTAACTTCAAGATAATTATTACCTTTGCTTTTCTGTTAATAACGGACCGAAAAGCTTGCAATATTAGACCCTTTTATCATCGTATTAACTAGGTTTAACTAAAATGACTAGTGTATCTTTTTTTCCATATTTGAAATACATATTTATATTATACCTTGTGTATAGCCTGTAATAACAACACTATCTTCCATGAATTCAGAGTGTTTAGCCATCTCCTGAATTAGGCGACATATTTTCCCATCACGTGTAAAACTTGCACCCTTGAAAACCGGGTCTGTTGCAATAATAAAGGCACACTCAATAATCGATCGAACTTGAAAGGAAATATCAAGATTCCCATCCAAAATAATGCTGCTATTCTCCTTAGAATTAAAATAGCTCCCTCTGTCACAATAAATCAGTTGAATGTAAAATAAGGGAAACAAAGTCGGTACAGTTATACTTTCAAGCATTTTGTGAATGTTCCCGTGTCTTTTGCACTATATGGGGTATTTAAATGCTGAATTCGATTCTGATATATTAATGAAGTACATTTAAAATCTTGAAGAACAGGGAATTCCACTTAACAGTCATCTACTTTACACATTAATGCATAAACACAATAACTTCGAAGAAAATGCTAATTAACAGAGCAATCAACGCCCATTTAAGTTACAAATCTGCACAATGTTGCTTAACCCAAAATAGAATTTGTGAAATATATTAAATTACATTTGAAATTCGAAATCCGGAAGCTAAACAGAATTGTGTTTGAAACATGCTTTAATTTAATGTTTACATAATCTGAACGCTCATGACTTTTCATGCATGGACTATTTTTAGCTCACCTGGCCATCACTTGGCGTCCTTCGTCGTCGTCCGTCGACGTCGTTAACAATTTTTCGAAACTCTTCTCCTCTGAAACAACTTGATCAATTGAAACCAAACTTGGTATCAATGTTCCTTGGGGTAGCATGCATAGACCTGATGTGGGGATTTTCGATCCGCCGAAAAAAATAGAACATAGGGGTCAGACAATAGTTTTTGCATATATCTCCAAAACGGTTAAGTTTAGCCCATTCTGAAATGGGTAAAAGTGTTAAGCATGATAGGATCTATCTGAGGTCAAATTTTCTTTTTAAACCAGCACTCCACAGTATTGTAGAACTGTCTAATTTTGGTCTTGTAATCTGATGCTTTGTAACATTTATCACTTTAAAAAATTGTCAAGCATCTGTAAATCTATATATCTAGAAATAGCTCAACCCAAGGCCTTCAGGATGCAGTAAAAATTTTCTGGAAAAAAATTACCCACAGCATATAGGGTTACCATAGAAACCATGCAAAAATATGCGAAAATTTGCAAAAAAGTTCATAAAATCAGGTTTAAAAATATCAAATTTCCCGCAAAATATCTGAAATTTTTATTTCAATCCCTGAAACTGTTCAAACTTTTCCCTTCAAAAACCCCTTCCTCCTATGGGCATCGCCGGTTAGATTTTGAGCTATTTCACTTTGTAATCCACTTTTTAAATTTAGCATGGTAAAAAATTGACTTACTTTCACTTTCACAATGAAGTCAAATTGTCATTGAAAACAAAGCCCCTTCAACATTGAAAATATATAAAACATTGCAAAATACTTTTAAAAGTCCCCTTTTTTCAGAAAATGTTTGATCAACAATATATTCTTCATTTTAAATCACTATAGCAACCACCGGTTTCCATCCCTAGCCAAAAGTGCGAAACTAAACTAAACTGTGGAGTGCTGGCTAATCTATTCAGCCATGTTTGAGTTAATGCCCTTTTTAAAAGTTTTTTTGCTATTTTTAATTCTTTCAAAAATCTTTTCCTCTGACACAATTTACCAATTGAAACAAAACTCGGCATAAGTGTTCCTTGGGGTATCCTGCATAGAATTGAAGTGGGGTTTTTGATTCGTCGAAAAACATGGTCACTGTTACTAAAAATAGAATATAGGGGTCAGACAGTAGTTGTTCGCATATATCTCCAAAACCGTTAGGTTTAGCTTTTAGGACTACAAAAGTCCTCAGGCATAAAATTTGTTAGACGCCTTCTTATAAGAGTTAATGATCATTATGATAAGTCCTATCAAAGTTGAGTCAAAATTGTTTGACAACTTCTTGTTTAATTTATTGCCCTTGAAAGGCAAAATTCAACCAGGTGACCGACTCCTGGGAGCCTTTTGTTTAGGTTGCATACTGACAACTTTTTTCCCCTCCTTTGGATGGCAAATGGCGTTTGTTGACAATTTTTGTACTTTTTCCGTCAAGAAGAATTCACAACTCGGTATATTTGACTCACAAAATGATCAGCCAGAGATCAAGATCCTTTAAATAAATATGTCGTAACAAATTGAAAAAAAAAGAACCTGAAAACTATGAAATAAAATGTTTCGTAAAGGAGGAAAATCGGTAATTAGGTATTACATTCACCTAGATTTAAAAAAAAATGAGTTTTAATTTAGTGACAAAGATTTGTGAGTAATTAATCCTGTTATAACTGAACAAACACACACAAAACAGAGTAGAGGAAACACAAAAAACGACCAAGAATTCAAAAAAGAATCGTTGTCTCTTAAATTTGAAGTGATGAAAAGGTAAAGGATAGAAACGTAAGGTTAAAGACGAAGTAAGAACAAAATCAAGACGATCAAGATGACTAAAAGTAAAAAACTTCATCCTTTAATTACATTTTTATGGGTGACAAATTTTGATTAAGAATCCTCATTTATTCTCATGCCATGTGTAGAACCTACATTGTTTTGTAAATATCATTAAATTATTACTATGTTTAAAAAAGACATTGAGTATTTGTTAAACAATAAGTTGGAGATAACAATATTTCCAGTACCACACATATGATGAAATATATAATTATTCATTCCAATCTGTCTGTTCTCTGGAGATAATACACATGAAAAATCCAATAGTTTCTATTGTCTATTAGGGTAATTAACAGAGTTATCTCCCTTAATTTAAAATTCTACGATGATGCATTCTATATATTTTTTATCTCTTATGGACATATTTAAGTGTCTATGAAAAGTGGCATGCAATTGTCTGTTTACTTGAGCATTTAAAGAGTATTGTTTAATATTATGATATTAAATAGTCGGACAGAGTTGACATTTGAAGTCGGAATAGAGGCTATACGAAACAAAAAAAATATTATGATAAAAAAACATAAATTAAAAAAATGAAAATCACACAATATAATAGAAAAAAACCCAATATTTTTTTTTGTATTTTAGTGTCATTTACACAATATAATAGAAAAAAAAACAACCATTTTTTTTTTGTATTTTAGTGTCATTTACAGAGTTACGTTCATTGATTGTGAATTCTACAGTGCATTCTATATAATGTTTATCTCCTAAGAACAAAGGATGTATGTTAACTATAGCATGAACATAGATGTCTTTATCAAAATGACTTTCATTATAAAAATGTTATCATTATTTTAGCTACTTTTACTTAAGTAGTCTTTGTAAGAATCGTGCACATTCTGTAAAATGTGATACACCTAAAATAAGGCTATATACTTTTATTTGGGGTATTAAGTTGCTTTATAGGTATATATGATGAAATGTATAATTATTCATTTCATTCTGTCTGCTCGTAGGAGATAATCCACATTGACAATCCAACAGTTTCTATGGTATTATTGTGTCATTTACAGAGTTATTTCCCTTAATTTTGAATTCTACAGTGCATGGTATACAAATGTTTTTCTCCTAAGAGCAAAGGTTACATGAAAAAGCAACAGGTTAATTTCTGTTTACTTATGCATTTTAAGAAAAATATCAAAAATGAAAATATGTAGGCTTTCCAACCATGTATCACATTTTGCATGATTCTTGGCTGGAGTGCTACTTACAAATTACGGAAACTAACATACCAAAACTCTTTAAATTTATTCTATTAAACATTTTATATTATAGAACTGTATTATCTAATATTTACTAGTCATATTTGTTCTACCATGTATGCTCAATAAATTCAACAAAAAGAAAACAATGGGTCGTTTGAATCTATTGGAATAAACTAGATAATCGATGGTTCTAAAGAACTAAGAAATGGAACTAGCAAACATTCCTTTGTGTGTCATGGTTCTTCTTTGGTCTATTGAATGAATTAAATTTAGCAATCTATTGTAAGACTCACATTAAAACATAACCAACACTGTAGACACGGTTTTAACAATGTTTTACTTGTTACGGGGAGCTGTCTTGGAGGCTTTCTTAATACTATCATTTTTCCAATTGTCTGGTGAGTTACGTATTTTTCTCGTTTAACTATTTTCTTATTTAATGTCACATTCGAGAAAAAATGTAAATATGGATACAAAACACCAATTAACACATTATATTAATTTATTCTCAATTTCAATGTTTGTTTTTGTCTGTATGATTCTTTAACCGTAGTAATTTAAGAATGTATTACTCATTCCACATTGTCTTGTCTGTCGTTTGAACATATTTGTGTACATTTTAGTTTTAGCCTTAGTGAAAGAGGTTAAAATCCGACCATTAAAGCAACAACCTCTATAATACCATTATTCATACAATGCATCTTTTTGTTGTTTTTGTCATAGATGTCACAGCCGTACAACTTCGAGTCCCGCAGAGGGAACGACCAAACATTTCCGAATAACATCATTGGGAGTTTTTCAAACCCTTATTTATATGTAATTTACATTCCGTAGAATTAGTATTTGTCTTTTCATTACTTCTTTTTCTTGGAATTTATAGTACAAAGATATTTTATATAAAATTTTATGCCTTGAAATAGACAACTAACACATTTCTTATCACATTTATATCTATTTTTAGTTTCCATGACGACAACATCAACAAAGGTAAGAGTAATAACACATTAACACAAAGTAAAAAAAGGAACGAATATATATACACAAAAAAAAGGTTGGTTGGTTGGTTATTGGGGTTTAAAGTCCGAGCAGCAATATTTCAGCTATATTCAGACGATGAACATGAAATTGATGATAAAATGAACATGAAATGATGATGAAATGAAAAAGGGATGGGACACAAGGACAATGGGATCGACACATTTTGATTGTCACTGGAAACAGGGAGAGGTGGGTAGGGTCGGGCCATTTAGCCTCCTGTGGCAGAGCCCTATGGTTCCTACTCCGGGAGAATACCACAGCAGGGTTCTTTAACGTGGCATCTTTCCTAACACTGTGCACCACTATGGTTTGCGGTCGGATTTTCCGTATTATAGCCTGACAACTCCAGCATGTAACACGCCAGGGGTACCCATTCCACCACCCGGGGCACACATCCCAGTTGCTCTGTGGGCAGAGCGCCCTAGCCCCTGGCTAAGGTTCTGAACACTATTTAGTCGCCTTTTACGACAAGCTTAGCGCTGCTGCAGGCCTATTCTTTTAACACCCGGACCTGCACAGGGCCGTAAAAAAAGGAAGTTAAGGCCAGGGACGAAGAAAATCCCTCCAACTACATTATATATTATTAATAAATATTTGCAGTATTACAAGTGTCAAAATTCACATGAACACTTGAGGTCCATTCTTTGTACTACACTTGGTAGAACATCTTAGTGCTATATTTGACTTCCTATTTTGAAACATTTGGTTTTAAGTACTTTTTGTAAACAATTAAATTTTAGATGTAGATCTTAAATTTCTATCAATTTGATTTTAATGTTGTTGATGAGAGGTACATTCACAACACATCCCAAATCGTAATATTGATAATTGTTATTTTTGTATTTATTAGTTCTTATAAATAAGGCAATTTGACTCAAAATTACAGAAATATATAAAAATAGTAGATCTGGGGTGTCCCGAAAGTTTCCTATAATTCAATTTTATTTAAATTTGTACATAATAGTACACTAATTGTGGTGCATCTTCTGTCAATTTTTTAAGAAAGTTCACAGTGCAGATTTTGAACAATGAGGACTAGAATATTGCTATTTTTAGAAATCTGAATCATTGGCCAAACTGAACCATTTCAGGTATGTTAGGGTCATTTTGAAATTATATTTAAACAAATAACTGAATATGAAGTCAAATTCACTTATTAGGTTTAACATGAAATTTATGTTCTATTTTGTAGAAGAGAAAATAGGCTTTTAATTTTCTAAAATAATAAAAAGGGGGGTAATTTAAAGATATTTGCTTATATAAAAACCTCTATTTTGCAAAAAATCCATAATTAAATTTTCGTACAAAACTAATATTATATTGACTATTCATATGCAAATCAATAAACACATTTTCAGAAAAGTTCACTGTGTAATTTTGTAATGTTTAATGGTTTTAGGGTAGGGCATTAAAATAAAAAAAAAATCATTATGACTCAAATCACGTTAATATTAAATGAAGTCCCCGAATATCAAATTATGATGACTTATGTTGATGAAAGAGCATTGCCGGGCACAGGTTGAATCAACTACTGTTGCGAATTAATGCCACACAAGAACTGTTACCTCTGAACGAAGGGACAAACTTATATTTATAAAGCATAGTTCAGTGTTGGTTGGAGTTGCATGCTGAACAAAGCAACAAAATGAAAACAAAAAGATTGAAGTCTTATAAAGAATTATGAAAAAATACACTTTTTTAAACTTTAAAAGGTTAAGGAGTTATAAAACTGGTAATGTTACACAGTATTGGTTAGCGATACTGCCTCATAACAGAGACTATTGTCATATTTTAATTTGAATGTTTTATCTAAAACCCTAATGGAATCTTGGTTTGCAGTAGGGGGTATTTTCCCACCTTATGTATATATATTCTTCAATGTACCTATTTGAAACATAATCAATACTTAAAAAAGAGAGTTACTGGGGGTTGGCATCTTTATTCTTGAAGTTGAACCTTTTCTTGGAGTTATTTCCCTTTAATGTCAGTATTACTTTAAAGCTCGCATATTAGGAGTCATATCAAACGCTCTAATGACAAAAATCCTGTCAATCTCTCTTACCCCAGGTTTTACTACCTTAAAATTGAAAATTTTTACGCTTATCTTTTTCCATTGCGGTACGGTGTAAGCATGAATTCGCAATATATATCACACGCCCTTCTTCATCAGTTCAAGATAAAACAGACCAACGGAACGTGATGTCAAAACGTCAAAACATTAACGCATTATACAATCATATTGAGTGACTTCTTCACAAAAAAACTTGAATTTTTGTCAGTTAATATGGAACAAAAAACGGTCAAAGACAATACTGGTCGATACGTCACGAATTACAGTAGTTTTTGTTTTTGTTTTTTTTATATTTTTTTAATATGTGTCAATATTTGACTACAATAAGCTCTTAATACGCATGTATATCTATGTAAAATAAGTAACATTGGTTTCTTTTTGCTCATTATAGAAATTTGAAGGCACCATCTTTGTTTCGGATGCTACAATTGGAATTCCAATTGGCCTTTGTTCGGTTGCCGCAGCATTTATCCTATTCTGTGCTATTTGTCATCTATGTAACAGAACAAAAAGAAAACAAGACGACAAAGAACCGATTACAGCGCCTGCTATCTCCGCCAAAATTGCAATTGTTCATCCTGAGAAACAGACTCAAGAATTTACAAATATTCCAGTAGTGAAACCGGAATACATACCTTGAGAACGATTGAAATATTCTAGAATTGATAATAATTACATTTACTGTGCATATTATGAAGGTACGCTAATTTCATCGGTAAACCTACCTTACACGTGATGTACCATGAGTCATGAAACAAATCTACGTGTTATTGATAACTGGGTATTGCTCGTCTTTAATGTATATCTATATATAACGCACTTCTTTGAAAATGGTCAACGTTTTTGCACGCCAATAAAATATCAAAAATGAAACACCTAAGTGTCAATGTCTGTAAGAATCAGGTAATGGATAAAATATGACATAAAAATACAACTATTTTGAAAGTCTAATTAGACTATTTGCACCATCAGATTTCAGGCAAACAAAGACATGATTGTCAATATCATTTTGGTAAACTGAATTATAATTTCATTAAAATGCAGTGAAAATGAACAATTCAATGAAAAATAACTCCGTCAAAACCTCATTTTTCTAACGTTGAAATTTTTGATTTAGCAAAATATATTTAGCTGACTTGTAAATTAATGAACTTTAATCATTTTTTATTTAACTCACAATTTTTCTTTTGTATACGATTTGTTCTTTATATGTTGTCTTTCTCAGGTATTTCCAAAAAAGTCGTAAATGTAAAATAAGTTATGACGTCACAATACTTTGATCTATTTTGATGTCATCACTTTCGACTGATTTTACACTTACGGTTGCAGGTTTTCAAAATATGTGTACCCTTTGTGTTACTTTTTTCTTATTGAATTCAGTTTGTATTACTAATATCATCATTAACAAGCACTATTACTATTAGAATTCAAAAATACCCATTATATATATATATTGTCTATTCCGATATGATGTAAAGGTGTTTCAGGGAGTTTTATCCTGCAATGAGGTAATTATTATACGAATACAGGTATACGGTTATTGTTTTGCTGAATCCGTACATCAGTACGTCATAAATTGTCTGGCTCCTCCCACTCTAGCGATCGGCGGAACAACTCTTTTTCTGGTATGCAAAATTAATCAAGGCCGCTACCATAGATACGATGTAAACCCATTGCGATAGCGTATCCGGTTCATTTTTTTCGCTGTTTTGTTTCAACAAGAGACTGACACTTCAATGTTTCATTTTTGATTTATACAATATAGGTACACTGTCGAAAATTATTGAAGATATGTGTATTCGGCTTGGAACGGCGAAAAAGCTCGATGGAGCCTCCCATTTCATACCCGTTCCATCACATATCTTCGACATGGTACCTATCTTGTGTATCTCATCGGAAATAACCATTAAAATCATATTTTCTTTTTTTTGTCATAGTAACCATAAGTAGGGCCATTTTCCTCAAAGTAGAAAAAAAACACATGTAAGATTCCTCTTTTGTTGTTGAATTAAAGCTGTATTACCTGTCATTTTCGTAAATATTTGTTTCTGTTGAAATATGCCTTAACTTTGAATTATTACTACTAAATTGTTTTTTTCTGTATAATTTCATTTGATATCAGCAAATAAAATGCATTAAATACATGCAATAAGTGTTTATATATTTATTGTTTTACAAGACAAAAAATCGACCTAGATAAATTCGTATGCATGTGACTTCTGGTGACCTTAATACGCGCATGTGCTGTAAGGGTTGCTTCTTTAATAACAAGTCTGATTGCAAAGCGAAAGTGGTTATTCATCGGCAATGAAGACCGACGGACTCAAGCCGTAAAAGAAAAAAGTTCGAATATAATGCAAGGATCCTTTTGAAATCTTCTTATTGTGATATAAATATGGTCAGTAATTGTCACTATTTAATTGAAACCAATCAAGAAATAGATGAAATGTTATGTAAACAAGACACGTGCTTACTTGTGTATCCGTTACTGTTATTTTTTCTACAGTTAAAGCATATTTTTAACCCAGGCGTATTTCCTGTCGGCAATCTTCGGAAGTAATGACGGAAAATAATTAGATAAGAGCTACCGATCTTTTTTGATTAAAAAAGCGTTGTTTTCACAATATTGTGTAGGTATTATCGACATCTGCAAGAAGGCAAACCTTTTAAGATCAGAGGATACCAAGTGTTCAGGAGTGATAGAAAGGAACGAAAGAAAGGTGTGGTGTAATGACTCTTGTAAGAAACAACATTAATGCCTTATAGACAAAAAAGTTTATGGAGAAAGCAGAATACATTGCAATCAAAGCAACTATTGGGAAAAGCTCGTATAACATCGTTAACTTCTACTATCCCAATGATAAGAAACTGTCACTAGACACCATACAAATACTAGACAGTTCATTCCTCATAGAAGGTGATTTCAACAGACAATCACAAATTTGGGGATATAATACCATGGACAAAAGAGGGGAGACCATAGAAGACTGGCAGGATGAAAACCACCTTATCCTTGTCAACGACGCCACTGATGCGCCTACTTTTTATTCTCGTCGATAGCATACAACCACCACACCAGAGCTAGCTTTCTGTACTGACGATATTCATAAAAAAAATCAGTAGAAAGGTATGTGACCAGCTAGGAGGCAGTGGTCATCGACCTGTCGTGATATCCATTGCAGAAACAACAACATCTGAGTGTGTATGCTTAGCTACCAAGATGGAATAACAAGAAGGCAAATTGGAGTATGTTTCAAGCTAGAACAGATGAACTTACAAGGGATATAGAAATAGAGGGAAAGAATATTAACAATGTGGTGAAAGCATTCAACACTGCTGTATTAAAGGCGGCATAGAAAAGTATACCAAGAGGTGTAAGAAAGGACTACAAGCCATACTGATACAAGATACAGGTAACACACGTAGCACTCACAAGGGCAAGGGATGATACAGAACTAAATCCCAGTCAGGAAAATAACATTAAACTCCAAAAGTGAAAAGCTAAACCTCTAAGAACAAAGATTGAATGCTAAAGGAAAGGGTGGAGAGAGAAAACATCAACTATGGATATGGAAAAAGATACAAAATGCTTTGGAACTTGACAAAAGCACTGAATGATGAGGAAAACAAAGATGAAAAGATCACGCTAGAAGTTGAAGGAGACCATAGGGAAAGTGGCAGCAAATGAATTTGCTAAAGGCTATGAGAAAGAAAGCAACACTGATATACAACCATCATGAAAAAAAGAATTATGAACTAAATTGAGAGAAAGATCAAAGGTCCAACACATGAACTTATGCAGAGAAATTTCACCATGTTTGAGAAGAAGGCAGATAACATCACCAATGAAATGCTTCAACACCTTGGCATCTTTGCTAGAGATTCTCAACCTGACCTGGAGACAAGGTCAAGCCCCTCAATGTTGGAAAGAAGCCATAATGATGCCAATACTGAAGAGAGGAAAGAACAAGTCGAAAGCCTCCAGCTACCGCCCAATTAGCCTAACAAGCAGTTCCTGCAAATTAATGGAGTGTATAATCAACAAGCGCCTACAGACATACTTGGAATTGGAGAACATTCTTGGTCATGAACAAGCTGGTTTTAGACAGTACACGAGCACAGAAGATCAGACAACACATCCATCTCAAGTAGTCGAGGATGCATTTCAATAAAAAAAGTAACGCTAGCTGTCTTTGTAGATCTTCAGAGAGCATTTGACAAAGTTTGGAAAGATGGCCATCCTGTGAAACTTCTTAGATTTGTAGTAAGTGGAAGAATGTACAAATGTCCCAACTCATATCTGTACAATAGAAGGGCAAGAGTACTCGTAGATGGGAAGCATGGCCGAAAAATACTTCTAAAACAGGGTGTACCACAGGGAGGAGTATTGCCACCGACTCTCTTCATACTCTATATGAAAGACCTAGTTACAGAGCAACCAAATGGTGTACAATCAGCACTCTACGCAGATGATCTTGCCCTCTGGTGCTCTGAAGAGTATGCAACTACTGCAAGGTACAGGATGCATACAGCATTAGATATGGTAGTCAAATGGGCCAATGAGTGGTGTGTTACCATCTTTAAAGAGAAAACAACAGCAACCCTCTCACCTAAAACTCAATCTGTCAAATTGACCATGGATGACATCCATATCACAATGGAAGATCAGCAAACATACCTTGGTGTAACCGTCGATAAAAGACTTACATGGAAACAGCATATAATGACAGCAAAGCCAACACCAGACGAAAACTAAACATCATGAGAAAACTTGCTGGTACAAACTGGGGTGCTAATGAGAAAGTTTTGAAGTCTGTCTACGAAGGAAATGTACGCCAACATCTAGAATATGACTCTAGTGCTTGGATGAAAGCAGCTAAGTCCCACCATCAGACTTTAGATAAAGTCCAGAATCAGGCATTCCGCATCATCGCAGGAGCCAAGAAATCAACACCTATTGCTAGTATGGAGGAAATTACAAACATACAGCCATTAAATAAGAGAAGTATGATACAGGACACCAAATATTAATGCTTACAAAACCACCCAATGAATGAGAGACTAAAACAACTATCCTCAGGCAGACTAAAAAAATCCAGCTTCACTCTAGAAACAAGAACATCTACCTAAGCATGTCAAACCTACAGATTTTAAAATGAATGACAATCTACATGCAGAGAAGGAGGACAATGTAACCATTCAGACAACAGTTCCGTTATTCAGTGCCAAAGATGAACAATCAAACATCGTCAGAAAAACCGTAACAATGAGCATGCTGGAAGAAGAGTAACCATTAGAATTGCGGGCAAGAGTTTACACAGACGGTTCAGCCACAAATGTGACAACAAAAGGAGGCGCCGGTATCTACATAGAATACCCAAATGGATTACAACAGTCAATGGCAATACCAACAGGATTACATTGCTCCAACTACAAGGCTGAAGCAGAAACACTCATCCATGCGGAAAATTACATCAAGGAAACCGCAGAAAATATGCAAGTAGTATTTATAACAGATGTCCTCTTCGTAATATAAGCACTTACCAACAACAAACTAGCACAACTTGAAAGAGCTATTTATTCCATCAAGTGCCTTAAAACTGCCATGCAGTGGATACCTTCACATTATAGATTCAATTGAAATGAAAAAAAAGCAGATAAGCTAGCAAAGGAAGGCGCTCAACAACAGCAAGATGAAAATCCTGTCTGCTACACAGAAATGAAGACCATCATCAAGTCTCTGCACAATATACTTCAGAAGCAAGATTGCTGCCATCAACTAAAAAGATTTGAGCAAACTACAATCTTCAGGCTTAGGACAGGACACAACAGACTCAACCAACATCTGTACAGAGTTTTGAAGGTCATACCATCACCTATGTGTCCTTGTGGAGAAGCAGAGCAGCATACAGAACACTTCCTGCAGACGTGCAAGTTACACCAGGCACAGAGAGAGAAGATATGGGATAAACTAACTCCTATTACAGAAAACTGTATGAACCTGTGCAAGAGCTACAGAAGACGGCCAGATTTGTTGAGAAGACTGGCATTCATGTGTAATGGCGAAAGACAAGAAGAAGATCGACATTTATTGCCCTCAATTGAATTACTACAAACTTATTTCACTGAATCAGCAAAATTCAGTAGCATCAGAACTGAACACATTTGCCAGCTAATGCAGCTTTAAGTAAATAGCTCGTAAGATTTAGAGAAAATACTTAACAATGATTTATGATGTAAATGTAAATGACTTTTTACAGTTTCAAATTGAAATTCACTACAATGAACATTTTTATAGTATCAAAATGAACATTTTTAAAAGGTATTTTAAAACTACATTTTATCAGTGCATTTCAATAAAATTGTAACTCAATTATCCAGCATGATATTGGAAATCGTGTCTGCATTCCTTGATTCGGATGGTGCTAATAGTCAAATCACATTATCAAAATATTAGAATATAGGTGTTAGTAAGTGCAGGACATTAGTAATTATTTTTTTGCCCATAGAGCACAATATAAACAAAATGTTAAAAATGGGGGTTAAAACCTGATGTATTGATTCTCATCTTTACGGTTCCAATGTTTTCTTTATCCTTTTTATAGTCTCATATTCCTTTATGAGGAAGTTTTAATGAATATGCATCATTTGTGATGCAATTTTCAGGATTTTTATAGCAGTGTTCATAAGATGGTCGTTGGTTATAAAGTATTCATTTCGAATAGAATTCTGAAGTTTTTGGAAAGTCTTTTTCTTCGCTTGGCCTTGTTTTAAATGGTGTTTACAGAGAAACTCTAAAAACAGTAAGTACACTATTGGAGGAATACAAACTTCTTCATCTTCATTTGCAAAAATCGTTTTAAGTTCTGTTGGGTGAAAAGATGCTGAATTATAACTAACAGCATCAACGAACAAATGTTGAATAATCTTTGAAATAAAACGTTCAGTAGATAGAAGTTTTTGGACATCTTCTGGAGCGCAGTTATAAGTATTCAGATCTAACCAGATCTTTTCTGGTGTACATTTCCGTAGACAGTTATTTACAATGAACATACATCTATAATACTGTTTCAGCTTTAAAAACAACAAGGCCAACATACACCAACCGCTGACACAGTTTATTTTTGTACTTATCAGTATATCTGGTAAAATTGCTTTATATTGATGATATAGTTTTTTGTTGCCACAGTTTAAATTGATTGATTTATATTCTGTGAGAAAGACATAACTATTCATTGCCATGATATATATCATTATTCTTGTCATTTTTAATGGATTCAATCTAAACCTGCGAATATGAATAGGATACTGTATTTCTATCATTGATTTTAACAACGCCTCAATAACAATTAGAGGTGCTACTGTTGAAGACGATAATAATGAATGCTGGTTGTGCCTCGTTGTAAATTCTAAGAAAGTACTTGTATACAATAATGTCTCTTTCCAACCTCGTCTACATATTTCGTTTAATGTGCTTAACAAAACTTTATGTTCACTTTCATTGAATCTGTCTTCAAAAAAGTTTATTTCTGGAAGGAAGTAATGGAGACAGACCTGGTATTGTAGACAGTATATCAACCTCTTTAAACACGCGCCATAACATGATGTGATATTGTCAGTTGTCCAGAATTCAATTTCTGTCTCCTCGGACAACCAAAACATTATTGTCTTCATGAAATACGAGCACAGTAATTCACCATGTAACGTTTTTATTACATCCGATAAGATTGTCTTTAGCATTGCATAACATAGAAATTGGACATGAGTAAAAGAATGAATCAGTTGCTTCTCTGCGATGGAGAAAGATATTCTCCATTCAATATCTTCGTGCTTTGATGTTTTACAGCCGACTGGTACAAACAAAACTCCAAAGCGAGAAACTTCAGTTACTAGTGCTTTTGTGGGCCAGGTTTTCCTTGGTCTTCTGATCCAAGGTTGTACAGATGAAATCCACTCATGACATCGAAAACAGATAAGACCTTCGGATTCAATTAGTTCAGTTTTTAACATTCGACATGGTCCATGAATTATAGTATCTATTGGCATCTCATAATCCCGAATCAAACAACTTGATATGTACTCGTTTCCTTCTTTGTTTCTGAGAAAATTATTCTTCAAAATCGACTGAAAATGTTTACTCATATCAGATATTCTTTCTACATTGAGAAATTTAAGCCTTGTAAAACCAGGTTTAGTATTCTCAGTGTCCATTATGACATTTAAAAAGTCGTCTGACGGATCAATGCAAAAAGTCGATTCATATACTCTTATGTTTTTCCAAAGGATCATAATATCATAATCACTTCCCTCAGACTCTACTCCTTCAGCCCTACTACCACTTGGGATAATTCTGTACTCCTTTGAGTTGATAAAAATCTCGGCGGAAGTGTATAACTTTCGACGTAGACGAATGACATCTTTGGAACCAAATACCTTACATAAAAGGTCATAAACATTAAATGGCATCACTCCCTGTTCTTATCGCCACCAAGGAGATACCTTTGTTCGAGTACTTTTATAATTGCATCTGAAGCAAGTACATAAAAACAAGTAACGATACTTTATAACAAAAGAACATACAACATATACATGAAACTACATAACATTTTGTTTTGTATACGTATACCAAACCATACTGGAGACTTGAAAAAACATGATAAAAAGTAGAGCATAAGTGATTAACGAATTACATGTATCATGGCCTTCGAATTCTTTCTCAGAATGGATGTACATGTACTAATGTGTTTCTTCATTTATTCGAATTTTATCTTTATATTCGCTGCTAATCAATTTATATACAAACGTATAAGACTTTTTAAATATCTAAATATGTATCCAAATCCTCTTACATGATCATATTTGTATTTTAAAGCAGTGCTTTATCTGTAAAGGTTTGGGCTGAGTAGCAAAAAAAAACTACCAAAATAACTAAAATACCAGTTTTCGGGCTTTAAAACTTCGAGATCTTATCAATATACACATTTTTCTTCTATCTGGTTCATGTTTCAAGATTATCAAGGCCAAGATAAAATTTAAATGCTACTATTGACATTGACATATCAAAATAAATTGGAAATATGCCATAAATGACCAACGGTGAAGCTTGCCAGTCTGTAAAACTTATAGTTTTAAAGTTTTTTTTTCAATTTAAGTGGCAAACAAGAAAGGGAAGTCAAAAAGTACTGCGGTCTGTTTCTTATAAATATGCAGCTATCGTTTTTATCGTACCTATATCATTTTTACAGAAAAAGACTTTTTATGATTTCGGGGAAATAACTCTGGATCAATAAATAATCATGTCTCTCAGGGAGAACTCCATACTTTAATTTTTCTTTTTTTGTCATTCTGAACAACTTCGTATTTTACATTTCACACTTATTTCTAGGTTGGCAATAACCCTCTCATAGTTCATTGTAGTGTTTGTAGTCAACCAACTATTTAAAGATCTTGATGAGACGCGCTTTTTCTACTAAATGTTTGCATCTATCTATGACTTTCTTCAAGAATTTTCCATAACAAGGCTCTAGGTCACCGGTAAAGGTCAACGTATGTTACCGAGCTTGACTTTTTTGAAATACTGTATGTCACCAAGGGTGAAAGGTGAAAATCTTACATCTCTATAATTACATCTTGTGGTTATAAAATTTGAGTTACCAATATACGTTATCGCAAAATCGCCGGGTAACCAAAGATATGCGGCTTTCACTTTTACTAACAAAGGTTCCACTGATTTTACGAAGTTTACGATATTTTGCTTTCGGAATGATAACTCTAAACCAAAAAATGATCATGCTTCTCAGGGGGTAATTCCAAAGAATTCAGTTTGTCAAAGATGCTGTAAATCTTGTGGCGACAGGTTGAGACATAGAAGTACATCGGCATAACCCCCATCCATTCCCCACTTATCAACCAAAATATGATTTTCATCTACTCTTATACTTCTTATTTACGAATCTTTTTGTCGCTGAAAAATAAACATAAAATATTTTAGTCTTTTTGATTACTTTTTATAGATCGTTGAGGCAAAAAAAGAAAATCCATTTTTTACATTTTTTGATTCTTTGAAGATTTTCGTTCTTTAAAATTAAGTAAATTGACAAAAAAGGTATTATAACATAGTCCAATGTCTTAGTGTTACAATGGTGTAATAACAGATGCGGTTACTGAGGGTTTTGAGGAAAATAAAAAAATGTACCCCAACCCCGTACAAAACCGCTAAAATTGACATATTTTCAATGTCAAAACCCCTAGAGTACTTACGCTTCAACAAAAAATGGCTTATGTGGTATTTTCAGTTTAGTATTATCCCAATTTCTACCTTTCGAAATATTTGATTATGTGTGACAATTTTCGTTGTCAGAATTTATTTAAAAAATGCAAATAATCGGATTTTCAATTTATTAGTAAAACGTAGCATAACTTTTCGACTATAACGCATCAAATTTGGTAACCACGAAACAATTTTCAAGAATGAATTTTCACCCAGTGTAAAGCATATTACCTCTACCACTAGAAAACTGGTCTCAGTATCAAGCAGAATTCTTATTAACGGCATACCAACAGTGTAAAAATCATATTAAGGCATTCATAATTTAGATAATGATATATTCAACATATCTGATAATTCATGCGCTTAGTTTTTCCTTATTTCGGTTACAATAACTATAAAGTCGTAAAAAGGGGATTTTTCAGAATTTCAGACTTTCTTGTATATCGCCCGTTGACGTCTTTTTCGTATTTGCACAGTTTAAACAAGCTTTTGTGCAATACAGTACATTTCTATAGTGCGTTAGCTTTCAAATGAACTCAAGTGATAAATGTTTGAACATTTCAAAGTCAAGTTAGGTGAAAAATTGCCTCCCCTACCGATGAAGAAAAAAATACCTCAACATGAACTAAAACGTTAAGTTTAAGCTTTTAAATGGTGTACAATAGGCATGTTAGGTACCATTGTTTCAATCATCGATGTATTCAACTTATCTGCTCATTTCAGGCGCAGTTTCAATGTGACAATAATGAGGTTTTCATAAAATGGGAATTTTCTGCATTTCATATCTACTTCCATTTAATCTGCTATGTGCAATCTTTTCCAGTACCCTACTTCAAACAAGCGTATGTATATTCAAACACATTTGTAGTGCTCATCTTAGCTTTAGCTGCCAAATAAGCGAAAGGAATTCTTAATTAAACGCACTCCAGGCCATTTGGGTGAAAGAATACTACCCTCTTCCCACTAAAATCTGCCTCAATGTCAAAAAAATGATTGCTCATACATGTCGCATACATGAACTGTACACAAGTTCTTTATGGCTTTTATTATGAAGATCTTCATGTATCAATCATATTGTCTGGAAAGTATGCTTTCATTATCCCGAAGACGACGTACAATGTAATATTAAAAAGGGAAAATTTAAGAATAAACATATTATTACGCATTCCAGCACCTAAATTGTTTAAAATATTACTGTTTTAACATGATTTTGTTGCTATCATTATCATGATACATAAAAGAAACAATTGCGATGAATAATCGACACACAAATAGCCCACACCGTTTAAAAATAGTAATCAACCAAATAGGAACTGTGAGTTTTCGTAGAAATGTTTTCTGGATAGTGGCCATAGTACCATTCTTTCGTCTAAATGTCATGGAAGACGTTAAATTTTGTATTGCCTCGGCTCCTTAGAAAGATAAAACGCTACATGAAATAGACATTAACTTGTTTGAAGTACGGTACATGAAAAAAAATCCAAATTACAGGTTAAATAGAAAAAAATATGAAATCCCGAAAATTCCCTTTTTTAAGTAAACTCAATATCGACACCTTGAACCAGAAAAAATACACACCTGAACTGAAATAATCAGATATGTTAAATACATCGATAATTAAAAGACTAGTACTCAATAAGTCATTTTTACATCATTTATATGCTAAAGATCAATATTTGAGTGGATATTGAGATATTTTGTCGTGTAAAAGAAGTGGCAATTTTATCACACAATTGGACATAGAAAAGACCAAATTCTTATTACTTGGGTTCATAAGAAAGCCTCTATTCGATATACTTGTATCTGAGTATATAAACACTTGTTTAATTTACGGTTTTTGAAAAAAATAATTAGGTTTTTTTTGGAAGTTTTTGTATGACTAGAAGCTTAACCTACTTTCAACAGGTCAAAAAGGTCAAAACGATTATCATACTTTGTTTCTAATGCATTCATACATGTCTCTAATTCTGCTTTCCCTTTTAACGATTTTAAAGTAATTGTTATCCAAGAAAAAAAATTTAAGCGCCTGAATTGATCAGATATATTGGGTACATATACATCATTATCTAAATTATAAATGTCTAAAATATGAATTTTTCACTGAATGAGAATTCTGTGTGATACTGAGACCACTTTTCTAGAGGTACGGGTAATATTGTTATCATTTTTTTGAAAATTCTTTCCTGAGAATTAATTTTCCTCGACCTCTTACTATAGAAATTCAATTATCTATCAAATGATACTAAATTTGAGGCGCTTTAGTTGAGTCGAATTTATGCGATTTTTTAATGCAAAATTCGAAAATCATATTTTTTAATAAAATCTGACTACGAGAATCGCCAGAAGTCATCAAAAGATCCCCAGAGGTTTTAATTGTATTTATACTAAAGGAAAATACCAAATAAGCTTTTTTGCATGAAGGAGAAATATTCAAGGGGCTTTGAAGTCGAAAAATATGTAAATAAAAGCGATTTTTCGGTGGGATATAAGATTTTTTTTCATTTCACTCCAAAATCCTTAGTGTTACCGCAATTTTTTGTAACATTGTAAAGTTGAGACGTTTGGATATAAGTTAACACCTGTATATGTTAATTTACTTCGTTTAGTAAAGAGAAAACATTCCAAGAATGAAAAAAACGTAACATGTTTTTTGCCAAAAAAGACAAAAATACTCTAGTTTACTTTCAGGGCGACCCTCAAGCCCATGAACTTTAATGCAGGAAAGGTTTTGGCGAAAAAAAATCAGAAGAAATACATTGAAGAATTGAATATAATATATCAAATTTGCGTCATATCATATGTTTGTCAGCATAGAATTTTATGAAAAAAAAAACAATGTCAACAATCGTCACACGGAAATAAAAAATCATAAATATAACGATAAAAGGTATGGTGTAGATGTCACAGAAACAACCCTCAAACCGCGATGAAAATGTCAGCCCCAAAACATCCATTGGTCTTTAATGTACGGCAAGAAAGTCCTCATACCACAGGACAGGCTGCAGCTGGCCCCAAAACATCATTTTACACAGATACGGCATAAGAGTTGCAACGATATTCACAAGAACACCAGCAAATTAACAAAAAGTGAAAACGAAACAAGATATACAGTGGTCAGCAATTCTTGACTAGACACTGGCCGAAAATTTGCGGCGGGGTTAAAATATTTGGCGTGATCACAACTCTCCCCTTCAAAATCCGACCACTGTAAAAAAAAAATGGTAAAATAAATAATTAAAACGCACCTAAAAATCAGTGGAAAAATGTCGTAGTCCCTTGTTTCAATGGAGAAACTGAATATATATTACACAAATATATAAAATTCTCTTTATATTGTTGTTTTTAAATTTGTTTGTTTTAAGAGAAAGAAAAAGCAAATATAAGAAGAGACAACTCTGACTTGAGAAAAGAACAGTACAGAAATTAAAGAAGAAAATAATTAAATAAATAACAGGGGTTAACTGATGTCAACTACAAAACGAAGCTTTCCATTCATTAGAAAATGTTGAATAAGAGTGTTATCTAGAATATCTAAGGATAACCCATCGTATAGATCTATCTATATTTTTTTTCTAAATCATACATTTAAAATCAAACCTAAAAAAAAAAAAAAAAAAAACTAGCATTAGTGTATTACATTCATGATATAATATAATACTAATAATACATTCTTTTTCTCACTATAGGCTTTCACACATGATTTTTTTACCGCGATAAAATAAAAGAAGATATGTATTTACACATTTGTTTAAATGATATACTTTTTATAATATGTTAATAACTCACCTAACTCTAGTTTCAGATTATAATCATGTCTCAAACGCTTTATTTTGTTTTAATGAAAAATGCATTGTAAAAGGAAGAAAACAATCGTTTCCGTTCTCAGTTTCTACTGTTAAACATCTAGTTATAGTGTACTAAAATAGCAGAAACATAATTATCAGCAATCGTATTCCACGAATTCTTAATTTCCTTATGCACATACATTGACACAACAGTAAAATGAATCATACTATTTCGGATTGTTCATAAGTAAATTTCTGTTCAATTCACCACATGACATCGCACATTTTCAATTTCATTAAAGAACGTGAATATTTATAAATGATCCATGCGACCGCAGCACATACCCACCAAATGCTATAGCTGACCTCATATGACGTCTAAATATCAACAAAAAATACCGAAGCGTGAACAATGGGACAATTCAAATACAATGTCAGACAGAATCCAAATAAAAAAGTCAGAACGTGAAAACAGGAGAAAAAAGACGATCGACATACACAACCTAGAGAACCGAATACAAAGCGTTAATGCATTACACAAACTGCAGAAGGGGCACATTAATGACAGATCGGAAATCCTTTTTGCTTTAAGTTTGGTTTGGTGTTACAGACAAAAATTAGCAAGTACATTTAAAGAAATCAAAACAGGCGCTCTGTGTGATGATACATCATGTAATATTTATTAAAGAAGAAATGGCAAGATCACCCATCATATTGATGCCCATGAAACCCATCTCGTCATCATTATACATTGTACTAATCCGTAATTTAACATTTCGGCGTTTACGACAATTACGTCAGCCATCAATTGAATAGATTCTCTTTCTGTTTCGAGTGCATTAAAATATTTCTTTACTCGAGATAGTTAAGTAGCACTGCAGCTAAGGATCATGCAAAATGTGATTCATGGGTAAAAAGCCTACACACTTTAATTTTTGATATTTTGTTTGAAATGTCATAGTAAACAGAAAACAACATGTGGTTTTTCATATTGTCCGTGCTCGTAGGAGATAAAAATTATATAGAATGCACTGTGAATTTAAAAATTAAGGGAGATGACGCTCAAATACAACATAATCTACTGGATTTTCAATGTTGATTATCTCCTAAGAGCAGGCAGATTTGAATGAATAATTACTCATTTCATAGTATAGACCCATAAAACAACTTAATTACAAAAATAAAAATATGTAGCCTTTTTTGGGGTGTATCACATTTTTCAGATTTTGCATGATTCTTTCAAAGACAGCTACTAAACAAGCAATCTTTATCTTATAGAAATGCGTCAGTTTAACGAATAAGTGAATCACACGTTGTTATAGTGATACATTTACAGAATAAGAGATAAGTCGACTCATGATATTGTGCAGGAGCCAGTGACGTCTTCCGGTAGGACAGGAAAGCTAAAGATGCTTCTAAATGTTACTGGTTTTTTACGACGGTGAATAGTCTCACTGAAGTAGATTCGTGTTTGCAACACTTTACGAATGATAGGTGCAGAAAATCAGCAAGTGGGTTGGGAAAGACCGGTATTGTAGAAATTGCAGGCAAGTTGATCAGATTCAATGGATCATCCTTACTCTTTTTACATTTCTAAATAATTTTCAGGTTTAATAAAACTGAAGAATTTAAAATCAATTCAAATCTTGTATATATTGTGTGAATGCCTTATATTTGCAAGTATTTGATAATTACTTCAAACCGGGTAATTTTCATGCCGTTTGTATTGCGATTTCTGCTATAAATAAGATTTTGTGCAATTTTGAATTCGCCATCTTTCATCAAATTGTACTCTAATGTTCGTCGAAGAAAATATTTGCGACAGTATAATTTTTGCGTTTCGGATCTTTGCGCATAAACAGCAAAAATACCTTTGCAATAAAAATTTCACGGTTTACTGAATATCACTTATTTTTATGTCATTAGTGCATGTCACGTGTATAATAAAGTTTTATGTATTTGAATATCTTTCCCTTATTCACCTCATACAATCTACTTATTTTTTTTGCCAGTTTCCTACATAGCAAAGAAACTAACAGCAGAACAACAAAACACCAACAGACTTCACAAAACAAAAACAAAATTAATCTGTTTACATTTTTTTAAACTTCCTTTCCTCTTTCTCGGGTGAATTTGAGCTATAAGTATTGTCTGAACAAATGATTCAGACCTCAACATTGAGATTAACAAATCTTGACACGGTACCAATAATCTACATAACCACGTTTTATCATGTTATTTTTTTCAATGGTTAAAAGAGTGGAGTATAATCTCAGTTTGATCAATGATTTAAATAATGACGAGGTTATTTTAATAATTCGTCCACACAATGGCCTATGATCTCCTTTGTTGTGAAGTTATTCAGTTCTCCTTTTAGTTACACTTCGTTCCTTTATTTTCCTACACTATAATCTCTTATGGTTCAGTTCGCCCATAAATATATCATGGATTTTTGTGATATTTTAAATATGCATTCACTTACATGATCCTTGTTTATTTACTGACTGTCTCTTTATGAGATTTGCTGTTCATGTCTTCCTTTTCTTTAAATGCATTACTCAGCATCATATCTTTACGTGCCAATGTGACAATATTCATTATGATTAACTACTACAATACTCCCTCAGATCTTTAGATATGACTAATCATTTCAGATTTAGATGAAGACTATGGACCATAAGATAACTAGTATTCATTTGTTGTTAAATGAAATGAACGATCGAGGTTCCGATTAAGCTCGTTCTTATAACATAATCATGATGAATATATTGTCATGACAGTCGAACAATAAACTTTTTGAATCATCATATGGGGCAAGATTATGCATAGTTTCCGTGGCGAAAACTGAAATAAAATTGATCATAAACAAAACTATGTGGCGTTAAAATTGGGATTTCAATATTTCGAATTCATGAATATGAACAAAGTTGTCTTACAGAAACGCCTCTTAGTTAGGGTAACATTATTTCCCGTTTTACCTTAGAAGCCTAAAAGAAGAATATTGCAGAATGAATATGAATTCGATAGCCTATTTCTTTGTAAGCAACAGGACGGATATTGTGAAATGTAATAAATGCATATGCATATAACCTAAATGCAAAATATAGACTTTCAGAGATCATCAAAAGGTCTTCAATAAGTGTAAACACGCCTTTAATTAAGTCAGTTTCATGAAATTCTATTCAGTAGATTGAGAGGAGTTTTATACTGAATATTGTGTCCTTACTACAAACATGCACCAACTTCTTTGGTATTTTATTAAGTGATTTCAGAGGAGTCGTAATGACAAGATGTGTCGGTCATGTACCTTTGGACACTAAGTTATAATGGTACAACTCTTCCACTACCTTACAAAAAACCATGCTTTGTGAAATTATGTTCAATAGGACTTGCCGACAGACTGATATATTACATACGTTATTCTCCCCATAGTATCATTGCATTTGGTATAAGTACGATGATGTTTTAAAGGGTAGTACATAAAGCTTTAGTACTGAAATGTGATCTGATCTAAAGCCAAAGTTTTGATGTTAATTGTGTTTGGAAATACATGTGATGCAAGTTCATTGTGTTATAATTTTCTGTTAAAAAGTGGTTCAAAGTCTAATAATATGACCCCAATATTTTTAAGCAAAAAAATAATTTATCACTGCGTCCCCTTAATAAACAATGTTGATCATATCACATGACAAACATTCAAAGTTATACAATGTGGTTGTATGATGTAAGAAATTGAGGACATTTATAACAGTTTAGGTCTTGGTTCTTTTATAAACCAGTTGAAGCATTTTGACAATCTTTTATTACTTTAGGTTTCAAGTAAGTCAGCGCTATCATATATTTGATCCTCTGTTGATCCAATGTACCTCGTGTTAGAGCCTCTAAAATATATTTATATAAGAGCAAAAATTTCTATATATGGGGTGTGGATGAGTAGTTTAATAAAATGTGTATAAGCTACATTGCTAAATGTCTTTTGCTTGTAGCATGTGGTTAAAAGGAGATGTTCAATGGTAGATAATTCTTAGTTGAATAAAAACAGAGCACAACATAAAACCCTCGAAAATGTCAAAACTTATTCAAATTACAACTTAAAACAGTCTATCATCAGAATATGATAGACAATGTACTTGAAGATGTATTTTGAAACCAAAACTGTGTCTTCAATCCTTTCCTACTATTTATTTACACTGCTTTGATCCATTATACACTAAAACAAGAGTTACAAGGGGTTGAAATTGCTCAAAATGGGTCTTTTTATATTTACATTTATCAAATTAAAATAAAAAAAAAACTCCTTTAGTCACTGTGCTGGAGGGATGAAATGTCCCAAATGTATTTATTATGATTTTCATCATTATATGTTATAACTAGGTCCATACAGTTTACATGCAAATGTGGTTATGTTATTATCGTATGCTTACAAAATATGTATTATAGAAAAGTTGTTGAAATTTAAACAGTTGTGAGCTCGGAGGTTCACATATATGTAAAGTTGAAATTGTGGTCATGGGGATTTTTTATTTACTTCTTTGGTTTTGCTATGTTTCTGATTGAAATTTAGTTTTTGTAATACCTTTTGCATCATTTCAAGATGAATTGATTAAAGTGTTTATACAAAGAGTAAAGTTTAACTCAGTCCTGTACCAGATAACTTGTCAAAACAATATTTCCAAGATTATCTTTACATAATCTACATTAGTTGTGGTCAGGTTCCAGACTCATTCTGACAAGTTAATGTATCCAAGACTATCTTTACACATATAACAAAGTGTGTAGAATCTGTTTATCATTGAGGAAATCTTGAAGACTGGTAAATCTTGGAGAGTAGTTGTTTTCTAATCTTTGTCGTAACAAAGGTGTAATAACCTCCATGAAGACAGAACCAATGTAAAAAAATATTCAATATCTTTGTTTTATCATATTCGTGTATTTGCATGTTTTACACATTTGTATACTGAACTAATAATAGCCATTTTTGTATCAGAAACGTTAGTTATGTTAATTAAAGGTAAGGAGTTTGATATTGTCCATTAAAGAAAACTCGTTAACAACCTGAAAATTTAGTTCTCTTTCAGTTCTCTACATCGATGGAAAATCATTTTATGAAAATTCCGATTACCAAATTTTGCAACTTGGCTTTGTATATCCTTGTCATACTGCATTTATATATTTTTGGCATTTAAAAGTTCTGTTGAATTCAAAAAGGTGGACATTAAAAAAAAAAAATAAATAAAAAATTGATAGATAAAACACATTCTTTATTATTGTTCTAATGAAGCCCCAGGCGTGTTACATGCTGGGGTCGTCGGGCTATTATACGGAAAACCTGACCGCAAACCATAGTGGTGCACCGTGTTGACAAAGATGCCATTTCAGTCTCACGTTAAAGAACCTTGCTGTGTTAGTCGATAGGAGTAGGAACTTTTGCCATCCACCACAAAAGACTAAATTACCCGACCCTACCAATCCCTTTCCTATTTCTAGTGGCAATCAAAATTTGTCGACCCTATTATTCTTGTGTCCTTTTTTTGTTATATGATTTATTTTCCATTATTAACCATTTCAGATTGTGTCAAAGTTGCCCCTAACACTAAATTTGAACATAATTATTATAGTTAAAAATGGTTCCAAATGATTGAAAATAATCATAGCATTACCAATCAATCATCCTATACAGTTTATGAGTAAAAATGCAAAGTAATTGAATCCACCATTCGAAGCATGCCATAGGCTTTTTATTCAATTGCTTATTCATATTACATAATTTCAGGATTAAACAGTAGAGTTTTATGCGCATTGTCAAAAAACCTTTATATGTTAATTCTATGTATTTGAAAGCTAATGAGAATAAAATTTCACAGTAAACTTTCATTTTTGCAATAATCATCACACCACAGAAGAAATCAAGATCAATCGCAAGCAAGCAATCCTATCATACCAGTATGTCTACTGTAAAAATCATGAGCATTGCCACATTCAAGTATGTTTCTCAGGAAACATGCCACTATGACATCACGATCTACGTTAAGCAAATTGTCATGAAAAATTAAGAAACAAAGCTCTTAGCCATATAGATAGTTATCTTCGCAAAAACAAATTCTCGAATCCCTTTGAAATTATAGCCAAAAGATCAATACATTATTTTGCGAGATTTTCGTACCAGGTCCGTTTAAGAAACCATTATTCCTTTTTTGATTATAATTTGAAAAAAAAAAATTTGGGCACTGAATCACAAAAAAACTATTGGCCTTCTTTAAACTTGCCTTTCATTTTATTTTTTTTATGAAAAAGCTGTATCAAAAGCGTCTCCAACACCGCATTGATTCGAATGACTTATACGACAATGCTAAAACCGCATATCGAGTCCGTCACTCAACAGTAACCGCGTAGTTGTGGGTTCATCACGACATTGAGACTGTCTGTCTAGAATGATAATAATTGCTCAGCTCTGTGTTATTAATGCCCGATCTTTATGCAGCATTCAACGTCTACCATGTTTTAAAGTTTTACCATTTCTATGGAGTTTCCGGTAAAGTCCTATCATGATTGGAATCCTTATTTTGTATCAGAACTTAATCGATTTCTATAGAATGTGTACAATCAGTTTTGAAGTATGGCGTATCGGGATTAAGGATCTGTGATGGGGCCTCGCACATTATGTATTAAGGCATAAAATGAGTTACCACTGCTATGCAGATGAAACTCACACTACTAAGTTATATAAGTCTGAATAGGGTACATTTTGTTCTAACTTGTGGTAACTCTGCCTTAAATTTTCTAAATATATTTGAAAAATACTTGGATCGTCTCGACTGAGTCTTACCATATCCAATCAAGTCTCAAAAAGTCTTGTCTGTGTCTCGACTTGTGTTGACCCAGTTTCGACTTTTCTTTTCTTGTCTTGACCTGTCTCGACCAAGTTTTCACAAGTCTCAACCTGTCTCGATGAGTCTCGCACAGTCTTACCAGTCTTGAATAGTCTTAAAGAAATCTTGACCAGTCTCAAATGAATCTCAAACTGTCTCGATAACATATATTTTACAATTTAGGACTGACAACAGTCATAATTTAAGAATTCAAAGATACAACCACTGTATCTCTTCGATGCATGATTTGCCTTTGTATAATTTTATGGAGACTGTTACTTAATTATTCAGGTTATAGGAAAGAACATTCAAAGTGATACTATGATATGGAAAACATCAAAATTTGGATGGAAGAATTTGAAAAGAAAGTCAAATTGAAATAGTTTAATTGAAAAATGTGATGTTTCACCGCTGTCTGTGAAGTAAAAAAAATATATTAAATACAGTTTATTCTGCCTAATTTAAATCAATGCATGCATACACACACTTTAAGGTAGATAACATATTCTACATACTCTTAGATTTAAACAACAATATTGTGCTGAGAATGAATCAGTAACAACTAAAAAATGTAAAATATTGCCCAAAATTGTGCAGATTATAGCTTGAAAACCCGTTTGTGGTAATCTCTGAAGCCCGTTTTTTAAAATACTCCTGTTCAGCTCCGACGTTATTTTCAAAAAGAATCTTAATCGCTTTTCGGTGCATCGTAACACCGCTCAGGTGTCCTGGGTAAACACAAGACCAGATAAAAATTCTAAGTATCTGTATGTGACGTTCATCATTATACTATAGAAAATCGTATACTAGTATTTACGCTATTCAGCCAATATACAATATATCGTGCAACCGGTCCTGGCGCGTGGCACTTATTACGGTCCTCGAAATCACAATACAGATATTACTTTCATAGACTTTGAACAAAATTGTGCAGATTATAGCTTGAAAACCCGTTCGTAGTAACCTCTTTTTAAACACTCCTGTTCAGTTCCAAGTTATTTTTAAAAAGAATCTGAATCGCTATTCGGTGCATCTAAACACCGCTAATGAGTCCTGGGTACACACAGGGCCAGTTGAAAACACTAGATACCTATATGGGACGTTCACCATTATACCAGAGAAAATTGTATACGGGTATTTACGCTATTCAGACAATTTACAATATACCGTACAATCGGCCCGGCACGTGGCATTTATTACGATCCTCGAAATTACAATACCCACGTGTACTACTTGAATCACATAAGCGATAAACATGGTACCGTATGAAATGATAATGTTGTATCAATATTATACAGATTTATATTGATATATAATGTTCGTGTGATAGATTAATTACATAAAAATAATGGAATTCTTCTTTTCTTTTCTTTTTTTTTTGATGTTGTGTGCGGTTTTTTTTATGAAATAAAAATTATAGTTTATAAAAGGATGTATATAGAGAAGAAAATGGGTTAAAGAGTAATCAAGGGAACCAAGGTTATAGCGGTAATCAAAAGAATATAATCCAGGGACAAAGACCAGACATGGAAAACAGACATACACAACAAAGAACATTAAGTAACTAAAATCATACATACAAAGTAACAAAAGTAAATGAGCAACTCGGACTCCACTAAAAACTGGGAGCATGGACCAGGTGCACCGGTAGAGTAAGCGTCCTCTGCATGCCTGTCAAGAATAGTATTATCTTTTTAAATTTTGCCCCGTGCAGGTCCGGATGTCAAAAGAATATGCCTGCAGCAGCGCTAAGCTTGTCGTAAAAGGCGGCTAAATAGTGCTCAGAAACCTAGCCGGGGCTAGGCGCTCTTCCCATAGAGCAACTGGGATGTGCGCCCCAGGTGGTGGAATGGGGTACCCCTGGTGTGTTACATGCTGGGGTTGTCAGGCTATAATACAGAAAACCTTACCGCAAACCATAGTGGTGCACCGTGTTGGGAAAGATGCCACGTTCATCGCACGTTTAAAAATCCTCTGTGGTATTCTCCCGGAGTAGGAACCATTGGGCTCCGCCACAGGAGGCTAAATTGCCCGACCCTATCCATCTCTCCCTATTTCCACTGGCAATCAAAATTTCTCTACCCCATTATCAATGTGTCCCATCCCATTTTTCATTTCATCATCATTTCATGTTTATTTTCTAATCCACTTCATGTTCATCGCCTGAATATAGCTGAAATATTGCTGCTCGGGCGTTAAACCCCAACAAACAAACGAACAATCTTTTTAAATTAATTTGCAATTAATTTTCTATATCTATGTATAATCGGAAGAGAAACCAAAATATGTTTTAAGCATTTTAAAATAATTGAAGATATAAGAGATGCAAGATGCATCCCCTGTATAGCATAAGGAAGGACTATTGTGTGGACTGACGGAAGTACGGACACCCTACATCTTGACATATTCTTACTTTGCAAGTTTAGGTATAACAATATCCAAATGCATGACCATTTAATGATATGGTTTAACGTGTTTCGGCAGAAAGGACGAGAACGACTTTACCAATCGAAAAGACCCTCCTTTAAACTAGTCGTACAGCGAAAGTTTACACTCTCGTTTGCACCGAAAACAATGTGTCAGGCTATCTTTTTTGTTAAGATGTAACTTGTATAAGTATTGCGAGATATGTATTCAAAATCTGTAGCGGATGTTCCGCGTTAATGTTGTAGATACATAATTTCGCATGATAACGCAAAAAATATAATAATAAACAGTTTAGTTGACGCTAATAAGCCTCTGTGGCTACATGTACATGTTTGACATAATATACAAAAAGGTTTATGAACTATCTCACTTTTTATCTAGTAAAAAGCAGACATGTGGCATGCAGCAAATTTGTATCAGTTTCATGCAATTATTGACTCCTTTTAGTTTGGCTATGCATTATAAAATCGAATGTTTGAATTTGTTGACAACAAACACAACCATCATAATCATCTGAGATGTAAGCAGGTTGTTTCTATGGTTTATAAGCTATTCTTTTTTTAGACGGTAGGTTCGGTGTAATACTTAGATCGATTTTATTTTAAACGAACATGTATTTATTGGTGTCATACTGGAGCCATTAACGCGGGGGTATAGAGGTGAAAGATGTCTTTTCTTACATTTGTATAGTTATTGACCTGTATCAAATTAAAAGGGACTTCGTGTATGTACATGTACCTGTATGATGAATTGTCAATGTGTACATTTGTATTACTGTTTTTTTTATATAGTAATTTTTATAATATACACGTATGTTTGATCGCTAAATTTAGGGCGAACATATCTTGGGTTAGTCCCAATACTATAAAAACCTTAATCAGGGGCTGTATTAGTCCCTAATTAATTAAGTTTTCAGAATTTAACATAAATTACATGTATTCAGGCACATGGTAATTAGCTGACAGTTGATAAGTGACACGCATGTATATTGCGTCTTTAGTGACATTACACAGTTACTGAGTGGAATTATTTAATATGTAATATACTAGTGGTATAATTGTACATGTATATATAGTTAATTTTTGGTATCAAATTAATGTTATAAAATCTACTACTGACCAAGTGAACCGAAGACGAGTAATATGAATAAAATTTAAACCTTATACACATGTAGTTACACTTGTAACAAAGAATTTAAAAAAAATGATAAAATTTCGATCTGAATGGAGATTTAAGGTTCTTCCCTGACTCCACTTTTACATGTATAAACATGTATAAAATTTACGTGAATATTTCTATTTAAAGATTAGACAGCTCAACTATAAACATACAAATTACCTTAACGATTAATTATTTTCATTGTGTGATGTTTGGTACGGAGGCTCATTTCCTTTACATCACATGTATCGTGCATGTATAATTCACACGCACAATTAATTTGCGGGCTGGGGTTTCAGATATGCAGCAGATAGATCACACACTGAGTAATACCATTTATAATCGAAATACTATCTGTTTTCGATAAGTTACATGGGCTCTGTATACATGTGTATAAATAATTTGTGTTTATATCGAGTGAAAAACAAAGCGGAATTAGCGAGAAAACAACAATGCAATTTTTAGAGATGCCTCATTGGAATAAATATAAAAATAGAACTTCATGTATTTCAGTGATAAACTCACCTCAACGGTGCAACCAAAATTGAGATCATTAATTAAAAATATGTTTTCATGTAATATTAGACTAGGAGCTTGATACTAGTATTTCTGTATTAAAAATTAATTCTATAAAAAAAACTGACGGTTTATGTTGATTGGGCCACAACCCTGTTGTCGGCTATTTATTTTAGGCTAAAAACCACTAATTCCACTTCCCATAGGCTTCTATGCTAATTTCACAATATTCAATGGCTTCTCTGGACTTTACCTTAACTTTAACCTGCAGAGGACTATATATCAGCATGATTCTACATATGTCAGCTCACAATCCTCAGAATGGCATGTGGGGTTAGCAGACTTGCAGTGCAGTACTGGTCACCGGAAGTGAAGTGTCTATAAATAGCATGGGAAATCCCAGTGTTTTCACAAGATAGGGGAATATTTAGAAATCATTATGGAGATTAGGCTTCACATCACAAGAAGCAAAATGCACCTATAAAATGTACAGAAATGTTTTTCCTTTCAGAAACTGTTTAAATTTTTTTAAAATATTTGTAAAGAACTTTTTCTGACTTTTCAAATAAAAAAAATCAATCACAACTTGTTTTTTAACAATATTAAAAAAGAGATAGCCTTTAAAACTAGTCATTTTCTGAAAAATTGGTCTATTTTTAAAAATTTATTTCTGACATGCCTCCCCCTTTTTCTTGATCACATGTCAAAAATCCTAAATCTTTAAATTTTCGCAAAAGGTGATATCTTTGGCTTTAAATTTGTAAATACAGTGTTTTCGCAATAAAACATGACAAGTAAAAGGCACCTAAAGCAAAAAAAGTAATCAAAAATGGATTTTCCATGTTGCCATAGGGAAATGCTTATATGTCCTTAACCGCAGTAATGAAAGTGAGTTTTTCCTCATTTCTAATCAAATGTTTGCTCAAATTTACACAAAACTTGATTTCAAGTGCTGATTACCACCATATTTAAGTAAATATAGCCCTCAAAGTTAAATATTTGACATTTTTACTAAATTTTCTACACTTTTCACAAGATAGGACATAAAATTCAGCCAAAAAGACCAATTTTCCATAATTTGGACCTATAACTTAAAAAAATGCATATTTTGAAGGATTTTTGTAGTGTATTCCTCTCATAGCAAAGTTTACAAGATCTTCAAGTAGTTTAAAGCTATTCCAAGAAACTTGTCATTTTGCCATGGCCTCAGCTTAAGGCTAAAAACCACTAATTCCACTTCCCATAGGCTTCTATGCTAATTTCACAATATTCAATGGCTTCTCTGGACTTTACCTTAACTTTAACCTGCAGAGGACTATATATCAGCATGATTCTACATATGTCAGCTCACAATCCTCAGAATGGCATGTGGGGGTTAGCAGACTTGCAGTGCAGTACTGGTCACCGGAAGTGAAGTGTCTATAAATAGCATGGGAAATCCCAGTGTTTTCACAAGATAGGGGAATATTTAGAAATCATTATGGAGATTAGGCTTCACATCACAAGAAGCAAAATGCACCTATAAAATGTACAGAAATGTTTTTCCTTTCAGAAACTGTTTAAATTTTTTAAATGAGCTGAGAACTTTTTTCACAGCACTATGAGGAACAGGGGTAATTTCTGCGTAGGACTATTTTTGCGTATGTTCCAAATGCTCATTGGTTGAATTGGTGGTCTGTAACCTAAATTTAGTTAATCGAATTCCCTGGAATAAATCCACGATGATTTATATACTTATAACTTAATTTTCCGTTTGGACTGATTTGCAAATACATTATGTATCGGACTTCATTTGTAGTTAATTCAATGGACGATTTTCCCTCAATTAAAGATAGCGTGGGCAGCTTCTTTTATCTTTTCGCGGTTCTAGGATCTGTTGACACAGGTGTGGGCTTGCAATTAACAGACATGTATACACGTAGGACTTCATATGGTGCAACATGATTATCTAATTGTGAAACAAGTTGCAGTTTTTTTAATCAGATAAACAATCAGTTTTGATCTACCACAGTGGTTTAATGTAAATGTTGCATAACAAGAACAATAAACATTTTACAAGATTTTTTTAATATGTTTTGGGAAGGAAAAAAATTTTATTGCAAAATCTCTCACATAATAGAGTTGAAATCAGGGAAATCTCCCCTATACCGACTGGTAGAGGTTACAAGACCTCAAGTTTTGGAACCTCCTCATGTTTGGGGTACTACCCCTCATATGGCAGTTTTTAAGTCAATTATAAATTTTAAAGTTATCTAAATACATGCATGCAATTTGTTTAGTGGGAATATTTGTGTAATTTTAAGTAAATTTTTATTTTCATACTTTCATAAGTTACAGGCCCAAGTAAACGCAATATTTCAAGGCCCACAACTATTTAGATATATCATGGGTAGGAAAATGAAGAATATTATACGTTTGAAGTGCCTTGAATAAAACATGAATTTCAAATTATAATGAATAAGTGAACAATAGCCACTTTTAAAAGGCAAAAAGGAACTATATAAAAAATGTAAATTAAAGGTACAAAATTGACAAAATGACAATATGTCCTGAAATGTTAAAGTAAATGTATATCTAATATTTAGATATTAGAATAAAAAGTATCTTTATTCAGAAAAATATACTTCAAATACAATAAACATCCCCGCTTTTAAATAAAATAAGACAATTTCAAAATATTATAATGCTATAATGGATGAATAACTAATAATGTCGAGACTAATAAGGTTGTTGAGAGCTTTGAATTAAATTGTTGAGACAGTTTAAGACATAGTTGAGACTGGTTGAGACTAAGTCAAGACTATTCGAGACTGGTAAGACTCTTTGAGACAGGTCAAGACTGTGACAAGACATGTCGATACATGGTCGAGACTAGTTGAGACTAGTTTGGACAATGTGAGACTCGGTCAAGATCATTCAAGTATTTTTCAGACATATTTAGAAAAGTTAAGACAAAGTTAGCACAAATTAGAACACAATATACCCTATTCAAACTTAATAGTGTCAAGCGTACCAAGTTATCAAGTCTATCGACCATTGGAAGGCTGTTGTGTTGCCCTTTGTAGCTTGCTTATCAGACAAAACTTTATAAATACAATCAAGTTTATAATTAAGATAAAACTGAAACTATTATTTTTGGTCCAAAACAACGTTTATGAAATGTCTGTCCGTTTATTCAAGTTTGAAAGCTGTGTTGAAAAGAAGGCTGCATATTTCAAAATCATAGGTATGTATTTCAGTTAGACAATGTCAATTGAGAACTTTCGAAATCATGTTACATTCAACTTAACCATAGTGTCATTCTAATTATAACAGGAAATATTTAAGTCATTACAAAAAGGTAGTTTTAAAACATAGTACAAATATTCTCAAGTCGGCATAAAGTCGGACTGGTCACAAATGATATTCGGAAAGATAAACTTCAATTTCTCAATTCCGAAACTTTGAACACATTTCAATGTTTTTTTTTTAGCACGACCTTCCAATTGGATGGTTAATGGTTGTGTTATCAATTACTGGATTGGTTGTACTTATTGCCAGAAATCCATTAGCATGTATTGTGCATGTAAATTCAGGAGCTCAAGATTAGCACCATTGCAGCTTCATTTTCGTATTCTTGGTAAGTTCAATTGAGATCACCAGTCTAGGAAACATTAAATAGTTCCGTTGATTCAATACAAATCGAGTCTTCCCTTTTACAAAATTGGGAAGGTCAAACTATTACAAATAAGAGTATGCTTCTTTGGGACGCTTAAGGTTTTAATAGAATATAATAATGAAGGTATAGTGTAGTGGTGGTGCAAAAGTGTTGATTTCTCATTTCAACTGTGCAAACATGACATTATTGATTTGGTCATCATACAAAGCTAAACCGTTTCAATTCTAGTTATCTGTACTTGTATATGGAATACAGTTTGGTTCTCTGTTGATGAAACTATCAATGTCTCACGGCTTGGACCTTTGTTGTTAAAAAAATAGATGGATCATTTTGAATTTTAATTTTAAAATGAAAAAAAAAACTAATTATCTTTATTATTAAAAACACTGACATATTTATGTAATTGAAGCATTTTGTACCGAGCCAATCATCACCGCTCTTGTATCAGAAAATTTCTATAAATGTCATAAAGCAGATTTAATTTTAAGAGAAATGTTTAATTTAAGGTTAAGAGTTTGATATTATGTCTTGAAAGAACACTCATTCATTATCTGAAGATTTAGTGCACTTCCAGTTCTCTACATTAATGGCAGATCATATTATATAAATTCCTATTGTATAACGATTGAAAGATATACACTCTTTTAAAGCCTTTATTAAACTTTAATCTATCAGAGGTCTATTGAGCCCATAAGCGTACCTTTGGTATTGGAATAATACATCATTGATCTTATGAATGATGTTTTCGCAGGGGATGCTTGGATCTCAGAAATTGTGAAGGGAGATGTGTATAAATGTATTGTGTAGACACACACCGCCATTGTGATTCTGTGATTATTTTATTTTCAGTTATGGGCGCTTTTTACCATCTTTAACATTTTCAAAGGTAACTGGGACAAAAGTTTCCCGTAACTGTGAATATTTATGTTTTAAGAATATTGCTTCCATCACCAAACCATGATAAAGAGACATATTTGACATATTTAGATAACTTGTGTAGAATCTATGAGAGTCATAATGATGATAATGTATAAATAGTCGGAGGCAATTTTAATGTTGATATTACTAAAGCACAAACAATAAAAGTTTCCTACTATAGTGATATTTTCAAAAAATCGAAATTTGCGCCCGGCCCCTTCTTGTACTTTCAACACATTTAGACCTGAGGATTTTGTTACTAGAACATTGTTGGATTATATTTGTATTCCAGATAGTATTGCAGATAATATTGATTTAAACAAAGTATTTACTAATTGTCTTTATTCTGTGACAAATAACTTTCCTATTAGTGTAAATTTCAATATAGACCTACTTGATACAACAATGGAAGTGTATAAATCCAGTATGCATGCTTTGAAATGGTCAAACTCGGATGATTTCGAAAAGAATCTTAAACAATCGTCTGAAGTTTGTAATACTTAATTTTATAGTGAAACTGTAGACGTTGATTTGAATGACGTCGAATTTCACACAACACAGTGCTGACTAATTCCTTATATAAAGGTACAAGTATTTGTATCCTGCCGAAGTAGATATCGAACAATTCTACAAACGTGTAGTCGTCAATCAGTAAATTATCCAATGATGGAAAAATTGCCTGCGACAAGATTTCTATTATTAACTTATGGTGTGACTTTATTCGGGATTTCTACTCAGAATTAAAGTAGAATGACTATGATTTTGACAAGTTTTTCTTTAATAAAGAGACTAGTACTGTACGTTCAGTTGTATTTTACCAGGAAGACTGAACACATATATGAACTAGAAAAAGCAATTTCTTTTGATGAAATTGTGTTGCAGTTAAAAAATCTTTTCAGTGTAAGAAAGCCCCTGGTACCAACAACGTCTGTAATAAACATATATATGAATTTTATATGTACGATACAAGTCTACAAGTGCTCATGTTAAATACAAGTCAATATCCAGTTTCTCATTCAAAATCTACCAGGGAGTACGACAAGGACGTGTTATGTCTGTCTGGCTCTTTTCGTCATTTATCGATGGATAAATTCATCTCCTTGAAGAATTTATAAATGGGTTACTTATAGAAAATTTGCACATTCCTTGTATAGTATTAGCCGATGAAACAACATTGTTTAGCTCTTCCAAAAGGGTGCTACACCACTCGTTAAACATCGTACAAAAGTATGCGAAAAAGTGGCGTTTAAATTACAGTGATTTGAAAAGTAATGTGTTTACTTCTAAGACAAAGTCATATATGCTGGAACTCTCATTAACTATTATGGCCGAACGTTTGATAGAATTGACAATGCATGTAAAAAACTGAAACGTAACTTGCACTTACTATACATGTACACCGTAGGTGTAAAAAATTCTACCCACAGCTCTTCAAGGATGTATATATGTAATCTTTGGGGTCGATTGAACAAAACTGTAACATCTATGTTGGAACAAATTCAAAGATACTTTACTCTGCTTCTATTGTGCTTTGAGAAACGTTCATCAAGTGCTTCTTCTAAATGTAACCTAGGACTATGGTCGATATAGGCTTTTAAAGACGAGTTTAAAATGTAATTATTTGATCATTCTGTAGAGCGTCTGTAACGACAACTCATAACAAGTTATTTAATTTAGGGTAAGCTAATGTAATCTCCGGCAATTCTGACAAATCATCGTAAACTTACCGTCTCGGTCGAACTTTATTGAAATATGAAATGTCATTATTTCTAGAGCACTTCATTGTAGAAAATTTCATTCCGGACAAGAGTCTCTGGTCAATAGTCGTAAATTAAATAGCAACTATCTATGATGGAAAAAAATGGAAAGTATTGGTAAAACAACGACCTGATAAGACTTTGTTTCAAACATTGCAAACGTAGTTAACTTATGATATATAATCTAGGGTCACTTTTTATAATAAGGAAACAATACTTTCTTTGTAACCGATTTACATACGTCATAGTCAAACACTTCATACTTCAATGTAAATCCATTATGAATGATAGAAACTCCATGTTTTACGGCATTGTAGACTTTTCCCCAGTATGATGACATTCTGATAACATTTCTTGGTTGCAGTACCAATTTTGTTAATGAACCGAACTCTGACATAATAATAGCTACTTATGTACACTAACTTCAAGAGAATTATTTTTGAGTTAAGATGTTATATAAGTATTTAAATTTTATATAAGTATTTAAATTTAATTAAGTGTACCATACTTAATATATACCTACAATTCTGTATTATCTACATGTCAGAATTGGAAACATGAGAGTTAAAAAGTATTACATCAGTTTATATCAATATGTGTATGTATAGTTTTCTTTTTTGTCATGTGACCATTGTATGAATTTGCGATTTCTTTTGCTTTCTTCTTTTATAAATCTCCATTTTTGGAGGAAATAAAGAAAATCAATCAAGCAACGGTTCGAACTGGCATATAAATTACGTTCCTTCACGTTTAACAGAAAATATATTTTTTTCAAACAGTATTATCATGCAATTATCTAGATTTCTTATTGTCACTTTTTAAATATTTTTTAACAATTAAACCTTTCGATTTAATCAAATTATTTATTTCCTTTTCTCATTTTTAATAACGATTTCATACTTTTTTTATTTATTTTATAAGTTTAAATTTCTGTGTATAGTAATCTAGGTATAAAATTTTCCAGTTATCGATTATTGTTTATTTCGTTTTTCAAAAAATGAGATTAATGGTTTGGTCAACATAAAAAAAACATGTGTACGGAGCCAATTATAACTACTTCTGTATCACAAACTTTCTATAAAGGTTTTGATGCAGATGTAAATTTAAGAATAATGTTAAATATATAATGCAATACATTTACGTATTTAATCACAGAATAAAAATAGTGATGTGTATCGAAACCATACAATATGAATCAAATCTAGCTTGACTTGTCACAATTTTTCACTGACATCCAATCATCCCCTACAATTAAAGTTTAAAATAGTCTGACCAGCTAATTCTGTAGGATTTTATTAAAAAATTAATTATTTGACATTGGATCAAGAAATTCTAAAAAAAAGAGTGGGCCCTGCTTGTGATTAGAGGGGATTCTTCAGTAATTGTTTTTTTATTTCTACATATTCAATTAAAATGCCAGGGCCTAAAGCTTCCCAAAGTTTAAAAATAGAATAAAAATCTGCATTTTTTAAGAACACTTTTATTATTTTCTGATTTTATGCGACTTGTTATATTTTAAAGTTTCTGAAACAGTAGATACTGCCAATTGACTTATAATTTCCCCTGAAACCTCATATTTCACAAGAGACAACAGCCCTTATTCATAGATATTTTGAAGGACCAGATATAAGAAAGTGTAGATACAGCATGGGTACAAATGGTCTGTTTTCACTAATTAAGACGAAACCGAGATATTGCCAACACCTTACATGTATACCATACAAACTGACGTAGCCCCCCATACCACCCAATGAGATATTGCCAACATCTTACATGTATACCATACAAACTTACGTAGCTACACCACCCACTGAGGTATTGTGAACATATTATTTGTTTACCATAAGAACTGACGTAGCCCATACAGCCCACTGAGATATTGCCTACATCTTACATGTATACCATACAAACTGACGTAGCCTACACCACATACTGAGATATTGCCAACATCTAAAATGTATACCGTACAAACTGATGTATCCCATACCACCCACTGAGATATTGTCAACATCATTCATGTATACCATACAAACTGACGTAGTCCATACCACCCACTGAGATACTGCAAATATCTAACGTGTATACCACACAGACTGACATAACCCATACCATCCACTGATATATTGCCAATATCTTACATGTATATCATACAAACTGACGTAGCCCATACCATCCACTGATATATTGCCAATATCTTACATGTATATCATACAAACTGACGTAGCCCATACCATCCACTGATATATTGCCAATATCTTACATGTGTACCATACAAACGGACGTAGCCTACACCACGCACAGATATATTGCAAACATCTTGCATATATACCACACAAACTGACGTAGCCTATACCACTCACTGAGAAATTGCCAATATCTTAAATGCATACTGTACAAACTGATGTAACCCATACCACCCACTGAGATATTGCCGACATCTTACATGTATACTGTACAAATTGACGTAGCCTACATCACCCACTGAGATACTGTGAACATCTTACATGTATATCATACAAACTGACGTAGCCCATACCGCCCACTGAGATATTGCCAATATCTTACATGTATACCATACAAACTGACGTAGCCCACGAAAAAGTGATGTCTGCAATTCTTCTGACGAAAGTGATAATAACTGGCCAAGATTTATTGTAATTTCTGCAAAAGATAAAGACAAAAATGTAAATGACCTTTCTCCTTTTTGAATACAGAAAACTATAAAGGGTGTAGCTGGTGAAGTTAAAAGTACAAAGAAAATAAGATCAAGAATTTTAATTGAATGCCTCAGACCTGGCCAATCATCAAATTTGTTAAAATTCACCAGGATTGGTGACCTTGATGTGGTTTCATCTGCACACAAGTCTCTGAATCAGTCACAGTATGTCCTTAAATACCGAGGTCGAGACCTCGACGCCTTGACTGATTAAGATATCTGTGAGGAACTGAAATCACAAGGCATTAAGTCAGTGAAAAGGTTTACTTCTCAACGAGCAGACGCAACCACACCAATGAGAACAATCCTGCTAACATTTAGTTCCACTTCAGTGCCATCTCATGTCTACATTGGTCCATACAGGACAGCTGTCAGTCTGTATATTCCTAACCACTTCGGTGTTTTAAATGCCAGAAGTTTGGGCATGGAAAGGGCCAGTGTAGAGGAAAAGTATTTTGTTTCCGATGCTCTGAAGAAGGACACGAGGGAATCGACTGCAAAAAAAGATCTGAAATGCATAAACTGTGAGGAAGCTCACATGTCATCATCTAAAGATAGCCCTCTTTATAAAAAAGAAAAAATATTTTAAAGCTAAAAACTGAAAACAAAATTTCATGAAGTGAAGCTCGCCAGAAGTAGTCCTTTCCAACAGTTTTCTTGCATCTGGCAAAACATCATATGCTAGTGTTGCAAAGCGTGCTTGTCTGTCCTCGACTGTTGAGGTGCAGACAATCATAAGTTGGAAAGAGGACATCAATGGTCTTGCCAAACTGCCCACTGAGGTATCCACAAAAAGAATGAAACCATCCAAAAATGTTTAGAGGAAATTAAAAAGTACCTTTAGAGTTAACATGGCGAGTTCATGATGACTTGTGCGGGAGTGATCATTTTCCAATTATTTTGGAGCATTTATCCTCCAAAACAGAGGAACGTCAACCTCGTTTTAAACTTGAGAAAGCAGATTGGCTTCATTTGAAGCCCACTGTCTTGAAGAATTACGATTAGAAACGATGAAGGATGTTGAAGATCCTATTTTGTTATTTAATGAAAGACTGACATCAATTGCTAATAAAACAATACCTAAATCCTCGACAAATCCAAAAAGGCCTAGTAAACCATGGTTTATTAATGAGTGCGACAAAGCGATCGAAGAACGCAACAAGGCCCATCGCCGGTTTGACAAAAATTCCACACCAGCAAATTTGTCAAACTTCAGAATATTTCGAGCAAAAGCTCGACGTACATGTAAACAAGCCAGACGAACCTCTTGGAGAAATTTTGTTCCTAGTATTAAATCTCACACTCCCCTAAATAAAGTATGGAATTTTATTAGAAAAGTAAAAGGACAAAATTCGAATTCTTCAGTGAAACACGTTAAAGTTCGTAATACCACTCTAACTACAGAAAAAGATATCGCCAATAAGCTTGCCGAAACTTTCGCTAAACATTCATCTTCAACTAACTAAAAACCGGATTTCAAAAAATTAAATCATCTACAGAAAAGACAAAATTAAACTTCAAGTCAAATAATGCTGAATCCTACAACTCTCAATTTTCTATAGAGGAATTAAAATCGTCACTGACTAAAGCCCACGATACAGCTACTGGGCTAGATAATAATCACTATCAACTTTTGAAACATCTCCCTGATCCATCTCTACATACACTTCTTGCGTTAATGAACGAGGTATGGACGTCTGGTAACGTTCCTTCCATCTGGAAAACGGCCTAAGTTGTCCCTATCCCAAAACCAGGAAAGGATCATACGGATTCTTCAAATTATCGCCCGATCGCATTGAAAAGCTGCGTCTGCAAGACAATGGAACGAATGGTCAATGATTGCCTTGTGTGGTTCCTTGAGAAGCACAACTTACTAGTATTCAGTGTGGTTTTAGGCAAGGCAGAAGTACTCTTGACAATTTAGTCCGGTTTGAAACCCTCATCAGAAATGCATTTGCTAAAAATGAACACGTTGTGTCGGTCTTTTTCGATTTAGAAAAAGCCTATGACACGACGTGGAAATATGGTGTTTTAAAAGATATATTTGATATGGGGTTGAAAGGAAGACTTCCTCTGTTCTTGTCTAATTTTTTATCAGATCGTCATTTTAATATAAGGGTAAATTCGACTTTTTCTGAGAAGTATTCTATTCAGTATTAAAATTAATAGTTTAGCCCAAGTTTTGAAGGACAAAATTGACAGTTCCTTGTATGTAGACGACTTTTTGATCTGCTACAGGGGACAAAATATGAGTAATATTAAATGGCAGTTACAGCTTTGCCTCAAAAGAATTAAGAAATGGGCTTTGGAGAATGGGTTTAAGTTTTCTACATCTAAAACTGTTGGAATGCACTTTTGTCGAAAGCGAAAGCTGCATCCGGACCCAGATTTATTTGGATAAAATCAAAATAGTAGAAGAAACAAAATTCCTTGGTTTATTTTTTAGTAGTAAACTTTCTTTTCTTCCCCATATCAAAGTACTTAAATCTAGGTGTCTTAAGGCACTAGATATTTAAAAAAAATGGTATCCAGTACCAATTGGGGTGCTGATACCTCAATTTTGTTAAATTTGTATAGATTTTTAATTAGGTCTAAACTTGACTACAGATCTATTGTTTATGGTTCCGCTAAAAAATCTTACCTTAAAATTTTAGACGCAGTTCACCACCATGGTTTGCGTCTTTGCCTTCAGAACCTCTCCTATTGAGAGCCTTTATGCGGAGGCAAATGAACCATCCCTTGGAGACAGACGACGTTTGAAATTAGGTCTTCAATATGTAAGTAAACTTATGGCCTACCCTGATAGCCCTGCGTCATTAATCCTGTTTATGTCGACATTTATCGAAAACATGAAAGCAAAACCCTTCCTTTTGGAATTCGAATAAAAACTCACTTGGAAACAATTCGTCTTGAGACCAATGCAGTGGCACCTGTTGTTACTTCGAAATGCCCTCCATTGGAGCTTCCACACCCTTCCTTCATTTTTGATCTGCGTGAATATAAAAAAGTCCGATACCAATCCTTTATTTTTACAACAAAAGTTTTCTGAAATTAAAGCAAATTATCCGGATTTTTCGACGGTGTATACAGATGGCTCAAAAGATGGCGATAGCGTTGCATGTGCTGCAGTCCATGGTGACAGAACTGCAACTGAACGGTTGCCATCGTGTGCTGCCATATTCACAGGTGAAGCTCGAGCCATCTTGTTACCACTTAAATTGATTACTCAATCTAATCATTCACAGTTTATTATTTGTTCTGACTCGTTGAGCAGTCTTTTGGCAATTATGAGTCACATATTGAAAAACACTCTTATTTTACAAATTTTGTATTTTATTCATCGACACCGAGAATTTGATAAAAAGATTATTTTTCTCTGGGTACCTAGTCATGTTGGTATTCAGGGGAATTCAGTTGTAGACAGGGTTGCCAAAAAGGCATTAAATGAAATAATAAAGAACGTTAGTTTGCCATACACCGATTTTAGACCTTTAATAAGAAAATATATTTTGAAGATGTGGCAGGACCGATGGGACGGTCTTGAACACAACAAACTCCATTCCATAAAACCCGATCTAGGTGTTCATCAATTCAGATCGGGCAATCGCAAAGAGTAAGTGGTCATGACTAGATGTTGCATTGGACATTCTAGATTTACACATGGCCATTTGGCGATCCTCGACCTAAGTGTATACCATGTGATTGCCCTTTTTCTATCAAACATGTTCTTTTAGATTGTGTGGATTTTGCCAACACCAGGCAAAATTATTTTGACTGCGCCAATACGTTTGATTTGTTCAAGACCGTTTCATCTAAAAATATTATCGGTTTATTGAATAAGTCCTAAATTTGATACCTTCCTTGATTTTCCAAAATTTTAAATGTTTTATCGAAGTTATGTTTCTATATGTATTTTATGTCTTAGGTTTACCTTTATGAACTTTTTTATATGTAAATATCTTTTTGTTTTTATTTCATTATTTTATGAAGAGACTTTGATCTTCCTTTTAATATTTTCCTTACATTAAATGTTCTTGACGTGATATGGCCCGCGTCGCCGAAACGGCATTAAAAAAAAAAACAATCAACAATCAATCAACAAACTTAGGTACCCTACACCACCCACTGAGATGTTTAGCATAGGAACTGACGTAGCCCATACCACCCACAGAGATATTGCCAATATCTTACATGTATACCACACAAACTGACATAGCCCATACCACCCACTGAGATATTGCCAATATCTTACATGTATACCACACAAACTGACGTAGTCTATACCACCCACTTGTCTGAATATTCTAAAACTCACTGTGTGTTTGATTATGTAGCAGTCTTTATAAAAATCAAACAGAAGGTGATTGCTGCATGTTAAAAACCCACCAAATTCAGTTTGTTTTCTTGTTGAGAAGCCATATAGGTCACATGTCTTAAATTTTCATTTGGAGGTTGCGCTTTCGAGATAAAATGTATATAGATTGCACATGCAATTAACATTGCAAGAGTTATCGTTCTTGATTTGGTTTGATTTGGTTGATTTTAGTTAGAGGTTAAATACAGAAAGGTCTATTGTCACATTAAAATATAGCATATGTAGACCGAAAAAGCATCATCTGATCAATGGGTTTTTCTACACCATGAATTGCCTTACCATAGGCAGTGTCTGAATTGTATATGGACCGGTACTTAGAGGCTGAATAGTGACTTTCCGACTGCATACGTCATTTCCCTACTTCCGGCAGATTGATTTTTGGCAATATATGTTGTAGAGCGTATGAATACATAGGACGCTGCGTTGTCTATATAAAGGAATACCACGTATAAGTATATTTAAATGTTTTTGAAAACAAGAAAAAAATATGTCCATACACGGAGGATGTCCCGCTATCCATAAAATTCAAAAGAAAAAATAAACAGTTATTAAAGCACGTATTCAACGTCGAAAACATCAATAAAACCAATTAAACTGAAAGAGTAATCAAAAGAACCAAGGTTCTATCGGAATTTAAATGTATGTAACAAAGACAAACACCAGACATGGAAAACAGACATGCACAACAATGAACACAAAGTAACTAAAATAATATATACAACGTAATTGTAACACAAGTGAATGACCAACTCGGAAGCTTCAAATAAAAGCTTTCCCACGTATTCTCAAATTTCAAATCTATCCCATAAAAGGTTGCTGAGATTTTGAATTTGTGCAAAAATGAGCAAATGAGAGACAGAAACCTTTTTATTCTGCACCCTCTTTTCAAAATATCTGGATCCGCCCTAGTCCGAGATTGCTCTGACGTCCAACGGTTGATTTAACGCACAAGCTGGTGCCGTGGGACGTCAGAGCTCATCCCATATAAAAGACACGGGATTTGTCGCACCAATTTAGGTGTGCGCTTAGAGATTACATTTACTTCCTCCCCTCTTGAAAAGTAAAAACTAGATAAGTAATAAAAGTTTATACTATTAATAGTATACTAAACATGCTTTTCTGCAGTAATTTTGAGAATGTAAATTTTTAAACAAAACAACAAAATATCGTGATCTTGAACTCACGGAGTAAAATATTGCAACATTTTGTAAAACTAAGTATTGTGCAAGTTTCGTACAGAGTGAAAAAAATGTCAATAGTGTTGTCTAATGTACAGTCAACAACAAATAACTGTCTTCCATTGAATTTACAGAATTTCGACTTTCTAGCAAAATTCTATGTCTTTGGTATTTGACAATTAAGCTCTGACGTATCACGGCCCCAGCTTTTCTGGTAAATCAGCCATTGGACGTCAGAGTAATTTTGGACTAGACCCGCCCATGTATAAGTGTAGCTTTCAATCAATATATTGTATTAAGCATGTTCAAACTGTTTTAAAAGAGGTATTGCAATAAAGACCAACTATTGAATAACAATTGAATGAATAAGCCTTCAAAAGCTTACTTGTAAATTGTATTCACCTTGTTTTCAACAATCTAGGAGACCCACCTTTTATACTTGCATTTCCTTGCCGAACATATCAGAGGTGGATCCAAGAATTGAGAAATCATTCGTTGAAAATTGTTTAAATGTTTCTTATTTTATGCAAAATCTTGACAAACTCCTAGAAATCTCTTTTATAAGTTTTAAGATCGGAACTCATCTTTTGAGAATTTTTTAATTCACCTCTTTCAATTTTCTGCAATTTCAATATTATACTATATTATACTGTATAATATTATATTATTGACTGGGTATAAGGGAAATAGCAAATTTATTGTTCCCAAAGACTGTGATTAGTCATAGTCGAGGGGAACAATAAACTTGCTATTTCCCGACCGAATACCCAGTCTATAAGTATTTTATTTTACCGAAAACATTAGACTTGTAATACATTTACTCCATATCCCTCCATTGTTCATAGTTAACTGTCCCGTAACCTTCCTTTGATAATTTGACCAAAACTGACTTAAACATTTCATTTGCACCGGAAAACGCATCACTGTTTATAATATCTTCATTTTTAATTTTGAGAAAATGTTTCTGCAACCCAAAGCGAAGGGTTATCATGGATTTTTTGGCATAACATGTACCATCCACCTTACGTACTTCACCGTAGAATTTCCTTAAAATTGTGTTTAAAGTGTCCACACCAACTTCAGCAGAATCAAAACCATCAATTGACGTAAATTACCCATCTTTGTCTATTAGATAGTCACTAAAAATCCTTTTCAACACGCGTATAACGGATTTTGTGTTTTTAGAGTCCTCTTGTCAATACTTGTGTCCAAATCCTGGTCAGTTAAGGAGGCAAACCTTGCCAATTGTGATTCAGCAGACAAAAACGAGCAGACGTGATGATTTCGGGGTTTTCATTAAGAGAGGGTGAAGTCCGAGCGTTCCGAATAAATATAAAACTTTTGTCCAATCCGGTGACGGAACTAAAAATCCGCGAAAGCGGTTGACATTGCCGGTCAATAGTCTGAAAACTATGGACTGCTCAATAGTCAAACACTGAAAAAAGGAGAAAAATAGCAATTTTACTGTAGAAAATTTTATATTTATGTTTATATACTGATGTATAATAATTAATTGGTATATCATGCATCGATATCTAATTTATAAAGAAAGGACACAAATAATTCAATAGTATCTAAATTATTCGAGCTTAAGTCCTTCGTTTGGACCTACCTATATATCTTAAACATATAACTAATTAAGCAATACTACCCGCAAAGTTTTGTAAGGTTCAAAAACGTTTCACAACCCTATTTTTGCCCTCAATTAGTTTCATTACGGTCATATTACTCTCAAAACTTTTAACCGAGAGATATCAATGGACAAAAACACGTCTGCTTCAACAAATATATATATAATATATACATAATAACATCTAAATGAACTGTCACGTACTACCATACATCGTGTACTAAGTTACAGCCCTAGATTAATCCTACGAGGAGGAATGACCCGGCCAGCGAAAGCTATATTTTCATATAGCCTAGCTGGCCGAGTGGTCTAGGGCGCTGGACTTCGTGCAGGCGGTGTTGTCATAGATGTCACAGCGGAAGAAGTCCGAGTCCCGCGGAGGGAACGCCAAAAATTTGCCTTGCAAATTTGACAGTTCTAACATCGTTGGGAATTTTTCAGACCTTTCTATACGTTTACATATCTCAAAGAAGAAACTATCAGGACGATATGAGGCAGGTGTTATCTGAAACACTTCGAAATTCAGAAACCGTAGAGGTTTGCTCTGAGACGATTTCTTTGAAACCGCAGGGTATCGTCTGATGTTCGAAATTCAGTCTAGACGCTGCATCCAGCCCTCTCAGAAAATGCAAGCATCTTGCTCACCTGGAAGCCCGGGCAATAATTCCGTTCCACAAGCTTTTCTTAAATATTACCCCGGGTCACCAGTGACGTCTTCTCTCTTTTAAGTGTCTGAGCAAATATGACGTTATTTTATTTACTTTATACGTTCTAATGTTCAAATTTAAAAGCAATACGTTTAAATATTTTGATCTAATTACTTATATTATCTTCTGGTACTAATGCACAATAATTAGGTTAATTTAGATAATGTCATCTATGTTTTATTTTATGTCATAAGCAGCAATTTACTCATATATTGTGCATATCCATCGGTGGCGACAAGCAATCCTTTTCACAAAAGATAGATTCTATTCTTTGGAGAAAACTTAAGAATTTGATGCCTTCTACAAAAATTCGTACGCGAATCTGAAGGGAAAAACTATCCTAACTTTACGAGTGACACTACCCTCTCTTAGTTTTATATTTTGAACGTAAAAGTAATTTTAAGTTACATGTAGAACAATATGGCGTTTTAAATTCGTTGTTTTGAACAGAAGAAATTTTACAATGAAACGTGTTTTTCGTGATCGAACTGATGATCTTGATGCTCTCAATAATGACCAATTAATAGCACGGTATCGTTTCCCAAGACGGCCCATTTTAGATATTACAGACAGTCATAGCGACTTGATTGAAAGACCGTCTACCAGATCTCATGGAATACCTCCTCGTATACAAGTAAGCATTTTGTATGAACACACAAGCTAGGCCTACACATTTCTTCCTTTAACACCACTGACTTTCTTTCACGTCGGCTGCAATTTTATTTTGTTAACATTAAGAAATGTGAGTCCGTGCGAGACACGAATGGCAGTAAAAGAAGTTAAAAACCTCTCCGCAGCCCTGAATACAAACCATGGACATTAACCTATTACATTTTGTAAAAGAGGGAATAAAAGAAAAAAGACAGGCAGATAATGATTATAATGATACATGTAGTCACCGTACAATTATTTCCTATACATTACTTATTTGCATTTATTTCCCATAACCACGGACTTGTTTTACATTACTTATCAAGATCTGTGGGCAATTAATACTGTCTGTAGTTACATGTATATTTTTACTCAATTTGTTTTTAATAAACTTTCAAAATTGAAAGCGCTAATCCGAATGACCAGTAAAAAATAAAAAATCAATTAAAAGAAGTTGTGTATATTTAAACCTTCACAGAGGAGCAGCTTAAAAGTTGGGAATTTTAAAAAAGTATATCTCAACAACAAACTAGTATATGCTGATGTAAAATACATGTATAGGCAGATATCATTTTCTTCTTTGGGGGGATGGGGGAGGCTGAGGGGATGTTGAGATATATTAGTTCGAAAAGTTTCATTTTTTTCAGCAACAGCCGGGATAATTTTTATTTTATTTGAAAATCTACATTGTTAGGTAATGGGAGAAATATTGTATCAATTCTAGGGCAGATTATGATATTGACCAGGGAACCCAAATAGGATCTTGCAAAGTCGGAAACAAATGAATGATTTTACTCGACGTTACCCGATTGTCATACAACGTTTTATTTGAAAAGTGTCCAAGAATTTCGAAAGGCCAGTCTGCAGCGGTTAGTAAGAGACGGAACGAACGTCTGTTGCTGCGTCGAACTTGCCTCTTCATCAGCATAGAAAGCAAACATTCGCGTGACAGACCTTCAAATGTCACCATCTTGTAGAACTAATAGGGAACAGTAGTGTATAAAATATAATTCACATCATATTAAATCTTCTCTACTATTTATCACAGAGCGTATTAAATTTTACAAATATTACGATTTTGAATAAAATGCTCTCTTTTTAAATTTTGATTGAAGCGACTATAGTCTAGAAGAAAGAGGTACAAAAATGTACAAGAAGCACGTATTCCTTCGGGTCTCCATTGCTGTAACCGTTAGAAGAAACTCCTAGATTTCTTCCCGTATCATGTTATGAAGTGATCGTTTTGGAAACGTATACATTTATGTAACGATTTGTCTGTGTTTTATTCTACTTTATGCAGCTTCATTTTACAGATGTATGCAATTTCTGCGTTGGATACGATTAATGTTGAGCTATTCAGAGATTTAAATCTTCAGATAACCACATTTAAATCATATGAAATAAAATAAATAATGTACTTCAAAACCTATGGAACGCCTAAACTGTCTGATGAGATACACATTTGTTCACGTGTTGTCAATTTCATATTACTTGCTGTGGTTTTATAATTACATGTGGTCATTTTGTATTTACGTTATGTAGGAATATCTTTACATTATGTTGTTTTGTCTTTACGTTCTGCCATTCCGTCTTTACGTTCTGTCATTTCGTCTTTACGTTCTGTAATTTTGTCTTTACGTTATGTCGTTTTATGATTACGTTATGCCAACAAATATTTACGTTATGTGGATTTATCTTTACTTGCAGTGGTTTTCTATAACGTGAGGTCGTTTCATCTTTACGTTGTGTCGATCTCTAAATACTTTATAAGCATTTTCTTTTCTTTACGTGCAGTGATTTCTTCTTTACTCGATGCGGTTTCTTCTTAACGTGATGTGGACAAAAATTTCATGATGATGTGTGACCCGGAACTTTTCGATCCGGTGTAAACTTCAAATCAGTCCGTAAAAGACAAAATAGACGTCACAACGCCGATTAGAAAAATGCTGAACGAAATATACTTGGGTAGTCTATCCAGTCACCCTAGAGTGTTTATTCTATACTAAAAATAGCTTATTTGTTATTTACGTTCAATATCATCACAATTGATACACTTGGGACTCTGTTGATGACTTGTGGCGATTTTCGTAGTCAGAATATATTTTTTAATTCCAAAAAAAACATGGGAATTTCGACTCCCGCGAAAATTTGCATAAATTCGACTCTACAAGTTATTGCGTGACTAAATTTATTTTCTACATTAAGAAACCACCAAAACTAATTTTCAAGAAAGAATTTAAAAAAAAATTAATTAAATATTACCCCTACCCCTAGAAAGCTGGTCTCAGTATCAAACATAATTTTCATTCACAGCATACCGACAATGTGAAACTCATATTTCAGGCATTCATAATTAAGATAATGATTTACTCAACATATCTGATCAATTCAGACGTTTGAATTTCTTTATGAATTTTCCATTTTTATGAAAAAACACATTATTGTCGCCTACGCTCTTGAAATTAGCAAATATAATGGATGCATCGATAATGAATCGCCCGCAACATGCCCAGTGTACGCCGTTTATATGTTAAAAATTAACATTTTGGTTCATGTTGAGGTTTTTTTTCATGGGTAGGGGTGGTAATTTTTGCACCAAATTTACTTGGAAAAGTTCAAATATTAATTACTTGGCCGATTTGAAAGCTTAGACATTATACAAATCTACTGTATCACACAAAAACTTGTTTAAACAACGGTATTCTGAAAAAAAGATAATAACGAATGATATAGAAGAAATTCTGATATTCTGTAAATTCTATTTTTTACGATTTTACAGTAATTGTAACCCTATAAAAATTGCAAGCCTGAATTGTTCAGATATTTTGGGCAAATAATTATCTTTTAAATTATGAATGCCTAAAATATGAGTTTCACAGTATCGGCATGCTGTGAAGGAAAATTATGTTTGATACTGGGACCAGTTTTCTAGGGGTAGGGGTAATATTTTTAACATTTTTTAAAAATTCCTTCTGGAAAATTAGTTTTGGTGGTTTATTAATGTAGAAAATTAAATTTAGTCACGCAATAACTTGTAGAGTCGAATTTATGCAAATATTCGCGGGAGTCGAAATTCCCATGATTTTGGAATTAAAAAAAATATATTCTGACTACGAAAATCACCATAAGTCATCAACAGAGTCCCAAGTGTGTCAATTGATGATATTGAACATGAATAACAAATAAGCTATTTTTTAAAATAGAATAAACACTCTAGGGTGACTGGATAGACTACCCAAGTGTATTTCGTTCAGCATTTTTCTAATCGGCGTTGTGACGTCTATTTTGCCTTTTACGGACTGATTTGAAGTTTACACCGGATCGAAAAGTTCCGGGGTCACACGTCATCATGAAATTTTTGTCCACATCATGTAAAGAAGAAACCACATCACGTAAAGAAGAAACAACATCACGTAAAGAAGAAATCACTGCACGTAAAGAAAAGAAAATGCACATAAAGTATTTAGAGATCGACATAACGTAAAGATGAAACGACCTCACGTTATTCCCGACTTGTGGACAAACATTTTGTCAACATTTATCTCCCTTTGTAGCAGGTATCTATTCGGAACACGGAAGGTTTTCCATCCGATATCGACCATACTTTAGAAAATCTCGAGAGTCAAAAGGGAATTTCTCGTCCTACTGACCCTGCCATAAATTTTCTTTACCCGGGATACAAATGAAAATCATCCTTAAGTAACTTACCAACAAAATGAAACACCTGTAAATTTTAGAAACACCGTTGTGATTGTCTGCTGGGGATTCCGTTTTCATTCGAGTTATCTGTTTTTTCTGCACCCGAATCCGAACAGCGATTAGAGAGACTTCGAAATTATACCTGCTTCTACGGGAGGTAACTCTGCAAAAACAGGTTAAAATGTGGCTGTATCCTGAGCTCCGCAAGTAGGGAATAAGAAAACCACTGCACGTAAAGATAAATCCACGTAACGTAAATATATGTTGACATAATGTAATCATAAAACGACATAACGTAAAGACAAAATTACAGAACGTGAAGACGAAATGGCCGAACGTAAAGACGAAATGGCAGAACGTAATGACAAAACGACATAATGTAAAGATGTTACTACATAACGTAAATACAAAATGACCACATGTAATTATAAAACCACAGCAAGTAATATAAAATTGACAACACGTAAACAAATGTGTATCTCATCAGACAGTTTAGACGTTCCATAAAAACCGGTAACTTTTTCTTTTACTTTTGTTCTTACATGAATAGTTAAATTCAATTCAAATGCATAATTTGATCAAATTTCATTTGCTGAAATGACCCCTATTATCAGTGTTTTAAAAAAGCTTATGGCTTTTTTAAGGAGGTATACCTAGGGTAGGGGACACAACTCTTACAAATCATTCGAACGTTTGTATTCTGCAATTTATATCAATCTCATGTCAGCATAGAAGTAACTGGGCTGATTTTATTCTGTTTCAAATGAAAGCTTGATAGACTTTTGTGAAATTGAATATGATACAAACACATCACTGATTTCAAGATTTATGTCCCTTATCCTAGGTCTACCTCCTTAAAAATGATCCAACAGTTTCATTTTGAAGTCTTGCTGGAGTTCATGTTTATTACTGTTTACTACATGTTGCAACTGAGACCGTCGCCATTTTTTGCGAAAGAAAGATCAAAGAAACGAATGCTCAAGTGGATGGGGAACGAACATGTAATAACTATATTATAAGATTTGTCTGGGGAGCCACGATTTTTGCCAGAAATGGAATAATAAATATATAATATCTTAACTACATGCAATTGGAACCAAACTTGATATGAATATTCATAAGTGTATCCTGCTTATAACCGATGTGAGGATTTTTTAGTACCGTAATAATTGAGGAATTGTGCTTACAAAAGTGTGACGGACTGACAGAGAGGGCATGGTGTTAGACATAATGATATCTGCTCACGGGTTTCACGGATTTATAAATTCAAACAAATATAATAAGTGTTATACAGGACCTCGTAGATTGGTTTCCTTAATCTTTTGCTATCATTTCCACGGGACTGATTCAACATTTTAGATTACGGGACGGGAACGTAAGTAATTGCCGAACGAAACGAGGTACACGTATAAACTATTTTTTTATGTAATTTTCGGGAAAGTATATTTTTTCTCCAATTTAAGAGAAAATCTCACCCACCCCCTTCTGAGTCCACCACTGATTGGCAGGTGTTACTGCTTGGATTTGAGATAGAAAATAATAGTAGCGGTTTTATAAAATATGAAATTTCGGCTCATTAATATTCAGTTATGTTACATGCTAGCCCTTTCATTTAAATGGTTCTATGGAATGAATTACCCAAGTCATATATACTTAATGAAAAATAAAGTCTTTCCAAGGAACGAATCTATCTCCACAGACCTACAACCGCTTCCGTTTCCCTTTGCGCAGGATCAAGATATAGTCACAACGCCCCATCAAGTAAAACATGGTCAGGTTCTTAGTTTAGACCACCCGCGCGAGTCTATACTAGAAGTGCTGCCCACGGCAGAAAAGGGTAAAAATGGGGTGCGGTTTCAGAGATTTAAAAATGAAGGCTCAGGAAAAAAGGGGGAGGTCAAGGCTGCTTTGTTCCTTTTTTAATAAAGCACGAAATAAACAAACTTCTCAACAAAGAGAAAGGATAAGACTACAGCCATCCTTCAGATTTCTCTGGGAGAACACGTAGTTACATTACACACGTTTGTATAGTAAATAAATGATTCAACCGTTTATCAAAATTTTAAAATCTCGAAGTTCAAAGATACCATTTGATGACATTTAGCGTGATTCAAAGTAAATGAATGCGGATAATTTTCTATTTTTCCTGTATGCACGTACTTTTTCAACGCAACAACACTGTCATTTTTCATCCTTTTCGATAAAGAAAACTGAGATCAAATTCGGAAAAGTATAAAATATGCTCATCACGAATCTGGCCACTCCAATAGATCTAAAATTAGCAAAAAATCACTTGATATTTGATAACAACTGATATAACAAATGACGTAAATAGATACTACAGACAGACTATCATACCTTTGCGACATCTCTGGCGGTTACTTAAGGACATCAACGCCGGAAGCGACGGGGAAACCAGTACATGTAAGTGAGAGAGTTTTTTTTAATGATTCTAGATACGTTGTATTTTTCAAATATCATTTAAGAATATCACTGAGAATTAAATGGTTGTAAATTTATAATTATTCAATTATAGAAGAAATCTGCACAGTGCAAATCAAGTTCGTCTTCTTTCAGTTTTATTTGTCAAAACCCCCTATGACAATTATAAACATGTGACCTCGCATCCCAACCCCTTTGGAGGATGAATGTGCGGGTCGATATTAATAGACTTCATATTTTCAGAAAAAAAACACTATTTAATATTGGTTAACAAAATGGATCAGATTGTTCAATATTAAAGACATTGTAATAAGAAATTATATGGTCGCTGTTTTGGCAGAAATTCTACAATCGCCCGTTGAGAAAATAATTCCATCTACTCACACTCTCCCCAATTGTCGAGTGATTTGGTGTTTCTAACTGAACAGTGTATTTAGGTCGTGCGATTTTGTCGTTTTTTATAACTCTTTATCGTTCATATCATGATCGGGTCGAAGTGTGATTGTAGAGAAGCAGATAAAAGTTAGCTTACTGGCATACCTAAGGCTAGTTTACGTGCCGTATTGTAGTTAGCGGGGCGAATCCGGGGGTTTCCGGGGTGTCACTCAATTTTTGGCAAAAAATGTTCAAAATATGTGAAAAAATGAGCAAATAATGGCCTGAAGCTTTTCTTTTTATTCTCTGCCGTTTTCAAAATCTATGGATCCGCCCCTGATAAACCTGTATTAACAGAAACCTACATATATAACCTATCTACGGAAGAGCAAAGTTAATTTCTATAGGTCTTTGTTTGTTTTTCACCCCATTCATAACCGGCACAATTTAATATTGGACTAATCATTAGCTTTACAATTTTTATTATAATTTAAATTTAAGGTTATTTGTAAGCCCGCCTTAAACATTTTCTATCATTTCAGATTTTGTTTTATAATGGATTACCTACTGAAGAAATGGACTGCATGGTACGGCACACTAGATGTCAGCCATGATGGCTGCCTTTCATTTGATGACGCCGAGGAGTGCCAAAATAAGTTTCTTGAGGTCAATGGAATATCTGGCGATAAAGCCACGCAGATCAAAGGGGAAATAGAAAAATGGTGGACCACATATGTTCTGCCTTCAAAAGATGCAAGTGTGACCCTTGAGCAGTTCCTTGGTAAACAGAAGGATGAATATAGTGCCGACGCGGAGGGATATGCAAAAAGGATGACAGATTGTTTTACCGAAATCTTTGACGTGTTGGACGTCAACAAAGACGGCGAAATGTCTATCGACGAGCTAGTCAATGCTTATAAATCGTTTGGAAATGACAATGAAAAACTGGTTCGACAGAATTTTGCGTTTTTGGAACAGAAAAACGAAAGTCTTCTCCTTAAAGATATAGTAAATGCATGGGTCCAGTTTACAACGTGCAACGACCCCTCCAAAAAAGATGTCGTTAGGGATTCCTTAGACGGATTCTAAATTCTGGTTTGCATTTTTAACTTGGCTTGAAAATTGCAGTACAAACATGATATATATTTGACTTTTGTCTTTGTTATATCATTTTATTAAATAAGTTGACTCTTAATATATATATATATTTAAATGATTATGAGCTCACGATTTTTGTCATATTATTCCTTAGTAAAACAGTAAACTGTAGGTCGAATTCACAGTATCTAGTTTTGATGTTTTAATAACATAGAAATCTTCACTTTGCATGTACCAACATTTGAGGTCAATAAATTGGAGTAATCTCCCTTTAATCAATTAATGTTCATATGCAATTTCGATCATCTCCTCATCAGCATTAGAATCAAATGTGTAGGAATATCTAAATCAAAAAAAAAAAAAAAAAAAAAAAAAAAAAAATGTATACCAGATGTACCTTAGTAATAAGAAGCCAAATCCATCACAGAGAGATTCCACCTCCATGTGCCACACAAGGAATGACGCCTCAGTGTTAAGGCATTTTCAAATTTGAAATAAAATAATTTGAATTTAGATGTAAGCCCAATCCTTTGAAATTCAAACTTACACAAAAACCAATTTAAACTTAAACTAAAGTAGATAAATCTAATTATGATAATGGGAACAGGAAACATATTTTAGAAGTTTTACAATTTTGTTTTTGTAATTCTTTGCGTTTGCATTCACTCCAATTTAATTTGATTGATAGGGGTAGTTTCTACTTTCTTTTGGTTTGTTGTCATTTTTAAAATGCATTTGCTTTATGTAAAAGGCACTTGAGAAGCGTAACCTCGAAATACAGTGAAATCTGTTGACACCGAACCCAAAAAATTCTTAAAAACCTGTATACAAAAGACACCTTACCAGTGCCGGACAATTTGACCCAAAGACATTTCGGACCATGACAAGATAAGACAAAATAATAGCGAGCGCTGCGAAGCGGTGTGAGCTCTTACGTTATTACGTGTACTTTCTAAATTTTCCTCAAGGTTCCCCATTACACTAACGAAAAAAAAAGTAATTTCCCAGAAGTAACACAAAGTGTCTGTCCTTACGGAGAAAATTCATCATTTCCTTCAATCAAACAAAAAAAACATATGTTAAGATTACGTTTCAGTAAAAATAATGGAAAACTACGTCAGACTACCGCCACTTTAACAAAAGAAATATCTACATTGAGCGTTATAAATTGCAATATGTATATTACAAGGGATAACAAGTGGTACACTATATTACATAAGAAAAAAAAATTAGATGTAAAGACACTTTTCAAATAACCGTTACAGTTCTTGTAAAAAATGCCAGAACACTGTGGAGTTGATGATGCGTATGGTGTACAACATATGATAACAATAAATTAAAAAGATCATTTTTGAGATAAGATAATCATTTCTGAAATAAACGGACAGAAAATGTTGTTACATTTCGAAACACAGTTCGGTCAATTTTACAAGAGTTCTATGAACAAACAAAAACAAATAGTAGTATTGATGAAGAAAAAAATCTGTTATCCATACAGCTGCTAAGAAACTTAAATCTGAGATCCTTTCTTCAGAAACATCAATCAATCGAGGCACTGTATCCTTCACCTGATGAACTATCTGCACAAAGTAACATGAAGTGTGTGCCCGAATCCTTACAGATTCTATTTCAAACTATTAGATTTAGTGGAAAGGAAAAACGTTTAAAAATCATGTCAATAGGTCAATCCATAGTCCAAGCCGCAGCACCAGGAATGTTTTTGTTACCTCTTCAACTTGCACTAGGAGTTCAGTTACATCACAATTTTTCGTCCAGATTTCTGATTGATACTTTGAAAAGCCTAGGAATCTGTTCTTCATATACCGAAGTTCAAAAATTTGAATGTTGTGCAGCTGCAGAAAAAGAAAATAGCAATCCTAATTTCGTCGTCGAGAGCTTTTTTCAGTATGTAGCGGACATTATAGACCACTCAGGAACTCTACATGAAAATAATACTTTTCATGGAATGGGAATTATGACAACAGTTACCCCAGGGTGCTTCAGTTTAAAACCAATTCCGAGAATAGACGTGACGTCAGAGCAAATAGACAGTTGTCCAAAATCAACATTTCTTACTACAAATCATCAGACTCGAATCGAATGGCATCATGAGTGCCCTTTCCTTCAAAAATCCCATTGACTAGCCCGAATAATAGAGGACTGTATAGGATTCAATTAGCCCGAAACAAGAAACGTAAACAGTACACATCATTTCACTTGCTCGAATCAATGTTTACTAGCCCCCGGCTTTGGGCTGGTGGCTAAATGCGAGCACTGGTGTGTATAATAATCTCAGAAGAATGAACTATAAAGATGTGGACTGTTAATTTATGATCAATTTATTGTGGAAGGTATCATGGCCTTTGCGTTTTCCTATGCCGGGCTGGTCAGGATATATGTAAACGGTTCAGCAAGGAACACATCCTGGTAAATCATCATTGGTATTTCTGCCTACAATCGACTTAAATCCCAGTGATTTATCATGCATTTATTCCACTTTGAAATTCATTTGCAAAGAGGCTGACAGAAACAAAAAAAAAACCACCTGTTGTCACGTCTGATCAGCCTCTGTACTGGAAAGCTTTGTGTATAGTCACAAATGAAAATAAAGTAAAAAAAAAAAAAAAAAAAACGAGTGACCTTAAACAGACTGTTCTTCGTGTCGATGGATTTCACACTGAAATGAACTTTCTTGGAAGTATTGGTCGTCTTATGGCTGGTTCTAGACTTCATGAAGTATTAGAAACTATATTTGATTCAAATGCGGTAAATCACATGCTAAGTTGCAAAGCAGTATCTAGAGCTGTTCGGGGGTTTATGATGGTGTAAAATGCACTTCATGTACTTCTCATGTAGGGATCATTTGGGGTCAGTCTGCCTTGTACACATGTATTGGATATAACGCAAGCCGATTCCAGTAAATTCAATGAAATGATTAAAAAAGCATGCGAGCTAAACGACCGATATGTTGCTGAGGAAACTACTGACACTGTCAAACAAAGTTCATTTTTTTCGAGATAAATACTAAACTTGTAGCAACAACATTAAAAAAATGAGTAAATCAAGAACATCGTCTTTGTGGTTTAACTTGCCGCATGACAACCATCCTTAGCAAATTTCTTATAGATGTACGAACACGAAACTGAGATCTTCACTTTAATAGCACACAAGAAATGCTACCGTTTTTTGTAACAGCTGATTACAATCTATATTCTAAATCGGCCTACCTTTATTTATCAATGATGCAAAGACTTAAAATTGATCACCCAGATGTATACAAACATTTTAAAGCACGTCACCACGTACTTAGGAGGACAGGCCGTTTTTGGGGTGGTCTTTCTACTGATCTGACTATAGAACATATATTGATGAGAAGTGTCAAACCTGCTTAAGGTCTAACCAGGGACCTTAGTGAAAGAAATCATTTTACTAATGATGTGTCACTTTGGCAGCAAACCTAAATCTAAGTCAGATTCAGACTTTTTAAATGGGTATAACTGATTCTTATATAGATCCTCAATTGATGTTCCAACTCTTGACCACAACAGTAAATGTTTGATTGCAACCGACTACCTTGAGAGGCATGCAAGAAGTCAAACTTGGACATGTGGAAGTGATTGCATACATAAAATAGATGGTAAGGGTTTTCAATATGTTCTTGATGGTGGATAACTATTGCAATGTCTTCCTTGGACACATGGTGATTCAGATGGAGACATAACACAAATGTATGTTGAGCATGTAAACAGAAAATACAAAGACAGTTATCAAGAGCTTCCTTCAATTAAAAATATAACACATTTGCGTAGAACAAAAGGCATTAAATTGCCAAACATCAATTTCACCTCTTCTATGCCTTGCAAAACTAAAACAGACCTTTTCATGTCAAACAAAGAATGTTTCCATGTATTTTGCCATTTACTATCATCCGTTTTAGACTTTTTGCTTCTCAATTTGGTAAACAAATCTTTGGTTATCGCTTGATATCTCTTGTTTGTTGAAAAAAGTATGAATTAAAGCATTGCACTTTTCATATAAAGAATATAATTTTGTTTTCACTAACATCTTACATTTAATTGATTTCTGAAAAAAAAAAACCAACTACGAATTGTATCGGTTTTTTCCAGTTTTTAATGATGTTTAGCAAATTTTGCTTCCCCCCCAAAGATCAGTTATTTTCATATTTGTTTTATAATAAATTTTGTTTGATCGGATTATTATTATATTAAGATTTTTCTATTTTGGAATGAATTAAAACAGAACTCTAAATGTGTGTTTTCCAGTTTTTAACGATTTTTGGATTATTATGCTATATTTTGCCCAAAAATCATCATTTACCTAGTTAGGAAATGCTGTAAAGATTTGAAGAGATTGTGATGAAGGTTTTTGTCGTATTTTTTAAATATCAAGTGAACTTATTACCATTTTAAAAAAAAATATTTTTCCTGTCTGTTTTTGTAATTTACACTCTGTAAATCTCAAAGTCCAACAAAAATATGATGTTTCACCTAAAATTTCATGTTTAGGAAAAAAAAATTATTTCATTTCATAAATACTGTATAAACTGTTAGTTTGAAATGATTATCTAAAAAAGAAAAGCTAAGCTCTTATATTGATCAGTTATCTCAATTATGAATGCCTAAAATATGAGTTTCCTGCCATGTGAATTATGTTGGATACTGAGACCAGTTTTCTAGGGATAGGGGTTATGCTTTTTTTAATTCTTTCTTGAAAAAAAATGTTCGTGGTTTAAAATATAAGAATATCTATCGAATGTTACCACATTTGAGTCGTTTTGGTAGAGCAATAATTTGTAGACTCGAAATTATGCGACGTATTACGGAAAAATCAAAACGATCTTTTTTTTCATTTTTCGAAATTCGCTAGAAGTCATCAGTATCAGAAGGATAATACTAAACAGAAAATATAAAAGAAGCCATTCTTCATCTTAGCACAGATACTCAAGGGGTTTTGACATTGAAAAATATGTCAATATAAACGACTTTTCGGTGGGGTAGTTATACATTTTTCCGAAGCTGAGGTCTAGACATTGAGGTACATGGTGATACATATATATGTCAATTTACTTTGTATATTGACATATGAAAGTAGGAACAATAACAAAAATGGATGTTTGCCTCACCGAATCATAAAAAGTAGCCAAAAATCCAAAAAATCCTGGGGGGGGGGGGGGTTTGGAGATGTGCACGGCGCTATCACAGTCCACGTACTAATTTCTCTGTTTATTTCCATAAGCTTCAGGTAATATTTGTATTGAAATGACACTTATCTAAACGTACAAGTCCAAAATAGGGTGAGACTAGAAACGATATACCAGGAAATGATTACATGTCTTTATATTATGTTATACAGAGGATTTCAGGGAAAGCGTGACATACCTATAAGCAATTGGATGACACAGGAGAAACCAGGGATGGTAATTGCCTTTCAGCTAAAGGAGTGACACATGGGAAATCAGGAAATGATTATAGGTCTTTAAGCTATCTAAGTGTATTAGGGGAAATCAGGAAATGGTTATAGGCCTTTAAGCTATCGGAGGGACACAGGGGAAATCCAGAAATGGTCTATGGCTTTTAAGCAATCGAGGTCTCACAGAGAAAATAGGAAAGGGTAATAGTCCTTTTTGCTATTGGAGAGACGGGGGAAATCAGGAAATGGTTACAGGCCTTAAAGCTATCGGACAAGGTAATCAAAATATTGTTATAGGCCTAAAAGCTTTTGGAGGGACATAAGGGAAATCAAGAAATGGTTATAGGCTTTAAGTGTTCCCGAATGAGGGGGTAAATCAGGAATGGTTAAAGGCTCTAAAGTTATCGAAGTGACTTAGGGAATACCATGAAAGTGTAATAGGTCTTTAAGTTACATGTGGAGCATAGGAGAAATCAGGAAATATAGTAATAGGCCTTTAGGATTTCTGATTGACACAGGAAAAACAAGGAAAACGTTATCAGATTGCCATATGGAAAATCACGAAAGGGTAATAGCCCTTTATATTATCGAAGTGCCACGGGGGAATCCGGAAATGGTAAAGGCTTTTAAGCTATTGAAGTGAGACAGGGAAATCAGGAAAGGGTTATAGGCCTTAAAGCTTTCGGAGTGACACAGGGGAAATCAGAAAATAGTTGTAGGCCTTTCAGCTATCGAAGTGACACAGGGAAATCAAAAACAGGCTATAGGCCTTTCTGTAATCGGGTGACACAGGGAAAATCAGGAAATTGTTATAAGCCTTTAAGCTTATCGGAGTGACTCAGGGGAAAATTCAGAAATGCTTTTTGGAAAATGTCAAATATGGTAGTTACGACTGGTATTAAATTTTATACTGCAAACATTCTATTTGAGCAGTTAAAATGAATTGACCATATATATACAGTCACTGAATTAATAGAATTTTTCTGATGTGACGTGACAAATTGTTCGCTTAAGTTTTGTTGCAGTGTAAAGACAAAATCAGAACACTGACTTGACAAAAACTTAGACATAGAAATTCGACTCGAACATGTAAAAATGCTCGACCCAGTCTCGCATTTTCTTGCGGTTCTAAGCTTCATCCGTCTACCAGTTTTTCGTCAGTGTGCAGTTATCGGCTAAGTTTATCGTCATGACAAAATACTTGTGAAAACATCATTTGGGTTCGACGCTGTACAAAGTACAGTAGCATTCGTATAGTCAGTTAAGATACGGACATAAAAAAGACGAAAATATAACGTACTAGCCTACAAAATGTACATTTCTTAGAAAAAAAAAATTATCAGAATTACTGTATGTATAAAAATGTTCTTGTAAGGAACTATAAAATTCGATAAAGGTTAACTAATTGATCATCTTGAGGAAGACTGAACAATCGAAATGAAATACAACACTGACACCTGTAATATATATAGGTATAACTACATTTTCTATCCATATCAATTAACTACGCAAATCACATTGGCAGACTAACCAATATTCTAGCGGATGATCGGCTTAATACATGTAAATGATATTTCTTGAGTTGGCGAACTTCATTCATAGCATTTGATACATGCTGTGTCTTCAATTGCGAGACTATTTTTATTGATCAAACTGGTGTTTACCATCACGAGCGCTTTGATACAGATGAATTAAAACAAGAGAAATATGTGAAATGTCAAAATAAAAATTAGATGTTTCATTTTTTGATGTTTCTCTGGCGTTGACTTTCTACATCTTAAAAATATGATTGCTGATGACTTTTTATTCAGAATTGTCAACATTTCTGTGGCAACATTTCTTCAGCACTCAGCACCTGCATATGGAGTGTTCATATCACAACTCATACGTTATACCAGATAAAAGAGCTTGTCGAAAGTACGCAGACTTTTTGTATCGCGTTAGAATTATAACAAATAGGTTTCTGGAACGGTTATGTTGCTACAAGATTGAAGGCATCACTACAGAGAGAAGTTTTATTGTCTTCATCATGAACTCGTGGATCGTTATGGTATATCCATCTGCGCCATGAAAACTGATTTATTTAACGTGTCATATTTTCCATTCGTCATTTGTCTACTTGAAGTTTTATGAGCAACTCGGTGGGTGTCTCTAGAAAAGCAGAGGACGCTTACCGTACCGGTGCACCTGGTCCATGCTCCCAGTTTTTAGTGGAGTCTGAGTTGCTCATTTGCTTTTGTTACTTTGTATGTATGATTTTAGTTACTTCATGTTCTTTGTTGTGTATATCTGTTTTCCATGTCTGGTCTTTCTACTTAGATTACATTCGTTTGAATACCGCTATAAACTTGGTTCCCTTGATTATTCTTTCAAAGAAACACATTTTCAATACCATTGGAACTTATGACGCACTTACCCAAAATATTATTTTAGAAATAACAAAGACTCTTATTCACCCTAATGCAAAATTTTAAATAAAAATGTCAACATTTTTGTAAGAGTGACCAGATAAAAGGAGTGACAATTTGAATAAAAATAAAAACAAAAACAATGTGCTTTTGGTCTATTTGAAGCATGACACGTGAAAACCTAATTTAGATACGATACGGAAAACCCCTCTATGGATTGAACACATGTCAAGCTAAAATTAAACAAAAGGACATTTTTTCAATTTTCGTTTACATTTACTTGAGCTATTTTTTTTACCTGAGTAATCTTACAGTAATTTTTGTTATACATGTATGAAATCAAACATTTGTTTTAGGTATAAGGGAAACTATTTTATTTTATGATGATATTTTTCCGATAAATAGTTTCAGTATGATGTTTGAAATGTGTTTGCCAAAAATTAAATTCATCTGATGAAAATCGGATTTTTAAAAAAAATTATCCTAGTATTCGTGGATATTAAATATATTACGGGAATACATTTAAATAGAATGTAACATTCTTGAAGTCGGGGGCCAATACAACCACGGAATAAATTGGATGAAAGAAAAATATGACAAACCAGTTCTCATAGTGTATATGAATACACCATAACGATTTACAAATTTATGATGACGACCATAACACTACTATAATGATGAATTCAATCTTGTACATGTAGCAGCAATATCCTTTTCCAGAAGCCGATTAGAATTCAAGCAAGGCTTATAAAGTCCGTGTACTGAGAACAAGCTGTAGCATAATGTATGAGTTGTGATATGAACATTTCAAACGCAAATGCTGAAGGGAGTTATGTTGCTACATTGGAAAGAAAAGATACGTTTGTCGTAGTTAAGTTATGAGTTTCCCCAAATACGTCATTTATAAACCGAAAACTGAGATTGAAGGATCTGGTGGATCGGTGTTCCTTTTAAAGATTAAATCAGTTATATAGTCACCTTTCGATACCAGCCGTCTGTTTAAATACAAACCCATCAAACTAGATGAATATTTTGCCGATAAAAAACTCCATCTCTTTGACAACGTAATGTAAAAAAAAGGAATAGAGGAAAGAGGAATAGTAGTATAAAGGGTTGAAACATCATAGGTCTTGATACTTTTATATTTTGATTATAATCTAGCCTTTAAGGTTTCTAGATGATATTTTGAATATATCGTGATAATTAAGACCAAAGGCCATCTTTGGAACTACGAAGCGTTGTTTGTATGGATTCTTGTGGATCTTTGGTATACAGAACATGGACAATCATCGTTTTTATAGTAGAGATTAAAAAGAGGACAGACAAAAGTAATGGTCTTCCACTACCTCTTCTTTGTAGAAGGTGCTCGCAGTAAAGGTCTTATTATTTATTTGTCTACTCTTGTTATCAATGCGTCTTTTAGACAAAATAAACGTTGCTTTCGGCGTTGTCTGCTGGTACGACAACAAATTTTGTTCAAATAATCTTTAACTTACTCAATTGTTTTTTTTTTTCATACTATGACATTTTAAATGTGTATTGATAAATATATCCTGCCAGTGCTTCCTTTTGTGGATATTTTCTCTCTTACATATTGTCTACAAAATGACACATTCGCGATTTTCCAAATAGCAGCTAGAGTAATACACAAAACAAATACATGTTATGTACCACTCTATGTAATGTTCAGGCAATAAGTGTCAAATCATTTTTCTCTCAATTCGGTCTTTTATCCTGAAGCATCTGTGTCGTAAATACTTATATAGGATATATAGGGAAAATGTGCGGGAAAATTTTCCCACCACTTTTCTATACTGCCTTTCAACTAAATTTTACCTATAAATATCTTAAAAGGGTAAACTTTTACAAGGACTGTGATGTTTATTTCTCAAAGTTATAAAGTTTAAATATTTGGATAACACAAAGAAATCTCTGCGTTTTCTGCAGATTTAATACAGATTAAGATTTGTTTTCGGTAAGAGTATTTCTATGAGAAAAGGATATATGTTTATAATAAAAAGCTTGAATCCAAAAGTAAGCGCTAGCGTCAGATATGAAAACATTCTTGAAATTAGTAGTCAATATTCTGAATTCCAAACGATAATATTATCAATATATCTTCATCTGTGCTGTTTGACATCTGGAATTTTCCAACTAAGCCAGATGGCAAATTTTGCAAAGCGAGCGGTTTCTGCACAATGAATCTAAACTTAGTTTAACTCGCCATTTTTAATCCGAAGATGTCTCCAACTTGCCTTACTACTACTATTTCTTATAGAGACTTCTAATTTTGACAATCGCATAAAGTTAAGTAATTGTTTTTTTTATCATCTAAGGCAAACTACAATGTATTAAAGAGAAAAAGATAAATGTAATATTAGAAGCGCGTCACAATTTTCGTTTACTTAGAGGTTGCCCAAATAATAAAAAAGTGAACACATATACTGTTTTACAATTTTATCCGGATTAAAGGTGTCCAAAAATAGTGTGAGCATATAGGATTAAAAGAAAAAACATCTCGAATACTGATTGAAGAGCCATAACATAACTTGATTATTTGTTATTATCAAAAGAATGTAACCGAGGGACAAAGACAGACACACAAACTAAACAAGATATCATAACCAAAGTAGTGCATACAATGTTACAAATTAAATGAACAACTCCACTAAAACCCGGACCAGGTGCACTGGCAGGGTAAGCGTTCTCTGTTTTTCTAACAAAAAACTATCACCGAGGTGCTTATAAAAAGTCAAGTCTTGGGTAGACAAAAAAAAAGAGGAGAGAAAAACTATGCAACGTTGAACAAATTGGTTCTCATGGTGCACATTGGTACACCGTAACGATCCACGAATTCATTATGACGGCTATAAAACTTCTGTAGTGTTGACTTCAATCTTGTAGTAACATAACCCTGTTCCAGAGGCCTAATTGTATGAAATCTAGCACAGTATAACCAGTCTTTTAGTTCAAGTTATTTGTGGTAGATGCGATCGATAAAATCTCCAAAACTATGATTTTTTAACGATAATACATCTAGCTAAACGATGTTACTTCCTTTGGCTCAGATCAGCTATAAAGTCAGCTTCATAAGAGTGAAGGAATAGGGCAGTGAGTAAATAAATAAGTAGGTAAATAATAAGATATAAAAAAGCGGATATTTCCAATACATGCAATAGTAAGTGTATTTGTATCGCAATGGTTTGTCGTTATTTCAGAATAAGATGCTGCAAACTGAAAAACCAGTAACGGACGACTTGATATGAGGAAATCTGTGAATGATGTTTCTTGACCGATGTTGTCCACGGCAGCATAGTTCAACTCCGGTTAGAACTTTATTAAGCTCATTTTGAGAATATGACAAACTTCTTTTCGCTTAATTAAAAGTCACAAATGTGGTATAGAAAAAAAATTCCATATTTCCACATTGGGTACAGCTATGTTGAAGCATCTCTGAAAAACACTGAATATTAGCACACACACACACACACACACACACACACACACACACACACACACACACACACACACACATATATATAGCAAAAACAGATTTTTGATTTATCCACACGGGGTGAAAGCAATAGTGAAAATCAAGAAGTTGGAAATGCACTCTATTGTATTTATAGATACAATACAATTAAAAAACACACAAATGAATGTATAAAGTCACATCTTTCCTCTCCTACCAGTTTCACTGCTTCTTCATATAATCATGGTTGAAGACGTTGTTAAGAGTCACTAGGCGACCCTCGCGTTATAATTAAAACGAAAGTGAAAGTAACGTTCATTATAAATAGTACAGCTATAAATAACATCGTGGTCAAAAATCTATCATATTCATCTTTCTTGTATTTATTATACTTCTATATTTTTACTAATTTTTTTCAAGTGTTAAAATGTAGGTTAAGTTTCGGTGTATACTTTTGCATAAACAAATGTTTCTTTATAAACACGTTTTTGTTCCGTTATTTCATCCATAAATTTATAAACGGAAATATTGTATAGTTCCTATTTCCACAGTTCTCTATATGTCCACTTAATTGTATTTTGCGATATTCTGGAATTATGATTTGTTGTCGATGTACTGTAAATCTTTCCCGAAGTGATGTTCCCGTTTGTCCAATATAGTTTTCTCCGCAACCACTGCAAGTTACAATGTACAAAAGATTTCCTGAGGTACATGTTAAACTGTTCTTTACATTAAATACATCTCCTGATTTAAATGTAAAAGAAATACCTCTTAAAATGTAGGCACAAATACCAGACCTTGGATGTTTGCATTTTTGAACTTTAGTTTCCGATATGCTGATATTAAATCTTGCCGAAGTTAGTTTAACGATTTTGGTGTCTCTTACTTTTAATTATCTTAAATTTGGTTTAAATATTGTTCATCCGTTGATCTTGCATTAAAATTGGTAAATTTGCATGAATTATATTAAAAAATTCGGCATTCCTCGGGTTGTACGTTGAGACATATGGGATGCTATCTTCGGCGTTGCATATATTTTTCGTCCTCCGTAGATCTTCAATTTTAATTTTCAATGCTTTTTTAATTCCCAAATCAATTATTGCTTTTGGATATTTCCTTTTGATTAATGTTTCATTTGCTTCCAATAACTGCCTGTCTATGGTATTTTTATCGGATATAATTGTGCACAATCGTCTCGCTAAATTGTATGGAATACTCAATTTTGTATGTTTTGGATGCCATGACTGGAACCTCAGATACTGTTTCGAATCTGTAGGTTTGAAAAAGACGTCGGTTTTAATTATATTTTTGTTCTTTAAAATTAGTATGTCTAAAAATGAAAGCTCATCGAATCTGTATTCCATAGTACATTGTAAGTTGCTATTTAATCCATTCAACAAGACTTTTATTCCTGATTATATACACAGAGAAATGCAGGAAGTAACTTGAAAACATCCCAAAAGGTTTTAGAATACAATGCATCTAAAAAACCAAATATTGACAGTCTTTCGTTTTCATATATGCGCCTCGATGTTGATCAGGAAATAATCATAAAGTCAATTGAATATGTGTGATCGTTTGGATTGGCGCGTGTGCTAACCCAAACATCGTTGCAAAATATTGACTTCAGCAACTGGAGCAGGAACATCAACATGAGGTGCAAATGATACCTCCAACCTGAACAAATAATCAACTTTTTTTTTAAATAAAATGTAGGGAGGGGTTGCAAGCAAATGGTAAGTACTTATGTATTCATGTCTATGTGGTAATTAATCATTTCAATTAAGTGCAAAATTCCATTATTTTAGATGTCATATATTTATAACTTTTGAAAAAAAATTTGTGAGCTTTTGCGTTTTGTTACTTCGTACGGTTATTTCGAAAATTGATTAATTTTCAAATTTTGGGGTTCCAATTTATAACTGGTATCACACTTAAGTATCGAAGAACTAGGATAGCAACACCATGAATTTAATACAAATTTAGAGTAAATTTATAAATAAAGAATTCGGATTTTTTTCGTCGATGTTTTTAATGTATCCAATATTAGTTTGCTACTTTTTTATTTTAACCACTATAATATTCGGTCAAACTTTTGAAGCAACAAACTTCTCGGTTACGTCCACACTGACATATTTGTGTAGCCGCAATTATCCTGCTGGGCAAACATTTGTACAAAACCCATTCAGGTAATACCTGCATCTAGCATTACGTAGAATGATACAAAATTCTCTTTAAGTTATAATATATTTGATTAAGCCATGTAAATGTTAATCCAATAATAATAAAAAAAATTCTCAAATATTGTCTGCACATCTACCGATACACTTAGTTTCATATTTACATGATTTTACAGAGTACTTTTGAAATAATACGAAATCATAAATGGATTTAGATTGTGTAAACCTCAATTATGGCCCCAGATGGAACATAACTTCATATTTTCATTGGCGAAGTATTGAAACATATTGAAGGTATTCAACTATTATGGAAAACAGACCGATCTTAAAAACTTGTGATATATCTAATAGTTATGTAAAAACATTATGATGTTTAACTCACAGTCTACAAAACATTTTCTTGGAGGGAGACAGTCTAAATGACCTTTATCCACCACTCGTCCTCTACGGCTGTATAAAGTGTCAGAGAAGCTACAGAATCCATTTAGTGTACCACAAGAACGATAACCAGGGTATCCTAGTACAGAAACATATTGAAAACACATTAGAAGCTATTCATTGCGGAATAATACTATCCAGTCAAAACTCTTCTTTTTCTACCATAACTTATTAAACTTTAAAAAATTACATTACCTTTAATAAATGTAAGTGATTGAATCGAAAATGTGACAACATTGTATAAGTTGTCAGAAACAATGTATGATTAATCTGTCGGCCCATAATTATATGCTGAGAATGTTTTTACTGACTTTTTGTTCCAAAGATATTTCCACAAAATGTTATGCATTTGCAAGAAATTGCTTGTGTGTTTGTATGTGTGTTTGTGTCATATCTGAAAACGGACCCCTGGAGTGTTCATCTTCAAATGTATACAACAAACTTTAAATACTTACCAAAATTTATATGGTCTATTAAAATAACTGCTGCATAAAACACCATATTTAAAATCATACATCTGAATCGTGTATTCTTCTCTCTCCTATGATAACAAGAGTTATTTTTTTCCAATGGTAGACATCTGAAAATATAATTTATGACACAATGATTTAATTTTAATGGTAGTAATCGCAAACGTAAACTTGGTTAAATTTAAAACTTCCAAAATTAGACTCCGAATGGCAATATTCCATAGTTGCTGCCGAAGCGAGCCTTCAAATAGACACAAGCTATTTTTGCTACAAAGATCCGCGACAAAAACAAAAAACAAAAAACAAAAAACAAAACAAAACAAAACAAACATAAAAAAACAAAAGAAAAAAAGTAAAAAAATATATATAAAAATATAAAACAAAAAACAAAACAAAAAAAAAACAAAGAAAAACAAAACAATTAAAAAAAACTCTTGAAAAGAAATCGATTTAGCTAGTATAAAACATGACGAAGAATAACCTCTGAGTATTTTTGTTAATCAGGCTTACTTACTTTTACAACAATAAGTTTATTTACAATGTACTAATCTTATGTCTTAGTCCTCTCTAAATTTAAACTATGATGTATGTGAAATGCATGTTATACACAAAATATATGAAGATCGATAAACTCTAAACTAAATCAGTCTCGTTTTAGCATATTGATTTTGATCAGTCCTGTATAATAATTCGATACAAGGGTCAATAAACTCGAAACTAAGTCTGCAACCTCAGTTGGGCATAATAGTGTTTGGTAATTTACGTATATGAATTAGCTACACGGATCGATAATCTCGAAATTTGAGGCTGATCTGATCCGAAAGAAAGAATATCGTTTAGCTATAACCTTTGATCTCAGTATCCGCTTTATAGATGACGCATTATCTTTAAACAATCCTAGTTTTGAGGATTTGATACATCTCATTTATTTCAAAGAACTTGAAATAAAGGATACAACAGACACTGTGAAGCCAGCCTCATATCTCAATCTTCACTTGGAATTCGATAGTAAAAGAAAGCTTTTGACAAAACTTTACGACCAACGTGATGTATTTCATTCAGAATTGTCAACCTCCTTTCATCTGTGGCAACATCTCTTCAGTATCTGCGTATGGATTTTTCATATGACAACTCATAAAAGTGCGTTATGCAAGAGCTTGCCGTAACTACGCAAGACATTTTGTATCCTACCAGACTATTTACAATTAGCCTTTTGGTTATGTTGCTACAGGGTTGAATTCAGCACTACAGAAGTTTAAAGGTCGTCATCATGAACTCACAGATCGTTACGGTGTATTCATCAATACTATGAAAACTGATTTGTTCAACGTGTCACAGTTTCTCTATCCTCTTTAGTTTGCCCCGGACTTGACTTTTTATAAAGAGTTAAGTACAGGGTAGACGAAGGAGAACAGGAAAATAATGAAACGTTGAACAAATCAGTTCTTATGGTGCAGATGGATACACCACAACGATCGCCGAGTTCACCATGAAGACCATAAAACTTTTGTAGTGATTAATTCAATCTTGTAGTAATATAACTCTGTTGTTTGTAGTCCAGTGCGGTATAAAAAATCTCAGTAGCTACGGAAAGCTGTAGCAGAACTTTTGGGTCGTAATACGAATTGATTTTGTACTCCATATGCAGATTTGATATTATAACTCTTAATATGATGATCACAAAATCTATAGCAGGATAGGATAACGCATTTTAGGCTATTCGATTTGCGACCATCATACCAGAATGACCACCCGTCCAACATATCAATAAAGTGATATTTTAGTTATGTGATCGGACAATGTATGATTCAGTCGGTATCAAGAGTTCGCCTTTGTTAGTTCGTATCTTCAAATAATACAAACACTTGTTCAACAAGACCAAACGAGACATTCGTCAGCCATGAAATAGCAACTAGAGTAACATACAATTAATATACATCTAACATAGAATGACATCTAAAAGCCCTACCGAACTAGATACCACTGTTACACTGTTTAGAAAGAGAAACCTATTGTGATCTTATCGATGAAACATCTTAGCTCTAATATAACCCTGTAATAAGCTCTATGGTAGAGACTGACGCTAGACAAATTAACTAGAACAATACCCTAAGCCGTTCACAAATACCAGTGCAAATTCTTAAGGGTTGTACTTTTACTAAAAAAATAAAATATAAAATGGTGTCTTACAGTAAGATTATTACATTGCAGAAATATAAGATATTCATGAAAATGTATGATATTAGCAAGCATTAGTCTGACTTTTTATGTAATAGATATGCATTTGCACAACGATTATAATAAACGTATATCTTACTGCCTGAAAAATATTTGCGATATCAAGATCATATTTGCGAAATATTATGTTTCTTCAAAAAACATAAGATTTTTGATTTCGTATCACCATCAATATGTCTTCTTCTAAACTGTTTCGACCACTGATTGTATCAACCTAGCCCAGTGAACCGCAATACACCGAAAACAACAATTGGTAAGAGTGAAACTCACAATTTTCTAAAAAGGTGTTAAAACCTAGGCAGGTGCATTACAGATTTTGCCTTAGACAGTCATTGGTTATAGGAACATATCCACTTCCTTCATAACTATCATTTTTTATATTGCATTTAATCGTCTGAAGCAAAATATTAAAGCAAAATAAAATAATGCAGTATTAGATAAGATATATGTGAAACACAGTTGGCCACATATGAACAGAATCGCATCGCTGTTTATGTTTGAACATATTGTATTTCTGACGGGTTATCAATTAAAAGTTAACACATAAACTGTTATACAATTTAAACCTAGTTTAAGGTTTCAAATAAAATGGCTTTGATCACCCTGAGCATATAGGTTTGAAAAATGGCACCTCATCCTGCCTCTGCTTTGAAAGACACCTAGTGAAAGTTCATATGATAATTATTTGTTAATGATAAAAGAATTCTTAAAACGGGACATTACCAATATCAATGCATTCGTTTGTATTCTATACTAATGCATTCATAGTTGCTTTAAAAAAAAGCAAAAACAGACGGCCCTAGGACGGAGATATCTGAATGATGTGTGCTAACAATTTCACGCCATTGTGACCAATATTAAGATCATTATTATGAGAGACTGACAACGTTCTGTCTGAAAAATGTCACAACTATGGCATAGAAAAACTATCTGGAGTTCCACTTTAGGTTAGGAATGTTGATATGATAAAAGTACATGTAAACTGGCTTACGCTGAATATTACAATATATAGATAATCGACTACATGAGTACACAGGCAAAATTATGTCACGTGATTTTCACACGAATTGAGCAAATAAACTAAGTAACAGAGTTCACGTGAAATTCGGGTGAATGGAGCCTTCACGTGAAATTCACACGAAATGTTCACACGAAGTTTGTGTTTAGTGAATTTCTCATGAAAATCATGTTAATTTCATGTGACTTTCACATGAATTTTATATAAAGCTCGATTAACATGAATTTCACGCGAAAAATATTTGTCTGTGCACGTGTTGAATACCATAAAACCTTATTAAAGGGCTTCACTGGAACTTTAACTCAAGACGTTATTGTCGTCATTCTTATACTGTAAACCAATGGGTCTTACAAATCTGTAAAAAAAGAAATATCTGAATTATTACACTTTGCCAGAAGTAAAGGACATTTGCCTGCTTTCTTATTTCAACATTGATTACCCTAAACATGATTAAAAATAACTATTGAATTTTAATCACGAAATTTTGAAAATCTTCAATGTTACAGAGTGAAAAATAGAAATAAAATCAAAGTTGAGAACTATCTCACCAAGTAACTTTTAGTTTGTTATTGATACAATATTTTAGGAAAAAAAAATAATTGTAAATGATTAAAGTGCAAAAAAGGCAGTAGTATGTGATACTCTTACATTTAAGGTACCTCTGTCCTCATTACTGAAAAAATTGTGCCTGATAAAATAATAAACGGGTGACTATCATTGCAATGCATTGACTCTGTGGAGACCTTAGTGAAAACATATTAGAACATTTCATGACGGTCTCAAATACATGTTCAAAAATAAATCATTGATCACAAGACAGTTTGCATTTGTCATTTAATGAAGAAATATGTAAAATTAAGTAGCACTCCAGCTAAGGATCATGCAAAATGTGATTCATGGGTAAAAAGCCTACATATTTTTACTTTTGATATTTTGTTTGAAATGTCATAGTAAACAGAAATTAACATGTGGTTTTTCATATAACCTGTGCTCTTAGGAGATAAAAATTATATAGAATATACAGTAGATTTTAAATTAAGGGAGATAACTCTGTCAATGACGCTGAAATACAATAGAATCTACTGGATTGTCAATGTTGATTATCCCCTAAGAGCAGGCAGATTTGAATGAATAATTACACATTTCATAGTATAGACCCATAAAAAAAAATTTTTGGGGTGTATCACATTTTTCAGATTTTGCATGATTCTTACATAGACAACTACTTAAGTTTCAACCGAAGGGGCCATCTAGAGAGAGTGTTCTGTCAATATTTTTCTTGTTCCTTAATTGTGTAATTACCACTGTTACACAGTGATATAATGAATATTTCGTTCTGTTCAGTTCACACAAAATTTGCACTGAAAGGAATGTTAATTAAATCCTTTTAAAATCATAATATATACGTCTGTGCATTCGCTAAAAATCACTAAGCCAGACTTGGAGTTGTTTCTAATGTGTGTAAATGTCTTTACTTGTGTTGAAAATAAAGTACGATGATCTGACGTTATTAATTTACAGATTTAAAAAAGACCAAAGCAATTCAATTTCGATAATCAACACGACAACCAGAGTTTACATATTTATTCAACGTTGATATACCGACTGGTTAATGCTTTCATAATATACATACTATGATCATTTCAAGCATATGATTTGTCAGTTGTACCGAAAAGACTGTGGGAAGATTAGTATTTGCTACAATAATCTTGTAGCGACAAACAGGAAATTGCAATGTAGTGACTCAATCATACTGAGGTAAATCATTAGGAAGGGAACGAACAAATAACGAAATAGATAAGTGTATGTGTAAACTGATTGGGATTTAAATGTATGTAATTTAGTACATGGTTTGAGTCTTCCATTTCTTCAAACATGTAGTCAGAATTGTCGAACTGTACCACATTTTTTTCTTTTAAAACAGATTATTAATGAATGTTATTGATATTCAATTTGGATTTGGCAAACTGTAATGGAAGCTCTGTGAAAAGGTAAAGAACAAAACGACATATGAGTTTCAATTTTGTTTACTTTTTTGGATGAAAAATTGAGCAAACCTGTTTTCTCCTATACAAATGGATATTTTGACTGTCTGCCTAAAAAGCCAGTGTTTTCAATCTAAAATAAAAATGTTGAAAACAAAAGAATGCAATTGCTTGTATATATACGTATTTGTGTGTCTTTTTCATGTTAAAGTAGTCGCTGTTTGAAGATGTGTTATATGAAGTTAAGTATCCTGTGCAGCCTCTTCCTCCTATTCTATGTACGGTTTGGTAAGTTTTTGGTACAAATGTAAAAGGTAAAACATGAACAAAGTAATTATTTAAATGCATATATTTTTGATTGAATAACAGATTGATTGTTCGTTTCATGTCCTGAAGCAAATACTTAATACATTTCAGAGTCACAACGATTTATTAATCGAACAGACGCCGACCTTGCTATGTACTTGCCTGACACTTTAAGATGGTGTTAATTGAGTTATGTCTTTAACATGTCATAAGTAGACACGACTCCAAACTCGGACACTTTCGCCTGACTTCGAGCCCTAAGACAACACCCTATCACCTATATGATGTGCGCTTGGCGGAGAAGTTGTAAATTTCTTTTGCAAATTATATTGCATCAATCTAGTTATGGAATAATTTGTTATAAATTCACATACGTTTTGTTGAATTTTTTTCACATCAAAAGAAATATTGTAATATACAATTGAATAATTTCTACCTTCTGAATTGGATCCCTCAAAAACATTTAAAAAGGACATTTGAACATGGAAATATTGTTTATGGAGATTTTGCAAATTGGACTATTTTAAATCAGCAGCCGATCCAGCGGAGGGTTCTGGTGGTTCGAAACCCCCTTATTGTGTTGGAAGGGATTTCAAATATCGAGCAAAATGTAGGCAAATTATGGCCTAGGACACCACTTATCCTGAAATCCATTTTATTTCAAAACTCTGGATCCACTACAGAAAATGTTCTACTTAAAAACATTTAGTAAAAGGTTTCATCTTTTTATAACATAGTTTACTTTTAAAATTTACATTTTGTTTGGTAGTACTTGCAGGATTCGGATCATGCAGGGCCCTTAATGGATTTTGTGGCATCTCTGATATTTTTTATAAACGCAACAGAAGAATAATTGATGATGGGTATTTGGATTGTCATCCTCCAAAGAAGTGCTTCGTTGACTGTGAGTTTTATTCATGTGTGTCATTGATGATTTCTGTGGACACATTTTCTTGAGCTGTATAAAGGTGTACGGCTACAATACTTTTTGAACCGTCCCGTGAAAACAAATGTGCATTTAAGAGACTTTCCATGTAAAAAGCAGGCAGATGACATGATAAGGCGGCACAAGGTAAATTTTATCCCCCTGATTCCCCCCAAGTAATGTATATATTTAATGGACAATGAATTGACCGGAAAACTGTCTAAAAATTTTCTTACAAAACATCCAAATTTTGCTCAAAATGAAGAGTTTTCTCCAGTTTTCAGTGGATTTCAACACTTCTATGTTTTTTTTAATTTCTCTTTAACAAAGGCAGTTAATAATAATAATAATAATAATAATAATAATAATAGTAATAATAATAATAATAATAATAAAACAACATTCAATTTTTGTGAATATGAAATTTGTTACATTTTTTTCAAGGACACGTCATGTGCTACCCACTGCTTGGTTTTGCATAGACACCCTGCTTGTGTTAAATTCCCTATTTCAATAATTTACAGCAGAAATTTTATGAACACTTTTTTTTATCAAATATTCCAGTTTTGACCAATATTTCATTTATTTTACAGAGTCCTCTCTCTCCACCTTCGAAGAACACCAACAAGACTGTTGTACACCAAACAAATTCAACATTATCTCCCTTGATTTTGAATTTACAGTACATTCTATACAATGTTTATCTCCTAAGAGCACAGGTTATATCAAAAGTCACATGTTAATTTTCTGATTACTATAATATTTTTAACAAAATATCAAAAATAAAAAGTTGTAGGATTTCCAACCATGAAATTCATTTATTTGTTTTTAAAGTTTTATTGTTTTTGTTTGTGATATTGATGTGCTTGTTTGTAAGTATTTGTGTATAAAAACTTGAGATTAGATCGAATCATTGAAATATTCTCTTGTTTTATTCAGGTAATGCGAGATGTAGATACTACCTTAATGGGGTGTGTTCAAGTACTTGTCCTGTAGGATACTCTGTAGCCTATAATATGTGTAAATGTAAACATTACAGTACTGTTTGTTGCTTCAAACATGTGAATTATGTGGGTTAGAATAAAATTTGTGTCGGTATTGTCAGTAATCTTTGTCGTTCCTAAACATACTTTTTTTTTAAACTAAGAGGTAGATATGCTACCAAAAGTATAACGCTTAAATAATACTTATAGAGTATTTGGAACAGGGTTATGTTGCTACAAGATTGAAGTCATCACTACAGAAGGTTTATGGTCGTCATCATGAACTTGGGAATCGTTATGGTGTATCCATCAGCCCCATGAAAACTGATTTATTCAACGGGTCATAGTTTTCCTTTCATCGCTTGTCTACCCCGGACTTGACTTTTTATGAGCAACTCGGCGGGTGTTCCTAGAAGAGCAGAGGACGCTTACTCTACCGGTGCACCTCGTCCATGCTCCCAGTTTTTAGTGGAGTCCGAGTTGCTCATTTACTTGTGTTACTTTGTATGTATGATTTTAGTTAATTTATGTTCTTTGTTGTGTATGCATGTTTTCCATGTCTGGTCTTTGTCCCAGGATTACATTAATTTGATTACCGCTATAACCTTGGTTCCGTTGATTATTCTTATATCTAGTATTGATTTGTTCATAATACATTCAATTCGCTTGAGGTTGGAACGGGACGGTATAATCTATCGAATTAAAACCGAATTACAGTACATATATGAAATGATTAAATGTCGTTGAGTTTAATTGGATTTAAGTACGTGCAATAAATTTATACTTGATTGACAAGATTTAATCTTCCCCGAGTCTTTTTAGTACAACTGACAAATCATATGCTTGAACAGATCATATCCTTCAAACAAATATGATAACCCTTTGTCTCGTAAAGATATTATAACCGGTTGTCGCGTTTACAACAACCTTTAGGTGTTCATTACATTATGAAAATAGTTTTTACTAACTGAACCATTCTGAAAGATCTTAGAGATTTTGCACTTGACGAAGGAGTTGTCGACCCTTTTTCGATGAAATACAAATTGTCCTGCATTATATTTGGCGTGGCTAATCTCCGTCTTTTTAAGCCGGTTAAATATGAGCGTCCTGTCTATGAGAATCTCATAGTTTCTCATGGACCAAAGACCATTTTTTCAACAAAAGAAAAAATATTTTTTAGCATCAGCAATATTCTTGATCGTAAAGAGATAGTTTCCATAATTTCATTGTATTTCGAAAATCGATCTGTTTCCTATTGACTCTTCATGCTATACAAAGAAAATATGCAGTGGAATTCTCTACCATAAAAATATAGTGAATACCATAAAAATATAGTGAATACCATACAAATATAGCGAATACCATAAAAATATATTGAATAATCTAAACATTAAGGTATACCTCAAGTCCCCTCTAATTGTGACTGAACTTCTTCTATTTAATTAGGCTTACTGGTCAGGTCATCACTAGTCATTTGAATATCGTTGAAAATGAACTCCTACGTGAGGTAGTTTCTCATGGACCAAAATTCAGTGACCAACACCGCCTCAATTAGAAACATAATTTCGTAACCATAATGGATGCTGTTGAATATTATGCCAGATCATGGATAAAGAGAGAAAAGGACCAAGAACTGGAAGTCGAGTCGTTGTCAGATTGGTTACGTTCTTTCCGATCATTGGTACGGAATTTTATTGACAATCTCAAGAAATGTGTCATTAAACGACCCAAGTTCGTATTCAACGATCATGAGGCATGAATGATTTTCGCCTCTGCATGAAATATCAGTTATCGTCCCTGTGAACGAAGATTTAAACAACATTATATTTATTTCTAAAGCCCATATCTCAATTGTCTTTTTTACGGAATTGGGCATTGATAGAAATATTCCAGGTAATGCCACATAGAAATGTACAACTTTTTAACCAACCATAATTCCTACACGTTTATTCATTACACCGAAACAAAATGTGGGGACTCACCCTACTTGTAATAGATTACCAAACTTCATAAGATTCCATACAAAGTAAGGTATATAGCTTTCGTAGTAGCATTTATCATGTTTGGATACTTAAAATAATTAATATTGACTTCAGAACCAAATATTCCGCAGTTTTTTTCTGAACTAAGTTCTCTTCAAACTTTAAACACTTTATACAACATTGCCAGATGAAAAAAATTGAAATCGTGTTAAAAAGGACTTATTCGTAAAGCTTTTGCTGATTAAAACATTGTGTTGTTATTTTTCTAAATCATCTTAGAAGAATAAATTGTGCTACAATGAAAAATCAGGTTTACTGCATGCTTGATTACCTCTTTGATAACGTATTTGTTATATTTTTTAGTACTTTTTAAACAACAATTTTGCATTCAGATGGGCACTATCTGTGCTCCAATTGTAGCCGACTGAATTGAATTTCCTATTCATACGAAACTCTAATTCGGGACGGAACCTGCAGCCAAAGCTCTGTGTATATCAAGGGGAGTTAATTTTTCCCGCATTGCAAGGAATTCCGTATTGAAAATCACTACAGGAAAAGTTAAGAAAGATTACGAACAAAATAATATGGCGAACACATTTGACTTTGTTTTCGGAAACTGAAAACTTCATCGCAAAATGGCAGTTGCAGGAATGGAAAAAACAACGAAGCAAACTTTATTTCATGGTACTTATCTGGTTCCCTCTAATATCCTGACACATCCACTTATCTAAACCTTTTTTTTAATTGGTGTTGTAAACTTAAATCGTAGGACGTTATCTTATCTTCGTCCATGACGCTGAAATATACGTTACTAGAGAATTTATCTTCATTGTTTATTCAACTGTCTACACCAAATTAGTTATCGTAAGTCATCGGGACTTTTTAAATATTTAAACAATTACAAACTCTTCGGGTTGCTGAAATAATTAAGTCCCCAGAAAAAATATTGCAGCTTCGTCCTAATACAAAAGTTTGTCTCGCTTTGCGACAAACATCTCTAATATCGATCACCAAAAGATGTGACGGCGGCAAAAAGTGTGATGAGAAGTAAGAATTATTAGAAGGAGGTGATAGAGATCCACATTGACAAAGTAGATGATATTGGATATGCTGTGAACAAATAAATAAAATAAAATCTTGATCCAAGTGCATTTAAATTTACACCACTAAAAAGTCAACGTTCTGATTCATATTTTAACGTTTTGGGACCAGAAGATATGCGATATCCAATTAAAACAAATTCGGAGCTATTGAAAGCTAATGAATAACATTTTAAAGAATGACATTTTCATGTAGTAATGCCTGATTCAACTTTATTTTCAAAAACTAAACGAGGGCAGGCAAGCCATTCCTAGCAATGACCTTGGAATGATTTGTGGGTAGCCATGTTTGTTAAAATTACATATCTGAACGGTGACGGTAGTATGCACCGGCTACCTAAGCTTTTTCCCATTATGTAATATAATGAATGTTAGTAAGGAAAGATCCATCGAGTGTTGAGTGAGTTAGATTTTAGCAATAGGCGACCTGAAACATTTCAAAACAGTAACATTTTCTGGTTTATACACATGTATATTTTTTCAAGAATGTCACATTCCTTAAATTTGAAGATTTGGAATTAAACTCAAAATCTTCCTTTGAAACGTTCTTATTTTTCATAGTTATGTCTAAGGTTATGAATAGTTGGTAATTAATGGAATATGAAAACATGTAGACATCCTTTACTTATAGAAAAGTGTTACAGTTGACATCTGGTAATGTGTATAAACATGAAAAACTAAGACTTAAGAACTATCTCACAATCAAGAGCTCTTGTTGTCACCTTAATGGATTAATTTTCGCCTTTTTGGGTATCAACTTATAGCTGATATTCCACTTACATATATGTATCGATTTAAAGCACTAATACCACGAAGTCCATTCAAATGTACAATAATGAGTTCGGATTTTTATTCCTAAATAGGTATGTTTTGAGTTATGAAATATTTGTTTGATACATTTTTATTTCAACCACTACATTATGCAATCAAACTTTTGTAGGAACAGACATGTTTAATATGTTCACCTCGACATATTTTTGTAGCCGCCATGTATTCTACTGAGCAGAAAATATATTAAAAACAATTCAGATAATAACTGCATCTAACATTTCTTGTAATGAAACAACAGTCTGTAAACATTAAATTAAAACAAATGTTTTCTCAAATATAATTATTATCTACCGACACACCTAGTTTCATAATTTATAAGTGGTTTTATAGAGTTTCTTTTTGAGTAACAGAAATCATAAAACTTCTAAATTGCATTACATTTAACTACCACATGAATTCAATCATTTGTGTTATGTGTATATGTCAATCCTGAAAACTGACCCTTGGAGATTTCATCTTTCAATATATACAACACGCTTACCAAACATGTATACGGACTATCAAAAATAAGCCACATAAAACACGTTATTTACAATCATACATCTGAATCATCGGTTAATCATCTCTCCCCTGTGCAAGAGTTTAATTTTCCCGATGGTAGATAGCTAAACATAATTTATGACACAATTAAAGTAACTTTCATGGTACATGTTGCCAAAGGTAACCATGGTCGACGATAAGAACAGCAAAAATAAGGCACGGAAAGTTCATTTTCAGGCAAAATTTCCAAATTGCTGTTGACACGAGTTTTTAAAGTTTTAGGAAAGCTGCCATTTTAATCGGTTGCTGTAAGCCTTCATGTGTATATATAAGTATTAAAAAAAATTATTGACAAAAAAGTTTTGTAATAATAATTTTCGATCATTCCCGGATATGAATTCGATACACGGATCGATGAACTCGAAAGAAGGTCACCATCTTCGGTAGGACATAATGATATTTGTTCAACTACGTAGTTTATGACTTATCTTATTTAGCTCATCAGAATTATAAACTCAAAACTAAGTCTGCAACCTCAGTTGGGCATTTTTTGATAATTAACGTAAATGAATTAGCTGCACGGATCGATAAACTCGAAAGTTAACCATTACCTTGTGCATAATGATACGCTCCCGAAGGGAGCGTTTATAGTTGTATTATCAACTTATTTCTGTATACTCATGGCAAGAAATAGCATCAATATCCGGTTTGTACCTTCGTTTTTCAAGAGCAGAAAAAAAAGCAAAATGGCAGCTTCATTTGTTTATACATGTATATATGCGAATGAGAGCCAAACTTATCTTGGAAAATATACACTACTTTGATAATTAAATACAAATCGAACCATAGCTTTTCCTAGATAGGGTTGGCCATAATAGTCCGCTGTATGGCGCCCAGATGTTTACGAAAATACTTAATCAATATTACTTATAATTACGTGAAAAATGCGAAACGAAACAAAACGAAACGAAAATAATCGATAAAAGAAAGAATTGTAACGAAACAAAATGAATCATATCGTAACAAAAACATAATTAAACGTTACAGAAGTGAAACTAAATTGAATAAAAGAAATCTTTAAGATATTTCGAAAATAACAAGAACCATAATGTATACCAGTGCCGGACAATTCGACCCAAAGATATGACAACCAATAATTTCTTCTTTTATGCTGTTTTTTTTACCACTGATTATATCAACTTATTCAAGAACAATTAACGGTAATAGTTAAACTTACCAATATCATTGGAAGTGCTAAAATCTTAATAGAAGCATTACGGATTTGGTCTTATACTTGGTTAAAGGTACATCCTTAGTAACTATCACTTTTGACATTACCTTGAGTCTTTTCTTATCATCGGAAGCAAAACAGAACAATACAATTTTAGATTAGCTATTTGTGAAATACAGTTGGCCTCATATATACAGAACCATATAGCTGTTATTTTTTAACATATGGATTAAGTTTTAAATTAGAAAAGAACACACAAACTATTTTACAATTAAACCCTAGTTTAAGGTTTCAAAACGAATACATTGGATCAACTATGAGTATATAGGATTAACAAAATTGTAACTCATTCTGTCTACTGCTTTGAAAGACACTTAATCAAAGTTCACATGTTATTTATTAATAGGTAGATAAATTAGGTAAAAAAAAAACCCTGACATTCCCGTAGTTAAGCATTCGTATGCATTCCATAACAACCCGCCCTTGGTCAGGAAATGTCTGAATTATTTTTTCTAACACGTTAGTGTTCATGGCAGCAGAGTTTCAAACTGGTGGGAACGGTATTAAGCTCATTGATTTTATTACATAATGAAATTTCTTGTCACCAAATGCCACATGGCATGGAAAACAAATTTGCGGTTTTCTACATTAGCTAACACCACCAAGTGTGATTTACATTATTGTTGGATCATGTAAACTTACCTTTCTATCGTATATCGTTTTCGTACATCGTATATCGCACATTGTGTCTCGCACATCGTATAACGTAAATCGTGTACCGTACATCATTTAATGAACATCGCATATCGTAAATGGTACATGTTAGAAATAACGAACGTTTCTGGTTGGTCAATATGTAATTTTGTGCCGCAAAGTTTTTTTTTATATTGTTTACATTGTATATTATATATATAGATGTGCATATACCTAAAACTTTAATGGGCTGCAATGGGCGCTTTACTTGCATTTGTGTATTGTGAACTTTTTTTCATTATCATTTTCTCAATTTAACTACAATAAAATACAATTTTATTACAGCTGCCTTTAAACTGAAATAGAAATGATTTAAGTACCACACAATATTATATATATTGACACCTCTAAAATATTGGATATGAGAGAACTTGAAATCAAGAGGCATTAAAATGCAACATTATAGTGTGGGTACGAGATTTTGACTGAGGAAGAATCTTAAAGCCAAGTGCATACATCATTTCAATGAAGTGTAAAATTCCATTCTTCCATGTTTTGTTTATTGTTTCAGATATTTTTTTGTAATGTGTTATATTTTTAATGAGCTTTAGAGCGTTGGCTTGAAGGTTAATTAAAAAAAGTGATTATTTCCTTTTTTAATTTCTCTGGTATCAATTTATAGATTTTGTCCCACTTAACTTTCAAATTTAGGATTGCAATACCACAAAAACCATAAGTTCATACAAATGTACGCTAAACCTATAATGAATGTAGTATAAGGGATATATCTCCGTCAAATTTATTTTCTATTGATGAAAAATATGTTCTCTATTTTTTGTTATTTTAACCACTGTAATATTCTTTCAACGTTTTGAAGCAACACACATTTCTGTTATCTGCACAACGACATACTTTAGTTATCGCAATATAACCTGCTGGGCAATAACTTGCACAAAACCCATTCATGTAAAACCTGCATCTAGCATCACCTGGAATGATACAAAATTCATAAACAATTTATAATATATTTATAAATGTTAATCCAATGATTAAAAATTATGTTTTCTCAAATATCATTTTTTGCATGTCTATCAGTACATATAGTTTCATAATAATTACATGGTTTTCAATGGCTGATCCGGATAATCACCTAAGGCAGAACCAGGAGTTCGTTGATAAATATATTGTAATGCATTATTTTCACTCATAAATACGCTATTTTAATAAATATTGTAAATTGATAACGAGGTTGGCACCCCTTTATTTGCCCATGGTTTTATGATTACTTTTAAATAGCATAAATTATCGATACACTGGTATTTTATAATTAAATAATAGTTATTGAAAAAATGGTCAATATCGTGATACTTCATCATGAACTTGTGGATTGTTATGGTGTATCAATCTGCACCATGACAACTGATTTATTCAACGGGTCATAGTTTTCCTTTCCTCGTTTGCCTACCCCGGAGTTGGCTTTTTATGAGGAACTCGGCAGGTGTTTCTAGAAAAGCAGAGGATGCTTACCCTACCAGTGCACCTGGTCCATGCTTCCAGTTTTTAGTGGAGTCGGAGTTGCTCATTTGCTTTTGTTACTTTGTATGTATGATTTTAGTTTATATTCTTTGTTGTGTATGCCTGTTTTCCATGTCTGGTCTTTTTCCCTGGATTACATTTTTTGGATTACGTTAAAACTTGGTTCCCTTGATTACTCTTAGACTGTCCTATTTTTTCAACAACTATTATGTATTTTGTATTGAATAACAATATATTTGATTTGTTGTTGTTGTACATATAATTAAACTTAAAGAATTGTGACTAAGTCACTCGCACACGTGTCTGAATTGCAACTGCGTTTTATCAAAGGGGCGAAATCCCCAGCTGATCATTATGAAATGTTCTGATAATGACTGGTTTTCGGGTCCGTTTTTCTTCGTGGTATTGACTGATAGAGATTCTACTTAGAAATTAAGAATGACACATGAACACCTTCATTCCAATTAGAAAATCGGATTTTCACCGATATGAAATAAACTTCAATTAAGAAGCCAGACTGAAACCCAACCTAATAGTTTTATTGGTTACGTATTGAAATATTTACAGGATATCAGACAATAGTGGAAAACAAAATGATCTTAAAGACTGGAAATGTATCTTATATTCGTATAGAAATATTAAGATTCTTAACTCACAGTCTACAAAACATTTTCTTGGAGGGAGACAATTTGAATGCCCATCATCAACTACACGTCCTCTGCGGTTGTAAAAACTATCAGAAAATCCACAAAATCCATTCAGTGCACAACAAGAATGCAGACCTGACTTTCCTATTGCAGATACATATAGAAAACACTGAAGATACTACTCATTCAAAAGATACAAGTATCCAGTCGTCAGAAAAACGAGGACTTAAAAAGATTTTTCATTTCGAAAGTCTTCTTGTTCTATAAAGATGCTAGTACCATAACTAATTTAACTTTAAAAATTACATAACCTTGAATAACTGTTAGTGATAGAATCAATGATTTGACTTCATAATTTAAGGTTTTAATGATAACATTTGGTCTGTAATTTTGTCGGTCCTTAATTATATGTTGATAATTTTAAATGATGCTCCAAGGATCTTTCCACAACATTTTTATGTTGTTCTTTTGTTATTTTGTTTATTTTGTATGCATGTGCGTATATGTCTGTGTCTGGGTGTGAGTATTCTCTTTGTATTTATATCAATTTTGATAACTAATTGCTGGAGTGTTCATCTTGCCATGTATACAACACACTTTAAGTGCTTACCAAAATGTAAATGGACTATCAATAATAAGCAGCATATGGCACGATATTTCAAATTATACATCGTTTTCCGACTTTTTTTCTTTCTCTTCTTTAGTAACAACAGTTATAGTTTCTCTAACGAAGCTAGCTGAAACACAATTTAAGACAAAAATAAAACAATACCCATTGTTCCTGTTAACTGTTAACAAAGTAAACTGGGATTATGTTCACAAGTAATATATTTGTTTTCAGATTCGTTGGTATGAAATTTATCTGGATGGAATTAATCAAAACAATCATAGAAACAGATACACATAGTTTAAATCTTCTAGTCAATAAATCAGTTGTCAAGGTAATCTTGACTAAAAATCGATGTTAGAAAACTAAAAAAAATAAAAGTTCAAGTTTTATTTTCTCACATATTAAACAATGATGAATCTACCTTAAGCCGCATTAGATTTTCTTTTCTCACAAGACAAGAAAATTCTTAATATTAACTGTGCGAGATTCCTGTATCGCAACCATGGGTTAAGACAAAATATCTAAACAAATTGGCACAATTAAATGAAAATTTAATGAACAATTATATTCTACTAATACCGAATATGTGTTTAAACATTCCTTTAAAACAATAATTTCATCGATAATAACCGATGATTATTTCTTGCATTTAATCTAAACTCTTTTGAAGTGACCTAAATTTAACACTTGTTTGCGACTTATCACTGGCCTGATACGTCACGACCAGTTTTGAAAATGCAGGTCATTGAAATTCAAACACCTTATCGGAAAATAAACTTGAAATGAGAAAAAGAATCGGACAACCGCTTTTCTTATGCACTTGGGTAAGATGTAATAGTTCTATACCTTGGCGGAGCCTCGTAAGGGAAAGATTAATTTAATTCTCTGATGTCTGAGATTTCCCTATGTACAGATGTTAGATTCTTAATGTCTCGCCCATGGTTTGGATAAAACACGTTACGATTATGACATTACAATAAAATGCTTCATCCGGAAACAGGGCATCTTGAATAGTTCTCTAATAACAGGTATCAAAATGAAGCACATACCGCTTAAAATTCAAGACTTGGAAATCTTACGTCAATTAATACAATTGTAATTTAATGTTCTCTTGAAATATTACCTTGATTATTACCTTTGTTTTCCTGAAATATCTGTAAAATATAATAAAAAAGCTCTTGAAATAAAAGATACATGTATTTAGCTGATATAAAGAAGACCGAGAGTGACCTCTTGGTAAATTTGTGAATAAGGCTTACTTATATTTACAGTAATAGACAGTTATGACTGTAACGAACAAATGCTCTGTCTGTATTTTCTGTACACGAAGTAATACTGTTGTTGCGTAATGCATGACGTACATGAAACGATATGAATTCGTTTCATGTGTCGATGAAACTAAATCAGCCTCGGTTGGACATAGTGATTTTGGTCATTTACGTATATGAATATTAGATAAACGGGTCGATGAAAAGGAAACTTAGTCAGCAACTTCGGTTTTGCATAAATGATTTTAGTGATTTACGTTAAGTAATAAATATACGGATAGAAGAATGGAAACCAGTCAGTACTCTCGGTTGGGCATTGTAATATTGTATTCAAAATAAAATGTTAGCCGACAAATTTGACTAGACCAAGTTTTGTTGGCATGAAGAAATTCATGGTGAACATTAAAAAATTATTACAGCTAGTATTCAAAAGATCACATAGGTATTCTGTGGTAGTTAAGAAGGACAAATTGATTGGTATAGTGTAGGTCAGATTTCTACCCAGAGAGATATTTGAATTACTCAGTAGCATAGCTAGAATTGTACTCAAATTGGAACTGGTCTATTTCAACTAGCTACAAATTGACAGTTGTATTTGTTCAATTACTCCAACTAAATATTTTTCGTATAATTTGTTCAGATGTAGGCTCTGATGAGAAAATTAGATATAATTAATAATTAGAATGTATTCGTTAGAAAAACGCATTTTGACATGACCAATGTGTTTTTTCGTATACCCTCTGCTTTGGAACTTGAATACATATGTGGAACGAACTCCAAGTAAAACGCGGAATCCATACGTATGTTCTGTAAAAAGGCAATCTTCAAAATTGTGATAAATTTAAATTTCTACAAACAAATTTTTGCTGGTGAATAATTCATTGGAAACTAAGAAGATTCTTCCAATTAAACTATCTGACCTTGACGACTACACTCGTAAATAGAAATTCAGCATCGCATTATTGTACATTTAAAATATCTTAACATAACCATTTTCAATTTAAAATCTTAGTATGGTTTATCTTATACTTGAGATACAATATTTACCTGGCTTATGTATATCTCGGTATGTTAAAACATTTCTATATTTTATATTATTAAAACAAAATTTGTTAGAATTATAACGTTTGATTTGCTAAACGACAGGTTGATCTGATTATCATGCTTATTCACATTCAACAATGTTAATGCAATACTTGATTTGAAGCGATTCATCTAACATTGTGTAACTTAGGCGAGATTAACAAAAACATTTTCAGCAGAACGTTTTAAAATCGTTTTTAAAGCATTTTGATTTCAAAATGTTCTGATAACTTTTTTCTTGACCTACACTTAGAAATCGATGGTAAAGGAAAACTATTGACCAAACTTTACGACAAACGTGAAGACTTTTCATTTAGAATTGTCAACTTTCCTTCCATCTGTGGCGACATCCCTTCAGCACCTGCATATAGAGTGTTCATATTACAACTCATTGGTTATGCTAGAGCTTGCCGAAAGTATATTTCTAAAAAAAGGTTCTAACAAATAGGCTTCCGGAACAGGGTTATGTTGCTTTAAGATTGAAGTCATCACTACGGAAGTTTATGGTCGTCATAATGACCTCGTGGATCACTATGGTGTATCCATCTGCGCCATAAAATCTGATTTGTTCAACGTGTAATAGTTTTCCTTTCCTCTTTCGTCTACCCACAACTTGACTTTTTATGAGCAACTCGGCGGGTGTTTCTTGAAATGCATAGGACTCTCACCCTGCCGGTGCACCTGGTCCATGCTCCCAGTTTATAGTGGAGTCTTAAGTTGCTCATTTGCTTTTGTTACTTTCTATTTATGATTTAGTTACAAAATACAATACTCTGAACATCAACTTATTACAACTTTTAATTTTATTCATTTAACAGTTTATAGCACATCGTTATCGATTAATGTCCATGCATAAGACTATAGTAATAACGGATACCAGATGTAAGACTTTTGTACAGCGGTTACATAACGACTGGTTAAACGCTAACATGTTATACAAGATATGATGTTTTCAAACATATGATCTGCTAATTGAACTTAAAGGACTGTGGGATGATTAGAAGTTGCAACTAGCATCTAGTACCGACATGAAAAGTTAGAAAGGTAATGCACAAATAACAAACTCAGTACAAAAGTGGGCTAAGGATGAGATTTTTATTATTTATTGTTCATTCTGACTGTCTAAATGCTACAAAGTTTTGCCTAGTAACACTTGCCAGCCAACATTTTTTAGCAATAAATATCATTATGCCCAACCGAAGGTACTGATTAACTTTGAGTTAATTGATCCGTGTAGCTAATTCATTTACGTAAACTATCAGAAAATTCCATGCAAAACAGAGTTTGCAGACTTCATTTTGAGTTAATTTACTCGATTGGCCATATCATATACTACGTAGCTGATTGATTGATCGATTGATTGTTGAGGTCTAACGCCCAAGCACCAATATGTCAGCTATATTCAGGCAATGAACATGAAATGGGTGATACAATGAATACGAAATAATGATGAAATAAAAAATGGGACGGGACACAAGGACAATGGGATTGAAAAATTTTGATTGCCACTGGAAATAGGAAGAGGGGGGTAGGGTCGGGCAATTTGGCCTCCTGTAGCGAAGTCAAATGATTCTTACTGCCGGAGAATATCACAGAAGGGTTCTTTAACGTGCAAGGAACATGGCATCTTTCCCAACACAATGCAGCACGATTGTTTGCGGTCAGGTTTTCCGTATTATGCAAGGGTTACCCCATTCCACCACCTTGGGCCCCCAAACTAGTTTCTCTATGGGCATGATGCCTTAGCCCCCCTCCAGGGTTTTGAACACTTTTTAGTCACCTTTTACGAGAAGCTCAGCACTATTGCGGGCCTATTCCTTTGACACCCTGACCTTCACGTGGTACTACCTAAATGAACAGATAGCATTTTGCCCTCCCGAGGATGGTGATTTTCTTTTGACTTCAACGACTCGTGTATCGAATTCAAATTCGGAAATGTCCAAAAATTATTATTCCGAAACTTTTTGTTTTTTCAAACCTTTTTTGAAAAGATTCAGATGTATGATTTCAAATATCGTGTTTTATGTAGCTTATTTTTGATAGTCCACATATATTTTGGTAAGTACTTAAATTGTGTTGTATATATTGAAACATAAAAGTTCCAGTTCAGTATTTTGAATTGATACATATCCATTACACAAACACACAGACACACACACACACACACTTATTCTTGCGATAATACATACATGATCAATAATATATATATATCTAAAATAACAACCTGACAAGTTGAAGTAATATTTTTGGAGCAAAAAGTCAGTTAAAAATTGTCAGATTCTTGAAAACTAAGATAATAGTGTCACGTCGTTGGTTCAATCGCTAACATTAATATAAAATAATGTAATTTTCAAAGTTTAATTTGTTGAGGTAGTTAACAATTTCATAAATCAAAATTGTTTTGAAATGCAGCATCTAAATAAATGGTCGTCTCCCTGACTTCTGGATGAAAGTATTTGTACATGGGAGAGTTTTTTAAATATTTTCAATTTGTTTTTGCAATAGAGAAGGTCAATGCAGGTATCCATTCATGTGGTGCACTTAATGGATTCTGTGACGTCTCTGATATTGTAAATATAGAGGACGCGTGGTTGATGACGGGCATTTAGATTTTCTCCCTCCAAATAAATGTTTTGTAGACTGTGAGTTTGATATTTTAACATTTTTATATGAATAAGAAATATATGTCAAGTCTTTAAGATTGATTTGTTTGCCATTATAATTTGATATCTTTAAGATATTTTACTTTTCTAATGAAAGTATAAGGATTGAATTCATCTGGCGTCATAGTTAAAGTGTATGCGATATAAATGTTAAATGATTTCTGTTATTCAAAAATACTTCATGAATCTATATAGATATCATGAATACAGGTGTATCGGTAGACGTGTGAAAAATACTATTTTAGATAATATTTTTTATTATTGGATTAATATATACATAACCTATTTAACTTTTACAGACTGTTGTTTCGTTACAGGTAGTGCTAGATGCAAGTATTACCTAAATGGGTTTTGTGCAGTTTTCAGCCCAGTAGGATGCATTGCGGCTACAAAAATGTTGGTGGGAATATGATAGACATGTCTGTTGCTACAAAACTGATTGCATATCTTAATGGTTGTAATAAAAATGTATCGAACTATTATCCGCGGGTTAATCGTACTTTTGTATGGACTTCGTGGTATTAGTACTCTAAATTCGATACTTATATGAAATGGGAACATCACCTATAAACTGACACCCAAAAAGTTGAAAAATAATTAATTACGGTAACAGCAAGCAAATACTCTTATAACTCTCTTAAATGGTTCAGAAAAATAAATTATTTGAAACATAAAACGATGGAATATTGTAGCTGTCTTTGTAAGAATCGTGCAAAATCTGAAAAATGTGATGCACCCCCAAAAAAAGGATACACATTTTTATTTTTGTAATTAATTTGTTTTATGGGTCAATACTATAGGAGATAATCAACATTGAAAATCCAATAGATTCTATTGTATTTAAGTGCCATTTACTGAGTTATCTTCCTTAATTTTCAAATTTACCGTGCATTCTACATAATTTTTATCTCCTAAGAATACGGGTTTTATGAAAAACTGAACGTGAGTCATCTGATACATGGGCTTTGCTAATTATCATTCCACGATGAAAGTCTGGAACAAACAGGAAGACTGTCAATATTCGTTATTCAGATGCATTATATACTTAAACCTTTTGAAATGTTTTTTTTTTATATTTTACATACTTGTTGATTTTCTTTTTTTTTCTTTACAAAAGTATATGAAAAATTTATTTCTCGTGAATTTTTGGTGTTATTATACTTATTCTAAACACGATGACAATGAAAATGGATGATTCGTTCCACACTATTTTTTACCAGTTGTCTCACGGACATCTTTTGGTGGTCTTCCCGATCTTGGCCCGAATGCATGTAATAGTAAAAAAGCAGGGCATGCATGTCTTTGATCCCAGCTTACAAAGACAAATTCAAAATATTCAACCGTGTACAAAATTTTTATCAATGTATCATATTCATTTTTGAACAAAAAGTATCAGATCAACTGAAATAATGAATTCCCGAACCCATATTTTTAAACATTATGGACTTTGTATGTATTGTGTGCAAGCGTTTTAGAAAAGTTCCCTTTTTTGATGTAACAATAGTTAAACATTCAATATATAATAAAAGTGTGTCATAAAGAAGCGGATAAACTTTTTAATTAGGAGTTCGGTTTTACTGGAAATGAGGATTTATCATACATTGGTGCCTTTGCATATTTTAAGTAGCTAAAATAAAAACTTTTTTTCCAATTTATCCTTAAATAATTACATCAAGTATACAAACTTAACCTTACATGTGAGATAGTTCTTTTTTTCTGTTTATATATTTTTTTCTAAAATGTTACATTCCTTAAATTTGAAGAGTTTGGAATTAAACTCAAAATCTTTCTTTGGAACGTTCTTATTTGTCATAGTTATGTCTAAGGTTATGACTAGTTGGTAAATAATGGAATACGAAAACATGTGACAAAAAAGTAACAATTGATATGTTGTAATGGTAATGGTCATCTTTGACGTTTTGTTGCTCAAAACAGTAACATTTCCTGTATATGGTCGTGAATAAAATTCTTGAGCTTTTTTTTTTATGTCTGTTGCTGGCACCACCTGTGTCTGTAACATTTCAATATCGATTTTCTTTCAGCATTTAATATTCATTAATACCCACAAATGTCCAAGGTCATTCCAAGGAAATGGTTTGCATACCCTCGTTTACTTATTGAAGTTGAATCAACAGTTACCACATGAAAATGTCATTCTTTGATACGTTATTCAATAGTTTTCAATAGCTGTGAACGTTTTGAAATGGATATCGTACATCGTCTGGTCCCAATACGTAAAAAAAAGGAATCAGTACGTTGATTTTTTGGTGATGTTAATTCAGATCTACTTGGGTTCAGGTTTTAGTTTTATTATTTTTTAAGTTATTTCTTTTCAAAAAATAAATTTAAACAAAATCATCGATTTTAAGAGTAATCAAAGAAACCAAGGTTCTAGCGGTAATAAAAAAAATATAATCCAGGGACAAAGATCAGACATGGAAAACAGAAATGCACAACAAAGAACATAAAGTAACTAAAATAGTAGATACAAAGATAACAAAAGCAAATGAGCAACTCGGTCTCCACTGAAAACGGAGAGCATAGACCACTTGCTAAAATTATTAGTAAGTTGTTACGAAAATCTTTTCAGTTTTTGCAATCTTGATCTTCCCCCGAAATTCAAATACATGTGTATAACATATTAACAAGACTAAAAATACAACATACGTTTGCTTGAATCCCCTCGATTACAGCATATCCAAAATCATTTACTTAGTCAATGTTGGTCTCTTTTGCTTCCATCTCATACATCCGAACTTCTCATCACACTTTTTGTCGGCGTTACGTCTTTCAGTGATCAATATTAGAGATGGTAGTCACGAAGCAAGACAATGTTTTAATCAGGACGGAATCCGTAATAATATTTCAGCAAACTGAGGAGTTTGTACTTGTTTACATATAAAAAAAGGCCAGATGACTTACGAATATAATTCAGTGTAAACATTTGAGTAAACAAATGAAGGTAAATCCCCTGGTAACGTATATTTCATCGTAATAGGCGAAGATCAGATTTATTTTAAGTCCAATTAAAAAAAAGGACTTACATAAATGGATGTTTCAGGATATTAGGGGAAACCAAATATGTAGCAAGAAATAAAGTTTGCTTTGTTAATATTGTTTTTCCATTCCTGCAACTGCCGTTTCGCGTCGATGCTTTCAGTTTCCGAATAAAAAGGTCTAATTTGTTCGCAACTTTACTTTGTCAACTTTACCTGTACTGTTCTACAATTCCATGGAATGCGGGAAACATTAACTCCCCTTCATTTCCACAGAGATGTGACTGCAGCTTCCGTCCTGATAAAAAAGTCTTGTTTCAAAAAAAAAAAAAAAAAAACAAACATCATCATATAACTACTTTTTCGCGAAAATATTTATTTGAAGAGGCAAAAATCGACATGACGGAGATAATATATTTAAACACTGATATCGTTTCATAATAAATACGGTTTAAAAGCAAAGGAAAACCCCGTTCACTTGAATATGCTATATTTTTAAAACAAGAGAAGTTTCTAGCCTTGTTATTTTGGTAAATTATGAATTTTTGGGGAGGGTTCAAAGTACGAAAATTGGCAAAGTTTTGCATGTGGACAAGCTGCTTTTTATTAGTTTAATAATTATGTTTTTCATTATCATTTATTTATTGAAATTTGATCTGTTCTCTACAGTGGTTTGAGTTACTATACTGCATTTTGCATTTACTTCACATTGTGCCTAAATAATAATCAAGCAAACCAAGGTTATAGCGGTAATCAAAAGAATGTAATCCAGGGACAAAGACTACACATGGAAAACAGACATACACAACAAAGAACATAAAGTAACTAAAATCATACGTACAAAGTAACAAAAGCAAATGGGCAACTCGGATTTCACTAAAAACTGTAAGCATGGACCAGGTGCACCGATAGGGTAAGCGTCCTCTGTTTTTCTAGACACATCCGCCGAGTTGCTCATAAAAAGTCAAGTCCGGGGTAGACGAAAGAGGAAAGGAAAACGTTAGACGAATCAGTTTTTCATGGTGCAGATGGATACATTGTAACGATCCACGAGTTTATAATGACGACCATAAAACTTTTGTAGTGATAACTTCAATCTTGTAGAGCCCCGTGTAGGTCCGGGTGTCAAAAGAATAGACATGCAGCAGCGTTAAGCTTGTCGTAAAAGCCGACTACATAATGCTCAGAAACTTAGCCGGGACTAGGCTCTCTGGCAACAGAGCAACTCAGATGTGTGCCCCAGGTGGTGGAATTGGGTACCCTTGGCGTGTTACATGGTGGGGTTGTCAGGTTATAATACGGAAAACCTGACCGCAAACCATAGTGGTGCACCGTGTTGGGAAAGATGCCACGTTCCTCGAACGTTAAAGAACCCTGCTGTGGTATTCGATAGGAGTAGGAACCTTTGAGCTCTGCCACAGGAGGCTAAATTGCCCGACCCTACCCATCCCTTCCTTTTCTTCGTGGCAATCTAAATTTAATCGACCACATTGTCCTTGTGTTCCATCCCTTTTTCATTTCATCATCATCCTCATTTCATGTTCATTTTATCGTTTATTTCATGTTCATCGCCTGAATATAACTGAAATATTTCTGCTCGGGCGTTAAACCCCAACAATCAATCAATCAATCAACCTTGTAGCAACATAACCCAGCTCCAGAAGCCTATTTGTTAGAATTCTAGCGCGATACAAAAAGTCTGCGTTGTCTCGGCAAGCTCTGGCATAACGTATCAGTTGTGATATGAACACTCCATAGGCAGGTGCTGAAGGGATGTTGCCCAAGATGAAAGGAAAATTGACAATTTTAAATGAAAAATCTGCTTACTGACTGTTATTGGTTAAATTACACTTAGGGATTGGATGTCCTTAATTTTCCACTCGTGAGTAGTATTTTATTTTGGTATAGAAACTCAGAGTTTTGTACAGTATTTCATTGTGGAATTAAAAGGCCAACATGTACATATTTGAAAACAGTATACCACCATATGAGGTATATATGATGTTTATTTTGCCAAGAATTTACTGTCCATATTTCGTACAGGCACTTTGCAAATTATAGCTTTTTGCATTTCAAAGTTTTATTCTAATTTTTTTTATTATTTTGATTTCGAATATCATTGAGTTAGTTTAATAGATTTGATGGTATAGTATCTTGTTGTAGTGAATACTTATAACGAACTTTAAAGGTCATTTTGTGTAGTATTATAGTTAACTGTAGATTACATCTAACTGCTTGATTGTTGAGTTGTGCTCTATTTATGTGTTTTGAACATGCAAATGCAATCTGATTGATATTATTTGTCTGAATATTTGCAATAATGTTCTTTAATTTTCATATATTTGATAATTAATTTGTTTTGTATACGTATTTATATGTCTCTTTGTTCTTATTTTATAGATCTTTTCAATGCATTCTGAATCTGAATTAAAAGTAAATTCACATTCATGTTTTCTTTGGGCCATTAATTACTATCGAGCCCCACTTGGTGATATTAATTTTTTAAGAAAGAGCATTAATCATGGGTTATTACATCTCATACCAACAGTTTTGTTTTCTTGGCTTGTGCTAAGAATAAAGTATGCTGATTTGTCTCGAAATATTCTATTTCTCATTAATTCACCAAAATCAATTAGATTCCATTTTTTTCATAAGAAATACTTCATATAACAAGCAGATGTGACAATTTTATTCAGCGGTTGTATAACGGCTAGTTAAACGCTTACATGTTATACATGATAAGAGAAATAACAAAATAACGAATTCTTATCCGATCAATAATCAAGTCATGTCTGACAAAATGTTACAGCTGGTACTTATGGTTTAAAGAAACAAAAGGAGTTAGTACTTGCTCTATCGTAGCGAATCAATTGTGAAATATAAACACCATATACAGGAGATGAAGAATGTTGCTATTATCATAAATCTAACTGCTGAGATGGCCACTAGTGTCAAATTCGAGATGTATGTCCACAAAAGATACCAAACAATTTGTTTCTGTCCTCAACTTTATTGCGACCTCTGGTTGATATATTAAAAATTATCAAAGGAAGGGAGCTCGGGGTTAATGGACAATATATCATCAATATATCTCTTTGTGAAATAAAAGGATTTAGCATCCTATATATTTTCATTCTTTATGTGAGTCTGAGGAATTTCAACCTCGTATAAATATAAAATTAAGTCGATAAGGATTGAAGCACAATTAGTGCCCATCTGAATGCAACTTGTTCCTAAAAAAGAACTCCTCAAAATGTAACAAATGCGATATCAATAAGGAAATCAAACATGCAGTAAACCTGATTTTCAGTGTAGCACATTGCACACTTCTGCAATGATTAAGAAAACAAAATAACATATTGATTTTAATCAGCAAAAGCTTTATGAATAAGTCCATTTAAACAAGATTTCAATTTTTCATCTGGCAATGATGTATAAAGAGTTGAAAATTTGAAAGTTTGAAGGAGTAATCAAGGGAACCAAGGTTATAGCGGTAATCAAAAGAATGTAATCCAGGGACAAAGACTAGACATACACAACTAAGAACATAAAGTAACTTAAATCATACATACAAAGAAACAAAAGCAATTGAGCAACTCGGAGTCCACTAAAAACTTGGAGCATGGACCAGATGCACCGGTAGGGTAAGAGTCCTCTGCTTTGCTAGAAACAACCGTCATGATTTAATAAAAAATGTGGGCTTTTTGGTTATGAAATGAATCAATGTTTAGGTATCCATAGATGATGAATACCAGTACGAGAGTAGAAGGTATTGCAACTAGCATGATGTTCATCTGTCACTGTGGGCAATATATTCGGGGATCAAAATGGAGATCCAGCTATATACTTTATTTTGTATGGATTCTTATGAAAGAGTAATCAAGGGATCCAAGGTTGTAGTGGTAATCAACAGAATGTAATCCAGGGACAAAGACCAGACATACACAACAAAGAACATAAAGTAACAAAAATTATACATACACAGTAACAAAAGCAAATGAGCAACTCCGACTCCACTAAAAACTGTGAGCATGGACCAGGTACACCGGTAGGGTAAGCGTCCTCTGTTTTTCTAGAAACACCCGCCGAGTTGCTCATAAAAAGTCAAGACCGAGGTTGACAAACAAGAAAAGGAAAACTATGACCCCTTGAATAAATCAATTTTCATGGTGCAGATGGATACACCATAACGATCCACGAGTTCATGATGACGACCATAAAACTTCTGTAGTGATGACTTCAATCTTATAGCAACATAACCCTGTACCAGAAGCCTGTTAGAGTTCTAGCGCGATACAAAAAGTCTGCGTAGTTTCGGCAAGCTCTGGCATAATGTACGAGTTGTGATATGAACACTCCATGAAGTTTGGGAATCCATTCCAAGTAGGGTAAGTCCTCATATTTTTTTCGGTGTTGGGTGAAGACATATAGCAATTATGGTATTTTAGAAATTTATGATTTAATCTTTGTAGAAAAAGATACGCTTGTATGTAACATTACTTGGAATATTACTATCAATGCCCAATTCCGTAACAAGGTAGTTGAAATAATGGGCTTTACAAATAAAAGAAAAGGCATTCAAGTGCCTCATTATCGTTGAATACGGACTTGGGTCGATTAATGACACATATCTTGATATTTCCAATAAGATTTCGTACAAATGACCTATGCTACGTATCCAATCAGACAAGGTACACGACTTTCGGTTCTTGCTCCTTGTTTCCCTTTGTTCTTGATCTAGCATAATCTCCAATAGTATCCATTACGGTTTTGATATTATGTTTCCAATTAAGGCGTTATGGTTCTCTGAATTTTGGACCATAAGAAACTACCTAACATGTGAGTTTTTTCTCAACGATATTTAAATCACCATTGATAACCTGACCAGAAGGACTGTAATTTAAGAGAAAAAACACAGTCACAATCATAGGTGACTTTAACTATTCCTCAATATTTAGATTTGTGGTTGGAAATTCCACTGCATATTGTCTTAGTATTGCTATAACAGGCAAGAGGAACAGATTGATGTTTGGAATACGATGGAATTATGGAAACTACCTTTTTATGATGAAGTATAATGATGATGCTAAAAGCTATATCTCCTTCCGTTGAAAAATGGTATGTGGATAAATTTCCGATTCTCATCGAGACATCGAGAGGGCGCTTAGATTGAACAGGTTCAAAATTACAGAAATCATGTCAAATACAATTCTGGACTATTTGTATTTCATCGAAAAAGGGTCGACAACTCCTTTGTCAAGTGCAAAATCTCTAAAATACTTCAGAAGGGTAACTGGTAGTAAAAATGATTTGTCCAAATGTAATGAACACCTGAAGGTTGTTGTAAACGCATCAAAAGATCATCTCATCTTTACTAGAAAGAGGGTTATCATGTCTGTTTGAAAGTGAAGATATGACTTTTTCACACATATGATTTGTTGATTCTGAAAAGACTCCGGGAGAAATAAATATTGTCAATCATGTATAAAACGATGGCACATACTAAAATCCGATTAAACTCAACGACATTTAATTATATGTACTGTATCGCGGTTTTAATTCTATAGTTTTAGCAAGTACAATGCTCGTTCGTAAATCAGGTCATCCCGACTGTACCGTACCAATACATTTTCAAGCGAGAGAAATGTTTCATGAACAAATCTATGCTAGACATAAGTATTATTCAGGCGAAGTTATTGTTTTGGCAGTATATTCACCTCTTCGTTTAAAAAAAGGTAGGTTTAGTAAAGACAAAGATTACTGACAATACTGACACAAATTTTATTTTAACCAAGATGATTCACATGTTTGAAGCAACAAACACTCCTGTATTGTCTACATTTACAAATATTATAGGCTACAGAGTAACCCACAGGGCAAATATTCGAACACACCCCATCATGGTAGTATCTACATCTCGCATTACCTGGAATAAACAAGAGAAAATTTTAATGAAACGAGCTAACCTCAAGTTTTAATACACAAATATTAAAAAGCACAACCCCCCCCCAAAAAAAAACCAAAAAAAAAAAAAAAAAACAAAAAAAAAAAAACAAAACGTTGAAAAACATTTTTTCTCTGTAAGGTAAATATGATATTGATCAAAACTTTAATATTTGATGAAAAAGGTTTTCATATCTATCGATAAACATTCTGTACATAACTGAAAAAAAAGTAAATGTTACACGATCAATTGATATTTAAGACGTGTAATAAAACCATATGTTTTCATATGCGATTAAGCGGGTGTCAATGCAAAACCAGATAGTGGATAGCACATTTTTTTTCTTGAAATGTCAAGAATTTCTTTTTACAAATATATATTTTCTAAAAGATGAATGTTGGCTTTTTCATCAACTGCGACTTATAAAGAGAAAATAAAATTATATAGAACGCATTGAAATTAATTCATTTTGAGAACAATTTGATTGCGTTGTAAAAAAACTATAAAATAGTTTTCTTGTCAATCATTGTCTTTTTTTTTAATCTTTGTACTATTTGACATAAATGTAATGCATACTTTGGAACACAAAAGTTCTGTGTGGAAAACAAAATTACCATGTGCCGCCTATCATGGGATCTGCCTGGGTTTTACAAAGACCGCCTCTTAAATGCACTTTTTTTTTCATGAGACGGTTCAAAACATATAGTTGCCAAAACCTTTATCTATTTGAAGAAAACCTGTCCATAAAAATCAACAATGATACACTAAACTCACAGTCAACGAAACACTTCTTTGGAGGCTGACAATCCAAATGCCCATTATCAATTACTCTTCTGTTGTTATTATAAAAGATATCAGAGATGCCACAAAACCCATTGAGCGCCCTGCATGATTTCATTCCTGCAAGTACTACGGTACAAAATGTAAATTTTAATTTGGTTAATGTCATTTGATAAGATATTAGAATCCTAAGCACCCATATTTTTTATATTTTTAACAATAACGTTGGACCTTTATTTAAATTAAAACTGTTCGCACCCATCCTATTTGCAGAAATTTGTCATTTTGGAGAAATTTGACTGAAAAAAAATGTGTTGCAACAAAACATATGACGCTTATTTTAACAAGTTTTACATTTTGAACAATAATATCAGACCAGTATTTCAAGTTTTGCACACATTCAATAAGCAAAAAAAAACTAATTTGTTAAATTAACTACTCTGAATAGGTATAAAAAGTGTTTGCTAGTTTTGATATTTTAAACAATTATTTTGGACTATAATCATTTCTGGAATTTGTGTCACAGCCACACGTATGATAAATTTGTCGACAATTTAAAACAATTTTATCATACCATACTTGAAATTAAATGCGTTTGCGCCTATAAAATTTGCAGAAATATGTTATTTTGTAGAATTCAGACTGAATATTTACACTTGGAAATCAGTGTTTCCCCTTTTATATCTAAAAAAAAGCAAGATTACCCATGACTACGCTATTTAGAATCATTAAAAACAAACAATTCGTTAACAATTTATACATATGTTAATAATTGTTAATTGTTTTTGCATGATTATATCTCATGCAGCTCGAAATAGCGATAATACACAATGCAAAAATTGCGTTATCTCGGTAATTCCAGAACCGGACAGCGAATTTCTAAAATCTAAAATAATTGTACAGAACTTTGCTCTTCCCGTAACGCAGTAAACAACTAATTCTTTTTTTTCTGGGGAATGAGTATTGGACAACGGGAAATAAAGTAATGCAATGGGGATGGGATAGTGGGGAATGGGTCACGAGGCGATGGGGCATGGAGGATATGGTAATTGGGGTATGGGGCAAGTGGGTAGTTTATCCGAAACAGGGACTGTACCTACGGGATGTTAAAGGACAACTCAATAAACACCCTGCTAAGCGTGTCTGGTTAGAACAAAGCAAAGTCGAACGCTGTTCGATTGATATATTGTTATGGTCTTGAACTAAAGTAAGTATTTGATCCAGGACATGAAACAAAACATCATTCTATTGATCTAGCCAAAATAATATTAATACGATTTAATCTTGGTTTTGTTCATGTTTTACATTTGACAAGATTTACAAAAAACCTTACCAAACCGTACATAGAATATTAGAAAGAAGCTGCACAGGAAACTTAATTTTAAGCAACACATCTCCAATCAACGGTGTTCTTAGCTTGAAAAAGAGAAACAACTATGTGTATACTAGCAATCACCTTCTTTATGTTTTCAACAATTTTGCTTTATATTGAAAACACAGACTTATCATAAAGACAGTCAAACTATCGATTTTATATCGGAGAAAAATGGTTCGTTCAATGTTTCCTATGAAAAAGTAAACAAAATTTAACCTTGTTTTATTGAAGTCGTTGATTTGATTTATTTGAAGTTTTACAGAGTTTCGAGTAGGATTTGTCCAATCCATTTAAAAGATTATAAAATTCACTACTCAATCTACAATTCTTACCACGTGTTTAAAGTTTAAACATATTTTATATGTAATAAACAAAATGGATCAGACACAAGTAAAATAACCTACTAATGAAGTCTTCTGAAATACATATAATAGCAACTACGATAAAGTATAGGCATACAAGTAGTCACTAGTGTTTTTTAATGTTTTGCAAAGTTAAGACGAGACAGTAAAGACATAACATTAGGTGATGTGGTGAGATGTGATGTTATGTGATGTGTTTTGTACTAATTCAGCTCAAGCAATAAGAAATCTCTTTTAAAGTGCATTTAACGAATATACACGGTCCAACACAACCTGATATTATTTTCTGATAGATTTTCTGCAAGACCAACAGGTAGATGTAGGTCTATATCGCAAAATTAAAGAATCCACTGTAGATCGCTCATTAGTTTGGTTCTTGCATTGTTATAAAGAGAGCATACAAAAAAGTATTGGTGAGCAGTCTCGTACGTTTGACCACAACGACACGACGGACTTTGTATAATATTGACGCTACACATATCAAGGGTTAAAAAGGATGAATAATTACGAAGTTGGGTTATCAATATATTCAAATTTCTTGGGTCGTAGCAAAAGAAATGAATGTCTCAAACGAACTGCTAAATAACATATATTTAATCAGCTTACTTCTATACTTATCTTATTATTTGTTTGAATCCTTCCTAACGTTTTATCTCAGTTTGTTTAAGTATTCCAATTCTTACTTCGTGTAAGTCGTAATAATGCGCAATTGACAAATACTTATCTTCCCACAGTCTTTTCAGTACAACTGACAAACCACATGCTTGAAAAATCATATTATGTATATTGTGCAAGCATTAAGCATTGTTTTGATCAATACCGAATACATATTTTCGGTATGGTTGTTATGTGACATATGTATTTTGTCTGAAGATAATCGAGATTGAGATGATTTTGGTGTATTCAAATCTATATTCTGTAAAATTTAGAACATCGTACTTTATTTCAACACACTTCAAGAAATTTTGCACACTTTAGTATCAATTCCATGTCCGACCTGTTGATTTTTTAACGAATAAGCAGACATATCTATTATGATTTTAAAATGATTTATTTCCTATCAAGGCCAAATATAGAATAAGTTAAACAGAAAACAGTAATTATTACAACATTGTAAAACTATAGTAATTACACAATACAGAAAACGTATATTGACAGAGCAGTCTCTCAATATGGTTCTATCGGTTATGACTTCATTTTATCCCTTTCTTTCTTGAATAACTCTATCAATATTACTACCACAACCGCTCAGATACTGTGGTTACCCAAAAATCTCAATGTGTAATACTAGGTGATGACCTACTCGCTCAGGTTTTGAAAATTATGGTAATTCAACCGTTATCTTACTTACTTTTTGTTATGACACAACCAACCACTAAGTCAATTACCTAATTACGGTATCCAGTACTTGGGTCAGACCGATTATTATCTCTATAAACATTTGTTTTCAAAACATCTTTATTGTTTTCGGAGACAAAGAAATACAAAAGCTTTCGATTCTAAAATTTAAATAAACACAACCATGGCAAAGACCTCATATAAATTCAAACCCTTGCGGTTATTCCTTACAAAATGAACGATTTTACAACCAGCAAAAAGTTAACGGATAGGATGAGGGTACAGAGCCTACTAGAAGAAAATAAATTATCTCCCTTTGGTTAATTCAAGTTCTTCCATTTTTTTTTTAAATTAAAAACACACTGCTTTATCTTCCTTTTTAACAAAACAAAAAAAAACAACATATTTTTTTCGCTTACAAACGAAATGAAGAAAGCTATTTCCGTATTCAATCAATATATGTTGAATTAAAGGAGGAGACTATGTTATTGTGCAAGTCATGAATATCGAAATTAATCTGTTAAATGGTCTTGGAAATTAAATTGAAACAACGAAAATGTTCTTTACTTAACTAATTAATCGCGATTTTTAAATAGGGAATTTGAATTACCTTCGCCTATGGGCGCCACCATGATCGGTTCAGGTGTGACGTCGCGAAGTCGGTTTGTAACGTGAAAGTAAATAGGTAATTGATTACGATGTCCGTAGAAATCGCAAATTTTGGACTTTTCCCCTATAATTTCAAGTCAAAAACAAACAGAAGGAGAGATTGAGATACAACATGTAAGCAAATGTCAGAATATTTTGACGAACAACAGGATTTGCAGCTGGAAGACTAGAGTATGTCTGAGGAAAATCTAACGAATAATCTAAGTCGTTCGAGTAACCGTAAGCTTGACATATTTCGGTAATAAGATAAACATGATCGTAGAAATGTTACGGAATATTTTTTGTTTACATATTATTTGCAGTACTTGTATCAGTACCACAACGACTTTGTGACGTCACGAGCAAATCGGAAGATATTTGTTTTTTGTAAAAATAATCATCTTCCTTCAGATGGGATAGTTCTGCATTTATTTCAAAGATTTCGAACTTTTCATAGCCTTGAGTATTTTATAAAAGCTCATTTTGCATTAAAGGGTTTTTTTTGTTTACGAGGGTATGATTTATCATAAGAGCCTAACTTAATGCAAAGGTGGTCTTTCCCTAATAAGTAAAAAACAATTACACCTTGGTGTTTTATTTGACGATATTTGTTTGAGATATTTACTAACCATTTGTTGAGGTTCATATTGTAAAACCTAGTCGGCGACATCTGTTTCCTTCTGTTTAATCTAGATCTGTAGAGTTTTTGTTATAATTGATGAGTTTATATTCAGTGCCGACGTAAATGTGTGTAATTGGCAGTCATGATTTGGTACAGTCACGTATTTTTCCCTGAAAAAAAATCTTTATTTCTAAATATGCATTGGAAAGCTATAAGCAACCACTATTTCCTGTCTCCCGTTTCGGTAAGAAGTGTTTATCAATAAGTTTCGACATAATTATAAACAGGTTTATATAAATGTATCTACTGATCTACTGGAACGGACATAAATGCTAATTGCTAATCACCCTGATGCTGTGACAGTTCAGGATTTCAATCTGAACACTGTGGTCATATTATAATCGGATTCCTATTATCCTTGACGACCGTAAAATTATAAAGTATTTGAAAAAAAATCTAAACATCGTCTTGCTGCTTGAATTGATAGGAAAGAATGTCGCAATACCATCGACGATTCATGACATACTTACTGCAAACAATGAATAAGAAAAGAATAGGCAGTTAAGATCGCTGGGCAATTTCGCCAATAAATTAACTAATATCGTAGATATAACAGTTCAATATCACGAAAAGAACTATATATAACTTTACATTCATATATAAATTCTAAAGTAATGGAAAAGGAATCAGGACAGAAGCCTGTTTTGGCAATGGCAAATAAAATATTGAAATGTTTAAGAACATGACGTGGATATTATACAGAAGAACTTCATAATGAAATAAGTTACTCTAGTACATTTCAATTATCTAATGCTACAGAGGGTGAAGCAACTAAAGAACATCATGAATTAGCTGCTTTGGTGTGTACTAACATCGATCACACCGTTCCGAACTTATGCTAGATGTCAGAATAAAAAAAGCCGTTCAATTCACGTTCATATTCAAGCAAATGTTCTACTGCTTATATTTCTACTTATTAATCACTATTATTAAAGGCTTCGCCATGAATTCTTGCTATATTCGCGACAAAAGCAATGATGTTGAAGTTTTTGAGTGTTAAAAATTCATTTGAAGTATATTATAGACTTCATAACTTTCCAGATTCTGCTGATATTTATGACATTAACCTCCGGCGTACAACGCTGCTACATTAAGGCGACATGGCACAAACACATATTTTTTCAAGTTTTAGTTTAATTTATTTATTACACCAAATATATATATATATATATATATATATATATAAGAATCACACAGTAAATCAACTTTCATCTTTGAACTATGGTGAAGAATATATTTATGATAAATAAATGATTTAATTGGATTGCATAATTAAAAAAAAACGGATTTGTATATATATAATATAATATAATATAATATAATATAATATAATATAATATAATATAATCATATGACTGTTCTCCACATACATTTTTATTTTTTTATTTTTTAATATGAAATTAACATTGGAAACCAATAAAGCTCCTATAACTCGAAATAGAATCAAAAACTGGACACATTATGCTTGTCAATTGGTGTTTCAGTAATTAATTTTAGCAAGATGACATTATCATTAAACTTTCACACTTTCAGGATACCTTTTCTTCTTTTTAAAATATTTATGTACTACTATATGTTGGATTTCTACAAAAACCTATGAGGTTCCAAAAACTCATTGATAGTCTGATCAATTGTGGCTTCGTCTTTCTCCAACGTTATGACCAAATGAAACATACATTGTTTATTCATTTTCAAATATTTTAAGTTTCATTTTTGACGGTACATATTTCTAGAAATGGCGCTAAGAAAGGATCTATAACTTAAATTTGAACAGTACTATTTATTGTACCACATATTCAAGTTGTAGTCTGAAGACGACACGTTAGGTGTTTTAGAATTAGCTTAGGAAAAAGAGTGATATAAATGTACCTGATTTTCACTAACACTGTCACTGACGTACCAATGCAGCTGCTGTTATCTAAACAGAACATTCCTAAATTCAAAAGAACAGATAAATTCCTTACCAATGGAATTATACCTTGAAATTCAAATCTCATCATACATTTTCTACAAGAATCACCGTTTCATACACTTAACAATTTATAACTGCATTTCAAGCATGTAATGTAATATGGCATCATTGATCAAAGGTCCGTACTATAACAGTTAAACTGATGTCTTTAATCAAAGGAACCTGCGAGAAATTGTTGCATTGCATATAATAAATGATATAAATTTTCAAAAAAAGTACTGGCAGAGCAATTCTCAAATTTCTTCGAAAACATATTTTATAATTTTTTGTGTGCATTCAGGAAAGGACATGGCTGTCAAACAACTCTGCTAAAACTTTTGAAAGATTGGAAACTTGCTTTGGAACAAAATCACTTTTTGGATGCTATTCTTATGGATTAGCCTTCCCCACAATATTTTGACATGTAAACTGTCTGCTTCTGGCCTGTCGGAAGAAGCCTGTAATCTGCTTTCATCTTATTTATCAAGTAGAAAACAACAAATAAAGATAGGTGGTATTGTAAGCCAATTGGCAGATATTGAAAAAGGTATACCTCAGCGGTCAATACTGGCCCTCCACTATTTAATGTATCTATCAATGATATTTTTTATTTCATTGAAAAGGATAATCTTTATAATTATGCAGATGACAATACTTTGTCATACTGTTCTTCTAGTTATGATGATCTTGTAAATGTTTTAGAAACAGAAAGTAAAATTTCAATTGATTGGTTTCATGTTAACTGCATGCAGGCTAACCCTGACAAATTTCAGACGATTGCTCTAGGTAAAATTTCTGCTGAAAGGTCTTCTTCTTTTAGAATTGGTGATATTAATGTGACATGTCAAGAGACAGTAAAACTCCTGGGTGTTGATATAGATTTTATGTTAAATTTTGATAGTCATATAAAAAGTATATGTACAAAAGCTGTACAACAGCTGAATATTTTAAAAAGAGTTGTTAGAAATCTTTGTAAACTAAGTAGACTTACTATTATTTCATACATTTATCTTGTCAAATTTTAAATTTTGTCCTCTTTCTTGGCACATTTGTTCAATGGCCAATACAAAGAAAATAGAAAAAATACAAGAAAGAGCATTACGGTATGTGTATTTTGATTATAACTCTTCTTATGAGGATCTTTTAATAAAGGCAAAAATGCCTTCACTACATATTAGGCATGTTAGAGCTATTGCACTAGAAACTTTTAAAATTGTACATGATCAAGCATCACCTGTATTATCCGATTTAATCTGTAAACAAAATCATACTTATAATTCCAGATACAGTAACGTATTACAGATGCCTCATGTAAAAAAAACAACATGGTATGGGAAACAGTCATTTAGGTACGCTGCTCCAGTCATCTGGAACTTTCTTCCCGAAGAGTTCAGACAGTGCTCAAATTTTATTCAATTTAAATCTATGATTTCGAGCTGGGAGGGAAAAAACTGCTCCTGTGTTGCCTGTAAAACATGATTTGTGTTACCATGACTGAAGCAGCGCACCTAAACCAAATTGTTCTCTGTTTATTTTTATTGATGTTTTTGCTTGCTTATCTTGCTTACATTTACGCTACTAGTTACATTAAACAGCTTGTTGCTTGCTTTGCATTTAATTTGCTTATCAGTGCTTGTAAATGTCTTAACTTGTCTTCGTCATATTTTATTTATGTCTCGTTTTATGTATTGTCTTACATATATATGCATGCACTCACTGTTTTATCATTCACTTTATGTCGATTAGAAAAGCTCTTTACGAGCTTATGCTGTTTTGTTACATAAACTTGCCGACCTTAAATAAAGCTTATTTGATTTGAATAAATATATAAGAACTAGTGGGAAGGACATGTAACAAAAACGTATAAAATTAAAATTGAGTGAAAAAAGGAATATGATTGCAGTATAAAGGCAATTCGGTATGATACGGAAAAATGTTTCACCCGATCCTGGGCATCATCCGTATATTGTTTCTATTTCAAGTCAATATAACGTCATTGTCTCTTTAATGTTTTTTTTGAGAATTTATTTTGCCTCGAACGAACGAATATATAATGAATATATAGAATCATATGTTTCAGACTAGTTTGAAAATATGCAACCAAATACATGGTTAAAAAAACAAACAAACAAGCAAACAAAGAAACACTGGCCACAAGTTTACTATTGATGAAATTTTGTTTGTAAATTCGTATTTTGCAAGGTGACGTCATCATTTAACATTTAACTTTTTCCAATGATACAAGATCAGCTGTAATTAATATAACTAAAAAGAGCATTTCATTTAGAAAAAAAATAAATAGAAAAGATAAGGTTCTTACCAGTGGAACACTGAAATGCAGTTGTCATGTTATATAATCTAAAAAAAGAATCACCCACGTGGTTTATCCCAGATTTCTCATACATTGATATAACTGCATTTCAAGTGTACAATTTGATGTTACATTATTGAACAAAGTTCTGTACTAAATCAGGAACATTAAATTGATATCTTTCATCAAAGGCACCTGCACGAACTTTTTGCACCGTGTATTATATATAACAGTGGAGAAAATGTAACAAATTTCTGTCATATAACTAGAACGTTAAATTGATGCTTTAAAACTAAGGAAACTGTGTGAAATTCTTTTTTCCCAATGGTAAAAAACTGATTAATGTACATATCATTCAGCCAGTAAGAGTTATATTTCTCAATAATTGCTTTAGTTAGGAGATAATTGTGTTGTAATTTAAAAAAAAAATTGAGTCATCAATCTTGGATTTGATGGTGGCAAACTGATTTAACTGGCGACACGTAACTACAATGAAGCCTGTAAACGGAATTTATCAGCGTTAAATATAGATTGAAGCCGTTACTATGCAAGCTCCATTATAATGCAACTGTTTAATTGATCTGTTTAATTTGATGTTATCCAATGAAATGCATTGTTCCAACGAAAGTTGCACTATGATTGGCATATGTGTAAACACCACGGTACAATAGACTCCAATGTCCATTTGTATCAATCACTGCAGATGAACCTTCTGAAATTATCGAGCATCACCATAGACTTATGTTGTTTTACAACGTCAATAAAAAACGCATATAAGTTGTGCACGAGTGAATGATTGATTTTATTTTTGGTTATATTAGACTAATTACAAAGATTGTGAGGCGCCTGAAAAATATTTCAACTGCAAGTATTTTTATTTTCTTCTAAGTATCCTGTAAGATTTAGAACGCATAAATTTTTCATTTCATTTAATAATATGGTTTTCTGTATGAACTTTATTATTAAAGTGCTCTTCCATTTTCGTTTTTCATAACTATTTGATGATTATAAGTATCAGTCTTTGTAAGAATCATTCAAATTCGCCAATATTGTATACACCTAAAATAAAGGCTACACAAATATTTTTTGTTATTAAGTAGCTTTGTGGGTCTTTATGCTGAAATGTATTATTATTCATTCTTATTTGTCTGCTTGCAGGAGATAATTCTCATTGAAAATCATATTTTACAATTATAGCTTTTTTGTGGGTTGATACGATGACATATCGACCTAACAAAAACATATTGACCGAGGACACATCGTATTGACTTGCTGGAAATGCTACAATTGTTATATAATTAATTTCAAATTTTATCCAAATTTCAGTTTTCTTCCACAAATATGAAAGTGTTAAGGAACAACATATCGACTTTGTCCCAATCATAAAAACAGTCACATGTCAGTGTTCAGGATTCTGACATACTGATTTGATCATTTTATCTTTGACATACTATAGATGATTTATTCTTTCCTACTTTCTCATGAATTGATTGAAAACAAACCGACTTCATAGATTTTTTTTCAATAATAAACAAAGAAAACACCATGAAACATTTTAAATGTCAAATTTGAAGGCTGGTGAAAATTAAATTGTCAGTTTTCATTAAATTGTAATTGAAAGTAACATTATTACAGTTATTTAGAACTGACAAGGGAAACAAGGTATTCCTCCCCATCTCCATATGATTAGGTGCATGTGCAGGCACAGTTTGCGGTTTCAGTTTCGGGATATCATTTTTTCATATCGTCAGTGCTATCATTATTAAACAGTATATCGTTCAAGAGACAATATTGTGATCCCGTAAGTGGTTGCAGTGTGAAATTGTCATTTTAGTTTCGTTGACAGGAGAATCGGAATTAATAGGAATATTGTTTTGTTTTAAGCATAGGAAGTCGATAAATTCAAATATTGAGCTTGTTTTCGACATTGTTCTTTTACACACAGTTTTTTTAATGATTTTTCAGACGTAGTTTTTTTGTTTTTGTTTTTTTTTTGTACTGTTTGACTAATGTAGGAATTTAATGCATATTCAGACTTGTAACACTCATAATATGGCGGCTTTGAAATTGAAATTATCACATTTGGGGTGTAGACAGCGAATGTAGTTTACAAAGGACCGCACAGGACATCAGTTACTCCCTTAAAAATAGGAAGGAATTGAAATATTATATGAACAAGTTGATATGTCGTCAATTGTGCAAAAATACAGAAGCTAAAAACAAGAGTAACGAACAATTCAAAGATATTGCCACATTTTGTGACGGTGTAGAAATGTAATTGATATGTATTGTACTTTATTAAAATGTTTGTTGACTTTTTAAAAGTGCACATCAAGTAAAATTTATGTATTTCTAAATATTTTATATGTTGTTGATCCATGCTGTATCAACATCCATTTTGTCGTTTTCAAAATAATTATAGAAACATAATTTAGGTGCCAAAAGATACATAATGTATATAAAATTATTAGGTTACGATACAAAGTTCATTACCTTTAATTTTTATACATTCGTCCATCTGAACTGTTCTCATCATCCATTTGGTCGCTTCGTCTCGCGTTTTGTATACATCTATATATACATATAATGCTCCCTCTGCTTCTTTCATTCCAGCAAAGTCCTCCTGTGTTAAGTATGCTAGATTTAAAGACTATGGCGCCCGGATTGCGATGTCAGTTGCGATTCAGACATGACCGAAGTAAGCATCACGTCTGCTTCAAGTGCAAGTTCCAGACATCCTAATTTATGGCAAATGATAGAAACTAATAAAATATGTGTTTTTATGGTTGATGACATCATTGCTTTGAAGCTATATTTTACTCATTTTGAGCTATTTCGGAATACATTGCATGTTAATTTTGGCTTGTTTTCTATGGGAAAACATATAGGTTTACACTAAATACATTTACACACATGTGCGTGACATCAAACTTTATTTCAACACACTGTACATGTTCCTTATCTGAGGTTTTGCAAATACAGTTAACTTTTATTGACATATTAATAAGCAAAAAAGAATTCTTTCAAGATTTTAAAGTACTTTTCAGTCTTAGAATCAGGCCAAAATGTGCATAAGGTGTTGCTAATAAAGAACAAACCTCAAGGAGATTCAATTCCTAAGTATTTATACCTCATAGCTTCCAGAAATAACCATGAAATTGTTTGTAAAGGTTGGCATTTAAATATATTGATAAGTCAGATTTATTTAAAATGTACTATAGCAAAAATGGCGGGAAAATGTTCCCGTACTTTTGCCATATATAAGCAATAAAAATATCTTCGTCACTGATGCTTCAGTATAAATTTTAAGATCTTTTCGGTTGTTTTCCTGATGTATTGAATGAAGTTCAAGCAAACAAATCGAAAATGGAGAAAATATGTTGTGCGTGATTCTCACACAAAATGGTACTTAAAGTACCAGCACCCCTTTTACATGAGAAGAGTGAGTGGATACATTGTATTTGTAAAGCTAGATTTAGGACGGACGATTGGCTGTAAAAGTATTTTTGCAAATTGTTAATATACGTATGTTGAAAAATATTACTAGAATTCAATAAATGTGCCTTGTTAGTATTAATGAAAGCAGCTACATAGCAGTCAGTTTATTTTTCTTTTCCTTCCGCCTGTTGTACGATAATGTATTTCAAGAAAATTATATAAATCTGATTATAGAATTATATATACTGAAACAAATATAGCGGCTGTACTGCTAGGGAGGCGGAAAAGTATTACGTCTCTTCAATGATTTTTTGTGCATAATTTGCAGATTTGCATTACTTATTTCACAATTATTCCAATTCTGTAATGCACGGAATATGAAATAATCTATATGGACGGTGTAAAATATGAAAGAAACTAAATCATTTAATAATTGAAGAATTACATTGTCTTATTTATGTATTTTTTTGTTTAAGAATGTCCTTATATTTCTTCAGAAATCATAACTGTACATTCGAAATTTGACATAAAGTTTATAGGACAAAAGATATGTTGTAGTTGTATGTCACCGAAGTTTAAGACTTTAAAAATTAAACCTAAAGTCTGTAAATCGTAAAAAAATTTGACAAACCTACTTATTCAAATACATTTAAATCTTTGAATGAAAAAATGATTTCATTTGTTTTCATGGCATTTGTGGGGGGAAAATAAAATATCAGGATAACATACAATCTAAGTGAGGAATGAGGTTGTTTTTTTTTCTTTTTTTATTTCCCATATTTGAAAGGAAGTGCTGTTTTACGCAGCTATTAATATCAATTCTCTGTAAGCATCAAAAGGATCCTAAAATGTTGGCCACGGTCATGTTACAGATTTCATTGAAATTATGCCTATATGTCAAGTACATATAACTATTAAGAAATATGCAATAAAATTTTCAATTGGTGTTTGGTTTCCATGGTTACGGCATTGGTTTGAAATTTATAGATATTTCATGTTGGAAAACTATGAAAATTGTTGTTGTTGCTGGTTGGCGTTTAACGTCCGAGCAGGAATACTTCAGCTTTATGCAGACGATGAACATGAAATAAATCATAAAATGAACAGATTTTGATTGCCACTAGAAAAAAGGCGGGATGGGTAAGGTCGGGTAATTTAGCCTCCTGTGGCGGAGCGTAAAGATTCCTACTCCTAATACGGTGCACCACTATGGTTTGCGGTCAGGTTTTCCGTATTATAGTCTGACAACCCTTGCATGTAACATACCCGGGATACGCCATTCCACCACCTGGGGCACACATCCCTGTTTGGGGGTATATACACATGTAGGTATCACTCCGTCTGTCCGTCTGTCTGTCTGTCCACATTTCGTACAAGGGCAATTCCTCATTAATCACTCAAGGGATTTAGATTAAACTTTATAGATATAATGAAATATTTAGATGTGAATGAAGGAATATAGTTACTAATAGAAAACTCCAAAGGAAGATAAAAATAGATTATTATTCAGTCCTAAGGGGATTACAAGATTTGTCCACTCAAAATTAAATTTTAGATTAAACAATTTAACTTCCACAAATGGAGGTAAATCCAGTAAAGGTTAAAATTTTCCGGACTTCATGGCTTCTTCCAATATTATTTCATTTCAAGAAAATAGGAAATAAATGGTACAAAAATAAGCACTGCTTAATTAGACTGAAAAGGTACACATATTTTAAATATTTTTCCCCATTCTTTATATTGATATGGAATAATGGTAAATTGTACTAAAGTATTAAAGTCAATTGGTCTGTGATTTGAAACGAGACATAATGTAAAGTTTACTGAAGATGTATATCATCAAGGTATTTTACTGCTCAAATAGAACAGTATTGTAGCAGTGTAACAAGCTAAAAAAGCACAAAAAATGACCGATTTGAAAAACTAATTTGTGCATTATTAATAAGGTATATTTTCATAGTTTTGTTTTAGAAAATTATGTAGATGTATTTTTAATTCATAAGCTACTTTGAACAATGCTCATAAAACATGCTTAGTGCTATATGCCCTTCCAAATAATCTTTGTGGAGACTTAAAGGACTAGGCACAATAAGATCCATAACTGTCTCCACCAAATTAGATATTTAACATGAAGGTTTTTTTCTGTTTAGAAGGTGAAATGAAATATTTAGCATGTTCATATTGAAATTATCAAGCATATTATTTATTGATGATTGAACATATGTCATAATTTGATAAATCGGTGAATTTTTTTAGTTAAATATAGCAAAATTTGACACTTTTTGGAACATTTTTTTTCGATTTTTGAGTGCCTCATATAACTTGACCCACAAATATTGTGTAGGATTTCTCGATATTACTTTGATAGGAGTACAGATCAGTTAAGAAATTCCTGGGTCTTATTGGTGGAGACCTTTAAAGAACAACATAAGCATTGAATATTGGCATTTTTCCCAATTGTTTTTTAAACAGGTTTAAGGCTTCTATATAATTGAAATTTGATGAATTTGTGAACATCAAAAACCATTTAAAAAAAATGTCAGTGTATATCACATAGTTGTCATTTACTTTAAACTTTCTTTTGTTAAATATGAGGCCATATATAGCCCTTATGGTACCTTATCCTTTCAAAATGTCAGAGGTGACTATCATCTAATGAGTAAATTGTTGTTTATTTTGTGTTTATGATTGTAATAATAATATTTAGTGAACAAATACATGCAGAAAATGTAATAGATGCTGTCTACATATTTTGCCCCAATTCCAGGTATAACACCAACCAAGCTGTAATTGTAGACGGCTCTGTCATGTTTGCCAAAACTTTTGAAAGTTCGGATACATATGTGTATAGGTTGATATCCACAAATATTAAGACTGGATGCCTTAAGAAGATATGGGATGCGCAAAAACAGTCCTTTTCAGCAAAATTGACAATTGCTCATTTATGCGATATGTGCTATTTTTAGTAACTGTGAAATGGAAAAAAAATAACAAGTATTACATTCCTTTGTTTATGTTATTTTTAACCTTTGATGATAAAGCATCAAAATCAATTGTTTGATTAAAGTCATCTTTTTTATCAAAATACAAATTTTCAGTGATTTTCAGTGTGTTGGCAGGCTGGTTGCTGAGCGAAATGAGGGACCTTGGTTACTATGTTATCTATACACCATAGTAGCTTGATTTTATTTTTTTTTCACTTTGGTGAGTAACTATGAGCTATACACTAACAACACAAGCAATATCAGCTTAATTTTGAATCTTGGCCTGGCCATTGATTCTTTGATGCTTATAGAGAATTGATATTAAGCTGTAAATGTAACGGAAACACACATATATTTTTGTAGTTATTGTCCAATTCTTTGTTAAAATTTTCCTTCTCATAAAAAACAGATTGTAGGGACTATTTTTCTGGACATGTAGTTTTGCCAAATTGTTCTATTAACTTGACAGGCAATTCAACAACCCGTACTTAAATTATAAATGACAACTGAAATCTGGCGACTAAAGTTAGATTCAAACGCAGACTTTATCCTAGTTTAAATCAATTTATTGACATAATAAAACTATCGAAAACGCAATCTTAAATAGTAAACTTCGATAATGATTCCTTATACAGACCAATCTCCTCCACCCCAGATAGAATGAACATCCAGATATCACAAAGTCTGACGCTTGTATAGTAACCACGATAAGTTCTTGTTTTTTTTTTGTTTTTTTTTATTTATACAGTCATTCATATGAAATAAATTAGATCTTGTATGCACGATCAGTTTCCGGCCGGTCATCGATCAGTTTCACCGGTGATCGCATCATGTGACCACAGAGCGGTCATTGTATTTTACGCTTTTTATTGTTTTCTTTGTCAATTTTACACATAGTTATATAATGTAATATATTTAAACATCGATTCATAATTGTTATTTTACATGTTTTTGAATTTCAAACAGATCTAAAGTCATTTTGCATAACAAAACTGCGATCAGATCGGTCACCGGTCATAGGTCATCGATCTGTCAGCGATCAATCAGTCAACGGTCATCGATCCGTCAAAGCGTTGCGCGGATTGGTTCAGGGACTGCGCAGTGAATCCACTGGAAAAATAAAAACAAATACGGTTCGTTGATTAGTCACGATTTCAGCTTACATAATCTGATGTCTAAATGGGTGTATTAAAAGAGCAGCGAACGAACATTGGACATTGGGCACAATACTGTGTCGTCGGAGTCTACAATGAAATTGTACACAGCTTTTTTTGTTTATGAAATCATCTCATATGTCAGAAACAGTAAGTGTTACAAACCCAATTCAACATAAATATAATATGACGTCAGAGTGAAATGTTTTGGCCTGACCTGTTGCTTGCAATATACACTCACAGCCGAAAACAGATTGAACATGATTATGACCATCATGATTACCGTATTTTTGGGACAGCAGAATGTCAAACGTACACGATGGCAATTACGATCATAACCTATGTGACTTTGTAATTGGTGACTCGCGCCCCAGCGCCTAAACGCAAAATCTTGAGCTGGCGCAATTATATTAGAAGCAAAGGATACAACAAGCACGAATTGAATACAGTGACCTTTTGGTCCAATAAGGCTTATGTATGCAAATAGTGGATACACAAGGTACTGTTACTTACACTTGATTCATTGAAGACTCTTTGTCAATTGCTTTCAAAGTTGAACATGCATTACCTCTTTAGGTGTAAGTCCTATATACATTATAACTTAAAGTGTATAAACTCATTTTTTATTCGTTATTGATTCATTTGAAATATAACGGGTGCCGCTGACGGAGCAGGATAGCTTTCCGTTCCAAAGCACTTTTTGTTACTCCCGTTTTTATTTGTGGGATTTCATATTGCTAGCGCTTTATGTTTTTTGTAAAATATTGTTTCCCGAATATTCAGATTTTATGCATAACATTTTTATTCGGTTCGCTACATTGTGTATTTAGATTGTCTCTGTTTCTTCCATATTTGAATCATACCACTTCCGACGGTTCGGTATTTGTTTTGCCGATATAAATTCGTTAAGAGAGAATAACTGTTAGCGCCTTGTTACATTTTCGATTGAACACTCAATAACAGTTTCTCGTTTTTTTTTATCAAATACATGTGCAATCGTTATCTTTTTACAGTTGATGTCCCACCAAACTATCGAATTGAGAAAGCCAATACTAATGAGGGTTACACAAATGTACATCAGTTAACGAAATAAATATTCGTTTTTTAAATCCACTATTTTTATCATTGGTATTTTTGTATTTATTGCACTTAATCACACACGTAGTGAAAGTTCTACATACTGTGAAAGTATTTTTCGTGGGGTACCAATTTTCGTGGTTTGGTTCCCAACAAAAATGTGAATTTAATAGATGTGTATACTGAAAACCTCAATATCACGCATTCAAAAATCCACGAACTAGTGTTTTCCCTAAATAGTTATATATCATAATAATTTGAAATGCCATAAATACATTGGAAATCATTAAAATATAAATGATAACAAAAATCCAATCATATATATTTCAATTTGTAAAATTATGAAAAAAAAAAAAAAAAAAAAAAAACATCTTCAAGGTTTTACATTGCGGTCAAAAACAAAATGAGGACGTAGATTGAAGATTTGCTATCAGTATTACAATATTCGTAGATGGATAAATCAAGAATATCAGTATGCAAACAGTAATTAAAAATAACACAAACTAGGGACAACGACCAGACAAAACAAGTGCTAAGATATTTAATTCATAGTTTACGTAAAACACTCCCTTATAGGTAGATAATCTGAATGTCTACCATCAAGCATGAGTGCTTCGTGTCTGTCAGAGAAGCAACATAATTCATTCAGTGATCTGCAAAAGAAGGGACTTAATGCGAAAAACCTGACCGCAAACCATAGTGGTGCACCGTGTTGGGAAAAATGTCAGTTCCTCACACGTTAAAAAAACCTGTTGTGGTATTCGATAGGAATAAGAACCTTTGCGCTCCGCCACAGGAGGCTAAATTGACCGGCCCTGCCCATCCCTCCCTTTTCCCAGTGGCAGTGAAGGTTTGTCGACCCTATTATCCTTGTGTCCTATCATTCTTTTCATTTCGTCATCATTTCATGTTAATTTTGTCATCCATTTCATATTCATCGCCTGAATATAGCTAAAATACTGCTGCTCGGACGTTAAACGCCAATAATCAATCAATCGAATGCTATATATCTTATTTAAAACGTGTCATTCTTTACAAAGTAATTTTTAAATTCCCGTCTGAAAATCATGCATATAAAATATATCATTTGTCAGCAGTAGAGTGACAAGACAATATAGGTACTGAACAGAATGTTGAAAGAGTAATGAAGGTAACCAAGGTTATGGCGGTAATCAAAAGAATGTAATTCAGGGACAAAGACCAGACATAGAAAACAGACATACACAACAAAGAACATAAAGTAACTAAAATCATACATACAAAGTAACAAAAGTAAATGAGCAACTCGGACTCCACTAAAAACTGGGAGCATGGACCAGGTGCACCGGTAGGGTAAGCGTCCTCTGCTTTTCTAGAAACACCCGCCGAGTTTGAAGTAAGAGTAAAAACTGACCTCACAGGAAGTCACATTGAGAACTTGACTCATGTAAATAAAACAAAATAGCAGCCACCATATGAAGAAATCTTGCATGAAAACACTGACGTCTAGTAATAAGAAAGTTTGGTTTTATACAGGAATAAATAGTTTTACTATTTTTATAGGTTTATTTCAGTTATTAGAGCCAATAGTTCTAAAATATGACAACGGCAAAGATTATTCTGAAGAAAAACGTACTAGACTGTTTAAAAAAAACACCAGGTTCTAAAGGAAACCTCGCCAAGTATAAAGAATTTTGATAAGACTTAGGCATGCAATTCCTGTTGCTATCCTTGCTGATTTATATGGTGTTTCAAAAACTAGAGTGTCTCAAATATTTGCTACATGGATTTGCTATATGGCTGAAATCTTTGGTCTCATTGTATGACCTTAAAAAAAAATGGTTCAAAAACATATGCCTCAATCCTTTAAACAAAGAGTCCAAAATGTATGAGCATGGTTGATTGCACAAACATTTTGTTGATTGGCTAGGGAATCCAACAACTCAAGTAGAAACGTAAGTTAATCATAATTTAAAGAATACTTACATGACAGTTGTTAGCATACCAACAACTGAAGCTTTCCACTTTGTGTCTGATCTTTGGGGAGGCAACATATCTGATCACAACATAACAGTGGCTATCTAGAGAACATTTCTGTAGGACATGAAAATATGGCAGACCGTGGCTTTACCATTACAGAAAGAAGAGCTGTATTAACTATTCCGCTTTTTACTAGGAATTGTTCTTGGGGAAAAAGTAGAAGACTTAACTCCTAGGAAATACAAAGGACAAGGACAATTGCTAATTCCTGCATACATGTAAAAAGAGCTATACAGAGATTGAAACATCATAAAATGAATAAACATAATTAAGTGGCTTCTTAAACCAATACACCTCCTGAGACGTGTAACATTCTCATTTTAGCGTGATTCGTGTGCGTGTTTCGTGGGATCGTGTATCGTGGAGCATGGGCTTCGTGTGCGTGTGCCTTTCGTGTGCGCACTTCGTGTTTCGTGTATCGTGCAAGGTTCTTCGTGCAACGGTTCTGTATTCTGATGGGATGATAAAAACAGCTCCTATGGTAGGTCAATTTTACTGAATATCGTTGTAATTTCGTTTTCTACGCCAAAGTCAATACGTGTAGGAATTAATTGGTTTCAAACATTCGAACATTATTTGTACATATAATTAAATACTGTAAATATTTGAATGGCCTTCCGGAATGAGCGGGGAAAAGTTTCCCGAACTATAACGGTTTATAATTTCATGGCGACCATTCCCTTATTGGTAATAGTTTGTCTTTTGAGAATAAAATTGGGTATATATTACCCCAATTTTATGAAATTTTAATATTTTCGTATTCCAAGACCAGTCAGAAAGTTTTTGCAATGTACCATGTATAATAAAAATGGACACTTTTTATATCAACAATGCAATAGTTTCTTGTTTTAGATAAATAAAATGGTATCGCATTAGTTGAAACAGCTAAATTATTAAGAACAGATTGCCTTTTACCAATACTTTATGAAATTTGGTATTTTGATTTCACCAGGAACAAGGAAAATTTATTTCCAATGATTCATATACAACAAATATGGATATTTTTCATATGAAAATTACTTTCTTTTCATATCCAGAGCAATTTGATAGTATGGCATCAGTCAAAAACACTGTTATCTAAAAATTGAGTATATCTTACCCTAATTTTATGAAATTTCAATATTTTCATAATCAGAAACTAAAGAAAATGTTTCCGCAATGTACCATGTATAATAATATGGACATTTTTCATATCAACAATGGAATATTTTCTTTTTAGATAAATAAAATCGTATCGCATTAGTTAAAATAGCTAAATTATTTAAAAAAAAAGAATAATTTTTACCAATACGTTATGAAATGTTGATATTTTAATTCTCCTGGAACAAGGAAAATGTGTTCCCAATAATCCATATACAACAAATATGGACATTTTTCACATAAAAATTACTTTTCTTTCATATTTAGAGCAAAACGATGGTATCGCACAAGCAAAAAATACTTTAGTATCTAAAATCGATTATATTTTCCCCCAATATATTGAAATTTCAATATTTTCATAATCAGAAACTAATGAAAATGTTCTCGCAATGTACCATGTATAATAAAATGGACATTTTTTATATCAACAATGCAAATTTTTCTTTTTTAGATAAATAAAATTCTATCGCAGTTAAAACAGCTAAATTATGAAAAAAGAGTACTTTTCGCCAATACGTAATGAAATTTTGGTATTTTTGTTCTCCTGGAACAAGGAAAATGTGTTCCCCATAATCCAAATACAACAAATATGAACATTTTTTTACATATAAAAATAGTTCTATTTATTTCATATTCAAAGCAACATAATTGTATGGTAAAAACATTTCATCAACTAATTCTTTTTTTGTGTGCTTCGTGTTCGTGTTTCATGTTTCGTGTGCTTCGTGTGCGTGGGATTGGGAACGTTACAGGTTTCATGAGGTGTAGTAAACCCAATGCTGAAAGTGGCAGCTTTTCTTTGTAATCTTATGCAATCCCTGGTAAAGAAATACAAATGTTTTCATATTTTTTACTATTATTTTTATTGATGTTGACTGCCACTTTTATGATTGATTTTATACTGTACTATTAAATATTTGAAAGTCTTGTAATTTAATTACTTACTAACTGGCTTTACTTAAGATGATAAAAATCAAATCTAACCACATTGTGAAAATAGGGCTAACATCAATTAATAAGGTCATTGAAAACTAATTTAATTCAGGACTCAAACTTGTTTTGAAGACTAGTTATGATTTTTCTATCACATTATTGAAAAAGTGCATCAAAGAAAAAATATTTCTAAAACAATATCTAATTATAGTAAAGGTAAAAATATCCAAGATCACATACACCTAATTGTGTCTGGATTCGAGTGAACCATGAAATACTTTTTTAAGTTTCATTTTATCGTTTTCAAAGTATAAATGATAGTTACTTTCATTGGCAACCTGAAGATTGCTTTTACGTCTGTGAGTGAAAGTTCATTTACTTTCCACCAATCCAGTTCCACAACATGAACACTTGATTTCTCCAATTGTAGTAGCTGCTAGATAAGGAAGGAATGATCTAGAAACAAATAGTCCTGTATCCCTGTAGACAAGATTTACATTACGTTTTTTAAGCTGAATTAATTTTGTGTTGAAATATGCCTTATTTTTTTTATTTATTTCCCTACATTCTACTTTTCCTAAATAATTTCATTTGAGATCCACAAATAAAATGCATTAAAAACATGAAATAGGTGTCGACACATTTATTGTATTGCAAAACAAAATGCCGACCTAGATAAATTCGTATACATGAAATTTCTGCTGACCTTAATCCACGCATGTACTGGAAGACCGACGGACTCAAGCCATATAAGAAAAACGTTCGAATATAACGTAAGGATCCTTTTGAAATTTACGTATTGTGATATAATGTGGCACATATGTTGCAGGTAATTGTCATTATTATTTGAAAACTACCCAAGAAATAGATAAATAAAATAAATAAAAAATAAATATGAAATAAAATGTGAACAAGACACGTGCTTACCTGTGTATCGGTTATTGGTATTTATTTTACCAAGGCGAAAGTATTTTCAACCCAAGTGAATGTCCTGCCGGCATTCTTCGGAAGAAATGGCGAGAAATAATTAGATCAGAGCTATCGATCTTCTTTGATTAAAAACCGTTGTTTTCACAATATTCTGTAGGTATTATCGACATTTATTGCTTCAATTGCATTACTTCAAACTTATTTCACTGAATCAGTCAAATTCAGTATAATCAGAACTGAACAAATTTGGCAGCTAATGCGGCTTAAATTGTTGTTAAGTAGACATTTAGTGCAACCTTTTCCATTTGTTCACCATAATATGTAGCATCTGAAGTGATGGTATGGCAGTACCCATAGCAGTTTTCACTATATAATTATTTTGTTTCAAAATATTCAGGTCATTTTTAAGAACTGAATGGGAAACAGACGCTGTTGTCATCTCTTTTCGATGTTAAAACCACTTATCGTTTTCCTTTTGACCAATTGTATTTTTTTTTCAATCTTCTCAACATATTGTTTGAATGAAAGTTTATTTAAAAGACCTGCGGTAATCACCAAACGTGACCAGTGTCACTAGTCTCCAGATCAAACAAGCCGTCCGTATTATCTCTGGGTCTACCAGGTTGTAAATAATTCCCATCGTTAAAGGAAGTACGATACACAAAGTTGTCATAATTTTAGTGGTACCCTCCTGTTCAATGGTCCGAAATAGTACTGTTGTAGATTCATCACGAGGGATCTTTGTCTTACGAAAAGAAATTGCTGACATAAAACGGAAAAAAAAATAGCCATAGCTGTCTTTTATATGCACTTAGTTTCATCACTGTAAAATATAATTTTGAAATAAATATATTTTAACCGTTTTCTCTGTCCTCTCCCATTCAAAAACATATATTCTCATTGCGGAACTCCCTTTCCCTGTCCTCATTTCCAAAGGATATGATTTCAACCGAAATAAATATGATCACGTACTGTATTCGTGATTTTTACTCGTTGGGGACATACATGTGAAATCTAACACATGAGCCAAATGAGGCACATCATATGAAAGAAAGTTTTCATTTTTATTCATTGTATTTATTTTTCTTTAGGGGGAGGGGGAGATTAAGTCAATAGAGAATAATATTATAGCTATAATAGTCACTGATATCAATAAGCATATTGGCGAAATTAATAGTTATGATACGTCGTTTGTGAAAAACAGGTATATTATATATTCAGGGTTGTATATAATTAAACTTGAATAAATATAGCAACGGTAATAAGCGATCTGTAAGGAGGAAGTACGAACAAACAAGGAATAATTCGTACTGAATGATTTTGATCGTTTTACCTATGCACTAAGTAATGATTATTGCAAATTTATTATGTACTGTTTTGCTAATTTCGGTAGGTAAGTTGAAGTTAAAACAAATAAGATCCGATAAATTGCAAATCGGAGTTGAGACGTGTTAAAGAAATATATATTGTTATATTTCAAAAGAATTTGATTTTATTCCATTACTATTAAATTTAACATCTGAAATGTCTACTACTTGTCTCGATAGATGCACCTTTGTCCTATCCGTATCATGAGAAAAACAAATCATTGTCTAAACTTTTTTTTTAACATTGGCAGTTACGCAGATGTTTGAAGAACCCTATCCTACAATTGTTGGAGAAACATTTAAAATAACCTGTATTTCCACCGGAATATACATTCTTTGGAGACGACCAAGAACAAACGTTGCCATCATCGTTGGTGGGGATCAACACGGTGCATGTAATATGAGTGGTTCTTTTGACCAAAATTTTACCTACTTCTGTTTTCCTTCTAACTACACTTACATAGTTGTAATACCTGGTGCGTTTAACGATCAGAACGGAAATGGAACATATTGGACTTGTGAAAACCTGCTTGGTGGTCAAAAACAAGTATTGCATTTGATAACTTGTAAGCACAAAGAACGTAAAAATGTAATAAACGAGTTGGAGACTTTACAAAATGTGTACAATAGCTTAAAAAAAAAAAAAAAAAAAAAAAAAAAAAAAAAAAAAAAAAACACTCTTTTCTATTAGTTCTAAAGGTTCTCAATGAGCCATGTGATTGATATGTTTTTAGATTTTGTCCAACAAATTAAACGGCTTATTGATAATGTGCTTTTATTAAGGTTTATCTACATCTTTTTGCATATCTGGGATCAATTTCACCATAAATTTCCTCTGACTATAGACACGCATGTGCATCTAGAGAACAAAATTAAGGCATATCATATCCTAGATATAAAAAAAACACAGATATACTGATTTTACGTATTCCTAAAATGTACAGGTTTTTTTGTAACCTTGTGATTGAATATACATCATTGACTGGACTCCTCTGCTGCGAAATTGTGATTGAGTTAAGCCAATATTTGTCAAAAGATAAAGATGAACCTTAAGTTATCTAACACTTTTGTTTTTTCTGAGATCCCGAAGTGACATTAGATATCAAACCTAAAAGCGATTTTCTGGTAAAACAAGGAACACTGTTAAAATTCCATTGTGATGTTCCAATTCGAGAAAGTTGGCAAGGCACAGAGATCGTCGATAGTTTTCTTGGTACAGTTGTCCGTTTTATAAAAAATGGGAACAGTTGTGCAACAACTGGAGCAATATTGAATCTATACAATGTCACATGTAGTTTAAAAACTGGAAGACTCAGTGCTGAATTACTGAGAACTTCATCATGGTATGACAGACAAATGATTACATGTAGAGCCCAGTATGGGATCGGGAATAAAACGAAAGATAAATATATTGAAACTTCCTTAGTTGTACATATATCAGGTATAAATCACTTTCTTTTTGCTCAGTAAGGCATCAATATTTATCTTCACATAGAAACACTGTTCAATCATTGTTTTCAAGACACTTCCAGATATTCGAGATAAGCAGCCTTGAAGACAATACAATAGATCACATTTTTACATAACAAATACACAGTTTTGAAAATAATGTTTTAGAAATCTACCAATTTTCCCACTTTAGAAAAATGTCAATGCATCATAATCTGTTTTCTAATAACCATATTGTACAGTTACTCAGAATTATATTATATTGATATTGATGTTGTAATTTGAATTTGTTGTTGATATGATAATTTGATTCTGTTACAGGCCCTGATACTTTTTTTCATTGGTGTGTTGTTTGGTTACAATCTTTTACTTATCTTATCCCTGCACTATTAGATATGTGTTAGTTCCTCTTATATCGTGTAAATCAGTTATCTATCAATTAATGAAGCATAGTTTATATTTCAACTTTTAATTGCATAAAATTTTGCAAGCCCTTTTCTCTGGATTTAGATAAAAATAGATTGGATGTTTTCCCAACGTCAGTTGCATTTGGATCTGGTATATCAGTAACATTATCTTGTCATATCAATCAACAACAAGCTGAAGTTATATGGTATATGAACGCAACAATCTTTAACAAGTCTGTTGCAGCCGAGACTGGTGAAAAATGCAGTCAATCTTCTATACAAGATCACAACTATGAGTACAATTGTAACGTGGGCGGTCGACTGTTTCAAATGATAATTCCACCAAGATTTGTCACTTATGGTTTAAACGATGCACCATGGACATGTGCAACTCCTGATAAAACAGAAAGCAATACGGCTGTTTTCAGAATTACAGGTTGTATAAAGCTATTCTGAATTGACTATTCAAACCACTTGGTCTAATCAGTACTTCAGGAATTAGAATGAAATCATGCTTTGTTTTGAAACATACACTAAAATGAAGTAAAAATACAAGAACGGTAATTAAAAATCGAGAAATTTTTACTTGAAGTACACATTTCCTTTAATTTTTGATGAACATGAATTGTTGGATAAAATTTGGTAAAAATTAGATTTCAACATTTTCAAGTCTGCAGTTTAAAGGTATAGATACATGTACAAAACTCCAACAATGTGGTGTTTCGTTTTGTAAATCAAATAGTCTTAAGGTCCTGTTCATGGCTTTGATTTTGGATAAACAGACTCTACAATATTTAACAACAAGCTTAAATTTGATTTGCAGGTATTCCAAAAATTACAGCCAGCGAGGAAATTATCTGCTCAGTACCGGCAACTGTTATCCTTATCTGTAATATAAGTGAATCTTTAATTCAGTATGTGAAACAGGCTGTATGGTACCATAAAGTCAACGGACAACTTGTTCGTACTGCAAATGGAACATGGGATGGAGCTTTATTTGCATATAGAATACCATTTTGTACAACACAAGACACTGGAATCTACACGTGTTCATTAGAGACCGCCTTACCTAACTTGGAAACAATGAATAAAGAGGTGGCATTGTCGATTAAAGGTAAAACAACATTATTATATAAGCCATTAACATGTTTACAATATCGTTTCAAAGCCGTGGAATTACAGCTTTGAATAGACTATAGAAGTTTTCGATGGATCACAATGCTAAGCCATGGTAAATAATTTCTTAACTTTTTATTAAAATTGCAGCAGACGTACCAATATTGTGTTTTTCTCTTTTTATACTTTTAAATGTCAATAATAAACACACAAAAACTAAATTACTAGTTCATGTGCGGTTCGATAGTTACTAAAATCATGAATTCAATGTTTCTGTTTGTCTATCTTAATCAGGTTCTCCATTGTTTCTTGACAAAACATCAAACATATTAGATGGAACAGTATATTTGAGAGCAAAATACTACTCTTATTCGGCGTCTGATTTACCAAGATGGAAATTTCAAAATCGTACATTGAATCCAGGAACTAAATTTTCCATCGAGACGACTGAAGGTCAAATCAAAACTATATTTTACAACAAAGAAGTTAAATTGAATGGGCTTATTTCAACTCTGATGATATTTGAATATGACGCAAACGATGAAGGAGAATATACTGTAACAGTTCAAAATTCTTTATCATCTGTTTCAGAAACGATTACTGTAATTGGTTTCAGTAAGTGATATATATTTGTTATTTCAGTATCATCAACGACGTAGCACAACATTACAAATGCATATAATCGAATTCTAGTGAACCTGAATATTTAACTGACAGCTAATCGGTTTTGACATAAGAATATTTATAAACAGCATGCACTTTGTTATATTATTTTACAAATTTCAACGTATCTAGTATATTCATTGATGTTATATTGCAGATATGTTTATATTACGTAACATGCAGGGAATAAAAATTATAATTCAACTTCTCTTTATGAAATCTTTTAATTTTCCAAATTTTAAAATATGTAAAACACCGAGGCTTCATTCCTTGCTTTGCATTTGGTAGAACCTCTCGGTGATGGATTTTGGCTTTCTCTTTCGAAAGTTTTGGTTATGAGTACTTCTAATCTGGTTCTCTGGTCAATATCCTAACCGACTCTAGGAACGCTAAAATATAGACTCAGGTCACCACCGATGGATATGCACAATATATGAGTAAATTACCGCTTATGAAATAAAGTAAAAACCAAGATGGAATTAACTTAATTAACATAATTATTTCCCATTTATATAAAAATATAATATAAGTAATTTGAAAGAAATATTTTAACGTTTCTTTTTTTGAAATTTGAATAATAAAAGGTATGAAAATAAATAAAAAAAAACGTCATAACCGCTAAGTCAATCAAAAGACAGAAGACGTCACTGGTGACCCGGGGTTATATTTGAGAGAAACTTGTGGAACAAAAATATTACCCGGGCTGCCAGGTTATGAGTACTTCTTGTATACAACTAATATTTTAAGTATGATCTTTCTACATATTTGGTTTTAATGCTGCTGATGAGAGGTTACTCCTGGAAACACGTGTACCACATATCGAAATTTACAATATATAAAACTGGTATTTTTTTGTATTTAATAATCACTGGGTCGATATCATTTCTTTTGGACCTGAGGTTCCCGAGGGTATTCACCAACCCAGTATTCCAACGTGTCTGAACCAGAGTAATAACATATTTTATCTACCCTATTAATGAAATCTTGCAGTATTCCAAATCTTAATTACGTAAAACACCGAGGCTTCATTCCTTGCTTTGCATATGGTAGAATCTCTCGGTGATAGATTTGGCTTCCTCTTTCGATAGATTTGGTTATGAGTACTTCTTGTATACAACTAATATTTTGATTATGATCTTCCTACATATTTGATTTTAATGCTCTGATGAGAGGTTACTCCTTTAAACACGTGTACAGCATATCGAAATTTACAATATATAAAACTGATATTTTTTGTACTCAAAACAATTAAGAAGACAGTAATAATAAACAATGTAACGTAAATTATGTGTATTTATGACTTTTACAGACAATATAGACGACCCAGAACAAATACAAAAGGGATACAGTGGTGGCGTCCTTGGTGCAGTTGCTGTTGCATGTATCATTAGTACAGCATTGGTTGCAGCTTTAACAGCATATGTCATTATTAAACGTCAAAGATTTTCAGGAACTGGTAAATTTATAAACTATGTATGAAAGCGTGGTTCTTACAACTTCGTAGACTTAACCTTTGTGAAATGTACAATTACTAAATAGAATGGAAAATTAAAGTAGAAGTGCTTGAGATTTCTCAGATTTTATTTATTCTAAAATCATTATTTCTGTTTATACTATTTTTAAAATTACTTCTTTAATATTTTGACCTACAGTGAAAGATAACTTTAAAAATGTATTTGACGAAAGTGAAATCGAAATGAAAAATCCAATTGAACACAAAATCGCGTCAAAACGTAGTAAATGTGCATGTAATATATTTTCAATTTTAGCGAAAGACGATGCATCAAAACCGTAAGTTAATAAAGATGTACCTTGTTCAACCTGATTTAAAAAGAAAAATTGGTTTTCAATATCTTGATGACATTTGTAATTTACATATCAAAAAGGATAACATTGATCAAAGATAATTTACCTCTTATGCAACTCAAATAATGAATTGATATCGATTGAACACTTTAAACGCACATTTCACTTATATTCTAAATTCTGCATTATAAATGGGAATGAGAGAAATTAAGATGACTACATTGTATGATGTCAATACAATTCCATTTTCTCTGTTTCCTTTATATATAATACTATAATCAAAGCTATATCCGCTGTCATGTATAATTTGTTTACTTTTTCTTTCAGTTTTTTTTTTTATTGTAAACACCATTTCACAATATTTCAAATATTCCCTTAATTTGCTTTCTTCTATACAAAAATCATAGGAACGAAGATTCTAAGGGAAGTCAAAATAATGCAATTAAGGGATAAAGACTAGACAGTGGAATCAGACGCACACATAAAAGAACATGAAATAAAAAAGATAACACGTTCAAAGAAACAAAAGTAATTAAGCAACAACTGCAGTAAATAACTGGGAGCATGGACCAGGTGCAAAGGTACGGTAAGCGTCCTCTGCGTTCCGACCAAACCAACTCCCTGAATTGCTTGCTCATAAGAAGTCAATTCGGGGGTAGACGAAAGAGTAATGTATGAGATATTTATTATGAAAATGAAAGAGATGAGCGACCACATATCTTATAAATAATATGTGTGTTTTTTTTTTGGTTTTTTTTTTCAGTGATCACAGTTATGACGAGTTAGACATGAGAAGCTTACCCAACGTTTATGAAACCGTTCAACAGGCATGACCGCTGTGATATAAAATGAAATTCCAAATTCGGTTCATTATTACCTTTTGAGAAATTTGGGCCATCTGCATTTCACTCTGAAAACACATAAACTTTGAATCTAGAAAAATAACAATGTCTAGACATGCGAAATAACATTAATTTAATGTAAATTTAATCCAAAACTGACCTTATTTTCTCTGTGCATTTTTTCCATTTTGCAGAAGTTGAAATAATAAAAAAACAGCCGTGGTTCACTTGAAACTGTCCACTCATCTACACAGTTTAATTTACCAAATGTGTATAGGTGTCGTTTGTCCTTTAACTAATTAGCATATCAATTTGAAAGAGTTAACATTTTAACATTGCCCAACTTATATTTGGCACATTCTGCAACATTTCCTTCATAACTGTAGTGTTGTAACTGTGTCATCTTTAAACTAAAAGGTTCAAATTGCTATTATATATGTATATCAGAGTCTGAAACATTCCCAACGATATTAAAACTGTCAAATTTGCGAAACAAATTTTTGGTCGTACCCTCCGCGGGGTCTCGAACTCGTACCGCTGTGACATCTAAGGCAACATCGCCTGCACAAAATCTATCGCTCTAGACCACTCGTCCAGCTAGACTATATATAAATATAGCTTTCGCTGGCCGGGTCATTCCTCCTCGTAGGATTAATGTATGGTTGTAAATGTAACTTAGTACACGATGTATGGTAGTACGGAACAGTTCATCTCGGTGTTATCGTGTAGGACAGAGGATCAAATTAATGATACGTGTCACAACAAATAAGTATTATACAAAGTCTAAAAATGTGACGACTCTATTCGCTAAACTGCTCCATCGGATCAAATTGATACAAGGAAGATAATATAAACATATAGAAGGGTCTGAAATTTCCCAACGATGTTAGAACTATCAAGTTTGCGTAACAAATATTTGGTCGTTCCCTCCGCGGGACTCGAACTCGTACCGCTGTGACATATATGACAATATCATATAAAAATATAGCTTTCGCTGGCCGGGTCATTCATTCTCGTTGGATTAATGTATGGTTGTACGTGTAACTCAGTACACGATGTACAAAGTCCAGCGCCCTAGACCACTTAATCCTCTATGCTGCATAATAACATCTAAATGAATTTAGGATTAATCTACGGATATAACTTAGTACACATAGTTTATATAAATGTATAGTGGTTTACAGGTTTAGACTGCAGGCGAGAGAAGGAGAGACCAAATTTGCATTACAATTATGTAACTTCGCATCGATTTCAGAGTAAGAGTGTAGCTTAGAGTATCCAACAATGCCATGAAAACTGATTTGTTCAACGTGTCCCGTGGAAAAAAATCAGTTTTCATGGTGCAGATGGATACACCATAACGATCCACGAGTTCATGATGACGACCATAAAACTTCTGTTGTGATGACTTCAATCTTGTAGCAACATAACCCTGTTCCAGAAGCCTATTGTTAGAGTTCTAGCGCGATACAAAAAATCTACGTAGTTTCTGCAAGCTCTGGCATAACGTATGAGTTGTGATATGAACACTCCATACGCAGGTGCTGGAGGGATGTTGCCACAGATGAAAGGAAAGTTGACAATTCTGAATGAAAAGTCATCGCGTTTGTCGTAAAGTTTGGTCAATATTTTTCCTTTACCATCGATTTCTAAGTGTAGGTCAAGATATGAAGCTGACTTCACAGTGTCTGTAGTATCCTTTATCTCAAGTTCTTTTGGTTAGATGCGATGTATCAAATCCCCGAAATTTGAATTGTTTAAAGATAATACGTCATCTATATAGCGGAAACTGAGATTGAAGGATCTAGCCAAACGATATTCTTTCTTTCTGATCAGATCAGCTATAAAGTCAGCCTCATAAGAGTGAAGGAATTGGTCTGCAAGTAAAGGAGAACAATTTGTTTCCATTGGAATGCCGACCGTTTGTTGAAAAACACGTCCACCACACTGGACAAATATATTGTCGATTAAAAATTTCAAGATTTTGTAAACACCTTCCTCTGTATATTTGGCAGATGATTTGGAATTATTTCTTACAAAGTATGAGGAATCTCTACCAAGAACTATATATTAAGGAAGTAAGGGCTTTTTTGTAAGGTCGCTCCTGGGTCCTTTTAAACGTTTGTGAAAGGTTGTTTGGATTCGCCATCACATTTGAGGTCACAGACGGGACAGCGAAGTAAATAAATCACTTTTGCACTCTTGCAGTGTACGTTAAATATTTTGTAACGTTTCCCCGTGACCGTGCTAGTAAATGTTGACGATTAGTACATCTGTTTGTAGCATTTACACCATTTTTCACCACAGAGTTGACTTCGATATTTCTGCCTGCACTAATAGATTACTCAAACTGTCTGGCTGACTGAAAGCAATCATAGGTGGCTCGGGAAGGATCTTCGATTATGTGGAACTTTTCTCGACAAAGGTCCAGTGCTCAAAATTGGGAGTGTGGCAGTTTTTCAAAGAAGTGTGGTATGTAAGGAGAAAAGGAGTTCTCTTACAGTTTTTCTTGCCTATACTGTAACAGGATACTCCTTGGGATCATGAGTTTTTCAGAAATCTTCGTTGATGATGATTTTTTTTTATATTCCCTTCTTCTTAAATTGTTTTTTGTTGATCCAAACGTCTCTTGGAACAAATGCGCCTAAGCCTAGCGGTGTTGCCATAGACGTCATAGCGGTACGAGTTCGAGCCCAGCAGAGGAAACGACAAAAAGGTTGCTCGCAAATGTGACAATTCTAACATCGTTGGGAATTTTTCAGACCCTTACATATATATATATACAACTTCAAACTATTATTTTGTCCTTTTATATAGTACTTGTATTATGTTGATACTTTTTTGGCTTTTTTGTAAAGGATTCAAGTCTCCAAATTTACATTAATAACTTTCAACATTTGCTCATTAATTTTCAGTTTTATATTAGGCAAATAAAAGCCTTTAACGCCCCTTTCCTTTACAGAAATCAATAAAATATTTATAACATCAATGCTATTGTAACAGAAAGAAACATGATGTATACAATTTACTGTGAAAAAAGGCCCTTTTACAGAAGACGAATCTTTGGATTATATTTTTTGCATCATGTTATTTAGGTATGCGTATATTTTATTAAAGTATCGGAAAAAGAAGCCAAATCCAGCACCTGATAAGTTCTATCCATATTTGTCAAAGGTCCTTTGACAAAGGACTTTACTATATATATCATGTACAATAAGAATGAAGTCTAACTGTTTTAAAGGTTTCGAATTTTCATACTGCAGATTTCAATAAATAATCTTAAATATATTGTTTAGACAGACAAGTCTGACAATTTGGATGTCTTTGAGTGAATTGTTAAGAAGAATTAAAGCATCTAAATATATATATATATATATATATATATATATATATAAATTTACTTTTAGTATATACGTACGTCACAACATGTTAGCTTTCTGCTTTATTGAATTTACATTAAATGTACCTGTACGACCTCAACCAGAAAAGTAAAACAAGTATAATACAAAAATACTTGTAAATTTACTGTCACTTTCTAATAGATTTGCCATCATGGTCTCTAAGCAGAATGACATCGACAGATAAGTTTGTCCAAAATTGTTTTTCAGAGGTAAAAAAGGTCTGTAAACCACTTTGTAGCCGGCTATTGGGCCAGATGTAATCTTTGTCCTTATGCTCATATTCAAACTAACCAACTGAACAATAAATCTGCCAATCAAGCAAAACACATACATCTCAATGACTTCTTGCTAATAAAACCGCTTTAAAAGCGATTACAGCAGTTTGTTTTCGAATTACGGAAAATATAGATTGCACAGTGTTAGCCCTATTTGAATTGTAGAATGAAAGTATTCAAAGAAAAAGTGACTTATTCTTGATTTATCGTCTCCCCATATTAATTCCTAACATAAAACTTACAATGAACTCATAAACAAGGAGAATCTTTCTTTTATTTTTCAAATTGATGATACCATAAAATATTAATCAATGCAGAAAGGACACTAATGTTGCAAAACAGATACATCAAATGCGTTTAAACTTCTACCGGTTTATCCTTGGTGTGACATCTTATTATTTCTATACGATACTTACTTTTTGTTCAGAATCTAGTCCAAAAATCGTCGATTATTTTTCGTCATTAATTTGTAGGATTTTGCAAAATTATTATGGAATTGCATATGTTCTTCAGCTGTTGGACGACTTAAAAACCAATCAAACTTGTCTTGTAAATGCAAACAGGACAATGCAACTTTTAATCTATGTGTTCGATTCGTTGAACGTTCCACTTGCCTCCCACAAAAAACGGTTGAACTGGTTATAGAAAATGAATATTCAAGTAACATGTTAGACACTAACGCTATGCTTGCAAATTAATCGAAGATAAATTATGTCTAATTAATTTTTTTTTATGTTTTCTTTCTTAAAACGACGGATATGTACCAAACGAGAACTTTTATGTCCCTTAGGCCATCTTAACTTTGCAATGATAGTGGTGCTACCAGGAAGATAGTTATTTCTTTTCTATTAAATATATCACATTCTGTCAAGGAGCTACATCATCATGTATCAATCACCGCTTGGTGTCAAAAAGATTTAGATATGTGGTTAAAGTTTCTCAATCAATGGAATGGTATTTCTGTCTTCATAGTATGATATAATTTCATCGCGGATTATGATTTATATAATGATATAAGGTCACAATGCGGTTTTGGGCATATTTTCAGAATAGGCAGTTCCATGGACGATGGCCAAAGTCAAATAATCTTGAAACAAATGAGGTATCAATAGCATACATGGAATTATATCCAATTGTTATTGCAGCTGTGATATGAGGTCAAGAGTGGACATCGAAAATAATCCTGTTTCACTACGATTACAAAGCTACACACACATTTAGATCGAGAATTATGAAATTACTTAGACGCCTTACGTGGTGTTCTGTAAAATATAATTTGATTGTACATGCTGAATTTGTTTATGGTAAAGAATATAAAAAAAAACTGATATGCTTTCTCGATTTTAGATGGATGGTTTCCGATGCCCGTGTTCGAATGCATCATCATATCTATATACTTCCCGCAGCATTCTGTAAAATTACATCGTCTAGTTGATAAATTGTGTCATAGTTTCTTCAATGATTCTACATGCATTGTATATTTATCAGGATATAAGTGCCTATGTCAGTTTATGAATTCTACATTCCCGACTCAGGAAGTAAACCGTGTTTAAGCCATATTTCAGACGATATCCTAGTTTGTTGTGTGACACATTGCCATTCGATGTTGAAATTGAAGCTGTATTGAATTGGCATTCGTTATTTTTTGTATTTTTTTTTATGTATATCCGTTATCCATTGGTAGAAACTGTATACAATGCTATTCATTATTAAGGCTAGAAAATATTATTTACGGTATTAAGAAAAGTGGTAATAATAGTGTTAACCAAAAGTTGCCAATGACAAAAGATGTTTTGCATAAATTACAAGAACATTTTGAGAATGACTTGGTCAACAAACATCTTGACTTCACTTTAGTTACAGCGTACGATACTGCGTTCTTTAGCTTTTTTAAGATGTGACGAATTTACTTGCAGATATTCGTTTGAGCTTACCTGTTGACAGTTGGCGGTTGTATCCGATATACAAGTTAATATTCGTATTTAAATTAAAGTGTCGAAAACTGGTGTATTTTGATATGGTGTTGTGATTAAACTCTTTAAGACAAAGATATTTGTCCATATGTTCAACTGACCAGCTACATGGACTATAGACGTAAATGTTGTGTATCAGATGATGACTCTTTACTTGTTTGTAGTAATGGTTATCCTCTCGATATATCAACTTTCATAGATAAACTAAAAACTTACCACACTTATTTTTGGATAAGACTCTAACAGATACAGTGTACATTCCTTTAGAATTGGTGCAAAAAAAGACGTTTAGTAATTACGTACAAGACAATATGATCAGACTGCTACACCAGATATATTAGAACATAAGATAAAGATATAACTGAAGTTCTTCGAAAAATGTATTATTAACATCTTCAAACAGAGCGATATTGTCACAATAGTAAAGTTGTTATCTCTTATCATAACATAATGAACAAAATTAGAGAAACGCGTTGCGTTACATGGCATCAGCAATGTAACTACTCCTTTGGGCATTGTAAATGGAAGTTCTATTTATCTATTGTTTCAAATTATTCACTCAAAGTACTAGGCTGTGCTACTTTTCGATATAAACCCTTTGGTAACAGCCAATAGGTATAACCTGAAGATATAAGCCATTGTCTCTTGAAAGTATATTGAATTATTGTTGTTTGGTATGACCTGCATAATATAACTTTGTCGTACATAAATATATGCCATTTTATCTGAGTTTACAATGTATACCTAAGAGATATTCGCACCACTTGTGTCTGTCGTTACCATCATGCGCCAGTGGAATATAATGGGTTTAATTATTAATGGAAATGTAAAATGTTTAACGCTGCATTTACAAATTATCTGACGACCTAAAGATATGGTGAAGTTTGGGTGGTATCATATCTAGCTGTCACTCCAGTGTGTTAATCATTATACGAGGTCAAGGTAAAATTTACACTGTTTGGAAATTGTAAACATAAACAATACTAAGGAAACCTGTCTCATAAGATTTAATTGAAAATAACAGCTAAAATGTTGAAGAATGTAAAAATGTAAAATTTTTGTGATATCAGTTCTTGGTTGAAAAATACGCATTTCCTTTAAAAATAAGTAATGATTGTTTTTTTTTTAAATTGTACTTTGTGCTGATGTGACCGCTCATTTACCGATAATGACGCAATAGTATGCAAATGCTATTTGATAACCACTGGTGTATTCACGCTGCAATTAAGGTTTGACGCGCTGTAAAGATCTTACCCACCATCCGTTTAAAATGCCTGAACTATTTCAGGACCATTGTTGTACCAGCTTCTCCGGTAGTGTAAGTCTATTTTACAACATTTGTGTTGGACCTGATTATGGACCAGATTAGGGTTCGGTGATTTTGTTGTTACCCTTATTTATAATAATATGTTATTTTTTTATATAAAATTGGTTATTTGATGTTGATGAAACTTTTCACCATGGGGACCATCAACCATAAAATATTAGTATCCGTCCACCGTAAGAAAGAGTAACATATACTAAATTTGAATTATGAATTTATCATAGACCATAGATTTGTGCGTGATATTTTGCATTTAATTGTGACAAAACTAGACGGATCATCCCTAACCATATGATGTTATTATTTGTTTTTTTTTTAATCCTAGTAAAGAGGGGGTACTTAAGATAATCAAGATTATGGCCAGGTCACTACAATCATTTTGTGAAGCTTTGAAGAAATTGATGGTTAATGTAAAATTTTAAAGACCAAAGCGTGTATTAAGAGTAATGTATTGTCTAGATAATTTTTCAATGATCTCATTTACGTTTGTTGCAATCGTGAATTTAAATATAAATTTAATTGTATGAATTGGTACGTATAAATTAATACAAAAATGTAGATGCCATACCATATTTTACAAAGCATAACAGAAATGAGCAATGAAGATAATTCAACTGCCATGAATCCATCTGAAAATACAAAATATAGTTTATTAATATTGCTAGGTAACGAAACATTCATGTTAATTTGTTGTGTCAGTAGAATTTTTAATTAGGAAGATTCAGAAGGAGCCTCGATTGCAAATAGTTTAAAAGTAAGGGGACAATGACAAATAAAATCCGTATTGATAACGTATTGAACTATCTAAATGACCACCCTGAACTCTACACTAGCAAACAATAAATGTAAAAGTGGGGAAAATGGAATATGGACCCGGCAAATTAAAGAGTAAAGATCCATAGTCCATTGCAACTGTAAGTTGTCCTCGATAGGATAATTATACGATGATGTTTATAAGACGTTTGAAATTACTATCGGGTTTTGGTTGAGTTGATTAACATTTTATTTTTTTTTTTGACTTGGTATCAATAGACTGCATCATGTTATTTGTTTTTTGCTTTGTCAATTCTAACGTTCAAAATGTCATAGTAAAAAACTTACCATTGAAAAACCAACTACACGAGGATGTATATTCCTGGATAATTAAAGGAGGAAAATACGACAGTCTTTTACTCCTTGAATGACTAATGATATACATTTACTTGAAAGGTATATTTTGCGTATACACATATAGTCTACAAACCACTAAAATCATTTCCCATAGGCTCAAATGCTAATTTCATTAAGTTCAATGAGTTATGGAACTTCTACCTTAAGTGTAATCTGAAGTAGGGCATAATCACCTAAAAGCTGTGTGTGCGCACTAATAACCCTGAAAATGTTATATGGGGTTTACTACCACGCAGTGCGACACCGACTCCTAGAAGATAATGATCTAAAAACAGAATGGGAATTCCCCTAAATTTCTCAAAAAGGGGGTCTTCATTCACAACTCATAAAAAATATTTAATACAGTACATTTTATGTTCAACCATTAGAATATTTTAACAAATTTACCAACTTCAGACAGTTTAGATGAGTATTTTCAGAAAAAAATGTGTTTTTATAGAAAAATATCAAAGTTGAGGGGCCATAAAAAACTGCAAACTGGCTTATCAAGAAAATGGGATTGAGTGTTTTCTTACATCTTTTTTTTTAATGAACCCATAAATATTATTATATTGAATTCCTTACAAAACAACATTACTTACACGCAAACAGTGCTATAAAGTCAAAACTATCTCAAATTTTATCATTTTTATGGCAATAAAAGCAGAGCCGCCTCCCCCTTTTTAATCATCTATTCAAATACCATGAATTTTCTATTTTGTCAGTGAAATACTTGTTTTGGGTGATTTTCTGGTAACATTCATGTTATAGCAATAAAATATCACAAAGGAAAGTGCTTCATAAGCAACATCTTTTTTCAGAAATTTGAATTATTTTTCTTTATTTGGGAGCTGGACAAATATTCTAATCCACATACATGAAATCTCATTTTTTTCAAATTTTCCCTCCTGCTATAGACTTCCTTAACTTGCTTCAACTAACAGATATAACTACAAACAAGTGAAAAAGAACCATTAGATATGCAAAAAAAACAAAAACAAAAACAGAAACAAAATAAAAACAAATAAAAACAAAACAAAAAAGATAAACTACTTACTAACAGAAAAAAATATATATTTCTTAACACATCAGGCCTTAAAATTGGTCCAAATCACATATTTGAGTGGTTTTTGAAGAAAATTGTAAAAATTTTGATATTGTGGAGGGAATTTTGATTGTGTATCACTCTGCGCATAGTTTTAAAGAATTGAAGATAGTTTGGAACACTTTTGAGAAAAATAATATTTTGCCATGCATTTCAGTTAAGGCTACAAACCACAAATGCCACTTCTCATAAAAAAGGGGTCTTTATGCAGAACTCATAAAAATATTTATTACAGTAAGTTACAATAACGATTTTATGGAGAAATAAAGAAAATGTAATTCCCTGTGAAACACAAGCTCACTTGTGCAGATTTGATGTGCACTTTTTCCACATAACACAAGTGCTCTAAAACTTGTGTAGGACTATTTTTGCGTATGTTCTAAAAGCTTATTGGTTGAATTAGTGCTATGCAACCTATATGGTGAACAAAGCAATAGGAATTATGAAAAGTAAAGACTATGACCACTTTACTGAAATCACTTGATTTTATCTAAAAAAAATGGTAGGGGAAGGCTGTCAAAACATAAACACAAACAGCACTAACATATTTTTCATAGAAGACCGATCTGATCGCAGTTTTGTTGTGTAAAATCGTAAGATCGGTTTTAAATTAAAGAAATGTAAAATAAAAGTATTAATTAATGTTTATATCTATTACATTATGTAAATATGTGAAAAATTAATAAAGAAAACAACAACAACAACAACAAAAACAGAAAAATACATTGACCGCTATGTGGTCACGTGATGCGATCACCAGCTAAATGGATCGATTTGACGGATCGATGACTGACCAGAAACTAATCGGTGATCGATGACCGATCGCAATTTTAATTGCGCGGATCAGTTCAGGTACTGTAAAAATTGGGATGTAAATGAAATAACTGTCTTATCTTATCTGTTTTAATCGACGCTACTTTAAACTGAAAACTAAATCGTAATTTCATCAAACATCATGCTAGTCCAATTATAAATCTGCTCGCGGTTAAATTGGTTGTTATCAATTCTCTGTCATGTCAAAAAAAAAAAAAAAAAAAGAGAACGAAGCCTTTAATCTGTAGTACACTTTTATTCTTAACTTACCAAGGTTTTTCCAGATGATCGTGTCATACAAATGCATTTTGTTTGTTTTCTGTTTTTGTTTTTGTTTGTTTTGTTTTGTTTTGTTTTGTTTGGGGGCGGGGGTATGGTTTTGAATAACCTACGTTTTACCATAACATTGATTTTTTGTCATTTTCCTCCGATTGTTTCATTTGAAGTTTTCATCCCATTTTTTATCCTTTTTTAGTAATGTTAAATATATTGTTTAAGTCGTTGTGAACTGTATATAACTAAGAAGACCTGAGAAGAACCGAACCCCTGGATAATTCCTGTCACTAATTCAATCTATATTAGAACAGGAAGTCCGATTGATAAATACTGGAAACTATTCTAAATAGTAAATCTATTTTTCTTTGCAATGAAATTACAAATAAAATTTTACAATGTGCAATGAATCAATGCATTTTCACAACATGCCTCTCATCACTCAAGTTGCAATGAACATCTCCCAACAATCAGTCATGGTTTATGACCAAAACTCGGCCTTCATGGCTCAATCACTCCTTAATAAAAATTATTGCTTACATGCATGATTTTATGCGTTCTGTCATAGACCTGTAATTATATTTATGCAATTAGATTAATTTAATTACATGTCTTTCTATGATTCAAAATGAAAAAGATGTTTGAATTGGTAATTTTTCACAAATTCAGGATGAAAGTAATTTCCGAGTGCAAATATTTTTAATTTACATTAAAGTCTAAAATCATTGCATTAAATGTTAAAATCGTCAATATTAGTATCATACTGGTAACATATACATTTCAATAAAAAATTCTAGGAAAAATTGACATATTTTTTTGCTTGATGTATGAGAGTGTGCCCTTCCAATTTATACATCAGCGTCTAAAATCAATGTAGCAGATGTGGAAATTGTAAAAATGTAAAAATTGGTATTATATTAGTGACTGACGTACCTTTATTATATTCAATATTATAAAATATGACATATCTTTGGAAAATGTATGCCTACGAGCATTTTAATTTCCTTAATGGCTCAATGTTATTGTATAAAATGTAAAACAAATTGTTGATATCAGTATCATACTGGTAACTGAGGCATATATATTTCTATATTTGACAATTTGTTTTTGCAAAATGTATAAGTGCATTCAATCTCAGTTTCCGCTATATAGATGACGTATTATCTTTAAACAATCCTAATTTCGGGGATTTGATACATCGCATCTACCCAAAAGAACTTGAGATAAAAGATACTACAGACACTGTGAAGTCAGCCTCATATCTTGACCTACATTTAGAAATCGATGGTAAAGGAAAACTATTGACCAAACTTTACGACAAACGTGATGACTTTTCATTCAGAATTGTCAACTTTCCTTTCATCTGTGGCAACATCCCTTCGGCACCTGCGTATGGAATGTTCATATCACAACTCATACGTTATGCCAGAGCTTACCGAAACTACGCAGACTTCTGGAACAGGATTATATTGCTACAAGATTAAAGTCATCACTACAGAAGTTTTATGGTCGTCATCATGAACTCATGGATCGTTATGGTGTATCCATCTGCACTATGCAAACTGATTTATTCAACGGGTCATGGTTTTCCTTTCCTCGTTTGTCTACCCCGGACTTGACTTTTTATGAGCAACTCGGTGGGTGTTTCTAGAAAAGCAGAGGACGCTTACCCAACCGGTGCACGTAGTCCATGCTCCCAGTTTTTAGTGGAGTCCGAGTTGCTCATTTGCTTTTGTTACTTCGTATGTATGATTTTAGTTATTTTATGTTCTTTGTTGTGTATGTCTGTTTTCCATGTATGGTCCTTGTCTCTGGATTACATTATTTTGATTACCCTATAAACTTGGTTCTCTTGGTTACTCTTTCAATTTCCATTAGGGTCTAAGATTATTGAAAAATTGACAAGAAATTCAATATAACTCTCATGTTGGTGATTGAGACACATAAGTTGTAGTTAAAATCCTTTAAGTATGACATTTAGTGCGAACCCATATATTTCAATCAAAATTGTTAAAAAATGATATTTTCTCGCAAAATGTATTAGTGCGAGCACATTTAATTTCCAAAATAGTCTTAAATTTATGTACAAATGGTAAAAATTGTAAATACTAGTAACATACTGGTGATTGCAACACAAACTTTTCAGCCAAACTTCATTAATTATGATATTGTTGGAGAAGTGTGAGCACTTTAAATTTCCGTAAGGGTTAAACATTATTGGATAAAATGTATTTCATTTGTAATATGACTATCATGTGTGTGACATATATACTTCTTAAATTCAAAATTCTTTAAGTTTACATTTTTGTTTGCAAAGCGTACGCGTGCGAGCACATATATTCAATATGAGTCTAAAATTATTGTATAAATTATTAATTTTTGTTAATCTTACTATCATTTTGGTGATAGCAACAAATATGGTTCAGTAAAAATTCTTTGAATATACCATTTTCTTACAAAATGTTGCGCAAACACTTTTAATTTTCATTAGGGTCTACAATAATTGTATAAAATGTTGAAAAAAATCAGAACACTGTATCATACTGGTGACTTTGTCATTTATATTTCAGTGTAATTTAAGAAAAAGACATGTTTTTTTTTGCAAAATGTGTGAGTGCGTGCACTTTTTATTTACAAAAGGGACTAAAAATTATTTTTGTTTGTGTTAAATGTAAAATACTGACAAGGTATGTTGCAGGTCAGGACGGTTTCTGACAGTTAAGAACTGTTCTATGACAGCAAACCCTGACAAATTCGAAGAGAGGTGAAAAGTAATCGCAACTGTAAAATCAAGTGTGTTTTTTTATGTTGTATGTGTTTAGGGAATAGTGAAAATGTGTTACGATTATTCTTAATCTTACAATCCCAATTCCGTTTAATAAATTTGGAAGTATCAATCTAATCTGACAAAAAAATGTAGTTTAAATGTGAAACAAAAAATGAACAGACACATAGTTTAAGTTAATGAAGATTTTACAATGCCAAATTTGAATGTCATTCACAATTTTGCAATAATTCAGTACATGCACACATGTCTGAAACGAGTTTTTTATTTACAATTTATTTACCCATAAGATTTAATTTTACTATAGAATCCTATGAAAGAACCTTACACGATACACGAATACCGAAACACGAAGTACGCGCACGATGAGCACACAAATTCCTCGCTGAACATTACGCGATCCAATGAACGCACACGATCCGCACGCGATACAAGCACGCAAAACACGCTTAAATGGAAGGGTACACATATTTTAGGAGGTGAACGATAAGTAAACAGATAAACAAATAATCAATTGTTTTAGGTTTCAACATGATAACAAATAATATCGAAAATATGAAGAAAGAAACTCTTTAATAGTACATACAGATACATGAGTAATTGTAAAATAGACAAAACGAATCTACTTTAACTCAGTCTTTTAGAAACATCATACATAGTGATCCGTTTGCAAACAAAAACCTCTCAAATAAAGAAATGTACCTAATATAAACGTTATATGAGTAATTTTGATCATTTTCAAACAAAAATAAAGTCGATCTTCATTGCACGTTCATAGCAGCGTAATCAACATCGGAGATATTATCAGCACAAACATACAATGTTTGGAAAAAGATGCCAAATTACAGTCCTCTTGAGTTGTTGTTTGTGTCGGTGCCGCTGCAGTGACAATCATAATTGTATACAAAGGTTACAATGTAATTCAAACTTATTTAATTAATGCATTTTATATAATCAGATGATTGTAAGTGTGCAGATGAGATCTCGCAAATGGTCATTTATTATTCATAGGAACTGTTCAGTACAATAAAACAAAGCAAAAAGACATTTTAAAAAAGATATACATATATATATGAAACAGTTTTTTTGTTTGTTACGGCCTGCCATAATTTAGTCCTCTTGAAACTGTAATAAGTGAATGTTTTCAAATCATTAGCTTATGTGCAAGAGGTCAATATCGCTGTTATATTTCTTCTGAAGTACAGCACATTCTCAAAAGTTACTGCTGATGGTTGAATATAGTCTGTTTTTTATTTTTTTTTTGGTTTTTGTTTTTTTAATTGTTTTTATTTTTTTGTTTTTGTTTTTTTTTATATAAGGTAGCTTTGTAATATGGAACTTTACATAGCGATTGTAGAATACTATGTCATGATAAATTAGACAGCTAAAAATTTATAAATCTTTTGTAAATCTTTACAAAATAACATTAGATCAGACGACCAGGAATAAAACAAGTCCCTACTTCGCAATTATTACGCTTTCATAATGATATGAGAAATACAATACATCAAGATAATTACTTGTAGCCTGCCTTCTCCTTCTTCGAGCACTTGTAGTCACCTTCCCATTGCCTGTACCTCCCGTCCCAGTACCACTTTGTCCAGTGTTATCTACTCCACTTCCTCCACCTACTCCTCCATTTTTCACAGTTGTTGGTTTAATAGTTCCAGTGGAACCTTTAGTATTGTTAACATATTGAAAGTCCTCATTTTTAATACCATCGTTTTGTATGCTTCACAAATGATCTCGATATATGTACGAATATTGACAAGAACCGTTCGATATGTCAATCAGAGATACAATTATATAAATAAATAAAGAAGAAAGGTCCCGATTTTTAATAGTTGTAAATGATACAGTGTTGATTGTACGTACATTTCCCTCTTATTTTATTTACTCGCTATGGTGTATATTAAAAGAAATATTTATTATGAAACTGTGAAAATGTTAATCGACAGAATTCAAAATCCAATGTGAATATGCTCTTTTGTTTTTAGTTTATTATTGCAGAGACCCTTACCGTCTAATTATTACGAATTCACTTTGGTTGATAGTAAATTTTAAATTGATGATTACATCATTTTTAGTGGAATTACAGGAATTTGTTTTACGTTTACATAGGAAAGATTACCACGTATGTGATGTATACTATGCGGAATATAGAGTTGTTTGAAGCGAGATGCAGCTATTGCAATCGTTCCGCACTTATAACAGCATTATCAAGACTAATAGTTTTAAAGATGGAATAGATGTTTATTTCACCAATCGTTAAAATTTCTGCAAAAACAAAAACCTCAATGTCTATGGTTGTACATGTAAATACTTACATTTATAGATTCGATATGAACAAAAAACTGTTATGGATACCAACCTTTCGTAGTGCATGTTCCTGACACCAAGCCGATTAATAACAGGAGAAGAAAATATTTCTAAAAAGAAGCAGAAGTATCCCATTATTAACTATTGCTTTCATTGCATTGAAAGAAGACAAATTGTATAATGGTCAAATTTATATTATGAATTTAAAGTAATGAGGGTATAATGAGTATTATTAATTAAATGAAAAGTATATATAAACGTATCAATGTTTAATATATATATTTTTTTAACAAAATGGAGAAACAGACATACACGACACACTTAAACCGGAAAAATGATAATATACGTTGAAATACAATCTACGAAAAAATATGCTAAAAAAAATTGAAATCTACATGTACGTGTTCAAATTTGTATCTACTGAAAGATCCATGAATCTGGGGAGAGAAAAAAAAATCTTCGATCAAATCTAGGCAGTAGTCAAAACTTCTATATAACAAATGGAAATATCAGGGAAAAATCCGCAAAGTTTGAAACCACCGTAATGGTCCTGACTTGGTACTAGCTTTACAAAATAAAAGGTGGGTCAAACCACTTTTTATACCGCACTCAATCTCTCGATTCAATAGTCGTTTTTCATATTTACGGCATGCAAGCCATTTTAGCAAGTTTTCCAAATGGACGTAACCCACCAACTCCAAACAACCTGGTTGGCGGTCTCATTGGGAAAATGGAAAACAGTAAACATTTTTCTTGTAGTTTTTACTATTTTCACTTAGGTAAGTATCGGAACGGTTTGAAATAAGTTATTCAAAAGTATCCAAGTACTTACGGTGGCTCTAATAAATTCAATATATGAATTTGAAGTCTACTACTGTCCATTGCTTAAATTTGCCACTAAACCAGTCTTAGACAAATTTGAAGACAGTTACTCCCCTTTGCTAAAAATCTTAAAAAACGGAGGTAAAATCGGGAATATAAAAAATGGACTATTACACATGTTACAGTTAATTAATTTCCGGTATATTCCAACACAGAAAGTTGACGTAAAAGTGCCACTAGTAGTCAAAATCGGTAAAACCAGTAGCCAAAACAGTGCAGAAGATATGAACAAAAATAAAATTGAAAATAAAAACGTATTATAATAAAAATTATGTAAATGTACAAATTTAAGAAAAAAAAGTCTTGGATTTTGTTGGGAAGATGTAATATTGAGGAGTGAAAAAAGGCAAAACGAGTCTTTAGTAATTATTTTAAAAGAATGCTGTACTCGTTTAACTCCTAATGAAACTTTAAATTAAACTGATATTAGGAATAATAAAAACTCTTAAAGTGTACTCAAGATAAATATAATTTTAAAAAGATTGATTTATATGAAGCTAAACTTATTACTATGACAACCTTTAAATTGAACGATACAATGAGTAAAAAAATATGTTCAAGAAACTGTTCGCAAAAATATTACCGCATAAATTATTATACTTACGTTCATTTTTCAAAGCATTTAAAATTTTGTATGTTAGCACAGCATATTCGTTTAAATACTATATCCACGGTGTTATGGTAACCCGTTCCTTATATTTAGAATCATAAGCGAAATGATTTGCATTTTGACAAAGCAATCATCAAAAAAAAAAAAAAAAAAGAAAAAAAAAAAAAAAAACGTATTATCACATGAGCAGGGTTCGAATAAATTATGATAACATTATATAAGCATTCATCAAATCGTAATAACTAAATACCAAGGACGTAAATATCACTGCTAATCTTCTTGTTTGTTAGTGGATTAGTCCATTTCTTGAAAATTTTAAAATTGATATTGAAATTAATTTGTTTTTAAAAAGTATGAATGTGTCAAACGGTATTTTGTCTATACTGCTTAATGTTATACCAGATGTGTACCTAACAACAATTTATATTAATGTGATATAAATTTACATAGAAAAAAAATAAGAGGTCTGTATTTCTCATTTGGTAATGTTTTACAAAGTAGGTAATACCAGTTCAAAAAGTGCCTCTTGGTCAGGGCTACTCAAAAAATTCTTAACTTTTTAAGCCATATCTGCGACTAAAACAGTCTATTGGGTCTTTTAATATACATGTTTCAGACTATTCAATAATTAAAAAAGCTAAATATAGATTTGTGAATAAAGTTGAAAAAATCAGCATATGCAACATAATATGTAGTAATTGTGTCGTTAACTACACATACCTGATCACCAATTGAATATTCTGATCATTTCATTCATAACCATACAAGATAGGTAATGAGATATTTGCAGCAATCAACTCAATTACAAGGAATAATATATGTTGAATTATATATATTGAGATGCTAAACAGACACATTTATAAATACATGCAATTGTTTTAGCTTGGGTCATTTAAAACTTACTTAGCTCCAGTTTGTTTTAAATATGGTCTTAAAATCACCATATGTCTTCACTTGACTTGATTTTTTCAACTTCACTTCCTGTGGAGTTTAGAGCTGCTACAGTCGTTCTCCATATGTCTCTCTTTCGGGGGTGTTTGTTTTTTTGGTATTTTGATTTTATTTTTGTTTTTTTTTTCAGGCCTTGCTAATATTTTTCAACGCTTTCATTCCTGTGAAATAATAGCCCTTATTTTCTTTATTTTACGGATTCAAATCCAATGCCCCTCCGGTGATACTATATTAGGTTTTCTCAAGATTTAATCTAACCATTGCCAGTCTTTTTATCCAAAGTCACGCTGATGTTTCTTGCCTCGTTCGCTCCCGTAGATGTTCATCTTACTGGCCACCAAGTTAAACATGTTTAGGCATTTGTTGGTAAATACCTGCATTCTGTTTTGTAGTCTTACTACAACATTGAAGTCATCACTACAGAGGTTTTATGGTCGTCATCATGAACTCGTGGATCGTTATGGTGTATCCATCAACACCATGAAAACTGATTTATTCAACGGGTCATAGTTTTCCTTTCCTCGTTTGTCTACCCCGGACTTGACTTTTTATGAGCAACTCGGCGGATGTTTCTAGAAAAGCAGAGGACGCTTACCCTACCGGTGCACCTGGTCCATGCTCCCAGTTTTTGGTGGAGTCCGGGTTGCTCATTTACTTTTGTTACTTTGTATGTATGATTTTAGTTACTTTATGTTCTTTGTTATGTATGTCTGTTTTCCATGTCTGGTCTTTGTCCCTGGATTACATTCTTTTGATTACCTTGGTTTCCTTGATTACTCTTTGATTACCGCTATAACCTTGCTTCCCTTGTTTACTCTCTGATAACCGCTATAACCTTGGTTCCCTTGATTACTCTTTGATTACTGCTATAACCTTGGTTCCCTTGATTACTCTTTGATTACCGCCATAACCTTGTTTCCCTTGATTACTCTTTGATTACCGCTATAACCTTAGTTCCCTTGATTGCTCTTCACATCCGAATAAAAACTTACTTAACATTAGTTAATGACACATGCCATACACCACTAGATAAGAAATTTTATTTCATTCATAAAACATTAAAAACAAAATACAATAAGTTTTATCCGCCTAAAAAGAATATTTTATTGTTTCCCGCCAAAAGGAAAACTAATTTTTGAACCACATTCACAGTAATCTGAAATATGTTGCAATAAAATGACATTTTTTTTAAAGAATTTAGACTCAACCTAGTGTGTCGCAGCCCCCAAATGATATTTATATTGAAAAAATATAAATTTTAGTCAATAACTTTAGAGCCTCGTGGAAATTAAAAGTGTGTGCACTCATACATTTTGAAACAATATGACATTTTTTAAAGAATTTTGACTCAAACTAATGTGTTGCAGCCACCACATGATATTTACATTGAACAAAAAATAGCATTTTAGTCAATAACCTTAGAGCCTCATGGAAATTAAAAGTGTGCGCTCATACATTTTGCAAGAATATTACAATTTTAAAGAATTTAGACTCAAATTAATGTGTCACAGCCACTATATGATAATTAGATTGAAACAAATTAGCAGTTTAGTCAATAATTTTATACCCTCAAGAAAATTGAAAGTGTGCGCATTCATACATTTAGCAAGAATATGACATTCTTAAAGAATTTTGACTTAAAATAATATATCGCAGCTCTGTATGATAGTTATATTGAGAAAAAATAACATTTCAGTCATTAATTTTAGACCCTCATGAGAATAAAATGTGCTCACACTCATACATTTTGCAAGAATATGACATTTTTTAAAGACTTTTGACTAACATTAATGTGTGACAGCCACTATATAATAGTTATATTGAAAATTTTAGCATTCTAGTCATTAATTTTAGAGCCTCATGGAAATAAAAAGTCCTCGCACTCATACATTGTGCAAGAATATGACATTTTTAAAGAATTTTGACAGAAATATATGTGTCACAGTCACCCACATAATAGTTGTATTAAAAAAAAAATAAGCATTTTAGTCAATAGTTTTAGACCCTTATGAAAAATAAAACTGCTTGCACTCATTCATTTTGCACAATTTTTTTACTGAAATAAAGGTGTCTCAGTCACTAATATGAAACTAACATTTTTAATTTCTACATTTTCTACATTTAAGATCATGTAGGTAAATTGGAAGTGATCACTCTCATATTCGTTGCTAAAAGTGGCATTTTCAAGACTTTTGACCGAAATATTTAGGTATAAGTCACCCATTTAATTAAGGTTTTTTTTTCTAATCGGATTAGCTAATTTACATTAGTCGCATAGTTTCATTTATTAATCGCGGACTTCCTGTTCTAAATTATATCACGCAGAATAGCAAGATTTAGTGTCAGGAACTGTCCAGGGGTATGACAGTTTAGAACAGCTTTTTGTATTTTCTATGTCACGACCCAGGACAGTTTCTGTCAGGATCTTCCAGGGAATAGGGCAAAATGTGTCCTGACCAGGGACAGCCTCTGTCAAAGCCTGTCAGGATCTGTCAGGATTTTTGTCCTATCTGCTGTCGTAGAACAGAAATCCTGACAGATTCTGGTAGAATTTAAGAGAGGTTAGAAGTGATCGCAACTGTAAACTGTTGTTTTGACGTCCCTGAATTTGGCCTCCGGTAAAGCCTTTTGTGTAACTCAAGTGAGCTAAAATCGCTTCGGGTATGTATTTGGTATTTTCAGCATTAGGGTATTCATTCGTTTAAAGATGTTTTGAGTTAAAATTTGACCTACTGCAGTTTTGATTCATATCATGATGTCGATATGCGAACAGTTGATGGTACAAAGTTCCGTTGACATGACCTGTCATTAGATCGTTAATTTTCCATTTTTGTAAGTTTACGATTGACATTTTAATCATTATATTGATGTCATATGAAAAACCTTAAAGGTTTGTCTGCATTTTGTTTTTAATTCAGAAAAGAACATACTCATAGTACTTCATTTATGCAATGGTTATTAAAAGTAATTGCAATATTATACAAATTAAGTACATGTGCACTCTATTTTGATATATGGTTACATGTAAGTGTCAGTCTCTCTGTAAGGATAATTCAGTACGTGTGAAATAACCAACCATTCATATGTAGAAAGGGTAATTTGATAATTTTTATCGCAAGAATCAAGAAAGAAGGACCAGAGTTTTTATTTCATTTTGTTTAAATGAGTAGGAATTTCAATAATGCTCTAAAAAATCTCTATTTTCAAACGTCCTATTGAAATGTACCAAATATATTCAGTGATGCAGAATCAAATAGAAAAAATTTCTTTGAATGAAATTATATTGTCAGATCGGCGGGTTTTTTTACTTGCATGTTTCAGAAATTTCCCATTTTTTATGACTTTCACGAAGACTTTTTCTTCAGTCAGCTGGATGAATGATTTTTTTTAAATAGTGTTTTGAATTTCAACCATTTCATTAATTTGATATAAAAGGAACGAAGGGGTTTTCCTAATGATTGATCTCGTATTCAAGTTATTGCCTAAACGGCTTCATGTAATAAAAAATAGGTCTATAATTCGACGGTTAAGCGGTATCTCTATTTTTTTAAGATCGGAATTACGTTTGCAGTCTTCCGTTTTAGACTATGTAGAGATTTGTTTAATATCTTTTGCAAAAGGAATTTTTTTTCAAGGCTGACCTTGATCATCTTATGTATTACAATGAATATCAGAACTGGATACTGAGTTTAGAATTCTGATAAGATAATATCTACAATTTCAATACTTTCTTTATTTAAGGTAAATATTTGATGTTTGCTCAAAGTTATGTAAATGATGATTTTCTTCTCCGAGGTTACATTTTTGTAACGACGGGAAATTGTAAGAACTTTTGCTTTAGATTTTAAGAACATTTTTATAATTTCTCATTTAAGTTTTGAATAAGATGTACTCTTAGCCATAAAGTTATCTTTATTTTCTTCAATTTGTTCTTTTCCCTATTTTTTTTCAAGTTATATTTATTAGCCTTTTTTCTTTGGTTTTTTTTTCAATATCACCGTGTCGCTTACTTTAAAAAAAACGAATTTTATCACGAACACATACAGCCAAGTTGCTTTTTATTTTCACTATTGAACCAGGAATTCAATTCTAGTTGCCTTGTATATTCACTAATTAGATGGAAATTATCACAGAATGCATTCTTTAATTATTGAAAGGCATTCTACATAGTTCATTGATCTCTAGGTCATTTGACAATAAAAGTTAATCCACAGAGTCCATAAGTTCATTAAACTTGTCTTTATCTTATTTTTTTCTATTAAAAGTTAAATATTATTGGTGCGTCCTGATCATTCACAGATCTAGGATCCGGCAAAACACCGCAGTAATTACAAAGGCGTTCAAAACCATCCGATTTTATGATGGGATCTATTCGGGTTCGCTTCGGTTAATCATTTGCAGAATAAAACGGCTGATAATGTCAACTAACTTATTGTTTGAGTTACTATAATTTATTTAATTTTTTTTTCAACAGGAGGGAGTTCCTTATGCCTATCTCGTCGAGACGAGATAAGCATGAGAAACTCCCGTGAGTTGAAAACAAAAATTAATAATCTGTTTATTGCTGTTTTACTGAATTGTAAGGTATTAGTTTTCTTTCATTTTCAGTCTTCCTGACCTAAATATGTAAGTTTTATAAGTGCTGCAAATTTCCTTTCGGGACTATTTTTCGGCGACGTGCTTCATGATTTCACGCATGTTATGCAGCTATGATACGTATCATTTGAAGAAAAAAATCGGTTAACTATGACCGTCGCGTTTAAAACTTGTGGAATAATTTTGAGATTTTTTCATTTTATTCGGGTAACTTACTGTATTTAATCATTTGCCTTTGTAGACTAGAAAATGTTGCCATTATTTCATATGGAGTAAACAAACAGACGGTTATATAGCAATATGAAAGGGATTTTAAACAAAATAGCGATAAAAATTAATTTGAGTTGATATCATCCGTAATTGTGATATTACTAGCATTCATTTGAAGAGCAGTCTTGATCGTATGAGAAAGGGGTAAACAATTACCGTTATCACGTGCTTCAACCCAAAATGTTTCATCAATCATTATATCATGGATATGATGAATAGGCCAATCAATCAATCAATCAAACCCCACCGGGATGAAAAATGTCAGTTCAAGGCCACCCATGGGTCTTCAATAAATGACGAGAAAGCCCTCACACCACGGGGCAGTCTACAGCTAGCCCCAAAACAAATTATACACAGGCACAGCAAAATATTTCATTAACATCAAAGTAATCTGAAAGCGAAAACGAAACAAGACATACAGAGGCCACAAATTCCTGACTTGGGACAGGCGCAAACATGTGGCGGGGTTTAAGTACCTTTGCGTGAACACAAACCTTCCCTTTCAAATCTGGCCACTGTGAACAAATATTACACATTTAAACATACCTAAAATCAGAAATAAAGAAACTGATTTTTAGTTACACAAATGTACAAACTAAGGTCTACTAGCGGTTCACTGACAAACCAGCTTCAGACCAGTTTAAACCTACTTAAGGTTATGCCCTCACCCTATGTAATGGGGGTTTGAGAGTCATGGTACATCATATATCATGCAATCAGGACACAACCTTTGTCATGCCAAAAACTGTTTTAAAATAATATAGTGTGTTAGTTTCTGTGTAAAGACTCTATGTCAAGTTTGTTTCCGATAAACTTGTGCAGTGTCAGCAGTGTAAATTAGTATACATGTTCCAACTTATTAGTTATTTCGTATTACCAGTGGGAAAGTATCAAGAGTTAAAGCATAAATATCAACAATGATGGCAAGCTACGTTTCGGTGATCGTTTCATTACAAAATTGTACAGAAATTGTCGTCTTCTTCCTGGAGATTTGTTCGACTTGCTGATTAGGGATTAATATTTGGGAGTAGATTGACAAAACGATAGACGATTAGAAGAATACATTGAATATTGGTTAGTATTATGTATTTATGAGTATCTTGTTTCCGATAGAAGAACTGCACATAAAGGGTAATATTTTGGACTTAAACTGTTTCAGCATGTCGCATTATATGTTTTGCTATTTCATTAATAACCAGCCCATATAAAATGCAGACCCTGCCAATTATAGAGGGGATTCATGATACCATTTAAAAATACAAAGGATGCCTTTTCAATTTACAAATAGAATATTTTTTGCTGCAAAGCGCCAATCTCATACACAATTGTTATAATTTATTTCTTAAAAGTGCAACAACGAAATGACAAATTAAGAGTAGTTTTGAGGTTTGCAACTGTTTCTGAATTAAGAATTTTAGACTTTTCCCGATTTATAGAAAGACTGCTACTTTTAAAGAAGTAATCAAGGGAACCAAGATTCTAGCGGAAATCAAAGAAAAATGTAATTCAGGGACAAAGACCAGACATGGAAAACAGACAAACACGACAAAGAACATAAAGTAACTAACAAAAAATACATACGGAGTATCAGAAGTGAATGAGCAAATCGGACTCCGGTTTACCGGTAGGGTAAGCGTCATCTGCTTTTCTAGAAGCATCCGTCGAGTTGCTCATGAAATGAAAAATATGACACGTTCAAAAAATCAGTATTGAAATGAATACCATTACTTGCATGTTACCTGTTATGGACATTTGTGAAACTTCCTCGATTTCCTTGCTATATTTTTATGGTATTAATTATTAACCCTAATTACTCATCTTTTCTAAAAATATCGAAACGAGAAAAATTTTGAAAACTACGTCCGTACTAGACATTAAGTAGAAAATGCCAGCATTGTATGTATACTTGGCATTAAAATATCATTTAACACATCGATTGAAATATCTGAATGACAATCAACATGCATTGAGTAAATGTTAAACGCGTTTCAAACAGAACAACGAATGCATTTAGTTGTTTCACATTTTCAATAAAACACTTTGTAAGAAACAGGCAGACGTATCATTTGAATGATAATAAACGGATTCCATTGAAGTATTAGAAAAGGTGGTGAAGAATTACGTTACACATTCGTAGCTTTGACAAAAACCTCATTATATAAGGTACCAGTATCGCATTGCAGATCCCTGAGCGGATGTGCGTCAAAACATGGAGGCTATAGAAATATAGTGCATTTTTTTGCCTCTCTACAAACTAACGTTTTGTCAAAAGATTTGAACAATGACTTTTTTAATAGAACAAACATCACACTATAAGATGCCAAACTGTTTTAAAACAAAATCTAACATAATAACATAAAAATGTTCCACTGAAAAAGTTGGTTTGATGAGTGCAAAACGGAAGTGAAAGTACAGAAGATGGCTAATTATAGTTCAAGACTACTTTCGTGAACTCACCCCACTTTCTTTGCAGGAAATTATTTTTTCACATGTCCTTAGAAATGCTACATAAGTGATAGTTTTATTGAATCAATTTACATATCTTTTTTTTTTAAATCCGAAAAATATGCACTTCACTATAGAAGTCTATGCATGGGAAAATTAATACGATACTGAGCCGTGTACTGTGTATATGAGATACGGAAAGAAATGCATACGTTAACTGAGATATTTTTGCAGGAAGTTACATGTAAGTTAGGGCTGAAAATCAAACATCGAGATAAGATTATATTTATAAACATTTGTACATGCACTAAATAGATGACAAAGAAATGGGCGACACCTATCATGAAGATATAGAAGGGCTAGAGTACTTTTACGATGTTAAACTCAGTACTGAAGCTTAGATATATCTTACGATTTTCAGGTTTATATGAACGATCTATTTGTGATATTTGTCATGTTATAAGGTCAATACAGTAACTGTAATTTTCTTTTTTTCTCATCCTATGCAAGATTATTATTTACCTTTTGTTTTGTGTTTCTGTAGTATATTAAAATAGGAGGATTTGGTATGAGTGCTGATGAGACAGTCATCTACCAAAAGCCTAGCAACGAACAGTTAAACTTCTACTTTTCACCACACGGTCTTCAATGATGGGCAAAATCCATATCAAAATGTAAGTTGTGAAAGACTATAACATAAATGAAGTGAAACCATTCATAAAGACGAAAATTGACCTTATCTATAGAAACAAACGTTAAACGAATAACAATGAACATAAAAAACAAGGACGACAACAGGACTAAATGTTGGGTCAGGCACATAAAGTATGTTGCTGAGTTATACATGCACATGATTGTCATGTATCAATGTCATTCTGTATTGCTGTTTTTTTTTACATTACAGGTTTAAAGTGTTTTTTTTCATTATTACTTTTTCCTTCTGTGTATTTTTGTTTGTTTGTTTCATATATGATTTATTTAATTAAATGATTTAATTAAAATGCTTCTTTCCTTTGTTTTTTTTTATTCAATTTGCTATGCATTGTGTCTTAGTTCACAAGTATTTACATACATAATAATTATAAATGGGTATTGCACCCACACACATTCAGTACCAAAAATACCTGACATAGATTATTTCTTCATAATTTCAAGTTTATGTACAATAGAAATTAGTCGAGGGGTACCGATCTATATCATAAATACTAAATAGTTAGGCCAAAAAATATATACTTGTTTCCTGCTATCACCAAGGAAAAAAAAAGGTTGGTAGGTAGGAAAATTATTTTATTTTTCGAAAACATATTACCATTATTTAATGTTGAAACAATCTACAATTTAACAGTACTTGAGCCAAAATATTCATAAAATGTTTACAGTAAACTAAAAAAAAACTATGGTAGGTAGGGTAGCAGGAAACACATATTTATTTGGCCTTACACTTCAAAATTTCCCTATTCTTATTGCCGGGTATACTTCAAAAATCAATATTAAGATTTAACAAAAATACGAAAGTAAACAATCACATGCATTCAGATTAGATACACCCAGGATACCTTGCGATTTACGGACAGCATAAAATATGTGCATCGGATTTGAGATAAATTTTGTACTTCAACCCACCACTGCTGATAACAGGTATATTTATCACAATGATTGGTACAACGATACCAGTTGGGGTAAGGTTTAAAACCTCTATTGTATATAAATATGAACTGATAATTAATACTTTTTACATATATATGGTGAGAAAAGGTACATTTTGATTTATAAAACATTCAAATATCGCTTCTGTTTACTCTAAGCGATTAAGTCTGGAAGTCTACCTGTTTTTTTTTTCAAATTGTTTTTATTTATAGTTTTTGTGTGATATTACTTATATAAACATATTTTATCATAAAGCAAATTGGCAATTAACACTTTGACTGTATAACAATTGACTCTCAATGTCCAACTTAAATTTTCATTTTCGTTAAAGCAAGGCCTGGTGCGAATCCTGCATATGTTATTATTTTTATCAATTTTGAGTCATGCACTACTATATATATATATTTTTTTCAATTTGACCCTTTTGCTTGCGACACGTACATGCAAGTGTCTTTCCGCAGTTGCACCCATGGGAATCCGTAGGTGTTTTTTTGTTTTAATTTTAGTTGGTTTTTTTTTGTTTTGTTTTTGTTATTATTATTATTAATATTTTTTTTTTTTTTTTTTTTTTTGGGGGGGGGGGGGTGATTATGAGTATTAAGAAAGTTTACCGATAGTAAGCACATGAAAGACACGCTAAATTTGGCGAATGAGTAATTAGAATATTTTGTTTTTGCTTTTGTTTATCGTTATAGGGCATTAAAGAATAGGAGAAATAAGCCAAAATTAGAGAGTGTCTGAGATATTGTAGAGATCCTAGACCCGGGGTCATGTAATTTCTGTAGTCTAAACCCCATACAATTTCTAACTATAAACCAATAAGGTCACTCGTAATTGAATATTTGAGAAAAAACCAGATCATTCAAACTGAACATAATCATGGTAAACAAAATAACCCCTGACCTTTAAAAACATTAACAGGAAAAAAATCGGTGTAGAACTTTCGAATTTTAACTATGACTCTTTGCAAATAAATAATGCCCTACCCTATTACATTTATGCATGTACCATGGTATACATGTATCTTTTGAAAGGAACCGGGACTTGTTTCTCGATTAACTCTTTATTGGCCTTCCTTTAAGAATATGTAAACTTAACTAAAAGAAGAGGAAATCGTAAATCGTTGACTTTTACCCCGTTGTCTCATAAAAAGAAAGAAAGTTATATGTTTTCGTTTTTGCGAAATGCGATAATATTAATGTTTATGTGACAGACTAAGCACAACAAACTGGTAATACATGTACCTGTAATAGCCAGTGATTGTTGTCTTATCAATATGATATGTGGCTGATAATATGAACCATTCCTATATAGATAAACAAACTAGAGGGTTTAGTGTATTTACCGTCAATACTATGGACCCTACCATTTTGTATCGATATGTTTTGGACTCTTTTTTAACCGTTCGGTAGGTTTTCATCACATTCTTAAGTTATCAATTCTGTTTGTCTTTACTTGAAGTGGTAAAGTTAACACAATATTGAATGCTCTGTGCTTTAACTTTATATACTATCATGTATACATGTTTTAAGTAGTTCTCCAGATAAGAATCATGCAAATTTTGTAATATGTGAACACTTCTAAAAAGGGTACACATTTTTATTTTTGTTATGTAATTGCTTTGCAGGAGTATATGTTCAAATGTATAATTATTCATTCCAGTCTATCTGCTCATAGAAGATAATTCACATTGAAAATCGATTTGTTTTTGCTGTATTTTAGTGTCATTTATAAATTACATAGTTACTTTTCTTTATTTTGAATTCTTCAGTACATTCTGTATAATTTATATATCTTATGAACATGAGTTTTATGAAAAGCTACATGTTAATTTCTGTTTAGTGTAACGTTTAAAACAAATTATCAAAAAATAAAATTTGTAGTCTTTCCAACCATGAATCACATTTTGCATGATTCTTAGCTCGAGTACTACTTAAATACATATATCAAAAATACATGTATGTAATAATGAATTCAGTTTATTAAAACACATTGTTCTGGAAATTAAGAATAAACATATTTTTTTTAGATTTTCGTGTTATAAAGAATGATATTCTTGCCAGCTTAAGATTAATAAATTGTGCATAATTAATGCAGACAAATTTGAATGGTATACTGTAAGATTAATGCCATCATTTAATACTGACTAGCTTGCTAAACATTGGTCAATGTTAGCTTTTGACAGAGACACGTTTATATAAGTACAAGGGCTAAAACGATTAAAAATATAAGGAACGCTAAAATCCTTAATAAAGAAAAAATCAAAAATTCTTTGGACGGGTGTATTGCATCAAATCTACAATTGATATGTACTTTAGATATAAAAGAGGAATTACGGAAAGATCTTTATGTGTATTGGATATTTATTGATTACACGAAGATCAAATGGAAATGACGATTTATTGTCTAGGCTGTGAAATCAATGACTAAGGAAAATTTTATCTTCAGTTATACAATGTATGTACGGTAAAGTTCAATGTTAAAGATCGGAAAAGGCCGAATTTGTTCTCAAGTAATTATTTGTCTTATTTTTGTGAGCAAACAATTTATAAAAACGGGGAGGCGGGTTTGAATTAAAAGATGACTCTGGCTACTGATGTATTTTTTTTCTCGTTTTCGAAAAGATGATAAATTATTTCTTTTTCAACGAAATATCCAATCGCAACCCCACCCCAACCCCCTCCCCCGCCCAGCCAAGAAAAAAAATGGTATGTTTCTTAACTGCTTAACAAGTTTTCTTTTTGTTGTTTCCTTTCTGTACCGAGATCTGCTTGAAACGACCGTAAACTGAAATTCGATAGAAATTCATGGCTTTATGAAAACAAGCTAAGTCCTGCCCTTTGAAACTAGTATTTACAAAGTGTAAATCGAATTACTCTTTTGAACTGTGTTAAGACACAGATTGAAATCGTGAGTCTTTTTTTTTGTTTGTTTTATTTTCTCAGATAATACCATAGGGTCTGGGCGGTGTAGTTTTTTAATATTTCAAATTCACATAGTAATTTTAACGTTCATATGCGCAACGTTTCATTACGATCTACCAACAGTGATTCCATAAATACAAGAGGCCATTCAAAACCAGGAAAAATTAAATCGAAATAACAATCATAGCAGTTAAATGAATAAGTAACCCAACATTTCTTGGTCGTCGGCTGAATAAAGTATAATGCAATAGCATTGTCAACATCCTTTCAAATTATTTTGTAATATATTGCAGGCTTGTTTGCGTTTTTCAAGATTGTTGATGACAAAACCAAATTAAGTTAGAGATGCGGGAAGGCAATGGATACTCGCCAGATAAAGTTTCTTCTTCTTTTCGGACTAGCTGTCTATGTGCTAGGACTCATATCCTTCCTTGCCGGATCCGGAAATGACGTAGAATCCGAGCCACTTGATGTAGAACGCATAGACAGATTATTGTCGCGAAGGTTTAATCAATCACAATACGACAAAATGGACATCCGTGATAAAATAATGCCGATAACAAAATCAAGGGGCAGTGAAAATGATACAAGACAATTTCATCCTAAACATGGAAAAAAATCTCGGCGCCGTATCAGCTCCAAAGAGAGACGGTTCCATTTTAAACAGACTAATGGAATATTGCATCAAAGTGAGATAACTCAACCTAAAATCAAATCAAGATATAACAACGCTCTTTTAAATGATCCTGATTTTGCTTTGATGAATAATATGACGTTTAAAGAAAAAGCAGATTATATATTGCATATGCTAAAGTCGTCAAATAAGAGTGCAAAGCATAATCAAAAAGTCAGGTTAAAGCAGAGTAAACACCTAAGTGACAAGGAGTATTTCCGGGAAAATGTGCAATTTTCTAATATAAAGACTGATTCTACTTTGACAACTACGAATTCCGCATTTATGCAAATAGCCGAAGATATATTTTTGTTTTCATCTTTTTATGATGACAGACAAACTATCCCTTATATACGCAACGTTATAATTGCTAGATCTTCAAAACACATTTTTGTCGAGTTGTGGTGTCATTTTAACGACCGGAATTCGAAAAAGTTGATAGGATCGGAAGTTGAATTTTACGAAACTTGTGAAAATCACTTGAAAGTGTATGCTGCGTATATTGGATCGTGTAATGTTCCTGCTGATACACATTTTGAAAAAATATATATTACCACAAATAAGAACGAAAACAACAAAAGAAGACTGGTTCCTGTAACGGTGATACGAGAAACGAGAAAATCTTTCAAAAACGATCTTGCAGTATGCGTGCCCCCATTATTTGGAACCGTCAATCCTTTGCGTCTTTTAGAATTTATTGAATTTTCAATCATTCTGGGATATAAGCATTTTACCTTTTATTCACACAAAGCGTCATCTGATATTCTTAGAATTTTGAATCATTATAAAAAATACGGACTTGTTACTTTAATTGATTGGCCACTTCCGGTGGAAAATGCAGCCATTTGGTACCACGGTCAATCAGCCTCAGTATGGGATTGTTTATACCGGAACATGTATGTGTTCAAGCATGTAGCTTTTGTCGATATTGATGAACTGATATTTCCTCGAAATTACGAAACCTTAACCGACTTTATAAAACACCAAACAAGGGAGTACTACACACTTAAGAGCGAAACCGAAGGTGATTTGTGCGCATTCCGATTCGAAAGTGCTTACTTCGATCCACTTCAACATATCATGATCTCAAATATATTTGACCTAGCAGATAATGTGGAAAACTACCTTGTGACGTTGGATTCTATTTATAGAAAAGAAGATTTTAGCAAAGTCCGTACAAAAATGATTATTGAGCCATTAAAGATATTTGAAATCGGCATCCACCACGTTAGCAAACCAATGAGGGAAAACTTTTATGTTCAGAATATCAAACCGAATGTTGCGTATATTCACCATTATCGCACGTGCGAAAACAATTATGGTGTCCGCTGTGTTGGAAAGGTAGCAGACAATCAAGCGCGTCAATACCGCCACAGATTATTAACCCGGTTAAAATGGAGATTTTATCATCTTTTTAAAGAAATACTATTAAATTAGTATATTTGTTTCTTCTTTAGTAGAACGGAAAAATGGATTTTATTACTGAAACAAAAAAACCAAAACAAAAACAAAAACAAATAAAATAAAACAAAACAAAACAAAACAAAACAAAAAGATAAAAAGAAAACAGTTAGGGAACGTACATGTATTATTATAATAATAATAACGTATTCCGGCTAGAACATGTTTTGGTCTTGTTCTTCAAATAGAAATTAGGTAAAGCAGAGATAAGCATAATAATAAAAAAAAATAAAAAAAATGCCGCCTTCACACTAGCCGAAACTCTTGAAAGCAGATTACAATGTACAAATTCCTGTACTTTATATAACCATAGAAATATCAAAAACGGGAAGCCAAATCCAGCACCGATTATTTCAACCAGAGTAACATCTATGCAATTAAGCCATTTCTTAGAACAAGGAACAATACATGTATATTCATAATTTGAAAAAAGAATATTAACTACAAAAATACATATTAAAACTTAGTCTAAGGAATTAATGAGCAATTCGTAAGTTATCTGTCAAAGTGTAATGTCAACATATCCTGTGCAGACGTTTTTGCAGTGTTTTGTCGTTGAGACCGTGTATTTCCTTCTGTTGAAGTAATAGATATAAAATTGTGTTTGCCCCTCATGCTCCGATCGGGACGGAGAGGTACATGTAAACTTACAAATGCATATACACTAAACTCACATCCAAATCGTATAGGATGCCAATGATACACAGAGCATTACATCCTTGAAAAAAATATGATACAGCCGATGTTTAAACTATACTATCATACCAGATGTCGATACTCCCTGGAACTAAACTTTACCTGTCTATTTTTATGTCGATCCAGTTTACTTTAAAACGTTCCTAAGGAGGCACATGTTTTTCTGTGCTTGCTTTCAAAAATATTAAGGTGTTTAAAAAAACTTCTTTTACAGTGAGTTTTTAAGGAATATACACTAAAATGGAAACGTATGAAAAACATGTATGCTGATGGAAAACGCTCATAATTTTTTTTATTTAATAAAAGATATTCAATTTTGAATTAGATGTTGAATTGGAGTTAGGTGCAGTGCTGAAATTCAACACAGAATTTTTATTTCGTTCAGATTAAAGCCTTTTATAATATTATATTGTTGAGATGTATGGGGCATTTAAGGAAAAACATGGTTGTGTACCAATAGCCTGTTTGTTAATCTAAATCCTTCTCAACATGAATTCCGGGAACATACAGTTTACACAAAAATAGTCTTACACAAGTTTTAGTGCACTTGTGTTATGTTGCTGTGTAAAAAAGTGCACATCAAATCTGCATAAGTGAGCATGTGTTTGGCAGGGAATTTTATTTTCTTTATATCTATATAAAATGGTAACTGTAACTTTCTGAATTGAATATTTTTTTTGGGAGTTCTGCATGAAAACCCCCTCTTTGTGAAATATAGGGGAATTTCCATTCTATTTTTAGCTCATTGTCTTCTAGGAGCCGTTGTCGCACTGCAAGGTCGTAAACCCCACATAATATGTTCAGGGCTTTTCGTGTAAACATGTAGCTTTTAGGTGATTTATAGACTTCTGCAGGTTAAACTTAAGGTAGAAGCTACATAATTCATTGAACTTAGCATTGGACCCTATGGGAATTGACATTAGTGGTTTGTAACCTATATATTTATTCCATGTTTTGTCCTATTGTGATCCTATAATTAACCATACTCTGTTCCAAAATTAAGCAAAACTTTAACGTACTTAATATGAAATAAACGAAGAAAACACAGAGCAATTATTTCGTTGTACCTACGTATAATGTTGTTTTTGGTCCGGCTGCAGCCTGCCTGCCATGTGGTATGAGAATTTCCTCGTCGTTCATTGAAGACCAAAAGGTGGACTTGGGCTGGCATTTTCTTTCCTGCGGGGTTGTTGTCTCTATGACATATACATGTACAACATATCTATTCTCGTGCCCCGTGCAGGTCCGGGTGTTAAAAGAATAGGCCTGCACAGCGCTAAGCTTGTCGTATAAGGCGACTAAATAGTGCTCAGAAACTTAGCCGGGGGCTAGGCGCTCTGCCCACACAGCAACTGGGATGTGTGCCCCAGGTGGTGGAATGGGGTACCCCTGGCGTGTTACATGCTGGGCTTGTCAGGCTATAATACGGAAGCCTGACAGCAAACCATAGTGGTGCACCGTGTTGGGAAAGATGCCACGTTCCTCGCACGTCAAAGAACCCTGCTGTGGTATTCGATAGGAATAGGAACCTTTGCGCTCCGCCACAGGAGTGTAAATTGCCCTACCTTACCCACCCACCCTTTTTCAAGTGGCAATCAAAATTTGTCGACCCTATTATCCTTGTGACCCATCCTTTTTTTTCATTTCATGTTCATTTTATCATCCATTTCATGTTCATTGTCTGAATATAGCTGAAATATTGCTGCTCGGACGTTAAACCCCAACAAACAAAACAAACAAATCTATTCTCATTATACAATGTAAGTTTAGATGCACTTAACCATGTAAATTTGAGAGAACATTGAAAATATTAAAGACTTCATTAGCTTGGATGCTACATTATAAATTGTTCGTTTTTCATTATGCTGATTTTTTAGTTAAATTACATTAACTGCACATATCATTGAAATAAGTTTATTTTCGTATAATTAGTGTGCAAAGTTTATGCAATATAATTCTTGTTATATATGCACATGTTACTGTTAGATATAAACTACCAACGAAAGAAAATAGTTTTATAATGGCAAAAATGCATTTATGACGTTTTCTTTAATTAAAAATACAAAATTGTAAATAGAAACAAGTCAAAATTGGTAACAATGTTATCTACATTTCTATACAGTTAGAGTTTGGCACTTTAAACCGATTAAGAATGAAAATCATAAATTTTCAAAGCCCGTTATTCGGAAGATAATTAATTATTCTCCATTGAAATGAAAAATGAGATGACATTTTTGATTAAGTTACACTATTATGCCACCAAGTATTCATAACAAATTACATATTATGTAAGAAATTTATTAATTGTGGTTTAATGTCTTAATGCAGATATTTAATGCATTTCATGACAAGATCGTTATTCTGGCTCCGAGCTACATGTAATCTGTCACCACGTACTTTATTCCATAAATACCGCATGCTTGACACAGAAATTTTGACCAATAATTTTAAAGTTATGATGAGAAGTTTTGTGATCATCAGTTGTTTCATAGTTGATCGAGTCGACCCAAAAATTTAAATCCTGCTTCACTTTAAATTTGAAATAATGAAAGACAAAAAGGAATATTGTAACACACTATACATGCACTAGTTTATAAGTGCTATTCTCTGTAAGACTCAGGCAGTGGGTGAAGTATGGTGGAAAACTCACAAGTCTTTTCATGTTCGAAATGCATTGTCATTTCATCATCAAAGGGAGTTGACTCACATTTCTCCTATCATTCTATTATATCTATGAACTCGCTTTTCGGCACCCGCTAGATCTGACACTTATAAGACGAACGATCAATTTGTCTTCAATAGGCCAAAAATCTGTGTGCCAAATTGTCAAATTCTTGTGTATTGTCTAGGCTTGATTCATTTTTTTTTTAATTTGCCAGTTTGATACTGATTTCAGCATTTAAATCCCAAAACAATTTGACATGTATAATTTATAATTATAATAAAACATTTGTTTTAAATAAGACAAAGTAAAATTGTTAGAATTTATTTTGAAGCCGCCTTATATTTTCTGGATCAGTTACAAAAAATGTCAAAAACCGTCGTAGCTTGTAGCTTGTATTTGAAGAAGCTGTTTAAAAACTCGGACAATTTGTTCACATATTTTAACTTTTTGTTATTTCAACTGATAGTATAAATCAGTTCTTTGAAAAAAAACTTGTCTTTTTAGAATTTTTATTTAAAAAAAGGACTGCCTGTGATTTTTTTTATGTTAATTATAGCAGATTCTGCTAAACATTTAAAATCTAGGCTAGAACTCTAACAAATAGGCGTCTGGGACAGGGTTATGTTTGAAGTCATCACTACAGAAGTTTTTTTTGGTCGTCATCGTGAACTAGTGGATTGTTATGTTGTATCCATCTGCACCATGAAAGCTGATTTATTTAACGGGTCATAGTTTTTCATTCCTCGTTTGTCTACCCCGGACTTGACTTTTTATGAGCAACTCGGCGGGTGTTTCTAGAAAAATAGAGAACGCTTACCCTACCGGTGCAACTGGTCCATGTTCTCAGTTTTTAGTGGAGTCCGAATTGCTCATTTGCTTTTGTTACTTTGTATGTATGATTTTAGTTACTTTATCTTCTTTATTGTATATGTCTGGTCTTTGTCCCTTTTATTACATTCTTTTGATTACTGCTGTAACCGTGGTTCCTTTGAGTACTCCTTGATGCTCTATTGAAATTTTTGCATTTATTGATATATTTGAAAACTACACATAAATTAAATATAATCAAGACCTACAACAGTTCATGCATTAAATATAGTTTGGAAGTCTCGTTCTTATTTTATTTCCCTTTCCTTAATTTCCGGTATAGAATGTACTCCGAAGACCGATCTGCATATTTTTGTTAGTTCCGGGATTATTACGCTGATTTTAATGCAAATCCTCTATTTCATGCTTTGTATTAGCATTTTTATGAATAAGAACTAGATATTTGTCATTTTTTGTCGATATTTTTCGTGAAATGACGTTTTTCTTGTAATATTGAACTCAATGCTCTATAAAAGACGAATTCTCTGGCTTTGGAATGGTAGTCAAGGACCCTTTCTCATGAAACCATGGAGTCATGTGACGAGACTTACGTACCCCATTCGCAACTTTAATATTCTTGTTTACACTATTGCATATGGTAATGTCTAGTTCAGAAGATATTTTTGAAATGTCCAAGACAAAACGAAAGAGTAATCAAGGGAACCAAGGTTATAGCAAGCTCCTCAATTATAATGATTATATATAAAAAAAGGTATTATTGATTTGATACGTTGTTAACCTGCTTTGAGTGTATGTTTTGTGGAATGAACCCTGAAGGAGCTTCTTCAGTTTACTAAAACTTTTCCATTTACTCTTTATTAAGTTCATCATTGCCATAGCAATTATAAAAAATTTCAAGTTTTCTGGCTCATTACAGAGAACCTCTCTGAGAGGAAAAAAACTATATATGGAACTCTTTAGTGCATCTTAAATTAGTTCAAATAAAATAAAATTAGATCACAACACAAATGAGGCAACTTCTACTGTAGAAATTCAGCTATCTCGATACATTAGAAAATCGTCTTATCTCAGTCATCTTGTAATCTTCTTAGTCTGAAAACCATCACATGTTTACACGAATTATTAAAAATGCTACATTGACCAAAAATAAACAGACGTGAATTAAGTCACATTAGCCTATAATAATGTTGTTTATGGAATCAAACTGACTATATTTTTGGATGCCTTTGTTCAAACCTGAGTTATTCGTAAGAAAAAAAACTTTTGCGTGTAATTTTAGCATACATTTGTATAACCGAAAAAAAAAATTTTGAAAAAAAAGATAATATCGTTATTTCCTTGCCTGAGTGAGTACGCACTTTCAGAGAATCTGTTATAAAAGTTATATTATTTGTTTTACTTTACCAATTTAGGAATTGCTGCTTTCTGTAAGACAGCCTTGCCATCAATTGCAGCCACTACACTGTAAAAGACAGAATATAATACGAATTAAACATAAAGCAATAATCAAATCTGATTTGGTTACAACAAATGATAATGTCATTTTTTTACATTATTAATGCTGGTCAAATAATTTATTTTAATTTGTGATCAACATTGGACAATATTATTTCCTTTAAACTTCATCTCAACACTGGAACATCCCATTTATATGCATCGCATGATCTTTCGATACCATTAATTGCTGACAATTGATAAAAATGTCGTATGAAATTGTGTGAAGAGTATCTATGTTTCTTATATAGCAAGTCAATATTTGTATAGCAATAAAATTCCCCATTGAAAACAATGCAACGACAGCGTGCAATAAATTGTCATATCGTTCTATTGATAATAAAGTTTAAATTTATGATGTCAAAGTTAATTTTAAACAAGAATCAATTATATTGCTATACAATTAAAGGGTTACTGCATGGATACTGAGGAATAGTTTCCTTAGTAAAATGTACATTGCACTCGTTAAATCGTGCAATATAACATTCTACTCCAGATAATATTCCCCAGTATTCTTGCAATAATCCTGTGTTTCATATCTTTCTCCATAATCACCTCAAACCAAACGTTGACACAATATCATTTATTGTGTCTTGTAAAAAAGTCGTCGTGTTTAACTTTTTAACTTCACTTGTAATAGGTGATCCCATTACGTTATTAACATCACATATTTCGTTTTGTAAAACAGTGTACGTTGTGAAAAATATGACATCAAAATTTTCCGTCAACAGCCGTTCCAAGCTGTGTAGAACTCCTTTTTGTTGACTCAAAATTCTTTGCTTTTTGCTCAACTCGTATTCAATTTCCTCTTGTTGCAGTTTTTGAACGTCTTCAATTTCGTTGTATTTTAATGTTATATGCCTCTGCATTGTTTCATCCATCTTGTCTTTTACTAATTTTACTTCATTGATTGCCTTTGTAATCATTGCCTTCGTGTTCATAGATTTGACTTTTAAAACATCATCCTCAAGGTTTTTCACGTCTTTTTTCATTCTTAAAACCTGTTTCTCTGCATTGTTCCTCGCCGTAGCAACAAAAGACTTTATGTCTGAAATTGTGTGGCCTTTATGTTTTGTAGTTACACATGTCGAGCAGATAAGAACGGTGCAATCCGAACAAGCAAATGTATATTCATGTTTGTGCAATGAACATGAAACTTTTGATGTTGCCTTTGTGAGGTCAACTATTTTCAAATCAGAAATTGAGTGCGTTTTCGAAGAAGGAATTTTGTCGTGGGTAATTTTACATTGATGACAATATACTGCTTTACATTCAAAACAGTACAATCTTCCTTTCTTTTCGCACAGAACACATTTTTCAACGGACGACTGTGCCTAAAAGAAAAGAGAAACAGAACTGAGTTGTCAAAATTTATCATAAATTTAAAAATTACGACCGTTTTGTACTTAATAATTAAATGGAAATTACAATATACTTTCACGGCAAGCAATAAGAATATGTGGTCGTCAAGGTTCTATGCAAGCATTCAATGTAGTCGGTTTTTCTCAAGAGATTGAATATGTGTTTATATCAAGTTATCTTTGTGTCCAACTTCAATGTTCAACCCGTTTTAATTCTAAAATATTTCCGCGGCAGACGTTGACATTCTTATGAATTAAAGATGCTATTGAACACCATTATTGGTTTGACATTTTCATACACAGCAATAAGCAAACATCGAAACCCTATATTTTTACATTACCATTACCTCGTGCATACAACGTTGGTAAACTAACCAATGCATATTAAATATCCTGCTGTTATAAATTAGTCATAAGTCGTCAGTATGGTAAAACCTGTCTAAAGTGAACCTCATTACGACTGTACGATTTGTTCGGTTATGGAAAGTGAATGGTTTATACAGGTGTAAAATGAATCGGAAGTGATATCAAGATACTTTCTTTGTATGGAATCCGGTTTGGACAAGTTTTAAGTTTTAAGTTTATTCATACATGGTTCTGCTACGACAGGTTTAACTGAAAATTACCTGTTGTAACAACTCATGTGCGACAGATATATTATAGTGTGAGATTTATAAATCTTTAAAAAAAATCTGAGAAATTCATTTGTCAATTAAAAATATTTTAACCTGTATTTCGAAGATCATTTACTGTAATACTTTTTTTCAGAACTTTATAACGAACAGACAAAAATTTCAGGCTTACAATAATTTCAATATGTAAAATAGTTCTAATCTTCTTTGTTTGCGTTTGGAAGAGCCATTCGAATATGAAAGTACATAACTGAGTCATGTGATATACAATTATTTCAATTGCAATCACCAAAAAAAAAATGCTTTCTAATCCTGAACAGGCATTCATAGTTATTAAAATTACTTGAAGTGACCTCGATATGTTATAAAGCTTTACATGATTGTTCTTTTATATTTACATAAGATATTCAAATAGCTGTTCTAACATTCAAGCACAAAAAAATTAATCTAACTTAATTTAAATTAAAATTAAATTAAACCTCATTGGAATTTCTTATGTCTGTTGCGATAAAATTCAGACAATATTTCTCTTTTTTCGTATGCACAAAAGAAAAGCAAATGTAGTTTAAAACATGGACTATTTAGTTCATGTAAGAATTTATTTTCGAAGATTTTAAAACACAAATGGAATACAATGTATATAATGGTATGTTTTGTATAAAATTTTGAATGTTGATGTCTGAGCACCCCAGCCCCTTTTATTCTTTTGGCTTTCTATCAATTGTGAAGTTCGACAATAGATACATGTGAATGCTAAACAACTTCGTTTATCTATTCCCAAATATGATTACAATAAACCATTTCACATGTCCGACTTTGACGTCGGTTTTTTTTTTAATTTTGAGCAAATGGAAGTAACATTCCAACCTGGCTGACTGGTTTACTGTCCCATTGGATCAATGGACAGCAGTAATCGTCGAATTAAAATATTATTTATTGTAGCTGCGGTAAGTACTAGGTTAATTTTGAATAATTAATTTCAAAACATTTAGCGATTTACCGAAGTGTAAATAGTCTAAATTTAAAAGGAAAATGCTTACTATTCTTCCTTTCTCCAATGCGACCGTCAACCAGGTTGTCGGATGTTGGTGGGTTACGTCCCTTTGAAAACTTGCTAAATTGGCTTGCATTCCGTATATATGTAAAATGACAATAACTTTACCTTAATCATTGCACTCTCATCGCTGAATGAAAGTAATACTTGATTTTCGTTTTTCACAATGGACAACTATAAATGAAGGAAAATGATTTATATTCACCGAATAAGTCTTAAAAGTATTTGATTGAGGTAAAACTATAAATGAACTAATTTTATCATCGAATGAGGTGACATGTGAGAACGTACTTAGTATACGTTCCGCTTGAAAGTACAATACAACTTTCCAACATTCATTATCACACGATGTCAATGTACATCTTATATATTGCTCCTTTCACCTGCATGATTGTTTTTGTTTGTTTTGTTTTTTTGTTTTTTTGTTTTGTTTTGTTTTGTTTTGTTTTTTTTTTTTTGGGGGGGGGGGGGTTCCAAGTGCAAAACGTAGACATTGGTCTACCAAGTTGTACACATATTTTAATCCGCAACAACTTTAATACCGGTAAATGGAATTTGCTGACGCCTTTACACATTTTTATCACATGATGCATTTGTGCACCGCCGCTTTAGTTTATCAATCGGCATGAGTTTTTTGGGGGGTTTTGTATGTGGTTTCTTTGCTTTGCTCATACTTTTTCAAGTTTACTTCTGAACAATGAAGGTTTATATGATATGTGCACAGGCAATAGTTTGAATATTTGAAATTATATGAAAACAAAAATCTTGCAAGAGAAGCTGCACTTACGCGATTGTGGGCATAAACTACTGCACCCTTTACGACAACCTGTCCTGCTTCTTCAGGTATAACTAATTGAATTGTTTTTCCGAACGCTTTTCTACAGGTTGTCTGCATTAACTCACACTCTGAATAATCTCCTACCATCAGTATTGTCTCAACGCCATTCAGTTCAGGATGTGATAACGTTTCCCGTATAAAGGATACAATCTTGTCATTCGTTTCATGAAACAGCAAATAGAAACAATCTGGATGTATTCTTAGTTTCTGTTTGGAAAACCAGGCCTTGTTTTTGTAATCTGATTTTTCAATAGCTGAATCAACATTTTTGTGCTTCATTTTTATCAATTCTATCAAACTTACAGGTAGCGTAAAACCAACCCTCTGCTCTGATTTAATTGCATGTTTCTTTGCTTCAAACTCGCGAACAAGGTCCAAATAATCTTCCATTTCATCACGCCTGAACTCTTCAATTACTGACTTCCCAAATATGCAATACAACATATTCGAGAATGCTTTATTAACTGATTTGCCTCCCCAAGATATCGCTCCGGAGGCAACTTGTACCAGAAAATTAGATCTTGTCTCTAAAACTGTTATAGTTGTAGTATCTTCTACGATAATGGAAAAGATGTAATATTAAAACTTTTAAAAAATCACATACACGCTCTCTCTCTGTCTCTCTGTCTCTCTCTCTCTGCTTTTTAGTGCCATGCTAAAAGATTGATTCGCTTTTTCTGCATAGTATGGTGTATCAAGCAGAATATCAAACATAAGATGACATTGTGATTAGAGAATCTGTATGTTCATTTATAGTTTGAAACACAATGTTTAATTTGGTTTACAAATTCAAACTTAGTGTGAAAAACATATGTTGTAATTTTTAATGTGTATATTTTGAGTTGTCCTAGCATTATTGAAGGAGTCAACTCAGATTTCAAAATGATCAACATTTATATCCATTGCTACAAATTTGATAAAATACATCATTTAGCAAACTATTACATACGAAACTAAGACTAGTATTAAGCATTTATCTTACCTCCGATGTCAACAACTAATTTCTTTGTCTTGTTGAATGGGTTAAAATCATTATGCACATTTAATTTACGTATATCTGCGAAGTGTAGCCAATAAGCTAAAGCGGCAACTGGTTCTGGAACAATTAATAATCTTTCCCTGTTTTTTCCGGCCTACAAAAGCATGTAAGGAGGATTCTATATTATGTATGTGTGTTTTAAATAAATTTCATCTCTGAATGACATTCATTCAGTTGTTTGTTTAATTTTTTTTCTTCCTGGAAACAAAAACAAAAAAAAATAAACTGTGAAGTTTAGGTTAAGCAAGTTGTGTTAATAAACGCGTCTTCCTTGGTCAGTTAACTTATTGTTAGATATAAGTTTGCTCAAAGTAAGTCTTGTTTACTTGTACATATTGTATCTGATAAAAAAAAATTGGCAACCTGAGAAGTGCAGTTTTTCATAGTGATACAGCTTTTAGTTTAAATGGAATCAGAGTAAGCAATTTTCGTACAAGAAGATGATAATATTAGTATCCGATAAATATACATAGAACCATGATGGGAATAATTTGATATAATCAATTATGGTCCAATCAGGACTATACTTTTTATTTTCGTTTTTGAATTTTTACTTGTAAATGTTTTAAGGATTCTAAATAAGTCAGATTCAAACAAATGGTCTAACTAAAGTTACAGTGTAATAACAGTGTAATTTTGTATCCATAACTGCACTTTTTTAAAACTTAAAATGCCTTTGCAAAAATGTGATACTGCCAGGCAACGCATTTCACTGAACTGCTAGACAGACAGAAATACAAAATGAAACAGAAAGACAGACAGATAGACATCCGGACATATTCACCAATGTGTTGTTTTTGTATAACCGTAACTTTTGTTTTTGGTCGGATTAAACGTAATACACAAACGTGAACCATCTATTTATAAAAAGTTACCTGTTCGGCTGCTCTTCTCATGAAGTTTATATTTGACTCAGTCCATGTAGCAGGAACTGTAAGCACATAACACAAGTCCTGTTCCCGGTATACCATGGGGTTTACAGCTACTCGCCTTCTAACGAGGTTAGTCAAGTATTCGATAATAGAACTACAGACATGGATAGCCTTGACTTTCTCCCCTGACCAATCTTGTAACTCTGTTGATTCTGTCAAATTCTGAAAATTTAAAATGAGAATGCAATTATCACACACAAGTTGATGATACGAGGGCACTGTTTTCATAACTGACTGCCCAAAAGAAAATAATTGTGTGGAAAAATGATATTAAACCGGGTTAAATAAGTGTAAAAACCTTTATCAAAGCAAATAAAATAAATATATATATTAGTAAAGCATGTGTTCTTTTAAAAAATAAAAATATGCAACAAACAAAAAACCAAGAAACCCGATAATTTTTTTTCTTTGAATTGTTTGTATTGGTCTGAATGTAACTGTAGGACCGTCGTTTAAAACTTTATTAGACCAGGAATTTTACACTTGTTTACAAATATCATTAAAATCAAATTCAAAACTGATCAAAAGATGATCATTACGATTTTTGAAAAATGTAGATCTCAAGTAAACTTGATTTAATATATTTTCCACGTCAATAAATACTTTTAAAACAAATTTCCCATCCTCCCTATTCAAAATTCCCATCCCCCATACTATCTCCCCATCCACACCCATCCCCATTCCTCATTCCCATATTCCCAATTCCCCATCCCCCATATACCATAGACTAGGAAGTTTCCCCATACAAGTTCTGTAACTTTTAATGGCTTTATGTTTTTTAAGTTTTGACTCAAAATTGAATTGGTTTGCTATTTTAGAATAGCATGCCCCTAACTAAAGCAGAGTAGTAGTTTCTGTTTGTATTGTGTCTTAAACATGCCGAAGACCTTTTCACAGTATGTTATGATTTCAGTATCCAATTATCGTTTAGTTAAGTCTGGCATAATGTCTAATAATTAGCAATGCTTGTAATTGTGTTCATTCACATAAAATAAATTCAAATGCGTAATTATCTACTTGTTTTGTTTAACGTACTTGTTATGTTGCTACAAGATCGAAGTCATCACTACAGAAGTTTTATGGTCGTCATCATGAACTCGTGTATCCTTATGGTATATCCATCAGCACCATGAAAACTGATTTGTTCAACGGGTCATAGTTTTCCTTTCCTCGTTTGTCTATCCTGGACTTAACTTTTAATGAGCAACTCAGCGGGTGTTTCTAGAAAAGCAGAGGACGCTTACGCTACCGGTGCACCTGATCCATGCTCCCAATGTTTAGTGGAGTCCGAATTGCTCATTTACTTTTGTTACTTTGTATGTATGATTTTAGTTACTTTATGTTCTTTGTTGTGAATGTCTGTTTTCCATTGCTGGTCTTTGTCCCAGTATTACATTCTTTTGATTACCGCTATAACCTTTGTTCCCTTGATTAATCTTGAACTAACATAAACGTTCGTTCTGAAGATTAGACATGGTACATGTTTTTTTTTATTGGTATATCTAAAACAAGTCTTAAAATAAACGTTTGGGGCAAGAGTATTTGACAAAACTAGGCCATGCCAGTCTCATGAGGCATTTCAAGGTTTTGGATTATGCCTTTACAGATAATACGTATACAACATGTAAAGTATCTTAATAAATCATTACCTGATCACTAAAAAAATTTTGAAAGTTATTGAAATAGTAGTAACTATCTTCTTTGGAATCAACCAAAATTTCAGAAAAGTGATTTTCTGCTTCATATCCAAATGACACAACTTTCACATTTTTATCAAATAAAACAGCTGTTGGAGCTTTCAACGACAATAATCTGCTTCCTTCCCAGTGACCTGTTTGAAATTTAGTAGGTTTGTTGGATAAAGAATGTTTAGTTGCGTATGCGTAATTACAACTTGTTGGTCCAAAATGTATCCCAATATTTACAAGGCTATCATTCCAGTAAGCCATTTTTCTCATGTGAACAATTCTATCTTACATGCCTGAAAAGAAATAAAAATGTTTCAGGTTGTTAAAAATAGTAAATCGATTACTTAGTTACCGCATTGTACCAAAAAAGTTAAATTTATGATTAAACAAGAATATTAAACTAGAAAATTATATCTGTTTCAGGGACTAGTAAAATTCCTAAAACAAAACACAGATTTTAACTTTCTTGACGTAATCATGAAGAACATGCACATACATAAAACAACATTTTGAAAGCATTGCATTAATAAGCAGTCCTATACTGGCTAAAATATCATTTGACAAGAACAAAGTGCAAACCTCATTCGTAAAATGCTTACAAACTCACTATTAATAAAATCTACGTCTAAATAACTTCATGTGCAAATGTGTCTACTAGCCTAAACTAGAATATATGCAATGATTATTTAGTTTTAGTGAAGTTAAAGGGAGGACGTCAAGAAAAAGAACATAAATATTAGTTGTGGGCCTATATCGCAAGTAAAAGATTTTTAAAGTAGACCATGGCTAGATTACTACTTTAATAAACACTGAAATATATATTTAGATATTCTCTTTGCACTGTTTTTAATCAAATTATCGAGGACTTATTTCTTCTCAACTGTCAAATGGAAAAAATAACCTCCAATAGCAATAAAAAAAGAAAAAAATCAAAAGGATTTTTTTTTTTCAAAAATACATTCCATCTGAATATGCATGAAGGCGGGATAAATTATCACAATGTGGCGATGTAGTAAAAATGCCGATGGCCCAAACGATAAAAAAAATTGTGCCACCAAGAGGGTTATTAAAAAAATATATCTGAGGATATTGTTTGTGCTGATTTATTTAAAAAACATGTACATGGAAAGTTTTCAATGTTTGTTTCTGCTTGAACTTGGAATAATTGCACCGGTAATGCATTTGTCAAAGGCACCAGAGGTATGTTCATGCATTAATATTCAGATCACTTTTTGGTATTTCTACCCTATGTATGATCAACAAATGTACATTTTGAGCTTCATTGTATATTTTTTCTTTCAGCATTCTTAGTTTAACTTAGATTTAAGGTGCTATGAACTTTGATGTAACAGTCTTGAAAACAATTTTGTCAGAAAGATGTTATCATCTTCCAAATATATAGAGGAAGATGTTTACAAAATGCTGGAATTTTTAATCGACAACATATTTGTCCAGTGTGGTGGACGTGTTTTTCAGCAAACGGTCGGCATTCCAATGGGAACGAATTGTGCTCCTTTTCTTGCTGACCTATTCATTCACTTTTATGAGGCTGACTTTATAGCTGATCTGATCCGAAAGAAAAAATATTGTTTGGCTAGATCCTTCAATCTCAGTTTCCGCTATATAGATGACGTATTATCTTTAAACAATCCTAATTTCGGGGATTTGATACATCGCATCTACCCAAAAGAACTTGAGATAAAGGATACTATAGACACTGTGAAGTCAGCCTCATGTCTTGACCTACACTTAGAAATCGATGGTAAAGGAAAACTATTGACCAAACTTTACGATAAACGTGACGACTTTTCATTCAGAATTGTCAACTTTCCTTTCAACTGTGGCAACATCCCTTCGGCTCCTGCATATGGAGTGTTCATATCACAACTCATACGTTATGCCAGAGCTTGCCGAAACTACGCAGACCTTTTGAATCGCGCTAGAACTCTAACAAATAGGCTTCTGGAACAGGGTTATGTTGCTACAAGATTGAAGTCATCACTACAGAAGTTTCATGGTCGTCATCATGAACTCGTGGGTCGTTATTGTGTATCCATCAGCACGAAGAAAACTGATGTATTCAACGGGTCATAGTTTTCTTTTCCTCGTTTGTCTACCCCGGACTTGACTTTTTATGAGCAACTCGGCGGATGTTTCTAGAAAAAACAGAGGACGCTTACCCTACCGGTGCACCTGGTCCATGCTTCCAGTTTTTAGTGGAGTCCGAGTTGCTCATTTACTTTTGTTACTTTGTATGTATGATTTTAGTTACTTTATGTTCTTTGTTGTGAATGTCTGTTTTCCATGTCTGGTCTTTGTCCCTGGATTACATTCTTTTGATTACCGTTATAACCTTGGTTCCCTTGATTACTCTTGCAAATAGAACAGCTTGTACAAGCATACTGGTCATTGGGATAAAGGTAAGTTACAAGGCCAAATAAAACTTTATTTTCAGTTTGAAAACATAGAAAGGAAGGATTTTAACGAATTAGCCAGTAACTACTTGAACAAATATGTACATAGCGTATGTGTTTTGTTAATGATGTTGATCCTATGTACCAAAACTTTGTACTTAATCTTCGAAATTATGACATACTGTGTAGTTTTACTCTTAAATACTTTGTTTTTTTTAACATTCACAACTTAATCACTATAAATCAAATTGATTAAAGGTATAAATCTATATATGATTGAACCACATGGAGTCATACAACTTAGAGTGAAATTGATTTTTGCAAGGTGTGCAGCTCGTATAGTTAAGGAATAATGCCTTGAAAAATGGAACAAAACAAGCACAAATTGCAATTCCATTTCTGAGCTTTATCAACCCCTAAAGGATCTGTAAGTACTATCCACAACTAAAATGTTTAGAATTCGACCTCTGTGGTCTTATTGAGCTATATAAGATTTTTTCAGATACATACAAGCTAGAAGATGATAGAGTAGTAGTCATGTATTATTTTATTTTAAAGATGTGTGGAATGTTTTGTTGAGTGATTTGTTGAATGTTACTTTCGTCTGTGGACCGTAAGGGTGACTTAGGACGTAACTAGAAGTCTTCATGACAACGGAGGAACATTACACCCAAGCCAAACATAAGTATACGTATAGTAAATCTTATAATGTGTACTTTGCATTTTTTGGCAAATTAACTTTGGCATTTTAAGCTATATAGAATAATATTACAACCTGAAGTTTATTAACAAAGGTATCACGGGGTTGTGATTTTCACACTGGCTGAGTGATAGGTCCAAGGCCAATATGACCAGCCTTGGACCTACTACTCAGTCAATAAGAAAATTACTACGTCATAATACCTAAGTATATCTACTTATACATTACAAATTAAGCACACAAAATAAAGTAAACTGGCTCCTCTGGAACCAAAAACTAATGCACCTATAATATAAATATTAGTGATAAATTTCTCATCCAAAGATAATTAAAAAAATCCATTTATGGCAGGAGATTTAAGGTAGCCTGGTCCAGAAAAAATATTTAATGGAGATTTAATAAAATATATACACATATTTCAAGGATTCGAAATCAATCAGTTTGGAGCGTACAATTTTAAATTTAAGTAAAATTGTACTGTAATAGTATCAAAAATTTGTCTAAAATGGAAAATCTTACGCAATTATACCTTCATTGACTATCTAGTCAAATACGTCATATTGGCTTAGGCCAATATGGATTTTAACAAGGACATAATGAGGTATTGAACGGGTTAAAGCTGTATTGGACGGCTAAATTCCGTATTGGCGCACTTTTGTACTTGTATTGTATTGGCAGTTTTGATCATATTTAGGCTAATGTTCGAACGTAAGTCAATAAGTCTTAATAAAAAAATAATAATGTTGTTTTAAATCATTAATGATCAAAGACAATGAGGTCGCTTTATTTAAATGTAGAATGTTGAGCAGATAATTACTAATGTTACGTATGGTGTGGAATTCTCCTATTTTCATTGATTATTAAGGCAACGGGATTCAAAGCATATACAACGTACATGAAGCCATGTTTCAATTTTAATAAATATTGATGCTACGTTTATAAAAATATATGCGGATAAAAACTGCTCCGACATCTTGCACATTGAAATTTGGTATAGTTGTAGATCAAGCATGCTGAACGATTTCCCCGCAAAAATTTCACAGTGCTCTGATTTTGGATGAAACTTGCTTTTAAGAAAGATTTTGAGGTGCGAGTTCAAATTTTGAGATTTCGATACGATCCAAAAGTCGTCGTTGTCAAGGCGAGGACTTTCCAGCCAAAATTCAAAATACTTCAATTTGAACAAAACTCTTCTGTAAGGGATAGCTTGACACATCGATTTAAGTTTTTTTTAGGTTTTGAGACAATTCAAAAGTCAACATTGCCATGGCAACTAATTTTCCAGCAAAAATTACTAAATGCTTTGTCTTGGATGAAATTTGATTTTTAAGTGGAAAATGACATACTGAGACCAAATTTCGAATCCACAAAATGCAATATCATTTTCAGAATGAATGCACTTTTCATATATGTAATATTCAAATTTCATGGAGACTTTTTCTCAGCCAATACTTTTAAATAGACCCATTTGAATATATTGACCTCGGACTTTACCATCGGGCAATATAATCTGAACGTGTCCATATATAACGTATTGACTGAGTTAAAAGTGCATGATTGATATTATTTATTTGGTTATTTGTTCTTGTTTCCTGTGAAGTTTCTGTCTGATATTTTTTCGTATCTTGTCCATCAGTTGTATGACAAACATATCAGTTAAATCAAGCATGATTGACAGAACGTTAGCATGCAAGAATGGATAACGGTCGTGGTCTTGATCTTATCAATTATTATCGTTATATTATATAAGTCTTATTTGCCTGATTTTTACTGGCGACAAACGTAATTAAAAAAATAAATGTAGTTTGAAATAAATAAAAATGCAAAAATCAGATTACCGAGAAATAGAATAATATTTTTTTTTTTGGTTTTGATCTGACAATATCATGTGGAATACTTTGTATCTCATACTCACACTCATGCGCTCGTCAAGATATTCCACATAATATTGACAGAATCAAAATGCATGAGTTACAGATTTTCAACATGATATTGTAGGTATCAAAATCGAAAGTTTTTTTCTTTGTTAGTTTGGGGTTTAACGTCCGAGCAGCAATATTTCAGCTATATTCAGACGATGAATATGAAATTGATGACAAAATGATCTTGAAATGAAGAAATGAAAAAGGGATGGGACAAAAGGACAATGAGGTCGACACATTTTGATTGCCACTGGGAGAGATGGGTAGGGTCGGGCAATTTAGCCTCCTGTGGCGGAGCCCTATGGTTCCTACTCCGGCAGAATACCACAATAGGGTTCTTTAACGTGCGAGGAACGTAGCATCTTTCCCAACACGGTGCACCACTATGGTTTGCGGTCAGGCTTCCGTATTATAGCCTGACAACCTCAGCATGTAACACACCCATTCCACCACCTGAGGCACACATCCCAGTTGCTCTGTGGGCAGAGCGCCCTAGCCCCGTGCTAGGGTTTTGAGCACTATTTAGTCACCTTTTACGACAAGCTTAGCGCTGCTGCAGGCCTATTATTTTAACACCCGGACCTGCACGGGCAAATCGAAAGTAACTATCGTTCTATAAGTAATTCCATTACCCAGAGTTGGTTTCCGAGTAAGCAGTGCCTCAATACTTTGATTAAATATTTAGTCAATAGTGTCCATTTCAACTTCTCTGGATATTGTTTAATTTAAAAAGTTGATTGATTTCGCTTGAACTATTTATTCTTATAATCTAGCGCAGGGATTGGTGATTGAGATCTCACCACCGATTAAGTTTTCAATTTACTAACTGAAGAAATTATTTGTCGATTATGAAACGAGTACAAAATAAATCTGTCTAAAAACAAGCATTTCCCAGACTCATCAAATGCTATAACAAAACAAATTATAATCAATTATGAATGCCTGGATTAGACTTCGTTAAAGGAATCCTCCGGTTTACGAACACAGAGAGAACATTTACCAAATGACAAATGATTCGACGCCATTTTGACTTGTTAGTTGTTATAACCAAAAGAACATAATTCCCAATCTTAATTGAATACAAAATAAAAAGCTTTGTAAAAAGTATGATATTTAAATAGTATTCAGGTAAGGAGTGTACGCAACTTACCCATTCACTGGAATTGGCATGTTAACGCAATGAAATAATGAAATTTACGTCCCCAAAATAAACCAGGAAGTACATTAGATTGTAATTTGTAATTACATTAAACAGTCTAATGTAAACAAACGTCTTTATGTTACTAGATGTTATAATGTAGTGCCTAAACCCACTACACGGTTTTCAATTTTGAAAAAAAATGCTTACATTGTGTAATGTTTATTTCTTTTAATTGTTATCAGTTTATCATTTTTTTGAGACTTGGACATTTCTATACTTTTCCAATACAACCCGATAGAATCTATGCATAAATATATATCTCATCGTAAGACGCATGTGTAATATTGATTTGTAGTGACATTTATTGTTAATTTGATCCTCTATCCTACATAACAACACCTAGATAAGGTGTCCCGTACTACCATAAATCGTGTACTAAGTTACAATCTTAGGTTTATTCTCCGAGGAGGAATGACCCGGACATCCAAGGTTGTTTGTGATCCTTCATTATCTATATATTTTGTCTATAGAATAACTATTAAATCAGATTGTCACATTTAAAGGCTTTTTGGTGTAATAAAAAACAACACAACAGATTTGAAATTATCCAAGGTAAGTTTATACTCATACGACTGATTGTTTTAAATTTCAATCCAATATAAACTATGCATTGTTTACTTCCATATTATAGAATCATCGACTAGAATACATTTATCATAAGTATAGTTTTATATTATAGATAACACAGAATTTCAATCTCGAAGTTCCAAATATTAGTTCTTTAACATTCTTAAATCATGCGAACTGGTATTCATTTTTTCAATTTCCTTGATTTTGGGTAAACGCTAGTGTTTCGACTCCTATACATGTTAGTTAGAATATGTTGTATCTGTAAACGCTAACAATAGTTTATCGTTGATTATAATAAATTACCAAAAGGGACTTGATAAATGTACAAATTTTATTAAAACAAAATGACAATCTCGCTTCACATTATCTCTAACACATCTTTACAAAAAATATCTACATACACCCAATTGATAGGAAAATTTATATGTTTCCGCTATATTTAAAAAATATTTTCCTCGATTATTATCATTATTAGTTATGTGGGTAAAATTGTGGAAAGAAATAGCAAGAGTTCAAACTCTTTAACAGCCACCTGTTCAATAATAGTTACACTATGACTATCAGGATTTTAATATCAACACTCAATTTATCTTGGAGACAGTAAAACGTAGTTAACAAATTTGCTTTTATTTCCTCTACTGCCGTTCTAACTGGAGTTCCCCAGGAGTCTACACTGGAACCTTTGATGTTCCTTATATGATATCGGTGACAAATTATCTTTACAGATTTTTTTCGTAAATGATAAGTTATTGGTCTGTTCTTATTCCAGTCTTGAATATATAGAAATCATGATGTAAGGGAAATGATTTGACCACCAAATAGTTAATATTATGTAATCTACTGTAAAATGAGAATAATTTCTTTTTTAAATAATAAGTAGAGTTGAATCCGAATCCGACAGATTTAAACAATTTGTTTTATTGTTTTCCGGGTTACGGTAAGGTTCGCTTACAAAGATGTTTAACCCCGCCTCATACTTAATGTGTCTGTCCAAAGCCAGGAACCGGTAGTCGTGTAGTTGCAAAACGCTTTACATTCTTTTTTCTATATATTACGTCTATTTTCGTCTTTTATGAATAGTTTCATATTATTTATTTTAGCCCTTTAATAGGTTGTTTTATGGTATGGGCCAATAGTTGAAGACCGTTAGGTGAAGTGTAGACGTTTAATTGTTCGCTGCTTGGCATTTGGCTATCTCATTGGCAATGATACTACATCTAGTTTTAAAATATAATCGAAGAAGCCTTTTTTATTTCGTTAATGGTTTACAAATACAAAATACAAATGAATAATACCTTCATTGGTATTCTTATTGAATAAATATTATATCACTTTTGTGTTCTACGGAAATTTAAATTTAGACTGGGCAGCACAAAACTCGAGACGTTATATCTTTACTTTATACAACATATCTTAGAATATATAAGTTATGTCTGGGATTACTACTGTGTCAATACGTACTCTTACATATTGGTAAAAAAACTCCAGTAAGAAAACACAAGAATAATAGTTATGCGAAGAAACAGGCTGGCAAAACAGTCAGAAAGAGGCGAAATAGAAGAAAATAACAAAACATTTATAGTTTGGCAATATTCCAGCCATCTCTGTGATTTTTTCCCTTTTTAAGAAGCAACAATTACAACTTTTGAACCATCATGTGCTAATCACTCCTACATATCTGTTTGATTTTTATATCGAATCGTACTTAATATATAGGTTGCATTTGTGTTTGATCCGTTTTGTGAACTAATAAATGATATTATCGTTAACTTAACTTCCTCCTATATAGGGCATGACCTTCAAAGACCACCTAGAAGCAGATTTCAGTGGGCCTTTCGTACCACTTGAATTAACCCTGGTTTCCTATACCTTAGTTTTGTGTACTAATTATCGTCGTGTGAGCCTTTGGCATTAATATATCTCTCTTTTAATAATGCGTGTGCTCAGTATATACATGTATATACATTTTCTTCTTTGATCCTAAGCTTTAAATTTCAATTGCTAATTATAGATACAAAACGCGTCAATGATAATGATAAAACAAATAATGATAATAAAAAGTGAGCTTTGTAACTCATTGTGGACACACAAAATGCTTTCTAGTTGCGTAAACCAAACATTAAGTTTTCAATTCACATCTTCGTGTTCCTTGTTTAAGCATCCATAATAAGGATACTCCGGAGAGAATACAAATTGTCCAAATGTCAATGCGTTATCTGGAAACTCCTTTATTCTGAATCCATCACGAGAATATGGTTGATAATCTTTAAAAAAAAACAAGGTAATTATGGGATTGTACGATGCAAACTTAATCTGTATATGTAAAGCTATGCTTGCTACTTTCTATTTTCCTAATATTGATACTTTTAACCTTTCATTATTCTCCATTTGAAATAAAACAATTTTTATTTTGGTCCCAATTTGACAAAGACTGCCATATTACGGAGGTTCAAATGTGTAAAAAAATATCAACTGCTTTTAAAAATAAGTCGTTTTGAGACACCTTCCGGAATACGTGAAGGAGAAACAAAACATTATTGCAATTTGTTTGTGTCAATGGAACAATATTCCTTAATTAATCAAAACAAGATACCCTACAAACACTTTTCACTTAAAAAGTCTCATATATGTATAACAGTGTTACATTATTTATTGTATATAGATTTTTATTTATCCACACGGGTTGAAATCAATAGTGAAAAACAAGAAGTTGGAAATGCTCTGTTTTGTATTTTTATAGATACAATACAATTAAAAACACACAAATGAATACCGGTTTCACTGCTTCTGCAGATTATCATGGTTGAAGACGTTGTTATGAGTTACTTGGCGACGTTGCGTTATAATATCTAGAGCGCGAACATTAGCATCATTAAAAAATATCCAGAATATCAAATAAACTATATGTATCGTAGTGCTGACCTCTTTATCTGCCATGACTTCAATCGAGAAACATAGTAGGCTCAGCTGACCCTATCAGAGCACATGAGTTCATGCACTCTGTTCTTGATTGACTGATGCCGCTTTGTAATCAATAGTATTAACAGTTGGCATGTAAAATTGGCTACACAATTGGAAATCGTACACATGACAACCTTTTACACTTACTTCTTATAATATCCTTCCCAAGTGCTACAGTGCCAATTACGATGTCTTGGACCGCACTAAAGTTACCGTGACAACCATCTGGACAGAATTTAGCCTATTAGTGAAAATGATAGCGATTTGTTATTAGATATATTTCGTTTTGTTTGAGTTAAGGAAATTCCTTACAGTATTTTGAATTATGCATAAGATTTCTTACATAGTTTATTGAAAACGAACTTCTGCTGTTATATTTTTGTTTGTATTCGTATTATGAATTTTGATTTGCTATTGTGTTTTAACATTTATAGATTACTGTGAAAATATAAAAAGTTACTGTGAGTCAATAAGCAGTAAATAGGGTTTGACAGGTGTTTGAGGGTGTTCATGATTGTTCTTAGATTACCAAACCATTTTAACTTGCAATACAACGGACGCCGCTGTCCAAGTAGGACATGCTTACCCTTCCAGAGCACCCCATGTCACTTCCGTTTTTTTGTGGGAATTTATATTGCTAGTGGTTTAGTTTTTTTCGAGTGTCGTCTAGTTTCCCTTATCTTTCATCTTTATCTGTATTTTTTTTTAATCGGTTCACAGCATGGTTTATGTAGTCATGTTTTCACATTTAGACCATGTTTTGGGATTTTTACATATTTGAATCATCCCAAACGCTTCGGTATTTTGTTGCCGTATTTGCCGGTTTTTTTTACCTAACATCAATGCTTCGACTGGACTAAATACGATGTAAGATAATACATCACCTTTAACTCGTATTTGATGTCAATGATGTTACAGCCTTGAAGATAAGATGGTGGAGTCGATGGAATAACTATATTTTCATACCGGATGTCGCTCATAGCTGGATCAACGGTCCTCTCTTCTCCCATGTAAATGTAGGAAATACTCTTGAACGTTTTAGTGGAAGAAAAGACTTTTACGTACTTGATATGAAAGAAATGAAAAGTAAAGTAGTATATCTTCTAAGTTCTGTACATTAGAGAGAAAAAAGGCGTAGAACGAATTCTAATTTGCCATAGGGATAAATTGCCCAGTTTTTCCTGTATCAAATTGATAGTCAGTTTTCTGTGAAGACAGATTCGGGACGCTCGTTTAAACAAAATTGTTGTGTTTATTGTACAAGTCAAAACAAGAGATACACATGATTGTCTCAAAATACCATCTAATCTATGCTCACCTCAAGTTAAACATTCCTGAACCTGCACCTACACCTGGGCACGTCATGAATATCATTCTCCAGTATGTAAGACTGTACATTGCATGTTTTCATCTGACTTTTTTTTCTATTCTATCAACACTTTGTCTAATGGTACTTCATCACTTAAGTACCAGTCCATAAAAAATCAGGCCTTGCTAATATCAGAGGTGATTCAAGGTGAGGAAAAATAAAACACCACCCAAACTATGCTTTTTTTGTCTACATACGCCCTCTGTTCTGTCACTTATATAATTTATGTTTGTATTTTGCAGAAAACCATGCAATCATCTCCCATAAATCCACCAATTCAATTCAACTCTTGCAAAATACCAATTTCGTTTTAATTCTTTTTATTTATTTTATTATAAATGTGCAACAAACGAACGATATACTATGACTAAAAGCGACACCCGGTGTAATTATATGATTGGGAAGTGAGTTTTGTCGGTTGTTTTCATCCATAAATTACTTAATGTTTGATTTTTATAAAGAAGGGTACATGTGCTTAAAATTACAATTAACTTTAGGTGTTACATGTAAGTAGTAATTTAAGAAATACGTTTATAATATAAACTTGCTACAAGTCCCTCTTTATCATATACATATGTATGACACAGAAATCTATGTTATCTCTCTGATAACGCCACTACCGACTGTTGTGAACGTAGTTGATGATGAAATTGCTTCAAATTTGCAATGGCTTGTTAAAACAGATAATACCGAGTATGAGGATTTTCTTTGGCCAAATAAAATATGTAAACGAGGTTTTTAAACTTCTAGAAATGTCTTTTGGTAAGGATGCATACTATTATGTACACTATAAAGAATATGGAACCAATTGTCTGTAATATTTCATATGAGAACAGATGAAATTGTGAAAAAAGACAACTTGCTCATCATACTAAGACCATAAGAATAACACAAGTGTTGTTTTATCCTTTACTTTATTTTGCGTGGAACTAGAAGTCAAGGTTGTATAGTTATTCATTAAGGCCCGACTAATGCTATATATGACTATATACAGGAGACTGGACGCACTGGACGAGACCTTATTTCACAATCAAATGCAGTTTTATTTAATTATAAATGACCTTTAGGAAGTAAAATCATTTAAGTAGCTGTCTTTGTAAGAATAATGCAAAATCGGAAAAATGTGATACACCCCAAAAAAAGGCTACATATTTTTATTTTTGTAATTAAGTTGTTTTATGGGTCTATTCTATGAAATGTGTAATTGTTCATTCAAATCTGCCTGCTCTTAGGAGATAATCGACATTAAAATACAGTAGATTCTATTGTATTTGAGCGCCGTGTACAAGTTTATCTCCCTTAATTTTGAAATCTACAGTGCATTCTGTATAATTTTATCTGCAAAGAGCACGGGTTATATGACAAAACCACATGTTTATTTCTGTTTACTATGACATTTCAAAAAAAAATATAAAAATTGAAAATATATAGGCTTTTTACCCATGAATCACATTTTGCATGATCCTTAGCAGGAGTGCTACTTAAACCTTAATGGAAAACGAATGAATACAAGGGAGAGTATCAGAATGCCACAGAAAAATACTTCTTGGTTAACAAGGATTTACAATTGAAAGAAATTCAACTTTTCATGTATGTTGTAATGTTTGCAGATTCCTGTTTATGCAAAACCAAACTATTGTTCATGTACAGTAAGATATGATAATCAGGTGCTTAGTAAAGTAAAGAGTGTTTTAGAATATGAATGAGGAAATAGTTCTACATCAAACATATCCAGTGCGAGTGATGATAAACTGTTGAAAAGTAAAGGAGTTGTAATTTATTGTTTTGATGTTGATGTAAAGTTGCTATTTAATAAATATGTATCCAACTTTATCAGTGCCCCATTTTAAAGTTCATGATACCCTCTCCCTCCAAAAAAGATACTTATAGATATCGCCAAAAAACCTTCAATAAGTGCAAAAAACACCTTCAAGTAAGCCCTGAAACGCCCTAAAACCAAAAGTAATAAAATCCACGGTATAAGAACGATGCCAACCCTTGAAAATAAACTTAAAGGTCAAATAACGACATGGATACACATTAATCACTAACTTTGACATCAGTTAGAGATGACTCATTTCTAACCAAGTCTCATACTGCATGCGCAATTAGTGGACAGATTTGAATTGACAAAATTAAGAACAAATTAAAAATAAGATCAAGGCAACAAAAATCAATAAACATGCGTCAAGTAATACATCAGTTGGTTAGTTGATGAAAACTTTGAATTTGATCTTGAACTTGATATACCAAACCAATAAAGTACGCCAAAAAAAGCACTAGAAAATAATGTACAGAATACTCTCTTTTCATCATGCTGTTTGATCCAAAAGTCTAGAATCTCAGCAATGACATTAACCACTGGCGTTTTTAGAATTTTGTAATCACTTTTGACTTTTTGCAGTTTTTGTTGTACTAGATTTTCTAGAAACTTCTAGCCTCCTTTCAGATGCCATGATTGAAATGATAAAAAAGAATACAAGGGCTGACAGGATAACATACAATTTATCTGTTGGGAGTTCACTTGGTAGCCTAGTCCAGGAAACATCTACACAAAGAGATTATTTTGGTTTTCTATATGATTAAGAAGAAAGTGACCATAGATTTATTATTGAACAGGATCAGTCCCAAGCAGAATATTCCATTGTTACAATGAGCCATGTATCACAAGTGAACAGAACAGAGATACGTGGTTACATATAGGAACAAAAGCACATCAACAAGTTGAAAGAATGGAACACTTAAAGATGTTTTGGACCATTTTGTTGCCCTGTGTTTCCTGGAACAATGGCAAGTACTTAGTAATTAAAGGATGAAATGGCAAGAGATAATATGACTCAAAGATATGACTGGCATAAAATAGGATATCATATAAACATGTGTTGTCAATCTTTTAAGACACTAGTTTCCTAATCCGGATAGATTTTGTTATATGGGTCATATTTGGGAAATCAAGACTAATTTGACAATTTATAACATATCAACAAAGATGGTTGCATATTCTGTATTACCATGTGCAGTTGCTCAGTACTGGAGGAATACAAATTGTTGTCATTTTAGGCAAGTTATAAAATTTACAGAAACAATTCTAGTATAAATACCATTAAGTGTCAGTGTTGGAAATATATAATTTTTGGGAATAATTAAATAGAAAGCTTAAAAAAGAGCATTCACGATATGATTATTTGTATAGTAACAACAACTTCATGTGGCAACAATAATTTTGATGGTATACAACCAAACACTTGCCCTCCCTGCTGTCCTTCGGGGCATTTTTTACTCATTCGTGAGCATAAATCAAACAGAATTTCAAATTCAAACACTTGACTTCCCTACTGACTTTGGGGCTCTTTTACTCATTACTGAGCATAAATCAAACAGAATTTCAAATTCAAACACTTTTATTTTCTACTGACTTTGGTTGCATTTTTTACTCATTCTTGGGCTTCTATGTTAGTTATTTATATATAATTGCTTTCTTTCCGTGTACAAAACTAAACCTCACTTTTATTTTATTTATATAATATTTGGACAAAAAACTTCTGCTGATTGAAAGTGGACAAGAAAACTGAATTTCCTACCATTTTCGTTCATTTGCTGCTATTTATACCCAGACAAGGGACTTCAACATGTAAACATACATGTGGATATGGCCTAAGTTATCAGTTTGTTTAACGGTTCTTCATATCATATTTAATCAGACTTTTGTCTTCAAGATATATTATCAGCATGAATTCTACCACTAAAATTTCAAAATAATACTTCACAAGTCCCTTTATCCTGCAATAATTAATAGATTTGCTATCAGAGAGAAACATAACTAGGTTCACCCTCATCAAGGCAACCTACATAAGCAAAAGTTACAATTGTCAATAGTTATATACCTTTATTATGAACAATTGACACGTACATGTCTTTCTAGATGCATTTCTAACTTCTACTTTTACTAGAATAGTTTCTCCAGGAGCGTATCCAGTTTTATTTAACCGGAGTATTCCGGTAATGCGTCCAGACTGCAAGAAAAGACAACCAAGTTGTTTGTCAGTCGAAACTTCACTCGGCTTCTAAAGAACAATGCTGATATGTATTAAATTACTTTTAGTTTGATTCTATAAAATAATGATAATTAAAGTTAGTGGATACACAAAGCATAGTATATCAGTAATTATTGATGATTCATAACAGTATTCAATTCGAAATAAAGTCATAGCCTTGCATGTACGGAGAGACTGATTTCAGTCCGACAGGAAGTTACGGCTTGCGGAATTTCTCATTCTGAGCTAGAGAGTTTCGTATCTTCTTTACAAAGATACATTTGTTTTTTATTCGAATGTGCTTCAAACACAAGTGTAGCATACCAAAATTTGAAAAAAAATGTATGATTGGTATTTTAGTATTTATTATGAAAAAGTAGCCAATAGAACTCTTATACCACTTATAAAGCATACATCCTGGATGCTTCCAAATCACTGCAACTTCAAAACTCGTTTATTTTGCGTACAATCGTGAACTGGAACTACCTTTCTAAGTGATGTATCAGCACAGGCAAAAGCTACACTAATACTATAATTTTTGGTATTGGCCGCGGCAGGCGAACCAAATTACGGCAGTATAGTCAAATTGTTGATTGTGGTCATTATTTGGTAGAAGCAGAAGTAATACCGGTCTCATAAATTAGCGGTGAAAAGTGTCAAGAAACGACAAGAAGTACAGTAAAGGCGACAGGAATATTTTTCGTTTCATTTAAAGTCGATTTGAAGTGAACAATAGTTATTTCAATAAAATGAAAAGATTATGAAGATCAGAAAATAACACAAAAAAAATGGAAATGTTTTTACTGAAAAAAAAAGGTTTTGGAATATAAAAAAAAAGTTAAACACGAAAAAAGTGAGAAAAAAAAAGAAATTGTGAGCACATTTTTGATGTATTCAACTGGGTCCTCTTACAGAAAGTTGTACATATTTAATTTTTATCATATTTAATCTAGTATTATTTTACCGGAAAATAGTTGTAAAAGATCGAATGAAGACCCGTTCGTGTTTGTGTGTTAGTACAAGTGCATCAAATGCATGTATATGATTTGTTATTCTTTCATTATTAAGTTCTGTTGAAGACATTATATCCCTTCTTTTTGGAACAAATACTTTTTCGGACCCGGGATATAGAAACAGGAAACCGTGAATCAAAGGGTATAACGTATAAACGTACATATTTTAGAATTACCTCAACGTTATTTTCGTCATTTAAATTTAAATGAGCGAGAACGGTAATGGCCCTTTTACAGCTATAACCGGAAAACACCTTTTTGTCAATTGATGCATTCAATGTGTATCGAACGTAGCCATTGTAACTTTCAAACGAGGATGGTAACTTCGACGAAGCTTGAAGGTCAAACATGAAAGAAAACGCTGTTTTGCCAACAGGAATTTCTGAACCGTCGCCGTTAGATTCGTCTGCTAAAAATTGATTATATATGCATGTAACGGGTTCAATAATTTTACACATGTATGGTTCGTATAATGTATAAATGTAAGATGAGAAAACATGAGAACTAAAGATCGTAATTGACATACATTGTATCATTCGTCAGTCTTTAAAGCTTTTTGTTATTCAAATGCAAATCAATTCTTAAATAATGAGAACAAATAATTTTGTATCAGTAAAGTCTACGGTACATGAAAATGTACAAGTATTGATTAATTCAAGAAAACTCATAAGTCGTGTGTATACGAATGGATAAATTATTGGATAATTTTAAATCGTAAATGTATTTTGCTTTTAAATGCTACTTGTAAAAATATCATTTCTTTTTTTTAAATGCCATGGTGAATCGCACAACTAAAACTTGCTATCATTATGTATTAACCCCATTGCGGTTTTACTTATACAATATACTATCATGAAACAATACTTACCACGAAACAAGATAATTGTCTTGTCAATGTACTCCTCTTTCTTAAAGTAAAATGTATTATCTTCATTAAAATGTACTTCAGACCTGCCGAATAGTCGTAGTTTGAATTCTGAAAGTTTAAATCAATTTGGAGGGTCTCATGATTGTTTTTTTTATCACAATTATGGAAAGTTTACTAACTTGTTAGAAACAAAATATTGCTAATGATATTAATGCGTATTTCCCCATCCCCACACCTCATTTCTCGTCTCAGTCCCCCATCCCTTTCCCTAATACCCAATTCCTAACCTTCATTTACCAAAACCAGATTGCCTTTCCGGGGTAGGTTTTGAATAAGTTGCCTAATCTTACATGTGTATATATACAATTTGTATACTTGGTTCGATTTCTGTTAACATGTAAGTTTGATATACATGTTAATTTTTTTTACACAACTGGAATATTATTAAACATAAGTATATACACTGTATTTATATATCAAAATAGTAAAAGTAATGTTTTGACCGTCGCGTTGCCATATAGTGTAGTTGATAGTTTTCCATATATAACTGTTTTTTTTCGGAATGAAACTGAATATAAGAAGAAAACTTGTACATTTCTGTATGGTATTGAATCTTAAGTTCTTCGAGGTACGTTTTCCTGATAAATAACACAACTGATGATTATTTAGTGACGAAACATAAATATCGATTTGAGCCAAGTCAAATAAATCACAGTTTCGTCCCAGCTTGTGAGTCAATTGGTTATAGTGCAGAAGCCCCATTAGAAATAAATTAGAAACGATGTACTTGCTCGATTTTTCCTGTGCGTGTCCGTGTATTTTGTGGTAAAACTAATATAATTGTCATACCATGCAAGTACCTTTTACTTTCAATGGCTTGTATAAATCAAGAACTACCTCCCCACACAAAGTTTCACCTCCATAATATACTGTTTGGTTATCTGTAAATTCAATGTTAAAATTCCGTATTTCTCCCATCATAAGCTACATATAATTATCCAGGAACATTAAGAATGTCGTAGTACAATGAACGTTAATTAACCTATATGTTGTAATGTCTAAGCAGATGTTATTTCCGCCCTAGAAGGATATATAGATTGCACGTCAAAAGGAAATGTCACCGCCTTCCGATAATTGTTTTTAAAAAAAATATAATTTTGACTTAAATTAAAGAAAAAAAGAAAAAAAAAAGAAAATCATTAAATCATTAAAATCATCAGTACAATAATGGAAATATTAGTATTTTTCATCTTAAATATATTACGTTAAGGGATTTTTTTTTAAAAAGTATTCTGTGAAATTCGAGACAGATTTTGAGATGCTATCATGGATATAGATGAAACGAAAAGCTATGGCTTTCAACATGCAAGGAAATCTTTGGAAAATTATTGTAGGCCAAAACACCATAATCGTCAGACTATAGTCCACAGAGTAAGACAAAGAATCACAACAAAGTACCGCTACTGTTCACAAGAATATAAAAAAGTACATCTGTAAGCTGACATGAAGCACACTTGCAGGTTCATGGTCATTTGGACCATTTATATAGGAAAAAAAATATACTATATAAAAGAATGAACACAAACTAAACTGACTTTGTTTACCATTGCATTTAAAAGATCAAATCGCTAGGTTTATTTCCGTCGACGTTAATCATTCTGGTAATGGTGAACGGATTATGCGCATGAACATGTTTGTGTCTCATTAAATTATAACGAGAATGAATATAGTGAATATGAAACAGTTACATTCCCACCGGGATAAAAAAAATCAGCTCAAGGCAAACCATCATACCACTGGACAGGCTGCAGCTGATCCCAAAACAACATTATACACAGCAACAGCGAAATAGTTGTCCCTACAAGTATATATTCAAACAACATAAAAGCGGACTAAAATAAAAACGAAACAATACATACAGAGACCAGGAATACCTGATTTAGGACAGATTCAAACAATGCAGCGATGTTAAAGTACTTTAGTATGATCAAAACCCTTCCCCTTTTAAATCTGGCTACTGTGGAAAATATCACACCATTAAGCACACCTACAATTCAGTTCGGAAATGTCTGATTCCCTTATTGAAACAGAAATGTAGAAACCGATTATAAGTTGCAAAAGCAAAGGACTACTAGCAGTTACTACATACCAGTTCCAGACCAGATTAAACCTACAGAAAGTTATGGTCTCATCGTATGTGATATGAATCCCAATTGCTACAAAAATAGCAAAAAAAAATAAAAAATTAAGTAGTATTTTGGAAACTTAAACTAAAACAAACAAAAGTACTATTGACTGACAATGTAATGAAGATGTTACAAAATGCTTGAATTTTAAATGGACAACATATTTGTCCAGTGTGGTGGACGTGTTTTTCAAAAAAAGGTCGGCACTGCAATGGGAACAAATTGTGCTCCTTTACTTGCTAACTTATTCCTTCACTCTTATGGGGTTGACTTTATAGCTGATCTGATCAGAAAAAAGAATATCGTTTGGCTAGATCCTTCAATTTCAGTTTCCACTATATAGATGACGTATTATCTTTAAACAATCCTAATTGCGGGGACTTGATGCATCGCATCTACCCAAAAAAACTTGAGATAAAGGATACTACAGACACTGTGAAGTCAGCCTCATATCTTGACCTACACTTAGAAATCGATGGTAAAGGAAAACTATTGACCAAACTTTACGACAAACGTGATGACTTTTCATTCAGAATTGTTAACTTTCCTTTCATCTGTAACAACATCCCTTCGGCTTCTGCGTATGGAGTGTTCATATCACAACTCATACGTTATGCCAGAGCTTGCCGAAACTACGCAGACTTTTTGTATCGCGCTAGAACTCTAACAAATAGGCTTCTGGAACAGAGTTATGTTGCTACAAGATTGAAGTCATCACTACAGAAGTTTTATGGTCGTCATCATGAACTCGTGGATCGTTATTGTGTATCCATCAGCACCATGAAATCTGATGTATTCAACGGGTCATAGTTTTCCTTTCCTCGTTTGTCTACCCCGGACTTGACTTTTTATGAGCAACTCGGTGGGTGTTTCTAGGAAAGAAGAGGACGCTTACCCTACCAGTGCACCTGGTCCATGCTCCCAGTTTTTAGTTGAGTCCGAGTTGCTCATTTACTTTTGTTACTTTGTACGTATGCTTTTAGTTACTTCATGTTCTTTGTTGTGTATGTCTGTTTTCCATGTCTAGTCTTTGTCCCTGGATTACATTCTTTTGATTATCGCTATAACCTTTGTTCCCTTGATTACTCTTTAAAATACACATTATACATGTAGCAACAAAAGAACGCTTTGAACACACTTTTCATCAGTGACTGGCGGCACATCTCACATCTATGCAAATCGAATGCTTTTACTTAGCAGACATGAACAAACATTAAACCAAATCAGGATTGAACAAAATATTATTTTGATTCAAATTATCTGAACAATTATTGAAAGGACAGTAAAGGGGTCACGTCATAAATTCATTTGATGCAAATAAACACTCTCCCAGTTTTTGTAAATACAAGATTGGCATGTGCAAGACTTGTAGTATTCATTTTGTAATTCAGTGTAGTGTCAGAGGATCAATGAACAGTCGAAGTTCCATTTTTTTAAAATAATTTCCGGACATTCACTACTGCACATTCCAAATTAAATGTTTTTTTTTTACATTCATATAAGTATTTAATATTTTTTGGTCAAACCATTTCATTGTAAATGGACACAAACACTAATTAAAATAATGAAGACACGAACTCTCGGAAGGAGGAGCTGGAGATAGATTGAACACGTTTTAGGGCAACTAAACCACACTAAGACAGCCCTTTACTTGGCACCAGATGGAAAACGGCTTAGAAGATAACGTTATATTGAGTCAGATTTAGCGAATTTAACAACTAATTGGGAATTTACAGAAGTTTGTCCACGACAAACTGACGTTGCGTATCTTTAATACTGTCCCACAAGCCATTTTGCCTGGCTAACGTGTTGTAAATGTTATTTGGAAGCTTATAATGAATTAGAGCCAATTTTGTCATTTCAAGTCAAAAAGTTAAAGCGCTTAAGTATTAGAATTATTCAGATATTTTCATAATGACCACATTAAAATGATCAAAAATGTTTTTTCATCATCATCTGTTTTTGAATGAAACGACAAAAAGCTTGTTAGTCATCAGTTACCCCGCCTTACTGGTAGCCAACGTGCCGATTTTAACTTTTCATTATCTAAATGTCTAAATGTTCTTAAAATTCAACAAGATGGAAATGTGTATGTAAATCTAGACATGACACCCAAAGTCGATTTCAATGTTATTAAGTTTACGCACATGTATCAACAGATATCCTACAGTTTTTCCTGCAAACATCAAAAAAAAATATACAGAAAGAGTAAACAGTATAGCATCTCAATTATTGTAGAAATGGCCTTAATTGAAGGGGTAAATACTGATTATACTGTTGATATTATTCAAAACTTCCACGTGTTGAGACGATCAAGATATAGATGGACATATTGTGGATATGGTAAAACAAGTACTATCTTTAAAAAAGAAGGCCCACATATTTTCCTGCTTTGTTCATTCCAAATCCTATTCAGTTTTCATATTTAGTGAACTGTGTGTACACTCTGTTTTATTTCGTGTATCAATTCCTTAATTGGTTCAACAAGTAAGCTATTTGCAGTTATTCAATATATAAAATAGTATTTATAATTCCAAATATAAAAGTCATTGAAAATATTCCTGCCACAAGCCTTTAACTTCACAGCTGCTATCACTTTTGTGCAATGAAATGCGAGGTTGTAGGCCATATCGGGTATGTTGTCATGGTTAAGCATCAAGGATGTCACGTGATCCGAAAACAATTTCAATACCAACTGTGTTGGAAAAAAGATCGAAATTGTCTTTTTTTCCTCTAAAATATAATGGATAAACAACATTTCCAAGAAGCATTGGTGATAGCGGTATTTGTATGATTCCATTAGTTATGAATTATCTAAAAACCTTTAATCGTTCGATCGTCACAATAGCTAACATGATATGTAAATATATGATATCACGCAATGAACATATTTACAAGTATAGGTTTTATCATTTCATTTATCATAGGGAGGTTATCTGAACGTAAAAGAAGAACAAAATTCAGAAACAATACAAATTATTCTCAAATGGACTAAAATCTCTTCGTTACAAATGACAGAAGCTATCGTTAATAAGATTACAAGTTTTACCATAATGGTTACTACTTATAATCTTCAAACTGGATTTTACTAGTGTCGTTGTGGAAATGGACACTTCCCTAGCGCCTGATGGCCCGAATTCTGAAGGTGTTAATTTTGCACGTGTTTTAGTCTTTTGTGGGTCGTCCTTTTTTTCTCTCTCGTTATCTTCAGTTTTTGTATGTAATTCTTATCTGCAATTTACATAATAGTTGTGTATGTATATCGTCTCACATCTTTTCACGCCTTATTTTGATGTCCTCTTTTTTATGCTTTTTGCCGATAGTTTTCAACAAAGATCATCCTATCTTTCGAAAGAGTATGACTCATCAATTATTGCTGCGTCATAGTTGACTGAAAATTTTGCCAACAATTAATTATCTTTGATTCTGAAAAATGAAACTGGACTGAAAAAAAATATATGTTCATTACATTATTTTCTTCACATCATCTTATATAATCATCGGCAATTTGTTTATTAGGTTTTCTAAATCACAGTTTTTTTTGGTTCTGCCTAGTAGCTTAGATATTCATCCTTAATATATTTTAAAGATTGATTTTGCATTAGCTTATCAAACAAACAAAAAACAAACAAACAAACAAACAAAACAAAACCAAAAAAAACAAACAAAAAAAAACCAAACAAACAAACAAAACAAAACAAAACAGAAAACAAAACAAAAAAAAACGTGAAAATTTAAATAATCAAAACAATGCACACTCAATATTAGTTCATATAAAATATAATATACGCAATGTATGGTGAATTTGCTTTATCCTTCTTTAAAAGCATTTTTTTATTGTTTATTCAGTTTTATTTAAATCTTGATCACAAGTAATATATACATATGTAAATTGTATTTCTGTACAAAAAATGTAACAAAATATCACCTGTAACAGTGGATAGGGACAACCATGTGTTTTCTATTCTATAGAGGCTTTTAAAAACATTTTAAAAAATTAACAAAACGGACGACTTTTTTTTATATTGTCACCATTGCAAAGCGACGTGGTATTCAATTGTAGCGGGAGTTCGTACGTAAAATTTTGTGAAATATATTACTCCCTGACTCATGTCGGATCTTTTCATTATTTGCTACGATTTATTGTTCACTGTAGATGTACATAGTTTTTTACTGTAGTTTTGAAAAGATATTTTAGCAGATAGGCATTCTTTTTGCATTACAAACCGTATAGAAGACCTATTTGAACACATTCCTTTTGAATCCAGATCTGTTCTCGTGTTGTGAAGATGGGCATTTGACACCGCCATTTTTAGCGTATTAGACATATTGTTTCATTTGCCCTTTTTTTCGTTGATTGCAAACCCTTTTCGACCATGTCCATTGTCACGTTGTGACAATTTCATGTTTTTTATTCTGATGTTTTGTTCGGTAGAAGTTTTTGAAATCGTTACTACGTAGTAATGTTTTATCTGTACTATAACAAGTATGCTACACCTATTTTTTTGTTTTTCATGCAACAAGTAAACCAACTGCAATGTAGCAGATGGGACAAACTGAAATGTAGCAGATAGGACCAACTGAAATGTAGCAGATAGGACCAACTGAAATGTAGCAGATAAGTAAAATTACTTTTACCGAATACAAAAAAAATATAATAATATAAAAAACACGTACGATTGAGGTCAACTTTTGAAAGGGTTCAGTTTATTTTTACACGACGTGACATCAAACTTAGACTCAATAGTTGAGATTAAAGATCTATAAATACTAAGAAGATAAATTAGTAAGAAGTATCCTGAGTAATCTCTCTTTAGACATAAATGGTTACTGGCGTTTGAAAGATCACCAATCTGCCACAATTTGTCCTTTATCATATCATCGGGGGTCATGTGACCTACATCGCTCAATGGTTATCTCAGGATAGATGGATTAACATAAATTGTTACCACTTTTTGGAAATATATGTCATGCACAATACCCAACATGAAATATTTAATCTTGAACTTTACCAAGTCATTAAAAGACAAAAGCTGCACTGTGCATAATTAATGGCATTATATATTATTTGGTGACTATTGGTTGAAATAGAAAGTAAGATTATAATTTTTTGTACAAAGTAAAAAAAAGGGAAAATCTTTTAAAGCAAGAAATACATACACAATTGTTTTTATTTTTTCGACGCAGTCGGTATAGTTTCGCTTTTACTCTTTGACCTTAAGGACGCTTTTTTATAGAAACGCAAGTCACTTGCTCGATTCGCAAAATACTGATAATTAAGAGGCGTTCGCAAAAACTGTATCTGAATTGAAATTGCGTGCCATGTTTTATTTTCTTGAATGAAATGTAGAAACTTATAAGTAAAAAGAAGAAAATTTTACTGCGTCGGCTATCTTTTTTAACGATAGTACATGTACTTGTTTATTCTTCGATACAAATATGTATATATTGGAAAATTTAATTGGAGTCACAATTCATGCGTTCACCAAGTTCTCTTACAAATAGCGTAATAGTCGCCAATGAAAAAAGGTAGGATATATCATAGCGCATAGGTTAATGTTAATGCCACCTTAAATTATGTCTTCCGTCATAGAATCAAATAACTCAATATAGATGATTCTGCTTATTAAAGTACCATTTCTACTCAATAAGGTATTAATTTGTACGAAATGTAACATATTATCTTTTTCGCTGGGGTAAAACGGAGGACCTTAAAGGCCGTTACGGTCATCCCAAGATGGAAGATGAAAATTCGGATAAGAATGATTTCCTTTGATAATTTGTCTATTCAAGTTATTCAACAAAATAAATATAACAAATAGATAGTCATTTATCAATGCTTGATATTTGAAGCGGAAAGCATATCGGCAAAATGCATAATTAATGAGAAATTACAAGGTATAAATATTGGCGGGATGACCGCAACGAAGAATCTTTTTTTTTCAAAGGATGACAGTAGCATGCGACAAGAGATGTCCGTAACACAAGAAATTATTATTTTTTGTAATGAAAGTTGGTACTTAACCATAATGCTAAACGCTGAATTGCAAATGATTTCACTAAATAATGTTAAAATTGTAATACTAATACACACACTTATGAATTTTTGTCTCCAGTGCTTTTTTTTTTACAGATACTGCATGGAGGATAAACATGAAACACCATTCAACTATTCAGAAATTTAGTACAACCTTTCTGGTCACCCATCCAGGTCTGTATCTCAACTTAATTTCATGATTTTGAAAGCGCAATATAAAGGTGAAAACCAAAATTACATATAAGGTCATCTGAATAGAATAGAGTTTTGATAGATGCAAGAGTGGGAAAAATAGCAAGCCTATTATTCTTAACTAGAATGATTTTAAAAAATTATATATCACTGATTTTATGTAATCGGAAATCTTTTAAAAGATCTTTGTTTCCGTATTTAGAAATGACAGGCACTTGTGCATAAGACGAATTAGGGCACAAAATGATGGCCTATTCCGGATGCTTGTCAGGGCATAGCAAAATGATGCTAAATTCAGTGGTTTATTATACACATGTATTATTCAGACTCGGAAATCTACAGCTGTTGATTTGAATAGGGGCTATGGAACACATTCAAGTGTAATATCCGCTTCTAAAGAAATCGAACTTTTTTTTCCATTTTCTTCTACCCCGGGCGTGACATTTAATATGAAACTCATCGGATGTTTCTCAATTTCATATTTTTGGTGTGTGTGTGTGTCTTTTTTTCCAGTCTCTTTATATCCCGTTACATTCTCAGTTTCCTCGATTTCCCATTTTTGAGTTCAGTAAGCCCACCTAGTTAATCAACCTTATGTCATCAGTTGAGGCTCCTGCAACATTTGTATCTATTTTATATTGATTACAAATTCAATTCATTTTGATTAAAACTGCAAATAAGTTTCAATTATCATATTGCATACATAATATACCTCAAATTGAGATATCGGTGCATATGACACTTATAACAATAGCACACAATATTGATATATGTTAAGAAAAAGTATATCATGTGTGCATGTATCATTTTATTGTCAAAGAATATACTCTTTCATATCACAATAATTGACATGAAACAATAATTAAAATTACAAAATGTTGTGTTATATAAATGTTTCAAGGTAAAATTTATGCGATTCTATTTCTGAATGACCGAAGATAACATTTTATACCTCTATGGTTTTTGATATCAAAATTTGTGCGGACTTTTTATCTTGACCTTTGACATTCAATATTTTATTAAACGTTTCTCTGATTACACATGAAACGAAACAAGACGGAAGAAAACAAAATAAATCAGGAAGTTACAATTGAAAATAACTTATATCAAGTATCAAGTTTGTTGCTAATTTATTCATTTGAAATCAAATTACAAATCACTGTAATAGCCGAATTATATAATCGGGGTTTTAGATTGAAATACCACCCATACACTTTCTAAAACCACATGTAGAGTTCACAATGTGAACAAATTTTGATGGATTGTATAATTTCTGGAGTGGAGTTGTCGAGTGGAGTCTTGGAGTAGAACTTTGGAGTGAAAACTATGTTGTAAAGCATGGTTTGATGTTTAATTTGCTATATATTACGTAATTCACAGGGGTGATATAACTATTTGTTGGACGTTTATTTAAAAAAAAAAGAAAAAACAATTACTGTTTCTGTTTTTGTTATATTCTGTTTTTGTTTGTTTGTTTGTTGGGGTTTAACGTCCGAGCAGTAATATTTCAGCTATATTCAGACGATGAACATGAAATTGATGATAAAATGAACATGAAATGATGAGCCCCGTGCAGGTCCGGGTGTTAAAAGAATAGGCCTGCAGCAGCACTAAGCTTGTCGTATAAGGCGACTAAATAGTGCTCAGAAACCTAGCCGGGGGCTAGGCGCTCTGCCCACACAGCAACTGGGATGTGTGCCCCAGGTGGTGGAATGGGATACCCCTGGCGTGTTACATGCTGGGTTTGTCAGGTTATAATACGGAAAACCTGACCGCAAACCATAGTGGTGCACCGTGTTGGGAAAGATGCCACGTTCTTCGCACTTTAAAAAAACCCTGCTGTGGTATTCGATAGGGGTAGGAACCTTTGCGCTCCTCCACAGGAGGCTAAATTGCCCTACCTTACCCATACCCCCTTTTTCCGGTGCCAATCAAAATTTGTCGACCCTATTATACTTGTGACCCATCCTTTTTTTTTCATTTCATGTTCATTTTATCATCCATTTCGTGTTCATTGTCTGAATATAGCTGAAATATTGCTGCTTGGACGTTAAACCCCAACAAACAAACAAACAAAATGAAATGATGAAATGAAAAAGGGATGGGACACAAGGACAATGGGGTCGACATATTGTGATTGCCACTGGAAATAGGAAGAGGTGGGTAGGGTCGGGCAATTGAGCCTCCCGTAGCGGAGCCCTATGGTTCCTACTCCGGAAGAATACCACAGTAGGGTTCTTTAACGTGCGAGGAACGTGACATCTTTCCCAACACGTTGCACCACTATGGTTTGTGGTCACGTTTTCCGTATTATAGCCTGACAATCCCAGCATGTTACACGCCAGGGGTACCCCGTTACACAACCTGGGGGACACATCCCAGTTGCTCTGTGGGCAGAGCGCCCTAGCCCCGGCTAGAGTTCTGAGCACTATTTAGTCGCCTTTTACGACAAGCTTAGCGCTGCTGCAGGTCTATTCTTTTGACACCCGGACCTGCACGGGGCGTTATATTCTGAAAGAAAACATCATGTAGTTGTTTTGGAGTCAATGGGTGACTTGAAAAACAGTAACCAATAACAACTCTACAGCATGAAAAACCGCTCCAAAATTTTACTCCAAGATGCCACCCCTTGAAGCCAATCCACAACTCTACTCATTGACTCCACTCAATAAAATAAACAATGGAAAATTTTGAAACTATACACGACTAAAGTAGTATTTTGTGAAATCATTTACATTCTATCTGTTTGTAAACATGCACATAACTGTTTATACTGTCTGTCGAAAAACATCATGTTTTGAAACATGATTTATTAGTGGCTTGCTTTTTTTTTTTTGTTTTTTTTTCTAAAGGACACACACATTGTAACTTTAAAACAACTTGATAACCAGAGGCCCTTTTTAATTGAACATCAAAGTTATACACTGCAATTTCTTTTTCCAATATGTTCTGTAATAGTTCGCCTCTGAAAAGTTTATCGAAAATTGTTTGAATTAAGAAATTCAAAGGTTGATAGACCAACTTTGTTAATATCATGAATGGAAACATGTAGTAAACTTAGTTTACATCTTTTCCTCCGACTTTCTATCTGATCATTTACAGTTACTCTACAAATTTCTCAGGTTCTACACTTTTTAGTTAACGAACTCTTCATTCTGACTTGTACAGTACTTGTACGGTATATCGGGTGATTGTGGCTTTGAATGGGAAGGATAGGAATATTAGTTTTTGATGTGAAAAAAGTAAAATGAAAATAAAAGTTCAAATGTTGAAGAATTGAAAAATATAAAATTCAATTTTATAATGTAAATATAATGTAAATATTTGATGACGATTAAATGGGTGGATGGGGAATAAAGAATTTTCAATGGGAGATGGGGACAATTTGGAATGGCGGACATAATACGGAGTTAGTCAGAAATTTATACCACTCAAGTGGTGTACAATAATTCTCATCACAAGACTTCCGAAGCATATGTATGCATGTACTTTTTAATTACCAAGCACTGTTTTATGTTTTTTTAATACAGTGCTTCTATGGGGAAGCTTAATATATAAAGGGAACGGGTAAAGGGGGTGGGGATGGCGTATGGGCGATCGGGATGTTGAATGGGGAGGATGGTACAATTAAGTTAAATTCATTCATTGATTAAAAAAAAATATTTAATTGAATCAAAAATGAAAGCTTAAATGTTGAAGAATTAAAACAATATATAATTCAATTTGATAATGTAAATATTTGATCAGAAAAACGTTGAAATCAAGTTGATTTTGAGCCATTGCATAAAATAAATCAAATTATAACTCCTTGAGACGAGGACTTACGTTTCTTTTTTTTTTCTGTTTTTTTTTCGTATTTTCCGTATTACTATATATACTGCTGGTGAACTTGTCCGTGCGTTTCTAAGAAATTATTGAATAATTCGGAACAACGTTTGTCAGATGTTTGGCCTTACCCCACAGATATGCGAACCACTTAAACATTTTTGAAAGAGCAATAAAGGGAACCAAGATTTTAGCGGAAATTAAAATAACGTAGTCTAGGAACAAAAACCACACATGGAAAACATACAAACACAACAAAGAACATAAAATAACCAAAATAATACATACAAATTAACAACAGTAAATGAACAACTCGGACTATACTAAAAACTGGGAGCATGGACCAGGTGCACCGGTAGGGTAAGCGTCCTTTTCTATTCTAGAAACAACCGCCGAGTTGCTCATAAAAAGTCAAGTCCGGGGTAACCGAAAGAGGGAAAAAACTATGACATGTTGAACACGTCAGTTTTCATGGTGCAAATGAATACATCTTAACGATAAACGAGTTCATGATGACGACTATAAAACTTCTGTAGTGATGACTTCAATTTTGTAGCAACATAACCCTGTTCCTGAAGCCTAATCTTAAGAAGTCTAGCGTGAAACAAAAGTCTGCGTTACTACGGCATGCTCTGGCATAACGTATGAGTTGTGATATGAAAACCCCAGACAAAGGTGCTGAAGAGATGTTGTCACAGATGAAAGAAAAGTTGACAATATGAAATAAATAATCATTGCGTTTGTCTTTTAGTTTGGGAAATATTTTTTCTTTATTAATCGACCTCTAAGTGTAGCTCAAGATATGAAGCTGACTAATCAGTGTCGGCAGTATCCTTTATCTGAAGTTCTTTGGGATAGATGCGATGTATCAAACCCCTGAAACTAGTATTGTGTGACGATATTATGTTACATAACGACTCCTTTGTTACACTCCTTGAGAAGTTCACTTTTCCCATTTTAGCATTCATGCATCGTTTATCGTGCGTTTACATCGTTTTCTTTTTAACGCACGATAAATGCATGATAGAAGCGTTCATTTGTCGTGCGATTGGTGAGCGTTTAGCATGCGTTTTGGTATCGTGCGTAAGGGAAACCTAAACGTTTCAAGGATCATATATAAAGGGATGGGTACTTACGTCGATAAGGGGGATTAGACATTGCAATATATCAGAAACCTAGGAGGCCAGAAATTTGAAAATGATGTGCTGGTAAAGTTTATAAAAGATATAATGAATCGATAAAGTATATGTTGCCAAGATAGGGAAATAAAATGAAAAACAATACCAATGATATATATATTGCAAATTTCGAAATGCTGTACACGTGTTTTAAGAGGTAACCTCATAAAACAAAAAACTGTTAAAAAGGAAACAATCATCACCAATTATTTATACTTCAGGAAGTACTCAAGACCAAGACTAAATCGAAATAGGAAGCCAAAGCCATTACCGAGAGGTTCTACCATGTGTAATACAAGATATGGACTCTCAGTTATTCAATATAATGTATATTAAATGAACATTTATATTAAGCCTTAAACGTATTAGCCATTTTTAAACTTTTAGATTCTGTGACCACTTGGAAAGTTATGTGTGACTCGCTTGCGAGCACAACTTAAGACTAGATATGTTTGATTTAACTTTTGTTCAGATTTTGGCCGAAACAATCTACAAATGTTAGCTACATATACGAATGTTCTGATCGCGTTTCAAACTAAAAGTTTCTTCCCCAACGAAAAAGAGACAATCCTATTGAGAATTTTATTTCGATTTATGTGTACATGTTTAATGGTTAAAACCATTGCATGTTGGCGAAATCATTGATGTTTTTGCCCTTTAATAGTGCAATTAGAAAATGAAACTAGCAACTGCTAATGTATATCCGCCGATAATGCATATGCTCAATTAAAGTAGACATTGCCTTTCTCTATCGTTCAAAAAATATCTTAATAAAGTTCCAGTAAGGTATATTAATTACCAATGAAATTCCCAATTGTTCAAAACAATGTTTAAAGGTTATGCTAAAAAAAATGGAATTCTTCCATGTAACTTGTATGTACATTTCATTTTAGAATTAGATCTCAATCATAAATAAATACATATTGTTTTGTATCTTGCCACAAATTGAGTAAATGTGGATAAACTATGTACCATGATTGCAGTATGGTTTATACCTAATTCAAAACGATAATGGATTTTGTACCATAGAATTTGTTTTATCTATTGAGAAAAATGAGTAGCACTGAAGTTGTAGAGACAAACTATATTTTCATTATCACGCATTTAAAAAAAAAACAAAAGAACAAAAAGAACAAAAAACAGTATTTAGGCATTTTCATTTATACATCATGCGCCTAGAACAACCACATAATCAACAAAAGAAAATCAATACCACATACCAAATTTATAATCACATATAAATGACATTACAGAGAGTAAATTCTTATGTTATATTTCTCTTCTACATGCATATTTGACATGATTGATCATAGTAATTTTGAAATTAATTTTCAATTCATCGTTCTACGTTCAAAATACTTTTCAACACTTCGCTGAGAAAAATGAGCATTTCTTTAAGAAAGTATGTGCGCAAGCCTATTACCTATTACCAAACAAGGCGCCATCAGTAAATACACAGCTTTAAAATAAATCTCAGTAATATCAAACTTCTATAATTTCCTAACAGACACGTTCTAAGACTTCAGTTATCAAATTGAAGACCCTTAACAGGAAAATATATAGTATTATAGAAATATTTGACCAAAAGTAACCGCTCTCAGACATGCTGTTTCATCTAAATGTAGTCTAGAATGGTTTGCACTGGTTCGTATCTATAAAAAAAAGGTTCAGTGTATTTTTTACTACATTTAACCCCCCTCCACTATTTAAGATATTGATATTTCTCTGGTAGTTTCAAATAATCAAGCTGATCAATTTTGAAATATCTCTGATGAAAGAATTTGCTTTCTGTGTTAGTAAACAATAATGTTTTAAGTAACAAATATTGTACGTTGTAAAAATTATTGCAAAATTGTATGACTTCGTTTAAGTCTTTCTTTTATTATTTATCAACATTAAAGTGTGTCTTGCATCACTTTCTGCTAGTATGGTTCTTAAACATGTACATGTAGAAATGAAGTATAGGACCGAGGTCTCATTCGTTGTATGAGTGTTTTGTGTGTGTAATTGTATGTGTTTCTCTCTCTCTCTCTCTCTCTCTCTCTCTGTGTGTGTGTTTTTTTTTTATTTTCTGATATCCGGATTTTATTCAGAAATATTGTATTGCAGACAAACTTTAATAAACGATGAATTTATATAATTCCATCACTTTATCTTCTGTACTTATTTTGTACTATCTTTTTGTATTACATATACCGGTAATAATCAAGTAGCACTCAAGCTAAGGATCATGCAAAATGTCTACATATTTTTTATTTTTGATATTTTGTTAATAATGCTTAAGTAAACAGAAAATATTATGTGGCTTTTCATAGAACCTTTGATCCAAAGACATAAAAATTATATAGAATACACTGTAGAATTCGGTATTAAGGGAGATAACTCAGTAAATAGAACATAAATACAAAAGGAACTGTCGGATTTTCAATGTGAATTATCTCCCAAGAGCATGAAGTTTGGAATGAATAATTATACATTTATTCATACAGGCACATAAATCAACTTAGTAACAAAAATAAAAATGAGGTTTATCACATTTTACAGGATTTGCATGATACTTAACAAGACTGTTTCGTTATCACAACTGAAGGAAAATTTTAATCGCAATATCAACTTCTCGGTTTTTGTTTTGATATCTCCATTTGTTGTAAGGACTTTTCTTCACTTGACTTGTTATTTTGATTATTGCCAAAAGTGCGCAATCATTTCGGTAATTTTGTTATTACCCTTTATCTATAACACAGTTACGTTACTCAATGCGTAATAGTAACATTCAGCACATGCAGAACCATTTATGTAGCAATGTCGTAACAAATAAAACAAATTATGCGCATTTATAAACTTCAAGGATCGAAGATAGATATTCGATTTACAGTTTTAAACTTAAGTCGATGATACTAAAATATTCAGAAAATGTCAGAAAATAACAAGTAACAGTTTCTATACAAATGGTTTTGGATTGCCGACACGTAATGAAGTGAATTCTTGAAAATACGCAATATATCAATTTTAGTCTTAGTAATGAACAAATCACAAGCTATTTCTGTTTCGAGGTTATCTAGGATACCATCAAATTCCTCTTCCGTTAGCTGAAGCTTAGTATGACATGTTTTTGAAACTGTTCATCGCGGATTTTTAATATTTGTCTATAGTAAATTACTCTCGAAGGCCAATGCAGTATCTATCTTTACCATCTTAAGGGAAGTCAGACATAAAGGGAACGCAGGAACGTATTCATGTTGAAAAGAAAAAAATACAGGAAATATATGGCAAGATATAGAAGAAATGGCAATATCTATTTCATCTTACTTATTTCCCTTTTCCAAATTCTCGGAACATTTTCATCTTTTTCATAATCACATTTACTCTAACGAATATTTACCATGACTTGATTCATAACGCGGTTTTTTTTAAAGTTTTTTTTATATAATACAACATTGGTTAGTAACAGTATTCAGCTTATACGTATCTTATTCCCCTCTAAATCACCAAATTATAAAATTTTCTTTAATAATAAAATGAAACATACATACAACGAGCGATTAATAGACGATTTTTATACACATTTGCTTTGCCAGTTTATTAGAAAATATAGATATGACATACATAATTCCATACAGATGTACGCTGAAATGTATTCGTCATATTCAGTGTCAATTAAACAAATTATAAACAGTACACTGATTTTCATTCTAGTATTCAAGATAATATTGTGGCAAATAAGTTAAAATGAAATATCATCTACTCAAGATATTCATAGTATTCAATATATCACAGAAGAGTTTACTTTATGTCAAGATGAATAAACCTTTCTTTATAATGATGTTCAAGAAATCATTTCCGTCCCCAGTAACTAATACATCATTGTAATATTCCAACATCTTTTGGTATGAAGTTCCTTTAATAAATCTAACCACGTTTCCATCACAAACGGAAACCAGTCTCCAAATACATTGTCTACATGCTTAACATTGATTCATCAACTGTTGTCTTTTGTCTTGAGAAAACAAGGACGAATATGTAATTTAGCTCGTAGGCGACAGATTCTGACTTAAATATATTTCAATTGAAGATTAACAGTTTGTTTTTTAATCGCGCAAAAATTGATAATTAACTTGACTTTGACGTTGAATGATTGGTCAGACTTCTTCGTCATTTATTCTACAAATTACCAAAGCATAATACACAACAAATATTTAGACTCGTTTGTATACGGTATTTAACCTCTTTTTCAAACACGGAGATTGCTCACCATGTCATTAGTAAGTTAGTTGAAGGGAGTTTCTAGATAAGCAGGAAATATGCACCATACGTAATTAATTAACTTGAACACATTCTCATCTCTGTTGTACTAAACTCCAACTGGCAAAACCCAGACCACTGACTACCATCTATAAACTACACCTACATTTTATAATGGTGCACCTGGTCCATGCTCCCAGTTTTTAGTGGATTCTGAGTTGCTCATTTACTTTTGTTACTTTGTATGTATGATTTTAGTTACTTTATGTTCTTTGTTGTGTATGTCTGTTTTCTATGTCTGGTCTTTGTCCCTGGAATACATTCTTTTGATTACCGCTATAACCCTGGTTCCCTTGATTACTCTTATATCAGTCACCCTCAAGTTCAAGTACTGGACATGATACTTGATGTATAGTTTATAGAATAGATAATATAGAAAAAAAATCCGGGTGCTTTCACGCCAATTTATTTCAACCACTTTTTCATTTGCGGGGAAAATATAAGCTTCATATATGTATATATATATATCAGAAGAATCCATAGTAACCAAAAATATGACCACGAGTGTGAAAGAACATCCAGATTTAACGAGTGCGCCGATCTTGTTCCGCTCACGAGTTAAATCCTAAGCGTTCTTGGCACGAGTGATCATATCTTGGTTATTCTTGATAACCAATTTATTATCCTTTGAATTATATACATTTCCTCAATTATTTGATGCAGTACTCAACATTAATTTTAAGATTGTTTTAAAGGGCAGATTGATTTTCTTTTCGTTATGTTTTTATTTTACGTTTTGGCGGGAGAAAGTCTGAAAGTAAAATTACAGAATTTATTAACATTAGGAAACATGTTACGGATACACCTACAAAGTACTACGTTACCGTTACACCAAGTGTAAAAATAATACAATAATAATAAAATGCCTTGAAATTGATCAGAAAGACCACCTATGTTTAATTCTATGGTGACCTTTTTGTACTAAGCAGTAATATATTTCCCTTTATCTTACTTAAGAAGGCTTGTTCCGTTACAATGAATAAACTGAGTACGTGAGCCTTGACACGTCTTCCATATTTATCATTAAAATAAAAGCAAAACGCCATCTCATATGGTCTCAGTTTGTTGAAATGGTGTGTTTCTAATATTGCACTGGATTCATTTTCTAGGTCCCTGAAAAGCTCGTTTCATGATATATTTAATCAATTGTGAGCAAGGATTTTAAGCGAGGGAGATATAATGGGAGGTAAGTCAATGCTCAATGGTCGTCATTTATCGCTACTTTTTTAATGTCATGTCTTCACATCTCAGTAGTATACATTGTACTTTGATGCATGAAGCAATTCCAAAATTTGTTAACAATGCATGCAAGGACTATCATCAGTGTGGAGGGTGTAATAAATCGGACCAATTCTTATTTTGTCAACTTGTATATTATATCCAATTTACATAGTTGTGGCTGTTCACAAAATTTCACACGTGTGTCCGAATAAGAAATCACTATTGGTTAAAGCCTTGTTTGTCTTTTTTCTTTAGCATTTTGCAATCACATTTGAAAAGATAATTAACAGTAATAGTAAGACAATAGTTAATGCATACTTCACGTCGATACAAATGCCACCAATCAATTGACATCCTTTATATTGACTTACGTTCGAATATTGGCCTACATATGACCAAAACTGCCAATACAATACGGAATACAAAAGTACGCCAAGGCGAGATATAGCCGTCCAGTATAGATTTAGCCATCCAATACGGCTTTTACCCGGCCAATATATTATGTATTGGTTAAAATCGATATTGACCTAGCGTATTAGACTAGTTTGTCAATAAAGATATAATTGCGTAAGGGTTTCCATATGGACATGTTTGTTGGTCCCCGGCAAGAAATATTGGACTTCGGTTACGCCTCAGTCCAATATGGCTAGACTCGGATAATAACTAAGCCAATATAGAAAATATTACGCAATAATACTATATTATTTACTAACATTGGAAAATAAGATTTAAACCTGCAAAAGAACTCCCCCCCCCAAAAAAAAAAACAAAAAACAAAAAACAAAAAACAAAAAACAGCAAAAACCAAACAATAGTGCGCCAATACGGAATTTATCCGTCCAAAACGACATTTACGACATTTACCCGACTAATACATCATATTGGCCTGGTTAAAATAGTGCAAAGCTAGCCATATTGGTCTTCTGCTACGCCTCAGTCCAATATGTCTAGCCTCGGACCAATAACTAAGCCAATATGGATAACCTTACGCAACATAGTATAATACTGACGTAATACAGTAATCCCTTAGAAATGAATCCTGGACTGTGTATAATGATAAACCGAGCTTAAAGTGTACAACATAAAGAAATCACATGTACGATAGGTGAAATTCATACACAAATCAGTTTGTATTAAAGCAGTGGACACTCGCCTTATCATGTCGTTTTGTAAGAATACACCTACAAAGTACTACGTTACCGTTACACCAAGTGTAAAAATAATACAATAATAATAAAATGCCTTGAAATTGATCAGAAAGACCACCTATGTTTAATTCTATGGTGACCTTTTTGTACTAAGCAGTAATATATTTCCTTTTATCTTACTTAAGAAGGCTTGTTCCGTTACAATGAATAAACTGAGTACGTGAGCCTTGACACGTCTTCCATATTTATCATTAAAATAAAAGCAAAACGCCATCTCATATGGTCTCAGTTTGTTGAAATGGTGTGTTTCTAATATTGCACTGGATTCATTTTCTAGGTCCCTGAAAAGCTCGTTTCATGATATATTTAATCAATTGTGAGCAAGGATTTTAAGCGAGGGAGATATAATGGGAGGTAAGTCAATGCTCAATGGTCGTCATTTATCGCTACTTTTTTAATGTCATGTCTTCACATCTCAGTAGTATACATTGTACTTTGATGCATGAAGCAATTCCAAAATTTGTTAACAATGCATGCAAGGACTATCATCAGTATGGAGGGTGTAATACATCGTACAATGATAAATTTTGTTCAACATTCTATCCATTTTTTTCGGATTAAAAAAAAATGCTTTGCCCATTTCGAATTGCAAAATAATTCCCAAAAGTCATTCACTTCAAGCTTCGAAATTTCTCCTAAAGATTGTCTCAATTCATCATAGTTAAAACATATTTTCATCACATGCGTAATAATATTTAAAAGTAAGTTACGATTATACTAACACTTTAGTGCAATCAATCCAATAAAGTGCAAGTTTGGCGTTTTAGAAGTGCAATATCCAGTAGTATGACGTTATATTTTCAGTATTCCTGATTTTCTTTTGGTTATATTTTGTCTTGAAATTTTGACTATTTTGGTAACAATCTATCATAAACATGACAAATGAAGCAGCGAGTGGTTGCATTAAAAATGAGATAGTTGTCAATTCATAAAGATACACAAGCATTATCGCTTTTTTTAAAATGTGTTTGAATTGAAATTGAAAGATTAAATTTCTGTTTTTCAATTCAATTTCTGTTATATATGATAAGAACTGCATAAAAACAATTGAATCTCTTTTGACAGAAATCTCATAACTTCCTCCTTACAAAAAAAAAAAATAAAAGCTTTTTCTGTCAAAAGGGTTTGTTTTTCATTAGTCATAATTATCAAATGTTTAAATAGGCTAATAATTGTTTTTGCTTATTTCAGCCTTTCATTTATAATTGAGTTTTCTGTCCCATCCATTATTCAATCTCCTCATTGAAGGTAAATTGATAACATCAAGTGGTGGTTTTGTTTGTTTTGTATGATACCCGCGGTGACATGGGTGGACCCAGAAAGAAGGAAGAAAGAAAATAAGTTGTAATGACGTTTGACTCGCCAATTCATGTTTTATGTGTGTATGTTTGCATTACCGTTACATTGCTTTATATTTTACTTTATAGTATTTGTTTCTCTTAATAAAGTGTCGGTTGGAACAAAAAATGAAGGATCAGGTTTATATTTTGCGATCATTATGCAACACATTAACAAAAGTTTCGAACGCATTCAACAGATTCATACCCGCTCCTGAAAGTTCACAAATTATGTATCTAGTCTCCCCACTCTCCTATTTAATCAACCCCTTGCAGATCTTGGTGTCAGAAGAATAGGCCTGCAGCAGCGCTAAGCTTGTCGTAGAAGGCGACTAAATAGCGCTTAGGAACCTAGCCGGGGGCTAGGCGCTCTGCCCACACAGCAACTGGGATGTGTGCCCCAGGTGGTGGAATGGGGTACCCCTGGCATGTTACATGCTGGGGTTGTCAGGCTATAATACGGAAAATCTGACCTCAAACCATAGTGGTGCACCGTGTTGGGAAAGATGCCACGTTCCTCGCACATTAAAGAAACCTACTGTGGTATTCGATAGGAATAGGAACCTTTGCGCTCCTCCACAGGAAGCTAAATTGCCCGACCTTACCCATCCCTCCCTTTTTCTAAATCAAAATTTGTTGACGCTATTATCCTTGTGTCCCATCCCATTTTTCATTTCATCATCATTTCATGTTCATTTTATCATCCATTTCATGTTCATCGTCTGAATATTGCTGAAGTATTACTGCTCGGACGTTAAACCCCAACAATCAATCAACATATTTAATCATCCAAAATTTTACCAATTAAAAAAATATGAACATGTATTGTGAACAGGAAAAAATAACTCACTTTGTAGAATGCTAATTGGTTGTTACACTACACCTTTGTAGAAAGCTGTACACCTTCGTGAATTCTTTAAAGAAAAAAGATAATATCCTTCACTTACAAATTACAATCAATTGTGATAATTGCTGATACAATATCATTCATATCTCTTATATATCTTGTCGCTGTTTTACTTTTTGACATTGAACGCCCTGAAATCTGTTTGTATTTTTAAACCATAGCAAATATAAAACCTTTGTTTCAAGGTGAGATATATTTCTATTTTCGATTGAAAAAATAGATAGGGAATGTAATTTGGCTCCAATATATGCGCTAACCAACACCTGGAAAGTATCAACATAAAGGGCATACCAATACCGGAAGTTCTTGTGAGGGAGATAAGCGCATGCACGACTTTCATGTTAGGTGAATGCAGAAGATGAAAAGACGTAAAACTGAAATTTTGCTCCCGCTATCAGAATTATCCTTAAGAAGTGAGATGATTTACATTACAAATAAAATAGTTTTAGGTTCTTGTAATAAATGCTAAAAGTAGTTAAAATGGAATATAGGAAGATTTCATTTCACGCTAAGCATGGTGCCGTGTATAAGGAGAAAATGACCACGTTAAAATTGTAAGATACGAAACAAGGGTAAGTTCACATAAAACAGGTTCAGGTTGAAAGTAACCTGTGTATTTTAACCTGAGATTTAAAAAAAAAGGCCTTAACAAAATCACTGAATCTGTAAAAATGGCGTCAAAACAGTCTGTATACAAGATTATAATATGGAGGACTTTCTGTCGCCAAAGAAGTCATTATCACTGTTGAGAAACTTACTGGTAAACATCATCAAATTTAAAATGCTTTTTTGACACTAGTCAAGGAATAGTTTGAAGTTTAATGACCTTATCTTTCCTGCACTACTTACGGTTCCAGTAACATAGATTGTAAACTACTTATGGTCTGCTTTGAAGTGACATAATGTGGTTATTTAGGGACAGAGCTCATTTAACCATGGGAGACTTCAATGTTTATCCATCAATTAACACCATATTGATAAGGGTTAAAATCCTCAACACTCTTGACATTCACATGTCTCGGTTACATGCAGATGAAATATAATTATTAACAACTGTAACTTTGCAAAACCTAGAAACATCAAAGTTGAAATTTTATTTGTGAGCAACTTATCAGTTCGCATGGTCATGGTCAGTAAATGAATTACAACGTAAGAAAATGCCATTAATATGTCGATTAATAAAATATATATTATAATTTTTTGTGACAATTACAGGTCATTTTATATTGCATACAAGTACTGTTTTATTCTAATTCTTCATGCTGTCGTTTCATCTCCTCTGGTCTCCGCCATATTATTAAAAACATAAACAATTTTTAATAATAACAACCCTTATTCTGGTAATCTCTTTATTAGCTTGCTTGAAGCGACCATTTATGTTCTAAAATAAATTTGTTAATATTAAAGGGCATCTTAATGTTTTAATTAAACATTTTTAGACTTTTATCATTGTACATTACCTTGTAACTTGATGAAAAAATATCGTGGTTATTGTTTATAACACTATTTTGCTTCGGTTAAAGTAAACACTAAATTCATATTCTAAAAGACGCATTGTTTATTTAAATTTTGTTATTTAAATTAATGGTTAAGGGTTAAAGATTAGCAATTCAATCAATAAATCGGTGAAATTCCTGATTGATGCAGAGGAAGTCATATGGAGTTGTCTTATTGTTGCAAATTATTTGCAACTACATATGTTTTGCGAGAGGCAGGGCTTGCATTGGTCTACTCTGTGCATATTTATCAATTATGATCTAACAGGTCCATATATAACGTATTGACTGTGTGAAAGTCCTTAAATTATATATTACATGTGTAGATTATGTATTTTGGATATGAACTTGATTGTTGTAATTTTCGCCATGATTGGCTGAGAGTAATTACGGAATGAAACGATTTATATCTAGATTAAATTTAGAAGTATAGCATCAATATACATGTGAATAGAAACATATCGTCAATATATTTAAGTAGCTGCCTTTGTAAGAATCATGCAAAATCTGTAAAATATGACACCCCAAAAAAAGGCCAATAGATTTTATTGTGTTTGTGTGTCATTTACAGAGTTGTCGCCCTTAATTTTAAAATCTACAGTGCATTCTTTATACTTTTTATCTCCTAAGAACACGGGTTATATGAAAAACTGAATGTTGATTTCTGTTTATTATGGCAATTCAAACAAAATATCAAAAACAAAAATATGTAGGCTTTTTACCAATGTATCACATTTTGCATGATTCTCAGCGGGAGTGTTACTTAAAAATAGAAACAAGGATTCATGTACGTGGAATATCCTCGCATCACGTGAACATTATAACCAATGAACAAAGGAGACGGTTACACCATATGCAATATTTGTATTGTCTTTCTCGTTGATTGACCTCATTATTTCATATGCTTGTGAACGTGATTTATGTCCACAGAATTCTCCTCTATGATATCCCTCTTGTATTGGTACTTCGGTATTTCCATTTTTAGATTCAATTTGATATAGAAAAGAAATACGTTATTGTATTTACACCATCGTTTCGTCACCGTAGATTTTACTACTTTTGATGTAGGGGCCTTTCAGAGCTTAATAAAAGGGGTATTGACCCTCATTGGGGCGTTTGAATGATATCGGAACGTTTTTACTATTTTGTTTCTAGGTAAAATACTTGTGCATTTTTGCGGTGCATCATTTTTTTCTACCATACCATTATTTAATGTTATCGGTGCTTTCCATTTCAAACATTCCGTATACCGTTTGCAAGATCATTGTTTTTACAAATGAAAAAGGAACATATATGGAAAAACGCAACACATGCACCGTCGAAAAACCTTTTTAAAAAGATAGGAAATACTAAGACAGATGACCAAAAGGCCTTCAATAAGTGCAAATACACACTTAAGTAAGCTCTAAATAGCCCCGGTAATACAAGTAATGAATCAATGGTAACAGAACGATGACACGTCTTAATAAAAAAAAACTAAATAGTCAAATAAAGACACGAGGACATATCAAAGACTAACATCTCCTTGCTGTGGACATATGCATATCAGTGGTGGTGTTACACTAGATATATAAGGCCTTAACAATCCGCTTTAAAAACGTTTTCACTGCCCATTCATTTAATCCACGCCTTTTAAGGATCTTATCTGCTAACGAAATAGTATATTTCTGCATGTTCGCTTACAATTTATATTTGATAATTGTTATTTTTTATGTTTTCTCAAATATCAATCAAGTGTCATTCATTATGTGTTTTAAATTTTATTCCAGCAGCTGTGTTCATCTATTTTTTTTTAACTCTCGGTATTATATTAACATTTTATCAATCGATTGATATCTTATAAGGTTGAAAGCAAAGACTGTAGTCATGAAGTCGATGAACGACGTCAGAAGAAAATAAAGAAAATAGACAAAACTAAACAACTTATTCGTGTTTTTGATAAATGTGAGTTAAATATACCAACTATACTATTTAAACTTTGTTTTTAATTATCATTGATTTTGAATTGATGTTTCTAGAATGTGCATTTAAAAAGGCGATGCTGGCATATGTGTTGCTCCATTGGTCAGTGAAAGGCAGACTCCTGGCATGGTATTTTTTCGTCGTTCACTGAAAGGCTTCCTTTAGTTGTTGTTTTTTATTCCCACATTTTGGTAGGGTTATTGTCTCTTAAACGATCACCTATATCTACTTAACGTCTTGTTTAAAATTGTGCTGCATCCTTTCTCTTTTTGTCTCTAACTTCGAAGATTGTCTTCAGCAAAAAGCTTTCAACTGTAATTGTCCCCATTTAAATAGTCAATTCAATACAAAACAATCGATATAGATCAGCTAACATTATGTGAATATCAATCTCGTTGTTCTCTATAAATTATCTATATCATTAAAAGGTTTTGAAGCTAGATACAATGACTTGTCGAATACTCCGACAAAATACATCATTTACAAGTCAAACACGTTTAAAATGGAAATGCATTACCTGTTACATTCTTCGTATGTGTATCTAGGTTAAATTATCATTTATTTGAAAAGACAGTCTCATTTTACAAATTGTAGTAATTAAGAATGCCATCCGTGTGGTAAACTCACCTGATAATATCTTTTGTGTGAAATAAACCAGTTCTACTTTTCATTATAAAGAGGCAAATATCGTTTTATAGCAATATTTATGACAGATTAAGTTGACCATTAATTTTTAAGACATTGACATTTTCATTGAGAGCCTCCGTTTACAAATATAACAACTATGAAGAGGTGTTTGCCATCCATAACATTTATTTAAAGCATTGAATTAACGTGTGTGAACGAAATTATTACCGATATCTGATTTTTAAAAGCATAATGCAATCAAGATGTTTCTAGTGTCACACAGTTTTATCATATTCTAAAAGATACGTGATAAAAGATTAAAATGCAATCGAGATGTTTATAGTGACACATTGTTTATCATATACTATACAATATGTGTTAAAAATGATCAATTCGAAATACAATTTTGGAATCATGCTTATGTCTAGCCTATTGCGTTGAAAAGTGTATACAACTCAGTGTTTATTTTCGATTGAACAAATTCTCTTTGATAACTATAATTAATTCGAGCGAACGAGCGCTTATTGGATTATACTAATTGAGGACATTGATACAGTTTTTAAACGATGCATACTATCACAAACATTTGGCATGGAGGACATAACATTACTACTTCTCTATGATAAAATATCATGTAATTACTCACAGCTGGTTACGAACAAAATGAGTCGAATTATCAATGATAACTGTTTTTTTAGAAATTACTATCTATTTTGATTTGCCTATCAGAAGGAATTACGAATAGCCACGTGACGGAATAATTACATATTTCACTTGTATTCTCTAACGATCAATGAAAAGCGATTAACGAATAATTGTGACTAACATATAATGACCGCTACAGTGTTTTGACAATAAGAATACAGGACTGTGATATTGAAATTTAGTTTTGAAACAATCATCAATTGAAAATGTTTATATCGAAATATTTATTTATTAATTTTCTCGGAGCTGCTTCCGCGTATTGGTGCGAACCAAAAGAGGTAAGTTAATAGTACATGTAGGATAACAAATAATATCAACAATTACATGTTACTCCTCTACCAAAAATATTGTTGTTTTTGTTTCATGAAAAATCACAACCAGTCATTTTTTTCGTCCTCAGAATAATTCTACTAACAGTTTGACAATAGTTAGTCGTATACTTTTGTATTTGTATCATTTTTCGGTTTGTGTTTATGAAACGTCTTTCTAACTCCACCTTGATAGGGTATATATTGGATCTTCTTTATTGTAGTGATAATTTACTAACACAACTGTGTCGTTTGCCGCTGGTGGAGCAGCATGCACGTACCCTTCCGGAACATCTAATGTTATACCCTGCGTTTCGTGGGATTTAACATTGCAAGTGCTTTAGATTTCCTTGTGATATGTCTTTATTTCCTTATTCTAAGTGATTATATATTGCTGCATTTCATTCTTCCTGATTGTTTGTGCATGTGGAATGTATATGTTCATGTTAAGGTTATCTTCATAGGTTTACTGTCTGAATTGTCCTATGTTTGACGCTGCAGTATTTGTTACCAACATAACGTATTTTATTTTTTATGAATCATGAATTTGTGATATCTGTTGAAGTAAACTGCTACCAAACTGTGTTTAATTGCCGTATATCAATTTGTGTAGTCTAAGTGAAATAAGCACATCCGATGTCTGTGCATCTTAAAAAATTAAAAGACACAGAATAAAATAGAATATGTTAGAATAGAATAGACTAGAATAGACTAGAATAGAACAGAATTGAATAGAAAATAATAGAATACGATTTTATATTTTCCAAGTTTCAGGACCTATAAAGAGCATTTAAATCAAGTACAATGATTGATATAATTAAGTAAACAATAACACATTACACGGCAGTATTCAAGAATCATTATATCGTTGTAAGTTTCAGTCAGAATCAGAGGCATAACAAAAACACATAGATATCACATAATAATAGTATCAATGTATGTCATTCTTAGGTCAAAAAGAAGCTATTAAAAAAATTACCAGTTTTCTTGTGTTAATGGCCAGAAAAAATTTGACAATACTTCTAGGTTATTAAAGTTCTGACAAGTAGTAGAAATATATTGAAAGAGTTCACCACTCATTTTGTTATAGAAGGAGTATTTAATTAAGAAATGACGCTCATCTTCAACTGACTTTATTTTGTACAGTTTCAAACATCAAGGCTCAGATCTATCACTTCGAGTTTTTGAAAATCTGACAGTTTTAATTCCTAATGAATGAACACTTACCTTTAATTTACATAGTGACTGCCTTTTTTTAAGTCAATGATACATTTATATTTTTCTTTTTCAAAACAATCTTTAAATGAAAAATAGGTGTCAAGTTTGCCTTTGTCAGTGTTCATGTTTGATACTTGAGATGACTCCAGTACATGATGTAACAAACGACTCAGGCATTTTTTAACTGATTTTTAGGTGTGTTTAACTGAGAATTGAGAAATATTTTTATCCAAGTTGACCAGATTTTAAAGGGGGCGGGGGTTCTGAATACTCCAAAGTACTTTAATCCCGCTCCATTTTTTCTGTCTGTTCTAAGTCAGGAATTTTTTGCCTCTATACGTTTTCACCGTTAGTTTTTTTTATATTACTTGAGTATAAATACGGGCAACTCTTTCGCCGTACTTGTGTATAACGCTGTTTTGGATCAAATGCAGCCTGTCTTTTTGCGTGAGAGTTTCCGCGTCGTTCATTGAAGACCAATAGGTGGCCTTGGCCAGATATTTTTTCCCAGTGGGGTTGTTGTTCCTCTGACATTTTTACCATTCGTAGTATCGTTTAATTGTATAGTTTAATCATTTCTCACGCAGCTTGACATGCAGAAAATACCCCTAGAAAGTAATTTTTAACCTCCTTCTGCCAATGAAATTATTTTTGATGGCGAGCGATGATGTATTATCTCCTTAAAGTAACATAATGTCTTAAATTATTATAGAGACATGTTTCTTAAAATAACGAGAGAATAAAAAATGATATTATGCTATCGATAACGAAAAGTTTATTTGAGACAATTATGTAATAATAGAAACGTTGCAAGTATTTCCTTTTTTACTTCTTTATAACTGAAAGTATTGTTGATACCATAATATCAATTTACACATTTTGTTATTTATAACATAAAGAGGTAAAAATAGAATACTGGATATATCAGAAGGCTGCTTGGATAAAAACATGAAATGGAAATTTAAATACACATAAGTAGAATTGTATTCACATTTTTATACCTTGGTTGTATATTTCATTCGCGTCTGGAACTGACACAAAATAAATCAAAATTAAAAGCCGATTTGACATGATTTGCATTATATTTGTTTTTAAGTAATTCTCTAGCAAAGAATCATGCAAAATGTGATTCATGTTTGGGAAGTCTACATTAATTTTATTTTTGGTATTTTGTTTACATTGCCATACTAAACATTCGTTCTTTCTTATAATTCATGCTCTAAGGAGATATAATTGTATAGAATATACTGTAAAATTCAAATTAAGGGAGACAACTCTGTAAATGACAATAACATACTATAGAAACTATTGGGTATTCAATGTGGATTATCTCCTATTAGCAGACATATTGAAATGCATGATTATAGATGTCATCATATAGACCCATAACACAACCTAATAAGAAAAATAAAAATGCGCAACATGTTTTACGACACAATCGGTTTTTTTCGCTTTTACCCTTTGACCTTAAGGACGCTTTTCTATGGAAACGCAAATCACCTGATCGAAATTATGTTTCCCGATTGGCCAAATACAGCTAGCTTAGTGGCGTTCGAAAAAACAATCGAAAATTTGACATTGCGCGCCATGTGTTATTTTCTTGAAAGGAATGTAGAAACGCAGAAAAAGAACAAAATTTTAATGCGTCGGATATCTTTTTTAAAGATCGTACTTGTTGAGGTGTATCACATATTATATAGTTTGCACGATCCTTACAAAGGCTGCTACTGAAGATTTGGCATACTTGCTCTCATGATAAACAAAGCAAACTTAAAATAATAATAATAAAAAAAAAATAGATAAATGTTCTTTATTTTTTTTAAATCGTATATGTTTAGTCGTAGCATTTAATATCGATCAAACATATTTGATAAAAAGGATTGGTAAAATTGTTTTATATTTTACCATTATAAATGAAAATAAACAAGTGTTTACAGTATATTAAAATCAATTTCAAACGTTTTCAGATAAAATAAATTTATATTAATATTATAGGCACTCGACTAATAGCCAAATATTGATTTATGAAAAAAAAACAGTTGTGGGATATCTAAGTTGATCATGCCAACCTTTGAACCTTAACAGTTGTGTGCGAAATAATAAAAATAATAAAGTAAAAAAAAAAACTGTCAAAAACCCTGAATAAATCGATAACCTGTCTAAACTAGACACTCTTTGAAGTCTTTCATATTTTGTTGTGTAAATTAAAATTCATTTTGAACCTAGGTAAACCGAACAGCTGTCCAAACCAAAACCAAATTACATAGTTCTAAGTGGGTTCAGTTTAGACAGGTTTCACTGTATATGTCCATGACTATATTATAAGGAGAATGGACAAGATAAATATGTCAAAGAGACAAGACAAGACAACAGCACCAAGGGTTCAAATTGTTAGCTCAAGGCCACCTATGGGTCATCAATAAACAGCAAAAAAAAAGCTGGCCCCAAAACAATTATAATAGTACAGCGAAATAGTTTAACCTCCTTATACTCCAGCTACACAAAGTAAACTGAAAGTAAAACAAAACAATACATACAGAGGCCAGAAATATCTTACCTTGAGCAGGCACAAAAATGCGGCGATGGTATAGTACTCTGGTTGTCAGTATAAATTCAGACTAGTTTAAGTTTTGGGAATTAATCAATGCATATGCTGTATATGTTTGATCTACCTTACTTACATTAACCGTATTTACATACGGAATCAACGCATTTGTGTTTTTGTCTTTGCATTGCTTAGATCGCAAGCAAATGATATGGGTGTATGCATCACCAGAAAGTAATATAAAAGATTCATTTTCTGATTAGCTTATAAAAACACTCGTAATCATAATCTCAACTTGTCGTTTAATTTGAAAATTGATTCATTTTGCCTGAATTAATGTGTATAATGTATGATAATAAACGCTGATCTGGAAATGATATTGCTAGTTATTTTTGATTAAATAATATTTTCTCTGTTATCTAATTCATTTTGGGAAAGATGCTACTATTTATTCTTAGTTTAGCTTCATAACTTTAAAAAAATAGATGTGAAAAAAAATGTATGAGACCTGTAAAGCAGTAACTATTTGGTTAGGTGGTTTGTTAATAATTTTAATTTATTTAATTAAACAGTCTCTGATATCGATTTAATTGCTTAAAGATATATATGTACATGTAATTGATTCTAAATTTAAAATGTATAATTCTATTCTTTGTTGTCATATTTTTTGGTTTGTTTCTGAAAAATTTTAATCGTGATTGAAAAAAATGAGATAAAAAATCTTTAAGACATAAATATAAGCTCTGTATTTTGAGTATTTACGTTCAATTCGAACGTAAGCATGATGGTAAAGTTTCCCGAACTTGACTTTTTATGAGCAACTCTGTGGGTGTTTCTAGAAAAGCAGGGGACGCTTACCCGACCGGTGCACCTGGTCCATGCTTCCAGTTTTTAGTGGAGTCCGAGTTGTTCATTTGCTTTTGTTACTTTGTATGTATGATTTTAGTTACTTTATGTTCTTTGTGGTGTATGTCGGTTTTCCATACCTGGTCTTTGTTCCTGGATTACATTCTTTTGATTACCGCTATAGCCTTGGTTCCCTTGATTACTCTTTCAAAATCCCAAAATTCAAATTATATGCTTACATTCATAATATACCGTATAAAGACAAGCAATCTTCGAAAATTAATTAATTTTTCAACAGCATGCTAGAAAATTAAACTTATTGATTCTATAGTTATCTGCCCCTTAATTCCTTATTTGTAGTACTGTCATTAATTCCCTTTAGTTTTGATGGCAAAGTCTATACAATAACGCATTCAGGTTTTTGATATTCCCATATTGATTCACCCGTTGCTGGATTCTTAAAACAATTAATATTTAAGATAAACCCCGTTACGAAATTAAAATATCTTTAATTCATGTTATTGATTCCATGAAGGGTAAAAGTATTAACATTACACAATGATGTTACGTTCTTCGACAGATATTATTCATGTCAAGTGTAAAACTTCGAAAAACGATTTAAGCAAAGGCAAAAGTACGGTCTTCTTAATCCATCGTTAAAGAGCTCATAAAACAAAGTTTTAAACTGCGTTCTGTGATTTGTAGATAGATTTTTACATACATTTCGAGTATGTTTATTACTTTTAAATGTTAAAATAGAAAGACGAACTTGAGAATATTAGATATTGTGCTTATTGGACTCACAAATGTAGGTTCAAATTACATTAAAATAAAAATGAAAGGTGAAGTGAATGAAGTGTCTGGCTTTTTTTTAAAGCTAAAGTTATCAAAGTTCTTTTAACAGACTGCTAGTTAATACACATTGTACAGTTTCTATTGTACGTCCGTCTGTCAGTTAGATTGTTTATTGCGTTTTGGTGATAAAATAAATTTAATGGCATAATTAAACTATTTTTTTGTAACATAAAAGGCTTCGTATAATGCTGGTATACAATAATATGATTACTGAATAGCAAAAGAGGAAATCATTCGTGAATGTTATCTAAATGATCTAATCCGTAATATAGAGAACTTTAGAAAAAAAAAACAGTTTGCTGTTCAGCAATAATTTACACTTTAAAGAAACGTTTACTTTAAACACTAATGTGATTATGCTGATTTTTACAAACTATGCTTTACAAGGTTAAGCCAATGCTTGAATAACATGTACTTGCTAAACAACCTTATAAGTTTCGCACAAGGGTAAAATAAAAGTAAGTGGGAAAGCAATTGTCTACAATAAATGGGTTTTGGGTGTCTCTTAATTATTTCAAATGAATAAGATACAAGAATCATGGACATGGTAAAACAAACATACAACAAATGCACCAGCGTATAACTTGAATTCAGAAAAGTAAATACTTTCAGAGATCACAAAAAGTTCTTCAACATGTCTAAATACACCTTTAAGTCAGCTACGAAGGACCCCGACAACAAAAGTAATACAATCAACTCTAACAGAACGAAATAATATACTAGAAAGTAAAATATAGTTCACTACCAAAGCATATCAATGACGACCGACAGTGAACAGGTACATGTCCGCGATGGGCTTTCGGGGGAATGAGATAATCTAGAAGTATGTGTTGTGCAATTGTATTGTACGCAATTGTATATAAAATTACATGTTTTTTTTTTCTTTTATTGTTGAGAATCTTGTATTCTCCTCAAGTTTCTATATTGCTCAATTAACGTAACACACAGCAATGTAGTACAATAAGGTTAAAACAAGATTATCAAAATATAAGTTTTGAAGGGCGGTTGGATTTACTTTACATGATCATATGCTTTAGGGCAGTTCTTAAATATAACTTACGTTCAATTCAAATTTTGCATGTGTCGTTGATAATTTATACAGATTGTTTTCTCGTGTAACAAGCTTATTTTTTATTGCATGGTATACGCACCACATATATATATGTGAGAGAGAGAGAGAGAGAGAGAGAGAGAGAGAGAGAGAGAGAGAGAGAGAGAGAGAGAGAGAGAGAGAGAGAGAGAGAGAGAGAGAGAGAGAGAGGGTCATTATTTGTTCTTAAACAAAGATGTGTGCGTCAGGCTTGCTTTTAACAATAGATTAGATTATAGCGTCATGATTAGACTCTTTATAAGTAAATGTACGTCATGCAAATATCTAATAGAAAATAGTTCTTTACTGTTATCTTATGTTTAGAATTTTCGGAATATCATTTTTTTACTGAGTTTGCATGCTCATTTATAAGTCAGGACTGAAACAAAGATGCAATAAAGGTTATTGAAAGAAAATCATAAATTTCGAACAAGATTTCAAATGAAGCAATACTTTTAACTGTTTTATTTATTACTATTACTGTTTACTGAAATTATGTAAGTATTTATACAATTACTGGTAATCAAAGAGGTAACTGTTGCATTAAAACAGTTTATTATACCAGAGGTGTATTTGGAAAGTTCGTACAAAGTACTGAGCAATTTGTACTTAAATATCATTTGTCTTGGTTGGACAATGCTTTGATATGTTGCTATATTGCTAACGTCTTGACTGGTGGGAATACGAGATCCTTCATATAATACATGTTTGTGTTGAAAAATTCAAACTGCATACGTCATTTCCGAAGTACGCCACTTCTGGCAGAACAGAATGACCCATTCATGTTTCAGAGCAGCTACCTATCTAGGACGTAGCTGACGTTTCATCAATGGCCATTTATATCAAATTGTCAGGTTTTTGTCGGGTTAAATAACAAAGTATGCTATAAATATAATAAAAGACCGTACCATTTATTGTTCAATGAGACCTGTCTAAACCGAACCCTGAATAATCTGAAAACTTAAATCAGTCCCTTTTTGAAGTGTCCATATATCAATTACATGATATTTTAAACCGAACATCTGTCTAAACCGAACCAGTATTAGTTCAAAAGGAGTTCGGTTTAGACAGGGTTAAAATATCTCCGTTTGTAACGTTACCAATCTATGAAATATGGTTAGGTCTGATATTTGTCGCAAATTATCTTGTATAAATATATGTATATCTTGTGGGTTTAGATTTATTCAATGTAATATTTCACTCTCTGTGTTTTATTATTTATGTTAAGTTTTTTTTCCATGAAAACATTTCAAAATACGAAAATGCACCAAACCACACTGATTGAAAACAGTGTATCTTTTTTATACGATTTTGGAGCTGTATTGTAATATTCACATGATTTCACCAATAAACAGCTATTGAAATGCAGAAGAAATATATATACAGGCAAAATATAGTTTAAAATATAGTACATAATAATATAGAAATTGATTGGTTCATCTATAGATTTCGTCTGGCTTATCATCAATCTTCTGTGTTTAAGACTTAAGTTAAAAAGCATATTGATATGTCTTTAAGTCTTTAGGGTCATGATGTCTTGTTGTAAGGCTGGCTATATCAATGTAACAGTAAACTATGATTTACTTTGTTAAACATGCTAGTAGAATGGCTGACCTAAAATTAGACATGGCAATATTAAAGAATAATATTAACACGAGAAACAGTCTACAGTAATCTACGATAACAAAAAACAACTGCAATATAATCATGTAATTATACAAAACATCGGAAAGAAATTATGATTAGTTAAAGCGTATAATAAATAGACTCTGTATCATTATGAAGAACACACATTAAACAAAACTTTAGAGAAAATGTAAAACCTGCGCCATTGCACTGAAATGATAGAAACAATGTGTGTATTGGACATTTGTCTGATAAATTCCTATCGAACGTTTTACCGGAGAGAACGAGTACTGTGTACATAAATACAAACGAGAGCTTTCACATTTAGCAAATTTCATGTACAAATGTACGCATTTACCCATTTGTAATGACCAGAGCTATTGTAAATGTATTTCTCCATGCGTTGGTTCACCTGAACACAATGGACAGTATCATTCCAAGGATTATACCTGACATGATATGAACAATTCTATGGATCATTTAGAAACGGCGTGTAATATGTTCATAAAAACCTTCCAAGTCTTGTTGAATCCTCCGTCTATATTTTTCCATTTTTTTTCAATTGGTGTTCTTAATTTATTTGTTGTTTCTTTTTTCAACTTTACGTAACTTTGCTTAACTTTGTCGATAGGATTGTAACTTTTGAACGGATTCTAACACATATATAAATCGTTATATAATAGAATATATAAAATGAATGAAAATGTACAATATTTTCTCAACCGTATAAAAGACAAAACAAATAAAACAGGAATGGTTTCACCATTTTCTAAGGACTTTACTTTCTAGTCTTGTCATAAACGACACGGCATGGAAATATGCAGTATCATTCACCCCAAAAACAGTATAAAATTTAAATCGATCGCTAGCTAATCAAGTCGCTTTATGCATATGCTGAGTGGTTCAACCATGCACATTTAAAAAATTAACAGCACAAACAGTCATGTAACTGTATATGCTTAAAGTCGTATTAATAATGTACATATACACAATTTATGGCCTGTAAACATGCGTATTCTTGTATAATTTGAGCTAGTTTGTTGTTATAAAGTCGAATGTGGTTTTCTGTATTCATCATTCGACATGAACATAATATATCATTGTACCTATTTTGTACAGGAAGTAAACAAATAATTGATACGGCATTAGACGATATCTTAAAATAACATTATATGTACAAATATCTTGTTGTTCTCTCAATTTAATTCTTTCTTATTGTGATTGCAGAAGTACCTCTTAACCTCAATCAAAAAAGAGTATAGTCATCCGGTATAGAAACATTGTATATATAAAATAATACAGAAATGTGATTCTTCGTTACTTGACTTTTGGTGGATGACTGTCTCTCTCTGGCAATAATTTTATATCTCTTATCTTTATACAATTGGAATACTATGACAATAAAATACGTCGTACAGTACCTGAACCGATCCTTGCAACTAAAATTGCGATCGGTTATCGATCACCGATCATGTTCCGATCAGTCATCGATCCGTCAAACCGATCCATTAAACCGGTGATTGTATCACGTGACCACAGTGCGGTCAATATCTTTTAGGGTTTCCGTTTTTTTTCTTTTTCAATTTTACATATATTTACATAATGCAACAATTTAAAGATAAATTCAGTGTTTTATTATACAATTGTTTTATTTTTTAAGAAATCATCCGTCATTTTACATATTAAAACTGCGATCAGTTCGGTCAACGGTCATCGGTTATCGATCCATCAGCAATCAATCAGTCGGCGGTCATCGATCCGTCAAATCGTCTTAAAAGAATAAAATATAATGATGGCTTTTACCATGACCAATTTTACACAAATGATTTTTTTTTGTAAAATCGACCACGGACCATGATTTCTCATAGAACTTTTTTTTTGTCTTTCAGGAGAAGACCCAACTCAGTCAGTTGAAAGCCTTGAACGCTGCATGGCTCCAGTGTACTACAGATCTAAGCAAATCACAGAACAAAACAGGTTTGTCTCTTCAAGACTCGAGGAAAAGGTGAAGCATGGCCAAATAGACACTTCTGCAAGTTCAAATCTTTTTATCTAGATCACTGACTAGTATAAAAATAATAAATAAACATTCCTATACATTTTGCTATTACTTTATCAGACGCATAACAGACCTTTTTTCTAATTGTCTGCAGGATCTTAAAAAATAAACAAGTTTCATTAGCAATAAAGCTGTTAAAACAGTAATTAATCTGAGTATTAGTTTTTCCACTTTATAACATTAAAAAACTCATCATACTCATTTCTTTTAAATCTATTGACAATGTTTCTATTACCTGGAACTGCAAAAGGAATTGATATAATATAGACCGCTTTGCTGATAGAATTTGATGATGTCAACGTAAATATTCAATAAGAAAACAAATTAGTTCTGAAAACACATTTTCATAGGACTGAAACAAACAATCAATCAATCAATCCGGTTAGCAAAATATATATTAATTATTTAATTCTGTAAACCCCTTTAAAAAATAAGTCAAAATAATTAAACCGTAAAATAAACTCGAAATGCAGCATTATGATAATCATATATAGCATTGCCACAGGAAATCAAGCATCACCTTTTACATTACATCTTGAGGTAAACACAAGTTACATGTTCGATGTTGCCAAATACAGGGTGTAATTACAGCTGAAAGAATTGTTATTCTAATGCATATCCAGTGATAATGTGTAAATCGTTCATAACATGTGCGTATTTGCTTATCATTATTACAAATATTCGATGCAATAGTAAAGAAAAAATGTTAGTCATTTTTTTTATGACCAACATTATATGAAACAAAATTTGAACAAATCATGGTGTAATTAGCATACACAAATGTTAATTTTTTTTATTACATGCATGACGGGCAATAACGAAATTTCACAGAGGGAAAGTCAAAAGAGGAGGACAGTTCATCTAACTAATTCAATTGATGTTTCTAGACAAAATTTCAATGATCCTCACTTGATACAGGCACTGGTGGGCTAATCACGTTCTATAATACGCTTATCCTTTATCCTCCATCAAGATTAATTAGTTTCGGTATATGGCAATAAAAACAGGCAGCACAAAATTTTAATATATAACAACAAGCTGATAATGATAAATGTAATAAAAAAATAGATACGAACATGTCTGACAAGTTGCAAAAAATATCGTACCGATAATCATTTCTAGGTACTTTTTGTCCTGGACTTTTCGATGGAATAATGTGTTGGCCAGACACTGAAGCAGGAACAATTTCAAAACAACTGTGCCCAGCTTATGTGCATGGATTTAATGAATCAGGTAAGAACTTTGTAAAATTAACCTAAATCGTCATGAGCAATATACATCTCGGAAGACCGTAAAGCTTCTGAATAGTCGTAAATTACAGTTTCGCACAAATCATTATATTTAAACACTGTTGTTCTTACCAAGTTTTTAGTAAATAATCAAGTATTTATCTACTGTTTTATTTGGATACTGAAACAACAATAATAAAATATAAATATAAATACAATCAATTTTTTGTTAAACTTTCAACCAATTCACTTATATATTTCGAATTTGTTTAGATGTTTTATATTCTGATTGTCTGGATTGCAAATAAAAAGCATGCACCTTCGTTGTAATTTTTATAAAGCTTTACAATATTTCTCTGATTTTTAATTTTCTGCTTTTGGTTATATGCAATTCATGCAACAACAAAAGAAGACAAACATTTTCATTTGCAGAGTATGCTGTTAAAGAATGTTTGGCAACAGGGGAGTGGTACGTCCATCCGGTACATAACAAGACTTTCACTAATTTTACTAGATGTGTACCTAAGAAAATTGCGACGAGAACAACAACCAAAAAAGCCAAAGAACTATCACTTGTCGAGGTAAGTTATTAAGACGATTTCCTCTTAACTTAAATGTCCAAAAGGAGTTTAGTTTAGACGGGGATTGAAATATGGCAACATATCTGAATGTTCAAGTCAATGTGATTTTAAATAGAGTAAAAACCTTCATGCATGCTTTGAACGATAGCTTGTTGTAAAATAGACATCAACGGAATCATCAACACACATAATCGTTAGCCATTTACACTCGATGATTATCATTATTAATTATCATTAGCTATTTCAACTCAATAATTATCATTAGCTATTTCCACTCAATAATTATCATTAGCTATTTCCACTCAATAATTATCATTAGCCATTTCTACTCGATGATCATATTGACTCTTCTATACCAGCTTAAACTTCTGAAGGTCGTTAAATGACAATATTCAGGCATGCAAAAAAAGTTTTGGTTTTTGTTTTACATTTTTTTTCAGATGCACTTGAAGAGGATACAGTTTATATATAGGATAGGGTACTCAGTTTCCCTAATTTTTCTCGTCGCGGCTGTAGTAATAATGGTATCGTTTAGGTGAGTATAAGATAATTTTGTGAAAGAGTAATCAAGGGAACCAAGGTTATAGCGGTAATCAAAAGAAAGTAATCCAGGGACAAAGACCAGACATGGAAAACAGACATACACAACAAAGATCATAAAGTAACTAAAATCATACATACAAAGTAACGAAAGCAAAAATATTATTTTTTAAAATAAAAAACATGTCGTAAGCATCAAACACATCTTCATTTAGAACGCAAATAATTTAGTAACAATGCATAGATCTAAATTTTGTACATTCGTATTTTGTTTTTCTTTTGCTTTGTTAGATTGTTTTGTCTACACACGTTTAGATACATGCCTTTCTTGTTTGTTATTTTAAGGAAACTTCGATGTCAACGAAATACGATTCATCTCAATTTGTTCCTATCATTCATACTCAGAAGTATATTATGTTTCATAAAAGACGAACATGTGTTACCGGAAGGGGAAAGTGAGGCTCTAGACGAAATCATGAAACAAATGACTTCATCACAAGAGGTAACTTGTTTCATAACTCACAGTTTTCCCATCCTATTTTCTCTTACCCTGATAAGATATTTTATTGAAAACCGGGCGTTTCTTTCTTGAAAAGAAATAGATTCTTACCCCGTCCAGTACATCTGGTCCATGTTCCCAGGTTTTAATTGAGCCCGCGTTTCTCTTTTCGTTATAGCTCTACAAACGTGTTAGTTTGTCTAGTCGAAATCCATGGATTATGTTATGTTTTTTATTTTTTTTTAATTTTACAGTTCGAATTCTGATTCCCATTACTTACAAGAAAACAAAAAAACATGTATTGCATTTCTTCAAGAGACCAAGTAAAGGTTTCTTTTTCTTATCACGTATGGCTCTTTCCCCCATTCTGCTTCATTTTCCTCAAACAATTGAACTAAAGTGCTTATTTATGTATGTCACCTTTTGTTTGTTTGATGATGTTTGAAGTTGAAAATAAAGTTAACATACCATTTACCAATGAGACTGACATTGTCCTCTGTTCTTTATTTCCTCTAACAAAATTAGTATACATGTAACTGTAGTATTGTAAAGAGATAAAGTAAAAGTTCTTAATTAAGGTATAACTGACGGGAAACACATTATTAAAGCGATACCAGGGCACTGACAGTAAAACATACAAACAAAACACAGGTTCTCTTATGGAAGTACTTCACACACACACACACACACACACACACACAGAGTAAGAAAGAGAGAAAAACAAACTGCATGGACTCTTAAAAATGCAAGGGTGGACTCAGAAATATAATAGCATATATATATAGAAACACGAAACTCATAAACTTCTCTAAAAACTTAAAGTAAACTGAAACCTAAGGTCAAAAGTCGGATGCCTCGGAAAGCTGTTTTATATTACTTTTATTTGCATTTTCTGTTGCAGTCCTGGCGATGTAAACTGGTCTTTACATTGTTTTTCTACATTTTGATGGCAAATTATATGTGGATTTTTGCAGAGGGGATGTATCTACATTCACTGATATTTGTCACAACATTTCACAACATTTCGTCACGAACTTTGAAAATACTCATTTTCATAGGATGGGGTAAGTACAATTTATAACGTGTTTGTACGGTTAATGAATTTTCGAATTTTGCACCAGACAAATACGCGTAAAAACGTCAAAATATATTTCTACCTTTAGAAATTCTAACTATTTTCAATACCCATAATGTATCAATAACGTAATCATTTAACAATGTCAGCAAAACTTTGCAACCATGAAAAATTATTAAACTTACAATATACTTTTGGTAGTGAAGCTGGAAATATATTAAGGTTCGATATTTTCCCTGTTACTGCCATTGAGTTTACTAAAATAATACTCTGCATTCACTACCTTTTAATATTTGTAAAGTTTTTAAAAAAATGCGTGCATCTATAAAGGAAAGATATATGGTACACATATTCAAAAAATAGATAATACCTAAACCGATTTTATAAGTTGGTTATATCATTAAAATTATATTGTTTATTAATATATTTATATTATAATATTTATCATATAATCTGGTAATTTTTTAACGCTTTTGAATTACAGTCTCTCCAGTAATTTGTATTGTACCATGGGTAGTTGCAAGAATAAAGTATGAAAACACATTGTAAGTTGAATTGTCATGCATTATGAAACACAATCTCTGTTATTCTGTTGAAAGTTTCGAATCGACGACTTGACATTAAAACGCATTGAAACTGAAATAAATGAACTTTATTAGATTTCTGGGTTAAACAGGTCTCCGTTTATCACGGTTCTGTAGTTGATAATTTACTTCTATAGAAGTTGTCATTTCTTTGTAACAGACAGTATTTAGAAACTGTAGTTTTGTGCGTTACCTACTGCCTGTATTTGATTGAAATTGTGGCTGACACAAAACAAAAGCAATCACAAAAACTATAAAAGTAACATTATCAAGTAATAACGACCATACAAAGAAAAAAAGACGGACAACAGAGAAAAGGAGGCAACCAAAACAATACACACATAGAAACGCAATAAAACGAACAACCATTACAAACCTGGAACAAGAACCAGGTGCTTGCCCAGTCGTTCATAAAATGTCATGCTCGAGGTATACGACAGTGGAAATTTATGATGCTGTGTACAAAATGATTCCTATGGTGCAAATGGTGACACCATACCAATTCCTGAATTCCTGATGACGACCATTATATGTGTTAGTCAATTTGACAAGGGTAAAAATAAATCGTAAATCGTGTAGACTGTATTGCATTTATTTCAGGTGCTGGAACTTACACGACCCTGACCACGGCTTTGAGTGGATAATACAAGCACCGATTTTGTTCACATTGCTTGTATGTTATTGACTCATATTTACTTTAAGACTCTTATAGTTCATGACTATCACGTTGGTTGTATGTTAAAAAGAGTTACTTGGTTCACAATCGAACATCGTTTATGAGATCACAAAAAAAAAACATATAATACTGTTGCATGCAAAAAAACTACAGAGATACATGTTTAAAGAATTCTAAATTTATACTGCTTTTATTTCAACTATAAATTGAGATGGTGATACATACATGTAAGCTTATGGATACCACCCACATTTAATGAAGTTTTATTAATAAAACTAATTATGAGGATTAACTTGCTTTCCTTGTGCAAACTGATATTTGTTTATTTATTTACAGATCAATTTATTTTTCTTCTTGAATATTATCAGAGTTCTATTTACGAAGCTGTCAGCAACACATTCTAGGGACCCACAATGTTACAGGTACGAATGCATTGATTACAAACAATTAACCCAAATAAGCAAATTCAATGTTATTCGAGTCATAATAACCTGAAGCAAAGGCAGAAAATAAAGCATTTGAAACTTTAAAACTGTGAAAACAATTAAATGCACTTAGTGTGCTTAGATCACCATTCTGCTTGTAAATATACAATTATTGTTTTATTTTTTAGAGCTTAATGACATTAGTAGTGCCATAGATAAAACCGCTTGTACGAAGTATACTTGAAAATTTCATTTTAAAGAAATAATGCACATGTTAATACACGGAAATAAAAATAAAATAAAAATGTGAATCAGTACCGAAACCTAGTTGCACAGTCAGTGTTTACAATTTAAAGGCATAATCTTTAAATATCATTCGCTCAATTTATTATTTGATATACATTTATAGGTATAAATCTAGTAAATATTCATGACGTCATAAGGACCACCAGTTTTGGGGAGAACAATCTGTCATAAAGAGAAAGCCAGTGGCCATGGGATTGAATAATATTTTTTCAATTTAATATATTTTGAAAGAAATTTCATTTTTGCACTTCAGAATATGCCAGTTCTTTATTTTGCTGTCCAAAGTTTTTTTCACACAATTCAAACAGCGTTGGTGGCTAGGATAAAAAAAGTAGTACATTTTCAAATTTTATGTGAAGAAGCCATGGTAATGGCCACAAAAATGCCCCATGAGCCTTTGTTTTGAAAGTTGCAAAAGATAACTTGGCTCATGAACCTTAAAGAGTGATGCATAAAACTGTTGGATTCTAAAGGTTTATTCACAAGGGGCATCACAAGGGGTTTGCATTGGAAACAATTGAAGTTTTTAACTTATTCCTATATATAGTGAATATTTGAAAGATTTACTTCTTTGTTACAGATTATTTGTAGTTCAATATTCTTTGAAATTTGTTCAACATTTACAGACAGTAATATTTTAATTCTCGCTTGTAGTCATTATGGCATTTTATTTTGCAAATTCATAATATATAAATGATTTTCTTCTACATTTCTTTCATTTTAGGAAACTTGCAAAATCTACGCTGGTTCTAATTCCATTATTCGGAGTTCACTACGTTGTTTTTAATGCCATTCCAATCTGCTTAGATCCTGAAATTGAAATCGCTTGGTTGTACTTGCAGCTTACCTGTGATTCATTTCAAGTAAGTGGAACTTGTCGCCTTATCTAATGTATTGTTTTTGGTTCATAAAATTCTTTTGAGTTATTACTATAAGTCAGAAGAAAGGAAAGAAAACTGAGTTAAGGGACTTTCATTCACTTAAGCTTGTCATTGTATTTCAATTGTTCTAAATTAAAATGGGGTACTAGTTAGAATCAATAATTATTGAAAAAATGATAGATGTGATGTGTTTGATATCATTTTGCATAGGAATACTGTGAAAGTACTTTAATTCGTGGATACCAATTTTCGTGGATTAGGAAATAAACACAAGTTTGAACTCTTGGATTCGTGGTTTCCATTTTTTCAGTATAAACATCAAAGAGGAACTTCGTACTTGCTCACCCACGAAAACCACCAAAATTGGTACATTTACACCACGAACAATAGTATTTTCACAGTACTGTTAACCGGGAAATTTTCATGCCGTCTTTTTTCGCGGTTTCTGTGATTAATCTATTTTTAAGCAATTTTAAATTCGCGATCTTTCAACAAATTATAATATAACGTTCTTTAAAAAAATATTCACGACAGTTGTATATAGATTTTACAGATATTACCACAAAAATACAGAAAGTAAACGTGTCACGGTTTGCATTAAAGTATTTCATATTATATCATGATTTATAATTATTTTCTTAATCGCAAACGACAGGAAAATCTCTAATAGAATATGTTCCAATCGCTATGATAATAATTTTTCTTTTTAGGGCTTTGTTGTTTCCTTGCTGTTCTGTTTTTTTAATGGTGAGGTAAGTGAATACAAATGTATGATTTTCGTAGGAATCAGGTAAAATTTAAAAGGATTCTCGTAATTTGAAGATCAGATATCAACATTTACCAAAATGAAAACTGTATTTTAACGATACTCTAAACTATTTTATATAATATATGAGCATGAGTATTTTTTTTTATTCTGGTAACTCATTGAAGTACATGGGGTAACAATTTGACCAAAATATTTAAGTGTAAGTGTTTGTGAGAATCAGGCAAAATAGAAAAAAACAGAACCATACATGTCAAAACACCACCGATAAAACAATGTAATATCTTTCAAGGATATTTTCTCTATTTGAAAAGACCATTATATGATCTCTGCATCACTGGCTTTTTTATTTTAATTTTAGAAAAAAATAGGTTTTGACGGAGTTACCTGTCCTTGCAATTTTCATTTTCAGTGCATTTCAATGAAATTGTAACTCAATGGTTTAGCGTGACATGGAAAATCTTGTCTGTTTTCCCTATTTCTGAAGGTGCAAATTGTCAAATTACGCTATCAGAATGATGTTTTTTTTCATCCCATGTTTCACCTACTGCCTGATTCTTACAGGGACTGACACTTAAAAAAAACAACAAACAACAAATAAGCAAACACAAAGAAGAAGACACAAACAACAATGAGTACGATTACATGATATTGATCTTTTTGCCTTTTCAATCAAGAAAAAAAAAAAATTCTAAATAACGAAACAACAGAAAGCATTCGTGTTTCAAGGTAGTGTTAAATAATAACTATGTATTCTTTTCGAATGTATATTAAATACTTTTTAACTTTATTTATCACAATTGTAAATGTGAAAAAATTCACATGCGGAGCCATTCCGTCTTGTTTCAACAGCATATAAAAAGAAAAAAAAATGTTATCTTAGTGTTGTTAGAATCGGGCAAAATGGGAAAAAATCAGGATACATGTCAAAAACTCACCAATCTGATAATATTAGGGAATGCTTTTGCTATGAAAAAGAACATTATGAGATCTCTGCATCACTGGATTGCCTCAGAAATGTTTTCGATAAAATTTTAGTTAAATTATTTTTTATGTGTTATCTACCCTTAAAATTTTCATTTTAAGTGCTTTTCCATGTAATCAAATTTCAATTTACAAAAGTGATATGGAATATTTATCTTTTTCGCTGGATTCCGAAGGTGCAAGTAGTCAAATTTAACTTTCAAAAGTAATGTTTTTTTTTTTCATACCATGTTTCATCTACTGCTTTATTTTTACAAAGAATCACGTTTACTTATTTTCCAGGTTAAGTCAGAAATAAGGAAACACTGGAGAATGCACACATTGCGACGTCAAAGCTTAGCGTCCTCTCGTTCAACACGCACATTTTCAATTCAGTCATCAGACCAAGACTCACCAAAATGCAAGGACAAAAGAGACAGTTGTTCTCCAAATATCAAAAACAATCAACCATCACCTAGTTTAGGCACGGACAATCTAAACTATAAAAGTACTGAATCGGAATTTAGAAGAAACAACAGTGATATTGCCTATTTCGATGTTTCAGAATTGTCGCAAAAATTGAAAGACGATAACGAAAATGATGCATTTTTACCATCACAGAAAGTAACTTTCTTTTGATGAGGAAAACGCTTTTTCATCTAATGGTGGTTTTCATCTCGGCAAACTTCCGTCTGCTGAAGTTTCGGAGTAATATGTCTAAACTGATAAGATAAAGACAAAAATATTTATCGACTCGAAGTTTGGCTGAAGTCAGAGAATGCGAATCAATAGTCTTTCAACGACCAAAATTTTGTTTCAAGTCGTTGTGTTTCTTTATGGCATAACAAAAACATCTATGTTGAAATCCACTGAAAACCAACGCAAAATAAGACAAAGGAACAATCAAGGGCTGTGCGTTGATATCCCCAGGCAAACAAATTAAGACAGCAAGATTATATATGTTTTTTGTAGAAAACATCTATTTAATATAACTGTTGTATTGTATTGAGCAAGGCAGCTTTAACATACATTTGTATCAGTAGACATTGATTGTATATCGATCATGTGACGAACATGTGACAGCACCAACTTGATGCGTTAAAGCGGTTGTCATTTTCAACCAACAAAATATGCCTTTTGTGACTTAAACTTAGTTTGTATGTATGTAGAACGTTACTTATAACGCAAGTATTTGGTCCTGTATTAAAATGATTGCATCAAACACTGTTGTAAGGAGGTAGACCTAAGATAATGGACATCACTCTTACAAATCATCGGATCATTTGTATTAAGCATTTTACATCAATCTCATGTTAGCATCAAAGTAACTTGTACTGATTATATTCTGTTTCAAATGGAAACTTGATAGGCTTTTGTGAAATTGAAAATGATACGAACATATCTGATATATATGATTTCAAAAATTACGTTCTTTACCCTAGGTCTACCTACTTAATCAAACCCTGGATAAACCTACATGTTAACCAGATCCTTCATCTCAGTTTAATTCGGCAATCCAAAAGTGGTTCAGTCCAAATAGGATCCAAGGACCTGTGATAATGTGACATCACAGATTTCGACTTCGATGTTTATATTTTCATCTGTTATGTAGATTGTTATTTGTTGAAATAGTTGTTATAAATAGCTTTGAACTGCACAAAATATGTTTGTGTTAATGTTGGAAATAAAAAAGTAAAATAGGAATAAAATCGTGTATGTCCCTATGCCTATGTAGGTTTTATGGTACGCTTAACAATATGTCCATTGCATTGGTGTGCATATGTTTCAATTCAAGTCTCTAAATATATTTGTTGATGCGTTATCAAACCAATAAATATCTGTTGTTTTTTTATTCGCTTGAATTTTATATATATATATATATATATATATATATAATACACACTGTCTAAATATATGATAGCAATTGAATTTCGATAAATGTTTTCCCTTTGTTACTTTCATTTGGATAATATTTTCGTATAACACACTTGACATATACAAGACTTTGTATGTACAAATATAACAAAATGTCTTACTTTTGTGTCGCTTTCAATGATATAGAATCGTCATCAATCGAGACAGAGGGACTCAATTTCCTGAAACAAGTTGATCATTGTATGGACTTTACTATGAACCAATATCCATGTTTTATACTTCAAGATAAAAAAATATCATTTACATAAGACTGCAATAAAAGAAAATTGCATCGTGAAATGGCATCATTCTGTCGTAGTCGTCATCCGTATTCATGTAGCGTCTTTAATTTGAAAGTTATATCTTACAAAAAGGTACCATGCACTAAAGGAAAGCTTGGATTGGTTTAGTCATTAGTTACTTGAACCATGATGAATGTGAAACAAGAAACATGCATTTGCCTGATATCCGGACAGAGTTTTTGATTTCAAATAAAGAAAGGACTGGGAATTGTTCTGTGATTGTTAATTAAACAGTTTAGAAATGGCATCAAAAACGTTATAGGATTAAGCGATATTCCCGAACAATAATTTTAGTAAAAACTAGTTAATCCATATAATATAATACCACAAGGTTCTGTATCTGCACAGACATACTAGAATTTGGAATTTATTTCAAATTGGGCCCAGTTAGATACTGATTAAAGCTTGATCTGCATCAAACAACTTAACAATGTAGAGAGCTACATCAAATTTGCACTGTGTTTCAATACTTGCCCTAAATTTTCAGGGTTTGACCTCTGCTATCATATCAAGCTGCGTTTTATGGAGAGGTGTTTAAAAAATAAAGAAATTTTACAGTTATATGTACATTACAAAAAGATGAGTTCACGCCATACGTTTTTAGGGAAGATATTTTTGTTTACTTTTTGCCTTGTCAACGTTTGTAACTGCAATTATCCTAATTTTTAACGGATCAAAACCTGTTAGGGATAGTTGACGAACTTTAATCACAGATATTACACTTTATTTTTCCAAAATTTTTTTTCCGTTCTTCTAGTATGAACCTCGAATGGAAACAGTACTGATTAGGATTATGCTTTTTTATATGATGGACAGATAATGCATAAAATTTGAACTGAATCAAAATATCAACTTAGCTGTTGACTATATATGTTATTTGTTTTTGTTTGTTTGTTTGTTTTTGTTTTGTTTTGTTTTGTTTGTTTTGTTTTTGTTTATTTTTGTTTTTGTTTTTTTGTTTTTTTTGTTTTTTTTCGGTTTAGTTCTTAAAAGTATTGTGCTATTGTTACCAAGTTCATTATTGTTAAAAAGACTCATCAGTAGCACCCCTTTTTGAACCCCTTTGCGTTAAAGCAGAAATTAATGATTTTAGATATTAGATGGAGATTTAAAACACTTCGAATTTATCAACCTTTTAAAAAGACTGGTACTAATCGAATGGGTTATGTCAGTATCAGAACGTGTATCCTGATCAGACTAATTATTTAACACACATAGAAGATTTAATTTACTTTCCATCTAAATATATTTCTGAACGCTTTTATTTTTTATGAACGACTTTAAACCTGGTTAGTCAGTTTAGACATTTTATTCCATAAACTATCAAAAAGCTTGACAAATCGAAATAAATATAGCGCTCTGCACCTCTGAACTTAATTTCTGTACAGCTATTTCAACTTAATGTAAAAATATGAATTCAAACGTGTTCACGTATTAAACATAATATTTATCCACATTACGTGAACAAGCGACTGCAAAAAATGTTTTGACCTTTTTACCATTCGAATCTGGTATACAAAATTTCGATCAATTATGTAACTGTTACGATATTAGTTATAAATTTCTGTTATCTCTGACAACGAAAGATATAGAATCTATGCAAACTCTTATGACATGCATTGTGTAACACCTGGCTTGCCTCAAGAGAAAGGTCTAACCGGAAATAAATATCAGATTTAACAGTTTTATAACCTTGACTTTTTGTTTCATATATGTTATGAAGAGTTAACATGTGATACACTCACCATCCGGTTAAACTGTCTACTACAAAATTGTAAGGTTTATCTAAGCGTTTGCATGCCCTTTCTGCTGAGGGAAGTGACTTTTTCAGAATATGGACCACACTACATTTGTATCGTTATAAAGGTATTTAAGTCTCTTGGTTCCCTTGATTACTCCTTCACGTGGTTTTGGGGTTTCATGAGAAAGGGTCCTAATTTATCTTTTAAATGCATGGGATTTTGTTGTTTACGGAGAATTGAATTCAGTATTAAAAGCAAACTTATTTCCGTGTAAAAACACCGATAAAAAGAGACAAACATTTATTTCTACATGATAAAAGTATTACGAAAAGCATACTATAGAAACTTTTGCATTGAAATGCAGCTTTTCGATTTCCTGGAAGTAAACAATAAATTACAGATCGGTCTTCGGATTATATCAGAAATTCCGGTAAGGAAGCTAAAACTGGGACGACACTTCAAAACCCCAATGGCATGTTAAATTATATTACTGCAGTTTACGATAGTATGAAGTCATTACCTAGATTCAAAGACAATTGCAAAAAAAATATAATAATAATAAATAAAATAACCAACAAAATAGCCGACAAGAACAAAAATAATCTGAATTTATTGAAATATGATTCTTTTGGAAAGAAGTTTATATATAAATTCACGGTTGTAGAGATTATTGTACTAATTACTCGGCTCTTTTAATATGAAAAGTTAAAAATATATGTAGTTCTCAAATGCAAGCACACAAATCATGGCGGCATCAATTTTAACTTATTAAAGAGTAATCAAGGGAACCAGGGTTATAGCGATAATCAAAAGAATGTAATCCAGGGACAAAGACCAGACATGGGAAACAGACATACACAGCAAAGAACTTAAAGTAACTAATATAATACATACAAAGTAGCAAAAGCAAATGAGCAATTCGGACGCCATTAAAAACTGGGAGCATGGGCCAGGTGTGCCAGTAGAGTAAGCGTCCACAGCTTTCTAGAAACACCCGCCGTGCTGCTCATAAAAAGTCAAGTCTGGGGTAGTCGAAAGAGGATTGAAAAACTATGACACATTGATAAAATCAGTTTTCATGGTGCAGATGAATATACCGTAATGATCCAGGAGTTCATGGTGGTGACCAAACAACTTAAACTATTGCAACAAAAAGAAAAAGAAAGATTTGGCGCCTGATCGTATCTTGATACCATTTGCCTACTTGAAGAGAAGTGATACTTGACAAATGTTTCTATATTTAGATGAAAGATCAGAAAACCATGGGAAAAATCAAGTTCAAACGACCCCCTTTGTTTATTAATACTAGAATGCGGTTAATTGATATAAAATTATGAAACCATCGCTTTAGTTCGTCTTTATAGTTCTGTCTCTCCTTCATTAATTGATATATTTATCTTTATCACTTAATAGACGTGTATTGCAGGTACATATATTAATTAGAGGCTTCAAAATTCCCAGCACACGAAACAAAGTACAGGTATTTTAAAGATAAATGAACCTTTGAAAAGAGCCAAATAGTACATATTTGTATGGTAGAATAAAAAGTTAAGTTATTATATCATATTATCATTGATGAATAATACTACAGGAAAAACAGCCATGATATTTTCTTTAAACACAATAAAACTGCAGGAAAGACAAAAAAAATAATTTTTCATTTTGATGAGTCAAGAAGTCATCTATAAAGTATTCGTTAACCACCTGCTTTCTCGGGTTTTATGACTTAAGCTCACTGATTTCGTTCATGGTTCATTTCTATTGAACAGTACCACTTTGATTTTATCATTGTTTTAACGCCCATCTATCAAATCGATGCACATTTTTTTTGTTAAAATGAAGTATCGTTATCTGCAATGCTGTATCAGAATTTGATACGATGGATAAAAACATCTCTGAAATTATAAAACATAAAAAAGCGAAATACATATCGTGTACTATAATGTCAATCGTTTGTCAGAATCAATTTTAAGTTATCATTTCAAATAAATAACCAGGATGTAATTGTTCAATTATACACATGAATGATTTATATTTGAAATTGCCGGATTAATTTTTCAAAGAAATGAATATTAATTCAACAGTCGTGTTTTCTGTCATTAACATGTGGCATCTTCAACGGGGTGCTGAAATTTCTGTTTGTTACTTTTTATCTGAAACTCTATGTCATTTTGAAATACAACTTTACGAACTAGAAAATGCTTTTAGTACAATATTTTGCTGTGCATTGTCGTCCTACCATATCAACTAAATGGACGGCAAACAGTTGCATTTGATCCTATACAAGTCTTTTATGTACAGATTTAAGTTGTATACTAATGTTCACGTATCGATCGGTGTGTATATATAAAAGGGCAGTTGTTGTATCCCTATTAGCCATTAGTCCACAAATTTGGTCCTTTTTTTTTTCTTTTCTATTTTTATTGCTACTTATATGCATTTATCTTTTAAATGAGTCTACATTTGTAGTTTAACATAACAAAGAACACGGTTTGTGTGGTTGAAAACCAGTTTTCTAAAGCGATTAATATATAAACCGTATATTTTTATGTATCACATTATTCACATATATTTATATATAATCGGCGAACTGTTTTATTTCATATTCTGTTAGTAATCAAAACGCCATTGAAATGAGTTCCTGTGTGTCAAGATATTTGTATTGATGACGTAAAAACTCTTTGATATAAAAGTAATTTGAATTGTGTTTTGTAACCTCTGTATCCGTTGTTTATAGTACTTAGGTAGCTGTCTTTGTAAGAATGATGCAAAATCCGAAAAATGTGATACACCTCAAAAAGCTACATATTTTTATTTTTGTAATTAAGATGTTTTATGGGTCTATATTATGAAATGTGTAATTATTCATTCAAATCTACCTGCTCTTAGGAGATAATCAACATTGAAAATCAAATAGATTCTATTATATTTGGGTGTCATTTACATAGTTATCTCCCTTACTTTCGAATTCTACAGTGCATTCTATACAATTTTTATCTCCTATGAGTTATATGAAAAACCAAATGTTAATTTCTGTTGACTAAAGCATTTTAAATAAAATATCAAAACTAATAATATGTAGGCTTTTCACCGATGAATCACATTTTGCATGATTCTTAGCCGGAGTACTACTTAATAACAAGTCTCTGTAAGAATTATGCAAAGTGGGGAAACCTGAAAGGTACATGACAAAACCCGCCAATCTGTTGAAGTACTTTCCCACAATGAAGTGTTCTGCTTTTTAAATGACAATTATTTGATTTCTTCAACACTGAATATATATGCCACTTTTTCATTAGAATGTTGTTATTCATGTTTTTGACAGAGTTGTCTGCCACTGAATTATTTATTTGCAGTGCATTTTAGTAAATTCCATTTTTTATTCTTTGATTCTGATGGTCATATCACTCTATCAGAGGGAATGTTTCATCTACTGCCTGATTGTCACAGAGACTGACAATTAATATAACTTTATGTTCATAATTATTTCAGATGTTTAATGCCCAATGTTTGTTTTGTCAAACTGACATTTTATCTTCAAGGTATTTATCTAATTCAGGTTTTGTTTACTTTACCATGACGTTCATGATTTATCAACCGAGTAAAGGTAAAGGTCATAATAGAAATCATTGAGTGGTATTCCATTCTACCTTCGTTTTGGCTTGTTTCTCGACATTTCTATGGCCTTGATTTCAACTGAAAATACTATAATTGAATAAAGTACTCGTGGGCATAGCAGATCTCACAGCATGTCTCAAGGACATAAGTTGGTAAGCATTATTTATGTTCAAGACAAACCCAACGAAATGTTCATGGTTGTTTAGGATTCTTTTTTAATTAAAAATACCCAACAGCTGAGCAATACTCTTTTCATTACCTGCGAAAAGAGATTTGAATAATTTCTATTTCGCATCAACGTTAATCATTGGAGCATAACACGATAAGAAAATAAAAAAAAACATCCCATACGATTCGAAAGGAAAACTGTTGACCAAACTTTACTACAAACGTGATGACTTTTCATTCAAAATTGTCAACTTTCCTTTCATCTGTGGCAACATCCTTTCAGCATCTGTGTATGGAATGTTCATATCACAACTCATACGTTATGCCAGAGCTTGCCGAAACTTGCAAGACTTTTTGTATACCACTAGAACTGTAACAAACGGGCCTCTGGAACAGGGTCATGTTGCTACAACATTGAAGTCATCACTACAAAAATTTTATGGTCGTCATCATGAACTCGTGGGTCGTTATGGTGTATCTGCACCATGAAAACTGATGTATTCAAAGGGTCATAGTTTTCCTTTCCTCGTTTGTCTACCCCGGACTTGACTTTTTATGAGCAACTCGGTGGGTGTTTCTAGAAAAGCAGAGGACGCTTACCCTACCGGTGCACCTGGTCCATGCTCCAAGTTTTTAGTGGAGTTCGAGTTGCTCATTTGCTTTTGTTACTTTGTATGTATGATTTTAGTTACTTCATGTTCTTTGTTGTGTATATCTGTTTTCCATGTCGGGTATTTGTCCCTGGATTACATTCTTTTGATTACCGCTATTACCTTGATTCCCTTGATTACTCTTTCAAAATTCAGTAAGATATATCTGTAAATCACACTAAAATACAATAGAAATTGTTGGATTTTGAATGTGGTTCATCTTTTAAGAGTAGATAGATTTGAATGCATAATTACGCATTTCATCATATAGACCTATTATAACAAAATAGTAATGTGTAGCCTTGTTAGAGTGTATCACATATTACAAAAATGGCATGAGTCTTAGAAAGACAATAACGTATATTAGCTTTGTGATATGTCTATCAGACATATGGCAAAAATCTAATCAACGTCCGAATATATATTGGGAAAGAAAAATATTATCAACAGAAATAAAACACTATACATTTTTACGTCCCTTAGTAAGCGACTGAAATTTATGGTTTCATAGTTGGAAAGAATGAGAAAATTGTCCTTAAGTCAGATTTTGTTTCAGTACTTACATTTTGTATCTGGTCAATATGAGCCTTAACATACAAATATAGTTAGATAAGTAGCTAAATACATAATGATCACAAGTAATTACAATGTTAATATCTTTATCAATTTTGCTTAACAATGATTTAGTCTAATGATAATATATATATATATATATACAAATATATATATATATATATATATATATATATATATATATATATATATATATTGTTACAAACTAGTTAGTATGCGAAATCATGACTTAGCATCTTATTTAAGACTTTTCAAATAAGTGCATATATGTCTGTTTACGTTAGGGTTAATATGAAACGATAAATATATGTAATACAATTCCTGTAATCATAGTTACTCTGTGTGTGTGTGTGTGTGTGTGTGTTGTTGTTGTTGTTGTTGTTGTTGTTGTTTTTTTTTTTGTTTGTTTTTGGTTTCCCTCTGTTATTTATTAGGATTCTGTTGTTATAGTACTTGTACTTTAAGTCACATATCAACCGAAGAATTACGTACTAGTCCATATAAAATTCAGACACTGCGTTAGGTAAGTTTACTCTTTTCTGTATTCAGTCCTGGACTTTTGAGAAAATCATGCATTCATCTCACACTGAAATCAACAAAATAAAAGCAAATTAAGAACGATAACACTTGCAAAGTGTCAATTTAATACTACATAACTTTTATTTCAAGGGCGCAACACCCAGATGAAAAACGAAGACTGACAATGTGATCTGAAAGCGATTCTGCATAGGAAATAAAGATAATCTGGTGTGTTTTTGACATGCATAAATCACCTCCTGCTTGATTTTTGTGAAGACTGCTCATGGTATAGTATTTCATCGATAACAATGGTTAATATACAGGTCATTAATGGCTCATCTTAAACTCAATTCTTAGCCTTAGGAATACAGCAATTGAAACATTTTCCCTACTTGCAAAGGTTTTTACAATATTAGTAAAATTTGCAAAATGTTTACTTTTACATCTTTTGTTGATTTGAGATTTTATGTTGTTTTAGGTTACAAAGATGAAGATAAGATACACAGAAAAGCAGGTTTGCAATATGGTTGATTTCCTCGTTTATAACATAACATTCATATCTAGAGGAGCTATTTTTCAACAACAAATTGGTATTCTCATGGGCACTAGTTGTGCTCTTCTACTAACCGACTTGTCTTTGTATTTATACGAGACTGAATTTCTTCAGAATCTCGTAAATATATAAACATATGAAATACGCTTAATCCTTTAATTTCACATATAGATATATTGATGACGTATTGTCAATTAACAACCCTTCTTTTGGCAAATGGTTACCTTCAAAATGTCCACAAGAGTTCTAGATAAAGGAGACTACCGAAACAGCTTCTTCAGCATTTGTGGACCCACATTTCGAATTCGACATCAGTGGTTATATCAATACTAGAATTTTTGAAAGAGACGACTTTGTAAAACTACAAACTTTCCTTACCTGTGCAGCAATATGCCTTCATTTCTTGCATATGGTGTTTATAAATGTTTGTTTGTTGTTTGGGTTTAACGTCCGAGCAGCAATATTTCAGCTATATGCAGACGATGAACATGAAATTCATGATAAAATGAACATGAAATGATGATGAAATTAAAAAGAGATGGGACACAAGGACAATGGGGTCGACAAATTTTGATTTCCACTGCAAATAGGGAGAGGTGGGTAGGGTCGGGCAATTTAGCCTCCTGTGGCCGAGCCCTATGGTTCCTACTCCGGGAGAATACCACAGTAGGGTTCTTTAACGTGCGAGGAACGTGGCATCTTTCCCAACACGGTGCACTACTATGGTTTGCGGTCATGTGTTCCGTATTATAGCCTGACAACCCCAGCATGTAACACACCAGGGGTACCCCATTCCACCACCTGGGGCACACATCCCAGTTGCTCTGTGGGCAAAGCGCCCTAGCCCCCGGCTATGGTTCTGAGCACTATTTAGTCGCCTTTTACGACAAGCTTAGCGCTGCTGCAGGCCTATTCTTTTAACACCCGGACCTGCACGGGACGTGTTTATAAATAATGATTGCTTTAGTTAATTATTTTTGTGCTGATATGACCACTGATTTACCGATTATGACAATAACACATCATAATATTTGAAATACCAGTATCGAGTCAGGACCATTGTGGTTCCAGCTACACTAGTGTTGTGATATCTATTTTGTGGATTTAATTTGGACTTCACTTGATTATGGAACGGATTAGTGCTCGGTAATTTTGTTGTTACCAGTATGTTTACAATTCAAATGCAGCTCCTTATTAGAGATTTTTCCTGCCGCAACAAACTTTAATCTTTTATAAGAGGATCATTTCAAAAGTCTTTTTTTTCAATATTTTTAATTATACGAGATAATAGCTAAAAACTGCAAAATTATTATATCATGCCCTTCAATAACAGTAACATGTATAAGGAGTCGTCCTACAAATTTGACCCTAGTTACATTTTTAAAAGAGCTCTCTAAGCCAAATAATATGGTTTCTTTATTTATTCCTTGTCGTTCATAGTTCTAGGAATACACCTTGAAATATGTAGCCTTACACTTATTCTCAATCAACTATACATGGCCGCCATGTTTTTACCCATTGAAAATTATCCCTTCTGTGCAGGATATCCTAGGGAACAATTAAACTCTACTTTCGGCAATATGTAGTTTCAGATTAGATGGTCTTTCTAAAAATGTTAACGAATCAAAAACAATAAATACCTCTTTGTTAACCAATGGTGATGGTTTGGGTGAGCTATCAATAAAACTTGGGATAAACGCAAGCTTAATATGAGACTACGACGGCTTCCAATACATTTCATCCTAAATTTCTTAATAAGTTCATGTGCTTCCTAATCAGTCTGTGGTTGTTCCTGATTTCTCGTTTGTCAAATTGATGGTACTTCTAAAATGCAACTGAAGTCAACAATATATAGATACATGAACGAAGATTGAACTTTTCTGTTCCGTGTTTTTTTTTTTTTTTTTTTTTCTTGAATTTATAAACGATGGGAGATGATTGTTCCGATTATCCTGTTATATGATACCGAATGTGTCAACGTTTGATGTAATTATTAAATGAAATGTCTTTTCTTATTGTCTGCATAGTTTTTGTGAATTTGTTATCCAAAATTTAAAAAATCATTAAACCACATGACATATTGTTTCGCCTGTCATGTTATAAATCATCTCACTGATGCAATATAAATTTACTGTCACATGTCATACTTATTTTTCCAGTAATCTGAGTTGCTATAATACCCTTTTAGGAACATTTAAGTTATCTCCCGCAAAGTACAGACTTTTGACATAAACATATCAAGCACAATTTACATTATCTTCCCTATCATTACATTGCATATAGCTATATTATTATAACTTCCAAATAAAAAGCGTATTGAATTAATTACAGGATCTCCCAGAAATGTAAGATTACTTGAAAACGTTAGGTTAAATTGGAGTGAAACATATATCTAGTCAAATTTTTAATACAATTATTCTTTGTTTTACTTTCTTAACCATCATGATTTCTTGAAATGGATCTAAAAATAAATGGGTCATAATGAATAGATTCGTATTATGAAGAAAAATGACAAAATATAGATTTATCATTCACTCCAAGATTCCTTTGTATGCTGTATTGAATGTTTTTTTAAGGTTGACGGGTTTTGACATTCCAATTTTCTACCGATTTACATCATTCCTGCAGATATCAAATTTTTCAACTCGTATGCCATGTTCAAACTACTACCAAACGCCCCATTCATTAAATTTCAAACTTAAAATAGGAACGATATAACCTTTCGTAGCAACGTTTAAATTAAAGAATTAAAAATATCCTCTCCTGTCGCTTTCAACCGTGGTTGCCGCTTATTTCATTTTTTTCTGAACGTTTTTATTTCTTATATCGACTAGTCATTTTTTTTCTAACAAAAAAACTATTTCATAGAGTCTACGTCAAGTTTAACAAATCGTTTTCAATGTTGCAAGCTAATCGGTGCCTCTTTTATTGACTGGCCATTAATTACTTAAGCATAGGCAATGCCTGAATATTATATAGACTTGTACTTAAATCATTTTCCCGTTGGCTTGTAATAGAGCAGCCGATCAGTCGTTTAATCGGCAAAGTTTTATGAAGTACTGAAATATGATCAACTTGGATCATAAAGAATCAAGACAAGATATATTCCCATTATAATTAACCTCAAAGCTGAATAAATAATATTTTAATACCTAATTGGATGCAAAGTTCTTTCACATTGAAGTGACACTTATAAAAAAAGTTTTACTTTTACATTTGAAGTGGTCTCGAGATCGTGGGAAAAAAAGAAAATTTAAGATTCTTTGGTGTAGACCCGTCGTCTTGGAAACTACATGCATGAAATACGAATAAAACTAAGTGTTAACGTCCCTTTTGATAGATTTGTCTTTTTAATACAATCGGTAAGTCATATGGTAATAATTAGGGCAGAAATGACACACTGGAAGCATAGACAAAACACAAACCCATTGTTTCTAAGGCACCGACCATTTTTATACTGAGGAAGGGGAGTGGTCGGGATTATTTTGAAAAAAAAATCAAAATTATTCAAAATTTGAACAAATTGATTTTACCTAACTATAGACGGTCAATTAGTGGACGCTAAGCCTACCGGTGCACCTGGTCCATGCTCTCAGTTTTTAGTGCAGTACGATTTGTTCATTTGCTTTTGTTGCTTTGTATATGATTTTAGTTATTTTATGTTCATTGTTTTGTTTGTCTGTTTTCAATGTCTTGTCTTTGTCCATGGATTACATTCTTTTGATTACCGATGACCGATGATTGAATGATCGCTGCCGGTTCGAATACCGGTGAACGGTGACCAATATTATCGCGAATTTGTTATGTAAAATCATGAATGAACGGTTCATTCAAATTTAAGAATTTTGACCTGAACGAATATATTAAAATGTCATTTTAAACATACTTAAAATAAAAATCAATATTTTGTATTTGATAGTAGAAAATAGTAAATTTTATAGGTATTTATATTAATTGATTAATAAATTTAGGTAAAAATGAAGAAAACCGATTCAAACCCATCTGTAAGATATGAAACCCGATCATTAATAATGTGGTGTGAAACGACAGCGATTAGCGATTTAACGGATCGGTTTAACACATCGATGACTAATCGGAAACTGGTTGTTGATCAATTAACGATCCCACGGATCGAAGCAGGTACTGTAAATAGCATTTGTATGCTTAAGTGTCATAATCGGTAAATCAGTTGTCATACCTGTAAACAGAAATGATAATTGGAAATTCAGAACTGTTTTCACATAGTTAAAGTGCAATCTTTCTTCACTTCTGGTCAGGAATGCTCCTATCTGTACACAATAACATCGACTATCATTATTATAATGAAACAAACTACTTTACTCACATGAATTTGCGGATCTGTTATGTTCACTATAAATTTAATATTTACATGCATGTTCTCTTTCTTCTTATTGCAAAATATAATCTTTAAAAAAATAATCAGTAAGATAAGAGGGCATTACGAAAATATGTCTGGTACCCATGCCTTGAAGAATATTTTGATTACCGCAACACCATGTGCGATATATGCATTTAGACAATGAAAGCATAATGATCATACAATTATCTTTAGTTTTATCTCATGCTACCTGCTTTCCTGTATTTTATTACTCTAGTTCTTTCATTCTGATCATGGTTGAGTTCAACAATCTCTAAATAACCTTGATCCTTTATTTCATTTACGCCCATCGTAACGTGATCAAGGTTTTTTTTCCAAATCTGAATAACCATACACAAAATGTAGAATAATTTAGATTCAATATTGAATTACACAGAAAACAGTCCGAATGTGCCACCAATCAGCAGTTAAGTCAACTAAAGTTGTCGAAAAAAAAACGAAAGTAGAAAATACCAGCACTACAGCATGCCAATCAAGTTTTAATGACTGTTCGAGACTGAGATATATTCACAGAAACACATGCATAAAGCAAAGAAACTGTTAAAATCAATTTCGGTATCTATACATTAATTTAGTGTAATACGTGAGTTGAGATATCCCCGTGCACCCCCCCACACACACTCATCAACTAAAATATGATTTTCAGGTACCCTTATACTCCCATTTACGAATCGTTTTGTCGCCAAAAAATGAACCAAAGCATGATTGTATTTTTTGGCTACTTTGTAACAAAAAGTAGCCAAAAATCAATTTTTAAAGTTATTTTTATTCTACAAACTTCTTGCAATAACAAGAAGTAAACTAACGTATGTATGTATTACCATATATACAAATGTCTCAGTTTTACTATGGTACCAAGACAGGTGCAGTAACACTTAGGGTTCGTGAGTAAAATGACAAATATGTACCCCTTCCCCACTGAAAAATCGCTTAAATTGACATATTTTTCAATGTCAAAACCCCTATAGTATTAATATTTCAGTACAAAAATAGCTTATTTGGTATGCAATGATACCTAAATGTGTTCAGTTTGTTCATCCAAAATCTGCATCCCAAAAAAGGCTTAGACGCACAAACAATTGAGTCATAAAAATCTTGGCTTTTTGACACAGTGAGGCACAAATATGGACTTATACTAAAAAAGAACCCGAGAATATTCTTTGGCGACAAATTGATTCGGCAATGGGAGGTACAAAGGTACTCAAAATCACCATGAAGTTAATGAGTGGGGGATTTACAGTGTACCCTCCCAGCCCATGGACTAGTGTTTTTTCCTTGAACAAGCAATATTTTCATTTAACAAAAGATCTTCAACTACAAAGCCCGACATGACAGATCAATTGATCGAAGCGTGTGTATATATGATCAAAAACCTACTTGCTCATCTCGTTTTTATCAAAAATATTATTAAGAACATCATGGAAATGGTATTTTTAATGTTTTTAAGACACGTTGATGGCGTTTATTTTTTATAACTAAATTTCATAGGTAACACGGTTTCTGGTTGGATAAACAAATTTCGGTTATCATCTCAAAGACCAAATTTTGCAATGACTGTATTGTGATAAAACATTTTTTTTTATTATGTACTCGTTGAATTCGGTTCTTAAATTAAATTATAAGGAATGACTGTTATATTTCTTCGGACTATTTGAATTCAATTCAATGCTGGCGGTGCACACTTTAAAATAACCTGATACGCAGGCTATGTAGTGTGCACCATATCTTATTTCTTCATAGACGGAAAAATATAATAGTTATTACTTAAAAAACCTAACCTCGCCAAATTTTAAGAAACTTTTTTTTTCTGTAGAAAAATGGACTTAATATGCAAACAAGCTAAATGTGCAAGTAATGACAGGAAGTTCATATTACAAAATAAAAGTGTCAATAACCAGTAATGGCTAATGCATATTTTCGCTGTAAAAACGTTATTGTTATAAATGTTATAACACTTTCGTATTTAACGTTTCATATTACATAAGGAGTTAGATCTAGAGTAAGGGACACAACTGTTAAAAATCGTTGGAATGCTTGTATTCAGCATTTTACATTTATCTAATGTAAGCATCTAATTAACTTGGATTTATTTTATTCTGCTTCGAATGAAAGCTTGAAAGGCTTTAGTGAAATTGAATATGATACAAACATATCACTGATTTCATGAGTTGTGTCCCTTACCCTATGTCTACCTCCTTCATGTAACACATTTTATTACATTTAAGTTGAATTTTTTCCGACGCAGTCCATTAAGAAGCTTTAATTCCCATCTGATCGCAATTCGGTTTCCCGATCAGCCAAATACTGATAACGTATATTTAGTGGCGTTCGACAAAATCTGTATCGAAAATCAAAATTGTGTGCCATGTGTTATTTCCTTATTGTAATGTAGAAAATTATAAGCAACAGGAACACAATTTACTGGGTAGGCTATCTTTATTTTTAACGATAATACTTGTTTAATTCATATTGATTAAACATTTTGTTGTTAAGGTTTGCCTTCACCGTGTCTTCCTTTTTCAAGGATTGGACAATTTTCACCTTGCATATACATATACACTGGTGTACTACATTGCAAATGCAGGTTTCATATTTAGATACTATTCAAAGTAAGAATCACGCAAATTTTGAGTCATGATTGGGAAGCCTAAATATGTTTATATTTTTATATTTTGTTGAAAATGTTATATTACACAGAAATTAGCATGTGGCTTTTCATGCGAACCTGGTCTAAGGAGATATCAATTTTAAAGCATGTAATAAAGAGTTCTTAATTAAGGAAGTTAACTCTGTAAAATAAAAGACACTGAAATACAATGGAATCTTTTTTTTAATTCAAAGAACAGACACGCTGGACTGATTTTACATTTCATTATAAAGACCATAAACAACTTAATAAAAATAAATAAAACGTGTTACCTTTTTGAGGTGTATTTGAGAAATTAAAAATGCACGATTCTTACAAAGACTGGTACGTAATGATTAACAGCAGTAGCGAGTAAATAAGTACAATCGTTTGTATATATTTAAGAATGAGTCAATGAAAAAACCCATAAAGCCCATGCAATGGGTGGCACCTGTTTTAAAATATTTCCATCCACTTATATCATATATGAATCATTTCTCAAAGTTTAATTTTGTTGATTAACTGCAACGATAAAAGAGAATAAGTTACATAGAAAGCCTTGAAATTCATTGAAAAAGGGAGATAACTTTTTAATTGGAACAAAATTTAGATGCTTTATTAGGGAACTTTAAAATCATTTTTGAGCCGTCAATAGTCGATTCAAACGAATTTTTGGCATACATGTGGTATATACATTACATTTGAACAAAACATGTGCAATTTACCCTGTGCCACACATATCATAGGACCAGCCTAATTTTTACATGGAGAGCATCATAGCAATAGTAGTGAGTAATAAAGCAAAATCTTACAAATCTACAAATCAAGTATTAAAAATAGGGTTGAATTACAAAAAATGAAATAAAAAAATAAGATATATTTCAGAAATTCAGCAGGTCAAGAATTTAACGACAGAGTTCTATGCGATTGAACTTTATGCAATAAAAGTTGTCAATGGGATAACGGAACAGCTATAAGATTTAGTTAAACAGAAAATGCTAATACCATATCAATAACAAACTTATTATCTACATTTAGATTAATACTATCTCATTCAAAGAGGAAAAAGATTCAATTTACAACCGTGGTAATTATGTACGAACCCCATGAGGTAGATTTATTTGATAACATTAATTTGCGTTAAATAAAGCAGTTCTACATTTCATACAAGTGACAAGTATCGGTTTATAATAGTATCCTGGACTTAATGAGCCCTCTTGATGTATTCAAGTGACACTCATGGGGTAACACGGTAACCTGTTTGGTTTCTGAATGGGACACGAGTGTTTTATTATTAATTTGAAATGTTATCGTTACAGGACAATTATTGGATCACCTTTTAAACTAATCAGTATTTTTTCAACGATTGGATCATTCAAATATTATTTTTTTTTATTTCATATAAACACAGTAACAGTTTTCTATAGATTTAACCGTTGTTAATTTTGCAACTATTGGATTTACACGTTATTTCTTACATAGTGGATTTATAACTGTCTTTGATAAAGAATAAACCTGTTGATATGATATTCATAGAACGATGGATACCATGCCTTCAACAATCTAATTGAACTTTCTGAGCAAATTAGAGAAACCAAGGATACATTTGGAAACATCGACATTTGAGTTATAGCCATTTCCATTTATTAGAATCTTTTTATTATTTATTTCTAATATTTTTTTCTATTACGCTATAATATAGATACAAGGAATGCAAGGATCGGTTACGAAAACATTGATATCTATATACAATATGCGTTCAAAAGATATTCCGAAGAATGTACAATATTACGAACTAGTTTTTATTTTGATCGAAGGAATCACTTATAATTTGTAAGTTAAAAAATATTGGCTTTCTCTTGGTAAATTAACAATCAAATTCAGATGGATCGAAACTTGATTTGTACAGTTTCAGCTGCATTGGAAATATAAAAAAAAACAACTTAGTTTTTTTCTCTTCTTTTTTGGGGATTTTAGTGAATCTGAGAATGTTTCTACCGAATCTGATAATTTTGTCAGGTTTCTTGGTTGCAGCTTCAGCAGATTTGTGTGCATCTGATACGGTAAGTTAGATTATAAGTTTTGTCATCCCTTCATATAGCTATTTTTTCTACTTTGTTCCGTCCCATTGAGGCTACCCAACACGATAATATATAAATAAACGAATAAATAAGTAAATAAATAACAATATTGTTGCGTGGATAGTTATTTCTGGACATATTATCAGATTTGATTAATCTTATATGCATATAGAGATATTTGTCGATTATATATTCAATATAGAGGTCACAATATATTCAAATTAGTTATCCATACAATACTGAAATACTTCTATATAAGTGTCTATGATTTGGATAAAGACTCATTTGTTGACTTGAAATGGTTGGGTATACAATCTATTCTGAAATCAGGTAAATTTAAGTGCTGATAACTGAGTAAATATTTCAGAACAATATAGGTTATATAACCATGACAAAGGGGGATCTCTGTGTTCTTATTTCTCGAATAGTAAGATTCAAAAAATCATACTGTTATATATTAACATTGTCCGGGGTAAGCAATGAGGATACCAGGGAACAAACCCTTTGTCCTTTAACACCCATTGGTAAATTAAATAATTCTGAAATAGAATAAGCATTAACTCATGCTACAACAATGAAGTCATCTGCTTAGGAACCTCAATATAAAGTTTAAAAACTTTTGTGATTAGGAAGAAATGCTCAAGTCATTGTATTAGAGTAATCAAGAGAACCCAGGTTCTAGTGGTAATCAAAAGAATGTAATCCAGGGACAAAGACCAGATATGGAAAACAGACATACAAAACAAAGAACATAAAGTAACTAAAATAATACATACAAGCAACAAAAGTAAATAAGCTTTATTAACTATGAAATATAACAGGTGATATTGATCACGTATATAACGTACACAATCAAATATCATCAAAATTCACAGTATTCTAAGGAAACCAGCTTGAGAATTATTGAAACATAATATTCGCTACTAACAAATGTGAATCAACTGAATGATGAATGATTCTCGTGGTCACTTAATTCAGATGTAATTTTTTATAAGCATGTCAATATAAACACATTTAAGGATATAAGCCTAGGGTAAGGGACGTACCTTTTGAAATCTGTGATTTGCACCATATTCAATTTCACCAAAACCTATCAAGCTTCCGTTTGAAACAGAGCAAAATCAATCCAAATTACTTTGATATTTACATGAGATTGATGTAAAATGCTTAAAGCAAATACGTCCCAAAGACTTGTAAGAGATGTGTCCCTTACCCTAGGTCTACTTTTTTAAATGCATGAACTATTGTGAAGCCTGTTTTAACGGATACTGAATAAGTTGGAATCTGAATATACAAGACACGTTGTATTGACCATTCATATCAGTCTCTGTTAGAATCAGGCAGTGGATGACACATGGTATGAAAAAAAACATCATTTCGATAGCGTAAGTTGACTATTTGCACTATCAGAATCAAGGAAAAAAGACAGAACTTCCCATATCATCTTGGCAAATTCAGTTTAAATTTCATTAAAATGTTTCCAAAATGAATATTTTTCTACTATTCTATTGAAAAATTTCTTAGCAAATCCATTGATGCAGGTAGCAAATAATAGTCTTTTTCAAATAGGGAAACTTGTTTAAACCGAATGCGTATATTAACTGATAAAACCCTACTGTCTAAAATGGATTCAGTTCAGTTCAGATAGATTTTGCATACAATGAATGAGTACTCCATCAATGTCATTTTTCATTAAGTACTTAAATGTCAGTAAAAATTTAAAATAAACTTACACTTCTTTGTTGATAATAGTACATTGTATGGCAAATGTGTATAGCTTAAAACCAATAATCAAATTTTGTTGTACGTTAAAACGTTTGCTTTTAAACTCGAACAAAAAAAAAAGGTTTTCACATAATTTTCTTGTAAGAGGCATTGTACCTATGAAATTGTAAATTCTGACAAACAATAGAACATTTCAGCTTTTCATTGATCTAAATTTGTTCTTTGGTCCCAATTATACATTATAATCTATAAAATTGAGAAGATTTGTCCACTATGAAATTATGTTCAAGCTTTCAAATTGTAAACACTGGGAATAGAACATTTATCTGACCTAAATACACAAAGATTTAAGAACAAAATTCCGCCTAAAAATTACGTACAGTTAGAGGTAGCATGATTCTTCTCTTTGACAAAAATATTTTGACTTAAAACTTTTCAGAAGGATTAAAAGACACAGTTTTCAAGACTGAAAGTGTGCGAAAAAGTTTAGGAGATATTGGTTGTAAAATTAAGCAAGAATCTACAATGAAAAAGTACCTGAAAATGTCCTTCTGGACTTTGTTCTCAATTTCATATATCAATCTCTCATTTTCTTAATATAAACATGTTTCAGAAATTAAAACAATCATCACTTGGGATAGTAAAGGAGTATATCTATGTGATAAATCCCTACCTGCATGACATTTAAAAAGAATAATGCTTAACCTACCTTGCATTACTAACTATTTTTTGTAACCAAATCTGATTGGTTGAAAGCGACGTTGTGACGTTTCTTACAGTTTGTCTCCAAAAACAACAGGTGACGTCAAGGACGGACGATTCCTAGAATTTCTGAAATGACAGATATATAATGTCAAACAGCCAAATTTTCCTGAAGATTCATTGGGAAAAATGTAACGTGACGCTTGAATATCACAAAACTCGCAATGTTTAATTTCGACATTACAACAAACTACCCAAGTTTGTTAAATTTCAACGTCATAATTAACAAACTCCCCCAGGGGCGTTTAATATAATTTTGAAATTAAATACATGTAACCGGAGTTGATATTTTGCTATATTAAACTTTTATTTATTACGAAACCTAAAATTATATTTAACCACGTTACAAATTCGAACTTATAAGTATGCAGTTAGCTACTAAAGGCAGTTTTACAGGTCAAGGTCATTCAATCAAAAGAAAATAAACGCCATACTTTGAAGAGATGAATAATTTTATTCGCAGTTGGGCATCTCATATGCGTCTTACAATTACATTTTCTCATTATTTTGGTTCATAAGTTTTGGCTTACATTCGTTTGTTATTCCTCCATTTAGTGAAATGCGGGTTTTTCTATAGGATTGTGACTAGGTAGAAATAAATTCAAAACATTAAAAACATTGCATTTGTCTTGTTCATAGGTTGAAAAAAGAAACCTCTTTGAAATAATTTGTTTTTCAAATTGTTGTAATTACGTAATAAGTGAGATATTTCCTGACAACTTATTGGTGTTACGGATAGTAAGGGCGATATTGACAAATTAATTGCCGTGATAACAATAACCAATTTTCTGACTTCCGTTCAAATCTCTAGCAAATCGCAAGTGGAAAGAAATCTTTAAGACCATTTATTTTTATATAATTACTTTGAAACTCAGTGACACATATTTTAAACTAAATAGATATAGCCCGAACAGGCAGATTGTTTTCTGTTGTCTTATAATGAAATTGTTGACTAACGAAATTGCTTTTAAATTATTAATACGGATTTTAACGAAACTTCACACTTTTATACATATTTTAACACAGTTGACAAATCAAAAAGGTGGAGAGTTGTGCCAAAAGTATTTTCAGCCCACCACATTTCTTGCACCTGTGCAAGGTCTTGAATTTCTGGCCTCTGTATGTCTTTCTTTGTTTTGTTCTCACTCTCAGTTTGCTTTTATGTTGTTTGAGTAGATAGAGGCAACTATTTCGCTGTACCTGTATATTTTTGGTTTGGTACAACTGTTCCAAAAAGCAGATCTATAAACGGAAAACACTATATGATACATAAGACATTGGGAACGTTAGCTGAAGAAGCAACGTTTGATTGACGGATTTTCGGTACCTTTTATAAACTCGTACGGAGAGTCAGTGCCTGGATATTAATTGAATTGGGACTTACAAGGACTGATACACACATACATGTACTAAGGATATTTATTAGTGACAGCACCGATAAACTAAGTGTCTTTCCCTTGTCCAGAAATCACGTCCAATCTGCTGGGTGTTTTCCAAGATAGGCGTGTATTCTGATTCTGTTTTTTTAGAACCCTCTTTTAGCCGACTACGATCAGGGAGCATTTTATCACGTGTTTTATTCTGAGTTTGTTAGAATTGTAAAAAGTACATTCAAGTAAGACGCTTTCTGCATAATGAGTTCGAAAGGCTTATTTATCACAAGGAAAATACTAGTTGCACCAATAAAACTACCTAAATAATTACTACTAATAATAATTAATATTAAATAATTATGTGATCGTTCATTTACCCGTATGTAAACATTTCTTGTCAAAAAAAAAACACAAAAAATATATAAACCAAGAAAGTATATGTTTATTCGAATATATAGATGGAAATGTAAATATTTCATAATCATTAAATGCATGCATCAGACAAGTGATTTAACGTGTAATGACTTCAGAAAGAAAACAGACAGAGTTAATCTGAAAATAATACTGATAATTGCATATGATTTAGAAAATAAGCTCCTGAATTAGACGTCAGACAGTGGTTAATTAAAATTGATTTAGTTTTATAATATACGTCACTCATTTGAACGATATATTGTCAGTGAGTATGTAAAACTGCCGTTTTGTTATTTGTGTCTGTCAGCATATCCGAATATTTACTGTGACGTCGCATTTAAGGGCAATTAAAGAAATATGCATGATGCTCTACAATGGTTTGCGCAGTGCAAGAATTAATTTCAGAATGTGTAATTAGTAGCTCTGTAAACGCGTTATTTCCAAAATGTATTGTTTTCAGAAGATGGTATTTGATTATCAAACTAAGATGGCAGGATGATGTCAAAAGTTCTGATATTTTTATAAATGAAGACTATACAACATTATGTTTGCCTAAGGGTATGCACTGAGGGATTAAAAAAAGCAATTAAACACTATGGGGACGATCATGTAATATTGAGAGGAGGCATGGGAGATTTCAAAATATTTTTTTAATATGTTAACGGTAAAAACATTTATGTCCAAATAAATCAAATTATCTATTTACATGTATATTTAATAATGTTCGAATCAGGGGAGTAATGGGTCACACTATTTTGTCAGATTTATTTTTGACTTGACCTGATTATGGTTAGAGTAAGTGTTCAGTAATTTGGTCGTTCACACTTTTTCAAGATCAAAATATCTTATTTTTAAAATGATCTGTGATTTCTTATAGTTGTTTCACTTATTATCGCACCTTATACATATATCCTGGGACTCTTTTTATATATGTATTCTATTAAGATAAATTGCAAACAACTCAATAACCGAAATCATTGAAATTATATTGAAAATATATAGGGTTTCCATTAAATAAAACTTCTAAAAATATTCTAATTTATATTCTACTCCTGCTGACAGCTGTCTATCTTGCAGCAAAAGATAATTGGAATGTGTTCAATGATGTGTAACATTTTGGGTTTAATTGTAATCATCTGCAAATTGAAAATGTAACGGATGTTGATAACAGGGGTGTGTAATTTAATACTATGGTTTATCATATTTCTTGCATGCTGCTCATAAACAGGTTTCACACAGAATGCTGTGAACATTAGTTTGAAATTGAGGTTTTAAATATTTATTAAAAAAATCACAAGAAATTGCAAGGGTATATTAATTATATATGTTGAGATGATATACCTTCAAGCAATGTAATAAATTATAATACAATCGCTAAAATAATAGGCCTCTACAGGCCAAGCCACTTATAAACTTACCCTGTTAATCCTAGCATTGTTATTTGTTAACGTTTTCATTTGCGAACTTTTATTCAACTGATAAGTTCACTGTTTTATTATCTTTATACAATTTTTCACAGTTGCTAAACATATAACACTTATTGAGCTTCAATCTATCAATATCATCAATATATAATGTGCAAATGACCACTCTGTAGTGTTAACTTGGAATGAAAAATAGCAAGAGCTTTTTTCGCCGGTCATACCGTGTACGTTTAATGATGTCGGTCATAAATAACTGAGCCCCCTGGACATACGAATCACATAATGTTTTATTTTAATGATTTATAGACAGCAAAAAGCTGTTTAATAGTCTATAAACTATTTATTTGATATTTGAAAAAACTTTAAGACAAATAAATCACCTAGATAAAAATATATTACTACATAACACAAAATGATAACGTAGAATTGTTATAAACATTCGCAATATATTTATCTGTTGGTTTTGTTTTGATCCTGAAAATATTTATAGGATCTGTTTTTTTTTTTTTAAACTGTTAGATGTGCTTGTATCTTTATGAATGCTATAGGTATTACAGTAAGCATATGATTAATTGTGTCAGATTTCACTATTTGAATGTAATCCAGGGACAAAGACCAGTTATGGAAAACAGACATACACAACAAAGAACATTAAGTAACTAAAATCATACATACAAAGTATCAAAAGCAAATGAGCAACTCAGACTCCACTAAAAATGGAAGCATGGACCAGGTGAATCGGTAGGGTAAGCGTCCTCTGCTTTTCTAGAAACACCCGCCGAGTTGCTAATAAAAAGTCAAGTGCGTGGTAGACAAACGAGGAAAATAAAAGTGACCCTTTGAATAAATCAGTTTTCATGGTGCAGATGGATACACCATAACAACCCACGAGTTCATGATGACGACCATTAAAATTTCTGAAGTTATCAACATAACCCTGTTCCAGAAGCCTTTGACATTGAAAGTTCATTTGAGAAAAAACGATAGAAGCGTTAATATGCATATTGTTCTAGTCAAAACTTCTTTTTCTGATGATGGTCATTTGTTTTTGAAGACAAACAAGGAACAAATACAAATAGGGAGGAGAAACTGTCTTACATTCAATTGGTAAACAACCCTGTCAAAGTTGATGTTTACCAAAACCTTTCGATGCAATCTCGAACAATAACCTTAAATTACAGTTACACATGTGGGAATTATTACCATTTTCTGTCAGATGAGTAACTGGATAGTATTGTCTGAGGCTACTGTTGTTCGTCAGGTTTCTGATACTATAAAAGAACAGCTTTTTCGTTGGAGTTGAAGATCTTGATTTTGGTGTTTTGCTGATCTCACTGGCATTCCATACATTTTTCAAGAGGTTAAATGCTGTTTTTTCTTTGATATTCTTAATTATACTGCATATGGTGTTGACTTTACCGCCAAGGTAAGTGACCTATCCTACTTTTTTTCAAAATTTTCGCCATCTAGCTTTACTCGATCGGTGGCGTTGGTGATGATCTTCATTACCAATGTTTTTTCCCTTGTTTACTTTGATGCCGGTCTTGGCAGCTGTTTCTTGCTGTTTTGATGTTTTTTTCCTGCATGTGGCTTTGTTTGAGTGAAAGTATGGCACGATCGTCGGCAAAGTCAAGATTGTCGAGCTGGTCCAGTATGGATCATTGGATTCCATTCCTTCTCTTATCAGTACTTTCTTTCGTCATCCAGTCAATTGCTAACAAAGATAAAACAAGACCCACAAAAAGTGAAAAATACGTACCTTATAAACAAATACAAATATCAATTATATATTTTACACTGGTCGATATGCTGCACACGTAGTTACCTCTCATCAACAGCATTCGAATCAAACAAGATTCTAATCCAAAAAATAATTGTATACAAGAAGTACTCAAAACCTAAACCATCGAAACAGGAAGACAAATCCATCACCCCAAATTTTTACTGATGTAAACTCAGGCGTTCAGGTCAAATCTAGTGCCGTATAAAGGTCGTCGGTCATAATCAAAGCGGACACCCATGTCGGTAAATAAGATCTTGATGACTTTAATCTTTATCCACCATATATATTGTCCAAGTAGTTTTATCTTAAGTAGTTAAAATGACCTTGTTATTAAGCTTCTAGATGCAGAAAAAAAACGTGAGGACTTATATTGCTGAATTAACGTTGTTTTTTTTTCGAAAAGCTTAAAAGCCGGTTGTCATTTACAGTATGATTCATTAGTCTGTTATAAATGCATGACCATTCACGACTTTAAAGTGTCTTATTTCACAGCGAAATGTAAGAATACATCGATGTAAAATTTCGTGCAAACATTAATCAACGCGCTTGTAATAAAAGTTACAGAAAGGGATTTGCGTCATAAAAATATTTTCATATTAATTTCAATATAGACTCTAAAAGCACTGTTACTAAACTGATTTAGAACATCATGTGATTTTCGAGCCACGCTTATTCTCTCTTATTCCAGCTTTTGTAATTAAATCTCACATGACATAAAAAACTAAGGCTTAATCCTTGTATTGAATATGGTAGATACTTTGACATACCTTAGTAGAACTATATTTTATGATCTTCAACTTCCTGCGCAGTTAATATTAATGCTGCTGATGAGTGGTTATTCATAAATATCATAAGCAGCATACCAAATTTTGCAAGTTTATATGATTGATGATTGTATATTGTTTGTTTTCTGTTTGTTTGTTTGTTTTGTTTTGTTTTGTTTTGTCAAAAAGTATATGAGATGAAGTGCTTTTGTTTTATTATACTAGTAACACTGGTTGGATGATTTGATTGAATTACATATATCTGATGCTTATTTTAAACTGTATCCAACCCTGACTGCCACTACAGATTGCAACAAGACGCACATAACACAAAACAAAAGAACCAGACGTTACAGTTCATTTGTCCTAAAAACCATTGTATTACTTATCAAAAGACCATAGGTCACTTTCTAGGCCGTTACCGGTTCGTATTTAAATTGTGTTGGTTATTTAATAAGGTAATATCGTGAAAAGGTGCTTTCGAAGAATTACAACTTATCGTCTCCTAGTTTAACTTAAAGTAGCTTAGTATATAGCAAGTTCATTGGACAATTGATTTTGTATAGCATCAAGATGTTTCGTGCTGCACGTATTGAAAAGTCTTTCCTTTTTGATATATTATTTCACAAAGTTTACATAGAAAATTGAATGTTTCAACATTCCAATATTATCAGATAAATAAGCTGAAATGTAAAGAACATTATGTCTCTAAAGAATGACTTTTACCGCGTGTTCACCATGTGTTTAAGATCATTTTGTCATTTCTGTTGTACAGATGAGTTAGACAGTGTGGTATTTCTGCTTTTTCATACTTTATATTGTATAAATGATGTATCATACAGATACTATATTAAACAAATATATGATTAATAAGATTCGACGTCTCTAGTAGGCTATACTTACTAACAAAAAACAAACTGTTTAAATAAAACACAAATTCACTTAAATGTAGATAGTATACTCTTTCCTTCTAAATATTAAGCATTTATAGCAAGTTATAACTATTATTGACTATACGTTCAATAATTATCTTCAATTGAAAGGCAGATTAGCTAAAATTACCCAGTTAAACTAGGAATGACCTTTTCTTGACCTTTCTTGAGCCTATATATATATGATGGTAATCCAACCCAATTTTGTTGAGAAAGATAGATATAAATAGCACGATGTCGGATAACTTTTGTTGAAAAAAATACGCAAAAGCGTATTTTTTAACCGATATCATTAAGGAGCTTTATAGGCGTTTGATTTAACTTACAACTTTCCGTCGTAGAAATACAAGTGTTAAGGCACAAAACACTCGTAAAACTATCCATTTTAAAAACTCTTTAAAAAACGATTGATATACTTTAAAAAAGGTATTTTCAAGTTTGTATTTAGTGGTACAAGAAGGGGAATTTTAACAATAGAAAAAGAGGAGAGATGTAAGGAAGGTTATAAAAAAACGTAATGTATTAAAAGGTGACTTGACTTTATCCAATTGCTATGTTCAACTAATCACTTGTTCTAACGTTGCACATTCTACATTTTACATTAAAACATATCGACGTTATACCTATATCAACAGTGAATGTGAAATACGAAAGTTATACTATTCAAAGTTTCAAAGTTATCAAATTTAAACATTGATAACATTCATCAATTGAAGTTTTATGAAAGACTGCAAATAATGACTAATTTGCCAATTAAGGGATATTATCAAATTATTTTTGCTTTCGTCTATTTATTTGTTTAAGTAGGGAAATAACTTTTGTCAATTAGAAGGAATTAGGTGAGGAATAGGAAGATCTTCGAAAAGATGTGGATAATATTGATTAATACATAAATTGTCGTGATAGCATTCTAACTATGATTTCGCATGGATAAATCCAATTAATTCATTCTACGAGATGATATCGAATCTTTAGGATTTTTAGTCGAATTCTGTACATGTTTACAAGGCAGTTTATTGACAAATTTAATTACCTGTACTCAATATTTATTAATGAAGTGGACAAAACTAGACGCATAATTTTTTTCCGCATTCGGGATATATATTCTACACCACAGGACAGCATGTCCATAAGATAATTTACGTGGTTAAGTGAACTTAAGGATTATGCAAAGATTGTGGTATCCTTTAAACTGCATTTAAAGTATATATTTGTGTTTAAAAATGACGTTGAAATTATTCTTATTACCTGTTATATTTGGAGTGGTTTCAACTCGGATTTGTTCGCCGAAAAATGTAAGGAAGTAATTTTGTTTTAAGTTAAGGCTTCTAAACATTTCGCAAATGATGAAACAAATACAACAGATTATATTATCTTTTATGCTTAAAATGATTTTGTTGAAAGATTTTAACATACCGTTGTACTTTCATTTCCGGTGTCACATATGTAGGAACCATGATCTAGCACCCAAACATTTTCATTCTCAAAAATACGTTTAAAAACTGCTGTAAGACTTCATAAAAGTATATCAAGCAATAAACACTTTTCTACCTAAGAAATATATAAGATATTACTCGATGACTTGTACATTACATTATATTTAAAATTAGATAAAATTAACTTAGACATTTCTTAGTACAATAGGCATATGGAAAGACGATTGATGGTTGTTTAATAAAACTGACCGGTCAGTGTAGTTCAAGATTTAAAAAAATGATGAATGTTCTTATGTCTTATTTATTTTTCATTATGCTTTTGTTTATTTGTTTGTTTGTTTGTTTTTACGATTAGGTTTGTATCAATTTGTACAGCACATTACATGCTACAATATATCAGCAAGATGAATAACTACATGTAATTATTGTTACTCTAATCTGTAAAAAAATATGTTGGAGAAAACGTTTTAAAATTACTTATAGTTGAAAATAATAATAATAATCAAGGGAACCAAGATTCGAGCAGAGATCGAAAGAATGTAATCCGAGTGTAACGTCCGGAGAGAGAAAACTGTCACACACAACAAACAACCAGAAATAACAAAAACAAAATATACAATATACACTACAGAGTTACACTTGAGAAACCCAAATTTGTAAAAAAAAAAGTAACACTGCAACTCATAAAATTCTTAAGTATACATTGATTAGCAATACACATCGTTTTAGTTGTAATGATCTCCATCAAACATAGGTTTCTCAAAGACTAATAATAATTGCCATAGGACTTGATAAATCACCTTGCATCCCGCATCTCGTGTTAATTTCTATAACAAGTATATTAAGAAGTAACACTGCGTGCAAGAGACATTCTCTTATTTAATCATTATCGTGTTTGAAAGTACATTTCAATATTTTATTCTTGATAATACAATATTACTTTTTTGAAAACAAACAACGATTAAGGTGTTACTGCAAAAAGGGTAATAACAAAATTACCGAACTGATTAAATCTTGGCAATGGTCAAAAGAGATAGTCAAACGGTAAAATTAAGTTAAAATATTTGTCCAAAAACCCTGTCTCCAAGGTAAGGCAATAATAGTGCATTAAATAGTCAGAAAAGTCGCTAGGGCAAGATACTAATAAAACCCATGCACTAATTGGACATTGCCTTCTTGAAGTAAATAAATTAAATGCCTAAATATAGCCAGGCTAGGATGGCACATTAAGAAGTCGAATAGCCGCTGCTAGCTTTGACATTCCTTAACATGTCAAGTGTAAGAAACGGAAATCGCCGTTATATCACATGAAAAAGGTGACGGGAATGCACAAATAAAACCCATTCACCAACTGGACTATGAGTTTTTCTTGAAGTCAGTAAATTAAATGCGTAAACATAGCAAGGTTTAGTTAAACGCATTTTCACCCTTTTATATCATTTTTACACTTTACTGTTATTTAGTGCCATTAGAACACTCGCTCATTTCGACAGCGGGGTGTCACAAATTATAAATTGGCCGCAATCTTAGAAATTTCACAACATGTATAACATCTGCCTTATACAGGTTTTTTTATTTATATATCTGCACGTTTTGTAAAGATATCTTCCTAAAAAATAAGTCTCATATAAAACTCGCACTAATCTGTCAAAATTTTGTTTTCCACTAAATATATCGATTTGTTGGGCTATTTTTTGACCAAAAATCTACCACTGTACTAATTTGTTTGAGGTCCCAAATTATCAAGGCTTTTGATACATCAGAATATGGCATATTGGTGTATCCATGAACATGGTAGCCGTTTTGATTTTTTATGAATAAAGTTTTATGTGTGTGTTAAGGTTGGTGTATAGTCGTACACAAGGTTTCAATTCATTCCATTAGCATCTCCTTAAACGTTCTGAACTACCACTTGAATATGGAATGATACTAATAAGAAGAAACGATGCAAAACATAATTCTCTCAACATCATTTGGGCGACTAAATAATAAATCTTGAAGTTTCTCTTGTATTGTGTCCGTTTCCTGCAAGTTTTAAGTGTCAGTCTCTTCAAGAATCAGGCAGTCGGTGAAACATTGTGAGAAAAATGTTGTCATTTGACTATTTCCACCTTCAGAATCAATGAAGTAAGACAAGATTTTCTATACTTTTTTTCGAATTTGCCTGATTCTTTAAACAAAACTTACATTCAACAGCAGTGTATGACGGTGAAGACGGTATTTTAGTTCAATTAAATTGATAGTCCTGATTTATTATAACGACAACACGATCGCACTCTACCTTAGGTTCAGTTGTTATCATTAAATGATATAGAGAAACTTGATAAACATATAATCAGTGCAATTTTTTTAAAAATAAAAGTAATTAACTATTTAAAGAGATCGTTAAATCATCATTATTGTTTATGAATCAATAAACGAGCTTTTAGGCTTTTAACTTACTGCAATTGCATATGCCTCAAGTTGTATCAATTAATCCAATGTCTTATATTTACTGCTTGTAGACATTCATGAACATGTTTATTTTTGAATTGCAAGGTGTAATGCATGTATTTGATATTTTTTTTGTTTTGCATCTGCAACTCTTCAAGATAGGTTTTCCGTAATTTTATGCACTCTCATGGGTGGTTAAGAACACTTTATTATTGCTGTTTTAAAGGGTCAATGAATACTGCATAATAAAGACTTTGTTTTGTATACTTTCATAATTATCTATTTACTGTTTGCCAGCAAATAGCATTTAACAAATTCCAGTAGGCTGAATCAATTTAAATGTTTGTCATAAATTGTTTCAGATTTTTTATGTGTCCTTGTCGATGAATCATTGGGGTATTTAGTTCCTGTCACATAGAGTAAATTGTGTATGTTCGGGAACGCTTATCAAAATTGCTTGAAGTGTCGCTTGAACTATAAAACTATTGAAATCTTAGCGATTTATTTTCATATGAAAGGGAATATATTCATTGTTTTGAAACAAAGGGTGATTTCAGAAGATATACTTCAGCTTTAATATAACGTATACTTCGAGTATTTTTTCGTACCGTTCTAAACTTCTTACAATTAGACTTCTTGAAAAGGTTATGTCGGTACAAGAGTAAAGCCATCACTACAAATGTTTTATTGTCATCATCATGATGTCATCATGAACTCGTGGATCGTTTTAGTGTACCCATCTGCGCATTAAAACCGATTCTTTTTTCACCGTTTCATATTTTTTTCCTCTTTAGTGTACCTACCATCAAAAAACACATAGAAAAAAATATTTACAGAAAATTAAAATGAATAACAAAAACTGGAAGAGAAATCAAGGAAACCAAGAGTTTATCCCAGATGTGACATTCTATGAGTAACTTTGTGGGTGTTTCTTGAAAGCTGAGGACGCTCACCCTACCGGTGCAATTGGTCCATACTACAAGTCTTAGAGGAGGCCGGGTAATCTTTACTCTTTTTTCTTGTCCTGTCTTTACCCTTGAAATATATTATTTGGTTTCCCTGATTACTCTAGAGTTTCTTGTTATTCATTTTAATTTTCTGTATATTTTCCCTATGTGTTATTGTTTGTTTTTGTTTTCGTTTTTGTATTCCATCTTTCTTCATTTTCAGTTTTACGTATCTCTTGACTATCTATGATTCAATTGTCACGCTTATATTTTTTTCTTGCAGCCAGTGTCCCCGCTTGATCAACTGAAAGCTCTGAATGCGGCCATGCTACAATGCATCACTGAAAACAGCAAGCCAAAGAATAATACAGGTTCGTAAAATTACACTAGGTTATTAAGAAGAAATTTCATATCGACAAAAACAATGCACTGACTTGACATGAAACTTACGGATGAGGCCAGAGCGCCTAGCCCCCGGCTAGGTTTCTGAGAACTATTTAGTCGCCTTTTACGACAAGCTTAGCGCTGCTGCAGGCCTATTTTTTTTTGACACCCCGAATTTGTATATCAAAGTTTTTTGTCCAGTCAGTGCATTGTTATCTTTTTATTGAAACAAACGTTAAAATAAAACTAGGTTTTAAGAAGAAAAGAACTACTTATTTTTTATTCGAAGCGGGCAAAATCCTGGCAACTTTAAAACATTGTAACGTAACAACAGAAACTTATTTTCAGGAAGTGGACTTAAACAACTTGCAAATATACGTTTAATGCATTTTGACTGCACGAATAGAAGGGTTGCAGTATGAATATTCAATAAAGATTAGATTTAAACGGGATGAATTTTAACACAAAAATATACAAAATTGATCATAAATGCAAGCAAACGCCGTATAGATGTTTTGTGTTAAACACAGATCCGTATAATAACCAGACTTGACATTTCGCAAATTTTATAAATCGAACAAAGTGTACATAATTCTTTATTGTTTAAATGCATTAATGCATGTAACATTCATGATTTGTAAAGAAAAACTCAACACCTGAAACTTGGTTTAAATGAACAGCACATTTTTCTTTCATGTTGTATTTCATACATAATTAGTATAAAATTGTTCATTTGGTAAGTGTATCGTGAGCGTAATATTTGTATGAAATGAATTTGAAGCAAAAGAAAAATTAATGAACCCTGCATAATATACATCGACATTTATTTAAAAGATGACATGTTATGAATCAATGATAGATACTTTGTTAAGTTTTATTCACATTATACATTTGACAAAATGACATTGTTTTAATTGTGCATCACGTGATTCGTGCTTTCTTGTCTTCCCTACATATGATCTGGATAAATTGTCAGTTATTCTGTAAGAGGTATTGTTGTCACTTGTAATAGGGAAATGTTTCTAAATGCAAAAATTAGGAAAGCTTTCGATAGAAAAGTCACGTGTCTTCCTGGATATCGTATTGTATATAAGCCGACATGCCCTATACTTTAAACGTCTATATTTGTCAGAATAAAACAGAACATCGGTTATTATTTTCAGGTCAAAGACTACATCGTTATTAGGGTTTCGTTCTTTTAATAAGACGCATTTTTTCTATTGAGTTACATGTTACAGATTTCCACCAACAAACAAAAGCAAACAAAAGTATTTCTAGATGTTGTGTCCATTACAAACTTACATTTTATTACAGGTATATTCTGTCCAGGCCACTTTGATAGTGTGATGTGTTGGCCTGACACTAAAGCTGGTATTACGTCAACTCAATTGTGTCCACCTTACATACATGGGTTTAATAGGTCAGGTATGTAATGAAATAAATACAATTCTAAATGATGTTTGTCACTGTATTTATTTATCTTAATACTTATAAATGAATAGGATATGTAAGTCACGTGACCCCGCGGTTTCATGAGAATGGGTCCTCGTCTACTATTCAAATACATGGAGATTCCTCATTAACATAGCACTGACTTCAATATAAATAGAAAAGTGTCTTTCTGCGTAAACATACCAATAAAAATGACAAATATCTTGTTCTACAGATAAAAATGTTGCGAAAAGCATAAAATACAGGATTTAAGATTGTGATGCAGCGTTTCGATTTCCCCGAAGTAAACAATAAAATGCAGATCGGTCTTTGAATTTCGAAACGTTCTACATCGGAGATTCCGGAAGGGAAAGTAAAACAAGAACGAGAATTACAAACCCTATTGAAAACAGTATTCTTAGTTATTGATTTAAATGACAGGATTTGTATGATTTAGTTGTAGATTCAGTACATCACTTAAGTATAAGTTTTTGTAAGATTCAAGCAAATTCGAATAATCGGAATCATGGACGTTAAAACTCCACCGATCCACTCAAGGACGTTATTTCTTTTTAAAACGATTTTGAAAACATTGTAGGTGTCAATCGCTGTCAATATGAATATTAGAAAATCTCAGATAGACAAATATCATGTTTTATGATTTTTGAAAGGCTTCATCTTTCAGGGACATAATTATTTGTACATAAGTAAGCATTAATGTTTTGTATATGTAATGTCTCGACCGACTGACGTATTCGAGACTTCCTATACTATCTGTTCTGTGCATGCGTGATAAGTTCAAACAATCAGGTCTGTCATATCCAACATATTGATTTCGAGCCATTCATGTCTCAGTCCATTTACAGATATTGGCTATCAATAATGTCCCGCCCCTTTTATTCCTACTAGACAATATTATTCAATTTTTCTAGGGTATGCTATAAAAGAGTGTCTACACAACGGGGAATGGTACATCCATCCGGATTTTAACAAGACATTTACAAACTTCTCCGGGTGTATTCCTCATACAATGATCACTTCACAGGAACCGACGAGATTAGAACTTATTAAGGTATAGCTGTGTTACAAGTCTAGGCGGTTTATCAATGAGTTGACAATAATGGACAATGTAGATACACGTTACATAAGGGTAAAAACTTATGTATTATCTTTATGGCATATAAAATGAATCCTTTGTGAGGTTCGGTGAAAATATGTCAATCGGCGATGAATTATTATTTACAGATAACCATAACTAGAATTAACCGTTTGATTTTTTACCATCCTTTTTATCTATTTAAATAACAAAAGTATGTTGCAGTCATAACGTTAGCATAAGCAATTTGGGTTTCGTGTTGAACGTTTTCAATTTTTTTCTATTAAATTACGTTGATGTGGAATGTTGCATTGAATGCTAATAAATGAATATAAGTGTCAGTATCACCAACTTAAACAAAGGTGCAAATAAAGTCAGTGTATTTTGGTTGGCAAGAACAAATCAAGTTTTGTTCGAGTGCCTTTATAATCAAAATGTTAATCAATCAGAAGTAATTAAGTTACATCTCCTAGTTTTATAACATAACGATAAAAATTCTTAACATCGTCGTCCACTCTCTTGAAAATATTTCCAGAGTATTCAGAGACTGACCATTTAGAAACCAGGCAGTTCTTTTGAAATGGATGGCACATTGCAAATTTTATATCTTTTTTTTTCGTGTTCCAATGCAATGTTCACATCATATATACGCCCACTTTTTTTTTGATAAATCGACAATGGATGACTTGGAAAATGATTTTAAGTTTCCATAAAAAAACAACTAAATTTTACACAAAATGAAGGCCACATCTCCCTTTCTCGATGCGCCTTAATGACTTGTATGTTATTTATTTATTTCTAATAGTTTGGGGTAAACAAAATGCAATATTCAACTTTGACAAATGTTGCATTTACAATTTGAAATAGATGAAAATTTTGGTAAACAAAATTTATCATGTGCCACCCACTGCCTGCTTTTTGTGTGGAAGCCTTCTTAATTACTTGTCATACTTTATTTTAACTTAATATTCCTTAGATCGCCGTTCTTTAACCACATTACGACTCCGAACAAACTCTGATGAAAACGGTTCCAAAAAGTATTGACAATGGTGATATATACATTGTATCTAGATGTATTGGTGGTTTCATTCATATTTTCACATCGCCTTCAAATACCAGCTCCTACCTGTTGTGATTTTTTTGGTGCTATTATGTTCATCTTTAAAGCTTACTATAATCACCGTTTTCTTTTAGATACATATGCCAAGACTACAGATTCTGTATAGAATCGGTTATGCAGTATCCCTTGTATTCCTAATTGTTGCTGTAGTTGTCATGACATCCTTAAGGTATGTACTGTAAAAAGCATGCCTTATGTCTGTTTGTTTGTTTGTTTACTTTTTTTCGCATTGTGTAATTACATATATATGACTGTTTTAAGTGCTGGAGTCTGTAAGAATATAGGAAATAGTAACAAATCATGAATCATGACAAAACTCACGCATTTGACAATGTGAACACATAGTTAATGGACTGTTGAAGACACATTTACAGTCTGTTCTTCTTAGAAGTGTCAGCGGGTGCATAACCGAGTTCAAAGTTACAATATGATGATAGGGGAAAAGTAAGTTTTATCCTTTTGATAATGAAATAACAATGCATTTCATCAAATGTTTATAGTTCGAATTAACAAGATATATGATAACCACTATTGCATTTCAAATAGAACTCTGAATAAAATATCATAGTAAAACATGCGTGTTTTCTTTTCACCCACTGCCTAAGTCTTACATAGAACAATACTACAATAGATAGATGCCTTCAATATATTTTTCTATCAAACACGTCTTAGTTGTTTTCTTTTCATTGTTTTTTCGTCCTCAAATCACTTTGTTATAAACACTGATTCATAGCATCTCATAAATTTAGTTTTTTTTTATTCTATAAGCAAGAAAACTGACTTTTTAAAAAGAGGCCACATTAAATTTTGTATAGAACTATTCCTAAATAACCTCTCAGTCAAATATTGATTAGTAGATTATTGGTAGTAAACTTTTTACAGTTACTTTTTAAAAATCAGCTTATGAAACACAAATTGGAATTAGAAAGCATCTTCTTTTATAAATGTTTAGTAAACTTCGCTGTCAACGGAACACCATTCACATCAACTTGTTTATCTCGTTCATCCTGAGATGTATAGTCTGTTTCGTAAAAGATGAATATGGAATACCGGAAGGAGAATCTAACGTCATGGAGGATGTGCTAAGAAAGTTAATGTCATCTCATGAGGTACTGTAATGATTTCTAGAACTTTTCGCCATCTTCAAAAATTCTACTTCCAGTTCATCTGGCACGTCAGTTAAATTCGGACCAGTGATGGAAAATATATCTTTTAACTACAATAAATTGCATAATGAAGAGTGCCTAGAGATTACCTTTAAACCTTTGGCCTTCTTACTCTACAGATTTTCAAAATTGCAAAACCGATTTGTTCCTAAGAATATGAAGAACATTTTAGTTTGTACCATTTTTTTACATAAAATTGAACAGTACATCATGAATACATTCGATAGTCAGTACCATATTATTATAAAAAGTAATTTTTAAAACTGAAAGAAAAGTCGTTGACTATATATTTTCACATGTGTACAATTAAAAGAATCTCTAATAATACAGAAAAGGATATATACATATTTTCCTTAAAGTGTGAAAACAACTTAGTTTGCTTTGATCCCGAATAGGTAGAAAAGCTTAAGATAACACATTACTCTAAGTGTGTATACGTCTTTCGTAATATTCCCGTTTAATTTTTTTTGTTTTTTTGTTTTTTTTTTTGTTTTTTTTTTGTTTTTTTTTTATTTTTTCAAGCACACATTTATTAAACATTCAATGTTTTTTGACAAAATATGAATCCAAGCCTTGTATTTACTTAATGATCCAAATTTCTATCGAGTACTAGTTATATATAGTTCCTCGGGCACGTTATCATTTAGTTTCCTATGTGTTTTGCATTTGTTTAATGCCGCCTCTGTAAACAATATTTGTATTGCATATATTTTTGTCTTCTTTTGATCGTCTCAATTATTGCTACATCGATATTGAAAATGAAATACTTAAATGAAAACGAAAACATAAGGTAAATAAACAAGTCACACATTTATTTTACAAATTATTTTTGTTGATAATATATAAGTCAGGGAGGTTCCTCAAACTTATTGATAATAAAGAATTACTGTACATGCAACATTTGTGTATGCAAAACCAAACAAATTGATAAATTTATTTTTTCAGTCATGGAGATGTAAATTAATCCACACAATATTTTTCTACATCCTGATGGCAAACTATTTTTGGGTATTTGCTGAAGGAATGTATCTTCATTCGCTGATTTTTGTGACAACATTTCACCACATTTCTACAAGAGCGTTTAAAATACTTCTTATATTTGGATGGGGTAGGTTTTTCAAAACTATGCCGTAATGTGCCTTTACAAAATAATGTATGTATGCTTTGCTTTGCCTTCATCTTAGTCTATTGCATTGTTTACTTTAATTCATGTTTGCCTATATAATATAGATATAAGTTATTTATGAAATGTTTTCTGTGTACAAAAGTCCGAAAATTCACATGTAAAATTATGTTGATAACTTCATTTTCGGACCATTTTCCCGCCAAAACGTCATAACACGAATAATGATCCACCTATCACATTAGAATTTACATTTTATGTTGAAAATAACAATTATATAAGGGGAAAAATCTATGTAATAAATATGATAATTTATAAGTAATCGCGAATAATCAGAATAAAATTACTCGTAACAAGAAGGCTTAAAAATGTAACTGAAGCGTGGAACAAGTACCGCCCAGTTATAGAATGTAGGCATTCTTCATGATCAAAGTTTGTTTATTCACGCTTTCAAATTAGATATCAAATAACATACTTCCATTGACTTTTCAGTTTCTCCCTTGTTCTGTATTGTGCCCTGGATCATCGTTCGAGTAAAGTTTGAAGATACATTGTAAGTACATTCATACCTGCATACCTTACGGCTAAATTGTGCTTTCACCATTTCCCCAAAAACGTCAATAACGCGTGATACACAATGAAAGTTTTGTTTTAATAAATTCCTTTAGATTTTTTAATATTTGTTTCTTGTCGCCTCGGATGAATAATAAATACCCATAATTCCTAGGCTGAATTGACTTGTACAAATATATATAGACAGCGTACACTTACTTATGGGGTTAGCTTTGGTAATATAGATATACGCCTGTTGCATGGGTAAACGTTGAAGAAATAATTTTGGGACAATGACTTCAATATCAGGACGCGTTGGTACTGTGAGTGTCCTCAGTAAATCTCCTGCAATGTATCATTGCTTATACAGCCCTTGATTTGGTTTTTGTTTTTTGTTGTTTGTTTGTTTGTTTTTTTTTTTTGTTTTGTTTTTTTTTTTTTTGGCTGTTTTAATTACTATAATTGTCTTCATTTCATGATTTTGCGGTCATTTTTCTTCATAAGATAAAAAAAAAAATAAGTGCACATTTAATGGGTTATTATGTCTGGAAAGTGCATCATTCTGATGAATATAACAAGGTTATATAATTTCTATCATTATCGTCCCCTATTGGAATAACGCATGTCACTGCGGAGCTAATCGTCTTTCAGTAATAGTCCATGCTACACTTATGTATATTTAAGATTAAGTGTAAGTATTTGTAAGAAACAGACAAAATGGGATAAATCAGAAAAATGCATGTTAGAACCACATCAATCTGACAATGTAATATCAATCGAGGATACTTTCTCTATTTGAAAAGGACATTATCTGATCTCCGCATCACTGGGTTTGCTCAGAATTTTTTCTTTAGAATGTTAGAAAAATGAAGTTTTAGACAGAGTTATCTGCTCTTGAAATGTTCATTTTCAGTGCATTTCAATTAAATTGTAACTCAATGCACCAACATGATATGGAAAATATTATCTTTTTCGCTTAATTTTGATGGTGCAAATAGCCAAATAACACTATCAAAATGATGTTTCACCAATTGCCTGATTATTACAGTGACTGACATTAAATCATATAATTAATGTATAAAAGAAGTTCTCTCAAAGGGGGACTTAAAAGATATTATATAACGTAGATTCACAATTTGCAAACGGATTATAGTATCTGAAAATAGAGACTCGTGATACAAAAATGCAAACTGGTTGCAAAAAAAATAAACACTGCAAAATCAATAATTTATGTTCAGAAATAAGTTGACAATTGCATTGAAAAATTGCAATTAACATATTACCAATTCTAACTATTGTTGATTATAATTTTTTTACGAAATAAAAATAAACCAATGCAAAGTTTGAAGGCTGAAAGATCTACTTTTCTGAATCCAAGTTTGCCAGTTATGAACTGAGTTCATAAACATGTGATCAAATCCATGGTACATGCATGTGAGAAAAAAACCTATTACAAACCGGAGAACGAAGACAACTTGCGGAATCACGATCTTATCTTACAAGACTGTTGTTCTTATTTTGAACTGGCATTTCAAAGTATCATATTTATTCTTCCCTAATAATAAAGCGACGTCGTTGATTTTACGAAGACATCAGCAACATCACACGTGATTGACACGTTCAGCAATATAAGTCTTTATGATGTTTTTTTTCTGGAAGTGATGACAATATTTGTCTTGTTTATTGTCGATGTAAAAGGCACCTGAACTCATAATAATAGAACCATTGGACATCATATAGTGGTGTTTGCAATTTGCATTTTTTAGAAATTTTTCGCACACTTCTTAACTATTCGTAAGAACTTCCTTTGTGTAGCACGTTTAAAGGGAAGTTGTTTTAAAAATCTCGATCCAAATAATCATTTAATGTTACTGACAAATACATATGTAAATAGCAAAACTGTTTTTTCGGTTCGAAATATAAAATCAGCAATAATGTTAAAAGCAAATGACGGATCGGATATAGCCATCGTCAAATATTACAGTTTTTTCCGTTAAAGAAAACTTTTTTTTCCAAATTTCAGATGTTGGAATTTACATGATCCGGAATTTGGTTTTCATTGGATAATTGAAGGACCAATCATAGTTACTTTACTGGTAAATACAATACTTCCAAAACTGCGCTCAATGTAAGAATAGGCTTGTTGTCCTTAAATACCAGTCCGCATAAAATTCAGATACTACCAATGGTAAAGTGATTCATGGTGTAGAAAAACCCACCTAACAAACAATGTTTTTTTTTTTTATCTACATATGCTATACTTTCACAAAGCAACAACCTTTTCTGCATTCAAACTTGTACTTTTTAAAAAATCCCCCCCAAAAGCCAAATCAAGAACGATAAATTCTTGCAAAGTGCAAATTTCATGTACAATCTATATATTTTCTATATATATATCGATATAATCTCAAAAGCGCAACAACTAAATGAAAAATTAAGACTGGTTACATGATCAGTTACTGGGCCTGAACAAGAAATAAAACTCAATTCTGTGAGTTTTTGACATGCATGAATCACCTTCTGTCTGAATTTTAGGAAGACTGCTACTTATTTCCCCGAACATATGTTTTGCTCTTTCACAACTTTATTGCACATACATGTATCTCAAGCGTAAATTGACCTGAATTGGTGTCGTAAAAACCAGTTCACATGTCCTTTGTTTTTCCATAGGTAAATATTCACCATACTATAATTTGGATCAAATTACAATATAAGTTCTTGACTTGTTTTTTGTTGCTCAAAAGTAAGTTTCAATGCGAAACATCAAAACCTATGATGCACATGAAAATGTAATGGATAATAGCCCAAGAAAAACACAAATTTGAATAATCTGATTGCATCCAGATTAATTTTTACGGACGATACATAAAACCAAAGGCTGACTTAACATAATGTTTATATGTATAAATAAACTTGTACTAGCATCACTTTTTTTACATTTTTGAAGATAATTCAAATTTAATTGAGTTCATTGATAAAATATGTTAAACCAACACGGGTAAGATTTCAATGTTTTTTTAATTTGGTGGAACCTCGTCTTGAAACATTACACTTCGGTGTCGTAGATATCTCTGCCTTGCACTTGTTTAATACATAAGAATACTGTTTGTGTCTTACTATCATCAGTATTCAATTTCTTTGTTTCAGTCTTAATCATAGGAAACGGAATTCATAAATAATCATTAGTCCTATGTTATCACCCATACATGTATATAGGGTGCTATCAGAAATACATTTACTGTTTTGATTCATTAACCATCATTAAGGCATACATTGTCACGCAACAGAATAAAGAGCCTGATTTGTTCTTGTTCTTAAAAATTATAATCCTTCTTGTTTATGTACTTTTAACACGTGAACTTTCTGTAAATTTTGTTTCTTACTTTTTCATTTCAGATCAATTTCCTATTTTTTCTAAACATTATAAGAGTACTGTTTACAAAGTTATCGGCTTCAAATTCAAGAGATCCTAAATGTTATAGGTATGTTTAGATATTTCACAGTTCGAACAAAACGTTATAATTGATTACTGTCAGTTAAAAGTATGTGTATTCAAGCGTAATTCAACTGTCAGTTGAAAGTATGTGTATACAACCGGTAATTCAAGTGTCAGTTTAAAGTGTGGATATCCAAGAGTAATTCATCTGTAAGTCGAAAGTATGGGTATTCAAGCGTAATTCAACTGTCAGTTGAAAGTATGATTATTCAAGCGGTAATTCAAATGTTAGTTGAAAGTGTGGGTACCCAAGCGTAATTCAACTGTCAGTTGAAAGTATATTTATTCAAGCGGTATTTCAAGTAGCAATTGAAAGTGTGGATATTCAAGAGTAAATATCAGTTGAAATTATGTGTATATCAAAGAGTAATTCAACAGTCAGTGGAAAATATGGGTATTCAAGCGTAATCTAACTGTCAGTTGATAGTATGGGTTCCCAAGCGTATTTTTACTACCAGTTGATAGTAGGGGTATTCAAGCGTAATTCAATTGTCAGATGATAGTATAAGTATTCAAGCTTAATTCAACTGTCAGTTGACAGTATGGGTATTCAAGCGGTAACTCATACATTACACTTAACGTTGTTCATAGTTTAGATTTTATTAAACACAAATGCGTTTTTTCTGAGTGTCGAGATAAGATTATGTGTACTGTACATTGAAACATTAAAATGGTGTAACCCAGTGTTATATTCCATACGTATATTCAAACTTTAACTAACTTTCAGCTAGCAAATAATACTTTCTACATATCGCTATTCCTTACATTATCTTGCAGAAAATTAGCCAAGTCAACTCTAGTTCTGATTCCGTTATTTGGAGTACATTACATCGTTTTTATTGCTTTAAAAATCTGTTTGGAGCCAAATGTTGAGATTGTATGGATGTATTTAGAACTTATATTTAGTTCATTTCAGGTAAATGGTTTTTATTTACGATTTTACTATGCCTTACACTTTTTTCAGTATTCACCCTGCCATTTTTGTTAATACGAAACGCACAATTGTGCCATTTCCCATAAACACAATAACAGCACATGCACATGCTCTTGTTTATTTTCCCTGTAAAACACAAAGAAAAATGTTGCAAATTTACTATGAATATGTGTGCAAACGTCGATATGGTAAAACATGCCAAGCGTCTTCCCTTGATAGTTTCGATAGTTTCGAATTTGAGTAGTAGCATCGTGTAGAATAGTATTCTCGTATGGATCTGTTTTATTCTAAATACAATTTCTCGCTTTGTAATCATACAACACGATATTTTAAGAAATCAATTAACATCTAATTCCCCTTTAACTTAAAAAAATATTAATTTATTCAGTTTTAGATTAACAAATGAAAATTCTTTAGAAAACAAAGTTTAAAAAAATGCTCTTTTTAAAACAACACGATAACTGAAATACAAACTATGACTCCAATACCATGAACTTTACCCCTGAATTTCACGTACAGTTATGTTTTGACGTTGCAGGGATTAGTAGTTTCACTGTTATTTTGTTTCTTCAATGGAGAGGTAAGTAGATGATACAAGCATGCTTTACTAACTGAATTGTAACCAATGACAATTTTATACCGCCCGTTTGTGTAGAAATATACCAGATATTAGTATTCGTAATGGGTACCCCCGTTATCGCGTTTCAAATCAGCACATTTTGGTTGTTTCCATCTTCCTGGATATTGCTATTTGTTATACGAACTTTTGTTTTGTCTATTACCTAGATTTTACCATTTCCGTATTTTTGAAAGTACCCTTCATGAGCATGATGAACTCAAGTATATGGAAGAAATATCTAAACTTAAATGCGCTCGTTATATGCATATGAATCTAGTTCCGTTTTCAAATTGATTTCAATTTTCGTCACGGCTAATTAATATGAGTTATGTATTTTTTCTATTTGTGCATTGATATATTTTATTTACTTGCTGTGGCGTTTAAAAATTCGTCTGTAAATGAAACAAAATGTTAAATTATTGATTTAGCATGACTTCACCGGCAATTCAATAATGTATGTTACATATGTAGTTCATTTACGTTTTTAATCAAATTCATTGAATTCATGATATTAAAGTCTGATAAAGTAGTAGTCTTTGTAAGAATAATATAAAATCTGAAAAAAAGTGATATTTTATTGTTTTTAATTAAGTTGTTTTATTGGTCAATCTTATGAAATGTGAATTTTTTCATTTAAATCTGTCTGCTCTTAGTAGATAATCAACATTGAAAATCCAATAGACTCTATTGTTTTTGAGTGTCATTTACAGAGTTAAAACCCTCAAGCTTGAAATCTTCAGTGCATTCTAAATAATGTTCATCTACTAAGAACACGGGTTATATGAAAACCGTATGTTATTTTTTTTTGTTTGTTTACTATGGCAATTCAAACATAATATCAAAATAAAAATATGTAGGCGTCTCACCCATGTATCACATTTTGCATAATTCATAGCTGGAGAGCTATTCAAATTAAGAAATATTTTGTAGGTTAAAACGGAAATAAAAAAGCATTGGAGACTGCATACACTACGTCGTCAGAGTTTAGTATCGACACGGTCCGCAAGGACTTTCTCTATTCAGTCAACATCCTTAGGAAAAGACCAGGACTCACCGAAATTTAAAGACAAAAGAAATAGCACAACAACAACTTTAATCAGACCAATCAATTCTTGTTCGAGTTGGGGAAAAGACAATACTCAATACGAAAGTACAGAAACAGAATTTCGAAGGAACTTGAGTGACCTCCCTTTTTCAGAAGACCTTGAACTTTCATCGAAAGTAAAGGATGATAATGAAAATGTGGCATTTCTGAAGAGTCAAAAGGTTACCTTCTTCTAATCCTAAAAACATAAATTCGTTTCATCGGTTCTGTAATTATCATGAATTTTGAACAAGCCATTAATCTTTTCGTACTCTACCTAATCATATGCTCGTATTATTCCTTACACTTTACACCTGACGAAGAAAATTATTCATTTCTTGATCAAATAATTCGTCACCTCTTACTTGGTTATTTTGTCATGTTTAGATTGCATCTTAAAGTCAATCATTCAACCACTGAACATTTACCGTGTAGTGGGTAATTTTCGCGGGTGCAAATTTTCGCAATTATTTCTATGAAAAGGGGTATTAAGTTTTTGCGGTGTTATTTGTGGTGTCGTAAGATTAAATGATGAAAATATCTGGCATTAAATTTGGCGATCTGCGGCGATCTGCAATTTTAATCAAGAATTAAAAACTTGGGAAAATCTCCCGCTATGCGGTAAATAATTAAAACTTTTAAACGTTTTCAATCAATCGATAATTATGATTGATTGATGCGATGTATATACATTGTTTACGTATCGTTTTTATTTATTAAATGACTGTTATGATACAGGGGTTGAAATGTATTTTATTTTTCGATTAATTGTTTATTTGAGACATTTCACACATTGATTTTATGAGGTTCAAGAAATTTACAATCCGAAGACAAAGACTCGACAAAGCAAATGACAAACACCGCAAACAACACTTAAATAAAGCATGTAAAGAAGGAAACTCCTTTGTACACTTAGAGTATGAAACATTTGTACCAACTGAGTAAGCACTCGTTGTAAAGATTATTTTAAAAATCAATGTGCTTATACTATTTGTCGCTTTAAACTATATGTAAATCAGGTCCATAAACCAGCTTTTAGTAGAGTCCGTGTTGCTGGTTTACTTTTATTTCTATGTACTAGTTTTTTTGTTTTTTGTTTTGGTTATTTCATGTTCTTTGTTGTGTTGTATCTATTTTCCCTGTCTTGTCTTTACCCTTGAAATATATTCATTTGATTTTCACTCGATTCTTGGTTCCCTTGATAACTCATTACTTAATCAAACCCATAACAACTTTGTCCATCAAACTGTAATTTAAGTTCGAGTTCTTGTAAACCAGTAATACAATAACTAAATGGAGACTTCGCATTCTCCTGTATATGAGGGGGTGGGGAATAGGAGAATAGGGATGGTGTAGGGGTGGGGATTTAGAATGAGGAAGATGTGGAAAATAGTTTTTTTAATTATTTGTTGATATAAACAATGTAATAAATTTGATTAAAATCAACAGTTTGAACATTGAAGAATTCAGAAATATAAATTTTAATTTGATAATGCAAGTATTCAATATGAAATATGTCTTGGAGATTTGTATATGGGGAATGTGGAATGAAGTTTTTTTAGTGGGGAATAGGGGAAGGGGGAGCGTGGTATATAGTGTAAGTTAAAAATCTAATTCTAAAGCTACATATTGCTCATACAAGGCGTACAAACATCTCTCTGAATTGTAGGGAAGTTGTAATCATGTCATCGAAATTATTTTGGTATGAAATCCATAATCTGTAATTTATGAGTTATGAAAAGTATTCAGTGTAATTGCAGTCTTTTTGTACATTTTGGTCAATATGAATTTAATGAACTATTTTCTATGATATGAAAAAAAAATATTAATTTATTGACAAGAGGGAACATTAAATAAATATCTTGCAACATAACATTGAAGATTAGAGTTTGCAAAATGTTTATCGGATGATTTTCTATCCAATGGCTTGTTTGTCGGCATCGAATGAAGAAATCATTTTATTATATGATAGACAAAATATCACTGCTAATACATAAAAATCACAATACAAAACAAACAGCAACGATTGCGATATGAAAATACACGAAGTGAAACTAGCGATCTAGTAGAGTTTTGTGCCAATTGAAGTGGGCCAAATACAATAACAGAACGAATTGCATACATCAAATAAAAATTGCTCAGCCATAATACATCGTCTCTAACAGATGCAGTTTAGCACCTTTTTTTCAATTGTTTAGACCACTAAACGTGAGTAGACCTTCGTATTACAGTTACTATATTCTCTCGCAAGTTAAGAAAAAAAAGAAATGTTGGAGTGTTTAAAAGTGATTGTTTAATATTGGTTAATAAGCCAGTACAAAGCCTTTAAGGTCACTTAACTCATGTTAATGGTATCAATTATATTCTTAATATAAAAAGTGGGAGTTATCTTTAGCTCAGAATAGAACAACAAGTACTGTTTTAACGTCCGCTCAAAAGCTAGTTCAAACTAAGGTGACAATGTTACATGTTTATAATAGGAAAACAAAGGCCGCATGTCAAAGACGCATTGTTTGCAAAGGAGTAATGACATCATGTCCTGTTTTAGTCCAATTTTAATTGTCACGCCATTTAACATAAAAAAGATCTATTTCGAGTACTGTTTTTCTAACACACAAAGAAATAATATAATAAGTAATAAATACACATTCATATTTGCAATACTTTTATGGATAAATACCCCTCTATCTGTCTTGAACATTTCATAAAATCTTATGGACGTTCTGACAAAAAAGTTGCAGAATTTATAACAAAAATATGTTCCTTTTTAACTTTGGCCATGTCTACGATCCTGGTCCATATGTTTTGTACATTTTTTTTTTTAAATCTGACTACATCGGATTCAACTTTCAGTAAAACAAACGAAATGCAGACATGCCTCATGCTGCACCATCGTCTTCTTTTAATATAAATATTTATTTGTGCCGTTGACTGGATATTTTTTTGGATTTATTGTTAATAAAGCATTGGTTCGTACAAGAAATACCAAGGGATCCAGAATTTGATCGGTTATAAAAAAAAAAGACACACACAACAAAGAACATGAAATAATCAAAAATAAAAAGAAACGAAGAAACTAAAAAAAAGCAGCCGAGACTAAACTAAAACTAATAACATAATCTAGGTTCACCAGTAAGGTAAACGTCCTCCACGATTTTAGACACTTCCACCGAATGGGTAATAGAATGTCAAGTCCGGAGTACACTAAAAAGGATAGGGAAACTGTGACATCGTGTCCGAACAGTCTGAATACAATAATTTGTTGATGCTTAAGAATTCCACCAATCTTCTCTAAAAAGTAAACATTTGTATACTTAGAAATAGTATAAATTATTGGCGCATGCGTAGTTAAAAACAGATGTAATTTTTTAAACCAGATATCCATTTTTTAATACTTATGCCAGCAATTATATGATATATAAATTGCTCTATTTCAAAAAAAAGCTTTGGGTGTAATTTTGGTTGATAAAAAGAAATAAATACGAGAAAAATTGATTATTATTGCATGATTATCTTAAATAGGATTCTATTTGTCTGATAATGCGTTTCGTAAGATTAATTTTAACGCAATAATGGGAATTATAAAAATCCCATAAAGAAGGAAATTGTCAGATTAAAGGTACTCAACTTTCATGAAGGGTGTGTTCGAATAATTTCATAAACACGAATCTACTTTTTATCGTCCTTTTTATCATATTGCTCATACTGTTTGGGATAATAAATGAAACAATATATACGTGGCAACATTTCAGGTATTTTGTAAAAGTCGGTTACATTTTCTACAGGGATACAATAAAACCCTGAACAAAATCAGACACTTTAATATTGAAACCAATGTTAGTGAATGGTTAGTTTCTTTTAAATATAAATAAACGATATATCGTATAAATAATATAATAAGTTTCAATGAGACCTTTAGATATTTTAAACGCGATCGTCATTGTCAACCGATGTTTTCCCCCAAAATGTGTATCACAGCTGCAAAACATTACGTGACGTCATGTAGCACGTCGCCGAAAAAAGGTCCCGAAAGGAAATTTTGCAGTGCTTATAAAACTTGCATATTTAGGTCAAGAAAACTGAAAATAAAGAAAACTAATACCATACAATTCAGCAAAACAGCGATAAACAGACCCTTAAATCTTAAAAGAATACTCTTAGCCAAAGAAGGTCTGTCCATCAGTAGGAAATCCTTGCGTGTTAACCTATTACCAAATTTCATAACAGCGTTAACCATCAAAATAATCTCAGTTAATGCATAATCATTTGTATTATTATTTTTTTTAAATCATCATTTTCTTTTGTCTTCTTAATATATAAGTATATATTACAAACGTTTATATCACACGAATCAAACATTTAAAGAAAATTGTGTTGACATGCAAAACCACGACCACCATACCATGATTATTTCATTATCTGTTTAAAGAATGTTCATCCAGTTCGTATCGTGGATACATTTTTTCTTAAAATTTGAAATTATTTTTTTAATAATTGCAACGATTAAAGAGAAATAAATTACACAAAGCATTGTAATTCATTGAAAGGGGAAAACTCTCTTTTTGTGCAAAAGGTTGCTTTGGTGGGGAACTTAAAACAATTTTCTAGCCAGTCAATGCTGATTAAAAAAAATCATTGACATACATTCATTTTGTATGATATAAACATTACACCGTAAGAAAAAAAAATCAGTTGATGAAAATTATGTTGTGTCACCCATATCATAGAATTTGGCTGTTTTTTTAATGGACATCAAGTTATTAAGTGTGAATGTTAAGCAATAAATGTAACCATGGTAACAGAGGTTGACACTTATTTTAAACAAATGACGAATAATTTGTAGAACTTCATTATATTATTCTAGCTTTATGTTACTTGAGTATATAGGAGCACCTATTTCGTTGTACCTATGTATAATGCTTTTTGGGGCCAGCTGCAGCCTTCCTGCGGTATGAGGGTTTCCTGGTCGTTCATTGGAGACAAAAGACATTTTCATCCCGATGTGATTGTTGGCTTTTTGACATATACACCATACCCCTTCTCGTTATATTTGTTTTCAATTATTCGCAAGTTGAATAAAGCAAGACATTGGTTGATCATTTTTTTAAAAGAGAATTCAAATGCGTACTTCATATTTTGAAAGTTGATTTTAACAATAAATGTCAAATTCATTTTCAAGCCGACATCAACCTTCAAAATGAATTTAAACCCATTTCAGATCCAATTATAATAGGACAAGACAGAATAAAGAGTTTGTTCTTTCCTTTTCTTTTTTTCTTAAATCTAAAAATTAAAAATAACATGATAATAACTAGCGCTCTTAGATAACCAAGGTTATATTACAATTCTTGAATTATTAAAGTAGCAGTCTTATATATCAGACAGGAGGTGACTCATGCATTTACAAATCCACGGAATTCACTTGTGTTTTTCATTAAAAAAGTTACAGATCAAATTACAAATCGTGGTGTTTCATTTGATTCTGGCCCTTTTAACAGATTGTGTATGTACTATAAAAGCGCTAACTTTCATGATTTGATTGATTTAAACAGAACATGTAGATAAATGAATGGTTTTCTCCAAAATACATACTTGTATGCAGAAGGACTTTAATTGTGTAAAATTATGTCGTTTGTAAATTTAAATATTATTCTTTGCTTAGTAAGATTTTCTGACCTCTTTCATTGGAAGATTCTGAATAGTCTGAATTTTATATGGACCTGTAAATAAAATGCTGATTTTAGTTACCAATTGTAAAGTATTGCAATGGTTAGATCATCAGAAAATATATTTAACGATGTAAACCATTTTTTATATATCTTTTAAAATAAATCTAATGGATACAAATTATCCTTATTGCATATACATAATAAAGTTAAGGAACCGACCATAAACACTAGTCAGATTATTGAGTTATCTTCCTATAGACATAAGACAGGTATAAAGTTGTCAAAACCATTCTCTGCAATTTCAGCATGCGAATTGTGGCATAACTTATAACACGTTTTTATTATAGAATTCTACTAAAATTTAAAATCTGAATATCATTATTCTGTTTTAATGCTCATTTCGTTTCTAAAGACATTGCTCGATAACTAACATATTAGCCGAATAAATATATAACAGGTGTGACCTAACTATAAATTCTTAAAAGTTTAAAAATTGCAATTTTGTAAATAAGGTGAAACTTGCTTTAACTAAACCCTTTTTGAACTGAGAGATGTGTTAGCTTTAGACAAGGTTTAGAGTAATCAAGGGAACCAAGGTTCTAGTGGTAATCAAATGAATGTAATCCAGGGACATAGACCAGACATGGAAAACAAACATACATAACAAAGAACATAAGATAACGGAAATAATACATACAAAGTAACAAAAGCAAATGAGCAACTCGGGAGCATGGACCAGGTGCATCGGTAAGGTAAGCGTCCTCTACTTTTCTAGAAACAGCTGCCGAATTGCTCATAACAATTCAAGTTCGGGGTTGACGAAAGAATATAAACTATGACACGTTGAACAAATCAGTTATCATGGAGCAGATGGATACACCGTAACGATCCACGAGTTCATGATAACGACCATAAACTTCTGTAGTGATGACTTCAATCTTGTAGCAACATAACCCTGTTCAGGAAGCTTACTTGTATGTTTAACTGATAAACATTGACTTTAAAATCGTCTGATTAATAGAATATTTCGGATTTTCCAGGGTTCGGTTTGACAAAAATAGGGATCGCCCACTATCCCATTTTGATTACAGAGCTTTTAAACAACATTTAGTGTGCCTTCAACTGACCATAGTATGAAGTTGTGCTCGCGGTCTTTCATTTAAACTGATTTAAAGAATATATTGGGAATATGAAATCAAGATAGCAAAGCTCCCAACGGTAATAAAAAAAAACAAAACATATCCCTGGTATAATGAATAAACAAAGAAAATTGTATACACACACACAACAAAAGAAAACAGGAAATCGCAAAAATTACACGCACATAGAAACTATAGAAAATGAGTAACCCGGATTCTACTAAAAAAACTGAGAGCATTGACCAGGTGATTTTAGACATCGGTACAATATATCAATATTCGTGGTTTTTCCACTTTTTACTTCGTTCATTACTTTATTTGTAGATTCTCTGGAGCATTTAGAGTGTAATGGAAATTTAAAAAGTGTTTGTAAAGTTTGTCTTTTAAAGATTTGAATTGTAATGCACTCCTTACTTTCTCCTTTTATAAATAATCATACCAACAAAAATCTGCGTCAGAGCTGCTCCAGGAAAATGTTAATAGCTTTCCGGTTGTTTTCTATATTTATTGAATATATTTGAAGCAAAAAAGACCGAACTGAGATATAAAAAGTGCTACCCATTGCCTGATTCTTACATGAATGGCACTTTCAAATATTTTATTCCTACTGACTAGGTATGAAGTATAAAAACAAACTTAGTATTCACCGAATATACAGCCAGTAAGTGTTTTATTATAGCAAAATAGGCAATAGACACGCATTTATACCAAAGACTGAATGAGGCAACAAACTAGATCTCAGGAAATTAGCAACTCCATTCATCTATTCTAGTAGTCACATACACCGTCATATTTAATTATCCGAGTTGACACCGTCTATAAAGTTTCTGTCGTATGGCTAAAATTTGAAATCTGTGGACTTGATCTTGAATAACGATGAATGCCATGAATGCCGAGATTTCCGAATGAAATGCTAACGATCTAGCCAATTCCGTAACAGCAATGAAACTTCCGCGAAATGTAATAACGCTTGTGGTCAAATAGTTTAAGAGAGGGCAAATTGTGTGGAAACTATTACCGGGTCAATGGTCTTTTGGCGCATAACTCATCAGAATAGTTGAACTATTCACAGAAACTTTGTAAAGAAAAAGTATACTGAGGTAAAATGAATTCAATAAAGTAATTGAAGAATACATCACTGGTTGTAGACCGCATCAACACCACTAGTCTTTTAAGATAAATTTCTAGCCTGTCAAAACGAAACTCATGATCATTTGTTCTGACATTGGATTTGACTTTGTGTTAATTGCAGTATTAGTTTCCTATATTCAATTTTATTGCATTCAATTAGGAATGCTGATATGAAATCAATATAAAATGATATTGACTGTTACTGCTACTTTATCTCAATATCTAAAAAAACTATTCTAATTGATCTGATAAGCTGTCAAACTTCTTATATAATTTCACAATTATCGAATATGATTGTGTTATCTCATAAACAAGAAAAGCAAACGATAACATGCGTTTAACGTTCAGGGAGGGTATGTTAGAATAATTAATAAACCATGAAGTGAAAGGTCTGTTCGACTCCTAACGTAGATTTCGCATCTTGTTGAAGATTTCAACACATTAACGTTAACCAATTTGAGTCATAACTTTAAGATTTCTATAAAATCGGTTATCACTGTAGCGGATATTTTAAAGAACCGCTATAAATGGCAGATCTCGGGGCGGAGGAACCCGTTACGTTGGAAAACTTCGTAAATTTCTAGGCAAAAATTAACAAATACTGGCCTGGGACCCCCGTTTTTCTTTCAAAATCACCGAATCCGCCCCTGATTTTACTGTTTCAACCTATTGAAGTTCCATTTTTTTTGTTCATTGATCTTAAATTAAACATCAGCTTTTGTAAAATTACGCAGCACTACTATTTCGGACAAGATACATTACACGTTAGCATAAAAACTGAAGAAATAAACGGCAGTGTTTAAATTGTATTTTGCAGTAGTGCAGTCGTATCAAAATGACTAAATACTACTAAAAGTGTTCTTTGTGTGTGGTGCTTTATATAAATCATAGATAATACCATGAACGGAGCAAATTAAAATTTAAGACTGCTTAAGTAGCTGTCTTTGTAAGAATCATGCAAAATCTGAAAAATGTGATACACCCCAAAAACGGCTACATATTTTAAATTTTTGTAATTAAATTGTTTTATGGGTCTATACTATAAAATGAGTAATTATTCATTCAAATCTGCCTGCTCTTAGGAGATAATCAACATGGAAAATCCAGTAGATTCTATTGTGTTTGAGCGTCATTTTCAGAGCTATCTCCGTTAATTTTGAAATCTACAGTGCATTCTATATAATTTGTATCTCCTAAGAGCACGGGTTATATGAAAAACCACGTTATTTTCTATTTACTATGACATTTCAAACAAAATATCAAAAACAAAAATGTGTAGGCTTTTTACCTACGAATCACATTTTGCATGATTCTTAGCTGTAGTGCTACTCAAATTGTTCAGGAGAAGCAGGGCCCTGCTCATCCATCAATAAACCAAATTATTAATAAACGCAGTATTTACAAGTTGAACTGTACCGGTATTAGTAATGATATATTTGTCTTTATTTTTAGTTAACATTTTGTGTACCCTGTATTAAGACTATTAAGATCATGTTTCGCGCGCATATTATTTATTGTACACATGTATATAAGGCTTCAAAAGTACTGAATATGTTACAAACTGTTGAAAGAAACTTCAAAGGCGTTGTTTTAGAAAATGAATTTGGCTTTCAACAAATAGTCATGTTCGTTCTCTTACACTTTTAACCGACTTTTCATAAACCGAAACCTCATAGGGCTCGAGTTTTTATGAATGTACAAATGTACATGTACATTTATGTACTACGATCGGTACAATGTAGAAGCCTTTAATACGAAAATTGTTAGACTTCAAAGGCATCGTGTAAAGAGATGATTTTAATACACATATATTCATTCTCTTGTACTTTACACAGACTTTTCATAAACCAGAAGTTCATACAGGACTCGATTTTTATGTGTACATGTATTTGAATATTCCCTTTATTAAAGTACTGTAGGTAGTGTATTGAAATCACATTATTTTTCGTGCCGGTATTATTTATAGTGTATAAAGTTTCAAAGAAACACTGGTTTGGCACGACAAAAAACAAGTTGTAATAGATGTCATAAATTTAAATCCTAATGGAATTTCAGCTGGGGTTCCTCAGCGAACGCTTCGACCTATTTATATGAATATCATTATGCTCAAAGAAATCGAAAATCATAAACATATTCGGGTTCGATTCAGCAGTGGAATAGCTTACAATGTACCTGGCGAGATACCTCCTAAGGCTAACATCAAAACACACCTATTTAGGAACGTTAGGAAGATATCGGACTACAATTACGTTGGTTTTCCAAATTAAACTATCGCGATAACGATTGGAGTTAAGTTCAATAAATGAACATTTTTACGCGAAAAAAAACCATTGTAAACTCTTATCTATGCATACATGTATGTGGTCAGGTAGGAAACAGATCACATTTATATGTCAAAATTATGAGTTTATATAAGAAATTAAACTTAATGAATGTTATCTTTAATATATCTATCTTCTAGCTGCCCTACATGGAAATGACCTTCTGAGTAGGACGAGATATTTTGACAAGTCTCAAATTTTATTAATAGAAGCAATTAAACGATTAATTCAATTGAATATTTCGATCAATCGGATCACTTGAGATTGGTAACTTTCGCTTTTTACTGATGTTGGTAATACTTTAATAATGTAAAACTGATATTTATTTTCCTGAAAGTTCTTTCGAAACTTGTTTCTGAATCTTTGTTGGAATATTGTGTATTCAAGTTTGTAGCGCTCGATCATGTTATAATATTATAAAATAATGTTTATATTTATTATATGTAAAATACACCAAGGAACCATACTGATAGAAATGCGCCATTTTCCCCGTCATTTAAATATTTTTTTTTGGTAAATATGTTTTCCGCTTACTTGGGTGACCATATATATTTATACGTATTCTTAATTTGTGAAAATGCGACTGTCTATAGATTATCATATGTTTTCAAGCCCATATTATCATATGACAATCATATGATAATCATATGACTACCACATGTTAAATATCATATGATTTTCACATGATTACTATATGATTTTCATATGATTACCATATGATTATTATATGAATCGAACACCATATGATTATCATATGAATCGAACACCGTAGGATTATCATATGTAGCACATTTGGCTGTGAATCTTTAATCTATAATCTGTAAAATTTAACTGAGTCATTATTGATCAATTTTTGTGATCAAGGATCATAGGCGTTTGGGGCACAGGTGGTTTCAGAATGAATTGGCCCAGAAAACTATTACCCGAGTCGATTTCTTTATAAGATGGTGGTATTCGGCATTTCTTTGTTATATTTACAATGAATCTGCCACGAAACTGACAAAATACGAATTTAAATCAAATTAATGAATTGGAAAGAAATATTGGTTCTCGGGGAAAAAATGGGTGGTCGAAACCTGTGTCAAGGATTTATTCACTTCGAGACGTTAACAATAATGGCAGGAACTTATAAATATCGTGATTTGCTAAGACCGTACATTTCATTTTATGAAATATAAGTTTATTTTCCATATGCCTTGCCACATCTATATAGATATCTGAAAAACAGATACAACGTATTCAAACTATCTACAAATGTATTTCGTAGATTAAAAACAACGTGATAAAGATGACGTTATACATGTATCTTTGAATAGGTCAGTGACCTTATGTTTTTATTACATAAATTGAAAGAAAATAGTTTTTGAGTTTGTCTACAAAATACAAAAAAATATATCATTGGCTTATCTAAATAGAAACATATGACTTTAAAATTATCATGACAGTCGCTCAGCTATACATGTCATTAGGGTAGATTTAAATGTTGGTCTTTTTATTCCTTAAATACTCCAGGTAAGGAAACAATTATAAATTGAAATTAAATGTAGAGCCATGACAGCACTTTTTGAAAATGTACAAAATTTATTGGTTAGGCAAAACCATACGGAATGCAAAGAGCTCGCCTAAAATATGTTTCTTGGTCATCAGCTGGGACATTACTCCTATTTTTTTTGCGTGCCTACTGCGTGTTCTCGGCACAGGCAGTTCAACGCTTTTGTTTCTTGCCTAAAGCCAAGGCTTCCTCATAAGAAACGTACTGCTCACTTTTTACTGGCTTCAACAACAATTGATAAGTCAGACAGAATGCTTACAGAATGCTTAGATATGCTTGAGTTTCCTCTTGACTTACATGTATCTGTTGTTGTTAATTCCTCAAAACAATTGTATGGCGTTTATTGTGTACAATGTATCTAATTGAACTCATAACTCGTTCTGAATAAGTGTAACAACAAAATTAACGAACACTAATACGATCCATAAATCCATAATTAAGGTAAAGTCCAAATTAAATCTTTACACCACCAAAATTGGCTGAAACCGCAATGGTCCTGACCTGGTACAGTCACTTCAAACGAAATGGTGGATTAAATCAAGGTTCTACATGTACATAGCTTCAACACTCACCCGCATATATTCATATATATATATATATATATATATATATATATATATATATATATTGCATTTGTATGTTATAGTAGCATTACCGGTAATACATCGGTCACAATCAGCACAAAGAATAATTTACAGAAAACATAATTAATCATTGCTTTAGAAGAAACTGAGTATTTTTCAACCAAGAACTGATATCTGAAAAAAAGAATATGTTAAGAGCTGTTTGGAGATGCTTTTCTTACACCCCTGATTCAGGAACTTGTTTCGCAGATATTTATGGGCTTCACGGAAATTGAAATAATTCATACCTATAAACATAAGTAACTTGTCTTGAGGAAGATCATTAGATTGACATATGTGTTCGCACCAGTCTCGTAAATTTAACTACACGTGTTCAATTATCAAAATTAACGCTTTTGTAAACTTGTTAAACTCACGTGGTTAAGGCGTGTTTCGAGAGAACCAGGTGACAACCCTGGATCCACCTCTGATTAAGACTTTAAATTCTTACTGGCAGTTAAGAGGAGAATATAACAGCATGTTTGCGATACATGTTTTTATTCCATTTTGAAGATATAGAAGGTACACACGAATTATATGATTTATTGATAATACATTTTTGTTTCGGTAATGCATGAAATGTCAAATCGATAAGTGGTAAATAAATTGCGAGTAAGATACTATCGAGATTAAAACTCTGAAATCTAAAATTTTGGTCTATATCCCATAAAAATATAATTTAAAATACATCAATTCATAGGTGTTGGATATGCAGTAAAGATGCACCCCATTTTTTTGGGATATTTCATGGTAGCTTCACAAATAGAAGTGAACTCCTGTATTTTGTGTAAGAAAAACTTTCTTGGCCGAGTTTTTTTTTAATTCTATTTATACCGAGAACACTGTACGCATTTGGCATATTCTGAAAGCTGACATGGCCTCGCTATTCTGCCCAGGCGATGTTTTTTGCGAGGCCACAAGTTTTGCCATGATGCTGACTTCATTAATGAAGATCATAAAAAAAATTATTTTTTGGTGAACAGCGTTCGATAAAGTTTCAACTCCACCGAATATGTTCCCACATAAAATTATCGTCTAATTCTATTGCTCTTTATATTATTTCTGCTATGATACCGACATGTTGGTGGAAGAAGCATAATAAGAATATCGGCAAAACAGTATCGAAGCGTCAGCAGTTGGATGATACAAACACGTCAAAATGATAAAAAAAACATGCCCTGAACGTAAACACATAAAATAGAAATGATCTACTCACACAATGTAGCGAACCGAATAAAAATTAAGATAAGGGAAACAAGCCGCCACACAAAAACTAAAGCACTAGCAAAATGGACTCTATAAAAAAAACTGGGAGTGACATCAGGTGCTCCGGAAGGGTAAGGATGTCTTGATCCGCCAGTGGCACCCGCCATATTGCAAGTGCGTATCTAGCATGAATGCAGTTCCGCAACATGTCTCAAAAACTATTTACAAAAGGATAATTCGTTAATTTTTGATTAAGTATTATGTTGTAAGCGTAGCAGAAATATGACTTGGAAATAGAAGACAAATATCCAAAATTGACAAAATTAGATTAAGGTAACAAACAAAATCACCATAAAACATATGCCATTATAAATTATTATTTCAAATAAGAGAATTCGATCTTAAATAGCATAACAAGAACTAATCAATCAATCAATCAATCAATCAATCAATCAATCAAATTACATTTACAAAACGAAATTTATTTCTACTATGTTGGTCGATTTGTTAATTGGTTATTGCTTATAACTGGTTAAAGGCTTACGATGTACGACCTCACTGAAATACTATAAACTTTTATTGAACTTTCCGCATAAACGCTGTGCATTAAAATATCAGTTACGTACATCAATTTATAGATGCTGATGAATTCAGTCAGTTTTACTTTTCGTTTTAGAAACGATAGAAATGCGGAACGTAAATAAAGAGCTAGTTAACATTTCTGAATAACTTAGTCTCAAAATGTATATAATATATATACATAATCAAGTATTGAATGAAAAGTGACCGTTTTAATTCGAGTCTGCTTTGCTACACTCTAAATATAGGGAACCATTGCAGGTCCGGGTGTCAAAAGAATAGGCCTGCAGCAGCGCTAAGCTTGTCGTAAAAGGCGACTAAATAGTGCCACAGAGCAACTGGGATGTGTGCCCCAGGTGGTGGAATAGGGTACTCCTGGCGTGTTACATGCTGGGGTTTTCAGGCTATAATACGGAAAACCTGACCGCAAACCATAGTGGTGCACAGTGTTGGGAAAGATGCCACGTTCCTTGCACGTTAAAGAACTCTACCGTGGTATTCTCCCGGAGCAGGACCATAGGGCTCCGCCACAGGAGGCTAAATCGCTCGACTCTACCCACCTCTCCCTATTTCCAGTGGCAATCAAAATTTGTCGACCCCATTGTCCTTGTGTCCCATCCCTTTTTCATTTCATTGAAATATTGCTGCTCGGACAAACAAATCTAAATATAGGCTTATTATATACATAGTTCATTTTAGGTTATATAAATAAAAAATACAATTAAATAGAAGAGTTTACATGTACTTATTAATAAAGTCTAAATAAAAACAATGTAATATTAGATTATCGATAGTAATATGTTTGTAAAGTCTATAGTCTATGACTATTGCGAAATTGTATTTTACTGCAAAGAATTAAAACAATAATTGACTATTTTGATATTTTCACAACAGAAAGCATCCTAGATAGACATATGGTCTAAAATTGTTAAAAGAAGAGTTTTTCTTTCTTTGATCATGATCGGATTGATGATATCTAAATCTCAATAAACCTAAGGTCGATCTCAATCCACTATAAACCAGTTAACTAATACTAGAAAATCAAACAAGTTCAACGTACTATGACAACATAACTCGCATGTGCATATACTGTAGAACTTGTTTAATTTCAAGGGACTACATTGATTGAGTATATTAACAGTTCTACAAATCACGTGCATACGATACTTTTTGTTACCAATGATTTACAATCCACTGAACCTATAAAGTGAATTCTCATACTTTTCGACATATCAGAAAGACGGATAAAAATAAACAGTACTAATTATCGTTATGAAGATAACATATTACACTCCATTGGAAAACTGTTCTTTGAGGCTTATGATAAGCGACGATGTGTGAAGTCTTCAACAATTATTTTGTCAAAGACAGATAACTGGAAATGCCTTTTCAAATCGGCAAGATAAAAAAAAACGAATTGATCAGGAATTTGTTGGCCGCTTTTAATTTTTGTTTATCTTATATTTGCTTTGTTGTTGTTTTAATAATTATGTAAAACACAAAAATATAGATAACATGCAAATTTGTTATTTCGTGCATGTGTTTCAATGAGTAACTTCTCATGCGCTCCATTAGAATCAAAGAATTGCTAGTGTGATTCAAAAATAAATTGTTTAACTACTAACTTTTTCACATACAAAATATCCAATCTACTATAGATCTCCTGCTCAATCGTATTTTTATTGCGAAAAAGGTAAAATTGGAGGTGATTTGTGTGTTTCGTGATTTAAAAATCACGTGAAGAATGTTCGCTGGTCATGTTCAGCCATTTTTTGTCAGATCTTCTGACTCCTCTGGTTTTATCCATTTTATAGCATTAATATTGTTTGCCCAGTGACCTCACTTTTCTTTTTATATAATTACATTAAACAAACCTTGGGAATATTTTGTTATGAAATATTTGTTATTTTTCCAGTGGCTTTAATAGATAAAAACCTACACAGACAAAACCATTTTCCCGTAAAATTTCGAATGATTTTATCTCAAAAACGAGCACACTGACCAATCTATTTTTTATTCTTATATTGTTCTAGCATGAATAACACACAACCCTACAAATCCTTTTTATTCTTAAATAGATATGTGAACATCATTAAGAGTGATACATTACATGTACGTGTTTTGCATTTTATACAAATAAAGTGATCATGACGTTTGTCCGTTTATCCATTCTTCTATCCTCATTTCTAATCCGTAAAGCCTCTAAAAGAGTAATCAATGGGAAAAAGATTCAAGCGGAAATCAAAACAGTAGAATTCGAGGATAATCCGCGGAATGGAATTTGATGAAACTTTCAATGGTTCTTTATTATATGATGCCATTGTGCAACTATTATTTTGTTTTTTTCCATCTGATTATTTTGTCCTCCAAGACGGACCATCTTCCGATCCACAAAACCTCTGAAACCACGGAATGGAATTTGAAGAAACTCTCATAGATTCTTTATTACATGATGCCATTTTGCAACTCCTTTTATTTTGCTCTGAATTACTTATGGGGTTTCCTGATGCAATACATGGACTTTGCCATTGGTCATTCAAAGGGACCATCTTCTAATCCGCAACTCCTCTGAAACCGATGAATGAAATTGGAGGAAACTGTCACAAATTCTTTATTACATGATGCAAATGTGCGCCTTTTTGCTCACTGTTTATCTAGTTATTTTACTGTAGGCTTTTTGAGGGTGTTTCATTCAAATTGAAAAGTTTTGGTTGGAAGAATGACATGAATTACTTATTGTCTGCCTTTAGAAGTTTATAATATATTTAATTATTATTTTTTTTTTTTTTTGTTTGGATATAACATTTTTTATATAATAACCTAATAACTTTAAAAAAATTAAGCCAAAGCCAATGTCACAAGGAAAATTGAAAAAGAGAGCAGTTCGAACAGGAATCAAAATCTACATTAAAAAAATAATTTAATGCGGCGTTCCTTCAACGCAGTTACTGCTGAACATTTTTAACCTATTCTGATAGCAAACTCGCGTATAATTTAATGGCAAGAAAGATGTCGTTCCTAATTGTAACACAAAAACATCAAAATACTAAAATAAATGGTTTTACTATTAGCAATTTATTAATCACAGACAGCCTTCTAAAAACATTCAATTTAAATTAGGTAACCTAAAATAAGATATATGGGGTAAAATGTTATCTATTATAACACAAAAATGTTAAACGCAAAGACATATGATTAATATTGCATTATCCAATCTTAAAGATCGCTGATAATGCAATCTTGGTATGTTCGAAAGTATCTCAATAATGCAAATATTGTTATCCTTACTTCTTATACAAAAAATCTCAATAAACCAGGGCATCTTTATTAGCAAAGAATACTGTATTTCTAGGTTACCAGATGGGATTTATACTGACCTCGGGTCATTTCAACCTGCCATGATAGAAACCAGAATATGATTACAGATGTTCATGTACATAATTACTTAATATGCATATGGTAATACACTAAAATACGTCGTTATTATCTTCAAATGAATTAAACTATAAGTATAGTTACCCTTCTATATGTTTTAAAAAGTACAAATAATACTTAAAGACCAAATCCGTATTACATTTGCATTTATATCATATGATATGGGTTTTTTTAACCAGGAATATTTTTCTTGAGTGTTCAAGAGTCCATCAATGACTTATTCAGCGCAATGGGATATTTCCAATAAAATTTTGTTTTTGTCGTTTGAAATATATGATATTTTGTATGTATGGTTTTAGTTACTTCATGTTCTTTCTTGTGTATGTCTGTTTTCCATGTCGGGTCTTTGTCCCTAGATTACATTCTTTTGATTTCCGCTATAACCTTGGTTCCCTTGATTACTCTTACATTGCCCGCAATTGTGAAAAAATCTAAAGACTCGATTATGTTGAATCTTTCACAAAATAGTGAGCTTTTTTTAACTTTGATTATTTGTTATTTTTTGTACACCTTATCTTTGTCCTTTGACTTACAACTAACTATGCGTGACGCTTGCTTGTTTGTTTGTTTGTTGGGGTTTAACGCCCGAACAGCAATATGTCAGCTATATTAAGGCAATGAACATAAAGTGGATGAAAAAATGAACATGAAATGATGATGAAATGAAAAATGGGATGGGACTCTAGGATAATGGGGTCGAGAAATATTGATTGCCACTGGAAATTGGGAGAGGTGGGTAGGGTCGGGATATTTAGCCTCCTGTGGCGGAACTCTATGGTTCCTACTCCGGGAGAATACCACAGTAGGGTTCTCTAACATGCAAGGAACGTGGCATCTTTCCCAACGCGGTGCACCATTATGGTTTGCCGTCAGGTTTTCCGTTTTATAGCCTGACAACCCCAGCATGTAGCACGCCAGGGGTATCCCATTCCACCACCTGGGGCACACAACCCAGTTGCCCTGTGGGCAGAGCGCCCGAGCCCCCGGCTAGGGTTCTGAGCACTATTTAGTCGCCTTTTACGACAAGCTTAGCGCTGCTGCAGGCCTATTCTTTTGACACCCGGACCTGCACGGGTCGCGTGACGCTTGCAACATGGAAATCTTATGTCACTTTATAGGGAAATATTGAACTTTTTTCGTATGTAAATTGCATTGTTTTGATTGTTTCCATTTAGTTTGTTTGTTTTGTTTATTTGTGTAGGTTTTTTTCCTGTTTTTAGAAGGGGGTTGTTGAGTCTATATTTTCTTATATAAATTGGAACAAATTAAAAGGAAGGCACATTACGTCAGTTCCACTTGTTAACTAATATTTCTTATCTTCCACTTGTGTTAACTATTTAATCGTAATCAATCCTCAAACACTATATAAATCTTCGTTAGCAAAGATACATCTTTCAAAAGTCAATACTTTGAAGACTTCCAACATCGGTGCAAATTTATATGACCACCTGGGCCCCGTAAATATTTTTAATGATACACACCGAATAATATCCGTTGAATTAAAGAAATATTTAATGACTATTTATTTGATTGCTGACAAATTTATCATTCTTTGTTAAATTTATTCAATAGATATCTTTTGTATCGTAAAGTTATCTGGGAACTTTAATTTCTATTAGCTTACTGTGTTTTGAGTTGTGTTCTATCAATTCCATGCGTATGAATATGTATTTTATTCTTTGGATGAAAATTGAAAAGTTATTCAACACACTGTGATGTGTATATTTGCAAGATAATCGAACACCTGCCCTCCCACATTTTAAGTATCAGTCTTTATAAATATCAGACAGGAGGTGATTCCTGTATGTCAAAAACATACCAAATTTATATCTTTTTCTTATTCAGAAACAGTCACAGACAACATAACAAGTCATAGTTTTCCATTCTGTTGTTGCACTTTTGAGATAAAAATTTGAAATGTACATGAAATTGGCACTATGCAAGAGTTACCGCTTTACAAAACATGTATAATTTCTGAACTATCTGAGCAAGTATATTTATAGGGGAATTAGTTAAATCATCCTGATAGCAATCTTCCTGACATATGCTTCTATGTTTTGTTTTTGTTTTCTGTTTGAAAAGCTTAAGTATTAATTCCACGTCGGAGTTCTCTTTTAACTTTCAAGACTTAAGAAAATAGCTGCTAATTTGTAACAGGTGTTTGCTTTGTTTGTAAAAGATAACGATGTTGAGCAATAATTAACACATTTAGCTTTTTTTTTTGCTTTATAATATTTCAAAACCTTATCAGACGAAATATAAAAATTAATTTACAATAACCTGAAATCGTGAACGATAGTTTTTAGATACATGTTTTGTAAATATTTTACTTTACGTTTATGCACATCAATTGCCTTTTTTTTTCAATGCGCAAAATTCTAAGGTTTCAAATTTAGTAAATATATTCGGACTTCTTTTATCTTAGGATCGCGCCAATACTTATGTCAAACATCTTCTTGTGGGAAACTCTTTTTGAATATACCATGCACCCAAAACTGTTGTCTAGAAATGCAGGACAAAAGACTAAACTGCAGAAAGAATGGCATTCATTTCTTTAGCTTGTTTTTCTTCCAATTTGAGAAATTATCGTCATGAATGGCGTATCAACGCATTTGCGTCAATGTGATATATTAGTTTCTATTAATAACTAACACTATTTAATCATCTGTAATAAATCACAAACTAATCTATTCATTAAACTAAAATGATATTTTTTTTCATTTCAATCTTGAAATAATGAAATATTAGTGAATATTTCTATAGCAAAAAATTACATATTTGTTTATACAAAGTGTTGATAAGTGTGCTTAAATTGTAATGTACCTTATATTTTCATGGAACTTGTATATTTAATAACCAGTCCATATGAAATTCAGACGCTGCCTATAGGAGATTTGATGTATGATGCAGAAAACTAAACAAATGATACTTTTCCGGTCTTCATATGTTTTAATTTTTACGTAGTGATAGTCCTTGTATTCAGATCTATACTTTTGAGTAAACTTTATACACATATCCCACTTAGTCACCCAAAGCAAGAACAATAACTCTTGCTAAAGACCAATTTCATACACAATCCATATATTTTTTTATCTCGATAGTTCAACGACCAAATGAAATACATGTGTACTTGTAACTGAAATGATTAAGAAATATAAGTAATTTCGGTGCGTTTCTGACATAATGACTTCCGCGTGCAGGTCCGGGTGTTAAAAGAATAGGCCTGCAACAGCACTAAGCTTGTCGTAAAAGGCGAATGAATAGTGCTCAGAACCCTAGCCGGGGGCGAGGGCGCTCTGCCCACAGAGCAACTGGGATGTGTGCCTCAGGTGATGGAATGGGGTACCCCTGGTGTGTTACATGCTGGGGTTGTTAGGCTATAATACGGAAAACCTGACCGCAAACCATAGTGGTGCACAGTGCTGGGAAAGATGCCACGTTCCTCACACGTTAAAGAACCCTACTGTGGTATTCTCCCGGAGTAGGAACCATATGGCTCCGCCACAGGAGGTTAAATTGCCTGACCATACCAACCTCTCCCTATTTCCAGTGGCAATCAAACTTTGTCGACCCCATTGTCCTTGTGTCCCATCCCTTTCTCATTTCATCATCATTTCATGTTCCTTTCTATCATCAATTTCATGTTCATCGTCTGAATATAGCTGAAATATTGCTGCTCGGACGTTAAACCCCAACAAACAAACAAAACAAACTGACATAATGAATCACCTTCTGCTATAAAGACTGCTACTAAAGTACCAGTCCATATACAATTCAGGCACTGCCAATGGTAAAGTGATTCGTGATGTAGAAAAAACCCACCCTTTTTCAATCTATACATGCTATATTTTCACATAAAAATAATCATTTCTTCATTCAGATCTGCATTTTTTGGAAAATCATAAAATTATCTACCACTAAAATCAACCAAATGAAACCAAATCAAGAACGATAACTTTTGCAAAGTGCCAATTTCATGTACAATCTATATAATTTTTATCTCATAAGCGCACCAACCAAATGATAAACAGGTTATGATCAGTAACTGTTTCTGAACAAGAAGTAAAACTGAATTTGGTAGGTTTTTGACATGCATGAATCACCTTATGTCTGATTGCAACAAAGACTGCTACTTAAGTAGGTTTTATTTTCAATTAAGCATCGACCATTGATAACATTGTTTGCTGCTAATATAGTATAAGCACTATTCACAAGTACGTTTATTTGACTGAAAAAAAAGAGACGACATTTGCATTGAACCAAATCAGTAGCCAAAGTGGGATATGTCTACTAGAAATAAATTTGCCAAAAGAATGAACAGTATGCATGCATTTGGTTGTTGTTTTTATTGGGTTTGAAAACAAATCAAAATTTAAAAATATGAAAGACCAGAACTCAATACTCAAACTTACATATAAAAAACAAACACAACGAAAAATAAAAAAAATCAACAATATAATTTTACAGCAAGGGCTACGTCGAACTGTAAGCTTGATGTTTTTACACTTGATCTTGAACGTTGATTGGAGGATTATTATTAAACTTCAATGGTAGTTATTTCATGCACATCAGGACGAGAAGAATTGAAAAATCGTACTTTGAACTAGCCCGAAACGTTGAACTAGATCTTTTGTGTGCTAGCTCAGAAGAAGAAATTGACTGTAGTTAGACATACCACCCCACTCGTACACATTATTTCAATTCCAAGCCAGTCAATGGTCAATTTATCCTCTCAAATACCGCGTGCTTAGCGGAGGAGAACTGACTACCAATCTTTACGTATGCGACTCGGTAAGGGATTATACCGACGAACTCCAGCGAGCACGCTACCACGAGACCACCGAGATGGTTGAATATCAATCTGATTTTATATTCAATATACAAAACAATGTTACTACATGTAAAGGGGCGTAAAATACTTCTTTAGCCTAAAATAAAACTCAAAATTAATCACCAACTGTTAAGTTCTAATTGTGAATTTAACAATTGAGAATATATCAAGCCTTATGAAAATTATTGCATTTAAAGGAAAAAAATAGTAGCTTGAAATTCGCCAAAATTTATAATTTTAAAAGTTTTTGCTTATTTACATATAAGGAATACACCATTGTGACGTCCTTACAATAAAGTAAGGCCACCACAAATCCTTCATTTTCATTTTATTGTTTCACTCTGTTTTAAACAGCATTTAATCATTTTATCATTTTAACAAAGCTAAAAATGTTTGGGATATATTCATAGCCTAATGCCTCTACATCTTTTGTCGAAATATATCAGAGGATGCTGATTGTAGTGATTCACAACAACGTAAATGAATAAGAACCATTGTCTTTTTACTACTCATATCCCAAAATAATATCGGGACATAAAGAAGACTAGAGCAGCGCCCTAAAGAAAATTGTGATTACCTTGCATCACCTTTGCCAGCTTTCAATGATCAGAATTAGACTTGATTCAGAGCGGGACTTCTTCAATTCTCTTGTTTTATTATATTTAAATACTAATGCATTATGCCTAGTAAGTCACGTAATTGTGCTAAAAAATTAAGAAACTCAAGTGATTTTCTTTAATATGCTTCGCTCTTCAATAGCAATTTTATTACTAGGAATTATATGTTGTATGTTTTACATGTGTTGTATTCCCAATAAACATATTTCTCGATTGCGTAACAAAAGAAGTATGAATAATTACAAGGATCATTAAAAATTCTTTTATTAAAACAATCATCATGCACCTTTCCGACATTTATGATCGTACGATCAAGAAGTTTGCCGACTGTCTTATTAAAGTCACATTTGCCAACCTTTTAAAAAGCAATAAATGAAATTGGCTTACAACTTCGATGAATACAAATGCACAAAACCTTGAAAAAACTTCCTGTTTAAATAAACGACATATTTATTGATCCTCCTCCACTTTTTATCAGTTTTAAGTAGCTGTCTTTGAAAGAATCATGCAAAATCTGAAAAATGTGAGACACCCCAAAAAAGGCTACATATTTTTATTTTTGTATATTAAGTTGTTTTATGGGTCTATACTATTTATACTACATTTTGAAATCTACAGTGCATTTTATATAATTTTTATCTCCTAAGAGCACGGGCTATATCAAAAACAACATGTTAATTTCTGTTTACTATGACATTTAAAACAAAATATCAAAAATAAAAATATGTAGGCTTTTTACTCATGAATCACATTTTGCATGATACTTAGCTGGAGTGCTAATTAAGCCCTCCTTTTCCCGTTTTGTGACATATTACTTCCCACTTATCTGACAGACAATCGTTTCAAATGCCATCATTTTACTTAAAATAATGAATTTGGACTTTTTTGACAAATTGTTAGTCTAAATAAGACTAGTATATGATCTTTTCTACACTCTTTTATTATTTTCATATGTTTGTATTATGGGACGTAGACAAATGAAAATATAAAGAGGATGGTCATTTATTGTAATCTATGGCAGTTTTCTCATTTCCATGCTTTGCATTTGCTTTGGTTTAACGTCGTTACTTTTGTTTCTCGTTTATTTCAAAATGAATCTGATTTATTAATTGTTAGATTTGGTATTGTTTATTTCAATTATGACGTGGTCAATTCGAGCTACGGTATTATAACCAAAATAACAATTTATTATAACCAAATTAAGAAAGCATAGAAACTAGTAAATATGTACTTATGATTTTTGGTACATAAATATACGTTACAGATAACCTTATTACAAGAGTATGCTCTAAAAACACTTATTGGAATTATGATTGCTTTTTTAAGTTAAAGTTGTATGTTCAAGTTTGTTTGTATATGCATTCAATTAACGCAGTGTCAGAGGAAATAATAAGTTCCTGACATAGAATAACAAAATTTGTTTTTTCGAGCAATGTGTGTTTATTTTGGCTTTTTATTGTTTTTGATAACACAAAATAGGACAGATATAGGATTTTCATTTTTTTAAGTGAAACAAATTGAATTCATATGAATTCATAACTTATATTAGCTTAAATTTTTTTTCAACAAAATAAATATCATAGTGGATATAAATGATAATGACAAAGTTACCGAACTGATAAACTGTAGGCAATAGTCAAAAGGAATAGTCGAAAACGAAAGTCTGTATTACAAAAGGCAATATCAGGGTATACACCGGAAAGTATGAAACCACCTCTATTGTCCTGACTTTGATCAGACATTTATGATAGAAATGGTGGATTAATCCACGTTTTATAGTGCGCTTAACCTCCAGCTGCCGTTACAGATAATCATTTCTGGTATATTTCAACACAAACGGGCAGCATAAAATTGCCATCGGTCAAATTAAAGTTGGTTAACTTCGTAGTTAAAACAATAAAGAATATATGAATAATACAAATGTGCAAATAAAAGGAACTAAATACAATTCAAATGTTAACCAAAGACAACATTCGGATGGATAATAAGACATTAACATAAAAAGGTACATATAACACAATATATCGTATCATACTGAAGGGTAATCAAGGGAACCAATGTTATAGCGGTAATCAAAAGAATGTAATCCAGGGACAAAGACCAGACATGGAAAACAGACATACACAACAAAGAACATAAAGTAACTAAAATCATACATACAAAGTAACAAAAGCAAATGATCAACTCGTACTCCACTAAAAACTGGGAGCATGGACCAGGTGCACCGGTAGGGTAAGCGTCCTCTGCTTTTCTAGAAACAGCCGCCGTGTTGCTCAAAAGTCAAGTCCGGGGTAGACAAACAAGGAAAGGAAAACTATGACCCGTTGAATAAATCAGTTTTCATGGTGCTGATGGATACACCATAACGATCCACGAGTTCATGATGACGACCATAAAACTTCTGTAGTGATGACTTCAATCTTGTAGCAACAAAACCCTGTTCCAGAATCCTACTTGTATGTTGAACTGATGGAAATTGACTTTACAATCGTCTGATTTATAGAAGCTTTTGGATTTCCCAGGGTTCGGTTTAATAAGAAATTGAGTAAACTATATCAAATGTTAATGCATGTTCATATAATAAGCATACACTATAACGATCCACGAGTTCATGATGACGACCATAAAACTTCTGTAGTGATGACCTCAATCTTGTAGAAACATAAGCCTATTTGTTAGAATTCTAGTGCGATACAAAAAGTCTGCGTAGTTTTGGCAAGCTATGGTATAACGCATGATTTGTGATATGAACACTCCATAGGCAGGTGCGGAAGGGATGTTTTCAAAGATGAAAGAAAAGGTAACAATTCTGAATGAAAAGTTATTATGTTTGTTGTAAAGTTTGGTCAATAGTTTTCCTTTACACTCGATTTCTAAGTGAAGGTCAAGATATGATGCTAAATTCTTTAACTTTACTTACAGATATATTGATGATGTATTGTCCATCAACAACCTTCTTTTGGTAAATGGTAAGCGTCAATATATCCACCAGAGCTCGATATAATGGAGAATACAGAAACAGCCTGTTCTGCATCTTATTTGGACGTACATTTTGCATTTGACTACAGAGGTCATCTCAGCACTAAGATAAAAGAGACTACTTTAATTTTAATATCATAAATTTTCCCTACCTGTGTAGCAATATTCCTTCATCTCCTGCATATGTTGTTTATATTTCAAAATTGATTCACTACTTTATAGCAAGTACTTACTGCTCTGATTTCCTTGAACGCCATAAATATCTGCGCAACAGACTCTTGAATCAGGGGTATGAGGAAATGCGTCTTAAAAAGGTCTCTTACAAAATTCTTTTTTAGGTATCAGTCCTTAGTTGAAAAATAATCAGTTTCTTCTAAAACAATGAGTAATAAGTGGTTTCGATTTGGTAAAATGTTCTTTGTTCTGATGTGACCGCTGATTTACCGATTATGACAATAAACTGTAAACCCTACATTTAACGCACAGTTTCGTCTGAAGTGTCTGCACAAAACCAAGATCGTTGCGATACCAGCTGCTCCGGTGGTGTAATGGCTATTTTGCTATATTTATTTAGATTTGATTTGGTTATGAGTCGGATAAGTACGGTAATTTTGATGTTACCCTTTTTGGAGAGTGTAGTAAAAGTATATTATTATCTCTGCTATTATTTTCTACGTCTACCTCTGATAATGAATATTGGATGTAATACGTTTTGCAGACAAAAACAATGTAGTTCAAGGCTTTGTCTGCCGGTACGGCAACATATTTGTCATGTATGGTAGACAAAGTGTTTTCAAAGTACTTTTACAGTATATGTTCTTAATTATTGTTTACGGATTTTCACGCTTTGGCATCACCTATTTTATTTCTATTTTGGTCCTTTCGCTATAGTTGCTTTAAACGAATACTTTGAAGAACTGGATATTCCTGGGGTAATTTGATTCAATAGAAGAAGATGCTATTATATACAGAATAGCAGCAGTGTTGAAGTTGAGACAGAAAATATCACAGTAAGTTATAGAAGGTTATTGAAAGTCATTTAAACTGGCGTTATTCTTTTGATCGGTGACGTCACACGTGATTTGACGTGCCGTTGTCATTGGATATTTGATATTGATGATATTTTTAATATCATGACAGTCGCATAAAATAGATAATATCAGGCAGTAAGAACAAATGAAAAAAAATTAGCGATAACAAATATTATTGTAACTGAATTTACGCATTTTTTCCTGTTGCAGCAGTAGAACAAGCCTAAATTTCTTAAAACTATAGGTATAATTAAAACAATTTAAAGATATTTAAACATAACAGAACACAGAAAAAAAACTAGAATTCTGTGTTAACGAACTTATTTGTTTTCACGTTTGGATGCACCAAACATCTGTGTATACCAAATAAATAGCCTAATTTCAATGAGTGTTTACTTTGGGCAGGTTTTACCAATCATACAGAACAAAAAAAAAGGAGAAAAATAGATGTTTGTAACAAGTAAGATATAAAACTTATAAACTCTGTTTTGCGATTAAAGTGTCTGTGAGGACAAGTACGAAAACAGTTTAAACCGATTTCAATAGCCAGGCTCGGCATATTGCGTGTTCTGGTCAGCAATTGAACGCTATTTGGTTAAAACATTTTGAAATTGACTTATAAGTTAGTATAGCTGTTTTCCTATCTTTCTTGAGTCAATTGCATGTTTCTTTTATTCTTAAACCGTGTCTTTTTTATAATTTTAAAAGTTTTTGCTTATTTACATATAAGGAATACACCATTGTGACGTCCTTACAATAAAGTAAGGCCACCACAAATCCTTCATTTTCATTTTATTGTTTCACTCTGTTTTAAACAGCATTTAATCATTTTATCATTTTAACAAAGCTAAAAATGTTTGGGATATATTCATAGCCTAATGCCTCTACATCTTTTGTCGAAATATATCAGAGGATGCTGATTGTAGTGATTCACAACAACGTAAATGAATAAGAACCATTGTCTTTTTACTACTCATATCCCAAAATAATATCGGGACATAAAGAAGACTAGAGCAGCGCCCTAAAGAAAATTGTGATTACCTTGCATCACCTTTGCCAGCTTTCAATGATCAGAATTAGACTTGATTCAGAGCGGGACTTCTTCAATTCTCTTGTTTTATTATATTTAAATACTAATGCATTATGCCTAGTAAGTCACGTAATTGTGCTAAAAAATTAAGAAACTCAAGTGATTTTCTTTAATATGCTTCGCTCTTCAATAGCAATTTTATTACTAGGAATTATATGTTGTATGTTTTACATGTGTTGTATTCCCAATAAACATATTTCTCGATTGCGTAACAAAAGAAGTATGAATAATTACAAGGATCATTAAAAATTCTTTTATTAAAACAATCATCATGCACCTTTCCGACATTTATGATCGTACGATCAAGAAGTTTGCCGACTGTCTTATTAAAGTCACATTTGCCAACCTTTTAAAAAGCAATAAATGAAATTGGCTTACAACTTCGATGAATACAAATGCACAAAACCTTGAAAAAACTTCCTGTTTAAATAAACGACATATTTATTGATCCTCCTCCACTTTTTATCAGTTTTAAGTAGCTGTCTTTGAAAGAATCATGCAAAATCTGAAAAATGTGAGACACCCCAAAAAAGGCTACATATTTTTATTTTTGTATATTAAGTTGTTTTATGGGTCTATACTATTTATACTACATTTTGAAATCTACAGTGCATTTTATATAATTTTTATCTCCTAAGAGCACGGGCTATATCAAAAACAACATGTTAATTTCTGTTTACTATGACATTTAAAACAAAATATCAAAAATAAAAATATGTAGGCTTTTTAACTCATGAATCACATTTTGCATGATACTTAGCTGGAGTGCTACTTAAGCCCTCCTTTTCACGTTTTGTGACATATTACTTCCCACTTATCTGACAGACAATCGTTTCAAATGCCATCATTTTACTTAAAATAATGAATTTGGACTTTTTTGACAAATTGTTAGTCTAAATAAGACTAGTATATGATCTTTTCTACACTCTTTTATTATTTTCATATGTTTGTATTATGGGACGTAGACAAATGAAAATATAAAGAGGATGGTCATTTATTGTAATCTATGGCAGTTTTCTCATTTCCATGCTTTGCATTTGCTTTGGTTTAACGTCGTTACTTTTGTTTCTCGTTTATTTCAAAATGAATCTGATTTATTAATTGTTAGATTTGGTATTGTTTATTTCAATTATGACGTGGTCAATTCGAGCTACGGTATTATAACCAAAATAACAATTTATTATAACCAAATTAAGAAAGCATAGAAACTAGTAAATATGTACTTATGATTTTTGGTACATAAATATACGTTACAGATAACCTTATTACAAGAGTATGCTCTAAAAACACTTATTGGAATTATGATTGCTTTTTTAAGTTAAAGTTGTATGTTCAAGTTTGTTTGTATATGCATTCAATTAACGCAGTGTCAGAGGAAATAATAAGTTCCTGACATAGAATAACAAAATTTGTTTTTTCGAGCAATGTGTGTTTATTTTGGCTTTTTATTGTTTTTGATAACACAAAATAGGACAGATATAGGATTTTCATTTTTTTAAGTGAAACAAATTGAATTCATATGAATTCATAACTTATATTAGCTTAAATTTTTTTTCAACAAAATAAATATCATAGTGGATATAAATGATAATGACAAAGTTACCGAACTGATAAACTGTAGGCAATAGTCAAAAGGAATAGTCGAAAACGAAAGTCTGTATTACAAAAGGCAATATCAGGGTATACACCGGAAAGTATGAAACCACCTCTATTGTCCTGACTTTGATCAGACATTTATGATAGAAATGGTGGATTAATCCACGTTTTATAGTGCGCTTAACCTCCAGCTGCCGTTACAGATAATCATTTCTGGTATATTTCAACACAAACGGGCAGCATAAAATTGCCATCGGTCAAATTAAAGTTGGTTAACTTCGTAGTTAAAACAATAAAGAATATATGAATAATACAAATGTGCAAATAAAAGGAACTAAATACAATTCAAATGTTAACCAAAGACAACATTCGGATGGATAATAAGACATTAACATAAAAAGGTACATATAACACAATATATCGTATCATACTGAAGGGTAATCAAGGGAACCAATGTTATAGCGGTAATCAAAAGAATGTAATCCAGGGACAAAGACCAGACATGGAAAACAGACATACACAACAAAGAACATAAAGTAACTAAAATCATACATACAAAGTAACAAAAGCAAATGATCAACTCGTACTCCACTAAAAACTGGGAGCATGGACCAGGTGCACCGGTAGGGTAAGCGTCCTCTGCTTTTCTAGAAACAGCCGCCGTGTTGCTCAAAAGTCAAGTCCGGGGTAGACAAACAAGGAAAGGAAAACTATGACCCGTTGAATAAATCAGTTTTCATGGTGCTGATGGATACACCATAACGATCCACGAGTTCATGATGACGACCATAAAACTTCTGTAGTGATGACTTCAATCTTGTAGCAACAAAACCCTGTTCCAGAATCCTACTTGTATGTTGAACTGATGGAAATTGACTTTACAATCGTCTGATTTATAGAAGCTTTTGGATTTCCCAGGGTTCGGTTTAATAAGAAATTGAGTAAACTATATCAAATGTTAATGCATGTTCATATAATAAGCATACACTATAACGATCCACGAGTTCATGATGACGACCATAAAACTTCTGTAGTGATGACCTCAATCTTGTAGAAACATAAGCCTATTTGTTAGAATTCTAGTGCGATACAAAAAGTCTGCGTAGTTTTGGCAAGCTATGGTATAACGCATGATTTGTGATATGAACACTCCATAGGCAGGTGCGGAAGGGATGTTTTCAAAGATGAAAGAAAAGGTAACAATTCTGAATGAAAAGTTATTATGTTTGTTGTAAAGTTTGGTCAATAGTTTTCCTTTACACTCGATTTCTAAGTGAAGGTCAAGATATGATGCTAAATTCTTTAACTTTACTTACAGATATATTGATGATGTATTGTCCATCAACAACCTTCTTTTGGTAAATGGTAAGCGTCAATATATCCACCAGAGCTCGATATAATGGAGAATACAGAAACAGCCTGTTCTGCATCTTATTTGGACGTACATTTTGCATTTGACTACAGAGGTCATCTCAGCACTAAGATAAAAGAGACTACTTTAATTTTAATATCATAAATTTTCCCTACCTGTGTAGCAATATTCCTTCATCTCCTGCATATGTTGTTTATATTTCAAAATTGATTCACTACTTTATAGCAAGTACTTACTGCTCTGATTTCCTTGAACGCCATAAATATCTGCGCAACAGACTCTTGAATCAGGGGTATGAGGAAATGCGTCTTAAAAAGGTCTCTTACAAAATTCTTTTTTAGGTATCAGTCCTTAGTTGAAAAATAATCAGTTTCTTCTAAAACAATGAGTAATAAGTGGTTTCGATTTGGTAAAATGTTCTTTGTTCTGATGTGACCGCTGATTTACCGATTATGACAATAAACTGTAAACCCTACATTTAACGCACAGTTTCGTCTGAAGTGTCTGCACAAAACCAAGATCGTTGCGATACCAGCTGCTCCGGTGGTGTAATGGCTATTTTGCTATATTTATTTAGATTTGATTTGGTTATGAGTCGGATAAGTACGGTAATTTTGATGTTACCCTTTTTGGAGAGTGTAGTAAAAGTATATTATTATCTCTGCTATTATTTTCTACGTCTACCTCTGATAATGAATATTGGATGTAATACGTTTTGCAGACAAAAACAATGTAGTTCAAGGCTTTGTCTGCCGGTACGGCAACATATTTGTCATGTATGGTAGACAAAGTGTTTTCAAAGTACTTTTACAGTATATGTTCTTAATTATTGTTTACGGATTTTCACGCTTTGGCATCACCTATTTTATTTCTATTTTGGTCCTTTCGCTATAGTTGCTTTAAACGAATACTTTGAAGAACTGGATATTCCTGGGGTAATTTGATTCAATAGAAGAAGATGCTATTATATACAGAATAGCAGCAGTGTTGAAGTTGAGACAGAAAATATCACAGTAAGTTATAGAAGGTTATTGAAAGTCATTTAAACTGGCGTTATTCTTTTGATCGGTGACGTCACACGTGATTTGACGTGCCGTTGTCATTGGATATTTGATATTGATGATATTTTTAATATCATGACAGTCGCATAAAATAGATAATATCAGGCAGTAAGAACAAATGAAAAAAAATTAGCGATAACAAATATTATTGTAACTGAATTTACGCATTTTTTCCTGTTGCAGCAGTAGAACAAGCCTAAATTTCTTAAAACTATAGGTATAATTAAAACAATTTAAAGATATTTAAACATAACAGAACACAGAAAAAAAACTAGAATTCTGTGTTAACGAACTTATTTGTTTTCACGTTTGGATGCACCAAACATCTGTGTATACCAAATAAATAGCCTAATTTCAATGAGTGTTTACTTTGGGCAGGTTTTACCAATCATACAGAACAAAAAAAAAGGAGAAAAATAGATGTTTGTAACAAGTAAGATATAAAACTTATAAACTCTGTTTTGCGATTAAAGTGTCTGTGAGGACAAGTACGAAAACAGTTTAAACCGATTTCAATAGCCAGGCTCGGCATATTGCGTGTTCTGGTCAGCAATTGAACGCTATTTGGTTAAAACATTTTGAAATTGACTTATAAGTTAGTATAACTGTTTTCCTATCTTTCTTGAGTCAATTGCATGTTTCTTTTATTCTTAAACCGTGTCTTTTTTGAGTAAAGGCCTAAATTATCGGGCATTCAAAATAGTGTATTTCAATATTTTTTAATATGCTACATTTAAAATTAACGAAATAACGACTTTCTACAGCATTAATGTACGATGCGCGTATCATAAGTTTTCGTACTTTGTGGCTGACAGCCATATTTTTCAATATCTCAATAAACGATGATATATGATCTTTTTTTTTCTCTTTACGTCAGAATGTACCTCGCAACATTAACAGTTCGTTAAAATCCAATCCATCAGGCAAAGGTTATTTTGATTCATATGACCCACATCAAAATTATGTTATCAGATTATAAAACAGTAACCAGTACAGAACATGTCAAAAGCTAATCGGATTGATTGTACCGTCATAATTATTGTAAAATTGGAAATTATTGCGTCGAAGTTATACTTTATTAGTTCCGTTTGCATCAGGAATGCGATTTTATGCAAAAAAGACCAACTTTAGAAATATATAAATTTCATTCGCATTTATTAGCAATAAGTAGTGCATACTATTTGGGTATTTAGTAGACAGGAACTTCAGATGTTGAATTGAATTGCTGACCGAACATAGAACTTAGTTATTTTGATGAAATACAGTCATTCAGATCTTGAATATTTATATAATTGTCAGGTAACAAGAATTGAAATCGCCAAATCTATTGTCTTTTTTTCAATTTTAGCTTTTCGCGCATGTCGAAAATTAATCAATTCATGTGAAAAGGGACAAAATACGTAGCAGAAATAAATAGGTATGATTATGTAAAATAATTCACACATTAAACATTAACTGTTGTGATTAACAAAGTTAACAAAGTTTACACGGGGACGGAATCTGCGTCAGACTTGCTACATTATTTTTGCACAAGTCCTTCTATGTCAATTTGAAAATGTGAAGTCTATTAATTGAATGCATCCCTCTCATAGTAAGTCTTTTACAGTAGTTAGTATTGGCGTTATCAAAGAGGTTAATGACATATATGAAGTAAAGGAGTTTTAACAAGTCTCATGTGTGTACACAGGCAAAATTATTTCACATGATTTTCACACAAATTTCACATGATTTTTACCTGAATTGAGCAAATAAACTACGTGACAGAGTTCACGTGAAATTCGGGTGATGGTTCCTTCACGTGAAAATCACACGAAATGTTCACATGAAATTTGTGTTTAGTAAATTTAACATGAAAATCATGTTAATTTCATGTGAATTTCACATGAATTTCACGTAAAGTTCGATTAACATGAATTTCACGTGAAAAAAATATTTGCCTGTGTAGAATTGAGACTCTGAATCGTATTATTTATGTGCAGTTTTCAGTATCGCTCTGTAAACTAAGCACGTTTAAGATCGTTAGCACTGCACTTATTTCATTATGTTAAAACTCAGGCCATGTGATGTTTTAAGAGTATGCCCAGCATGATATGTTATGACGTTTATATCTCTTTTGTCATTCCTAGCAAGCTGCAACATCTATAAAGAAAATCAGAAGGTGGATTATATTATTAAACAAAACAGTCGGATAAATTAGCGTATACGTGACTTCACATCAAATTAAGAAGAGAAGAATATGCTTCGATAGAACTTATTATGATTTTTGTTGTGCAAAGCTTGTGTCTGGAAATAAATAGATCCGCCACAAAGCATTAGAAATATATGGGGTCAAGATTTAATATGACTTATATTAAGAATGATTTAGATGCTTGTATGGTTAGTAGGACACTTTAAAAACATCCTTTAAGTTGGAAATAGTGCAAGATTTTTTTTCTTTTTCTTGGTTTTAAAAATTCTCAAACCATAACTTTGGTTGTTGTACAGTCCTAATTATAGCTTACGTTCGATGGTTTCTGGGTACTTAGGGTTTGTTAAAGAAAAAACATGTGATAAAAGGAGGGAGCTATACTCTTTTTTGAACGGCCTTTTTTTTTTTTTTTGTTTTTTTTTATTTTTATATTTTTTTTAAACGGCATGCACATGTGTTCCCATTAATTTCCGCGTTAATTTTCTGTTTATTTCCACAAACATATATCTTTAAAGACAATACTACATTTCTTAATAACTAGAGAATCACAGGATTCAGCAAATTATCACCTACTTGACATGTCATATTCAATTCACATACGTTTTTAAGTTAAGTATCATGAAATGAAGATGTTCTTCGGAAATGACATTTTCTGATTTTGCACTTGTCTTTTGTCAAGCAGAGTTTATTTGCGATGACAACCGTTTATATGGAGACGGTAGATACGTAGACAATTTCCGATAATTCAGGAAACCGGAACCCAAATGCGTTCCAGTTTTATGGAAAAACCCATAAACATGACTTCATTTAAAATCTTTTCAAAATATAATTAATTGAATGAGAGTACTTAAGTTTGAATCAAAATCATTTACTTTATTCACATGGGTATTAAGGGTAATTAAACAATTTTACCGTGAATGGTTATTTAGTTTTACTGTAATTCGTTGATTCAATTATTTGCTGGCTTTATGAATGATATTTTGTTTTGAAAAACCAATTTTTCGATGCCACAACTAGTTGACCAAAGGTCCCCAAGAGTATTCACCAACCCAGTAGTCAGGCTTGTATGACCACGATCTATATACCATATATCATTTACCGATATATGTCGAAGCACAAAGTTCGAAACTCTTCGAAAACACAGAGGCTTCATTCCTTACGCTTGACCTATCGGTGCACACGGTCAATGCTCCCAGTTTTAGTGGAGTCTGAATCCGAGTTGCTAATTTACTTTTGTTACTTTGTATGAATTATTTTGGTGAGTTTATGTATTTTGTTGTATGTGTCTGTTTTTGACCTCTAGTCTATGTCCCTGGATTACATTCTTTTGATTTCCGCTAGACTCTTGTTACCCTTGATTACTCTTTCTAAAACACAGAGGCTTCATTCTATGGATAAAACATGGGGTGACGATATTGTAGATCATTTGACATACTCTTGCACTTCCTAAGTATTTGGATTGACAGGTCACTCATGAAATAAGTGTACAGCGTACTCGAATTTGCAATATCTATGTTTAGAATATATCGCGCCACACAACGAAGCAACCGATTAGGAGTTACATATCAATGTAAAGACGCAAAGCTACGTTCGAAAGACCGACACTGTGTGTTTTGTGGAGAGGTACACACACTGCACTGCACTTCGAGAGTAAAAAATGACCAACTGGTATCTTTTATTGTTCTACCTAGTAGAAACTTGCAGATCAAAATTCAATTGCCGCTACTGCGACCAGTAACATCATAGCAGAATATGTGTACACAGTTTAGAAACAACCGTTGGTTCTTAGTGAAGTTACGAAGAATAGAAGAGGAAAAAAAACTCATGTTCAGTAATGACTGTAAAATGTGGTCAATTTGTTCAATCTTTTATTAGTATTGTACTTTTTGTAAACTTTTTTTCGGCCCAAAGTATGTTAAGTATATATAGCGTCACACAACGCGAGGACATTGACTTTATTTACACGTATTACTTTCCCCTTTCTTCGTTTCGCTACCTCAATCTAAATGATTTGTATTTTATATTTGGTAGAATATTTTATTTCGATCTTACTAAAACAATTGATTTTTTTTTAAATTTTTTTTTGAGATTACAAATTTTGAAAACAAAACATGGGACATGCAGCCGGCGTATCATACCAGTATAGTTTTTGCCTTGTAATGATTATTACGCATAAAATCTGCATGCAATTGAAAAAATTGAATGTACCCGTAATTGTTATGTTCAATGATCAGAGCGATGTGCCATCTTCATTTATAAAGAAAAGCTTCGTTTCCTTATAAATTACGACAAAATAATAAAATATCACTTTAAGGTTTCGCTTACCCTACCGATTCGCATGGTCCATGCTCCCAGTTTTTAATGGAGTCCGAGTTGCTCATTTACTTTTGTTACTTTGCTGTATTATTTTAGTTACTTTATGTTCCTTGTTGTGTTTGTCTGTTTTCCATGTCTGGTCTTTGTCCCTGGATTACATTCTTTTGATTTCCGCTAGAATATCTTGCTTCCCTTGACTACTCTTTCAATTTCTCCGAATTTGAGCAGTTTTTGGTGTAACGGTAATCGATATAAAAACAAGCTTTCCACTTTAAAATTCAGCCAGTTGTTCCTGTTTAAACAAGGCAATTCGTAAAATATCATGGAATGAATAACAGTAATGCACCCATAGTCATACTTTCATTCATTAGATAATTCCATATAAAAATGTTCAATTGTTTTAAATTGAAGCGTAGGCGATGTAATATGATGGCATATACAAACAGCAAAGTAAGGAAGAAATCATACGATATATGAAAGAATTTGGATAGTCAAAATTTCTGCATTTAATAGTCTCATTCTTAAGTATTTATAAACTGTTTGTCAACCCTATTGTGAATGTTTAATTTGTTATGTTCCGAATATTACCATGATCAGAGACATTATTGACAACATAGTGTATTTATTATGCGTATCGTATTATATGAACCTCCGAGAGACATAGTACAAAGTTTGAATCAGTCTACATAACTGCACACCGAAACTCTACACCTATATCTTGTATTAATCCAATATGCTTGCATACCAGACTAGAGCAAATACGACACCGAAATTGTTAATATCATTTGCTTACAATTGACAAAAAACAATTAAAATTGTGAATTTTGTCACTTTTAACTGCGATTATATTACTGTAGGAATATGATGGGATTAATTGTTATCCCATTTCTTAATGTTGTTAAACAAATATTACTACTTAAAATAACAGTAATAGCGCACAGTGAAACGTACATTGTAACTGAAAACCTCATCTTAAGTAAATATTTAAGATGAAGATACCTTTAATGCTCTATATCAATTTTAGTTGTTGTGTTTTGTTTTGTTTTTTTTCTTGTTGTTCTTTGGTTGTGCGGTGCTAAACCCCTAGAAAAGAATAAGATACTGACCCAATCTTGGCGAAACACGACCTTGACCCTAATTCCCCTGTAATGAAAACAATTATTGTTTTCAGACGATTTTGATTGATACAGTGTTGAATTGTATAAATCCCATATGACTTATGCCAATTTATGTACCCAAATGAAGATAACAGAAAGCTAAACAAATAAAACTCAAATGTAATGAAACACTTTACTCGCTAAGAACCAGGCAGTTGGTAAAACATTGTACAGTATCATTCAAATGATCAGCTGGAAATTTATGTTCAAATGCATTGTCACTTCGTCCAAGGTTTGATATGTACTAATACCTTATTTATTTATTATTTATATGTATTTATATAGCGTTCTTATACTATGATGATATTCAGAATACTATCCATGTCCAAGCATGTACAAATATATATATACATATATATATATATATAGAAGGGCCTGAAAAATTCCCGACGATGTTAGAACTGTCAAATTTGTTGGTCGTTCCCTCCGTGGGACTCGAACTCGTATCGCTGTGACATCTATGGCGCCCTATACCACTCGACCAGCTAGGCTTCGCAAAATTGACAGTTCTATATATATATACATACATACGACCAAACATTTGCATCGCAAATTTGACAGTTCTAAATTCGTTGGGAATTTTCCAGACCTTTCTATACGATTACATATCTTTCCTGTATCAATTTGATCCGATGGAGCAGAGTAGCGAATAGAGTCGTCACATTCTGAGACGTATATATATATATATATATATATAAATATATATATATATATATATATATATATATATATATATATATATATATATATATATATATATATATATATATATATATATAAATATATATATATATTTGAGTATTACTTATATCATATAAGAAATCAACAATCTTCGAATTAATAAGGTAATTGAATTAAACTACAATACACTTTTGATGAAGAAGATGAAGCTTATTTTTATAAGGATATTGGACATGGTGAATATATCAAAGAGACAAGAAATCCACCGGGATTAAAGTTTCAGCTCGAGGCGACCCATGGATCTTCGGCGAGGAAACACTCACGTGTAAACGAAACTAGACACACAGTGGCTAGAAATTCGAACAGGCGCCAAAAATACTGCGGGATTAAAGTACAATGGCATTATCACAATTTTTAAAAACAAACTGTCCACTATGGAAAACATATTACACAATTAAACATGTATATTGCACAAATTGAATTTTAGAATGAGTTATATTTAAACTTGGAAACATATATAAGAAAGGATGGAGAATATTATAAACATGAGTAATATTTCGAAACAATAAATTTGTATTCAGTCATCGGATTGAAAATTAAACAGATATAGTAGAATAATGCTCATGAAAATATTTGTATGAACATGAGTTGTTCATTGATACAAAAATATGTTTTCTTCGATGGTATGATTAGAGCCCCCTACAACTTAGAACAGATAAGACACAATGTATCAAGAATCATGAATTATCTAATTTCGTAACAAACACGTAAATAGTAGTCTTGTCCTGATTATCATCATCATTATCAATTTTTAATCATCTCAACCCTAAAAAAGGGGGTGAATTGATCCTGCTTATACTTGTGACCATTTGTCAATTATGTTGATAGCTGTATCTACAGTTAAATGACATAGACAGTAATCTAATTAATTAATCTATTAATTATCATCATTATCTATATTACATAGTTTACCCTGAAAAAAGGGTGTAAATTTAATTTGCTCACACTTGTTTCCATTTGCCAATTGTTGATTTAATGCTCTACAGAGCAAAATTGTTTTACAATTGAAACGTAGCTTTTTGTGACAGGTTACATCTTGTCTTTTTTATTGAAATTCTGATGTAGTATCGGATTGAACCTAAGGTAAGAGAAATCATTGTTAAACATAAAGGTATCGTTTCATTTCTTCAAGAATTCGAAATTATTAAGAATGTCGTTGTTTCGCTTGGATTTACATTTTAATACGATAAAGTACGAAGATCACAGGTGCATGAGTACACTCACTCGCTTTAGTGCAAATCCATATGGATAGTTTTGTATTCAAATGTGTCTTTTTACACTTTGTTGAATGGAAAGTATGGGTCAAGGCTAAGTGAATTATATGTAGTTTAAATATCATTTTATTTCAACTATCGACAATAAACATAAACAAATGTAATATAAATAATATATACAACGCATCATTCTCATACATCATTGAACTTCTAGTATTGCGCTAATTTTGTATCACATTTAAGGAGGTAGACCTCAGGTAAGAGACAACTCTTACAAATCGTAGGAACGTTTGTATTCAGGCTCTTCGTATTAATCTCATGTGAGTATCAAAGTAACTTGGATTGATTTTATTGTGTGTCAAATGAACGCTTGAAAGGCTTTGGTGAAATTGAATATGAATATGTACCTTACCGTATATCTACCTCCGTAAGGCAGTTTTAAAAAAATCTATAATGTTATTAAAGTATTAGCGGCTTACAGGTATAGAAAATTTAGAACAAAACACTAAAAATCGTCTTACCCGAACCCTGAATAATCCAAAAACATGTATTAACGAGACACTTTTTATGTACCTTTTATCAAATGCATTGAATCTTGATTAACCGAACACCTGTCTAAACCGAACCAATTCAAAAAGTACAAAAAAGGGTTAGATTTGAACCGGGTTCGCTTTACAAGACAGACAATGTGCCTCAAAATGACAACAGATTTTAAAGGTTAAACTTACTATAATTATCTTTTTTTTAAACCATCTTTAATGTCCAGAATTCCTTATGGCCATTCAAATTATTTATACATTGAAGACTGTAATGAATATTACATATTCATGTAATTATATAACAGATGATATTTTTTTGTGGTTTTGCAAGATTATGCAAAATCAACTTCCGTGTGAGGGGGGACTGTCCAGAGATTTTTTCAAAAGGGGTTCCAGCTTGAGTTCTGGATAAAGGAGAATTCAGGCTAACATCTGCTCATTTTTACCCTGATTTTGCACGAAATTTACAAGAATGTTCCAACAAAAGGTGGTTTCCGACCCGAAGGCCCCCTTGATCCATCGCTTAACTTGCTCATTTAATTCAAAGCGGTTCAGCGAGTTAATTAGGATTTCGTAGAATTTCCTATTGATAAAGACGTATTAAGAGTTTGAACGAAAATGTTGTGTTACTTTTATAATAAATAAAAACAAACACGTATTGCTTTTCTTTACAACATTTGAATACAATATGATTGTCTTCACATTTATGTATTTGGAGTAACAAAATATGAACAAGATAGAATCAAACCTCGTTCTTATATTATAATGACAGAATAATAAATATACATATAGCATTTACATATAATATATATTCCTGATTACAACAAATGACTTGCATAAAATAATTCATCGTTCGTTAACGGATTAAGAAACCAAGCGTACAAAGATTATATTATACCCGTGACAACAAACCGTATACCTAAACGGTTTTAAAAGAAAAGGAAATACTATTTATATCAACCAAATGTAATTTGCTATTAAGATCAAACTGAAATTAGGGATTAATCTAAAAGAATGACACCTTTTGGTTCGGTAAAAATGCAACATTTTCATTATCATCTTTCATTTTTGTTTTCAATTCAGATTCATGCGAAAATGGAAAATTACCGACATCTTTACCATCAGTTTTGATAATTTCATAATTTGATTTATCTTTACCCCAAGAAGGAATGGATTCAACTTGTTTTATTACTGTTCGAGAACTATTATCTGTTTTGTCTTTATACTTTGATAAGTCCTGGTCTTTACCAAATGTTGTAGACTGTACTGAAAATGTTCGTGTTGAACGCGACGATACTAAACTTTGTCGTCTTAACGTGTGTATTCTCCAATGTTTCCTTATTTCTGTTTTCACCTTTAAGTAAACAAAGTTAATATTTTTTTTAACAAAATGTAGAGCTACGTGAAATCTCTGGCTTATAAACTGCATTTTATGATGCTGCTTTGGTTTGTGAATGCCTTTACGGAGTGGTCAGTTTGTCATACTATAGTCGTACTAACAATAATATTTTGGTAACTAGATATTCCCCACAAAAAGTCAAAACAGAAGTTGTTGTATCTTTGTTCAAAAGAAGTAGCCAAAACGACGGTACAAGCAAGAGAAAATCCGTTGACAAAACAACACAATGAAGAACAATAGAAGGAACAAATAAAACAGATCGCACAAATTTGAATATTTAAACAGTAAAAACTGAAGAAAACAGCACGAGCCATTTAAAAGCGGAATAAAATTCGGACGCATCGGATTAGTGATCAGTTCCTACTTCATTAACTGCTCATCCTGCATGTTGATGATCAAGTCTGGGGCAGAACATCTCTGACAATTGTAGGTTTTTTTTAATTTTATTTGAAAAGAACAATCCATTTCATTCAAAGCAAAAAAAAGTATTCCACATCGGAATTGCAGTCCTAATATTATATTGTTCACACTTTAGGTATAGTCAACTGCTGGTTCTCATGAATTCCACGCATATTCTAGTTACAACGAAATAAATGATCATTTCATATAATGTAGAGAAAGATAACTGTACACTTACCTCTCCATTACAAAAACAAAACAAGAGGGATACAACAAAACCCTGGAAAAAAAGAAAAAGACAAAATTTAATACATACTCAAATTTTGCCTAAGAAAAAAGTTTTATTAAAGCGCTAAAATAAATTGTCTGCATTAATAGTGAACCCTCGAAAATGACCAACAAAAGTTTTATGACAATCTTCAAATGAAGACTGTATCAAATAAGTGGCGCATGATTTATGTAACTTTTTATGGGCCCTTAGTGTTGTTATGTCATATTTTCCCTTGTTTTTAAGGTTGTAGATTTGTCGTGTGTCGTGTACAGAGATGGGTTTGATTACATTAAATGTAATTGATTAAATTACAATTACTTTGTCACATGTATGATTTAATTAAATTAAATATTACAACATTTCAGAAGGTGGTTGATTAAATTAATGATTATATTGACAGATACTCATAATTACATCTGATTACGATGAATTTGCAAATAACTTTGAATTATTTGAAAGGTTTGGAACATTTTATTTATGTTATTTCTACGTTTTTAAGGCCTTAAATTCTTTGAATTTAACACATAATATCTTTTTTTAAAAGTATAGTAGAACGTCAACCTTCACCAATTTATTAAACCACATAGATCTATAAAGTATATACAAGTTCAATATAACAATTTGTGACTTTCACTTGAACAAGAACAATTGCACTTGATCATCATAAATCTTTGAAACGTTTAAATTTCAAGTCTGTGGAGAATAGTTTTCCTCCTATGCTGAAAAATCTAATGCATCAGATGATTTTTTTCAATGGAATAATTAGATTTGTTTTTAATTGTTGCTATTAAATTAGCATTTTGTAATATCTTCACACAAAAAAGAAGAAAAAAAAACATATGAAAATATTACACTAAGAAGCATTGTATGATTTTTAACAATCATTTTACTCTTTTTTTTGTCGTTGACATAATGCATTATCCATAGATACCATTTGAGGCGTTAATATTTCTATTGTAATCATGATGTAATTATAAAGTAATCAGAATTACAAGATATTTTGAAAAGTAATTGATTAAATTAAATTACATGTAATCAGCGTTTTGATTTTGTGATTGATTAATAATTAAAATGATTACTTGAAGAAATATAATCAATTACAGCTGATTAACGATTACAATTACCCCACCTCTTGCCGTGTATATATTTCAATGAGTTGTAACTTGACAGTGTGTGTAACTGAAAGTAGTGAGTGGAGACGCTAAAACTATGAATTAGGTACAACTTGGTTACCGTGCCATATAGTTAAGCATTTTTGAAAAAAAAAATATGTGGCTAAAAGATGGCTCTCTATTTATCAACAAACTTAAATTTTGAATTTACAGTTACCTGAAATGAACTGAATATCAGTTCTAAATACATCCATACAATTTCTATTTCTGGTTCTAAGCAGATGGGAAGTGCGATGAATGCAATATAATGAACACCAAATAATGGAATTAAAACTAACGTAGATTTGGCCAACTTTCTGAAATCAAAATAAATAATAAGATTGGTGTGAAAAAATGCCTATGTTATCATTCATCTACCAGATTTGTATTCCGAAAAATAATTTATAAAGAAGCAATGTTTCGAGTAGGACTTTGCTGATATTTTCAATCGCTTGAAGACATTAAATGTAGGACTTTGTATGTATAGTGTCCCTGAATACTTTAGGCAAATTTCTCATTGTCTGAAAATGAAATAGTACGAATTTTACAATATGAATATGAATGGATTTTTGTCGATCAACATAAAAAGATAAATTTCACAAATATCATATTGCTCTCAGGGTTAAACATAAATTTGTGTCTGTGTTTAATTAATTACCTGATTTTTTATATTTTTCATTTTTTGTTTCTTTGTTTTTTGTTTTTGTTCGTTTTGGCGTTACTCTGTCGTTATCTCCTGACTTTCAAAATAAAATTTCCGTATTGAATTGAACTGATTTCGTTTCAAGCGTGATTGTGATTCAGCTTTCTTTAGCAACTTATTTCCCTGATTTTACTTTCACCAACAACAAGTATATATGTCAGTGTTTTTAAATTTGAATTCGTCTCACTACCTTTTTTTCATCTTACCTGTAACATTTTGGATCTCTAGAATGTGTCGCTGACAATTTAGTAAACAGCACTCTGATAATATTAAGGAATAAAAGAAAATTTATCTGAAATAAAATCAAACCGCACCTTATGTAAACTAAGTACATAAACCAAAAAAGGTACCATAATAAAATGCAATATACATAACCATGACAATAAGCAATACCATTTAAGGAGGTAGACCTTGGGTAAGTGACACAACTCTTACAAATCATTGAAACGTCTGTATTTACTATTTTACACCAATCTCATGTAAGCATCAAAGTAACTTGAACTGATTTCATTTGTTTCAAAGTAAAGCTTGAAAGGCTTTGATGAAATTGAATATGATACAAACATATCACTGATTTAAAGAGATGTCCCTTACCCTAGATCTACCTCCTTAATGCGTGACCTGTTTTGTTTGGTATGTTGAACTGTTATTGGATTTTGTCTTGATCTGGTTTTTTGTATTTTTTTTAATCTTTTTTGGTTTGTTTTTGCTATTTGTTTCGTTTTCTTGTAATGTGAAACGATGAAATGCATTTTGTCTTTAGTGTAATTAGGTTCATGAAAACATAATTTTACCAAGAGAATACGGGTCACACAAATTTCAAAAGCTCATATACCTATTGTTTCTCACTAAAAAGACAATAACACATTTTTAGCCTTGTGACATTTCCTGATATCATCTACAGGGATATAAAACAGGCAATGTTTCTGACAATGAAATGTGTTATGACGTCATGTTAATACAAAGAGTTTTTGTTTGGAGTGCGTTCTGTATTGACCTACTAATCACACAATTTATTTTCCAAAAATCAAACACCATTAAAGATGGTAAAACAGGGAAATATCAGATACCTTCTGGTAAGATTGAAATTTTCCTGAATTCGACACATCCTCATTGGAAAACTAAACATCATACCCTAGGTTATCAGCAATTTCTCTGTTTGCATTACCTGTAGTGTTAGATTCTATATAGATCTTCATTAAACCGTTTTACTTACAAATAATGTAACAATAATTGGTCCTTCAATTATCCATTGGAAACCAAATCCTGGATCATGTAAGTTCCAGCATCTGGGAGACAAACAATGAAAATATTTTCAAAAGGATGTCAACTATTTGACTAATAGGGATACAGCTGTCCCTTCTTACAGATTTATGTGTCTCTTTATAGTTTTATGATTTTGCCAAAGGTGCATAGAGTATCCCAATCGAATGAACAAGGTCTAATTTTAATCACGTTTATTAATTCTATATTACCACAATCAATATATAAGATGCATGAAGCAAACTTATATTATATTTATGCGATACAATATACGTTTTTTTCCTCAGCAATAAAAAAAGTTCGACGTAAAATTCATATGCAATTAATTTGAAACTCACTGGGATATCGATTCACATGAAATTTATATTACATTTTATCTATTTGCTCGATGTAGACGAAATGACTTGACCTGTTTATGGATATCATGGCGCAATTGCTTTGTTTATGTATGAATAAAGATCAATTATAAATATTCAATTGAGAAGTCGTGAAAAAATGATAAAAATACAACATCTAACAATATCCATTCCCCTTAGACGCAAATATACCAGAAAACGTTTTGAAATCAAATTAATATACTTACAATGTGTCTTCAAATTTTATTCTAGTAATAACCCATGGGACAATACAAAATACTGGCGAAACTGAAAAAAAAGTATAATTTTGTGGTGTAATATCTATTTTGTCAGATTTATTTTGGATTTGACTTCATTATGAAACGGTGTTCGGTAATTTTGTCGTTACCCTTATTTGTTGGAATTAAATACGTTTTATATGTACAGTACATACACAACAGCTAAAATCATTCCACAATTGAAATTTGGTCTATTATTATTTTCTTAGTTCCAATTCAATACACATTTGTATTCCAGTAAAGAATGCTAAACCTTTATGCATAGAAAATTAAAATGTATTTTTGGTTTTGTTCTTGTTTATTTTTTATTTATATTAACGAAGATTTTTGTTTAAAATTTTATGCTTATTTCTATTGTTTTAAGGAATAAATTTACTAATATTCACTTTTTACTTCCTCACAACTTACCCCATCCAGTGACAACGAGTATTTTAAACGTTCGTGAAGAAATGTTGTGAAATGTTGTAACAAATATCAATGAGTGTAGATACATTCCCTCTGCAAACACCCACATATAATTTGCCGTCAGAATATAGAAAAACAAAGTATGGAGAAGTTTACATCGCCAAGACTGAAATAAAATGAAATGCAAAATAAATTCATATAACATATGTATTGAAATAACTTAAAATAACAAAAGTTCAAAAAAGAAATAATATGCATGTTACCTTTTTGTGTGTGCCTACAGTAAACATTTCATGGCCATTTTGGTTCAAGCACCGTTAAAGTCTTCAGTGTTTCCGCATTAGCTCGATGTAAAATGCTTTTGAAAAATAAAGTAATTTCCCTACCTTTAAACCTTATTTTTGTGCTGGTATCAGGAAACAAGATTATTATTTGTTTGGCCTAAGTAATGTTGACACTGCAATTTATGATTGCGTGTATTCATTACTAAATTTCCCATTAAGACCCAGATGCGATTTTACTTTTTGCATTATAACGAAACCTCCCGCTGATTGATTATTCCAAGACGCAACATTTAATTATATTGCATTTTCAAAACTTTAAATCATTGTAATTATACCCCTATCGTATTTTGTGCAACATACAATTAATAGTGCAGCACATATTTTAATTTCGTTAAATAGAAAATGAAAATAGATTTCGTTTAATGCGTATGCAAGTATAAAAAATACACGCAATGAATGCCCAACATGAAAATACAGCTTTTAATGTCAGATTGAATGTTATCACATCGGCTATACCTCGTGAGATGACATCAGCTTTCTGATGACGTCTTCCATGACGTTGGATTCTCCTTCCGGTATTCCATGTTCATCTTTTACGAAACAGACTATGCATCTCAGAATGAATGAGATAAACAGATTAATGTGTATTGTGTTCCGCTGACACCGGAGTTTTCTGAAATATCATACAAAATTTTCTGTCAAGTAGAGGTCAAGATCATATACGCAGACCGGTGCACCTGGTTCATGCTCCCAGTTTTTAGAGGAGTCCGAGTTTCTCGTTTACTTTTTTACTTTGTATATGTTATTTTGGTTGTTTTGTGTTCTTTGTTATATGTGTCTGTTTTCCATGCCTGATCTTTGTCGCTAGATCGCATTATTTTGGTATCCGCTAAAGTTGACATAGTTTCTTGCATTCGCAACAATGTCAATTCTGCTTGATCAAGTGAAACATTGAAAAAGTTAGAGTAGGTTTTTTTCTTCAACTCGATGATATCCAGTGTGATTTCTTATGATACAGTAACAAAAATAAACTCAATCTTTTAGAACAGTAGTCATAGCTGTTAAGTAACACAAACAACTTATTCAGAGCTATTTATAGCCTTTAGAACAGTAGAAAAAGCTTTTAATCCTGCTGATGACCAGGACTTTCTACCTCGTACAAGAACTGTAAAATACCGCGGTGAGGAGACCCGAAACCGTGATTGTGAATGAGACAGAGATCATTCCTAAGCTGTATTAAAAATAAAAATAAGGCAAGTAGTGAAGGATTTGTCTCTGTTTATTTGGTATTCAAAGTAGGTTGTGAAATCCATAATGATGGCCTGCTTCCCTTGTTTTTTTTTTTTTTTTTTTTTCTTTTTTTTAATGTATGGTCATGGATAGTAAAATAAAGAGTTAAAACAGCATTTTAGTACAATGTTGTCCATTTTATAAATCTAACTCATGACCTCAAGCCCCTGTAGTTCCATTAGTCAATTGTTCCATATCTTCATACTTTATTTACAATTTTTGATGATTTTACTTTAACTACATTAAATTGCGTGAAAATAGTGTTGACAGAAATAATGGTTTTATATACTTTTTTATTGAATTGAAACGAGTAAATGAAACATTTTACCTTAACGTTGTCATTATGACCACAGCTACAACAAGAAAAACGAGTGAAACTGAATATCCTATTCTGTATAGAACCTGGATCCGAGGCATATGTGTCTGAAATAAATAGGGCATTAATGGGATCCGAGACATATGTGTCTGAAATAAATAGGGCATTAATGGGATCCGAGGCATATGTGTCTGATATAAATAGGGCATTAATGGGATCCGAGGCATATGTGTCTGAAATAAATAGGGCATTAATGGGATCCGAGACATATGTGTCTGAAATAAATAGGGCATTAATGGGATCCGAGGCATATGTGTCTGAAATAAGTATGGCATTAATGGGATCCGAGACATCTGTGTCTGAAATAAATAGGGCATTAATGGAACATTAAATGAAATCCCGACACAAAATTGTGAAAAAAGAGGTGAAAAAATGTTCAAAATAGTTTAACTCATATACTAACTTTTGGATTTTGCTGAAAATTAAATTTCAACTTCTGTTTTATGGTACTTAACAACTGTAAAAAGTTTTTTTTATAGAATTATTGATCCGTTCTCAAGATATTATCTGAAAACCGTCGGTGAAAAGACAGACAGGCGGACAGACTGACAAAGGGACGGACGGACGGACGGAGATGCAATTTTTCGAAGGGTATGACATAATACCTCACCACGTTTTTTTTGCGTTAAATAAGGTTTACAGATATCGTTATATAACTGACATTTTACATTTTACTAACGGATTTAGTTCGGTTAAGAACGGTGTTTGTTTTTTTCGCAGGTTAAAAACACATTACACTAAAACATAAGGGGGCTTGAGATGATATTTGGTTTTAACAGTTATGCGGTTTATTCATAATTCAATGGACATATATCGAAGTAATGAAAAAACATGTTCATTGTAATACCAAATGTACACTGTATCCTCAATGGAACAAAGGATACAATATAACCCGTTGGAAAAATTCATTATAATAGAATACAAAAAAAACATACATACATATAGCAAATTTCGATATTCTGTGTATAGATTTCAAGGAGTAGCCTCTTATCATCATCATTAGTAACAAATATATGGGAAGATCTGTATCCAAAAATCATTGAATGCCTGAAGTACTCAAAACCCAAATTTGTAAAATAGGAAGCCAAATCCGTGACTGAAAGCTTTATCAATGTGCAATACAAGAAATGAAACGTTCGTGTTTTATGTAGTTTTGAATTTATAACACTGCAAATTTTGATGAATATGATAAGTAGAATCTGATATAATTCTCGGTCAGAAAAGTTTGACTATTGGGTTGGTTGAAGAAAAAGCTATATCACTATATCACAGTTCTGTTTAAAGCCAAACAAGAATATATTCTGTCATAGTTTCTTTGTTATGTTTATGATTTTAAAGTAATTTATCTTTTTTTTTCTTCTAGCTATTTTTATCATTACTGAGACCGTCTATCTTGCAATATATATCTTTGAATAAAGACTTCCCACTTTGTCGCTTATTAATAGCATCTACTGAGAAATACATTCTTTGATAAGAATGATATATAATGCAAATATATGTTCCTGATAAATAAGTAGGCTTTTTAAATGTTTTTGTTCTTTAGAATATCAGAGAGTGAAATCAATGGCGACTATGATATAGCGAATCAATATTCCAATGTCAACTGACCACACAGAATTATCAAACTGAGTAAAAAAAACAACAGCATACTGCATACAAAAACATTGCAAAAGCAAATTGGTTGACAGTGCTCCACCGACACATTCGACTGAAGACCTGGTGGCAGGTGGTCAAGTCCTCTGTTGTTTGTTTGTTTGTTTGTTTGTTTGTATTTAGAACCACAAAGAGATACTCAGGCTATGATCACTTTGATATGGATGAAATATATGGCGATTCGCATGAATATAATATAAAAGGTATGAATCGGCCTACGAGTTCATCTTAACGGCCATTTAACATTTGAAAAAATAAAGCTAAAGGAAAACTATTTTTGCCCCACAAAGAAAATAATGTAGTATAATGACGTCTTGCTCTCAGTTATAGCAAATGAGTTGAGACTTGAAGTTTTCATCCAAAAGTAGCGAATGATATAATGCAAAATATAATTGAAAATAAATATACAATATTAGTGTATTACAGAATAATATAGAAAGTATTTGTATGAGGTTAAGAAAGGGGAAGTTACTGCGAGGCTCTGCCGAATATTGAATACTATTGTGTTTGTCCTGCAAAAAGTCAGTTTTGATGGTTTTGTGTTGTTAAGAGTGTTTGATTCAAAAGAAGGAACCTGTCGTGGGCCCCAAGCTTTTGCCGTTCATTAAAAACCCGCGACAAAAAGGAGTTCCGAGAGTTGGACATTATTTGACGAAATATTTTAAATTGTAACTTTTACTTTTAAACGAGTCATAAACATAACATAAATATTCAAAATTAAACAACAATTTCCGTCATTTAACATGTTTTTCTGATGTGAAATAAATTCTTCCGTGACCTACTTTCACTTTGGACAGTTATTGATTTGTTGGATTGTGTGTGTACATATTCGAAGTGGCAATGTTCAAAGTTGCGCCGTAAAACACTGAATTGACACGGCTAGACATGTTTGGTTGGGAGAAGGATGGCACAATGTCTTCGGAACGCTGTCAGATTGACAAAGGAGATTCGACGAGACGCGTGATTATGATGGTGGGCGGAGCTTCATTGCTTTATTCGCTACTATACAAATAAAGCAAAAAATTATTTGACACCCATTATTTGCCCTTTAATGAACAGGATAAAGCATAGTAGTCATATCGTATGTTTAGTGCAGCTTTGATTTATCCGCTTTCATTAATGTCTAAATGCAGGTCATATATATGAATATTGAAAATAGAACAAAATGTATAGTCATACCACTTTCATCTATTTCTCAGAGCAGGCATTTAAAATTGAAACAGTCATGAATGAAAATTTATTTGATCTTCTTATATATTTGATTCTTTAATGCTGCTGATGAGAGGTTACTCCTTAAAACGTGTAGTAGCGATATTTACATGATTTGTTAGTTTGTATTAAGTAACCAAATGACTGAAAAAAAAAATTCTGGTGGACAAAAAGCATCAAGGCTGTTCACCAACTCAGTGGTTATCTGACCCCGAATTATATCATATGTTATTTATCAAAAATTGCAATTTTGAAGTTCATATAACACTGAGTCTTTATTCCTTTAATTGCACATGATATAATGTGGCCTATTATTTCGATAGTTTTGGTTTTGAGTACTTTTCATATACAATTACTCTCAGATTTAGACATCCTATGTATTTCATTACAAATCAGCTACTAAGAGTTAATCATTGAAAAACATGTACTGCATATAAAAATTTGAAATTTTTAAATGATCGTTGTGTTTGAATTTGTAATAACAAACAACTTACATGTCCTTCATTTCAAATTTCGTGAAATCAACGGAATTTGTAATAACAATTAAAACAAAATAACATATTTACCTTTATCAATTCTGTTCTCGTTGGTAGATATACTGTTGATGTAGTCTTTGGAATACACCCAGTAAAGTTTGCGTACGTCCTATTGTGGATGGGATGTATGTACCATTCTCCAGTACGTAGACATTCTTTTGTGGCGTATGCTGTTCAATTAAACGGTTACAATATAAATTCAATTATTTACAATGTGTCCTATGGAATGTTTTATTTTTTATTGATCCTTGATATAAGTAACACTTTAACTTATCATATTAAGTGTCAGTCTCTATAAGAATCAGGCAGTGTGTGAAACATAGTATGAACAATCACCATTCTGAAAGTTTAATTTAGCTATTGCACCATAAGAATCAAAGGGAAAAGACAATATTTCATATCATTTTGCTAAACTGAGTTATAACTGCAGTTAAAATGAACTGAAATGAATATTTCTAGGGAAGATAATTCTGTCAAAAACCTCAATTTTTCTGACATTCTTCTGAAAAATATCTTAGCACATTAATTGATACAGAGATCAAATAATGGTCTTTTAAAATTGAATTACAATATTATTGAAATGCACCGAAAATGAACATTTCAAGGGCAGATAACTCTGTCAAAAACGTCATTTTTTTAACATTCTATGAAATATTTATGAGTTAATCCAATGATGCAGAGATCAAATAATGGTCTTTTAAAATAGAAGAAGCATCTTTCAGTGAAATTATATTGTCAGAACTGTGGGGTTTTCACATGAATTTTTGTATTTATGAAATTTATTCCATTTTAAAAACTTACACTTAATGAACAAAAGTAACAAAGTTAATACGTGGTTAAAGTTGCTGTCATAGGTGTAATTGTGTTTTTACAAAATGTAGAAAAAAAGGCATCTGTTTCTGTCCTTATATTCTATATCATAATAGGCTGGCCCTTCTAGTTCCAAAGCAGTTGTTATTGAGTTCGCTTTGAAATAATGTGACACCTATACTGCTTAACTGTGGCAATGTCAACATTGGAGTTTACAACCTCGCATTTACTTGGGTAAATGTGATGGAAACAGTGAGATGCAAGATATCATTGGAGGCATTTGTGTCCGACATTTAGAATCACTTATATATATATATCAAATACTTGTGGATACTTTACTTTTTGAACCAATGACATGATTTATTGAACCACTAAACAAACCACATGTTCAGTTCGCCTAAAAAATCTAAATCGCATTTGCAATTTTACTTGTTGTCATATTCCAAAAGCAAAGAAATTCTTTTTCTATCTTTTTTAAGCCAGTACTTCTGTCATACACATGTATGAATGGTTTTGGTTTTGTGTATTTTTGGGATGGGGTTATGGTCATAGCAAAAACGTATTATTCAGTCATATATCATGTTATTATCGTAAAAATTCACATCGGAACACTGTACATAATGTGATGAAGAAAATTAACACCTTTGTAAGCGAAGTTTTCTCTATTTTGCTTTATTGTTTGTTTGGTTTGTTTTGTTTTGTTTTGTTTTTGTTTTGTTTTGTTTTGTTTTTTGTTTTTGTTTGTTTGTTTTTTTTTTATTTTTTATTTTTTTTTTGTTTGTTTGTTTGTTTTTTTTTTAAATCTTCAACATGTTCAACTTTCAGGGATAAAAGAGCTTAAACGCTCGCGATACACGCTTAGCGTTACAAAAACAATTTTGCCTTTTTTTCCCAAATCTTGATTAATTAACATGTTGGTATGATGGTAACAATAGTACCCCTTTTTCTCGAGGACGTTAACTAGTTAGCACAGTAGAAATTAAATTTAGCCTTTGGTTACATTGGTGACAGTGCTTACCTGATGCATTGAACCCAATGATATATGATGGACACAACAGTGTTGATGTTATTCCTGCTTTTGTGTCTGGCCAACACATTATGCCATCAAAATGCCCAGGACAAAAGGATTCTGAAATGACGAACGAATTTCTAAAAAAGAAATCAATCTAAGTTTGAGTTCGAATCAAACCTATTATATTTTTATGGTATATTCAAACGACCTCAACAGAAGGGCCATTATATATTTGTCTATTGGAAAAGATTTTGATATATATCGGTTTATATTTCAACTCTATTAGAATATCTTAGCGAGAAAGTTAACCGCGTTTTTCATATCGATTCAAACGAGATATACTAACCTGTGGTATTCTTCTGTTTGCTTGTATCAAGTACACATTGTTCCATAGCTGCATTTAAAGCCTTAAGCTGAGTCAGCTGTGTAGCTTCCTGAAAAATAAAAACAATCAAATCAACCTACCCGCAAATACACGAATGAGTAATCAAGGGAACCAAGGTTATAGCGGTAATCAGAAGAATGTAATCCAGGGTCCAGGGACAAAGACCAGACATGGAAAACAGACATACACAACAATGAACATAAAGTAACTAAAATCATACATACAAAGTAACAAAAGTAAATGAGCAACTCGGATTCCACTAAAAACTGGGAGCATGGACCAGGTGCACCGGTAGGGTAAGCGTCCTCTGCTTTTCTAGAAACACCTGCCGAGTTGCTCATAAAAAGTCAAATCCGGGGTAGACAAACGAGGAAAGGAAAACTATGACCCGTTGAATAAATCAGTTTTCATGGTGCTGATGGATACACCATAACGATCCACGAGTTCATGATGACGACCGTAAAACTTCTGTAGTGATGATAAAACGTTCCATGGGGTATACCTTGGTAATTGTAAGTATTTAAAAAGGAACTGCCCTCGTTTTTTTGTAAAATTTATTTTCTTATGAGTTTCCAAGAAAAAAGAAATAAATAAAACGTTGGTGTAGAAAAACTAACGTTTTCCCGACACAGTCGGTATAGTTTTGCTTTTTACTCTTTGATATTAAGGACGCTCGTTTATGGAAACGCTAATCATCTGATCGCAATTCTGTTTCCCGATTGGCCAAACACTGAAAACATAGTGGTGTTCGAAAAAAAATTAACGATATCGAAAGTTTGAAATTGCGTCCCATGTGTTATTTTCTTGAAAGAAATGTAAAAACTTAGAAGCAAAATTTTACTGCGTCGGCTATCTTTTTTTAAAGATAGTACTTGTTTTTATACAAACGTTTTAAATGTCAGTCCCTGTAAGAATGAGGCAGTAGGTGAAAAATGGTTTGGATAAAACCCATTATTCTGACAGTGTAAGTTGACAGTTTGCATCATCAGAATCAAGATTTTCCATATCATGTTGGACCATTCAGTTCCAATTTCATTGAAATGAACATTTCAAGGGCAGAAACTCTGTCAAAAATCTCATTTTTCTAAGATTCTATTGACAAATTTCTGAGTAAAACCAATGATGCAAAAATCAAATAATGTTTTTTTTTTTTTTTTTTTTCAAATAGAGAAAGCATCTTTGAGTGATATTTTATTGTGAGATCGGTGGGGTTTTGACGTGCATGTTTCTGATTTTTCCCAATTTGCCTGACTCTTACAAACACTTACACTTAACTATTGTCTTTCTGTTGACGTTTGATAATTCCCCTTGTTATATCTGTTGTTTTTGGAGTCTTGTGTTCTTAATATTTTCTCCATAGCGTGGTTGAGAACACTAATTATACAAAAAGTAAATAACCAGCACACATGTCCGGGTCTCTTTGTGTTTTATGCTTTTATAATCTAGAGGTAAAGACAAAACTAATATAGATGAATGAATGCGTGTGGGTTTATTTTTTAATGATTTTCGAACAAGTGTAGCTAGTTTAAGTTATTAATAAAATATTAGAAAATCCCCTGATTCAAGTATTCCTACATGTAATCATTTTTTATCTACAATTGTATTATCATAATGCAATTTCTTATTATAGAATGTTGTTTTTGTCTTTTAAATCAACGGCAATTGTTACATATTCAGAATTACAAGTTATAACACCATTTATCCCGTGTCTTTTGAACAGATGAAGGATTCTCTTCACGACAATTTTGTATCTTCAAGAAGGAAGTGATACAATTGAAATGTATTTTAAGATATCATAGAGAACATAGCTTGCACCTTGAAGAAATTGTCGATCTTCTAGATAATTCTAATGCAATGACGTCGTCCAAATGACGCACCAATCATATTAACCAACCGATGACTGCATTTTGTAGACCATATTTAGAACTAAATATGTGCACTGAATGTCAATTAAGCACATTTTCGCATTTGAATCAAGCAAGCTCAATCAAGGTGATATGCAATTGTAAATATGCACAGATATACATTTGTCATTTCCGAAATTGTTTTGATTTATACTTTCTGTCTGGTGTAGGAGTCGTACCGCAGGTACGCTTCAGTTCAGTCTTAAGAGCATAGGATTTTAAATCACAATGTTCGACTTCACTGTGGTCCAGCAAGTGAAAATATTTTAACTCACTCATTAACGTTCAAGCGTTCGGCTTCCTAATATTGAACATCAGAATTTTTCAAATGGACTAACATACACCACTGCCAAAATTTTAAGTGGTACGTATGTGCATTACTTTGCATTTCCTGCATTCATGTAATTGTTTTATGAGGTATGAGTCAAAGGCATGCAACAAAAATTGTTCGCTTTGTGAAGAATGCTTCATTATATTAAGGTATGAAATCACACGGAAATTTCTGATGCTATCATTCGAGCTGTCTTGATACATAAAATAATGCATTTAAACGGTAGCATATATTTTCCATTTCACGATGTTCATTTAATGCATCATGTTAATTGCCAGAGTTTGAGAATTAACTCTGTAATTACCCATCGATTGAACATATACATCAATTTTTGTAGAGTGCAAACTCTTCATTGCATTGTAGTATAACATGCAATAATTGTGAAGACTCGTGTAAAGGTTATAAGAGTAATCAAGGGAACAAGGATTCTAGCAGAAAACAAAAGTGTAGTTCAGGGACAAAGACGAAACATGGAAAACAGACAATAACAACAAAGAACATAAAGTAACCAAAACAAAACATGAAAAGTAACAAAAGCAAATGAGTTACTCGGACTCCACTAAAAACATGGACCTGGGTTAGCGTCCTCTGCTATTCGTTTTTTATTTAAAACAAAAAAGAAAACAACTATAATATACTACCTTAATGACAACATATTTCCAATATCTCTCATGACCTTGAGATGCAATTACTATGAATAGTTATAAATAAAACCTAACCTACGTTTTCTGTGTACTTTTTTATTCTAAATAAAAGTATGTATTTAATAGATATATTCAATGTTTTGTTTCGGATAACTTCAATCAAACTTTCGCTAAAGGTATGTTTCCATTTAAGTAAATACTTTTGACAGATTTGCATGTGGAGTATACAGCGTAGACTGCATTTGTTTTCTTCTTTATTGTCAATGTCAAACTCAACTACTTTATAATTATTTTCTTTTTTCGCAAAATGAATTTGATATAATGAAACAATTTTATACGGAAAGAATAGAACGCTTGAAAAACTGGGTTTAACCAACTTTCATTTCAAAAATGTCTGTAGCAAGTCAGGACCATACTGGTATATTCCAACTGTTATTTTTTACCCTGATATTGCAATTTGTTATACAGACTTTCCTTTTGCCTAATCCTTTGATTTTGATATGACCAGTTATTTTGTTATTATCCTTCATAAAGCTGCTAAATCATGGTAATAATTTAATGGATATCCTATTGAGACTAAACGTATCTGATAGAATTTGTGCGCGTATCTATAACAGAAGAAAATAATTTGGCATTATGCTTTAGTGTACATGGTAAGTCTATATAAAACATAAAAATATAGCAAATTTAGTTCTCCGTCAAATCATATAGAGGCGAGTAAATACATGGTTAGGAAATTACTTGCTTGATTAGGCCAAAAATCAAAGAAGTGCATGCATGATAATTCTATAATTGCTAAACTACTGTTTTTAGCTACCTAAATGTCCAATACGGCCATTAACAGCATTAACTTAATACTACAAATATGACTAAGCATTTATATGACAACATAACACAGTTGCTACAAGATATTACGACAAAACAAATTTAATTTTACATTGACAAATATAATTGAGATGACTTATTGGATGTAAGGAAAGCCACAGAACAGTCTTAAAAACAAAACATTTCTATTTTTGGGTTTTTTTTTTGTGTTCTGTTTTGTTTTTGTTTTTGTTTTTGTTTTTGTTTTTTGTTTGTTTGTTTGGTTTTGTTTGTTTGTTTGTTTTTTTTTCGTTTTTTTTTCTTTTGTTCTTTAATTTTTTTAAATTAGATTTACAAAAACAAAAAAAAAAAAACAAAACAAAGAGACAAAACAAAAACAAAAAAAAAAAAAAACAACTCCTAAATTGACCTGCATTTGCCAACACGTCCTTGATGTAATCATTTCAATGGAAATAGAAAAATATAACTGGTTCAGATACATTTTTGTTAAAATAACAAACACACCGACGTAGATTACCAATATACGGTCCACGAAAATGATTATCTACTATGTATTATTGCTAACATATTCCACTATATTTACTAATACAACAGATGCTCACTATCAAGTGAATGACCAATGGACTATTTCATCTTCATCTTATAGTAACGGAGATGTTAGTATAGAACTTCCAAGTGATGTATAGGACGTTGAAGAAAAAGAGAAGACGTGCAGAAAATGCTTATAACTTATATTAAAGGCGGGTTAATAGAATGTATTAAGCATTATAATTGACATATATGCTTTTCATTCCTTTTATTCGTGTAATCAAAACTGATTCCTAGTACAATAAGCATTCGTTAGACCAAAAGGAGGTAGACCTAGAGTAAGGGACATAACTCATGAAGTCAGTGATATGTTTGTATTATATGCAATTTCACCAAAGGCTATCAAACTTTCATTTGACACAGAATGAAATTAACCTAAGTTACTTTGATGCTTTCATGACATTGATGTAAAATGCTGAATACAAACGTTCCCATGATTCGTAAGGTTTGTGTCCCTTTCCCTAGGTCTACCTCCTTAAACCATTTTTTTTATATCAATTTAGTGGCGACAACAAACAATTTGATAACCTAACAAATCGATAAGCCAATGCTGAAAATAAATCACAATCATTAATCTATCAACGGTCATATCTAAATAAATAATTGACATCGGGTGCAGCATAACATGCTTTAATTAAGTGTTATTATCTTCCTCAATTTTGTGAAGTAATTAGCTATGAACGAAAGTCATAAATCATCATGTTCCTTTTTTTTATTGTAATCATTGTTTGTTGGCGATAGCATTGTAACGATGAATAGTCTGTCCTTTGCTTTGCACCTTGAGCTAAGATTGGCAAGTTTGCTGTTGGGGTTTATTTGAGAGCACCTATGAATAATAAGAATGATATTTGGGGTTGTTAAAATATACCTCTGCTACAAATTATGTTAAGAGTAAAGTGAAAGTATTAAGTTTTGGAAAAACCAGGTAAAATATGTCAACTTTCATGTTTTAATATCGAATGTTAACTCATAGAAGGACAATATTTCGAGAACAAACAAATTCAGTTTGCAGAACTTTATGTTAATATTCATCCATTAAAAGTTTGGAGGCCATTGCTACGATAACATCTTGTAAGTTCAAAATGTTAATCTGTTACTTTTGTAGGTAAACGATAAGTTTAATGTACATTGTATCTTGTTAAATACTTTGAAATTTGAATTTGAATTGAAAGTATTGTTTGCTTGCCGTCCTCATTTTGTGATCAGGCTCATGTTAATAGAACCAAAGAATCATCACGACGACTATTATAAATTGTTAGAAATCAATATCCTTTTTTTTGTTAATTGTACATCAAATAAATGACCACGTCTTTTCTGAACGTATTCAATCTGTGTGATATGGGGTCTTTTTATCATGAACTTTTTTAAAACATCATATATAAAACTGACAACAAAAGTTACGGTAAAGTTTTATGTTGTAATTATAATAAGTAATTAATGATCGACAGCTAAGTTTTTATTGCTTGTTCTTTTTCTTCAAAATCTTGTAGATGTCGAAAACATGTATAAGGGATACATGCATATGCTCATACCCAACAAAAATATGGTATATTGTACTTATCCCTACCTCTTGATGCAAATTATTTTTTTCTCCTAAACAGAAACAGTGATGAACCTACAGAATACACCATGGTACTGCCACTTAACAACCTCATCATGTAATTATGATTGTATGTGATTTTAGTAACTTTTTGTTTTTTATTGTGTATGTCTGTTTTCCATGTCTTGTCTTTGTCCCTGGATTACATTCTTTTGTTTACCGCTATAACGTTGATTCACTTGATCACTCTAATAACTACACAACAAGTCTATATTGCTTTTATGCGATGATATGCTGACATAGCATTGGAATGGACATCATAATAGATTCAAAGCTGATACCATACTAAAATCACCGGCTTGGTTCAAAATGTTAATCGGCTATTGCGTTAATGAAATGACTATGATTATACGTTTGCACCCAATGCAATGCAAAAGTATGAATTTGATTTATGTCAAGGATTTTAGGAGATAAAAACAATCACACGAAATTTTGATTGAATTGAAACCGTTTTCGCCTTTGCTACTTGGCTTACCAAAACAGTAATTGTGCCAGTTTATCATTTTTTCGTTATTAATATGGGCGTCAGTGATGTTATTTTATTTTATATTGAAAGAAATTGTTTACTTTCTTTACTTTTTTTTAGGTTATTAAAAAAATTACCAGGCGTCAGGAGTTGAACTTTGATGTTTGTTTTTATTTGAATATATTATTTAAGTAGCACTCCAGCTAAGAATCATGCAAAATGTGAGTCATGGGTAAACAGCCTATATATTTTTATTTTTGATATTTTGTTTGAATTGCCATACTAAACAGAAATTAACATTCAATTTTTCATATAACCCACGCTCTTAGGAGATAAAAATTGTATAGAATGCACTGTAGATTTCAAAATTAAGGGAGACAACTCTGTCAGTGACGCTCAAATACAATAGAATCTACTGGATTTTCAATGTTGATTATCCCCTAGGAGCAGGCAGATTTGAATGAATAATTACATTTTTATATAGTATAGACCCATAAAACAACTTAATTACAAAAAAAATGTAGCCTTTTTAGGGTGTATCACATTTTTCAGATTTTGCATGATTCTTACAAAGACAGCTACTTAAGTATTTTCATATCATATCAGTTTGCACTAAAGCAACTGATATCATTGATCAATAAACAAAATCTCCATTAGTTTAAATTATAGTCTTTTTTTTTCAACTATTCATTAATATACATCATGATCTATGACAGAGAAGATCTAGCCATATTTTTGTGTTCTTCAGATTAAAGTTATAAACAAAATAAAACATATTACACAAACATATCAGAAATCTTTCTTAATTTGTTTTTACATTATTATTTAGATTGTCCGTTTGCTTCAGGCGGCACTAGAATGTTCAGGAAAAAATATATAAATATCAATGAGACCCGTTTAAACAGAACCCTGAATAAACTGAAAGTTGTTTCGTGTCAAATGAAGCGTATTTTCTAAACCGAACAAATTCTTCAGTCCAAATTTCTTAGTATTGCACAAAAATATGTTTTAACATAAGAAAGTAATGCATTGTATCTTATACTTTCTTTTAAACGACATTACCTTTGCAATTTTCAAATACAAATACCCTTGGAACAAATTCAATTGATCTGTTTTGGTTGGTAATAAGACACACATGTGAATACTTATAGAATTGAATTAGAATGAGAGCAAACAAGACATTTCTGTTGAATAAGTAAAAAATATATATTTGATTAACAAACGGAAAATGAACTTTAATAACAAAGCGATTTCTTATTTTTATTATTACTGAATTAAAACACAAAATAGCTGACAAGATATAAGGGAGATCTATAGAAGATAAAATTATCTTGTTTCAATACAAGAAAAAAACAGATCGTATTTAAGAAAACATTAAATAGCCTCTATAGCAGAGCATGTCAAAAATAAGTTATGGAGATCTTATGTCAGAGAATTTATCAGGATTAAGATTAAATTTAAATTTGACGTATACTGTGTAAAGTTTTTATTTCAATTTACTTTTTATCACACATAATATGCTGAGTTTATTAGTCAAACTCGTTGATTTAAGATTTGGAATGTGTGTCAGTTTGGTACGTAAATGTAAACATGTCGTTTTAATTACATTGCACCTCCAAACACGAAATGGTCATGCTGTCGAATCCCAACTAGTAATCAAAGAGAAGTATCCTTTAATTGGAAAATGTAAAAAAGGCACTTAATGTGTTTCTTATGAAACACTGTTGATTCTCGTACATTCATTAAACATATTTGATATTCCTGATTTCATTTCTTTCTTTTTTTTATTTTGAGCTAAGGCAAGTAACTTTCCAATTCGGAAATTGGAGTAACAGACAGTAGTATACTTCAATCTTTGACTTATTGGAGCTGCGTTAAGTGCTTTGATACTTTTAAATAATTTATTTCAAACTATTTAGCTACTAAACGAAGTGTAAATAGTTTAAATTTCAAAGAAAAAATGTTTAGTGTTTTTCCTTTCCCCAATGAGACCACCAACCAAGTTGTCGTGTTTTTGTGTGTTACGTCTTTTTGAAAAACACTTGCTAAAATGGTTTGCATTTCATAAATATGAAAAAGGACTACAATTTATTATTTACGCTTATCACTCTGTTTACAGAATTGTTCAATGAATGAAATGTTTGTTATTCTTTCTTTTAACCAATACTGGATAAATTTATATATGAATATTACAAAGCGTTTTATCTTGTCTGTTCCGAACTTTGAAATATCATGTTGTATGATAACACGATACTTTTAGGGTAAATAAGTAATAAGGAGACAAATGAAAAAAATAACAACAAAGCAGTTATTTTTTAACACAATTATAGTTTGAATAATTAGACAATTTTCGACTTACAAATATTTAAAAGTCATTGTCAGCTATGCACAAACATGTTGTCTTGAAATGCGATGCTGTCGGTTCCTATATCATGCATAAATGTTTTTTGTCAAACGTTTAAGGCATTTACTTGCTATTTATAAACAATGGTTTCACATAACAATTTAAACGGTAAGAGAAACTTGCATAGATTCAATAACGGTTTAATAACACGAACGCATCTGGATTGTTTAATACATCTAACTGATTATCTGGAGTTGTAAAAACAGTCTTAGTTACATCTTACTTATGCTAAACAAATTTAAAGTGAGCACCATGAACAAAGTTCAAATGTTGAATGTTTTTTTTTCAAATATTTTTTTTTTATTTAAGTTATATTGATCGATATCATTACAACCATGTTTCGTTGCCAGAAACCATATAGTTACATCAGTTTCGTTTGAACTAAGAACTTACAGTGTTTTGGCATGTGTTTTCTTCTGAACAATGGACTGTTCTGTCAATGCGCATATCTGCGTGTTTGTTTTTTTTTTTTTTGTTTTTTGTTTTTTTTTCAGTGTGATATTCCTATCTAGTGATATAACAATCAACGTTTTGTTGACGAGTGAGTCCTGTGTCATTTAAAGCTTGTGTTTAATGTAAATTAATATCTATGTTAAACTGGCTTTGGTAAAAAATGTAACTTAACATCATTTGTCTTCTTTTCCGTCCTCGTGCCAAAATAATTGTGAAAACTGTTTGAGAAATTTAGTTTGATAAATATCTATTTTTAATAGTTCAATCAAAATTCTGTTCGTGTTACGTTGTATTTGATAATAAAATGTGACACTAAGATATATTTAACATAATTATTTATGAAAGAGGAACTTTTCAGTATTTATTTATAATGAGATAAACATTTGTGTACAGTAGAAATCAAGGCTAGACTCTTTCTAGTATTTTTTTGACGGGCGAAAGGTTGATCATCATTCGTGCTTGCCCGACATAGTCTCTAACGATCACTGATTGATATCGTATCAAATTCTTTAACTGTTCTGAAATTAAACTGATACCTACTCACACGTGGAGGATAAGTAAAGGATAATACCGTTAGTACAGGAATAATAAAAGTAAAAGGAAAATTCCATATAGCAAATGGCAACATACAGACAAAAAACGAAAAAAAAATGAAAGACAACCATGGAAATGGTGGGTAATCCTGTTTTAGCGCTTAGATTCTATTACTGTTGATTTTAAAATATTGTTCCTGTACAGTATATAGCAATACAATAACCAACACAGAATTTCCATCGGGAAAAGTTGGCAAAAATAGTAAACAAAACAGAAGAGAGTATAATATGCATATAAAGAATTGCAACCGGTAAAAGAGAAGACAGTTTAATATGCATATAAGGAATTGCCACCGGTAAAAGAGAAGACAGTTTAATATGCATATAAAGAATTGCCACCGTAATTTCCAGAGTAAATAAATGAAGTATTCAAATCAGTAGAGAGGATAATATACAAGTAAATAAGATAATAGAAGCTACAAGTACTCACGGGCTCTGGTTTGCAAATACTGCCATAGGAAAATCCCATGAGAAAAGATGAGATAAGACATTGAATGAAATTCATATTATTTTCCAATTATGTCTTTCACACTTTTGTTATTCCATAACATCATGGACTCACAACATTGATGATTCAACAGATCGTGACTACTAAATGCATAACATAACAGGAAAAAAATCGAACTATGTACAAAATTAGTATTTTTCTGCAATTCATATAATTTTCCACTTGACATATATCCACGTGGACACTTATAAAACGGGTGATTTAGTGTTGTGTTTTTATAAACAAAATATTATTTGATCCATTATCCTAACTGCAATTTTTAACAATAATGAACTTAAAGTTGAAATGAGAATTTTATCAGTATTTAACCTCAATAACTTTGAACGGTATGAAATGAACTAGACATCATAATTAGATACACGTATACAGGTAGAAATATGAGAAATTCAACTATTATATTACAATTTTGTCTATTTTGGGTGAAATTTCAACTCTTTTTTTATACTGAACAATACATTGTTGTTCGTTAATTTAAAATAATTCGTTCAAAAGACGATTTTGATTTGTTGTTATAAGGACTGCATGAATGAAAACTGTCTTGAGTTTATACCCGCAGCCTTTAGAAATATTCGACCACACTCGTTGATAGTGAAATGGAAGCACTGCCGAAACTAGGCAGACTTTTGGTATCGCACTAGAATTCTAACAAATAGACTTCTGGAACAGGGTAATGTTGCTACAAGATTGAAGTCATCAATACAGAAGTTTTATGGTCATCATCATGAACTCGTGGATAGTTACGGTGTATCTATCTGCGCTATGAAAACTGATTTGTTCAACGTGTCATTGTTTTCCTTTCCTCTTTCGACTACCCCGGACTTGACTTTTTATGAGCAACTCGGCGGGTGTTTTTAGAAAAGCAGTGGACCCTACCGGTGCAGCTGGTCCTTGCTCCCAGTTTTTAGTCGAGTCCGAGTTGCTCATTAACTTTTGTTACTTTGTATGTTTGATTTTAGTCACTTCATGTTCTTTGTTGTGTATGTCTGTTTTCCATGTCTGGCCTTTGTTCCTGGATTACTTTCTTTTGATTACCGCTATAACCTTGGTTCCTTGATTACAGTGGAACATGTCTGAACCGAACCTCTTTTGGACTTTAAGTTGTAGTCTTTGTAAGAATCATGCAAATTCTGTAATATGTGATACATTTTTATTTATTTTATTGAGTTGTTTAATAGGGTTATATGATGTAATGTATAATTATTCGTTCCAATCTGTCTGCTCTTAGTGTCATGTACAGAGTAATCTTCCTTAATTTTGAATTCTTCACTGCATTCTATATAATATGTATCTCCTAAGAAGAATGGTTACATGGAAAACCAAATTTTAATTTCTGTTTATTATAACATTTTAAACTGAATATCAAACATAAAGATATGTAGGCTTTCCAACAATGAATCACATTTTGCATGATTCTTATCTGGAGTGCTACTTAAATATTGGTTTGTTTTATGCAGGTGTCAAGCTAACAAATGTTTAAAACATATTTAAATTGATATGAAACAATTTTTTAAAACAAATTCTGGTTAAGAAAAGTTTTCGGATTATTCAGGATTCGATATGGACAGGTTTCATTGTATATGGTAGATATTATTTGTTGTTGAACTTGATATCATAACAATCAACAGAAAACCCTTAACAAAATAAAATAGACAACAGTTATATAGCTATGTACACATTTTATACATTGTTCATAAAATTTGGTTTACATTTCGTTCTTACTCTTCTTAAATAAAAAATATTGAAGGAGAGAGGGACTTAACGAGGCTACATACATTTACAGGCATTCTATCTGATTTCACGGTTATTACCTGTTTTTAATTCATGTTTTGTTTGTACTTTAAGTAACACTCAAACCCAGATTCTTGAAGATTCTACTTGCATTTCTTTTCCAAGGAGGTAGTCCCAGGGTAATGGATATAACTCTTGAAATCAGTGATATGTTTGAATCATATTCAATTTTACCAAAGCCTATCAAGCTTTCATTTGAAACAGAATGAAATCAGTCCAAGTTACTTTGATGCTTGCATATGATTGATGTAAAATGCTGAATACAAACGTTCCAACGATTTTTGAGAATTATGTCCGTTACCCTAGGTCTACCTCCTTAAATCAAGTCCTGACACTATTTGCGTGTGCTCTCATACAAGCCACCTTAGTGATATAGTTTTACGTCAATTAGAAAAGTAGAAACACATGATTGTCCGGAAAGGAAACTTTTAATAGACAAGTGAATTATTTGACTTACAAAATAATGAAAAGGTTTGTATATTATTTTAGAACAAACCTTAACTACTCATTTCTTTTACATTTTATGTTATATAGTTCTCTCCTCTTTATATATGAGAGCTATTTAATGTGCAGGGGAAAACAGTATTCCATTAGTTTGAATTATGTATAAACTTGTTGACAATGAATATTATTCGCACAACATTATGAAAACTACTTATCGTTGACCAAAATAAAACTTCTATATAATAACATACGGCCAGAGTTATTCTTAAAATGAACACAATTTTTGATGTTCTCAGATAACTACATTAACCGATATAATTGGTTGGTGTCAAGAAAATAAACTATGAATTAAGTATCAGTTTCTGTAAGAATCAGGCACCGGGTGAAACATGGTATAACAAACCCATTATTTTGAAAGTGTAATTTCACAATTTGCGCCATCAGAATCAAGGAAAAAGATGATAGTTTTCATATCATGTTAATGCATTGAGTTATAATTTCATTGAAATGCATTGAAAATGAACATATCATTGTGATAACTCTATCACAAACCTCATTTTTCTACTGAAAAATTCCTGAGCAAAGCCAGTGATGCAGAGATCAAATATTAGTCTTTTCAAATAGAGAAAGCATCCCTGAGTGAAATTATATTGACAGATCGATTGACAGTTAAAATAGAAAATAGAACGCTCCTCAATTAATTATATTCCTTGGTGTACTTAAATAGTCAGTACAGGTCACGACGACAAAATAAGTGAGTCTTAATTTACTACCCCACCCCCACCCCCCACACTCACACACTATATATCTAAATTGCATGATACAACGTAGAAAAATATTACTGAAAAGTCGGATCCAAATTACCACGAGAGTATTTCATTTTTAAATATATACACTACATGTATATATTATTTATTTTTCTTCTTTGTAATACAAAACTGTATAATAGTTCATGTGCTTTTTGATTCACCAAACTTACCATGAATGCTTGCAATGTAAGTGAAGCATAACTAGAAATCAGACTAAAATTGCCTTATATAATATTTGTACCTATATTGAGAACCAATATATGACCAATATATGAACTATCAAATAAAGATCTAGTAATATTTTGATACGGGTGATACCTATAAAACGTATATTAATTGGTTAATGACTTACAAAATTTTAATCGTATTTTGTTTCCAGTATTATGGACACATTACAATGGCAAGAGTTAAGTCTTGCATAAAAAGAACTCCAATACACTTCTTTGGTACCTTAATTCTGGTTTATGTACCTTGCACGCAATGGTCGTACAGAACTTGTTGACAAATATTTTTGGCTATCTTTTTTACACGTAATAATTATAGTTACAAACAATACACATTTTGTTTTATCCAATTTAATTACTTAGTAATGTTTTGTTATATAATTAGATAATTCGATCAAAATATTGCAGAAATCATAGCATAAATAAACTTTGTATAACAAATATTCTTTAGAATGCTTGTGTAAAACAAATGCTTTGTTCATAAATTAATCAATTATTTTTCCAAACGTTTACGTCTTCAATTGCGTATATACCCATTGAACGTTTCATGGAAAGACTTTATAGAGTAACCTTTGTGATTGTGTTGTTTTCTTGAACAACAATTCACATTTAAACACTACTAAATGTCATGTTGTCTTAATGATTCTATGACTATCATGACGATAACTTTGGAGTAATCGATCGTAAAATCCGTTTCTCTAACTTAATTTAAATTATATTAATTTTAACGTCAAGTTTAGATTCATCAGTATGTTACTTTTCTTTGAATAGATATCCCAGTAAAATTCAGTAATAATGATAAAACAGCATATATAGGGATGAAGGATCTATGGACATTACAATGAATGGGCACATATATTTTCGTTTGACAACCACTCTTTGAAGAGGAAGTGTATTTCCAATACAATGTATTAAAAACTTCTCCCTCTTCTACAAATAAAATATAAAATACTTGGAATCATCTGTGTCTAGAAATGTATAGTCCATAATTAGGATACCATTTCCGTTTCATAAGTACGAGTGAATTATTATGGTACACAAGTATTTAATCATTTTCTCAGCAGTAACAGTATCAAAAATACCTTACCTCTTTTTGTGGGCACCAAATTCCTAAGGTTGATCCTAAAAAAATTGACAAAACCATATTGAACAGGTACATCTTGCCTGAATTCAAAATTATCTATTGCGGAAGCAATACGTGAATCTATTTCACATTTTATAATATCTACGATTCAATTCCATTCATTCGCGGAAAAATGTTAATATTATGCAATGTACAGGTCACGTGGTCAGTATATATCTTTGTTTTATGCGAGTAATCACATTTTCCAATCTGTATAAAAATTATGATTTTAGCAAAAATGCGATCAGTTTCTTGCATTTTTACCGTCAATGTTCAGCTTAACTACTTATAAATAGCAATGTTATTGGATAAGATAGGCGTTACGCCATTATTGAACTGTCGGGTTAATCCAACTTGAATGAAAGGTGGAAGTTCACCTTCTAAAAATTTCACTTCTAATTGAAACGAATTGGCAAAATACATTTTAATACGAATAACCACTACATTCAAATTAGTTTTTGTGATCAATTGTACAAGTCTTGTTTCTTTAAAAGCTCTGTTGATTATCTGTCAAAACTGTGACCTCTATGCTGACCTTCTAAAACTTTTAATGATGATGGTAGGGTAGGCATTAATATCATCATTTATAAACATGACATTCATCGAAATATTACATTTAAATTCTACTTAGTTTTTTTTTCAAATTTCATACTTCTATTAGTATAGAACAAGTCGGTGTAAACCCGTCTTGTCACTTAGATATTAGTGTCTACAAGATGCAGGTATGACGTTTACATTTTATGTTGGTTTAAAATTAAACCCGGGCTGCCTACCGGTGCACTTGGTCCATACTCCCAGTTTTAGTTGAGTCCGAGTCGTTCATATACTTTTGTGGCTTTGTATGTGTCAGTTTGGTTATTTTATGTTTTTTGTTGTGTGTTTGTGTTTCCATGTTTGGTCCATGGATTACATTTTTTTCCAATAGAATCTTGGTCCCCTTGATTACTCTTTCATAATTAGTTTTCAAAATATATTTTAAGGCAATGTTGTGTAACTTGCGTTTTTGAAGAATTTAAATAAAAATTCTTAAATTATAATAATTGTAGGTTATTACAATTTTCCTAAAATATCCACGATATCTTATCTTGAAACGAACTTTCAGTTTATTGTTTTGTGTTTTGTTTTGATTTGTTTTGTTTTGTTTTGTTTTTTGTTTGTTTTCGTCAAATATTCGGCATTGAAATTAAGGTTACAACAGCTAAATGGACCAACAATTTAATTGAATGTTTTATGAAATAGAACCTATGATTTCCCTTGATTTCCGTTTCATGACGGTAAGTCATTGAATTGTACAATAGCATACTATCCTATTGGTTGGCTATGAGCGAGTGTTTACAAATCCATACCCGAGTGTTTCTGGGCCATATACTAGGGTGAAACAAACCATTTTTCCACGGAGGGTTACACGTTTTTTTGTTGTTTTTTTTTTTTTTATTTTGGGGGGGAGGGGGTGTGTTTTTGGGGATTTTTTGCACTAATACAACGTTTATTTCAAATATATAACGACATTTACGTCTCCCATTGACTTTTAAGTATTACAAATACTTGAAATATTTTCTAGCAATATGAGAAACTAATTTCAAATGACCTTTACTAAAACTGCTGATACAATAAAATAGATTGTTTTGTCTTTGTGAGCGAACTGTATGCATATCTATCTTCAGTGTGTACATGTTTACTATATCGTTATTGTTGTTGTGATGGTATTTACTGCTCAAAAGTCAAAATTATAGAATTAAAAAAACGACACTTTGGATCCGGTATTTTAGTACATGGAGGGTTTTACCAAAACAGATGCCAACACTTGAATGAAGATGACTCCATTTTCTTAACTTCCGTTCAATACTAAATAGTTCAAAAGGTTTTTAATAGAGATTGATTTATTATGGTACAATCTCAATGATTGTCTTGCAAACCTCTTTTTATTTGCCTTTTGCAGGTAATTTGGCGACGATTCTATCATGTACATACAAATGAAGGCAAAATGACTGTTGGTGCTTTACAAAGTAGACTGAACTGAATGAGTTTGGATGCTAACCCTACCGGTGCACCTGGTCCACACTCCCAGTTTTTAGTGGAGTCCGAGTTGCTCATTTGCTTATGTTACTTTGTATGTATCATTTCAGTTACTTAATGTCCTTTGTGGTGTATGTCTGTTTTCCATGTTTGGTCTTTGTCCCTGGATTACTTTCTATTGGTTTCCGCTAGAACCTTGGTTCCCTTGATTACTCTTTTTACATTGTATACTATTTTCAGGTACTAGAATCTTTACATATTTCGTTTAGCACAATATATTCTATTAAAACATTGTGTCTTACATCCTTTAGCATTTTGATCATTACCAGGTCATTACTACGACTAGTACTTAAAAATATAGAACAAGATAATTATGTTCAAGATACTGATATAAAATGATACTTGTAAGAAATGTAAAACTGTTTCATTTAACGCAAATTAAAACTACCAAGTAATTCAAGCACACGGAATGCATACATAATAAGTTAAGGTGTAAATTGAAACTGTTATTTTTTTAAATTGAATAGTTTTAAATTAAACTATATTCAGAGAACATTTACGCAAATGATGAAACGTTACCATTATAATGTTTTCTTTATAAATGGTTTGTCTGTTTTACATCATGTGACCCATCATGTGCCTCTTGTTTATCAACAAATGTCACGTGGTAACTTCTATGTTTGAATATAAGAGTATTCAAGAAAATTTATGTAGAGTTATTTTAAAGTTGTTTTGCAACTGTAAAAGTTCGTGCGACATGTGTGGCTTCCTTACATACATTAAGGAAGTGTGCTAAATATTGGCCCCAAAACAAAACAAAATATCTGAACTGCAAAACGAACATCTGGCATATTTTGAAGTGAACAAAAGAAATATCTTTTAAAGTTCATTAGATTTTAAGTCTCAAACTGGCAGGTGGTTACAAAATACTTTATAGATTACCTTTGACGCATTAGATAGAGTGAGAGATTACCATAATCTATGAATGCCTGCAGTAGCATTTGGTTTTAAAGATACAATAATGATAAGTATGCTTGTTATTTCTGCATGCACTACCTGCACATGGGGTGTGTAAATGATGGTTTGTGTGATAAATGAAAAAGGCATATTTATTTTCAATTTTGAAGTCAGACATTGACAACAAAGAACATGAAATAACCAAAATAATGCACACAAAGTAACAAAAGTAAATGAGCAAATCGGACTCCACTTAAAGTTAGGAGCATGGACCAGGTCCACCGGTAAGGTAAGCGTCCTCTGCTTTTCATAGAAACACCCGCCGAGTTGCTCATAAAAAGTCAAGTCCAGGGTAGACAAAAGAGGAAAGGAAAACTATGAAACGTTGAGCAAATCAGTTTTCATGGTGCACATGGATACACCGTAACGATCCAAGAGTTCACGATGGAAACATGCAAAACGATCAATAAGATACCAAATCCAAAAGTACCAATAACTCAGAATATAATGTATTATCTACAAACATTTCAGGACGTATAGGATAATTCCGATTTTCAGTCATGATATTTCAGTATTCCCGTATGACTTCACACAGTTACTGCTCATTGGTATTGTAAATGATGCCTAGAACGTTAAAAAAAGAAACACTTTAATTATTTCTATTTTACTGTTTTTTTTCAATGGTGACATAATGTATGTTTATAAATGCAAACGAACAATGAAATAAAAGATAAGGAAATGACTAGGTGCTTACAAGCAATCGATTTTTGTACTGAAATATAAATCAAGATCATTGAGTTAAAGAAAACAATTATACTCTATGCTATATTACAAGATAATATTCGTATTAACAACTACTAAACTCTAAAAACGGTTAATTTCTACAGCCAACCTTTGAATGACTAAGACATAAAAGCTACTAAAGTTAAACATTAAGAGATCGATACCACATCGGTTTTGTATTTGTTATGAATACCACCAATGACTGTCACATTGACACAACTGCTTGAAAATAAACTAAACGTAACATCTAGAAAAATAAATAACAAATAACAAATGCAAGACAGTTTTAAAGGATACCTGCATATGAAAAAACATGCAAAAAACATGTAGTTCATCTGATTGATTGATTGACTGATTGATTAATATTTGTTCATATTTTATTGTATATATTAAGTAAGGAAACCAAATGATTTCAAGTTTTGTATCGATGGCACGACAACCTAGTTACTGATCTTAATCAAAAAGTAAGTAAAAGTACCGACCATTTAAACTTGATGGTTTGTGAACCTACGTCTATATTTAGTAACAGTTGTCAAGAATCACTTCTATTTAAGACCACTTGCTCACTAAATTGACCTTTTAATTGGATATTTCCTTTGATGAAAGAAGACGCCCTTTTCATTCGGTACATAACAAATTTAATAACAGGTAAAACAACTTGTCATAACTGAACTACTACTCGGAAAAAATTATTGACTAAACTTTTAATTTATTCTACTTTTATGAACATATATGTGAAAGCTTAGGTTTATCCAACAAATTAAAGGTTTTAGCAACTAGACCCTGCCGTTTATGACGCATGTTATTACAAATATATACAACAATTACTCAAAACTGTAAAAAAAAAATTCGCAAATGATCTGTTAACTTTGTTTGCGATGTAAGAATGCATAGGTTTATGACCCTCTATTAGTGAAGCATTAGTGATGATCAGAACAACAGTAGAAACCTGCCTGAACTATCAACAGTACATGTATTATCATTTACATGTCTTAAGTGTATGTAACTTAGTAATATCTATGGAGTTTATTCTGGGTAAAATTAACGAATTTATAAAGTCCACTGATCAGATGTGTCTATAGTTTTACTTTTCCGTCAAAGTCACTTTTAAAAAACGATTTGACTGTAGCAGATTAAATTGTTTATTTCTTCAAATACACCATCACAAAACAATAGTATTAACTTTTAATATAAGTAAGATATTTCTGTTTACACTAAAACAAATTATTAAATTTTGTGACCCCTAAGAAATAAACCTCATCATTCAAATTGCAGTAAAATACATGAAAAAGTAAATTTTTTATCACAATGAACTTCATTATAACGTAGACTATTTTATCAATGTCCTACTTTTGTACTTGTAATACTTTAGAATATCCTTATCACATTATGTCTATTGCTTTTATAAAGATCCTGTATGAATATACAACAGTACTCTAATTCTGTATTCAAATTGATGAATATCTATGTTTCGTACAGTATTCGTTCCTTGCCAACAAATTTCACTTATTTTGATAAGAATTCTTTTAAATATCCTTTCAATACTCAATCTGTCAACACATCGGCGTCATCTACACAATAAATCTTATAAACAATAGATAGATGATACAATATTTCACTTAAAAATGTAAATCAAGACAAACAGATCATTTGATCTGTCTTTTTTTTAATTAGAACATTTGAACTCTTCGTTAACTAACGCAATAGTTTGATGTATTTGCAAGTACAAAAATTTTCAAAGTTGCACAAAATATCTCTGAAGAAGCATCTTTATGATTGAGTAATTGTGCAAAGCTGTCTGTCAGTATTCTTCGTTGATATATTTGATTGTGTTGTGCATATTTATAACTGTTTGAACTGGTTTTGGAGAGGATGTCATTTTCAACAAATGAATGGTTATTAGGCGAATATAGAAAATTTCAATGTAAGAAAATCATAGAATTATCAATTCATTTTCGCTTTTTGGTTCTAGATCAGAGCCTTTCACGTTTATTTATTTTAAAAAAAATCTTTGTTTTAAGAATTTTTCGCTCTTATTCATGGTGTATAATGTTAGGTAGCTCTCTTTGTAAGAATCATGCAAAATCTGAAAAATGTGATATACCCCAAATAGGATACATGTTTTTATTTTTGTAACAAGGTTTTTTATGGGTCTATACTATTAATCATGTAATTATTCATTTAAATATTCCTAATCTTAGGAGATAATCAATTTTGAAAATCCTATAGATTCTATTGTAATTGAATGCATTTTACAGAGTTATCTCCCTTAAATTTGAAATCTACAATGTATTATATATATATATATATATATATATATATATATATATATATATATATATATATATATATATAATTTTTATCTCCTAAGAACACGGGTTAAATGAAAAACTGAATGTTAATTTCTGTTCACTATGGCAAAATATCAAAAATAAAAATATATAGGTTTTTCATTTTGCATGATTCTTACCTGGAGTGCTACTTAAACAAACTTCCCGTAAATACCATCCGTTGTTTTATATGCTGAAGGATCCAATTTGAGTATGAAATTACCTACAAACAGGATATTTTCATGGAAAACAATGGAAAATTTTGTACACATAATATGGGCTTTGTAATATTTACTATTTACTTAACTTAATCTTATAACACTTATGCACTAAAAAAAGATCATATTCGCTAGATAAAGACGCCTAAAATTAAATGGCAAATTTTAATTACTGATATTATAGGACAGTTGGTTTAAGACACTACTTACATTTGATATTAAAGCACTTGCTTTTAACAAATAACTTGTCGATTAGTTATATTCCAATATAAATATCAAATCACAACATCTCTGTTGCGAAATATGCATTCCAATATTCCATCGCAATGAATAAATACGATGAATTGACAGAGAAACACTATCTGTATACAAATTAGGACATGAATATTCGCACAAAGAATACTTTTTGTACTTGGAGAAACATTTCTTTTCGAAAATGATTATTGCGATTTATTGTTTGACGCATTGAAATCCCCCCCGACCTCCCCCAAAATAAATACGTAATTATCAAGTGTCTTTGGTATATAAAATACCAGGGACAGCGTTAAATCTACAAGAGAAAGATACAAGGTGTAAGAAATGAGCAAACAGTTTATAATTTAAAATTCCCCTACTCTCTCTCTTTCTCTCTCTTTTATTCTTATAAAAGGTAGGGTTAATTTTCAATATATGAATGTGTCGATTGTTCATTTTAAGACATGCTAAATAATGTCATCAACATATACACATTATTTCATTGTTTTAAGGGACAGTAAAAATAAGCCCAAGCATGAGAAGAATGGGATAAGTACAGAATTCTTGTAAATTCAAACAATAAAAACATGAAAAATTCCTTACTCAACGGATGCACAGTGCGAAGAAATCGAACCACACAAGATAATCAATGAAAAGTGACACAAATACCAAACAATTTTTTAAACCTGTTAAGAAGGAGTCAGTTGGCTTATTTCATGATCAATATTTGGGTTTCTCTGCGATGAGGGCTTCTCAATCATCCCGTATTACGGCTTCTCTGTAATTCAGTTTACAGAAACAATGTTAAACAAAGTAAACAACACTAGGATAAATGTTGTTCTTTGATGCAAGTCAAAGCAGATTAGTTTTCTTTTATCTGAAGATGAAACATTTTGTTTCAAAAAAGGGTCATGATCCCTTCAGAAGATATATTGTTTACTTTGAGTATATGCCCTTGAGACTTGGTAACCTTCAATCTTATAAAAACTACACGAATCGCTTATATCTTTATCTGTTTTGAGTGATATATGACATTTCTCCATGCAAGAAGATGACAAATCTCGAGGGTCGAGTAATCTTAATTATAAGTGTCGCTAACAGTCGTTTTTCATCAGCTTTGTGAGTACGTTTACTTTCTTAAGAACAACAGTTTGTTTTGGAGGGGGCTGGGAACAAATTTTATGTCCTGAATTTTTATTCAGTACATTACCGGACCTTTTATTTTTTTACTGTGGGCTGCCCGGGGTTAATTTACTTTTTAATGCTGGATTAAGTTTAACCATTCATCCCCGTCCTGCCTATGTATTTCTAATTTGACCGTTAATTATTAGAACGTTATAAAAATGTTATAAAACGATTCGCATGAACGCACAAGTAGATGCAAGTTTTATCATATGCACTGGTATTCGAAAAAACAGAATGATTATGAATAGACTATGACATGTAATGGGCGGCAAGAAAATAGTCCTTCTGGAAAATTGCTTATCAGTTCTTAATTTATTGGACAAAGATGCCGAAGATGGCACGTCTTGAAGAAAATGTCAATTTACATGGCATTTGTTATCTATAAAGATTAAAGAACATGCAAGAATTTCCGAAAAAAAAACGTAACCTGCTGAGATTAATTCAAAAGTGCATTAGTTACCGAACTAGATGGAATAGATATGGGAGATTAGTGTCTGTTACAACAAAATGTGAGACATAACTGTTTGGAAAAAATACCTTCCATACAACAAATACAAACAAGTCACAAGAAGGGAAAGTACAAACTCCGCGGACAAAACAACACAGGGAACACCAATAGGACAATAAACAAAGAACAAAAACGCAAAATAGAAAAGGATTTGTGAACTGTAATCAGTGGTATGTGTCTACATCATATAATTTTCCTTCAATAATTTACTGTTAAGATTTTAAAATTATATAATTTTAAAACTTGATTAACCATATAAAGGTTATCTAAAATTTAATGAGTTGTGATGAAGTTTTGCTATTTTAGACTATTCTATAGTTTAATCCTTGAAAACAATTCTTTTTAAAATAAAATTTGATAAATTCAGTTATTTTGTAAAACAAATTGTTTATCACATATATCTCTCCTACACTATCAATATGGTACCATAAAACCATTTTGTTTTGTCTACCAGAATGACTGATAAATGTGACATATTAATTTGTCAAAATCTGCTAAAAGCAATTTCGTATATTTTACCGACACGCATATAAAACATTAGAAGAAGTTATAGTTTTGTCTGGCTGTGAACATATTGGTAAATACTCCAGACACACATACTCTCTCTCTCTCTCTCTCTCTCTCTCTCTCTCTCTCTCTCTCTCTCTCTCTCTCTCTCAGTGGTTCCAATGCAGTATCTGGTGTTCTTCCAGCATATATTGTATAAATCGTTCACTTTTTATGTCGTATTTTTAAATATTTATTTATTTTTTATTTTTTTTGATTTTTTTTTTGTGCTCGTTATCGCATTGGCCTGAAATTTGATACATTTGAAACTGTGAATCTCCGGATTTTACCTCTATATAAAATCCTACAAAATGACCTCTGCAGGGTTCAGGTAATGTTATTTTGTTCCATTAAAACATTTTACCCAATAAAAATGATGATGCAAGCATTGATATAAATTGTAAAACAATATAAAATAAGATAACACGTCACTGTGTCAACATTTACTAGACAAACGATATCATCGTTTCATTCATTCATTCTATAGTACTGGTCTTTGAGGGTTATTGGACTTTAATGGTATCCTTTTTCAACATCACTTTATTGACATGAATAATGACTATATGCAACGGTGAGGACAGTATTCACTTTGCCGCGGATACAAATGCGTCTTTGAGTGTATTGAATAAAGACCTAGTTAGACTCTTTAAAACTCAAATAATTGATATTTTGATACACATCAAATATTATTCCATTCATTCAAAAGTGGATTTTAGGGATAATGACTTCCAAATTGTTTTGTGCATAAACCATTAAATCTAGTACAAAAAATGTTATTTCTTAATTCCGTAGAACTTAAGACAGTTTCTGAAATAGTATATAGACTGATGGTAGATAAGCTGTATTAACAGTTACTGTATACTATGATTGGAATAGTTATTTCTTGTATCCAGTATTATTTCGAGTCATTGAACTTTTTGAGAAATAATTAGTTTAAGTTTGTCTTCTATATTGTTTTATATGAAAAAGTGTATAATAAATTATGAGTTTAAAATAATTGACCGACAAATTGGATTTCTCTGCATTCGTAGCTAAAGGAGCTCAATTAATCAGACACATAATAGTTCTCATCAATGTTATAAACCATCAACTTGATTTGACAGGGCTCTTTTAATTTTAGAAGTTCACTCTTGTAATGCACGGTGCAAATATAATAGATCACACAACTGCACTTGTCGCGATATCTAAAAGTTGGTCAATTGCTGAATGAAAAGGATCTACACCGACGCTCTAAGAACGATAGATTAGTAACATAAAAATCTCCTCCACAGATACTATAGCAATTTCTCAAAGACAAATGACACTTATTTACAACACATGTTTATTAATTGAGGATAAATGTATTTCAGATCCATTAAGATATGTCATTGTTTCAACAAGCATGGTTTTACAGATATTGATAGTATATAAATGTATCTCACACGAACAGAAACTCGATAATGATAGTAAAAGATGTACACCAAATGTTTAGACATATTTAAGACTTGCAGTACAAACTAATTCCAAATAAACTAAATTCTTTTCTAAGTTAAATAATTTTTTAATACACCGTCTTTTATGAACTACCCGGCGGTGTTTCTAGAAAAGCAGAGGACGCTAACACTACCGGTGCACCTGGTCCATGCTCCAAAGTTTTGGTGGAGCTCTAGTTGCTGATTTACTTTTGTTGCCTCGTACGTGTTATTTTAGTTACTTTATATTCTTTGTTGTGTTTGTCTGGTTTCCATGTCTGGTCTTTGTCCCTGAATTACATTCTTTTGATTACCGCTATAACCTTGGTTCCCTTGATTACTCTTTCACGATTTTACCGGTTTTGACCAATCACAATTTTAACTGCCCATTTGTGTTTAAACAACTGAAAATAATTAATTGTAATGGAATCGGGATATTTACCGCGTTATAAAACCTGGTTTAACCCATTCCTATCGCAGATGCCTACACCAAGTCTGAACCATTGCGGTTGTGATGTGAAATCCATAATGATTGTTAAATATACCCCTATCTTGTGATTTCCCATTCTATTTATAGACCCTTCACTTCCGGTGACCAGTACTACACTGCAAGTCTGTTATCCCCACATGCCATTCTGAGGATTGTGAGCCGACATATGTAGAATCATGCTGATATATTGTCCTTTGCAGTTTAAAGTTAAAGTAAAGTCCAGGGAAGCCATTGAATATTGTGAAATTAGCATGGAAGCCTATGGGAAGTGGAATTAGTGGTTTCTAGCCTGTAAGAAAATACCATTTTGAAGTAAGCTGTTAACATATGCTGTGAGTTGGAGGATTGTTTTGGAATGCTGTTATTGTCAATATACTCATTGAAGTTTTTTTATCTTCACCTATGAATATTTATGAGTTTCTTGTGAAGATGACAAGGAAAAAAATTAAAAGAACTTTTTTTAATTCTATATAATAAACACATATAAGGCCGATTTGCTGCATTTGAATGTTTTCGTTTAACATTTACGTAAAGTTGTTGTCTCTTTCAGATATTCGGAGTTTCCACTTTTACTATATAGAATTGATAATTTGTGATGACTTAACTTTCTGTCTTCATTCCCAAAACTAACTATTTTGCGGTGAATATTTACAATTACCAACAAGTATAAAGGATCTGTCAAAATTTCGAGAATTGGCAAGGCTTCCTACAGACTACGCGCTCTCTGTGGTTAAAACTTTACTGTTAACGTTAATTTATTATCAAAAGTGAGTTGCAAAAGTTAGACTGTTCGGAGTTTTTTACTGCATTATATATGCTGATGTTTGAGATGTTGAAAAGCAAACACTTGGAAGTATGGTATATTGTTTACTCGCTTTTAAACATTTTGTGTGTGTTTTATTACAATTTCTTAATTTTCTGAACTACTTGGATCAATATTCAACAAATATCGTAGCAAAATCAATATAATGAAATTGCACTACATTTTCTTAGCTATTGAAATTTGCAGTTGTATCAAAAAGAAAATTAGTTAAAAGTATACTTAGCTTTCTGTCAATTAGCACCGTGTTATGACCGAACTGAGATAACCATGCATGCTTTATAAAGATAAATAGATAAATCAAATAAATATTTGATAACTAATAAAACCTTCACTGAATTACTCGTGTAAAAGGTAAGTAAAATTATGTAACTTTGATAACTCGAAATAAATGTAGCCAATAACAATAATCTTATCATTCAACTCCTGCCGCGTCAGCTAACTTAGAGCTAAAACATTACGGAAGAGAACTCAGTGAAACTGTGACCGACAGACAGATTTGTTCAATTTAGGTATTTGCACTGCTTGCACGAGTCCGTACTACACTTAAACTGTTTTGAAAGAACTGAAAATTCTGTTTAAATTTTTTGACAGGTTTCGGGTTAATTTTACGTTACGTTAATACTGATTTCATTGTAGTGTCGACTATTGACAGTTCTTATACTGAAACTGTGAAAATAAATATTTTTAAATTTGTTGTTCGACAAATGCTCTATGTTATAATGTATAGGAAAAATATACGAAAGGAAGATGTCGTGAAAAGGATACGTCACCATGTATAAACGAAAACGTTCCAAATGACTCAATTCTGGAGAGGCAATGGTAGCAACGTTTGAATGTTTAGATGTATAATAATAAATGCAACAATAGCAATTCCAACTGTAAAATTCACAAATTTGTAAAACAAAAATCTGTATTCTATAAAATGTTCGGGTAATTATACCAATCATTAACAAATGTAATTACTAAATGTAGTTACTAAATCAAAAATATACGTTTTAATAAACAATGAATTGTGTCACCTTGATTGTGATATTAACCCTGATACCCGTTTTAAGATCTCTTTTTTAATAAACGACCAAAGCCAGGTACAGCAGTGAAAGTCAAAAATGTACATTCCAGTAACTCTGGTCTTTCAATTATATTCCAATTGACAGAACAGACCAACAAATTCCGAAAAGCAGTATATGTGTATACAAATCTCAATTATGAATTCCAAGTGTATATGTTTTGACATGTACATGACTCTGTTAGAGGATGAATAGAAGCGAGACAAATAAATCTGTATTTGTAGCAATCTTGATTTGGAACGTAAAACATAGATTATTGCTCTGTTGGCGAGGAATTTTCTAAATTAACAATCAATTACACTTCTTTAAATATCATCTCACTATTGTCAAAACCACTGCTTCTCAAACTGATTTAGAGTGACTGAAAATTGATGCTAATTGGTTTGTTAAGATCTTATTTTTTATGAATAAATGAGGTTTTTATTGCAGACACATGTGTAGGTAATCAAACGAATGTGATCGTTCTATGTTATGCTTTTATGACAATTGGTTGGTGATGTACCAGTATTATAGAACAATGAAGAAAACCATGTGACTGTCTATAGGTTAATGCGACTCGACTTCAGCAGCCTTCTGCTGATTTGAAAAGTTCTAAATGAATTTAACTTAAAAGATATATGTCTAGATTAAATATCACTTATTTTGTTCGGGTGTACCACGGTTGAGTCATGTCTGTCTGTCTTAAATGATCTATCCGCAACTATATGTTAAACTCAACAAACAAAATAATGTAATAGATTGACTATCTGCTTTATAAAACTCAAAATACATCATGAATATATTCTTTTTTTTTCAGGAAAGTGTAAAGTACTTGAAGATCGATGGGCAATCTATCTAATTTAAGCAATTTCTTTTCAGAAGCCGTTTCACTCATTTAAAAAAATTGAAGGCCTCATTTGTTTTCCTTTTATTGTGGTTTTAAACATGTACATTTCCGAAAACGTAAGTTTTTGCATATGGTGGATGACTGTCATAGGCAATTATACCACAACTATTTTTTTTTCTGTTTTGTTTTGTTTTTTTGTTTGTTTGTTTGTTTTTTTTTTTTTTTGTTTTTTTTTTGTTCGTTTGTTTTTTGTATAAATGTACATGTTCTGCATTTACTTATTTCTTTCATCTACTAAGCATTCAATTTCTGTACATACACAGATAGTAGTTATATATAATACGTCAAAGATTTTCAACTAAGTTAATAACAATACATAAACTATGTAACCTTGTTCTAGTTCAATGTCCCTATTTTTGACATACTTTTCGACCATAATTCAAATTAATTATATTATCGTCTTATCAATATAATCCTCCCTTCCTGAAAGTTAATTTCAATTTTACAGTTTCCTCTTTCCTTTGATAACTTTTATGAATTTGTCAGTGATAAAAATTTAATTATAAATGTGACATTACCGTCTTCTTGATGTTTGTATCAGAGAACAAATATAATTCTTTCACTGATTATAACTGGAGAGATAGCTTATAATTGTGATTTGTCAATAACAAAAATCTAAAAAATCCGAAAACCTATCTAAACCTGACACTTTTAAAATGTATTTTCATCCCTGATCAACCAAACACGTGTCACATGTTTGGACCACCCATACCATTACAATGATATCAAGTTGTTTAAAATTATGTCGAAGTTTATTACCTCAAAAAAGAACTTTAATACCCGAAACTATATATTTAGCAATATTAATTTGCACTTGCGCTGACCTTTACAATATGATATTTTTGGTTTCTCTAACAGAAATGTAACTAATGCCCCTCATTTAATTTCATGTAGTGATAGATGCATGTAAATTATATACATTTTACGAGTATTATACACATCGAATCACTTAATTATTGAATTAAATTACTTTTTTTTTACATTTTCCCTATGCAAACAGTTTGGCTGTTTGTTTTTCTTTTTTTTAAATTTTAAATTCTGATAAATTCTGAAAAGTTCAGCGTTATCGAGGGACATTGTCCATGTTGTATAATGAGCCGCGCTCCTTACTGCTTTGGTGGTATCCCAAAACACTATATTAGAAATGGCGCTATTGATTGATGACAGTGACAGAATTGTCAAAATGTTGATTTCATAACAGAAGCAAAGTATAAGAATTGTTTTCAGTTGCTGTGTATGTAAACGACGGTTTACGCTGCAACATAAACCACTTCACAGTTATTCAGGTTAAACCGATAAAAGAGTTTAAAATCCAATAATATTACGAACAATTTATTGAAAACAATCCTTAAATGATAAACAAAATTATAGTTTGTGTATGACTACGTAATTAAAAATATATTGTAAATGTTTATTAATTCTTTATAAATTTAGGCATAATTTCAAAGTGAAAGATGTCATTTTACTGCATGTTTTTGATTTTGAGTCTGGCCCCTGATTTAACCGACAAATGGTGTCTTCCGTCATATTCTGTGTCTTTAAAAAAAAATAGAAAAACGCAAAACACATCTATACATATTCTTAGTCTAAACCAAAACTTGAATTAACTGAAAGTATATATACTTATGTCTCGTCTTAAGATATCAAAAGAATATAATCTAATCCAAGGATAAAGAAAAGACATGGAAAACAGACATACACAACATAGAACATTAAATAACCAAACTAATACATATAAAGTAATAAAAGTAAATGAGCAACTCGAATTCCACTGAAAATTGGAAGCATGGACCAGGTGCACTGATAGGGTAAGCGTTCTCTGCATTTATGGAAACACCCGCCGAATATGAAACATGCCGAGAGTCTGAATCGAAAAAAATCCGATACTAAAATGGTTATAGTCAACTATGATAAATTTCATGGGGTCTAAAATCTTTTATTTTATGGTAATTTATTACTTTACATTACGTTTTTTTTTGTTTTTTTTTCTTTTTTTTTTTTGTTTTTTTTTTTATCTAAACAGATTTGTTATCTTTAATTATGTTCCTGTCTTCTATTTTACAACTAGACTGTTTTGTTTTCAATTATGATGATCGAGATGTAAATAGGCGCTCAATATATTTCAAAAATAGTTAAATTTTGGGGCTCGAAATTCTACGAGCATATTGTTCTGCAAATTACCAACGTACGAATTTGAATTCATGATTTTATCTAATGTATGTAAACTCTATTAAGAAGATATTGTAAGACCATGCAAGCAACTGTAAATTAACTGCTAATGACGAATCCAGAACACCCTCTCCCATGTACGGTACTCCGGGCGATATAGACCTAGTATGCTTTCCAAATAATTGTTTATTTTGCTTTGGCATACCCTCTAAATTTGGACCATTCTTAATTAACTGCTGTATTCGCCACTAAAATCTAATACAAAAGACAAGGTTGTTTATATTTACCTCTGTTTACAATCAGAATATATTCCTTCAAATTGAAATAAGTCCATAAATGAATAAATTACGTGGAAATGTATAAATATGTATATAAAACATGTAACGAGCGAACATTAAGACATGCTTACATCACCATCATGTATAAAGTTTAACTCAGAAAGGGAAACCCTGTTTTATTGATTAGATGGCTTGTAAGACGTGCCCGATTGCACGTATTAGCGTAATCCTTCTTAATTCACCAACAGTCTGTAGAAACCTTATACAGATTTATCTATGGAGTACAAAATCACATGAAATCTTATTAAGTTCTGGGATATCATAAAGAGATATAAAATAAGGTACGTTCAAGATTCAAGATTGTACGTGAGGTCTCTTCCTAAAAGTTATTGTGATCTCTTATCACAAGAAGACTTTTAAGTACCAGTCCGTATAAAATTCCGACACTGCCTATGGTAGAAATGATTCATGGTGTAGAAAAACACACCGAACAAACGCTTTAATCAAATCAATGTTCATGACAGTTGGGGAATGTCCGAATTCCTTATAACCGATGTATCTATAATAATGCCTGTTTTGGAATGCAGATATGTTAATTTTGGCTTTCCAGTAAGACGTGTATGTAGAAATGTCAATATAACTTATTATTCTTGACTTTGGTAATAAGACCTACTGGTTTGTTTCATATATGTGTTGGTATTGTAGTCCTGTACTGTTTTCAATACAATGCAATGGATTAAATCACTTTGTAAACAAAATATTGCTCAACAGTTATGATGTCGCTTTTAAAACAAAGACATTATGACTGTATGAACTACCTACTTAATACAAAAGTATATTTGACACATATATTTTTTTATCATTTCTATCTCGTTAAACATAAATGTATTTCGACCTCAATAAGCGAGCGAAGCACTCTCTTAAATGTATGTATGTATAGAAGTTCGACTAAAATGTATCATACTGACTGCTTGAGAATGTTCGTCAAGAAAACACTAAATCTGAAGCTTTGGTATGCAGTAAAAAAAATTCTTGATAAAACGTTTCAAACACCCACATGTTATTAGATAGGAACTCCTCGGACATTTTCGAAAAAAAAAAAACTACTTCTGGTTGTGGTGTACCAGACATTCTTGACCAAACCTGGATGTTTAACGGATAAAATTACAAGGATTTTACTGGTTACTACAAATGAAAACATCCTATAAATCCAACTTAGCAAAAGGGGTAACTGAAATAAAAGTCGATTTTATTTTAAAGGTAATCTACTAAATGCTTCGCTGGCATTTAAGGCTAATGCCTTCCTCATATTATTCAAATAACCAAATTACATAACATCGTTCGGTCATAATCCGTTTTTTTTCCCCTTTTTTTTCCGTTTTCCTTTAAAATTATGTGTGTGAGGTTTAAATTCCTAATTTCTTTGGGTTTTTTTCCGTTTTCCTTTAAAATTATTTGAGTGAGATTTAAATTCCCATTTTCTTTGAAGTTTTACAGATGCGTAAACAACAATGAAACACATCACGTTTTGAAATATAAAATAAACAAACTAAAGCATCTTCGTGTGCAATAAATAAAAATCTAATGGACTCTATACAACTTAAAGCATATACTTTTTCACCATATTTTTCTTTACGAGATATGGGTCGCGTCTTTTTAAATTGAAGATGGCGTAACAATGTGTTAATTTGATAAAGTTGTCTTTTCTGACGTTTTATTTAAATTCTTAACTGGTACATACAAAATAAACACCTACTAAGTACGAATTGTATTTTCTTTGGCTTGAGATAAGTAAATTTAGTTTGTCCCGTCTTACAAGACAGCAGGATATTCGGAAATTTGTATAACGTGACACTTTTGATACGTTTAATCAACGAGAGAAATTTATTGCATTTTAATCTTTAACTAGTTGGAAGAGTCAGCCTGTCGAAAATGGAGTTTCCTTACGACATTATTTTCAAATTTGCCTATCCATGATATGTTTTTGGGGGTTTGACATGCATGTTTCTGAATTTTTCCACTTTGCCTGATTCTTACAAACACTTACACTTAAATCCTTATTTACTACAAGTCACCCTGCAACTCGTTAATTTTGACATATAAACGGTATAAAATAGACATGTTGGAAACTATTGTTTTAATTATCGATGCATTCAACATATCTTCTCATTTCAGGCACGTTTTTTTTCAGTTTAAATGTGACAATAATGAGTTTTTCTTGTGAAAACTATCACATACTCTATAACAAAGATAATATAGCCGAGTGATACGTATTAAATACGTGGTTAGTAGGTCTGTGGAGGAGATAAGTCGAGTATGTGAAAACGTTCACAAGGCCTGGACTTTACTCACAAAAATCGGCTTTTTTTGGTATATTGTACTGACGACCATAAAACATGTAAGAATGCAAAGTTTGTGAAAAATAAAAGCTCTGAAATAACGACTTTTATACAATTTATACAGATAGGTACAAACAATCTGATCTGGAGAATAACACAAGTTTCTAACAATAAAACACGAAACAGCTTCAAACATACTATATTTTATAGAATAAATTATGTGATTCTAATTTCAGAAGGTTTATCACAATGTTATATAACTTTGCTACGAATAATTAACTTCAATTTACAAACAAATGAAAAATGCAGTTAACTGTGTCTTTATAAATGTGTATCATGATCAGATTTTATGCATAATGAGTAATGGATTTACCAGTCATTATAAAAGAAATTCTCTTTATAAACTGTCAATTGTAGCGGTGATTCATGGCGAAGATTACACCGCCGAACCAAACATGTTTTTTTTTTTTCTGTCGTCTTATGTTGTTCGTTTATGTTTAAATATATTGACAAAACATTCATTTTCAACTTAAATTCACCAAATCAAGAACGATAACTTTTTGCAAAGTGTCGATTTCATATACAATCAGAATTAGATTTTTCCCATTACTGCAACAACTGAATGCAAACTGTAGTTAATAATGTTTCTGAATTAGAAAAGTGAATTAGGTGGGTTCCTGCATGGCATGAACTTGTTGGAATCACCTCCTGCATTTGTATCTGATTCTAATTAACACTGCTATTTAATTTTTAGGCATAATGAATAACTGTCGTTTGTAGTATCTTTCTATGTGGTATTGACCAATTTACTGATAAAGACACGATTAGTATCAAAAGATATTTAACACACCGAAATGATAACACTTTTCAGTTTCAAATTAAAAAAAAAATACTCGAAGTTTTCGTCTCCGATCGTGACTTGAACAGTGTTACAGTGATTTTGAGCTTGTGAGTCAAAATGATCTAGGACATTACATACGGCGAGGGCATCATTTTTTGTTAGTTTAAACTGGTTTGGAGCTGGTATGTCAGTGAAATGCTAGTACTCCTTTGGTTGTGCACTTGTGTAACGTATAATAAGTTTCTTTATTTCGGTTTTAACAAGTGACTCTTTTTAGGTGTGTTTAATCGTGTAATATTTTTTTTCACAGTAGACATATCTAAAACGGGAGGGTTGTGATCACGCCAAAGTACTTTAACCCCGCCGCATGCCTTGCGCCTGTCCCAACTCGGGAATTTCTGGCTTCTGTATGTAGGCTAGAAATCACTAATTCCACTCCCCATAAGCTTCAATGCAAATTTCATTGGCCTCTCTAGACTTTACCTTACCTTTAACCTGCAGAGGACTGTATAATTATCAGCATGATTCTACATGTGTCAGCTCACAATCCTCAGAATGGCATGTGGGGTTAACAGACTTGTAGTGCAGTACTGGTCACCGGAAGTGAAAGATCTATAAATAGCATGGTAAATCCCAGTATTTTCACGAGGTAGGGTGTATTTAGAAATCATTATGGAGATTAGGCTTTACAGCACAAGAAGAAAAATGCTCTCATAAAATGTACAGAAATGTTTTTTCTTTCAGAAACAATTTTAATTTTTGAAAAAAAATGAGAACTTTTTTCACAGCGCTATGAGGAACTAGAGGTAATTTCTGCGTGAGACTATTTTTGCGTACGTTCCAAATGCTCATGGGTCGAATTGGTGGTCTGTAACCTGTATAGTTTCGTATTCACTTACAATTTACTTTTATGCCGCTGGAGTATATGCATGGGGCAACTAGTTGGCTGTACTTGTGTATAATGCTGTTTTCGGGGCAGCTGCAGCCTGCCCTGTTGTGTGAGTGTTTCCTCGTCATTTATTTTTGGAACCAAGAGAGGCCTTGAGCTGACATTTTTCACCCCGGTGATGTTGTTGTCTCTAACCATATCTAAATCTGACTTAAACAGTTGTAGAAAATGTCATTTTCACTTAAATGGGTCTATCATTAATATACGAATCTCGCGTCAAACGAAGCACAAGAGTGTTTCAGTATTTGCATTATGTGAATACGATAATGTCATCCAGATTCTTGGTGTAAATCATCGGTCAAGGTTATCTCATTTTTCTGTATGATACGTCTTGTAAATCATCCTTGCGAAAGTTACAAATCTAGCTCTGCCATTCTCAGTGTAACAAAACCCTATATCTTTATGTTCAGTTCACCAGAAAGAGTTCAGAAATTTTATAGTAATGCACGCAACGAGGATAACAGAAATAATAACCAAAAAGGGGGGTGATGATTAGTAAATCCAAAAGTTGTTTATAGGTATTTTGCCAACAAATAAGAGAGACCATGTTTTTGTTTCGTCTGCTTTATATAATTGGAATGTCATTGCTATGGACATCAAAACACTTCTCCGATTGCTTCATCAAGTGAATTCTATCACTTTTAATTGATTTCTTTTTTTTTTTTTTGTAAAATCTGAAATTGAGCTTTGGTCCTTTTAAAATTCGATCCTAATTCGTCGCATTTCTATATACAGAAATGATATGTTTTTATTAGTGTCATATTGATATGCATAAAAATGATTTAATGCATTAATATTAATTTAACTTCATTTATCATCGGGCAAAATAATCAGACTTAGCAAGGATCATTCTTTATCCTCTATTAAGTAAAGTACTACCTTAATTGAAAATCGAGCTTTATTTCCATCGAGAGTGCCTTTTTCATAATTTGTATTGATAAATAATTAATAATTTGCGTTTCTCTTTGCGTCCCAGTCAAATCTGATCTTATTAAAAATAACCTTGCGAATTGCATTATATGTGAAATGCCTCCAGTTTTTTTTTTTTTTTTTTTTTTTTTTTTTGTTCACATTGACCAGCATGATGATTTGTTTAAGTGCGCATTTTAAAGATCTGTCGAGGGATTTGCTTTTTATCCTTTGGAATTCTAGAATTAATTGAAATCTGAATACTATTTTCATTCGACAAATTTTGTTAATTATATCATATATCGTGTTGCATGCATTTGAGTCTGTACTCTACTGATAAATGAAAGCTGTTTATTACACTGAACAAACTGTCTGGGTTAAGTGAACCTTTTATGATAATGTTTAAAGCTTGAAGGCTCTTCATAAAAGACCGTCTTCGGTAATGTGGTACACAAAAGGGTCGGAGACAAGAAGGTTAACAGAATCCTAGGAAACTCCAGGTCTTTATTGTAAAAAAAAAAAAAACAGATTGCGAAGTATCCTCTTGGTTTGCTAGTATAAAGCGATTGCAACAGATCTATAATAGTAAAATTCATGACAATTCCTGCTTAATTGGGAAATATTGAAATTACTGTATTTTTAAACTCTTAGACTAACTCTCAGCAGTTTCACAGGCAAATTTTCTTCGGAATCCACGTCATTTTCAGGTAAACTTCACGTGAATTTCGCCTAAATCGAGCTCTCACGTGAAACTCACGTGAAATTCGTCGCGTGAATTCCACGTAAACTTCGCATTAACTTTTACATGAAGAAAAAAATTGCCAGAGTATAATGAACATCAAAGAGCTTCGTTGCTCGATGACATATGGATTATCAGTTTCAGAACCTTTGCAAGTGACATAAGTTGGTAAATATTCATATGAGAATTAACATAATTACTTAAATAAACATATTTCCGAATCTACTTTTCAATTTTGAACATTATATAATTCATGGGAGATGGTTTGTAGTTAATAAAAAGAGAGTTAAATCTGATGGCAGTTGTGGTTAAAGGTGGTACATTAGCCTTGTATATCATTATTCTTCCAGATGAACAATTCAAAGTTCTTAACTAATTTTGAATCACTTGTGTGTAATCTGGCAGTAATGTTACATAGAGAAAAGCCTTTCAATTATTCTACCGTTCTATGTACATATATTAGCATTCCATCTGGTCCAGAGTATTGAACTGTTGTCGTTCAGATCCGACACTTTGCTAAAAATATAACTATTTAACTGCTTCTTTACAGATAAATCTCTAAGGCTTTCGGATATACATGTACTACTGGCCCATGATACGTTGCTATCAACATGTAGACGCAATTTACATCGAATTTCGACTAAATGTACCCTACTGATTAAAGTACTGTTTACACAGAGCTGTCGCCATATTTACAACTTACAATAGAGTATATCAATGAGTACTCTGATAAAGGATATCGAGTATAAAAATAAGGCATAATAAAAGTTTGGTCAAAACTACATGTAAGCATTTCTGGCATGTTGTTATTAAATGACGATGTGTAATCTATACTTCTTAATCCCTGGTCAAAATGTCTCCTCTATTCACGCTTAAAGCTTATAGTATTGTTCATGATAAAACGTAACGTTTACTGATTGTGAGGACAATATGACATCACCCATTAAGTACGTTGATTATGGGACATGACTGAGAGTGACATTTATCTGCCATTGAATGGAAAAATTAATCTAATATCTAAGGACACATTATATAAAGTAAAACAAACACTATCGTTAAAAAAAATAACCAACGCTAAAATGTGTTCGTTTCAGTTATAATTTTTGCATTTCATTTAGGAAATAACATATCGCACCCAATTTTAATTTTTCGATACAGTTTACTCGTAGGCCACTAAGTTATCAGTATTAATATGGCCAATCGGGAAACAGAATTGCGATCAGGTGACTTGCATTTCATTGGAAGAGCGTGTTTAAGGTCAAAGGTTAAACGTGAAACTATACGGACTGCGTCGGAAATGGTTTTTGTAACTTATCAAAGTCATCTTGTTTATTTTGAAGTTAAATATCACACTGTTTTATCTGACATTATCCTAACCAAGATCTTTTACAAACCAGCTTTATTAACAAGTCGAGCATTTTTTTAGATACTTACTACCACTGTAAGAGTAATTACAAAATTGTGATATGTTATAATTCGTTAGTTTTTTGGCTCAATAATGTAATTATTAAAAAAAAAATCATAGTACTGCAAAGTGTTATGACGTCATAACTTACTACTTATCTAAATGACTTACACTTTTCTTTTGTTTGGGCAAAAATGTGTATACTTATGGCTGGGTCAAATAGCATGCTTAACACTAACGATGTAAATTCTCTAAAGCGGTTTACAAAGCATCTTTTTTTTTTAATTATAATTTTTGAAATCACATATCAATGATTGCAAAATTATGAAACTCACTATTTCTCTGGCATTTTTATGTATTATCTCATTAGATTGACTATGTCAAAGTAAATATATTTTATTTTACATCATTTAAATACTTCTCAAACTAGAATTTGTGTGTTTATATAAATTTGTAATCCTTTTATTGTTATCCACAATCATACTATTTGCAGAAGTAAAATATATGCTGTTCCTGTTCATTTACAAATCGAAGTTCGCCGTTAACTAGTAATATCCCCACAAATTACGCAACTTATTCTCAGTGACAAACGCAACAAGCTGCAACATCACAAATCGGTCTAAATGTGGTAGGGAATTGTAGAAGAACTTCCGGAATGATCGGAAATGCAAACCGGGTTACGATAATATTTTTGGGCGATAACAAATGATTTATTATCAAGAATTCAACATAAAACATATAAAAAATAACAAACATGGAGTGTAATTCGTACTTACGCTAAAGCAAATTGAAAATTTAACGCAGCAAACATGCAACAACACTTCTGCAACACTTTGCTGCATATTGATCTACAACTTTCCGCTACGGAAGTGCTTTAAAAACACCACATTTTGTTATCAAATATTTTATAATTGATGTAAATTCAGTAACTACTTAGGATCTTAACGGAAAATTATCTGTAAGTGCCTGACAGAATCTGAATAATGGACAAAAATTGATCGACACTATTCACCGAGACAAAATTTGTCGCAGGGTCGGAAACTAGCAGTGAAGAACGGGAGAGCGTAATGAATTACCAAAACGGGGGCGCGTGCCGTCACGTTTCAGCGATTTCTTTCATATATCAATCATTCCCTGAATAATAAGAGGCAGGCGAGCGCCCGGAAGCTACATGATTGTTATGTCTACTGAATGTGGAATCTTAAAAAAATAAATATAATAAAAGAAACGAATTTCGACTGAAAATGACTATGTCGTCGAAACAAAGAAATAGGTATTAAATTAAAAAGCTCTGAACGAGATAACCTACAAAACTCGAAGAAAAGAGTAACTGGAGTTCTTTTCTTAATTATTAAAACAGCATGTCCTAATATGATTATAACCGGAAATAAGCTAACGGAAAAAGTACAGTTCCAACTCTTATGGAAAACCATGTCCTACATTTTTGTACGATGATTTATTAAGAGAAACAATCTGCCCTGAAACAAAAACCATCATGAAACTCTACGGGAAAAGAAAGACAACACAGCATCAATCGATCAAGTTTATCTTACCATACTTTAATTCGCGATTCATTCAACCTATGCATGCCAACTTTTTAAAAAGTAAAAAAAAAACTCCCAATGTTTCTTTTTTTAAATATTATATAAACAATATTATGTTATATAATGTATTCAATAGATGTGTTAAATTTATGATGTCAAATTGAAAATCCTGTGAAATGTACGGACTGGTGTTAATAACAAGATAAGAGATGAATTTTTTTTAAGGCAAGACTATATCAATCAGTTTTTTCACATTTCAGACAAAAAGAAAAATTGTATGTATTGTCAGTATATTGATTACTATTGGACAATCTAAATGTTTAGTAGTATTATATTAGCATTTAATGACGTCTGCTTGACTGCCATCTCAAATTAAAATGGAAGAGTCCACACAGATACATGTAACTTGTGCAATATTTTAAGGATAATCTTAAGGATGAGATTGTTAGCTCTATGATAGCAGTTAACTGAAAAGTTTCACTTTTTACCGGGGTATTTGGTCTCATGAAATTTCTATTATTACTGGACTGAGTGAAGTTTTCCTGTTCCATACTTTTTAGGAGCATTTTAAACTCTTACATTCAAACTAAATTTTACTTTTAAATGGAAAATATATTAATATAAATAATATTTATTAATAAAATAATATTTATCATATTTATATGATAGGGTCTGAAAAATTCCCAACGATCTTAGAACTAGCTGTCAAATTTGCGAAGCAAATTTTTGGTTGTTCCCTCCGTGGGACTCGAACTCGTACCATTGTAACATCTATGGCAACATCGCCTGCACAAAGTCCAGCGCCCTAGACCACTCGACCAGCTAGGCTATATTAAAATGTAGCTTTCGCTGGCCGGGTCATTCATCCTCGTAGGATAAATCTAGGGTTGTAACTTAGTACACGATGTATAATGGTAGTACGGGACAGCTCATCACACTGACCAGTTCTGACGTTAGGAATTTCGTGAATTTTAAAGGAATGATCTCAAGTATAAATGCGTCGAAATAAGCATCTAAAAATATAGGTCACTGTGCTTTTAATAAATAATATAGCAGTCCAAACATTCGTAAAATCGGGAGTTTTTGTCATTTTCCGAATTCAATTCAGACGTCTCTGATCTCGCCAATATTTTTACAAATGACACATGTCATACACAAGTAAATTGAAAATTGTCTCTATTTCAGTCATAAAATATTAAAAATAAAATACAATGAGTTTTATCTGCTTAAAAAGAACATTTTATTGTTCCCTCCAAAAGGAAAAATAACTTTTGAACCATATTCACTGTAATCTGAAATACTTCTCACGTTAAGATGTTTTCCTAACTTGCAATATGAAAAGGTATCCATTAGCTGACGATATAAACTCTTCAGAAAGTGGGGGTCACCGATCAAATAAGAAAGTTAGTCACATTTGTGTACTATTTCTGCATGATTCTGTTTGGACGTTTCCCACTCCAAATTTAATGTTGGATGGCATAACTTCATAGGTAGCGACGGAACGTCTTTCCAAGCTCCGAAA